>OX393578.1:12076714-13420706 GCA_947652605.1 Elmis aenea | reverse complement strand
ATTATTAGATAACTTATTACTCATCTGGACTTTATATATTAAATCATTAACGCGTGATTGCTTTAAAAGTAGTGTATGGCTGTTGGTGTAATTATTATAATGTATTTTAATATTTTTTTGTTGAACTCACTGTAGGAAAAGTACAGAGATATTCTTCTTGTTAGTGCTTTTTGTGAAAGTTTAATTGTGTCTGGCATGATTGTTGTTGTGTAACACCAATTATTTAAAAAATTACAAATCAACTCGTCTTTGAATCGCTACTGTGTAAAATAAAAGGTGAATGTTATTGGTGTCTTAACTTTTTTTAAATTTCTTTACTAACATATTTGTTGAGCGATTTTGTAGTAAGTCCAGCGTAGTTTTTCTTGGAAATTATTCTTGTACGAATACCTAGTTGATTAAACTTTTTTTTAATGATAAGTACATTTAAATTTTAAAATATTTATGGTGGTCCAAATGGAAAGACCACTATTGGGATCTCGTAAACGGTGAGAGCTACAAAGAAGATTTAATTAGCCAAACTGTTCCCCTGTCTAAGACCTATTCAGTGATGCTTTAAAGTTTTGTAAAAGTTCTATGGCACGCTAAATAATAAACAAAAATCATAATGGGATATTTTTTTTAAATCGTTAATAATTCGGTCATACCGATGGCACAAAAATATTTTTGGGAAAAAAATTGTAGATTTTTATTGATCAAAACATTCATTTGTTTCCATATTCTTTAAATTCATAGCACTCTATCTATAGCAGGCGTTCTTAACCAGGGGTCCGTAGAAAGATTTTAGGGGGTCCGCCAGCTTTGATGGGAAAAACTAATTTATTAACTGTATTGTTACTAACTTCTAACTGAAATCTACTTCAATTACTTACGAATGTATGCATTAAATTACAATAGTATTAGCTGTATCGGTGGCCCTGAATAGAAATAATAAACATTTTCATATCGCAATGCAGTTGTTAAACATTTTGAAAAAAAATCTTTTTTCTGAGAAGGGGTCCAACGGCTTTCACTTAACTGGCAAAGGGGTCCTTGGAACAAAAAAGGTTAAGAACCCCTGATCTATAGCTTCATACGGTATTTTTGGTGAATTACATTTGTTTGGAGCCTAAATATCAAAATAAATACATTAAACTTCATATTATTGAAAAGAGGAAAATATGATTTTGAATGAAGTCATTGCTATGGTTTCCATTTAAAATAATGCAAATTCGTAATTTATCCAAGAATTTAAACAATAATGAAGCAAATTAATGTGTTTATATACAGGGTGTCCCAGATAACATTTCCAGCATGTGGATCTCGCTTATTATAAGAGATACAGGTTTGCTTAAATTAGATAAATTGTTCCTTGGTATGAGAGGAGCAACAATCAATTTTTAAAAGTACACAATTCCTCGTGCTTCAGATGTTATAGCAAAAAATATGAATATTTCCAATTTCTTTTTTCTCTCATAACTTTTTTGTCTTAATCATTAGAACAATTTTATTTGTACTTTCTTTCTTAAGGCACTTTTTAATGGAGAATGTAACTGTTATTTTAGATTATTTTTGACACCTACCATTTTCGAGATATAACCCCTAACTTCATTTTTTCTTATGGGCCGCGAAGTTGGCTATGGAATAGTTGAATGTGCTTTTTTTTCCTCTTTAAAATGAGATATTACTTGCTACATTTATTTTTATAAATAAGTCACAAAATCAAGAAAAATCATATTTTACCCAACACTTATCAAGTTATCTATGAAAATAAAAACAAAAAACAACTAATTAAATGCCAAATGACATTTACCGTTTGTCTGCGCTAAAATGTATTAGAATTTCACATTATTGTTGTGTAATTCGATAGTCTTTGTAGTAATTGTTATAATGATGGCAATATTTAAAAATAGCGATTAATTTGACATGTTGAGATGCTACATTCTTTGCCATAAAAACTGTGAAGAAGCTGAGCGAATATAATTAGAGCTATATTCCGAGAAAAGGCAACGAAGGATGCGTAATTACAAAAATTTGGAAATAAATTTAAAAGTATATGGTTTTTTCGACAAACCAACCAAAAATCCAAAACAAATCAATAATTAATTAGAATTATTTATTTTACACAGTTTCTATTGTAAATAATGTGGCATTTCAACATATAAATTTTTAATTAGTTGTAAATGTGCCCATAATTATATGATAACAAATTTGCTACAAAGACTATCGAATTACACAACAATACTATAAAATTCTAATAAATGACACCGCAGACAAATGGTAATTGTCATTTGACACATCATTAATTGTTTTTTGTTTTTATTATTATAGATAGCTTGATAAGTCATGAGTAAAATACGATTTTTTTCATTTTGTGACTTATTTATAAAAATACACATAGCAAGTAATATCTCATTTTAAAGAGGAAAAAAAAGCACATTCAACTATTCCATAGCCAACTTTGCGGCTCATAAGAAAAAATGAAGTTAGGGGAAATATCTCGAAAATGCTAGGTGTTAAAAATAATCTAAAATAACAGTCAAATTCTCCATTAAAAAGTACCTTAAGAAAGTACAAATAAATATGTTCTAACGATTATGCCAAAAAAGTTATGAGAGAAAAAAGATATTCGACATTTTCATATTTTTTGCTATAACATCTGAAGTACGACGAATTTTGTACTTTTAAAAATTTATTGTGGCTCCTCTCATACCAAGTAATAATTCATCTAATTTAAACAAACCTGTATTTCTTATAATAAGCGAGATCCCAATGCTGGAAATGTAATCTGGGACACCCTGTATATAACTTTTTTTAAACATTAAAGCATCACTGAATTGGTCTCAAAAGGGGAACAATTTGTGTAATTTAAACTTCTTTGTAGCTTTTCCTGTGATCGCAAAGAGATCACAGGCAGAATGGCAAAAGCAGCACAAACAATGGGATTAAGGACAATTGAAGATAAGACCAAGCCAATGAGAATAGGACAACAAACAATAGGAAACAGGCTAGTGGTAGGGCAATTTGAGGAAGCAAATGAATTTGTGTACTTAGGGGCACTACTCACAAACAGAATGGAAGAAGAAGAAAAGACATAAACATGAGAATTCTGAAAGTCAACAAAAGTGCAGGAGCTTTAAATAACCTAATAAGAGCAAAACAGTTATCCAGGAGCACCAAACCAAGCGTTTGTATAAAACAATACTAAGACCTACAGCGATCTATAGGTGTGAGACCCGGGTACTGAACAAAAATGCAAAGGAAGTCCTAAGCAGATGGGAAAGAAAGCTAATTGGGAGAATAGTGGGAGGGAAGAGAACAGATGAGGGATATATAAGAAGAACGAACGAGGAGGTATATACAATTTTCAAAGAAGCAACCATAGACAAAATAATAAACGCCAGAAGGATACAATGGCTAGGACATATTGAGAGAAGGGAGAACAGCAGAATAATAAAAGACCCAGTAAAAGATGGAGAGAAGCTGTAGAGGCAGAACTAAGAGAAAAAACACGAATTGGAGGAAGAAAGCGAAAGAGAAGAGAGAAGAACATTACCAAGCTCTGGGCCTAAAAGGCCTGCAAAATAGCTTTTATATAATGTAGCTCTTACCGTCTACGAGATCCCAATAGTGGCCCTTTTATGTGAACCACCCTGTATATTCTTTAAAACAAATGCTTAAAGAGAATTTATAATAGTTCATATGCCTACAAGATTACTTTAACTGACTTTGCTGCAGAGTAACGGGCAACTTATTCCAAGTATCATTAATTATCAATAAATCATAAATCGAAGGTAATTATCCTGTTATATAAGTACTTTCGCAAAAATAATAGATCAATTATGTAGATACTATCTATAAATCTAGTTGTAACTAATTTCATACTTATATCGTTTGTGATAATCTTAACTGTGTTGTTTTATTTAAAATAAACAATAACTGGACCTTAACATATAATGAGTATTGTTACAAGAAATATTTTTCAGTTCACAAAAAAAAATCCGATTTAGTATCATATAATTATTCGGGATAAATTCATAATTTATTCTTGAATTGCTTTACTAATTGATTAAATATAAAATTAGGTACGTTATACATATTTAATTATTGTGTTGTTCGACAGTTTTTATGGAATCATTAGCTGTACTAGGACCAAAATATTGATGCTTCATAAATATTCATATAGTCTATTTAACTTGAGATATTTTTTACGTTATTTCCGAATCCAATAAAACTATTTGTACCACCGGAAAGTGCTTGTGTATCCTTCCTTAAATTTTTATTAATGAAGTAGTGAAACGAGGATGTGAATTGAAAATTAGCGTATTCGGAAGTAATTTTTGTGAGGTTGTATGCAAAACAACAGTCGATGAATGAATGAATTAGTATTCTAGTCTACTAACTTAAAAACCCACATAAACAAACAGGAAAATTAAAACTTCCTTAACAAAGTGTACAATATTTATTGTCATAAATCAACTATTATAGCTGTTAAATAATTAATAGATTTTTTGGGATTATTTTTGAATATTTATAGTCTATTTTCTTAACGACAAATAACAACTATTATGGTAAACAAAATAACAGGTAAAAAAATTGACTGGGACTGTACACTTGGAGACTAACTTTATTCTAAGATATGGTTGTTTAATTGAATTAAAATTGTATAACCTCAAACAAATTTATTACGAATATCCAAAGGGTTGGGTTTTTTTTAAATTATCTGCTTTAAGTGGAAGTTTACAATATTCAAACCGGCCGATTTTCTTGTTCTTATAGGTGGCGTTTCGTATCAACATACTTAAGTTTACAATACCTTAATTTAATGGCGATTTTGACTAGTTCTTTCTAAATTTTATTGCGTAATTTGCTGAAAGTGCCTTAAAATTAAACCCATAACGATCTTAAATTGATTTTGTAAGAAGGAAATTGTTCTTTATTGAGATTTTCCATCGATCGACAAGTACCTTTGGCGGAATCTAAGCTATAATTGTTGACGTTTTATCGAGATATGCGTATTTTTTTGCATTCGGACCACAACATTTGGCCTTTTTTGCTTGAGATACATATTCCATTTAAATTTAACGTTAACAGTCAAAGAATGCGTAAAGATAAAAATAAATTTGTTGATAGATAGTGTGATGAAACAATTTCAATTTATAAAACCCTGCTGCTCAAGCAGTTTACATCCTATGAAGAAATTAAACCACACAACGGAATATGGATAAGATGCAGACAGCAGAAATGGGATTTCTGATAAGAGATGTAAGGGAAGAGCTAGGAAGTTATGGTAGAGAAAATATAATAGTTTCGAAAGAAATATGAAGAACACATCAACAGAATGGAACAACAAAGATTACCAAAGATTATGAGACAGTTTAAACCAGTGGTGTCCAATCAGTCGATCTCGACGTCCTCACTGGTCGATCTAGAGGATTTTATATTTTGATTAATTAATTTTTCCCCATATTTGCGTTTGCTGTGCTATACAATACTTTAATTAACGATACAATTTTGGGACAGTAATTTTATAATTTTTCGAATGTTACGAATTTGCACAAAAAATGATTCTATGATGCTTGCATCTGATTACAGTGCACTGCAAGCCGATATACTGTACAGGGTGGTCCAAATTCGATGGGATTACATGGCCATCTCGCTTAATAGTCAAGATAGAGAAGCGCTTAAATTACCAAAAATGTGCAGTTTTTTGAGACAAACTTAGAACAGTTCTCAAATATATTTCATTCCCGGTTTTTCTTGTTTTTTTTTTGTTTGTTTTCTCAGCCTACTTTTTGTTTCTTATCTTTAAAAAAATTAAAAAACCTTTGTAACCTGCTTGTTATTGAAAATAAATACATCAACTTTCATATATTTGGAGAGGGAAACAATAAGTAATTTAAATATGTCATAGCCAACTCGCTTCCATTTTAAAAAAGGTGAGTTTGTGTCATGACTTTTTGACGGCGAGCGTAAAACAATTTTTTTTAGTACTATCAGAATCTACATAAAAATATCTAAAAATAATCTTTATAAACTTTTTCGATATTTAAAACAATAAGGGTGATATGACACATTATAAATATAACAAATAGACAGTTCTTCTTTAATAACTAAAAACCCGGAATTGATAGAATATTTTTGAAAACGGTTCTGAGTTTGTCCCAAAAAACTGCAGATTTTGGTAATTTAACCGTTTCTCTATCTTGACTATTAAGCGAGATAACCATGTTATTCCATTGAATTTGGACCACCCTGTACTGTATGATGCAGAATTTTACTGTGCTTCTTTTAAGCTGAGATGTGATTTTTTCTTTTAAATGGGAATCTGATTGTTTTTTCAAGTACCTGAGAATTTTTTTTTTATTTTCGCTTCTTATTTTTGTGTTTGTTTTTGTTGATTCCAAAAATTAAAAACGTTATGATTTTCTGCATTGTTCATTTTAGTGAACCATCCCATTCGCAGTAGGGCCTCGAGATCAGGTTGGGCCTTGGGCCCCACAAAATCAAGATCCGCCACTGTTGAAACGTTTATTTTCTTTCTTTCAATTTAACTTTTTTTTTTCAACTCAATAGGTAATATTATCATCTTGATATTTAATTTGTGCGCTCTTTGTATGGCCTTTAAAGATTTATGCCTTGTGGAGATTTCATCGTTCAGTATCGTACAACGAATGAATGATATATGTATGATTATTGCCACATAAATATATGTTCGCTGTTGCAACATAAATAATCAATGAAATCAATGTACTTCCTCATGCAAGGTAATTTGCAATTAGTTTGTGTTCAGCTAGTGAGGTAACGGTACGAAAAGCACAAAAGTTGCTTGAAGCACAATCACACCCACTCTATATATCAGTGAGACAGTAGTACAAATCTTAAATATAAAGACACACGACTTTCATATGCGCTCGTAGATTTCCTGTTGTCTGATTTCGATGCGCCTTAGGGCTACGTAGTAGGTATACTGACCCCGCGATCGTACCTGTTTCATTCATAGATCGTGGGAACGCGAGAAAATGCTTCAGCAATACGTAAAACCACGACACACGGCTTCTGTTTTCGTTTATCGCTTTAACCGGTATCGCCTCTGGGGCTCCGGCGAAAGGACTCGAGTTTTAGCAGGTCATGTATTGAAGCAACCGCCCCAGGCAACCACTTATGTTGTTGAATTGGTCATTTTTCTTCCCGTCCCTGCTCGTGTACGCCACTGAGTCACACCAGATATACGACTTGATTTGTTCTTAATATAGATACAGATTATCTCGACCTGCTTTGATTTTATGGTTATGCTAATTAGATATGCTGATATACATAATCTAAAGGTTCAGATCTCTTAAGAACTGCCCGCTTGTAGCAAATACTGTTATACGGTTCATCGTTCATGGACCGAGATCACTCCAACAAAACACAGCGTGAATCTGACAGAATTAACATCGATGTATGTACAGCTCGAACAAAACAACTAAAAACTTAAGTCATTGTTGATTAAACAATTTATTCGTACGTGCGCATAACGTTATGCAACGCTTTCTGTGAAATAACGTTTTCTTTGTCAGTTTTACATAAGATATTGGTTTTATTTTTTATACGGACAGTTGAAGCTAACTGTAATTAATTGAAACACGTTGTATGGATTTCTATAAGCAAGGATTAATCAAAGTTTGACCTCCGTGAAATAACTTTTTGAAACTGACAGAAGAATAATACTTCTGGTGTCTAATACTGAGTGTGAAAAATCGTTGATCGTTTATGTACTCTGAACTTTTCTTAGCACGTCTTATTATGTATTCATTGAGTATATTTTTTGCTCGACAGCTTATAACAAACTTGATTTGGTATTTACTGTTAAAAGTCTGTGATATTAGGTATTACTTATTTTTGGGAAGATTAAGGAATACTTGTTAAAGATTCGATTTTACCATAATTACCCTTTATACAAAGATGCAGATGATGTGGTGCTATTAGCTAAATAGCTACTCAATCTAGACGTATGGACATATAAATTAAGTTGACATAATATGAATATTAATATAACAAAGACAAAGGCTATGCTTATAGCGAAAAATCATGAACCAGTTACAATTATGCTAGACCAAAAACAGGTAAAGCAGGTGGCGAATTTTAAATATTTAGGAACAATAATTGCAGAGAATGGTAAATTGGAGGAAGATCTGAATTACAGAATAGCGGCAGCGACGAAATTTTACTACGCCACTAATAAATGTTTGATAAGTAGGGAGATGTCGAAAGTAACGAAGACGCGTTTTTAATGCAGTGTATGTACAGTTCAGAAATTTGGACACTAACAAAAAAACAAAGAATAAATGAGATTTCTGAGAAGAATAGAGAGATGTAGACTGATCGATAAAATCATTACGAAAAAAATTGAAATAACCTAGGAGTAGCAGATATAAAGAAAAAGATGGAGACGAATCAGTTAAGATGGCTTGGACATCTACTACGCATGCCAGAGAGTAGATACGCGAAAATAGGGTTGATAATGAAGATGGAGGGGAAAAGAAATAAAGGAAGACCAAGAATAAAATGGGAAACAGAAGTGAGGCAGAGACTAGAAGAAAAAGGAGTCAGCTGGAGAGTTGTGCCAGAATTAGCTAACGATAGACAGGAGTTGGAAAGCTTAATACGCAAAAAAAAACATACCTCGTCACGGAAAGGTACAAGAAGAACCGATGTAGAAAAAGAAGACAAAGAAAAAATTATGGTTTTGTGTGATCAACTTTTAGTTGGTGTGGTCGATTTATAAAAATATTCTTTAAGATCTTGAAATTAGTTAAATCTCACTGGACTTAATCTTTAGTTTAGGTCAAAAAATCAGGTTAAACTTTTTCAGATCATTTATTATTTTGATTAATTTGTATTTTAATCTTTATTAGCTATTGTACCTTAGTCATCCAATCAATTACTTTTTGGCATCTTTTAACAGTTATAGTGTTCCGTGCTTCTCATAAAGTCGTCCAAGATTTCTGTTTACGTTTAAAATTTAAAAACTTACGTAGTTTTTTCTTATATCCACCCAAAAATTCTCAATATTTCTCCAGTCTAAGGGTTTGTTACTAATTTGAATTATATTCTTTACATTTTTGGCAAATAGCATGGGCGTTTCTTCATAAGATGTACCTTTAATTAATGTTCAATTAAATTTCTCCCAATTATTAAACCATACAAAATTCTTGCAATGTTCACACGGCATTTTTTTTTTAACAATCGTACAATGTTTTGATCAATTTTTCAGCCAAAATTTATAACTACGATTTCTTACATTTCCTCCAGAAATCAATGTTCTTATCCAAGTATATTCAAAAATTTTCTTGTAATTGGTAAATCTACATTATACGTAATTTTGATTAAATTTAGTTAGTATCGGACTAAAATTTGTTGGGAACATTTTAAAATCAATAATTTTAGTTGTTATTTTGTGCACCACGGTACATATTTATTAAAATGCTAGACTTTTTATAAACAATTATACTCATGTTTAGGAATGCAATGTTTGTATGCAGTGTTAACTTTTTTTTATAGTATATAAAATAAAATAATTAGCATATTCGTCAGCACTGACACCCAACCTTTCATTCGATTACTGACAACTTTCAACAATTAAAATGGCATAACGTAGCTAAAAACAAAGAAAATGTTAAACTACTGCGTCTAAACGTCTAAAGAAGTAGTAAGACTGAGTCATTACCTTTATTTTTAGATTCTAGAGGTGATCCAGCAATAAAAAAGTCAATACAATATGCATGTATAAATAATTAACTAACGTAAAAAAAGTGGTTATTAGTGTTCTAACGCCGTAGTCATTTGTTATTTCGCTGGCTCGTAGGTTCATGGATAAACTGCGTTCAAGCTAAAAGCGACTCGAAATTTGTTACAGTGAAGTATATTTTACATGATGCCATTTATTTATTTTTTCGATTTTGTTACGATTTATACTAATATTTGCGGTGTTATATTAAGTTTACTGCACAGTAATAGCTCATAAAACGCCTATAAAGTCCACATGTAACGCCGTAAAAACAAATGCTACAACTGCATGACAGATCGAAAATAGCTGAGAATAGAAAACGGTTGGACGTATATTTTCTTGTAGGTGCTAGTTATTTAATTTTTTTTTAATACTAAAAATTTTAAATAGATACGCAAAATTCCCACCACCTTTTTTTTATTTTAAAAGCACCGATTAAGGTCCTTAATTATTAAATTGGTGTTTAATTGTCTTAAATTTCCATATACCATACCGCCAATATAATCCACAACAAACGCTGCTTGCTCTTTTTTTCAATCCTGGTAAAACTGCAACAGAAGCAAAATAATGCTCATAGCTATTTCAGCGCAACTAAATATCATGGAGTTGGGGTGGGAAGTTCTCTCTCAAGCGGCTTATTCGCCGGACCTGGCCCCTTCCGATTTTCATCCTCTCAAGCCAATGCAGCACTCTCGCAGGAAACGGAGCCGCATAAAAAGTTGGAACATTCACATTTGTAATGTTCAAATCTGTAAAATGCACCGGTAGAATCATTCGAATCTTGAATCGTTCAACGCTGGAATCACTCAACGCAGGAATCATGCAACGATGGAACCATGCAACACGGGAATCGTTCATCGCTGGAAAGCTCAAATTTGGAATCCAGAAATAAGCAATTTTTGCTGCTCTCTATATTCCAGAGTTGAACGATTTAAGATTTGGATGATTCTATCGGTGCATTTTCCAGATTTAAACATTCCATATTTAAATGTTCCAGATATGAATGGCTTACCATTTTAACTTTATTGACCTGGATGAACTGAAAACTTTGATAGTAAACTTTATCAACTCGAAACTTTAATCATTTTAACGTATACAGATTCAAATACATTGGGAAAGTGGCGCAAGGTGATAGAATGTGTAGTAAAACATTTTTATGATTGATGCAAATTTATGTAATTTGACAACTTAAAAAAAAGTTTATTTAAAAAACGCTGAAAACTTTTGCCTACTCCTTCTTTTGAAGCCAACATTTGATCGGTTTCACCTTAATCGAGAGCAATTACGATTTTTGAAAAGATTTTAGCATTTAACTGTTTCTAGTCTGTTATTAAATGGGGAATGCTAAGATAATTGTGTTTAAATTTATGTTACCTAGTTGTACAAAGCTGTTTGTTATGGTAATATTATAACAAATATATTATTTCCGCATTCAGACTGCGTAAAATTTGCAATTTTCATAAAATTTCGATTAAATTAAACTGACATTTTACCACATTAATTATTTTAGTGTTTTACATTTCCATAGGTATTTTCCGCATTTCGTCGTGGTTGTTTAAAAAATCTTTTGTGAAACTGCAGAGGCATAAAAACGTATCTAATAAATATTAATTGTTGGGTATGTAAATGGTCTCTTAACATATTTTAATAGAGGAAGTCGGCACCTCCAGTATAATAATTTAATTATAGTGTCTTCGTATATACCATTATGTGTATTATAAACATGCTGCAGATTATATTAACTATTATTAATGCTTACTTTGTTGTAAGTTGGCCTGTTGGATAATTTATTTTATTGCCGTTTATTAATTTCATAAAATACCAATAATAATAGTTTTTTTTTCGATCATAATCGCGTTGTAAGTAGTTTTTTTTTTGCCTTAACATTATAGTAGCTGGTCAGACTTTCTTTCCTAGAAGATTTCCCCGTTTGTACTAGACATTTCTAATGATAAGGTTTGTGAAATTATAGGTCGATAAGAATATTTTCTGTATCAATTAACGGCATTACTGCATAATTATTTTGCTAGCAGTTTTTAGGTTTGTTGATTAACATATGTATAGAGTAAACCCGGGCAAAAGTCCGCACCGGGGTAAAAGTCCTATTAGGGATAGGAAGGACTGGAGAGTTAAGAGATAATAGGTTTTTTTATAGGTAGTTGAGATACAGTATATGTGGTGGACACATATAGTTCTAGCTTGATCGGCAGTTAAACCGCTGCTTAAATGAGCTAAGTGTGAAAATGCTTAGCTTGTTATAGTTTTCGATGATCTTTTATTAGGCAGTGATATTTAAAAGTCTCTCACAACCGGCATGCAACTTCTTTTATATAAACACCCTCCATTTTAGCTACACAATCATGTCGCCAAACGTTTCCTAACTTAAACTAAAGATGCCGTCATATTACTTCTATCGTAATTAGCACGCATGGGGGCAAAAAGCCGCAGTCTTGACTGGGGTAAAAGACCGCACACGGGCTTTTGTCCCGTCTATTTAATTTGGAAAGATTCAAATCCAAATTTACGTCTGATCACGAAGCAAGTTTGGCTGATCACTGTAGATAGATAGATGGACGTAAGGTTCTACGGAATTACTAGAAAAAAAATTCTGCGGTTGGCTTTTGACTTTGCTTCGCAAAATAACATCGTAAACGATTTTAATAAGGAGTCACAAATGGCGGGAGACGACTGGACCAAAAGTTTTTTTTTTCTCGACACAAATTTTCTTTCAAACGCCCAAAAAGACAAGCGTCGGAAGGATTATAGGTTTCAATAAAGTCCAAATAGAAAGATTCTACGATAATTTAACGAACAGCCATGTCAGAGAAGGGGAAAACCAAATTGTTTGCCCAGGTTGTTAAGAAATATATGAAGATCCAACAGTCGAGGACTAGATTGTGCAGTAAATGCCACAACTAGTGGCACGAAAGTTGTTCCAATTTTGAAACCGGCGAGTTCGCCTGTGATTTTTGTTGAATTCGTCAAATATTTTTTGTGTTCTTTTAAAACCCCTTACCGCATATTGTATCAGATATGATACGTATTACGTACCATATAAAGCGATATTAGTCATAGTTCTCATATAGTAGCGCCTTCTACAGTGTACTATACTAATAATATACAGTTTCACGCGTAATATTTGAAAAATTGCGCCATCTATGTTGAACTACAGAAAATATACTTTAAAAAACGTCAAAGAGCTTAACATTTCCCGCCTACTACCGCCATTTATGCAAATTGGGTAAATTTATGTTATTGCATTTTATTTACTTACATTATAAATTCGACGTGTAATTTTTTTTTACTATAATAACGTCTAAATCCTTTGTGCCAAATCATTTAATTTTTATGAATAAAAATTATGTATGTAGTATATATGCATGGTATTACATATTAGAAAAAAAAACAGAAAAGGTAAAAAATTTCGTCTTAAAATAAAAATAACATTTTTTTAACATTTTTTTAGCATTCTGTAATATATTGTACACATTCAAAAAAAATTATTTGAAAATTTAAAAAGTCATGCAGTAAGGGGTTAAATGTGATATTTTTTTAAATTTTGTTACAGGACTGAACTTTTATTTTGTATTTTTGAAGAGAATTAACTTTCATTTTATAAAATAACACACCGTATATTAAAGTGTCAAAGATGTAAACATTTTAATTAGACGAAGGCGCGAACGGACTTTTGCCCCATCAATTTGGACTTTTGCCCCATAGGGTGGGGCAAAAGTACCAATCTACATCAAACCATAAAAAAAAAATATTTTTATTTGAATTCGTTACTTTTGGTGGCAACCCATTTTATGATGCAATGAGAAGTGTCTAATGTGTTCATAAAAAAAATGTTGACCTGTTAAACATAAAACTTACTTAGGGAGTTGAGAACGTTAAGTGCGGACTTTTGCCTGGGTTTACTCTACAGTACGTAAATATATCTCAAAACTATTTTCATATTATTTTGTATTCATTTTCCCTGCTTAATTTTTTTAAATTATCTTGGTTATTATTAAAAACAAACGATCTGACAATAATCTAAATCTCGGCGTATTAGTCAATGGTTTGTTGTTTCGATGTGTACGGATCTTAATAAGGCATTAAAATTTTTAATTACTGGAAATATCTCTTACAAAAGCACAGCAAACCGGAAACGTTATGTATATTTCATCGTTTCAATACCAATGGTAAAGTTATGGCACATTAAATATTCCTATATTTACAATTCTGCCGTTGCGCGACGCCCATTCAGTTTACATCTGATTTCGGCGCCTGCTTTATTTGATTTGGCCAATCGCATGTTTATTAATATTAATAAATGTTACACCATTTCATTTATGTATCTGATCACATCGAGCACTTTTATTTGATTTAGTTAATTGCCTGCCTGCCCATTGATCAGTTAGTTTTAATTTCATTATATATTCCTCGTAGGAATTAACGTTAGTTATTGATGTGCTGTTTTAGATTCTAATTAGTATAATATTTATAGAGTTGTTTCATTAAAATATATTGATAATTAATCAACCGGGCTGTTTGTAACATATGACGAACGCTTTGTAAGTTAATGGATTTAAATGCACGCGGTTAAAATCAACAGAAAATTAAAATTAGCATTTAAGTCTTTAATTTCTGCCTGTTCCGAATTAATCGTCTGTTAAAATAAGTCCACTTTAAGTCGTTAATTCACATTTTGTAGGCCACTGGGACACTTCACTATTTTTTTCGAAATGTTTTTTTAAACTGCAACAGAGATAAATCGTAAAGGCTAGTTTTCTTCAACAATTTAATTAATATTTTTTCTGATACAGCCAAAGTTTGTTTATAGTTGAGTATTGAGTAAATTAGATATGAAACCGTTTAAAAATCGTTAAGATGATGTTTATGTTCAGAGCACTAGGACTCGTCAAGAATTAAACAATATTTTCGCAAATTTTGCTGAAACTGGGTAATTCTTTTTCCATCACTGTGGCCAGCTGAAAACACAACAACTGATAACTTTTGTTAATCACAGGATGTGGTTATTGTGGCACACAAATTTTGTTCCTAAACATTCCAGTCGCTACTTTTAAAATATAACTGCGAAAATACGAAAATCATAATTGTAGCAGAATTATAATATTGTCAAAGTTACAAAATGTACCCCAAAAAGAATTATAAAATGAAAATGTGGAACAATTAATGTACTTATACTAATGGAGTAGATTTTTCCAAAGTTTTACTCTTTTTGAATCGTTGTGCAATTGCGTTCCGAACTATTGTTTTTTACGGGTTCAATGACGGTAAGTTTTAATTGCGTTGCAATAGTCATTTTGTGGCTAGACGTGCTAAAACTTTGTTATCAGTGCCAGCCGCGTTGAAAACAAACTTAAAAATACTTGCTGACAATTTAACGTTAGCAAAATTTGATGGTGACCAATGTTACTATTGCAAAAAAAACAAAGCATAAAGTATAGTGAAACAAAGGTAATTTGTAAAGTTAGCATTGCTAATTTATTGCAAATACTTTTGTTTCCATATTAACAATGTACCAGATTTAACAATTGGTTTCTGAGGATGTTTCTCTTCCTTAACTGGAAGGGTTTATCACTGAAAGGCAGGTTATGTTACCAATAAAAAACTTAAAACTTAAACCTTTGCCTAATTGGCCTGCAGCAAAAATTTCTATCCGCGGTTTTACCTGTACAGGGTGGGCAAATTTCGATGTTCTAATACGAAATCTCGGTAACTTTAAGACGTATCGAAAAACGGGCCGCGCATCCTCGGTCTCTTTTTTTCAGAAAAAGTTAATAGTGAAAACTAAAATTGGTTATCGTCTTTTGTTTTCGAGTTATCGCCGGTAACTCGATTTTTCGTTTTATGACCATATCTCACTTGTTTATGAAAATAAACAAAAATAATTTTGACGTTCTACGGGCACTTTTTTGATAAGAATGCAGTGGCGTAGACAATTTAAAAAAAAATATCCGAAATTAGAGTTGTGACATAAAGTTGTATTTTTTTTAATGAAACCCATAATTGGCTATGACTTATTTAAATTCCTTATTTTTTTGTCATTCCTAATATATAAGGGTTGATGTAGTTATTATTAATAATATGTAAGTTGCGAAAGTGTTTTAGTTTTTTTTTTAAACAAAATTATAGTAGGTTGTCAAAACAAAAACAAAACCAGGTGTAAAATATTTTAAAACTCATTTGGTACAAGTTACGAAGGTTTTGTAATTTGTTGTTGTGATAAACATTATAAATATATGAAAATAAGAAAACAACGTTATAGTCGGAATCTGTAGTAATGTAGTTTATTGTAGCATTGTATTTATATATATATTTAATTTTCACACCATGTACTTGTTTAATAAAACCACAAAACCGCAGAAGAAATAAATATTTAGCAAATTATCCACTATTTAACTTGAATGCTTTACATTATTGAAACCAATAAAGCGTTCATGTACTTCTCAGGTTATATTTAATTAGTGTATAAACATTCCAATTTTTTTTTGTTGATACGAGCTTCAGTATTTTCCATAGTTTATTATAAAAATGTTTAAACTACGCATTTTACGAAAGAAGATAGAGCGACCACATCCTTCCTTTGTGGACAGTTTTTGATAATACATGAATTTGATAAGAAATCTAGTTACCAATGGCCGCACATTTTTAATTTCCTGCCTTCTGTTGTGTTGATGTCCATCAACATAAGTAATATTTCATGGCTAGTCTGATTCAGTTAAAGTATTTTTGATAAACGTGGAAAGATGTGTACGGACGAACATTTCTCGTACCATGTGATATTGTTATCAGTGATTGGGGATGTCCTGCACTTGGCTGATAAGGATTATACGCTCCTGTATACGAGATAAATACTCTGTTGTTAAAATTTGGATAATTACATATTTGGGTATGTCAACACTTTACATTTTCTACGATTTCCATTTTTTTTTGTCGAACAATGAAATGTGACTGATCGATTAATTTCTATGTTTTAATTTTTGTACCAGATAACCCACCAAGCGTAGTATTCAAACGAAGTTGATTTCCTAATTACAATACCTTGAAATAAGACATTGTTTTACAGTTTAATACGACCCTATACAGGTATTTCCGGTTTGGCTTGCATTGTTAATTCGTTTTGCTAGTCTCTCACAGATGGCATGTGTTTTTCAATTAGATATAGCTTTTTTTATTTAGCAAGGGACAATCACAGACAAATAATGGATGATAAATCTATATTTTTAATAGGTTAACGCTATGATTATCATCCCGAGCAAACTATTGTAACTTGTAACAGTTCCAAATGTTAAATAATTTTCAAAACTGTTGGTTGTCGAAGTAGTTTAAAAACATTAAATTTAATTATTAAAGTTACATAACTACCAGTTATTTTTGCAGCAAAATTTTTTTAATCTTACATAAGCGTTGCTTAAATTAATACAATTGTATCGACTGCTTTGGGAGAATCTGAAGATGTACTTTCGAAACGTCATTTTAAAAACTGATCACTAAATGGCCAAACATCATCTGCCGAAATTTAATTTTTTAAACATCAGATCATTGTTAATTAATTATTTAACAATGTTTATTTCAAAAGTGCTATAAAAGGTGGAGTAAACCTTTAAGTTAGTTTAAAGTTTTCTATTAACTCAAAACTGTTTCAAAGATAATAATGCGATGAAAGTTATCAATGTGTTTAAAATTTTTAATTAATTTAGAATAGACTGATTGCTAATCTTATTGACCTCGCGTAGCACAGGATGTTCTGCGTCATTTTTAATATTATCGTCGTAATTACAATAGTGCGTAGTAAAACTTCTCGTGCCCGCCGAGAGGTATCGCCAGTAGTGCCATTGTTTTTTTTTTACGGGCTACTATTGTGATGTCGCTTGATATAAGAAATAGAGATTTGATTAAAATAGTTGCATATTTTCGTACTCAGTTGAAGTGATAGATGCTTTGAAAAATGCATATGGTAACCTTGATGAAAGCAGAAAATTGTTCAGCTTTAAAAATAAAAATCTGAATTTTTGTGCATTTTAAAAATATCGAAAAAACTGGTGGGATGAATGTTTTCTTTTTTTTTTGCTGTAGATCCATTTTTAATTTTTTTATCCTCGAGGGGTATCTAATTGAAAATGATAAAACAAATGCTATCTATGTACAGGGTGGTCCAAATTCGATGAGATTACATGGGTATCTCGCTTAATAGTCGAGATAGAGAAACGGTTAAACTATCAAATATGTGCAGTTTTTTTTTAGACAAACTCGGAACAGTTCTTAAATATATTCTTATCATTTCCGTTTTTTTGTTTTTTATTTTGTTTTCACAGCCTACTTTTAGTTTCTCATATTTAAAAAGATTTAAAAACCTTTGTAACTTGCGTATTATTGAAAATAAATACATCAACCCTTATATATTTGGAAAGAGAAAAAAATTAAAAAAATTAAATAGGTCATAGCCAACTATAGTTTCCATTTAAGAAAATGTGAGTTTGTGTCATAACTTTCAAACGGCGAGCGTAAAAATATTTTTTTAGTACTATCAAAATCTACATAAAAATATCTAACAATAATCTTAATAAACTTTTTCGATATTTAAAATAATAAGGGAGATATGACACATTATAAATATAACCAACAAACAGTTTTTCTAATAACTCAAAAACCAAAAATGATAGAATATTTTTGTAAACGGATCTGAGTTTATCCCAAAAAGCTGCACATTTTTGGTAATTCAACCGTTTTTCTATCTCGACTTTAAGCGAGATACCCATGTAATCCCATGGAATTTGAACCACCCTGTACATAAATATCGAACATGGCGTCCATAAAGAAGTCAAAAATTAACTTCTCTATCCTTGTAATTAAATGTGCCATGAAAAAAACTGACACCTCCAATTTATTAAGCATCTTATTTGGCGTATAAAATTAAACCGTTATACGAAAACTCACATTTTTATCTCTAAAACTGGAGGAGGTATAAAATAAATTAACTCCACAAATTGAGCTCTATTAAATGTAATTTTTTTCCTATTCAATTGAATCTATGACCCGATTGCATTAAGTGCTAAAAAACGAGTTAATCCACAAAACTAGGCACCAGCGCCAACTATGCTGCGATTTTGCCTAGTTCTAGAATTAACGTGGTTTAACCTCGAGGTTAATCCTAGTTTCAACGTTTATGCAATTGGGCCTATGTTCTTTGATAGTTTGCATTAAGTGGTACACCCTGTACATCATATAATGTGTAAAATATTACCTTAAAGCGCTTTAACTGAACTAATGCAAAATTAATGTAACTGATAAAGTATAATATTTATTTGCCTTGTCGGATGAGATTTGTGCAGAAAATTTGTTTTAAAAAAAGATTTAAGGGCATTTTTACAGGTTACACTGAAATAATAATGAACCCAATACAATAATTTAGCACTGTTTCATTTTAATTTTCTAGTATATGTATACTTACGAGTCGAACCTATAATTACGGCGGCAAAAAAGTTAATTTAAAAAGTTGCAAACATTAATAGTTTTACATTAAGGAAGTAGATTACCTTTACTGTTATTATTTTTATTATTATTATTTGCTACTTTGATTTGGCAATTCTTATATATTGCAAGAACTTAATTTCGTTTTGAAATAATTAGGCTTTCTTTGTAAATTAGTTTGCAAACTACTGTTAGTAGGATTAGTTGATTTTCATAAGTGTTTTATGTACTATATACGATTTTTTCTAATTCTGATTGATGCATTCACACGCTTAAATGTGTCTTGAACGTATTTTACAATTGTTTGCTTGGCATTTTTATTGTTTTTCTTAACTAAAACTTAACCTCATTTAAGCACACTATTTATTAACGACAAAATTTAATCTTTAAAGCGTGTTGACGTAAGTTTTCGATGTTCGAGAGAAATGTAAATGCTATACAAACAACGCGTTTTGTTATTCTTCCATGTATGGAGTATTTATTATTTCATTTAATTTTAAAAATATGCCCAAACCGGATTGACCTACTTAAGTCAGACGGTAATATTTAAAATTATACGAAATGTTTGTGACATCTTGTATTGTTAAGGTTAAAATAAAATGTGGTTGTCATGATTGACGAAAAATCTAAAAAGATTGACATCTGTTGTGTGATCAGTATTTTCATGTAACCTATGTAATTTATTGGATGAAGTTGATAGTTGTTGGGTGTAAATCTTTATAAGACTTTAAAATACAAGTATTCTAGGATCATCTAATATTTTTTGCCAATCTGCAATCAATATTGTTTACTTACTTTATGCATTTTATTCGTAGTTTTTAAATAAAAATTATTTATTAGTACTTCTAATTTAATTATACAGGGTGAGTCATTAGTGCGGGATCGGTCGATTGTGGCTAAACGGTTTGAGATAGAAAGTTGATTCAAACGGTATTTCATACGGTTTTTTCTTCCGTACACGATAAAAATATTTTCATGTATACAGGGCGAGTCACCTCCCTGGAACCAATAGCAACTTTTAAATTTTAAAGACAACACCCCATTTTTTATTTAATATTTTTGAACGCTTTTATTTTAGCTTTGCATCAATATAAAATACTACAGGTTTTTATGCGGCGTTGTCAAAAAAATGTTTTTCAAGATTTGTTATTTAAAAAAAATCCTAAAAATTAGTTTTTTAAGTAAAGTTGTTATTTGGTAAGGACATGCAGAAAACATTGCTCTATTTGCTCGATATGAAAAAGTTTGAATCACGCATAAATAGGTGGCAACTTCCATGATTTTCAAAAGCTCGTAACTCAATTTTTTCCAATGCATGTATTTTCTTGTCATCAAATTTGTTTTTAAGAGAGCTTCATTTTTTGTTAAGTATGTTCTATACCCAAAACTCATACTTTTCGAGATACTTATTCGACATTTTTGCTTTTAATCGTCATTGAAGGAAAGTAAAATCCATAGCAAAAATGCAATAATACAAGAAATAAATGACAAGTTTTTGACGTTAGTGAAGTGAAAAGTCAGTTTTTTCGATTTCCACGGCACTTTATTTACTTCAATAACGATTAGAAGAAAAAGTGTCGAATATCTCGAAAAGTATGAGTGTTGGGTATAGGACATACATAACAAAAAATGAAGCTCTCTTAAAGACGAATTCGATGATATAAAAAAATACAGGGGTTAGTATTTGAAAAAATTGAGTTACGAGCTTTTGAAAATCATGAAAGTCGCCACCTCTTTATGAACACCCTGTACACGTGATTCAATTTTTTTCATATCGAGCGAATAAAGCAATGCTTTCTGCATGTCCTTACCAAATTACAACTCTGTACTTAAAAAAATAACTTCAGGAGAATTTTTTAAATAAAGGCTTAAAACCTTGAAATATTTTGAATTTTTTTTTTAGTGACAAGGCCGCATAAAAATCTGTAGTATTTTATATTTATGCAAAACTAAAATAATTCAAAAATATTAAATAAAAAATAGGGTGGTGTATTTAAAATTTAAAAGTTGCTATTAGTTCCAGAGAGGTGACTCGCCCTGTATATTTGAAAATATTTTATCGGTCTCGGAAGAAAAAACTGTATGAAATAGCGTTTGAATCAACTTTCTATCTCATACCGTTTAGCCAAAATCGACCGATCCCGCACTAATGAATCACCCTGTATTCAGCACTTTACTGAATGTACCTCTTAATTCTCACTATTATGAGAATATCGCTTAGTATAAGATTCGATTAAACCAGCAAAAAACTACATACCTTGCGTAGGCAACTTAAGAAATCTCATGCTAATTTTGACTTGTTCAAATGTTGGTTTCTCTAATTATTTTACAGCAAAACTCTATTAAGTTTTTTTTTTAAGGGATTCCAACTGAGCCACTTTAGCATTTTTAGTCAGTCGCAATTTTTTTTAAATGTTTATTTATTAAGTTACAAAAAAGTTTTAATTTATTTTTTCTTATGTTACAAGTTCCCATGCTTAGTACCTGTGTAAATCAATATTTAATATTTTTTATTTTTAACCCAATCAAAAACGATGTGCTTAGTTTTAAAAAATATTTAATTGTTGTCACTTCGTGAGGTCCTTAACCTAGGACAGTGAGGACAATATCACGACATAAATTTTATCACTCACATATTTTCCAAATTTGTTGTTTTTTATAACATTATCTGTCTAAAATTTAAATAAATAACCATTATTACGGCTTGTAAATTCGAACAAAAGGTTCGCTCGTTTATTTCATTTACATATTATCTAAAGTAAACAATGCAGCCATTAGAATAGTGACAGTACCATCGTCCAACAGCATTTCAAGGCAGAGGTTAAAGTTCAAGACGAGGCGGAGCATTATCGTCCAATAAGATTGGCTTTGTTTTGTCTTCCACATATTACAAGTTGCATCGGCTGACGGTCGATACGATTCAAACTTTTTACGCTCAATACCAATAACCCCATAAAAATAAATTCATGAAACAACAGACCATGACGAAACTACATAATTGGGTCGTTTCACGTTTACGCATCATTACCATTTACTAGAATGTAAGTACCTCTATGATAAAGTTGCCCTAGCAGTCCTAGAACACGTGTGCCCGGCCGCCCGTAATCATATTCTGATGCGTGGGAAAACTGCGAAACACCAAATGTTATAATTAAGGTGTACAGGTATAAGAATGTTGTTTACACATATGCCAAAGTCGCGGACGCAAACTAAACGAATGAAATTAGCAAGAAACGCTGTTAACGTGTTCGGCGAATTGTTTTAATTGTTCGCCGAACGTCATTCTATTATTATCGATATTTACTTGATTATCAGATAATTGTTCGACAGTATAAGAGCAAAAGTTACTGTTCGGCGAACAGTGCCGTTCACACTCAAATAACAGATTAAAATAAATAAAAAATCGCTTGTCTTTTGTTTTTATAAAGCATACTTTTTTTAAATTCCAGACCAGTTTCAAAACTCGTCTTTTTTAAGCTGCAGTCGTATTTATTTATGTATTTACTGACATATTAGGCAGCCAATGCTCGTTTGTGTTTGTCCCGTTCGGGATTGTTCGCACTCAGATGTTAACGATCCCATTATTGACAGCTTCGTTCGCGTATGATTGTTTTTGAAAGAATTTGATGATGGGTAATGTGTAAAAATATTGTTTTTAAATAATCATTCTCATCCACAGAAATTGCTGTATACAGGGTGGTGCATTTTTCGAAGCTCACCATTGCTATCTTGGAAACGGTAAGAAATACAAGGTCGGTTAAATTAGAGAAAAGATGCATATTTTCATGGAGACAGAGAATCCGAAAAGAAATCCTGGATATTTTGATTCGTTTTTGATTTATTGCAAAAAAACTGAAAAATGTAATTTTAGAAAAATATTATTATCTTCCCTACCATTTACGCTATTTAATTTAAACTTGGTAACTTTATGTTTTTGACCATCCTGGGTTTGATGACGCCAACAGAAATTTTTTAAGTCTTCTAGATTTCAAGTTGAGATAGTCAACTTTTTTATTTCTTATGGCCGTCATATTGGGTTTTTGCACCATCAGACAGACAAAAAAATTAGCTTTGTCATATTGGTAACCAACATAACCTTTTTATTTTAAAAAACTTGTTGAAATTTGTATAAATTATTTACAAAATTGAGAATGCTCTGAAAAACAATTGAAACTATGATATAAATAAAAGTGACAGAACATTTTATTGGTTTAATGATAATGGAATGACAATAAATTTATAACACCAGATAAATAATTATTTAAATTGTTTAAAGTGCACGCCATTATGTATGATGCAGTGGTTAGTCCTCAAATTCATTTCGTTCACTGCTTTTAGGCTAGTCTGTCTCGGAATAGATTCGAATGCATTTTTGATTTTACAACGAAGATGTTTAATATTTTCCGTTAGGGTTGCATAAACAACATCTTTTACATTGCCCCACAAAAATTAGTCCATAGGCATTAAACATGGCGATCGTGGATGCCAATGAACAGCACTCTAAACGTACCAAGCTTTGAATTTTGAAAGCGTGCATCTAAATTTTCTCTTAAGTTGTGAGGACCATCTCCATCTTACTGAAACCACTGCGCACTGATGACTTCGAATTGTTAATAATGGCAATTCGCCTAACATATCTTCTAAATTTTGTTCCAACAACTTTAATTTCGTTATCATTAGACAAATAAAATGTTCTGTCTTTTATTTATATCATAGTTTCAATTGCTTTTCAGAGCATTCCCGATTTTATAAAGTGTTTATACAAATTTACAAATTTCAACAAGTTTTTTAAAATAAAAAGGTTATGTTGGTTACCAATCTGAAAAGCTAATTTGTTTGTCTGTCTGATGGTGTAAAAATTCAATATGGCGGCCATAAGAAATAAAAAGTTGACTATCGCAACTTGAAATCTAGCAGGCTTAGAAAATTTCTGTTGGCATCATCAAACCCAGGATGGTCAAAAACATAAAGTTACCAAGTTTAAATGAAATAGCGTAAATAGTAGGGAAGATAATAATATTTTTCTAAAATCACATTTTTCAGTTTTTTTGTAATAAATCAAAAACGGATCAAAATATCCAGGATTTCTTTTCAGATTTTCAATAGCCATAAAAATGTGCAACTTTTCTCTAATTTAACCGACCTTGTATTTCTTACCGTTTCCAAGATGGCAATGGTGAGCATCGAAAAATGCGCCTCCCTGTATAACTGCATGTACATATGTTGCTGCATTATTAGTTTCGATATAAAATATTAATATTTGTTGTATTACCTAAGACCTGTTTTACGATAACCTCTAAAATGCATTTTTCATTTTGCTTTCTATTAACAGCACTGTTAATGAAAAATAATACGCCATATAAACAAGCACACACAACTAATTCTTAATGAACATAAATTTGTATAAAATTAAATTAGATTTATTTATGTTCAAATATATGTCATTAAATCTCAAGGCCCCTAAATTCAGACTGATTTAGGAATTAGGTACAGAAAATACCTTAAATCAATAAATCTTAAAAAATGTTAATCAGATATTTATTTACAATTTAAATCTTGTGCTAAATTATTTTAAAAAAGGTTGATTGCTTTTGTATTTTAATAATTGATTTTAATTGTGTGTTAATCTGCATAATTGTGATAAGCAACGTCCGCTTGCTTTTAAATTTACGTGAAATTAAATTTGAAATTCAAAGAAAAGGTTACAACTTTTTAGTATTTTTTGTAGGTACGCGTCTAATATGATGTTCATTTAATTTAGTTAACGAAGCTATTCGCTGTTTTTTTTTTGTGGAAATAAGTGATTTGCATTTGGTAGGAAGTTAACGTCGCTGTTAATTTGTTGTGTCTGTATTGTCTCCGATTTCAAAGTATTTGCCGCGGCGAAATTCAAGGTATAAAACAATTACGCCTAAATAATGCGGAGGGTTCTTGGGAGACCATTAGGGGGCACAAAGGTACGTACAAAAGGCGACTCTTCGGCGGAACCACGGTCCGTTGCATAGCCGAGCCCGGCCGCGCCCGCAGACATCATGATAATTTGTCCGCTGAAGATGTTGTTCGGATGCTCACTTTGACCTTTTGACATGGACTTCTTGCCAGCTGCTATTTTAGATTTTATCATTAATTTATAACAAAGGTTCTGAATGCCATTTGCGTCATTATTGCAGACATTTAAAAAATATTTTGCAACGGCGTGCGCAAAAAATCGCTTTAAATACACGCATTAATCTAGTAGACTATACGTACGTTGTTAATTTATTTATTGAAAGTTGTTTATGCCGAGACAAAAAATAAACAACACAAGGATATCTGCTAATATTTAATGTCATTCAACTGTTGGGATTTTTAATTGAAAGATATAATTCTCATATGTTAATTGCAGTTTCAGTTTTAAAATAACCAAAATTGTGTAGAAAGTTACGTTTCAGGTTATTCATATTTAATGCGATGCCAATTAGTGGCCTGTGCATTTGTTTTATAAAAATCAGTCACATAACTAACATACTAGCGCAATTTTTTTCGATTCTTGAGTTTGTTCCCGTGTCCCGTCGTAAAATATTTCATTTAGTCATGAGTCCTACTGTTAGGCCCTATGCACACGGAGCAACTCAAAACAAACGCAACTGGTTTGTGATTGAAATTACTAACCGGTTACAAACTCATTAGTGATGTAGCTCCACACACGGGGCAACTCAGAAGTGATCGAAATCGGTAGTTTCTGTGTGGTCATGGATGGTGGAACATCACAAACTTTGTGGGCTAAAAATTCGTTAGATGGCGATAAGTTTAAGAACCTCTGCTTGCACTGGGTGGAATCTTATTTTAAACAAAACTGACTTAAAAATTCGGTTAAAACATTCTTAAGCCCGTGTGACACGGTATAGTTTTCTATATAGAAATCTGTACCAAATACTATACAGAAAATCTTATATCGTGTCATACAGGTTTTTCGTACAAAATTCTGTATAGTTTCTTGCACAGAAAATACTATACGACTTTTCCTATTTCCATATAAGTTTTGATATAGAAAGTGCGTGCTACAGATGCGCATTCAGTTCGTGAATAATAGCGGCTGATTTTGAACATCTGCAGCTAAAGGAAATAAAAGCAATAGCAATTCCTGTTAACAGTTAATTCTTGGTAATCCGAAGTAGGATGATGTTATTGTTTAAAATGGCAATTACAAGGGATAAATACCTTGGTTTAGAGGGAGTGCATATAGGTAGAAGTACAGATTACAAAGAACTAATTAATAGGGGTGGTAATGGCATATGGCTCGAATGAGAATGCGGCAGAAGAGGATAACAGTAGTGGTATACTACGGTTCCTGCGACAGTTCGATTGCATGTCCATCCGGAGCTTACTATGATCGATGTTTGAAGGTCGCGAAGAAGTCTTTCAAGGTCGTCGACAATGACCAGAGGGTGGTTGCTGAAGGAGTCTTTGAAATGTTTGAGGGCGTGGTTTTAGAGGTTGCCGAAGAAGTCTTTCAAGGTTGTCGACAATTACCAGAGGGTGGTTGCTGAAGGAGTCTTTGACATGTTTCAGCAACCACCCTCTGGTCATTGTCGACGACCTTGAAAGACTTCTTCGGCAACCCCAAAAAACACGCCCTCAAACATTTCAAAGACTCCTTCAGCAACCACCCTCTGGTCATTGTCGACGACCTTGAAAGACTTCTTCGCGACCTTTAAACATCGATCATAGTAAGCTCCGGATGAATATGCCATCGAACTGTCGCAGGAACCGTAGTATACCACTACTCTTATCCTCTTCTGCCGCATTCTCATTCGAGCCATATGCCACTACCACCCCTATCAATTATTTCTTTGTAATCTGTACTTCTACCATCAATTTCAATACTCAAAACCCAAAACTAAAAACCCGAAACTCGCATTCTGTTTGGGTCTTTTCTGTGTTTATACTGTTTAGGCGCATGTGCATGGTTAGTAAATTGTATATAAAATATGTCTCCGTGTCACACACAGTTTCAAACGTTTGGAATTCTATATTGAAATCTGTACAAGAAAAACAATACAAGATATTCTCCCCGCTGATGCAATCGGCCGAACAAGCAACTGGTTGGTGATTCAAGTCCAAAACGAGTTGACAGGTTGAGTTGCCTACAACTGATTGCCAACGCGTTGCCGACTGGTTTGTAACGAGTTGCCCCGTCTGCAGTGTCCCATTCAATTACACAGGTTGCAACTCATTGCGGACCGGTTGGTGATTTGCGTCGGTGATCAGTTTGTTTTGAGTTGCTCCGTGTGCAGAGGGCCTTAGATGTAGAACTGTTGAGTTGTGTTGTGCTGACTTTTTTTCATGTTTTTCTGTCTTGTGCTAGCTTTTTTACGTCTTCCCAGCTGATGTTTCTATCAGTTGCTGCTTTTTTAACTTCGTCTTGCCAGGTTTTTCTCGATCTACCTCTTTTGTTTTTTCCCTGTGATCTTGCTTCATAAGCTGGTTACCCTTTCTTCTTTTATCCTGTAAATGTGACCCAACCATTCCAGCTGTATTTTTTGTATTTGTGTCAACTAATTTTATCTTTAATTGTTCTCAATATGTTTCATTTAAAAATATATTAAAGTAAATACAGTGTGACATTTATCAACCATGTTACGTGTATAACTTTGTTATTAAAAGATCCAGAGGGTTGATTAAATTGGAAAAATTAGGCAGAATAAAAAAATTTACCAGTTTTACCAACAAACACAGAAAATACCAAAACTTGTAAACGCAGATATCTTTTTAAGTATAAAAAAACTCTAATATCTTTTTAATTTGAGTGGCTACTAAGATACCCAAAACACATTTTTTTAATGGCAACTATAGTTGGCTCCAACCTTATTAAAAGAATAGTTATTTCCTTTTTGTAATTAATATAGAACTTGTGAAATGAAACAGCAGACATTTTTTATAATTATAGTTTTTAATAAGTTTTCAAAATCGCTTTAAAACTAAAAATTAAAGTTAGTTCATAATATTTTGTTTTCTGTGTCAACTTACAACATATTTTTGAAAAACAGTGTGATAGTTTGATATGTCTTATAGTCTTATAGTTATAATTGTAAATATTTGTTTCTTATAATTATATCAATTAACTAATGTTGACATGTACTTTGTAAGTAAATACACACATTTACTTTTAAAACATTGACACATTTTTCTTCGTTTATTAAAAAGTACTGATGTATAAAAATAAACATGGCAAGTGATATCCCATTAAAAAAAGGTAAAAAAATACATTTCGCTATTCCAAAGCCAACTTGACGGCCCATAGGACAAAATTAAATCAAGGAAAATATTTCAAAAATAAAAAGTAACAAAGAAAATCTATGATAACCCATGGAATGCGATAATTGTCACGGTGTATATTAATACATTCGCTGGCCCTCGCAAAGATAATCAAAATCATGTCAATACAATTTCCCAAAACTGCCATAACCAAGCGTTATGTAATCTTATAAACGTCCTAAATAGTTTTTGCCGCATTAAATCATTCTTAGTTTATGAAGTTGACTGATGTTTATACTTTATGGTTGGTGGTTTCTGCCACACAAGAAAACATTCACAAAATTATCCGCGTCATACGAATTGCATAATTTCTCGAGCGTGTCATTGCCATTAAAGCCACCCTGTACTCGCCGTAAAGTATTAACCAGTTTCTTTCATTATTTAAATCATAAAATTATCATACTGTCAGCCGGCCTATGATATGTATCACAATAAAACATTAACATAGAAGAAATATTACAGCTCTTACAGTTTACGTACTCGATCGCTACATTTACAGGTGGTTTAAGAATGCATGGTAATGAAATTAATTTATTTGTCCATAAATGTTGTTTCTAGTGTTCTAGTTCACATGATCGCGAGAGGGTGGCACAGTAAGCACACCTGTAGGGGTTTCCCACACTTCGGAACCACCTGTGAACGATACGCTTCGGGAAGCAAGCGCGAGGGAATAATTATTCTGAAACTATGAAATTACTGAAATTATGATTGCCGCTGCTTTCTGTTCTGTTGGATAATATAATATACAGAATTGGACTTTTAACGGAGTTACAAATCACTGTGGTTATTAAATTTAAAAATTCAACTTCATTTATAGGTAGCTACAATAATATCTATTAGACAAATTGGAAAAATGCGGGAAGGGCAATCTACAATCGTTTTGTGGTAATAATAGCTGTAACATTTCAGGGACATTTGTGTTTACCACGTAAAAGAGCAAGGATACAACAACTACTAAATCTTATAGAAAATGAACTAGATTGAAAAATTATCAGTCGTAATATAACAAGTGCATTGAAATTATCGATAATTTTTGGTAAATATTCCCGAATGCAAGTTGAGCTGAAAAAATATGAGTGATTTTTTTGGTTTCAACTTGCATGAGTGAAGATTTGTCAAAAATTATAGATTATTTGCAATGCACGAGTTATATTTTGTCAGAAAATTTTCTTCGCCTAACCTACCTTTCAAATTAAATATATATTATGTCAAATTTTACAAGTACTGTCAGAGTGGTGCGTCAGGGGTGTGGTTTAACCTATATTAAAGTAACGCTACTGGTCGCCGAAATTCGTCAAAAAATTATCAATACCAAAATATTTAATTCCCTCTCCAAATTTATATTTTCGAGCAATCACAAACTCAGATTTCTTAGAAACGGCCAATAAACGCATGAAATTCTGTTAATTGCGAAAGTGTATGATTATGTTTATTGGTCGTTTCCAAGAAATCTGAGATTGTTATTGGTCATTGGTCGAAAACGCAAATTTGACAGGAGGCTCAACATCTGACAGGGAAATGTAAAATTATTACCGTGTAATATTGCTCCTATTGTTGTCTCTAGAAGATTTAAGATTAGTGATTGGTTAAAAACGCAAATTTGACAGTGAAGGAAATTTTCACTTACAAAGTCAACGATTACTTTAAAGTATGATAATGCGTTAGATCTGCCGCTTCTAATATTTCTTTTAGACATTACCCTTTCGAACCTTTATTAAGTTATATTATATTAGAGCAATGGTCCCTCTAATTTTTACCAACTATAGTGCGCTTTTTTTTCGTCTGTGGAATTTTTGTAAAATCGAAGTAATTTGTGCGCCATTTCAAATAATACTTACTTATTTACATTATTGATTTTAAAGTCAATTATGTCAGTAAAAATTTGTAATAAGAATTATAACAAGATTTTAATTTCAAAAATGTTTATTTGAATATATCGTCATATAATCCATATGCATAGAATTTATTACAAAAATGTAATATATTCATTCTAAGTATACATGAAACACGTAAGAAAATGATTTAAATCACTTAAAAAACTTATACATAAAGATATAAGCTTCTGATTTTTAATTACTCAAATAATATCTTTTCTTTTCTATCTTTGCAATTTAACCATTCTGAATATACATGATCTAGATTAATTTTCTTTCCATCACTTTGATATGATTTTACTCTCATCAGCATATCCAAATGAATTTTCCCTAGACGATTTCTTTGCTTATTTTTTATTAAGTTTATCAAGCTGAAACGTCGTTCACCATCAACGCTAGATGCCAAACATGTTCCACCAATATCCAGTCATTTTGAAAGTTCCCAAAACTTCTCATTTTCCAGTGAAAACGATACCATATCCGCAAAAGTAGTTATCAATTTACTTTTGATTTTTTTCTCCCTGCGAATGATTATATTGTCTAATTATAAACGATTTATCGCTTAAAATGGTTTTATATTTTAGACAAACTCAACTTCTGCAATGCCGTAATTAAATCACATGTGGAAAAAGCTGATAAATTAAATGCTGTCCATTCTTGTACTTCAGTTTCAGGAAATCTTTCTTCTAAATGAAAACATAGCATATTTATAAAGGTTAACATGGAACTTCTGTCAACTTTAATATTGTTCTAGTACCTAAAGGTTGTACCTTAAAAGAAATTTTAAAGTCAGAAAATGTTTTAGCCACGAGAAAAGCTTTATAAATAAAACAAATTAATGAATTTATAACCAAATAAAACCAAATTTTCTATTTTAATTAAAGTTCTTTTTAAAATAAAGAAACTGCATAGCTGGGAAGTTGTTAAAGGGGCACTCTGTATTATCCAAAATCGCCATTACCTTGGCGCTTTTTGTTACTTCTCAGTTGAGCAGTATACAAACATTATTATAATAAATTTATAACGAATGCATCAATGTTTATTTTTAATGCAACATTTTACCATCATAAATCTATTGAATACGAATTAAGATGTATATCTCCACTTGTTTAATGTAATCAAATAAAACTAAAACTGCCACTTTCTCTGGCGATAAACTTTTTAAGTCGTGGGAAATACATAAAATTACTCGCGGTAAATATAGTTTTATCAATAAATTAACGACAAACAACATAAAAAAACCAACCAACAGTTAATTCCAGTATTTTTTGTATTCGCCTGATAGCGGTTCCCCTATAATCATTGGCTAGAAAACTATGTAACCTTTGCACCTTAACAGTTTTTGATATTAGTATTTGCTATAGAAGATCGCTTTTTTTAATAAAGACATCAATTTTTATTGGCTTTGTTAAATTTGGAAAAAAAGTAGGTTATTTGTAGCAAAAAATACACAACATTTCTAAACAGCTACATTTTTTGATAACAAATAATCAGTGATTAGTATTTTTACTCTTGCTAGCTTTTAGTAGAGTTATAAAATTAAGTGTTATGTCTAAAAACTTTTCTTGATAATTAATTATTGTAACATCAATTCCGTGTCGACTGGTTAATAAGCTTTATTACTTCCGAATTATCTATTTCATGCTTCTCAGTGCACTACATTAGCAATAAATTTTTACTGTAACATAATTTCCAGATCTATAAAAATTAGATACTACTTGTATACACTTCATATATGTAGTGTATGTACTTATATACCGGTCTGTAGTAGGTCAGTACATGTTCCCATCACAAAACACTGCAGATGTAGATCAAAAGTACGCGTTTGATCATGCAGGTTTGTTTGTTTAATTAACTTTATAATTATTACAATTAAAATATGCCTCCAGTTTGTATGTCTTTGGTAATTTTATTATCCACTTAAGAGGCACTCCTCCCACTAAACTGATTTATCTCACAAATAAAATGTATATTACTGGTAAATTTTAATTAATTGTTACGTTAAAAATAGTTCCTTACGCATATCTAGAAAGCAAAGACTACAAGCTAGTCTTGGTTTGTTTTGTTTTGTTAATACGAAGCTTCAGGTTGACGTTAAATGGAAATGTAGATACTTCATTGACCAAAATGTTTATAAACAAACGCTATCGCATTACATTATGTAACCGCCGAGAATATTAATTAAAGGGACATTAGCGGTTGTTCGCGTAAATACTTTGTTGTATACGGAATGATTTTGCAATATTTGCAGCTGACGTAAATATTCGTTTGAAATTATGTTTGGAAATTTCGTTAATTTTGCAATTGTTTTAAGTGTTCATTGGAAGTAGCGAAATGGACGCCTAAAACATAAAAACATTGAAAGGGACTCAATTGTTTTAATTTTAATAAAGATGATGATATTTAATATTAATCTATTTATATAGCAATTATATTATTTCTTAAGTATTGCAAAAGAAATCGGGAGGTGATTCCTTATCGAAAATTAAAGGGGGTCTTTTATATAAATTATTTTCCTTAGACGTCTTCCTTTGGAGTTACACCCCTCTAAAGGGGAGAGGTAAAATTAGTATTTTATTTTATTTCTTAAATTTAGATTAGTGTAGGAGAATGATGTTTGGAAGATGTTTTATACTTATTACAAAAAGGTTTCCCATAGTAGTATTTTTAATTATCTCCACAGGGGGCTGAAAAGTTGTTTTTTTATCAGTACTAATTGGTGGGTTAAAATTTTGTAATTAAATAAAAAAAGTTTCCAAATAAATCAAGCTTTCGAAAAAAAAAATTTTTTAGTTACAAAATTTTAACCCATCAAAAGTTCTGATAAAAAAAAACAACTTTTCAGCTCCCTGTGAAGGTAGGGGATGATTAAAAATATTACTGTGGAAAACCTTTTTAGAAGCATAAAATTCACCAAATATCAGTCTCCTAAAATCCAAATTTGAGAATTAAAATAAAAACCTAACGGCTCCTCTTTAGGGGGGTGTAACTCCGAAGGGAGACGTCTAAGGAAAAATTGTATATAAAAGACCCCCTTTAATTTTCGATAAGGAATCGCCTCCCGATTTTTTTTTCAATTCTTAAGAAACGCCCTGTATAACAGCATATAAATATATAACATTAAAACTTTTCTTTCATAAAACTGCTGGGCTTATGCCTAAACCATACAATATTACTTTCATTTTTAACCTCGTTTCATAGATCATTATAAACATTAAATCCTTTATAAAACAGAGGATTTTGAGTGTAATTTTCTTCCCGAATGGCAATTTAAAGTCTACAGTTTCTAGTCGGATAATTGTGAATTTCATAACGATCTAAAAACACAAGAATATACTTTCGAGGGAGTCAATACTTTCAATAACTTGGGCGTGTTAGTGGGACAAGCTGGAAAGAACAGAGTGAAGGAGAGAATGCTGAAAGGAAATCAAGCATACAGCAAAAACAAAACCCTACTAAAGAGTAAAACTAAGTAAAACAACAAAAATATACAAAACCCTGCTAAGACCCGTCGTAACATATGGAATGGAAACAATAACAATAAATAAGAAAGAAGAAAAAGACTTAAAATTGTGGAGAGAAAAGTATTGAGAGCAGTATTAGGACCTAACGTAACAAGACACGGAGAAGTAAGACTGAGAAGGAACAAAGAAGTAGAGGAGCAACTCTGAGGAGAAAATATCATTCGACACATTAAAGCACGATTACTATGGGCAGTACACATTATGAGAAGGAAACCAAGCGAAATGATCAAGAGGATAACACAATGGATCCCTATTTGGCCCAGGAACAGGGGAATACCAAGGAAAATGTGGAGAGACGCCCTGGAGAAAAATACAAAGGCACTGAGAATAACTGACTGGAAATCGAAATGCAAAGATAGGAAAGAATGGAAGAAAATAACGGAGAGAGATGACAGATCCAGCCATAATCCTAAGGCTCAATGATAAATGAACCCTATTTAATGCTACACCATCTGATTCTATGACTTGTCGATTTAACACTTTATTTTGACTCCCTGTAAAATTGTGTTATCGACACAAACAAGTGTTGTTTCTAAGATACGGTTTTTAAACATAAGAAAGTTCTTAATTATATCCCCTCCTAAATTCGTGAACTTATTTACTAAGGTCATTTTGTGTGAAAACTCTGTGCTGTTTAATTAATTTACGATGAAATAATTACTGAGCGACGCCATTTCTTGTTAAGTGTTTGCAGCGAAAACAATTCGATAATAAACTGAATTTGTTTTTGTTCGGGAGCAGTAACTTGTAACATCATATAGATGGTAATAAACATAAGCGTAAATAACTAGCAACTACAGCGTAGCACAAGTGTCAAAGCAGCCATGGGAAAAATTTAAACGCAGGTGCGTTATTTGAATTGCAAATTACTTGTTCCGAGTTACAAGTTTTAATTTTTGACTTAACACATTCTGTGTAGCTATAAACCTATTTCTAACAGCAATTGCGTTTTATAATGATATATTGTTTTATACAAAACATTTTCCAGCAAACTTGTTCCCTATCATTAGTTGACAACTCACCTATACAGAGCATGGTAGCTGTTCTTGTAGCTTTTTTAATTATTGTGTCTGCCTGACACTAGTTTAAATTGCATATAATTACTCTTTTTTTAAATTTTAATTATTTTTTGCTTATCTGATTCTTACCCCCGTATTTTATAAAGCGTATAACAATAACGTTTTATGATTAGTGTTACATCCGGTCTAACTGGGAAATAAGAATGATGAATTTTTCAACACTTTTTACGACCTCTTTATTGTACAAGAAAATTTATAAATTAAAAATTTAAAGCGAAGAATGAAGTAGGGAAAACTTTTTTTTATAATAGCTAGAGAGTGTAGGTTTAAATTTAGCAAAGGTGCTACATTTGTTGCTCATTAATAATCCGAATAAAAATTGAATACAGGGTGTCCCAATTATACACCGCCAAAAAGTAGGTGCATATTTCTGAGTGAAAATGATGACCATTTGTCAAATATTTTGTTATCCGAAAATGCTTCATTTCAAAGTTAGACCTCCAAAGTTGCAAAAAAAAATATCAAAAAATCGATTACGTCCTAGCCGTTTAAGCTAGAGCTATCAAACTTGGCCGAAATGTTTAGGTGTTTCCCATTGACTTTGTGGGATAATTAGAAAGAAAACACGTGATTGGAAGTATGATTTATAGTCAGGTCATCCGCTTACCAGGCGAACAAGCTTTAAGTCAAGCATGACATTAGCCAACTAAGTTTAGTAAAAAAAATATTTGAGGTGTATAAACAGAGTTTGTCGATGCATCTTTAGCGCTAATTTTCTCGAAAACGGCTACGTTTACAGCAAAAAACAAAGAGGGACGAGTTTTTTTCTCTTAAGTCGTACTTTCTTATGGACGAATGACATTTTCAATTTTATTCCAGAGAAAAAAATTCTGAAGATGGTAAGCGGTTGACCTGACTATAAATCATACTTCCAATTACGTGTTTTCCTTCAAATTATCCCACAAAGTCAATGGGAAACACCTAAACATTTCGGCCAAGTTTGATAGCTCTAGCTTAAACGGCTAGGACGTAATCGATTTTTTGATATTTTTTTTTGCAACTTTGGAGGTCTCTAACTTTGAAATGAAGCATTTTCGGATAACAAAATATTTGACAAATGGTCATCATTTTCACTCAGAAATATGCACCTACTTTTTGGCGGTGTATAATTGGGACACCCTGTATATCTCAAACTGTATCTGAGGAACTATGAAAAACAGTTTTTTTTTTAAATTCCCTATAACTCCTTTGGATTAAAAAATATCTCAAATGTGTATAAACATTGCATAAGCAACTTTTTAAGCCGAATCGGATGGTGATCACGAACTTTTCTTGGGTCGATTCATTTTTGTTTTATGCCAAGTAGGGTTTCTTTCCCGGGATCCCGGTCCATTTTAAGCTATTTTATATTTCCCGGGAAATGCTTTTTGTCCCGGGAATTCCCGGGATTTTAAAAAAGTGTTGTTTTCGTTTATTTTTTATAACTTATCAGAATTTTATGCTTAAAATGTCTTTACTAATAGTAAATTATGGAAAAACTTCAAAATAATTTTTTTTTTAGTATGGCGCAAAGAAGCCCGGTCTCCATTACAAAGTTAATATCTTCAAAATACTTTTACAGGTTATTTTTGTGTACCCTGATAATTCAAAGCAAAATAGCGTATAAATGAAATTTTATTGATAATAACGATGTGTCTTTGCTGCTAGATGCTCTCAAGACAATTTCACCTACATCAATAGAGACTGAGAGAGCATTTTATGCAGCAGTACTTTTTGTTAATAAATTAAGAAAAAGACTAATTGACTTTAATCACATTACAAAAATTCATTGTAAAAATTAAATTATTGTTTTCATAAATATGAAATTGCAATAGAAAGGTCATAATTCCCAAATGTATGTTTCTCTCACCAATATTATTAAATTATTTGTAATAATCATGGAGCAAAATGTATTACATATATGACTTGGAGTTGTTTTTAAGTAATAAACCGCTCCCTTAATTTTTTGGGTTATTTATTTAAAAATGTTGACATAATTTATTACATCCCGGGATCCCGGGAAATCCCGGGACAAAGGCCGATTTCTTCCCGGAATCCCGGGACAAGCAAAATGGTCAAATATGAGAAACCCTAATGCCAAGCAACTTAAGTTTTTTATAGACGCAATTTTTGCCATTTGCATAATCAAATAATTTTTTTTTCTGAATTAATTAATGTATCACATGGTATTTTACCCCTACATTCATTGTCAATTTGATAAAAATGCGTGTTGGACAACATCTATGAAAAATCAGGTAGAGAGATTGTTGTGGCTTGTTGTTGCCATGACAACCAATCAACAAAATTTAAAAAAATTATTCACAATCACACTATGCATAATTATGCACAGAGTTCTATGCAGAAAATAAAAATTGAGTTTCAACGGAAAGTTTTAAGTTTCCGGGGCCAAAAAAGTTGGTACTCTTCTTCATTCACGATCTTCTTTCGGAAAATCTTAGTGCCATCAACCGAATTTAGTACCACCAAGTGAGGTTCCCTTGTCAGACTTGTTCGAATTTTCAAACCTATTGCCCCTGCAGAAGAAAAGGCTCTCCTTCTGCCTCGACACTCGTGAGAAGGTGGTCGTAAATTACCGAAATTACCGGTATTAGATGTCAAATCGTTTACCGGTTATGAAAATGAAAACCTCATATCACTATTACTTCTTTTTTATTTTTTTTATTTATTTACTTAAACTACAAGTTTATACATTCCTATAGGAAAATTAAACAAAATATTTGCAAATACACTACTTAACAGAAACTAATTTTATGATCACTTGAAAGTACCTAGTCTACAAAGTTTTTATTGTAAAAATAGGGGCTAATGTTGGGTAATCAAGACCACAATGATCATCTACAGCAAACATAATGAAGTTGTCACTCAATATTGATGCAAGAAACTTCTATTACTTTCCTCGGAATTATTTCATACCAACCATGAAACAACGAATCAATCTTCCACAGTCTTATCTCTGTATCTTTTTTGTTTTAATAACACTTAAAAGCCGGTAAACAACTGCCACCTTAATAAAGAATTAGAAACATCACTACTATCAACACGTTTGATCTTAATGTTTTCATGTTTAATAACCTTGTATTGTTTGGTAACTAGTAAGTTGGGAAAATTTTAAAATGAGAGTGTTTACAGAATATATTATGAAACAAAAACCAAAGTTCTTCATAGCCAAATTATGAGTGCATCGAAGAGACGCGACATAAACTTGTTTGTCCGACACAAACTAATCTTGGAAATTAATCTTGGACGTATGTACGAAAATTTATTTGCAATCGCGTTTTACTATCTCTCAAATACCAAGTTTTTCTGCTGTATGCATAAAAAGCATAATGAACTAATTCAAAATTAAATTAATTTACAGCTTCAAAACACAAACCATCGTACCGTGTAAATATAAAACTTCCATTGTTGATACATGAATCTGATAAAGAGGTTCATCTCGACGTATAATTTTAAAATACATTATTTTTTAGAATAATAAAATTTTGTGGCTTTAATTACTCGTGAAAATTAATAAATTGTACACAAAAAACGTTTTAAACCATTTACGCAGGTAGATCAAAATCATGAACTCATTCGCTTTCCTTGAGCTTACCTATAAGATACGTCTTAATTTAATTATTGTTTACTGCCCTTAATTCTTTGTTGGAAAAATAAAAATAAATATTTTATTTAATTGATATTATGACTGTTTTAATGTTAATAATAAACATACAGGGTGCCCACTTGCAAACTCCAACTTAGGCATATATCATTGTATTGAGTTTTAAGGTATTTTGTCATTATTTCTATAGAAACTACAACTACATATATGTAAATAAAATAAAAAACAGTTTCATAAATTTTTTTTTCAAAACGCTTTTAACAATAATGAAGAAAGTAAACACTGCGTCCGTCCAGAAAGTCAGTTTTCGAACAATTTTTAGGCTGGTAAATACGTCTTTACTGGCCTAGACCAGAAAGTAACTGGTTGCCATGGTTATAACAACTCTTTACCAGCCTAGGCCGGAAAGTAATTGGTTGCTATGGTGATGAGTTGTTTTGTTGATTTGCGCTGTCAAACAAGCGTCATTATACCACCAAGCGAGTTTTCACCTGTAGTTTGTTAAGTTATTGTTTAATTATGGATGGTGACGATAGTGATTTTGGTGTCAGTGGCGGACGCAGAAAAAATATTGTACATAACATACCCGTAAAGTATCTTTACTGGACTCGTATGCTTTCAGAACTTGCCTACGGCTCGTCCCAAAACTGCTTACTCGTCTAGTAAAGTACCACTTTCCGAAATAATTATTACAGTGGCTATAGTTTGCGAGGATAGAGATTTGTTTGCTGTTTAATTTAATAACAGACCTACATACACCTCCTGCAAGTATAATTCAAATAAATGTATAGAAATTACAAGAAACTGCTAATATTTTAACGATTATTTAAAAAAAAATGATAAATATTTAAATAATCCCTCCATATTACATTCAACAACATTCCAGTCTTTTATAAATAAGATTCTTACATTGATTTTACTGTCTTTTATCAATTAATTCACATTCTGCAACTATTGCTTCCTTTAAAGAATTAATATTTGGGTGACGTCCTTACTAAATTTTACTTTTAAGTAGGCCCACAGAAAATTTAAATTTAATTGAACAGCGAACATCTCTCTCTCTCTCTCTCTCCCTCCCTCCATCCCTCCCTCCCTCCCTCCCTCCCCCCCCCCCTCTCTCTCTCTCTCTCTCTCTCTCTCTTTAAACAAAAATTAAATTGATGGATAAATACTGTCGAAATTGAAGTTTAATAAAAATCTTGCATCTTACATTTATATCTTAAATTCAAAATAGTGCCTTAAAGCCTAGTCCAGATTGTAAACCAATGTTTCGGAACAATATTGAACACTGTGCCTAAACAGTTGCGAAACATTGTTTCGGAACAATCTGTGTACGTTGTTCCGCGTCCAGACTAAAGCCAGTGTTTCGGTGTTTCTCAATTGATTATCATGTCCAGTGAGACTATTGCAGAAATTTGTGCTGCCAATTTATATATTTTACTTAACTGCCGAAGGAATAAAGAAAAGAAGAAGGTGGTGAATACGGAAAACACTATTGTAAGGCACCAGTTATTGCAATGAATGAAGAATGGTGAAGAACCACTTTTCTTAGTGCCTTGCAGTTTTTTGTGTTCCAGTCGAAATTGGGATTTTAGCATGTGCACTTTCTTTTCAACTTCAGCAACTGTTACAGCACATGATTGCGCAATATTTCCAAAAGCATCCCTCTTTTTATTCCTATTTTTGTATTCACCACATGTGACATCCCACAAACAAGATGTGCTATGCACTTTTTCCATCAGTTGTAAAGTTTTTTCTTGATTCCACGTTGTAATAAATATATAACCAAGAATTACTCTAACCAAAACTCTGTTTGACTGAACCGTGTTTGACAACAGACTTGTTCAATGTTCCAATGTTTCCCATATAAACGGGAAACAAGGAACAGGGCTTTTTTTGTTTCGCAATATTAGTGAAACAGTTCCGAAACAAGCTAGAAACAAAGTTGAGCTGTTCCGAAACATCGGGAACATTGTTCATGAACACTGTTCCGAAACATTAGTTTACAATCTGGACTAGGCTTTAGTCTTAATATTATAACCATTAGGTGTGAATAATTTTCTTGTTCTATTGGTACCATTATTGCCTTTCCTGTAAGTTGAATTGGCGAGCAAGAAACCACGAAAACTTTCAAAACAATGTTGAATTCCTATGTTCGAGATTGAAAGTGGACACCCTGTATAAGTCGACAACCATTCAATTTGCCTTGTCATTCGAACAATATTTGGAAACATTGTGTAATAATCTGCACATGTTTGTTTTAGAATTTGGGAATTACCCGATTTTTAACATTCAAATATTTTTAATGAGCACGTTTGGGCTATATTGACACTTGCTGTATGAGTATTACAGCGTATAAAACTTTTTTTAGTCATTGTTTTAAGTCATTGTTTCTGTCACAAAATATTTTAGAAGAATATGTGGGCAAATTTTGATAACAAGATATTTTGAAATATTTTTACTAATCTGGCTCAAAAAGTTATGTTTAATTTATTAGTTTGGGGGTTTTCATAACAATATTGCAAATACTGCGGTTGAAAAATGCGCAATCATCTTTTGTTTTTTTTTTGTCACGTACTTAATTTTTATTTAGGGCAGATCACAATTAAATTGTATAGAGAAATGGTCGAAAAATGTGTAGTGAAGGTGGCAAAAGGTCGTAGGGGCCTCCAGGGAGCAACTTTACGCTCCGTTGCCCTAACACACATGCCACTGGCTGTCTGTTTATAATAGCCATTGCATGTAAATACAATAACAATGAGGCTAGCCTGTCGTTATGTGTACAGCCGCGTCAAAAGTGACCATCACCGCTTTGGTTGCGCAATTAAGTAACCGTAATTGCTACAATAATTCCAATTAATACCGGCCAACTCCAACACAATGAATCACTTGCTTCTAACTGAATGAAACGATTGTTGCTAAATATTGACGTTCGATTTTTGATAGTTCAAGGATCGTTAAAACGTTCGATAACTTTTTTGTACCTAATAATTATTAATATAATACAAACTTATCGCTGCGTCCTGTTATTAACCTTTGAGAGCGATTAGCTAATAGCGCGCCGTCAGTGAATGACATATTTTTCGCGGACTATCTCGACTCGGATTTCTTCACAAAGCGCCAACACGAAAGGGTGTAGAAGTCAATAAGGGAATGTTGACAACGTGTAGACAAGTGTAAGATTAATTAACGCGGTTCCGAATTTAATTAACGGACCTGTTCAAAGAAATTGTCTAAATCTGTCTGAAGGAAGCAGTGGCGCGATATATTCTCCAGGCTAGGGATTAGCAAAAAGTTGTATCAGGGCCTTGACGAGCTGCTCAGCGGACGTGCTGTATTATTAATTTGTTCATCTAGACTGGACGTTTTGAAGAATGACTTTGGAAAATCTATTAGAAAAAGAGGCTGAAACGTTTTTAATCGCGCGTTGTTGTACATTTTTCGAACTGGCAGCTTAATATACAGGAGTTTCGCAAGATCAACTAACTTTGTGTTAACTCTTGGCTTGCGAATTAATAAATGTTCATTGTAGACTAGTTGGGAGCGCAATTAACGCAAAACTTTTATTGCAACAAGTGAATGATCATGTAGTTTAGCCGCAGGATATTTTAACCCTAGATGTGTAAGCGCAGCCGTCTGAAAAGCGCCTGAGTAATCCTTTGCAGTGCTCTTTGCCCCAAAGGCGTAGCGTTTCCTGTTGTTACTCGTTTTTATTATCGGTGGCATCTCAAAAACGCTTCGAATGTGTTACAGAATTAATTTTCAACTAAAACTGTTCCCGCAAAACAATACACACTTATACAAAGCGATTTGCCATAAATGTATTTACCATAAATGTAAACAGTTAAACATTTATTTTTTAGATGAGTAATAAATACTTTAAAACAATAACCCTAACGTTCATTTAAAAAAAAAAGCAAAACGCTGTATAAAAAGATTAAATGCTGCCTTTATAAAAAAATTAATCACGTTGTATAGTATATTAATAAACGTAATAATTGAAATTAAGTATTACATTAGGGGCGTCTTACAGCTAGGATGGGTAAAAGTAGGATGACTTTTAATATTTTGTTTTTGTAAAACTTTTTTTTTTATTTAAAAATTATTGCATACACTTTAAAACTCATACTTTTCTCTATAAAATGTAAAATTTTCAATAACATATTTTCACATGGAAGCGTGTGGTAGTCACTTCCGTTCGACGGTTTTTAGAAAACGGCTTCTACGGTAACCATAATATCATCTTTGAGTTTTTCTAAAATATATTTTTTGTGCGATCGTACTAGAAACAGCTGTTTGACGGACGCGTTAGCAACCATAAAGTACTGCATTACCGGCCCTATCCTTGGCAACGGCCGTAAAAGTTACTTTTCAGGCCGTTACCCTTAGCAACGGCCGAAAAAGTAACTTTTACGGCCGTTGCTAAGGAGAGGGCCGGTAATGCAGTACATACGCCGTCATCTGTCAGTGACAAAATGTCACGTAGTTTCTAACCTATAATTTTGAAAATTACTAAAAATTTAAATTGTTTTTAATTCGATCGCACAAAAAATGTAATATGCACCTCGGCCAAAACGTACTTTTTGGACCTGATACATAAATAACTATTTTTTAACATATGAATGTAAGTTTCGTATTACTGACCACAAATTTGATCTTCTTTAATTTATAAAAAATGAACTATGACGTTTAGAAGAAAACTCTTACAATAGAAACTAGATCATTGTTTCAAGATTCTCTGTGCCAAATAAGGCCATTAGTTTTTGAGATATAATGGTTATGGTTACCGTTTTTGGCAACTACATTTTGAGAAAAACGCTGGGACGCGGTCGCGGAGCGCTGTTGCCAAGAGTTCGAATGCAGCTTGCAACAATGTCTAGCTCTACGTACGCTTATATAGTATTGAAAATGGCGTATTTTGAAGTTGGCAAGTATATTACACACCTTCGTTTTAGCGAACTAAAATCAATTTGAGTCTGAGCGTTTTATAGGTGATATTTACAGCATAACGACCGCGCAAGGGGGCGCTTGACCAGCTATAACATCGTCAATTTTGAAAAATTTTCATTGAAAATTTCAGCGAATTTAACCTAAAGGTTACACTATCGAATAAAGATATTTTTAAAAGTCGGATTTTTGATCTATCTAGGTGTATGTAAACCCTTAAAGAAACATAGGGAAATAAAAAACATTATAGGTATTCTATCGTTTAACGTCCCTTATTATTTGACCAAGTGTTAGTTGCTGCCACCGCACACACCCTTATTATATCAAATGCCACTCTGCTTAAGACAGTAATTTAAAAAAAAAAAAACTTACCGACCTCTAACCTGACCCTTTCTTACTGATCTAAACCGAGTGCCCATAGCAGAGCAGTAGCAACGACTTAAAATGTGTCTAATAATAAGAGACGAAAGAATAATAATATGTTACATATCGTTTTCATTTTTTCAAAAGCATTAAATTACTTCATATAGCATTCGGGTATTTTATATATCGTTTAAACTTATTATGTTGCGTTTGTTATTTATTTTAGAGCGTTATATTAACAGCCCATAAAGCACTTAAATTTTATATACAGCAGTTCCGTGTAGCCAGGGCTTACTAGAGGGGGGGGGGTCTTGAGGGGCTACATCCCCGGACCCCTAGTCTGAGGGGACCCCAAATTTTTTATATTTTTTTGTTTAATATGCATTTTAACAGCAAACTGCAATTTTTTTCTTCTAACTTCCTAAGTTACATTTGCAATCTGCTTACCATGAAGCAATAGGCAAATTTGTTGACAATCTAGACATGAGAAAATTTACTGTCCAGTGACAGCAACTTATATATTTTACTTAACCAACTTATTACTACCTTAATAGTTAAGAGCTAGTTACTAGTTATAAACTGCAAATGAACACCAAAATGTTTTTTAACATCAGAAAAATGTGAATAAAATGTAAAATTATATCATCTCGCGCGCTGCCTGGCCCGCAAGAAAGTTGCCCCGTTTTTTTTGCTCTTATCATAAAAAAAACAGATTTTTTCATTCACAAGGATTCCCACATTTTAACTTCCCGGGCGGCCCTGCGTATAGCAATCGAATTTTCATAAAAAGCAAATAATCCGTTCTCTTCTTATTTCCCACCGAATTTCACCTTAAAGCTACTTCAATATTAGACACAGACAATGGTATATAAATCAACACTAGGCAACTTACTGAAAGGAGTACACACTACAATAAAAACCAAATTTGTCTTAAACAGATGATGAATAATAGTCACATTCAATAAACAGAACATCGAGAAGTAATCTAAAACTATTACCGGCAATTTTTTTCGCGACAATCCAAGAATGTTCTAGTATTTAATTTATTTTCTAGCAATGACACTAATAAGATCGAACAGGTCACGTAAGATTTTGCATTCATCCGTGAATACCAAAGAAATGTCCTATCTTAGAATTCGTATAACGTCATAAATAAAATGTATGAGTAAGTTTGAACCAGCGTTGACCTTGCTGCTCTCAAAAACAAAATGCTATTATTATATGTAATCATTCTGATGTTTTATACACGACTAAAGAACAAGCACTACCTAGATATCATCATTCGCATGTTCAAGTATCAAATGCAGCGGTGAAATTGTTGGAACTTATGAATCCCCTTCATTAGTATATTAGGTACTATATTTGTTAAGTATAATTTGAGTAATTTTTCACCGAAAATTGATTTGATTAAATACTATAGTATTTTGGATAGCTAAAGGACTGGTTTTAATCTCACACACATTTGAGGTATATCGTCTTTTTAAAGCGTTAGATTAGAAATTCAGTACTTAATATTATCAACTAATCCCAATTTTTTCATAGTACACACAATCCAGCAAAAACATTTCTCAAAATAAAAGAATAGAAGAAAAACAGAACATTAATATTTGTGATATAAGTTCAACCAATTCTTTGCAGTTCAATGTGTGTTATCCTGGACATGGTCGATTTTTGTTTTTCATAACGAAAAACTCGAACAACCCAGTAGACCGTAAATTTATAACAACCTCGTTCGTTGAGGCCTTACGTCTTCGACTAATAAAGCGAAATCCCCAAAATTATTTGAGACGAAGTTTAAAGAAAAGGTCCCGAAACAATATCCGGTTCATTACAATATTAATTAATAAATTTTACATAACTAGACCTGTAAAAAATGCACTCAGTTAAATATGGCGTCATGTAGTGGCGCAGACAGCGGCCTGGGAGTAAAACTAAAAGATTTCCCACAAAAGATAACGAGCCATTGTCTCTAAACAATTGCTAACTCGCTTTTTACGATATACAAGTGTAATTTAAACACACGGTCAGTCGACATAGCAGTCAACTTTATTAGTAACAATTTAAATAATAACTCAGGCATTCGTTTGAATAAGGCTCCAGTGAGCACTGGAATTTGATCTTTATGTTGGTGCAATAATCTGCAAAGCCAACTCTTAACTATAACCATCCAATATACAGGGTCAATTATTATTAAACTTAAATTGTTTAATTGTATGCAGATGTTGGTAATAAATTTGATTCGGAGATTGCAAGAGGGTAATGTTTTCGACTTGAATAATAAGTCCCGTATGCAAAATGGTTGTCCATTTAATAACCTTTTTAATGATACTTATATCTCTAATTTGGCAGTTAAATGTTGGTAATAATAACGTTGGTGAATTTCATTTATGGGCTTGTTTGAAAAACGTGTGACTCAGAGTGGCTCCGAAAGCAACCAACCGGAGCGCGATCCCTGGAAATACCAACTATACAAAAGATAATCAAACCAGATTCAAAATTTAGAAAAAAAAACGTGATGAATTGACCCACTATTTCAGTAAATTTTAGGGCTCGTTTAATTAGCTAATCTTATGCTACAAAAGAAAATTAATACATTTACAAGATTTATTGTATGGTTAAATAAGTGTGAATCGCTTTTGGGGATTATACTTTCAACTTAAAAAAAAAAAAAAAAAAAAAAACAGTTTTTGTAATCATCCTTAGTGAGAACTTACAAGGGGTGTTTATTATATTCGGGAAATGAGGTAGAAAGAGATTGAAAGATGTCAGTTTTATTAATTTTATTTTTCAATATATTCTCCTCGAACATGTCTGCATTTGTTAGATTTTTCAATAAATCTTTTTAGACTATAAGAATTGTTTTCTTTTTTGCCTTTAAAATGTCAAAATGTCCATTTATTGCTGCTTGCAATGACTTATCATCGGCGAAATGCTTTTAATGAAAGTTTTTTTTTTTTTTCAAATTAGGAAACAGATAAAACTCCTTGGAACAATCCTGTTGATAAAGTGTTTGGGGATATCTCCACACAGCTCCAAACAGTTTTAATAATTTGCAATACCGAACTTCAGGTTTGTTCCAACAGGCGATTTTAAACTTATTCTTAAACTTATAATGCACTGGTTTATCTCCCATGCCTGCACTACGTACTAATACATGTATTGGCCAGTATTAGCCGTTGATGCTTTTACGACTGGGCTAATTGTAAATGACATTTGTGGCAATTGGGTTTATAGAAATGTGCGCATCGCAAGGGTAAACACCTTAAGAATCCAGTACTAAATGGGCTTGGGAGAGCGGTGCATCGCTACCAGAGCTCACGTTAGTTATGAACAGCGCATGCGTGTAAAAATCCAAGCGCTAGTACATGCCTTCATTCCGTACTGTCTAGTTCATGTATTAATTTTATAACAGATGGAACAACTGATTAACAGTCCGGTGAACTATCACTACTGAAACTACTGGAACGCGATATCGATACTGCGCAAAATCCTGATAGTACATGGATCGCACATAGCTTTGTTGGAACAAACCTTATGTATTCTTTTTAATGCGATGTATGATTTCTCGGCACTTACCGTGCCCTGACTTTTGAGTGCCGTTGTTTCGGATATTTTGAACCGTTCTGCGATTTCTCTGAAATTCAGTCGACCTCTTTTCATAGGGTAATCCTTCACTTTGATGACCATTTTATGTGTTAGGACGTCACGGTCTATCACTGCAATCCTCCAAACATAACCACTTCCAAACCATAGTTTTATCAGGAAAAGCATCTCAATAAACTGCTCTTGCATTTCTTTCAGGATATTTTCCACACTTTTTTTTGTGAAGAATTTAATTACTGCACGAAACTCAGGATTCGACTTTTTTTAGAAACAACGCCCGCATTAACATTTTGAAGATTGTTAATGAACTAATAGGACAATAAGCTCGAAATTTTGTTTTTGTGTTCAAAAATGATTATCTGATACAACAAAAATATGTTTAGCCCGACCGCTATTTATCTTCTGTCTCTTTCCGCGAATGTAAAAAACACCCCTCGTATAAATAGAAAAACATACAGTTTATTATAAGTTGAGTTAAAAAAAAGGAGCGGTTCAAACAATGAAAACCCAACAAGTTGATAGTAAATTATTTTTGTAAAGTGGAAAAATGCATTTATTTATAATTTACCAAAATGAACATCAACAAGAAGATACTTATTAAAATTTGCCATTTATTTATAATATTTTGCAGAATTTGTAGATTTAAATAATACAACAGCGATAAATCAGCTAGAAATATGGTGAGTAATTACTCTTAAAACAAATGTCAACAGTTTATTTTACAAACTACGTAATTAGGGAAACGGTTGAGTTTTTATTGTTCACTTCTAGATTTTTTGCAAACAGATTGTTGGTATTGTTTTGATTATTTTGGTATAAAGATTATTTGTTATTACAGAAAATTTTCTGGTAATAATAAAAATCGACCGGTTTTAGACCATTGCTTGTGTTTTGTTTATTACTTTTTTATTTTGTTTATATTTAATTTAAATGGTTTTGTTAAATATAAACAAACACCATCATACTAAACTCCATCTAGTCGATTTATCTAACCTTCAGGCAATTCTTATGAAAAAGATGTAGGCATTGTGAATTTTATAGCGAACTTTTTATTATTCTTCCGGTAATAAATTTCCCAAACTGTGATTCACGGAAATCAAAGGTTTCGCACGACGTATCGAGAGATTCCTAATAAAATACACACGCTGAATGTAATTAATTCAACACTGTTTGTTTTTGTTCCGTACATTAACGACACATCTTTCTTCTCAACATTTCGATAACTTTGAAACGCAATTCTTAAAATTCTAGTTTTACACAATTTAGCACACAAAATTAAAATTGGTTGAAGGTTATGTTTTATGTTTTATATTTTATAATAAGATTGTGGATTATCAAAATTGGTCATAAACGAGGTTAATGACTTGAATTAGCGTGACAGCAAGTAATTTTAAACTATCCAATTTCATATGTCACCAAATAATTACATTTCAGTACTTAAAATGGAGGTTGAATTTAAACTTTCCTAAAATATGCGTTGTTGTTTTATTTGCACCAAAGATTGTTAATGTACAGGGTGGTCCACATAAAAGGGCCACTATTGGGATCTCGTGAACGGTAAGAGCTACAAAGTTTGGATTAGACAAATTGTTCCCCTTTCTGAGACCTATTCCGTGATGTTGTATGTAATGTTAATAGAAATGTAAAGTTGTAGTTTACCCCAAAAATATTTTTGTACCATCAAGTATAACTGAGTTATTCACGATTTTAAAAAAGTTCCCAATTTGATTTTTTTTCATTATCTAGCATGTCATGGAACTTTTTCAAACTATTAAAGCATCACTGAATAGTTTCAGAAAGGAGAGCAATTTTTCTAATTAAACTTTTTTGAAGCTCTTACCGTTTACGAGATCCCAATAGTGGCCCTTCTATGTGGACCACCCTGTATAAGCAAATTAAGATTATGATTAAAAAATATTGCTCCTTAAACTTTAAAGAACATCGTTATTAACCAATAACGCCCAAATCGCTATAGGTAAACCTTGTTTTTGGTTGTAATTTTTATGCTTTTAACCATTTATAGAGATACAAAAACAAAATTTTGTCGATTTCTTTTTCATTAGTGTTTTATTTTGGTGCTAAACCCATTTGAGTGGACGATATTGTTTATAGTATATGTTAACGTATTATTTTGTACGAAATATTACAAAACACTGTCTTTAAATGCACGTAGGATACTTCACACTTTTTGCTACTCCGCCTAATTTTTGAATGGCGTAGTGTAAGTGGTAACGGTTTTATTTTAAATGTTCAATATTCGCGTAGATACATTACTTGGAAAAAAAAAGAATTTTGTGTTGTTTTATGGTTTACCTAGTTAATAAGGACTGCCTGGTGATTTTGAAAGGAATCGAGTGAACCCGAGAGCACTTTGTTTACTCTAAGATTGTATTAGCTGAAAACCGGGCCCCCTTTGCAACACCGGGCCCCGGGAATTAGTACCGTCTCTTCCCCCTGTGGCCGGCCTGCTCGAGAGGTCGATTAGGGGTCGATGGACAAGTCAGATAGTTATCATTTTCAAATAACAAGAATAATAACAATCTTGTGGGAATATTTTTAACTGATTAATTAATTTTTTAACTGTGTAATTGGCGAAGCGAAGACTATCCCTAGATTACGAGGTCAATAAAAAAGAGTGTTTTTTTTTATAGCGGATCACTATAAGAAAAAGGTTGGAAACCGCTGGTTTAGATCAACGCCATCCATTTGAAAATTAAATTTTTGAAAAATGTCAGGTTGATTCCTTGTCCATCTTTTCATACTGTTGATTAGTGCGAAAAAATCGTAATTTGTTCCAATAATACACAGTTTCATATTGTTTCATATATTAGTAGTTGTTAACTCTTGACCTTTTCAAAATCTTGGTAAAAGCAAAGAAATTGCCGGGCAATTTTTACAATAGCGAATATTTATATTGATCAAATCGTCGTAAAATAATTATTATTTACGTAACAAGACCGAAAAGTAGTACTTTAATGGACGAGTGGTCAGTTTTGGGACGAGCCTTGGCGAGTCCTTAAAGGATACGAGTCCAGTAAAGACACTTTACGGGTATGTTACGTACAAGATTTTTTCTACGTCCGCCATTGACACCAAAATCGTCACCAACGATAATTAAACAATAACTTACCAAATTACAGGTAAAAACTCGCTTGGTGGTAGGTATAATGCCGCTTATTTAACAGCGCAAATCAACGAAACAACTCATCACTATGACAACCATCTATTTTCTGGCCTAGGCCAATAAAGATGCATTTTCCAGCCTAAAAATTGATCGGAAACAACAGATTTTCTGGACGGACGCAGAAAAAATGTTATACAATAACTTGAACATTATTTTTTCTACAACCTCTTTTGTAAATGACTATTACTGTACAGCCTGTACGCATAGTAAGTAGTTCTTTACGCACGGTAAGCAAAAAGCACAGTTTGCTAGAAATGTCAAAGTAGAATTACGTCAAACTTGACAGTTAACAGCGTACGTACAAGTGTGTTTACTGTTAGCCCAAAAACCGATAAGTTTGTACCTATACGGGGTGCACCACGACCCTGAGATTCTTCGATAGCTCCTTTATTAATGAAAATATCAAAAAATGTTTAATACAAATATTGTGCGAACCTATTTTCTACATAACCTAAAATTATTTTCAAATATACAGGGTGTTTCGTTTGACCGGCACATATAAAAATTTAATTTTTTTAAATAGAACACCCTGTATATTTTTACATTTTTGGATTCCTCTTAAAATTTACTTTAAAAAATGTATGAGGTTATATGGGTCTTAAGTCAACAGTTTTCGTAAAATTTACATTTTTATGAAATTTTTGAGCAATACAGCACTTTCAATTTTTTTTAACATTAAAGTTATTTAAAAAACCGGTAAAATTTCGTTTAAAAGTGAGATTGACAATAGATTAATTAACACTTTGCGCTAGCTACATTTTAAAAATATTATACAGGGTGTTTTTTACGCTTGGTCAAACTTGTGAAACTTTAAACATCGATAAGTCATTTTTCTTAAATGCAACACCCTGTATATTTTTACATTTTCCTTTAGAGAATCTAATTGTCTTTCGAAATTATTAAGCATGTCCTATACCTAAAGCTAATATTTTTCGAGCTATCTCGATTTTTATTAGTATTACTAAGGCAATTAAAATATTTTAAAGTCGGCCATGGACGTAAGTCGTAATTTTTCAAAGAATTTTTAAACAAAATAATAAAAAGGGCTGCAACTTTAATTTTAGTCCAATAATGTACCCCTTTTCCCCGAAATTTATCGTATAAATTGTTTAAAATTATATCCTTGTTCATGTTCTACGCACAGCCGTAGATGTTGTCTCAAAGACTCTAGCACTCTTAATAACATTTCGGGGGTTATACCATTAAAAGCAACACAGCAAGTAATGCAGTTGTCACCTGATCTTACCCCTATAGATTTATTTTTGTGGGGACCCATAAAACAAGTGTATCAAGACCCCCCAACAACTGTTGAAGATGTGCAGAACAGGATTCGTGTTGCTTTTGATGGTATAACCCCCGAAATGTTATAAAGGGTGCCAGAGTCTTTCAGACAACGTCTACGGCTGTGCGTAGAACAAGGACATATTCTTGAACAATTTATACGATACATTTCGGAAAAATGGGGTACATTATTGGACTAAAATTAAAGTTGCAGCCCTTTTTATTATTTGGTTTAAAAATTCTTTGAAAAATTACGACTTACGTCCATGGCCGACTTTAAAATATTTTAATTGCCTTAGTAATACTAATAAAAATCGAGATAGCTCGAAAAATATTAACTTTAGGTATAGGACATGCTTAATAATTTCGAAAGACAATTAGATTCTCTAAAAGAAAATGTAAAAATATACAGGGCATTTAAGAAAAATGACTTATCGATGTTTAAAGTTTCACAAGTTTGACCAAGCGTAAAAAACACCCTGTATAATATTTTTTAAATGTAGCTAGCGCAAAGTGTTAATTAATCTGTTGTCAATCTAAATTTTAAACGAAATTTTACCGCTTTTTTAAATAACTTTAATGTAAAAAAAAATTGAAAGTGCTGTATCGCTCAAAATTTTCACAAAAATGTAAATTTTACGAAAACGGTTGACTTAAGACCCATATAACCTTATACATTTTTTAAAGTAAATTTTAAGAGGAATCCAAAAATCTAAAAATATACAGGGTGTTCTATTTAAAAAAATTAAATTTTTATATGTGCCGGTCAAACGAAACACCCTGTATATTTGAAAATAATTTTAGGTTATGTAGAAAATAGGTTCACACAATATTTGTATTAAACATTTTTTGATATTTTTATTAATAAAGGAGCTATCGAAGAATCTCAGGGTCGTGGTGCACCCTGTATATGTGATCGTAGAAAAAGTTTAGTACAAAACTCGAGTTGTCAAGCAATTACGTATTAAATCCTTATTCACGGACACCATATACCACAGCGAGCTCTTTGTACACTTGATAATAAATATGTAAGATCGCATTTTTTTTAGGTGATTAGTGACAGGCATTTATTGTTATTGTGATTTTTTTAACGTAAAAAGTCCTTTATTGTTTAGTTTTTGTGTTCGAAGTTTTTATTTGTATTCATAATGTTGTCGCTGTTTTATCTTGGAGAGACTTTTTACGGTACTAATCAATTGATTCGCATAGCTGGTGTCTGTAATTGAGGCCCGTGCCCGATGACCCGAACACACAGTGATACAGGTATTTGTTAGGACATTAGCTAGACTTCCTCCTCAATGCAGATCTCCCGCATCCGGTTATGTCTTTAACACTTAACCCGAGCTTATTCATCTATATACAATGTTTTTACGTACCGTGACACGTAACTGTAGGCGGCGACGTAATTATTTTCCTGTTTTCTAATAAAATATGCAAAGTTCTATTACAAGGAGCGTTAAAGTTTTCTATTTTAATTGAATGTTGCTGGTAATAAACAAATCAGCTACACCGTGTTTATAATCACGAGTGAGGCTAGTAAACGCTAGGCAACGTCGAGGAACAACACGTCATCGTCACCTCGTGCTGGTCTTTCTTCGTTAACACAGGAAGCGATTGGTTTTTGCTTGCGCCGCATTAGTGAACAGTTAATCGCTGATTTTATTTATCCGCCAAGTATCTGTACGAAACGAGCCATTCCACGACTAGATTTGCCCAGGATGTGGCTGATTAAAATGGGCGATGAGATATGGTGATGCTACCAGTTTTTGTCTATGATGGGCATCCGTTCCTTTCCGGTTACGGAATATTTGTACGCTATTTCCTTTTTCGACGCCTTCATTCATAAACTCTGGCGAGAATTTCTCTTTGTTACGTAATCACAAATTAACTTATTAACTGTGTTAATTCAACAAACACATCATTACAGTTGCTTCTATTTACATAATTTTTTATTCGTGTATCTTGCTAACAACTATATTTATATTTAATAAATAACGTCATTAAAACGCTTCACAGTTTTACTCTAGTTATGCAAAGTAATAGGATTTACACATTTTAAAATAAGGTTACCACATTTATTATTAAGTGAATATACAATTTTTTTTAACTTCTACATATTGAAAATTATTCGTCATTAAAAACAACATCACAATAATTTAAGGGATTTTTTTTAACGAAATTATTTACATAATTTAGTGAAAAAGTCACTTATTCATTAGAAGGCTTTATCGTTGACAAATATCTAGATTTTTATTTTTTTATGGAGATATACATAGGTATTAGGGTTTCTCATATTTGACCATTTTGCTTGTCCCGGGATTCCGGGAAGAAATCGGCCTTTGTCCCGGGATTTCCCGGGATCCTGGGATGTAATAAATTATGTCAATATATTTTTAAATAAATAACCCAAAAAATTAAGGGAACGGTTTATTACTTAAAAACAACTCCAAGTCATATATGTAATACATTTTGCTCCATGATTATTATAAATAATTCAATAATATTGGTGAGAAAAACATACATTTGGGAATTATACCCTTTCTATCGCAATTTCATATTTATGAATACAATAATATAATTTTTACAATGAATTTTTGTAATGTGATTTAAGAAAACAAAGGTGATCTGTGCTTCAGTCAATTAGTATTTTTCTTAATTTATAAGAAAAAGTCCTGCTGCATAAAATGCTCTCTCAGTCTCTATTGACGTAGGTGAAATTGTCTTAAGAGCATCTAGCACCAAAGAAACATCGTTACAATCAATAAAATTTCATTTATAAGCTATTTTGCTTTGAATTATCAGGGTACACAAAAATAAAACTGTAAAAGTATTTTGAAGATATTAACTTTGTCATGTAGACCGGGCTTCTTTGCGCCATACTAAAAGAGAAAAATTATTTTGAAATAAAAATAAAGTTTTTCCATAATTTACTGTTAGTAAAGATATTTTAAGTATAAAATTCTGATAAGTTATGATAGTATTACAAAGATCTTAGCACAAAATAAACGAAAATAACACTTTTTTAAAATCCCGGGAATTCCCGGGACAAAAAGCATTTCCCGGGAAATATAAAATAGCTTAAAATGGACCGGGATCCCGGGATCCCGGGATCCCGGGAAAGAAACCCTAATAGGTATTCAGTTTTAACATTCATTAGAAAAAAAATAATGGCTGGATTATTAGACCAGTATTGGTATCTCAAACACCGTAGGTGTTAAAATTTGAAGGGGAAAAAAATACAGGATGGACAAAATTCAAAGTACTTATCTCGGTTATCGTATTAGTTAGCGAAATTCTGTTACTGCTATTTTTTTGAGAAAAGAACGCTTATGTAACCAGATTTTTTTATCGCTTTCCGTTTCGGTACTACAGAGGAAAAATTAAATTTAATCATTTTGAAAATTTTTATTGATTAAAAAAGAACAAAATGTTATGAAGGCTTTTATACAGATTTTTATGTTTAATTTAAAAACATAATTTACATTTTTTAGCAACCTTGACTTTTGAGATATGAAGTAAACTTCTAACTTTTTAAATAAAAACCCTAGTTGGTCATGACTATATGAAAGATAATGGTTTTAGCTTTTAAAAAATATACAGTTTTATATATTTCTTACAAAATATAACTGAGATATGGCTAAATTTGTAAATTTTTTTTATCAAAGTTTGCCATGATTTCTTAAACAAGTGTTGTTTGCAATTATTGCAATTATTAAACAACTAAGCGTCATATCCAAGTAAATTTTTCACCTTTTAAGCCAATCCGTGTATTCTTTTGTATTTTATAACTGTTTAATAATTGCAAACATCACTTGTTTACAAAATCATGGCAAACTATGATAATGAAATTTGTTGTAGCCATATCTCGGTTATTTTTTGAGGGTCTAGGAACATTCTTCGCCTCCACAGTTCTTCGCCCACATTTATTCGCCTCCACAATTCTTCGCCTCCACAATTCTTCGCCCACAATTCTTCGCCTACACAATTCTTCGCCTACACAATTCTTCGCTTACACAATTCTTCGCCGCCACAATTTTTCGCCGCATACAAGCATATCACAAATTTTATTTGTAAATGTGATTGTTTTGATGTAGGTACGTATATAGGCGAAGAATTGTGGGCGAAGAATGTTCCGGACACGATTTTTTGCAACAAACTTATAAAATTATACTCCTATATTTTTTAAAAGCTAAAACCATTATCTTTCATATAGTCATGACCAACTAGGGTTTCTATTTAAAAAATTATAAGTTTACTTCATATCTCAAAAGTTATCTTTAAATAAATAAATAAGTTGAAGTATATTTTCAAAAATGATGAAATTTAATTTTTCGGCTGTAGCGCCAAAATGGAAAGCGATATAAAAAATTACACAGGCGTTCTTTTCCCCACAAAATAGCCCAAAAGAGCAATAACAGATTTTCGCTAACTATTATCGATATACCCGTAAAACTTCGAATTTGGTCCATCCTGTATAACTTTTTTTTAAATTTCACCTACGGTTTCTAGTTTTTAGAAAACTAAAAATTAATAATGATTACATTTCCAGACACAGATTTTTTTTCTACAAAAAACCTAAATGCACTTTTTATTAAATAACTAAAGGAGATATTATACAACTATTAACATTTTACAATTGAAATTACTGTTTCATGATCCAATTCTACACCCTGTATATGTTACGCCGAATTAATGAACTTGCCGAATTCGTAAAATAGGCAGAACGTTTTGCAGTGTTCGTGAAATAAGCAATACTTTTGTAAACTTATTTATACTTCATGCGAATGTAATTCACAAAAAAAAATGAATTAATCCGACAACTATCTAAGCGCAGTAGTTCTTACATTTTATTACAACGTTTAATTGCAACTGGCGCAAAAAAAAACTGTTTTGCATGCGAACGACGTTCGAAGTAAGGTTGTTAGAAAAAGCTAATTGTTTACCTAACCAATCTATATTTAAAATAAATTGATTTCGTACTCAATAATTATTGCATCCTATGCACGCGTGGACTGCAAAAACAGGATCAAGTCGGATATCCTTATGATGCTCGTGCCCAGATTTTTTCAAACTCCAGAACCCGTAATACTGGTGGCAAAATCGCTGAAAAATTGATGTTAAGAAAATGTTTAAATAACAAAACTGCTGCCTGAGAAACGTACATCAGTTTATTTTGCTATCAAGTTTTCCTTCAAATTATTCCTTGTTTCCTTTAAGGGTCCAAATTAAACAATGTTTTGATTGAATTTTGGTAAATATACTACTAAAACAATTGCAATACAAAATTATATAAGATATTATAATTAAAACAGCATTTTCATAAATGAAATTTAAACCAAGAACATCTGCACTTCTTTCGAAAAACTGGTGTACCAAATTGGTTTGCTTCTTTCTGGTAGTAAAGTAGTCTGGAAATACTAAATGTTCTTTTTTTTAAGTTTAAATACCCACCACAGTAACCCAAAAATAAACCCTGAAACGCAATTTATGAACTTTCATTAAACAATGTAGTTGAAACATATTATTTAGTGCTGCTAATAAGCTATTTAATACCTAACAGTATTTAACTGTATGAAACTTTAAGTTTAATCATAATATATAAATATTTAAATTATTGCAAATAATCAATAAATAATCCAACAATTTTATTCCAGCTGGCAAGTAGCGAGCTGGCGTATTAAATTTACATAAATATAACAATTATTATTCTCTTAATCAATTTATTGCGTTTCCATTTAAATAATCAAACATTTTTATAACGACCGAACTTGGAATTATTTTATGAATGAAAGATAAAAACAAGCACGAGTTGAACGTTTATGTTAATTGTTTAATAACTGAATGTTTACACTTGTGATTAAACAGGAAAAAAAACCTGTACGCGTGGTTATTCAAACAGTACAGCTCGACAATTACCTGTGTTGTTAGTATTTGTTTATAGCAGGATTTTTGCAAAATAAATATACTTAACCATAAAGCAATAGCGCTAATAATGCCAATAAGAACGTGCCTTTTAAACTGTAAAAAAAAAATTAGCGACTAAATAAACAAACGACAAACAATGACGGTAACAAATAACCAAATACCTACAACGTTTACATTTTGAAGAGTTAAACATCACTCATTAAGGGGATGCTAATGCCCGGTTTCTCCGACACATCTCAAGATCGAACTTATATAAGCCCGCCTTATATTTAAGACCGTCTCAAGATACCAATGCGTTGCACAGAAAACATATTCCGGAATCTGTTAGACATCTCAGCTAAGTTAGAACTCGGTTTGGCAACGTTGCAAGAAGTCGGCACATTTTAGCGGCAGATTGAAATGGCTAATTTTCATTGGCCATTTACATCACAGCTGTTAAAACGGCTCCCTGTGACATCTTGTTGTTGCTATCAGCTGTTAGTCACATATAAAGTTACAGTTCGGTGTTTATTATTTTATTTTGTGTTGAAATGGCGGAAAAAAAAGAATAAATTATACCATGGAGGAAAAACAATTATTAGTTAGCTTGGTGGAATAAAATAAAATAAATAGATTATGTATACAGGGTGTTTGAAATTCGAGTTTAAGCATGGGGTTCTCGCTTATTATAATAGCTAGAGTATAGATTTAAATTTGGCAAAGTTGCTAAATTTGGTGCTCATTAATAATCCAAAGAGAAATTGGAAATATCTCAAACGGGGTCCGAGAAAATTAGGAAAAACTGGAAAATACGATTTTTGAAAATCGTCTATAACTCCTTTGGAGTATAAAATATTTGAAATGTGTAAAAACATTGCCGAAGCAACTTTTTAAGCCGAATCGGATGGTAGTCACAAATTTTTCTTAGATCGATTCGTTTTTATTTTATGACAACCAACTTTGTTTTTGCTTATGGGCGCAAGTTTTGCTATTTACATCATCAAATAGCATTTATTTTTCTAAATCCATTGATGTATCACACATGGTATTTTACTTTTTCTTTTATTGTCAAATTTCAAAAAATACGTTTTAAACAATAACCATTATAAATCAGGTTGGCCGGTCATTGTAGTTTTTGTTGTTTCCATGACAACCGATCAACAATCTAAAAGTTTTAAAGGCCTGTTAGTCCTAAAAATGAACTTTAATAACGAAGAAAAACGCGATATGCTGCCCATCACAAAAACAAAGTTGGTTGTCTAAAACAAAAACGAATCGACCTAGGAAAAATTTGTGACCACCATCCGATTCGGCTTAAAAAGTTGCTTGGGCAACTTTTTTACACATTTAAAATATTTCAAACTCCAAAGGAGTTATAAACGATTTTTAAAAATCGTATTTTCCAGTTTTTCCTAATTTTCTCGGACCCCGTTTGAGATATTTCCAATTTCTCTTTGGATTATTAATGAGCACCAAATTTAGCAACTTTGCCAAATTTAAACCTATACTCTAGCTATTATAATAAGCGAGAACCCCATGCTTAAACTCGAATTTCAAACACCCTGTATACTCCAATTGAGGCTCAATTTGATCTAAGATCACAATTAACTGTCTCTTTTGTGAGGCGAAAACGCATTAAAAAAAACGATCGTATTCGAAATCCGTAAATGGATTTGCGCGAACAAATCGCCTTCGAGGAATTACAGGGTCGTACAAGTCATCATCTGCATCATCTATCATATTTATAAAGTCAATGTCCATATTTAAACTTAAACCACAATTTAAACAAACACTTAACTACAAACAAAGCAAATACAAGATACTTTTAGGTTATGTACTCCAGCTCAAGTTCTAGTAAACAGCGACTCAAGATGTGAGCTCAGCTCAAGTCGAATATGTTCTTAAAATTGCTTGGTGCAACACTTTATACCGTTAAGGCGAACTTAAGATTCAGCTGGATCTTAAGATGTGTCGGAGAAACCGGGCATAAGACACCTTTTAAAAATATCTTCTTCTTCTACATCGGATCCTCTTGTACCTTTCGGTGTCGAGGTACGTTTTTTTTTAAATTCTTAATCAGGTTTCTCCATCTCTATCTAGATTTGAGGTTGTTCCCAACAAGCCATTTAAAACCAATCCATGGATCAGTACATGAACTGGTTTATTCGCATGCGTGAACTATGTCCTAGTTAAATGTATTGGCCAGTACAAGCCGTTGTTGGAGCGTTTTTACGACTGGCCTAACTGTAAATGACATTTGTGTCTATTGGGTTCGTGGAAATAAGCGCATCGCAAAGGTAAACACCTTGAGAATCCACTACTAAATGGGGTTGGGAGGGCGATGCATAGCTACATGAGCTCAGGTTAGTTATAAACAGCGCATGCGTGTAAAAATCCAGCGCTAGTGCATGCCTTCATTCACGTACTGTTTTGGCCGTACACTGACTAGTTCATGTATTAATTTCATTACACTTGGAACAGCCGACTAAACCGTCCGGTAAACTATCAGAGACTGTGATGGAACGCGAAATCGATACTGCGCAGAATCCTGATAGCACATTGGATCGTCCATAGCCTTGTTGGAACAAACCTTTGCCCAACTGTGGCACATTTCTTCAGCTGACTTCTTTTTCTTCTAGTCTATGTCTCGTTCTTGGTCTTCCTCTACTTCCTTTTCCCTCAAACTTTGTTTTGCTTCCCATATTTGCGTACCTGATTTCTGGCTGGGACATAGCCTTCTAAACTGATTTTTCTCCATCTTTTTCTTTTTGTCTTTTACTGCTAGCCTTTTTTTGATTTTATAGTTGATAATCTTATCAATTAGTCTGCATCCTTCTACTTTTCTCAAAATCTCATCTCCTGCATCTGTATCCTTTGTTTACGCTTTCTTGTTAGTGCCCGAATTTCTGCACTATTAGCAAGAATTGGTGTACGTATACTGCATTAAATACTCGCGTCAGTTTCCTTTGAGATCTCATTCTTACTTATCAAGCATTTATTAGTGGCGTGATAAAATTTCGTCGCCATTCTATTGTTCAGATCCTCTTCGAATTTGCCATTCTCTACAATTATTGCTCCTTAATATCAAAAATTTGTTACCTTCTTCGTCCTTTCTTGGTCTAACGTGATTAAAACCCTTACATAGGTCTTCGTTGTAGGTAAGCATTTAAAAATCTCAGCGGACAACACTTCAGAACGAATAAAAGTTATTTCATTGTTCGATACAGTGTCCTGCGCTGTCGATCGCGAAACTTGTTAAATCCTTGCTGGAAGAAGTTTTTTGACTGCATGTTCTCCCAGTTTAGAACAGCTTCTATAACTTCATCATTTGACCAAAACTTTCCCTTCTAAAAGTTTTTTCAAGGGTCCAAACAAATGAAAATCGGAGGAAGTAAGATCTATGCTGGGTGGAATAGAAGTTGCCACTGTAGTTTTATTCCCTCGATGGTTTTCGCAAGCGTATGAGGCCGAGCGTTGTCTTGGAGAAATACACCGAACTTTGACTTTTCTTTCTTTTGTTCGTAAGCGAATTCGTGACTTCATATCTTAAGAGTGTTGAGTAATAATCTGCGTCTTCATTCTCCTATATTCTAAAATCAAGGAACTAACTTCTTCATTCTTCTGGTTACCTAAAGTTGCATGTCGTTGCCTATTTTCGACGCGAATTTTTCTTTCTTTAAATTTTTGGCCCATTGAGAAACCCAACTCATGGAAAGACAATTATTTCCATATTGTGCAAACAGTCGAGCAAATATTTCGTTGGCTTACGCCTTTTTTTTGCTAAAACGCTCCAATAAGAACAGTTTTAGACATGGTAACTGTTACTGTTAAAATTATAAACAAAGAAAGAAGTAACTTTTTGCTAATTTAACCAAATCTTTATCTCTTACATTAAGCTAGATTCCTGTAGTGGTCCCAGTTAAGTAGTACGCAGTGTACACAAAGGAAATAAAATTTTAAAAAATTCTTTATGCAATTATTTTATATCACGCAGTGTACTTATCTGTTCTCCCGCAAATGCATGTTATCGTTCATTTTACACTTTGCTCATTGTTTGACATGACTGACGACGGTTAAGTATGTCATATATTTTAATTATTCATTGTGTCCTTTCATGTATGTTTTTGTTCAAGCATGCACATTAAACACGCAAATAAAACCAAGCCGATCAGATTTACCAAAAAAAAAAAAGTGTAAAAATTCAAGTTAATTTCGGTAACAATTGGTAAACATTTTAATTATTCCGAATTACGTTTGCGCCCGGATGTAGAAGCAATTCACAGAGATTATTCGCTGTCCAATTCAAGGGCTTTGAAACTATTATTGTTGTTAATTTGACATTTTAATGTCTTTACCGATGCTACACCGATAAAACCCAAAATGTGTTGAGTTATTGCTTCCGCCTTTTTAACCTGACCAATCGCGTTTTATTTCACTTTTCATTTTAATTTCATAAGCACGCATAAATTTTTTTGTGTTGCTGATAACATTTCAACAAATTAACTAATTGGTATTTTTTAAATACTTCAGATTAGGTTTGTAACCTTAGTTTGAACTGGAAGTATTTTAATGGTGATAATGAAATATTTGAATGCCATTTTTAGACAATTTCTAATTAATTTTTTTGTGGTAATATTTAGCCATCTCAAACGATTTCGGTGTCCCATAATAGTGGTACAACAATGTTGATGAATGAAAACTGAATGCCTTTAGAAATTTGCAACGCTCAAAATGCAAAATGAACTGTCTAAAGTCTGTTTTATACCATACTATTTTTTCGTTTAAGAAAAGCGTATACGATTTTTAATACAATAATTTCGTTCAAGAATTTATCATGGAAAATATGAACCATTTACATTGTACTATTTTTTGGTACGAAAACTCCAATATATTTTGGTTACTTTTTAGTAACTTTTATCATATTTTGTTGGCACCTTGAGTAACCATGTCAAATGTTCAATTTGATCACAGAACAGAAAGCGAATCATTTTCAAATTTAACGTATATTTAACGCTTGTTCCATTCTACATATTTATTCCTACAAAATAAATTGTGAGGGATTATAACGGTACCTAATAAGTAGTATTTTAACATCGTTTGATTGTTTCAGTTAACCTAACCCACAAATGACATGCGGTCAGATACAGTAGTAGTAGAATACGCATGCGTGCATGCTAAAATTGGACGCATATAGGGACGGTAGTAATTTCGTACGAATTTTTCGTTCAAGATTTTTAATTTCTGACACCGTACTAGAAAATCGTATACGATTTTCTTAAACGAAAAAATAATATAGTATAAAACAGACTTAATACAGTGGTTTTCAACCTTTCTGAACCTCCGCGCCTTTATAAAAAAAATGGTTGCGCCCCTCTCACATTTCAGAACAATGTAATTTCATAAATACTGTCGTAATATTATAATTATTTAATGGGCTACAAAACAATATACCATTTTATAATATTTTGTAACAGCTTCGCGCCCCCCTTACAATGGTCGCGCCCCCTGCGCGCCCCACAGGTTGGAAACCACTGGCCTAATATGATTGCCGAATATTTTTTTTTTACGATAAAACTTGTATATAGTCCTTATTCTTACGCAAGTATTTTTAGTCTTTATGAGATACCTTGACTTGGGGATAGTAAAATTATAAAAATTTAAGTCTAATAAGGAGTCTTCCTATAATTTGTCTTTCTTACATTCTTAAATTTAATCAGTTTGGTTCATTTTTTCCCCTTTATCTATCAGAAAATTTACGATCTTAAAAATTTGAGTAACTATTACATCTAGTTAATTCTGTTTATCGAAGATGGTGCAAAAAACCTTGTAGCTGCAGAGATAATCTTACAGAAAATCTTATTGGTGAAGCACTATATTTAAGATCAATTAATTTTGTGCTCCATAATATTACATGCTATGCACGGTTGCGAAAAAAATGAACAGGTCCGATTTCCTGATATTAGTCTTATCTAGAGTTTCTCAACCTGCATTGAACTTAGGGAGATAGTCAAGTGAAAATTAGTATAGGTTTAATACAAAATTAAAAAGTGCCCACTACCTTAATATTGGTAAATATTTTTATATTGTGCTACCAAAACTTTAACTTATTGAAAATATACACAAGTTTAAAATTTTCACTGTAGTACTTAGGTATAGGTAATTCTCTAAAATCCAAAATAATTTTATCTCAAGTAAAAAATTGATGAACATATGTTTAAAACGAACCAAATTTTTCAAATTAATTTATCAGTTAGCATTATGTTGTGTTCGAAAAAAAAGAAGGTGAATTTTGGCTATGATTTTTCACAAGTTTGTAATATTTTGCACTATTCAATATAAATAAATTTAATTAAAGCTTACTTATCTTATTATCTACGAAGACTCTTTTTTTATTTACATGCATATTATTCGACCAGTTTTTCTACAAAATATAGCCATCGATTTTAGCTAATAAGTGTTTAAAATAAAAAAGTATTTTAAGTACGTAAATAAATGATTTTAATAATTTAAACATATTGCATTATTATTTACAATCAATTTTTTTTTCCATTTCAAACACTGCTATCGAGTTTTATACATTGATGTACGTTTTACTCACTTCTGCCTGATTATACAGGGTGTCCAAAATTAATACAAATAAAGCTTTATATATGCCTTATAATCATATTTATACACATTACAGAGATATTTTAGCTATTTTAATATGACAAAATTCGAATTAAAATAACCTAAACTAACTGTTAAACGGAACTTTTATAATGCATTTATATGCTTATTAAATGAGACCGCCAAGTAATTTTAACATATTTGAGTTCAGCAAGTCTACTTTTATTAATTTTCGACAAATGCCGCTAAAGTGAAGTAGTTCCCCCAATTATTATACACCGCCAAAAAGTAGGTGCATATTCCTGAGTGAAAATTATGACCATTTGTCAAATATTTTGTTATCCGAAAATGCTTCCTTTCAAAGTTAGAGACCTCCAAAGTTGCAAGAAAAAAAAATCAAAAAATCGATTACGTCCTAGCCGTTTAAGCTAGAGCTATCAAACTTGGCCGAAATGTTTGGGTGTTTCCCATTGACTTTGTGGGATAATTAGAAAGAAAACACGTAATTGGAAGTATGATTTATAGTCAGGTCATCCGCTTAATTATGAACAAGCCTTAAGTCAAGCATGACATTAGCCAACTAAGTTTAGTAAAAAAAATATTTGAAGTGTATAAACAGAGTTTGTCGATGCATCTTCAGCGCAAATTTTCTCGAAAACGGCTACGTTCACAGCAAAACACAAAGAGGGACGAATTTTTTCCTCTTAAGTCGTACTTTCTTATGGACGAATGACATTTTCAATTTTATTCCAGAGAGAAAAAATCTGAAGATGGTAAGCGGATGACCTGACTATAAATCATACTTCCAATCACGTGTTTTCCTTCTAATTATCCCACAAAGTCAATGGGAAACACCTAAACATTTCGGCCAAGTTTGATAGCTCTAGCTTAAACGGCTAGGACGTATTCGATTTTTTTATTTTTTTTTTCTTGCAACTTTGGAGGTCTCTAACTTTGAAAGGAAGCATTTTCGGATAACAAAATATTTGACAAATGGTCATCATTTTCACTCAGGAATATGCACCTACTTTTTGGCGGTGTATAATTGGGACACCCTGTATTTGTTTTATGATTAAATATTACCATGTATGAAAACAAAAAATTACAATAAGCATTGCCAAATTAGGGATCTTAGCGTAATTTGTTTCTAAGAAATCGTTTTACGACTGCACTTTGGAATTTGTTGTTAAATCGAATGTAAAACCAACTCTATTTTCCCCAGACATCATTTCCAAGTACTTAAGGAGTTCCCTTAGCCGCTGTGTCTATAGAAATACCAAATTCATAAGATTCCAAAAGTCGTAAATTATCTGTGTACAGAGCAAATACAATGTGTTATGTGTGTATGTATTTTATGTACACAAACATACACACATAGACTTGAGTGTTAGAACAAGCCTCACGTCTAGTGTTGATTATGGTAATTACCATTCTGTAAAAAATTAATAGTTTCTATTTGTTTAATGTAATTATCTTTAAACTGCAATCGTGTATTTGTTTAAACAGTTTTATTGAAAGATATCACCTAAATAAATGTTATGAATATAGATATTGTGACTAAACTTTAGCGGAAGTTGGACTGAATCATCTTTTGACTGGTTCTTAACATCGACCTAAAGTAAATAACAAAGAATTAGTACGCAGTTGCGCCCAATTGTGTTAATTTTAAGCGAAAGAGTTTAACAACATCAATTTTAAACATTTGTCATGATTTTAAGTACTGAAATAGGAAAATGCATGCTTTAACATGTGCTAGCATAATATGAAGTTCAAAGCATGTTTTACACGGAAATACTATTTTACATTTCATTGTTTTTTACATAATTAACAGTAAAAAACAATTGATTTTCGTATTAAACGCAATATTCCATTGATACCAAAATAATCGTGAATGCAGTTTGATTAAGCATAGAGGATTTTCTGTCCCAGTCGACAAATTAAACACTAATTTAAACGCAATTTTGCCTAACTCTAAAAGTTAGATAAAAATTTTGTTGTTTTGCATACATTAATGTAATAACACAATAAGTACATTAGTTTTACGCATTTTTTAACATATTACTTTTTTATGTGTTCTGTAATGTATGCAAGGCGTAAAATAATGTTCACTATTTCATTGTTTTAATGTTCAAATATTTTAAACTATGTAATAACATCCAAGTACACATATTTTTGCATTTAGGCAACACTAATAGTATTTTAATTGTCATAAGAAGGTGAGATCGTATCCGCTGTTATTAAAAATGTGTAAATACTCAAAGACATTTCAGGTACTACTCCGATAGTCAATTAAGTTCTTTGTAACAGTTTAAGAGTGAATTATTGGGAAGTACAGCTAGTATTTTTGTATTATCCGTAGATATCTTTAAATAATAAATCTACATCCAAATTGTATTTGTTTTATTTAAGTGGTTTTTCTTTCGTTATAGATTACTTAGCCGTGTTATAAGCGTATAAAAATTCTCCTTTCACAATCTCTTTCAACAAAATAGATAAGCAAAGAAAGTTTTAGTAAACATGTTCCACGTTTTAGATTATATTACAACATTTTTATCTTAACATACGCCCAAACTTCCAAATATATAACAAGTTAAATTCAAATCACACAGAATTGAAATAATACAGAGTGATTCTGTTTTCTGTGCCAACCCAATAACTTCTTTATTTTAATAGGAAACCCCTATAAACCTATTTTTGTAAATCGTGGAAAATTCTCTATCGAATGACATTCAAATGTTTTTTCAACGATAAAATATGCCAGACTGGCGATAGTCAACTTTTTAATTTAAATTACATGGTATACTTTTTTTTGTATTGATTCTGATAGAGAATTGAGTACTAAATCCGAAAGTGCATTAAAAAAATTTACATAACATTATTGTGAAAATTTTAATTGTCTTTACAAAACAAAATCGTTGCATTTAACTAAACAAAACACGATCGTTGTAAATTGACATTTTATAACTTCAATAATTGTGTTTTTTGAGTGAGTATTGAATTGAAAATGGACTTTCAGATAATTTGATCCTGAGTGTGTACTTAATTTTCCAATTTAATGCTCACAAAACATTGAGTTTTTGTCCAAAATAATAAAACACAATTAGACAACTTTTAAACTGTCAATTACTAAAATAATAAATAATTTTCAAACTAATTTTTCTCAAAATTTTTGCTATGTATGCTTTGTTTTTTGCGACGGTCAAACTGAATCACCCGGTATATTTACATGGTATGATCAATCTGTGTTCCCTACACCTACAGGTAGATGGGAATTTGATTATATATGATAAATCTGTGATTGATGGAATAAAAAGTGCTGATAGAATATAAAAAAAAAACTAATAAATAGTTATACAGATATAACATTAGTATTATTGTGCTCTTTTATTTGTCTATAATTACAAGCAGAGGGGGCAAGAGGGGGGGCAAGGGTGGCAAATGCTCCGGGCCTTACAGTTTTAGGGGCCTCAATTTTTAACTTGTACTGTGAGTAAAAAAATACATAATATTTTTGTAGTTAAAATAACAGTTTTACAACATATATCATCGAAGGACCATTTTTATATTTTTCCCTCATAGTTTTTACTTAATTTTGAAAGGCCTCAAAAGCATTGTTTGCCCCGGGCTTTTGCATTTACTGTGGAAGGTTCTGAATATAAGTAATATAAATATAAGAATAAAACTTGAATAAGGCTTGGGGTTTGTAGAAGATGTTGTCAACAGAACTTTTTATAGAATAATAAAAGAAGAAATGAGAATTGAAAATAAATCATGTAACTTAAATATTAACAAGTTTCCTAATGATTTTTTAAAACGCATAATATAGAGTCCATCAACATCCTGTTTTGGTTAAAATTGTTGAAAATATGACGAAATATTTTGTGCAATTACGTACTTTTTTTGAAGCTGTTTACGATTAAAACTGTAACAGCCATTGTGTATTAAGAGCATTATGCCACAAGACATTTATTATAATCGGTTTAATAAGCAGTTATTTAGAAGTGCGCAAAGTAAGCCGATTACCATTCATATATCTGATTTATATGTCCAATTACTGGTAACAACCACCAAGTATAGTGTTATTTTTGTACACATACTTCATGATCTAGAAAACATAAACAATAAAAAGCGATAGTAGTGTCAACAAGTGGTACTAGTTATGCAAATGGAGTAAATCTACATATAATATGAAGTTGGAATGAATATGCAGCAGTTGGGGCATTGTCAGGATTGACTTGCCCTGACCCCTGCGTTATCGACGCATTTGAATATCGCTACTAACTTGTCGACTTCATACCTTCGCATGACGCTAAACTAACATTTACACCGCGTTATGTTCAATCGGTTTTAGACACATTGTCGATTACAACATTTTGTGGCCTATTAAATATGTGCATTTCTTAATTCAGACTTTTGGTTGCCATTCGGAATAACTAATAACGTATTTACTTTTATTATTAGCATATGTCGGCATGGGGTACAATGGATACGTGTTTTTGTCTGAGATATTATTTATAGATAGTTTTTGATATCGTAAGTGTATATTTAATGTACTGATGAATACAGGTTTTCAGGTTATGTATGAACGTTAATTATACAGAGTAAGGACTTAAGAAACGACACTTAAAAAAAAAAATACAAGCGATTTTTTTTTTCCGATGGTAAATATGTTCTATTTGAAGACCCCGATTCTTGACTATTTTCCTGCATCAGCTCTGAAAGACTTTCACGATCATATCAGGAGAGAGACTGTTCCACTCTTCCGGTAAAATTTTCCAAAAGCCTTTGAAATGTGGTAGCACAGTGCTAAAACATACGCTGTTTCAGCTAACGTAAGCCCAAAAAATCCATCGAACGCATCAAAAGAGTTGACAGAAATCTTACTATTGCTTATAAGCTATGGACCGTCACTTTTTTTGACCTCTGCAGCGTATTTCTGGGTCAATCTCGCAGTTTGAGCCTTAGTTGCTTCATGAGGAATGAACACATTTTCCTCCTCCCCAGGATAAAGTTCTGGAATTCTTTGTTCCACCAAAGGTTTCAACACTATTCGACAGTGTTTAACATTCACTTTTGATGGCACTCGGATAATTCCCAAGTGTCCTTTTCCCGAAATGATTCCAACCACCATGAGTTGGGAGCTGAACCTCTCACCTTTGTTTCACACATCGAAGTTTTGCACACGGTTTCGCCATCTTTGACATTACAAATCTTGCGTTTCCCTCTGCAATAGTCCACTCTGAACGTAGCTTGATCCAGTGACACCACATGATATTTGACCCGCAAGAGCAAGACACTTCTCGTACAGCTTTCTTGCGTTTGTCTTGCGGATTGCGATGTGCTATGCTTGATCTTCTTTTTACCCAAATCTCCATAGATGACCTTCCGGGTGGTCTTTGTGTCAACTCTAGCTGCTTTGGGCGTTTGACGTTGACTCGGAGGGTTTTCCTTGCTGCACATTTTGGAGATCTGTTTTTTACTTCGGGAGTTACCATTCTAGGTTTCCGTTTTAAAGGCGGAGAAGGAATGTTTCGGCCTGTAATGGACTGCGTACACCTTCACAGTGCACATTTTGCATTGCACCTAACCTGATATCCATTCCATTGGATTTTAATTGAGTTTGGATGGCTCTTCTGGAATAATTACCTTTAAAGAATTTTTACACTAGTCCAGGCTTTTTTTTTTTGCTTATACCTTTGACTTGTTTTAGGGGTCCAACTTTTATAAATAATTATGGTAAAAGTCGACTTAGATAACTTAATATTTAAAAGTACAATGAGCGTTAAAAAATGAAAAAGCTTTTAATACTTTTTATATGCAAACAATTTAGTCAACCTTTTTACGTTTAGTATATTAATTTTTTATTATTACGCATAATTTATTATTTATTCTGCTGATAACATTATCTATTCCATATAATTTTATTTACCGAAGTTTAGTGAACCTAATTTGCAGACCAGGAAATATTTTGAATAAAAAATGTTTTGCTTTACCATAAAATTAATTGTTGTTGTAATATAATTTGTATTTCTGACAATTCAGTATTTATAAAACGTTAACTTACAAAAAAAGTATGTTTAAACTTTTTCAAAAATAGGACTTCCGTTTTATTTATAGAGCTACTTGATTAAATTTTTTTGTGATTATGTTCGATGTCTACCTTGCGTATTATTTTTTATTTAGTTTGAATGCAAACATATTTTTTGCTGTTATTTTTAATAGTTTTTACTTTTTTTTTCTGCATTGTTCTTTTATTTCCTAATTTCACATGTTTGTCAGTTTTTGTGTTCATATATCCGCTTTATAATTTAAAAAAAAATAACAGAACAGTTTCGATTTCCTTAAAATGCTTAAAATCCTTCAAAGCATTTTTTGCCACAACTAATTCAAAATACGACAAACTGAATTTAGGTGTTTTTTATTTTGCACGAGTGGTGTTGTAGAATCAAGTTGCGCAACGCTCGGTTAAAGTTAACAGAGCCGTCAAACAACGTGACAACAATCTCGTTTTACTAAGAGTTAAACATATCATAATTTTAACATATCTTTAGGCAACCGGACTTAAAGTATTTTTATTAACGCTTTTAAGCATAATGAGCTTAAAATTATGGACGATATTAGTTATTTTTAATTTTGAAATTTTGTACTGATTGTCAACAAAATATATTCGTCAAGATGCACGAGTTAAAACGAATTTTTTTTTAAATGTGTTTCTATATCGTTTGCACTTATTTAAGTTAAGTAATGTATTAATTTGCTGATAAATATCTACTGCTCTTTGATAGCAACACATTTGCTTGAAAACATTAATTCGTTTCGCTTTCATCGAAACATAGAAACGATATAAAAATAAAAAAGTCACCATCATTTTAAACTTATGTGAAGCGGAAATATAGGACCAGTGAGAAACTTCAGCATTTTAACACCGAGATGTTCATTCATTTTAGAATTGCTAAATATAAACAAACTAGCGACGTGTTAAGTTCGCCCAACATTTCTGGACCACACATAAAAAAGCCATGCCTCGTTAAATAGAACACCGATGTGACTAAAGAAATGATTAACCGTGGTAATCAATTTCGGGATTTTTAAACCGGCCTATGCCCGAGAAGTTCAGCCACCCACATATAGCCAGCCGCGACAGAACATTTTCAAATAAATTATCGTAACAGGTCCTACCAAATTTGTCCAAGACATTAAACTTAATTAATTGTTATTGATGTGTCGAGTTTACGTCGAACCTAGATTGAAATACAAAGTTATTTGTAGCTGATAGTGTATTTGCATAATATAAAAGTAACCTTTATTTTTAAACCGAAAATAATATTCGTGAGAATTATTTAAGCACAACGGTAGTGCTAGTTTGGTTTAGATGTGTTATCTTGTCTCCGATATTAACAAACATACATTTTTTACAAATATTTTCGGAATTTCAGGTCACCATGTGTTTGTAGACACTTTGTTTTATTTATTATTTTGTCCAACATTAGCTTGAACCGTAAATATATCCATAATAATAGGTTTAGCAAGGTGTCTTGCTACTCACAAGCGCTGCAACAATTAGTTTGAGAAGAAAGAAACCCCTGATTTATATTACAAAACATTTAGATCAATTAAAAATTACACAATTGTGTTTATGCCAGGCGCAGGCGGCGAAGTTTTCAAACGCCTCTCGTACATGCAACCATTAAATCAAAGTAGCCCGTAAAACGTAAGTGTTCGATAAACTTGTAATGATGGAGGTGATGTACACACAAACATAAATTAAATGAAGAATTGAGACTCTCTCGTGGTTGATATTTTTAGTTGTTTTAAATAAAACGCATTCCCCTATTTTTAAGTTACTGATTTAAAAGCTTTTGATTCTGCAAAACCCCTGTTGACAAACACTGCTCAATAACTCACATGCGAGTACAACACTGTTAGAGGTCTTTTAACATAAACTGAACCGCGAAATGCGCAAAGAGAGGGCATGGCAATTGAAATGTAGACCTTTCTAAAAACATTGTGTTATTATAGGTATAGGTTAGAGCCCTGTTGTTGAAATAGACGTATGTTTTTAGGTGGTGCAGTAATTAACGAGTTTTTGTTTGTGCGTCACAGTTCAGTTTATCTTGAAAGACCTTTAGTATAGTTATAGTTCCTAATTTAATATACGATGGACGTCCAAAAGATTTTTTTTAGTTCCCAAAGCAAAAGGATGATGGCAGCAGTAATTGTTTTACAATAAATCATAACCTTAAAGTTTTTTAGTGTGTGATAGTTTTGTGTTTGCTGTGTAGATTTAACTTTATGTGACTTATCAAAACGAAAAGAACGTAGCATTTCTTTCTTGATGTGATCCAATGATTCAAGATGATCTTAATTTTGGAAATAATTACTACAAAACCGAGCTTCACGCTATACTACAGCATCAACAAACTTCAAGGTATTCAGGTTATGTTTAATTGTAATGTAATCAATGCTATCATCCCATCAATTTAGTAACTTTAAAATATTTCCTTTTTGACTTTCTCCCGTATATATTAAAGTTCTAATAAATATATGGCTTATTATCAAATTTACCACGTTAATACACAAGCATTACACAATTGCTCAGCAAACAAACAAACAAAATTGGTCTGTGATGTATCTATTATTGCCGAGATAGATCTGTCACATTTACCGTTGTTCTGGAGGCATTTTAAGAACATTTCTCCTCATACATTAGCTAAATCTGTAGTTATAACGTGATCTTTTATTAAAGATTTTTTTTTGTGCGCTTCAAATTGCTACGACTCCTGGAGTTACGTTTAATGGTCAACTATATTATACCTAATTATATTAAAAACTTGGCGATATTTCTGTGTAATCTTTGAGGAGTCCGTAGGTTTTACCGTTAAGAGTGATTCCAGGCCTCGATTGGTAATGTTTTAGTTTTAATGTGCGCAATATGAATGGCTCCCTGTAATGTAGTGTAATAGTTCATCTCAGTTATTATGGAACGTAAACAATTATAGACACGAGAAAATTGTATACTTCAGAGAAATGCGGCTCGCAGGATGTATTTCTAAAGAAAATTGATCACGTAATTGGTAGAGTACGTACGTAATCATTTTGATAATAACTCCTGCTGGTCAACACATCAATTCGCGGTTGACTTAGCTTACTGACTTGGCTACTGTATAACCGTAGTTCTGCATTTTAAAACGGGTTGCATTTATCAGCCTCATACAGTGTTGGGCAAAAGTCTTGATACAAGCAAATATCTAGAATCTAGAATACTGATAAAGATATTACAATTAAATTTGGTATATTCTAATTATCGTACAAGGACAAACCTCCTGTACCACTTCTTCTTTTGTATTTTTAGCATTTCTGTTTTCAATAAAAAATTGTTTTCAAGCTGTTGATTATTTTTCCAATTTTTCCTGTTCTTGTGCTTATTTCCTTATTCATCCCTCAACTACTTTCAATGATCACTCTTGACCTGTTCCAGCTTATCCCCCTCTAAGTTGATGTTATGCCATTCGTTTTCTGTTCTGATGATCATAATTTGTTTTTAAATTAATCAGTTACACAGGTCATAGTTTAAAAAATATCTCTCTATCTCTATCTAATCCTAAAGCCTTTCGGGTATAAGGCCAGCGTGTATTGTGTCATGTCCTTTGCTTCCTCCTTTACGACTCCTTCCACTCCCCTCTATTTTGCGCTGTCCGTCTTACTTCACTCCACTCTGTCCCTCTTAATGACCGCATTTCTGCCTTCTTCACGATTTCCTCGGCCTTCCTTTGGCTTTCTTTTTATAGATACGTGCTTCGAAAACTCTTCTAGCAGTCTTGTCATCTCCCATTCTCATGACATCCCCTAGCCATCTCAGCTGTCCTTCTTCTATCGTGTTTAATATTGGGTTTTTTAATTCCAGGTTGCCTCTAATTTCGGTGCTTCTTATTTTGTCTAATCTTGTTTTTCCGTCTATTTTTCTGAGATATCTCATTTCTGGACTTTGAAGTTTACTTTTTTGTTTTTGTGTTAATGTCCATGTTTCAGAACCAAATGTCAAAATTGGCGTGGCCACTGTTTTAAGTATTACAGTGTTTGTTTGTTTTGGTATATCTTTTTGTCTAAAAACGAATTCTTAATTGCATTGAATAGTCAGTCTTCCTGCTGCACCTATTCTCTCATTTATTTCTTCCTCCCAACTGCCGTCTTGTGCTATTTTCATTCCCAAGTATTTGAAATTATTAACCTGCCCCAAAACTGTATTTCCTAATCAGGGACTAAAAACGAAAAAAAATCCGTTTGTTTCTGTTCGGAACGAAAACGAAATATATCGTTTTCGTTCTTTTCGTTCTAACCGAAAAAATTCTTTTTTCGTTTTTGTGAACCGAAATAATAACGGTTAAAACCGGTTTTACAATATTTTTTTGTCATCAAAAAATCATTTTTTTTTCTAGTCGCCACAACCCTCTATAAATACGATAACAATATTTGCGTCTCAACTAAAATATAAACGATGACGATGGGGTTTGATGGTCACGGACAGCATATTTTAGACTGGCGAACCATCGCCATATTAAATTTACCAAATCGTTAAACACATTAACATTTAACCATTTTATTAAGTTTAACACCCGTAAGGTGCAAAAACAACGTGGTTAGGTTAAATTAGACACACGATCTTTAACTAAAAATATGAACATATAGAAAGTGCTGTTTTAAATTTGTTTTAGTAGGTACTAAAAATCTATGCATTTGAATTAAATAAGATCCTGCTGTAATTATTTAAAAAGACAAAAGAATGAATTCAAGTGGATAATTTACTAAATGTTATAAATAAAAAAGATATTTAAAAAAAACTTATATTAACTTAAAATATACTTTAACTTTATAGTTTGTACATACCATACAATATACATTTTCACATTCCGTTAAATCTTACTAGAATAGCAACACATCTTCCAATAAATATTTCTTTACATTAGTCCTTTTCGAAGTAAGAATAAATTTTACTATTATTATGTCTAAACGCAAATAAAACATACACATTGATAATATATATCCAATCAAGTGTATATTCTATATTAATGATCTAAAAAACAAATTAGAAATAGAGAATATCTGTACCGTTAATTGTGTTACACGAAATTGCAAGTTTAAACAATAAAGTTGTTAATACATATTCACATAAATATATGGAGAACAGTGAAGCTCACTTATTTCAAGTGAGATTTTTTACTGCCTCGTGGAGTCTTTCCAGCACAGAAGGTAAATTCGCGTTTGTGTTTAACAAATAAAATTGAAATAGCGACAAAACCGGTTAAAACCGGTTTTGGAAAATATTTATTTCGTTTTCGTTCTTGAACGAAAAATAATAATTTCGTTTTCGGTTTCGTTTTCGTTCTTAAAAAAATTTCGGTTAATTTCGTTTAACGTTTTCGTTTTCGTTCCGTTCTCAGTCCCTGTTCCTAATTGTATTTGGTTTTTCTTTTAATTTTTGCTTATAATCATTGTTTTTGTCTTGTTAATGTATATTCTCATCGATTGCTTTCAAACTGCTATTGTTCTCTTAGGTTTTCATTTAATTCTCTTTCACTGCTTGTGATCAAGACCAAATCATCTGCGTACGCCAGTTCTGTTATTTTTCCAGTAACCTATTTTATATTTTTTGGCGTTTCTTTTCGCCTCTTTGATTCCCTCAACGGGCTCAATATGCAGCCTTGCCTAACTCCTTTCTTTTTCAAACATCTGTGATTTTTCGTGCTTCACTCTGGCAAAATTGTTCGTTTGATTGTACAACACTTTTATTCCATTTATCATCTTTGCGCTTATCCCCCGTGTCTCTAGTATTCTCCATATATTTTACAAAAATATACAGACCAAGAAGAGATTTTTTTAACACTTAAGAGTTAAACCATTTGGTGTCCATTTGACTTAACGTTATTGTTTGTGTACGTACGTAAGAGTAAACCTAAGGTCATCAATTGTTGAATTTAATGTTTAAATCGTAACCCAGATTTAGTTTCTATCTTAACCTTATAAATAAGAGCGTCCACCGAAAAGTGCCCGTGCCACTACTGAAGATAAAAATGTAGTCTACAAGTGCTGTCTGTCGGTTAAATGAAGAGATCTAAAGATTATTCGCATAATAAGTTTATGTACCTATACCTAAATTGAATGATTATAGTTTTTGTTTTAAGTTTCAAGAGATTTTCTTGCGTACTTCTACCATGTTTTAATACTTCTGCTAGTGTGGTTGTTAAAACTAACAAAAACAAAGTGTTTTTATATTCCTTTTATATTGCACAGTTGATGAATGTGTTTTATTAAAGTTTTATTACTATTTCTAAACCATGATAAACTTTTATTGCTTGCCAATTTTGTTTATAATACTCTTTATTAATTATTTCGACCGCATTTCTTTGCCGTTAAACTATTAACTCATGTTTAGTACAAAAATCAATGTCCCAGTTTTATATCCAGTGCTATCTTTAAATTTGTACTCCAGAGTGAGTTTCTAAATTCATGAATTCTATTTCGATCACAAATATTGACGTTTTTTTTCTCACTTCTCTTAGAAGTACCCTTAATGAAGTGCCTTCTGTTTGAAATATTTTATGAATGGAGTTTGTGTTGCTAGCGAGAGCAATTCATTCCAGTCGTGGTAATTTATTCGCAAATTGTCAACGAACCACTTGCGTACATCTCCATCAGACGCAAATTCTAAGTGACACATATATTGACCTAAATAACATAATGGTTTACCAGCTGATGTGCAGGCCCCCGTTTACTTCTCCTACACACTTAGGGCCTGACGCCTCTGGCCCCGCAGGTCCGCGCTGAAACAGCCCGGGGCTGCGTACAGCCTGAGGCTCGCGTGGAGTGATGAACGACTTCCGCTATGACGTAGCCACTAGTTGAAGCCAGTCGAACATGTCTATGGAGCTGTTATCTGAACTGCCACTGCCAGTTGCTCCCACACTTGCGGCGTTTGTCAAGTGACTGCTTCGTACCAATACAAGAAACATCAATTACTTCGATGCAAATCGCTCGCATGTCTAGTCTCATGTTGTTAGACATCGCCCTTAACGTGATTTTTAACTTCGTACCAATTACACACAGCCAATTGCAACGATTTATCGGCCGCTAACAAGATTTCCGCGCTCAAATCTCTTGGAAAGAATTTTTTGACGCACTGTTCACGAATTTTTGCGCCAAGAATTTTCATCGCAGTTATAACGGAAGTATTAGGAGGGTTTTCTGATCTCTCCGGCACTAAATAACTAAGTATTTTTGTGATTAATTCGTAGCTATTTTTACAAGCTACTCTAAGTAATGTAATTTTGCTAGTGATCGTCAACAATCAAAAGTTTTTGATGTTAATAAAATTATATTTGTTTTGATACGATCATAAAAGCGCTGTTTTATCGAATACAAACATGAAACGCGGTAGCATACGCTTTGGTGTAGAATTTGCAAACCACGGATACAAACAAAATTCAATTGTGTTAAATATACTTTTTTTAATTCCGTTTCATAAATGTTTACTTCATTGTATAAAACAGAAACAAACTTGACTGCAGTGAATTAAAAACTTAATTTTCTTGGATTTTGCATTTTCATTATTAATTAAATTTATTTAAAAATCTTTTGATGTTTAACCGCTAAAATTGAAAGGTCTGGTTATCGATTTTGCCCAATATTTTTTTTTGTAATTTTTTATAATTTTAATTTTTTTTTTTTTTTCTTTTAACTGTATTGTTTTATTGCACCTAGCTACTTTAGCCAACCAGCAATATGTCTCTATGATAGCTCTACCCAAGTTAAGAGTCCACCCGTTGGTGTCTTCTTTTTTTCTTCTGTATTCTTGTTTTCAAGAACGACACTTAATTTTATTGAATAACCTTTCGACACTGCCCATAATGTAATAAAAAAATTACAGTATTAAATTAAAAGTTAGTTTTGCAAAACGCTGTTCTTTATTACCTATTTCAAAAGTAAAAACATTTGTCATATACATTTTTACAGTTAATAATTTTCTTATTATTTCATTAAAATTGATAATTGAAAAAACAATTATTAATTTTGAAAGTGACTTAAGTCACTTTACAGTAATGAAAAGTGGCGATTCGTTAACGTCTGCCAAACTAGGCCCAATAATTTTTAAGCCCTTTAAAATGCAAAACATTAATTAGGTATATCAAAATAACTTAAAAGTGACTTTTGCCATTTTCAAAATAAACAGCTCATATACCTACAGGGCCTACTAGTGGGGGGGTCTTGAGGGGCTGCATACCCGGACCCCCAGTCTGAGGGACTCTCAATTTTATTATTTTTTTAATTGGCATTTTAACGGCAAACTGCAAATGAACAGCAAAAAAAGTGCCGAAGTTTTTGTGCTCATAAAAAACAGATTTTGTCATTCACAAGGCCCCCCAAATTTTAACTTCCCCGGGCCCCCTCTTACCTCCAGGATGCCCTGCACATACCTAAATGTTTTTAAACTGAGATTCTTTCGAAAGACCCCTATTTTTACGAGCCCCTAAGCATTGCCAATTTTGCTATACGGTAGCTCTTCGTTCCTGATAAGATGCTCATTCTAAACTCAAAACTACGTCTCTGCTGCCACTGCAAAATAAATAATTTCAGTCTTCCGTTAGAAAGCGATACCCGGCTAATTGTAAGGCGACTTAAGACGATTAATACCCTCTCGCCTAAGGCACTACAAGACATACCTGTTATATATAACCCATTTTCTTCAGTAACTTTATGAATACATCAGACTGTGTATTGTAAAACTATCTACATTGGGTGTAGGTAACTAATAAATCTCGAGCATTTTTTCATAATAAATATACCGCAAACATAATCATGTCATTAACACCTTCCTACCTTAACCCATCCACGACTTAATTGGTTATCACTCTACGAGGATAATTTTAGCAGTTTAGGCAAATTTTTATAGGTAAATTAATATAATGAACTGTGTTTTGGTTAAAACTGCTTTTGAGGTTTAAGGATGATTAAAAAACCACGTAATTTTCACAAATTGCGCATATATTATAGCTGTCTCAACTGAAGGCCAAAAAACACACAAAACAAAAACTTAAGTAATGTAAAACTCTTAAATATTATTTAAATAAAACATTTGCCTTAAAAAAGAACCAAGTATCTCATATTGAGCCATTTGGTTTTTCGAGTGACCTTAAACTATTAAATATTACTTATATAAAACATATTTGCCTTAAAAAGGAACTATAATTCTCATATTAAGCCATTTAATTTGGTAAATTTTGTAACGTAATTTTCTGCCAAATACAAAATTCTATTTGAAATCAACAACAATTAAAAACATGTCTGATGCAGTGATTGGGTTAAGGTATTTGTATTTAAATACTTTCTGCTAAGTTTATATTCTGCGTCAGCGTTGTCTAATTACGTAAATATCTTGATTTATGCGTTTAAAACAAGCAATTGTTTTTTAACCTTTTCCATTAATAAAACTGTGAATGAATAAGTGTCCCGTGTTAACTAACTCCCACATATATTTTCATTCACGTTACAGAATCTGCGTCTGCATTCAGGTATTTTATTATAGTTTCATCTTGTAAACATCGTGTAGCGATGGCCAAACTTGTTTTTTGCGGTTTTGGCACTTGAATATTCATTAATTAATCAAAGTAGTTCTTTTATGTTTCCAAAGATGATATTCTTTATTAATCTCGAATAACTGCACTGGAGTTTGATTAATGCGTGTTATAATCTCAATGTTACATTCAAGCATTTTTATCAGTGAACAATCTTTCTCAGGAATGTGTATGCAGATATTAAAAATAAAATAATATGTTTAAGTTAATCTTATCACTGGTAAACTAGCCGTATAATAGCTGCAAGTAATTTCTAGACTTGCGTGATTTTACTCACTTTTATGCTACATACCTACTTTAAATGTTACACCTGAAATGAACATTTTTATTATGTTTTAAGTTGCTTCTTTTAAATTATTACGTACAAGATAACGCAATAAATGTCATAAATAAGAAAAATCTAAAAAAGAATCAAAAAAATTATTAAAAACGGCACTGAGAACTTGAAAAATATGCACAATATAAATTTTAGTTAAGTATATAGGGTGTTTCATAATTGAATGCTGATCCTTAAGGGTGTTATTCCTTGGATGATTTAAAAAAAAAAAGTTCATATTTAATGTAGATCCGCAACCGCCGTATTTTTGAGATACAGGTTGTTAAAAGTTAAAAAAAACGGTTTTTTCGTAATATTTTTGATACCGCTTTAGATATTCTTTTGAATTTTAGTAGGTACTAACAGCATAAAAACGCATTTTTTTCAGAAAAAAAAATTGTTCTATTTCAGATAATATGACAATGAGCTTATAAAATAAACAAATTCTGTTTCTGGCCTACTACAACTAGATATGTACCTACTCTTTTACTCTTCAAGAGTAATAGCCTTTTATTTTTTTACTCGGAAACCGTTCGTCGGACAAAAAAGTCAAGAGGCCAGTTTTACTAAGAGATAAAGCAAAATTATAAAAATGACATTTATTTTGAAAAAAAAACAGTGGCGTATCATTTTTTTCATTAAAAATATTCAAGGACATGTTAATACGGACGCCATTGGTAGAAATAGAACAATTTTTTTTCTAAAAAAAATGTGTTTTTATGCCTAGTTAGTATGATACCTACTTAAATTCAAAAAAATATCTAAAGCAGTATCAAAAATATTACGAAAAAACCGGTATTTTTTTTAACTTTTAACACCCTGTATCTCAAAAATACGGCGATTGCGGACCTACATTGATATGAACTTTTTTTCTTAAAATCATGCAAGGAATAATACCCTTAAGGATCAGCATTCAATTATGAAACACCCTGTATACACAACGTACTATGGCGAAAAGTAAAAGAACTTTGATTTGTTAAGACATACATACATTGCGTCTAAAAATGTAAACATTTTGTTTATATCGTAATAGGGCAAAATTGAGCGACTATTTTTATTTGCACAAGTTTCATTTGCAGCAAATTTGCATTCTTTTTCAGCACTCTATCGCTACAGTACCACTTCCGTTCCAAATTCATCCTAAGTTAGATCTAATATGTATTTACTAGGGTTTCTCATATTTGACAGTTTTGCTTATCCCGGGATTCCGGAAAAAAATCGTCCTTCTTTCCGGGATATCCCGCAATCCTGGGAAGTAATAATTATGTCAATAATTTGAAATAAAAAACATGAAAATCGAAGGGAGCGTTTATTAATTAAAAATAACTCCAAGTCACATATATAATACATTTTGCTCCATGATTATCTATTATAAATATTAAAATAATATTGGTGAGAAAAATATACAGTCGAGATATTAATTACCTTCTATTGCAATTTCACGTTATTGAACACAATAAGATAATTTTTACAATGAACTTTTGTAATATGATTTAAGCAAAAAAAAGAAGGTGAGCTATGCTTCTGTCACTTAGTTTTATTCTAAATTTATTAACAGAAAGTCTTGCAGCATTAAATGCTCTCTCAGTCTCTCTCTCTATTGATGTGGCTGGAATCGTCTAGCGAGCTTCTAGCAGCGAAGAGATTGGTTTTATCAATGAAATTTCATTTATAAGCTATTTTGCTGCGCATTACCAGGATACACAAAAATAGAACTGTAAACTTATTTTGAAGATATATCGTTTGTCATGGATATTGGGCCTCTGTACACATACTACGGGAGTACATAATTTGTTATTGATAAGTAGAAAAACTATTTTAAAATACGAGTCAAGTTTTTACACGTTAGTAAAGATCTTAATAATAAATTCTGATAAGTTATGATAATATTACATAGATCATTACACAAAATAAACGAATTATTTTTTTTTTAATTTCCCGGAAATATAAAATAGAGTATTATGGACCCTAGAGAGAAACCCTAGTATTTACGATGTAAAGATAACAAAACACTATTACATACCAGGGTGTTCTAGAGATCGTGACCACCTCAATTTTCTCGTTTATTTTGGAAATTACCCCAACAAATTTATATATTAATAACCGGTAGAAAAAAAAACTGCATACAACGATATAAAAATATAGGAGTATTCAAAATTAGTATTTATTTAGAAATAAATTTTAAAACTATTTATATAAATTGACTCCTACTACAGTTAAAAGTTAAAATAACTCCAATCTTTTCATCAAACGTAAAACATTTGAATACTTTTGTATTTCCCCCCCCCCTGGAAAAGTTCAAATTTTTGTAGACGATAAAGTTTGAATTAGTTAGTAACGACTTTTATTAAATTTAAAAGTTGATTACAATCGACTACTCCATTAGCTTTAAAAAAACTTACAGTAGTCGCCACAAACTCTTTTTTTAAGGCACAAAATACGGCTTTTATAATCAGTAGAAGCATTAAAATGTTAGCATGACTTGCAAGATAAAGATAAATTTGCCATTAAATTTTTCAAGAAAACATACTAATGCCATTTGAAGCGAACTGAAATGGTTTAAACCAGGGCTGTCCAACTGGCAACCTATTGGCCACATGCGGCCCGCGAAAGAGCTTTTCTGGCCCCCAAACACCTAACAAAAAATCATTCAACGTAACCCTTAACACGATATAAACATAAAATTTTGTTTCACCTTTTAAAATTATGCTCGATAGTGGCCCGCTACAACTTTGGAAAGAAAAAATGGCCCGCACTCATATAGAAGTTGGACAGCCCTGGTTTAAATGGACAAAGATTTTCTTATTTCTTATCAATTATCCAAATTTCTGAAATGCAATCATATCTTGTTTGTTTATTTCCTACTGCCGTTTTCAAGTTTTATCTACAAACAGATTTCAATTGAGAATATTATCGCCCACTCCACAAAACATTTCAAAAGCGCTGCTGATTTCCGGTTTTTATCGATATTGCAAATTGCGATAACGCGATCTACTTTTGTTCGATCTCAAAACACTCGTTCTGCATTAGCGGAATTTGTATGTTAAATATTGGGCAATAAACATTTGCCTGCCGCTCAATTCGTACGATCAGATGGAGATAACATTTCATGTGATGTAATGTGCTCTGATGTGTATGCTAGTGGGGTGCGCAGGGGGAAGCTTGGTGACAAGTAGCCTCAGTCAGGGCTCTACGCTACTTCCGGCGGTCTGTTGAGGGTGAGATCCCTGTCGTTTCCGGTCGAGACCCACCCTTGTAGAAACACTACACTATTATGGTTAATTCGGTATAATTTTCGTCAGGTACGTCTGCCAATTTATTTGGTTTTATACGAAATTTAAGAAACAAACATAAATAAATATTCATACGCGCTAAAAACTTCTGTTTTATTTCTTGATTAAAGTAAACTTATGTCTATTTATGGTATATCAACGCTTGCTTAATTCTTTTTATGTGAATAAAACAAAGATATTTGAAATGAAATTTAAATGTAGCTATATGGGTAGACGTAGTTATTTAAAAAAATTACTGTGAATACCTGATGGGTACAAATTTTGAACCATTTCTGATGACGCATGTCTTGCCCTTTCTACCTATCTTAATCTTGTTCAACCATCTGTGTCTTGATACAAAAAGTATGGTAAGTTGTATTACATGTACAAATTTACTCAGAAGGTGTTTTTTTGCAGTATCTACCTGTGTTTACTATCTCTTTATACTACTCGAACCGTAGGCATTAGAATTCTTTAGGAATACCTTTTGTTCGCTTCTTAGAATTGAAAGGACATTCCAGATTTTTAGAAATGTATGCAGGTGTATTAGTTACCTCTTAAGTTGGCACTTAGATAAAACCTACATGTAAGTTAAGAAGCCTGTATACTTGATTTTTTGCGAATGTCCTACACACTATTATTGTACGCTACCCGTCTCTTGCTGAATGAAGATGCACATCAAACTCACAGCCTACTAAAGTAATCACAGCCTCCTAAAGTAATATTGTTTTAACAATATTACACTGTAAGTTATATGGTTATTATTAAAATCATATAGGGTTTTAAGAGTTTTCGAAGTTGAGCGAATATTATTAAATACTAACAAATAATAAGGTCAATTAAGTAATTACTAATTAATAAGTAAATAGTGCATAAACAGATTTTACTTATTTAATAAGTATTTTCTTAATATATTATGTAAACGAATAATTACACTATCCATTATACTTTCTTTTAATACTGTACAGATGTTTCAACTCAATAAATAATTAAATAAATAAGAACATTCACATTTCTTAACGTGATGTTTCTTGGCAGTTAAAACAATTCTCAAGTTGGTGAAGACTGGAGATTGCTGTGAATCTATGAATATCAATAAGTTTTAAGATTTCTGTTAAAATATGTTGCAATTTTATTATTCTATAATTTTTTTAATGAGGCAATGTGTTATGAGTTAAAAAATCTCAAATCTAAAATAGTTTTTCGGTCATTATTAAATAAATTTTTAGCAAAATACGTTCCGTGCTAAGTTAAAAAATAGGTAAAAAGCGCAATTTAAAACATTTTCATTGTAATTTTTGTATTAACACGATTAATTGGTTACCTAAAAATACATCTAATAACCATGCAAATGGTGGAAATAGTGGAATGAGCTTTTGCCGACGATTTGATGATCTAATCTACGCAAAGAACGCAAAAGAACTAAAAATGAATTTAGACATCTGGAAGACAGCATTAGAAAAGAGAAACATAAAAATAAATGTCGCTAAAACCAAAGTAATGACAATTGGAAAGAGAGAACGAAGCATAAAATAAAACTAGATGTAAAATAGATATAACAAACAGAAAAATTAAAGTATTTGGGAGTAAATATACATAAGGATGGAAAGAAAGAGGCTGTAATCAACAACAGAATAGAGAATACAACTAAACTCTTCTACACGCTTAACACATTCATAAGGAAAAAAGAAATATCGAAGAAAACGAAAATGACAGTGTGCAACACAATATACAAACCAATTCTGACATATGGATGCGAAAGCTGGGTGTTGGGCAGCAAAATGAAAAGCAAAATACAGCCGCTAGAATTAAGGTATTTAAGAGGCGTCAAAGGTATTACCCGAAGAGATAAAATACGAAATGAGAATTAGAACAGAGCTCAATGTTAAACCAGTTTTGGAAAGCATAGAAAAATAACATCTAAAGTTGTTTGGGCATCTAGTAAGGACGGAGGATGGAAGACAAACGAAAAGAAAAAGAGGAAGGCCTTTCCTAGGTCAGTATAATATAATAATAGAGATAATTAAAACAATTGCACACACAATTCATGACATTTTATTTCTTTGAAACATATTTAAACAGTAATTTGTCTTCATAAATTCGCGCTGATTTTAGTTGCACTTAATTTAAATTTGTGTGACTATATACATATATCGCGTTAATCCGAAAATCGCGTAAATTGAAATTGCGCTAAACGAAGGATTAGAAGAAATTTAAATGTAACTAATGACTGAATGTATGTATGCTAGAGGAACAATTTAGTATCTAATAGAGAATGCAGGTCACACTGGTTCATTTAAAGCTGTAAATAAACACACGTCGTGATACATATATTATTTATTGGTGCAAGATTTAATTTTAACTCACAATACCGTTACACGTCTTTCCATTTAAAATAAGAGTAAACCTGTGATCTGGGAAACTCCCAAAATCCATGTTCAAACCTGACAAACCGATAAAAAAAACCGCGAACATCCGATTCAGCTAATTAAAATACAAAATATACCACAGATTAAAACAAGATTTAAACGAGCCTGAAATAGTTGGAACATAATTAATCTAGTTGGCCAGGTGAGATAGGAAAGAACGACCGACCGGTCATCTGAGTTCTCACGGTAGGTCCGTAAGGAGTACGATCCGGCCGTGCCGAGCCACTACGAGGACCCGAACAGAGAGTATTTTCATTCATAACTTCACTAGCACATGTGGAGGGAGAACTCTGGGCTTTTGAAACTGAACATAAGCCATTGAAGTTGTGAGTTGCACAGGTGCGTTCAACATAACCTCTTTGTGTTCGTTTATAACGCGTTCTAAAAGCGGTGTAATGTATTTATAAACGACCGTAAAATAAAAAGTTTAAGAGTGCTGCGATTCACGTATCCATTGTTTATGCAAAATGTCGACTGAGTAAGAGTGAATCGAATCTGAACAATTTAAATAAGCTCGAAAAGCAGACGTACGAGTTAAATATTAGCTCGTGTGGCTGCGGTGCCGATGGACAATAGTTATTTTATAAAAAACTGCTTATGTGCACGCGCAATTGTTAGTAATTGCTGTGAAGTAAAGTTTATTCGAGTGTTTAAAAGTGTAAAATGTGACAATAAACGATTGTTTCTGCGTCAGTGACGAAAAGAAATAAAAACGCGTTTTACCGAATTTTGCGCAACGCGTAAGACGCTTTTTAAATCAACCCGTAAAAATACTAAAACACAGTGAAGATCATACACATATTAACGTGCTTAAGTTACTAAGTTCTATTTTAAGAACATCAAAAATAGATACAGTGACGATTTCAAAAGAGAAGGGTAGACTTTTGCAATAGTATATCTTCATTATATAAACCGATTCATAAAACTTTGTGATATGATAAAGAAATTCCGTGCTGCATCCGATTATTTTCAGACTTTACTGAAAACTCCAATCGTGTGTCACAGCACACAATTATAAATAGAAGAATTACCGAGTAATAGTGTATTTAAAATAAAAGTTTATTTAGTGAAATTTATGCGCGAACACTATTTAGAATCGAATTGAAACATCATGTCCCATGTGCGCACATGTCAGGCACATACTGAAGTAGACATTGAGGTGAAGTGATCCTATTTTTAATTTAAAATATTAGCGAGTACACCTGTTTTATAAGATATCTAGTCACATGTACATAGACTCGGTGGGACTTTGTGGCGGGATGGGAATTAAAACAATGAAGGCGTTCAGTAGACAAAAACCAGGTGAGATGTGGAAATGAACTTATAAAAATTTCAGTGTACATGAAAAGTAGCTTTGTTAATATTTTTATGAATATATGAAACTTAGTTGACTGAATACAGATGATTACAAACGGTTACCAGAAAGGCATTTCATAATTGATAACTTGCAATATACAGGGTGATCCAAAAAGACGAAATTGTAACTTTTTTATTTATTTATCTATTTTCGCGATCGTTTATTTAATTAAAAAACACCAACTAACTCTGAGCTATTATTTAAGACATTAATATTTTTGTCTTGAATATAAAAAATCTATTATATTCCTAAAGATCCTTATTTTTTTTTAAACTTTGGTTCTGAAATTATTAATATTACTTTCCAAAATAAATAAAGAAAATTTAATCAACTCAATTTATTACTTCCAGAGATGCACACAAAACAGTAATGGCTTAAAAAACCATCATAAGCTGTGGTAATCAAATGACTTGAGCTTAAAAGGCCTAGAGCAGTGGTACTTAGACTTTGTAAGAGGAGGGCCACATGAGGGTGGTGAAAGAGTTAAACGGACCGGATTTAAAAAAAATGATTCACCTGGATTCACTATATTACGAGAATAATAACTTAAGTATAAGTAAAATTTTGTTTTTAAAGTAATTAAATAAACTCAATATACTTTTGCTAAATTAAATGGGTACTCTCAAAATTGGGATTAACTACTACCAGTCTTCATCAAGTAAGGTATTGAAATAGTGTTTATGAGAACTGTAATTGTTTTAAATTACTCTATCGATATTTGATGTCAAATTTGAAACACCTGTTTTTAAAAAATTGTTTAAATGACCATCGGTCGGTCTTGAGCGAGTTTTTGATTTAATTTGTTCCATTCTCAACAATGTCGTAAGTACTTCCTAATACAGAAATCATTTTTCTTGCGAAACTTTTGATGTTCCTGTATTTATTTTCTGGCAACAAAGAATTAAACTCAATCAAGTTTTCACTTTTAAACAATGATTTTTCCGTATTATTGATTGCAAATCTATCAGTTCTAATTGCAGACTCACATACGAATGGATTTTGAAATATATTAGCAGTAAATAGTTTTTTATATCCGTAAAAGTCTTGGAAACGTATGCTTAGCTCATTTTGTGACAAAGTAATTTTCTCAACACAGTTTTTAACAGAAAATTTTACTTTAGTCAACATAAGTTTCCACAAATAGTTACAAAACGGAAAATGTGAAAAAATATTTTTATTTGATGTTTCTTAAAAAGTTCTAAATTTGTTCGAAATTACTTCAAAAAGATTTTTGTACGAGTTTTCTATTTCTTTGTAGATTTACATTGAGACAATTGAGATGTTCAGTGATATCAGTTAAAAATACCCGATCCCACCGGGTTCCGAAAGTTTTGGAACGGGCTTTAATTTTTCCGTCAAAACTTAATCTATTTTATTGCGAAGCTCGAAAAATCGTTTTAGCACTTTACCGCGATTTAACTACTGTACTTCGCTGTGGTACAACAAAAAACCTTACTCATATTCAACATCTTCTAGAAAACTTTTACACTGACAATAATTTAATCCAGTCTCTCTTAAAACAACGTTAGCGGGGCGGATAAAAACCCTTCGCGGGCCGGATTTGGCCCGAGGGCCATACTTTGGGCCTAGAGGAATTTAAAACAATAAAGCATCGTATTATTTCATAATATTGAAATATTTTTAAAATACAATTTATCTCATTTTTATGTGATAATTAATAGTAGTAGTTTTTTTAATTATAAACAAAATAAGTATATCCAGTTTTTATTTTAATGAAATTTGTAACAAAATAATAACTCAGTTGAGACCCAAAAGTATGTAAATTTTATGTGATTATCATCAAAAATGTTAGATAAACACTTGTGCATGTTGCAAATCAAGAGTTTCGCATTTTCTTTCGCTAACAAAAGAGTTTATTTCTATCTCAGATCGGTATTAACTTAGTTTATTGGGTCATCAAATTTAATTACAAATTCTAAACCGATACAGGCCAATATCCTAAGAGATAAATGATCTGTAAACACCTTTAGCTTGTTTAACATATCTACATCTTTGGAAAAGTTGCTTATAATCCTTGTAATGCAAATAATCATCAGTGTTATTAATTAGTTTGGCTGTAGATTACATTACATTATTCATAGCAGAGAAGTTACACCTACTTTTCCAATTTCGTTCTATAGTTGAATATCTGTAGAATTTGGTAACCAAGTATCCATGTGTAAAAATGTATGGTCATAAACTTCAGCTGTATGTTAGCTACAAAGTAGTTTTTCTGATACTTATTTTTAACTACACATTAGTATGTTTATGTAGTCTAATAACCCGGTTCAAAAGTGAGCTATGGGGCTTTTTACGTATTTTATTCGATTTATAAATAATTTCTTGCCATCTGTAATCAGTGGTACGCATAAATAATACAAAAACGTTTTATAAATCCGGCTTCCTCCAACAAATCGAAATGTTCTCGGAAAATGAAATCGCGCTATCTTGCAAACAGTGTTATCATATTTTTTATTTGCTACTTTCTTGGAATTCGAGGTAAAAGGCGGTCAAGAAGGAACAGCTGAACGACGTTTTGTATTTTAGAGAATACGTAAAATTATAGGTTAATATTAAATGGTATCATTTTAAAGTAGTAAAGTGTAATTAAATTTCATAAAATAAACGTCTTATACTAAACAGGAGAAAGGAAAAACCCTTTGCTAATGTATAAAACTCGATTCTTTTCCTATTGTTTTCAATTTTTTTTTAAATTGCTTAAATTTTATCATAATCAAAAATTATGATTTTTTTTTTCCCGAAAGTTTTTAGCCAAAAAAATGCTGACTAGTGTGCTCTACCAAACAATACATTGTGTTTTCCTCTGACGTCATAAAACGCGATTTCAAAATTCCAATTAAATTCTATGCACCTCTGAAGACATCTCCTGATAATATCGAAGGTTGCTAAAAACAATAAGTTTAGTTTTTATCAATTGATGGCTAGAATTCGAATCATATTGTTCTGCAATGTTCTGAATATTTTATCTTATGTTGCAACAACAATTTTATTACGTTTTGAAAGTTATTGATTTCGTTTTATTTGTCAACGTAAATTGTTTTGGCAAATGTTTTTTTTTTATTGTACGAGACATATTCAAAAAGTAAGTACCGTTTGACTAATAAAACCGATAATTAATGTTTATTATATTCGCCATAACTAAAACTACACATGTACAAAGTTTCCATCATTATTATGACATTAATGATAACAGTACACCAGCTTTTGTATACCCTCTTCATGAAATAGGGCCACCTTACGTCAAAAAAGCGGCGCAGGAGTGGCTATCTTCAGAGGAAAGGGTATACTGAAGCTGATGCTCTGTTACGATAAATGTCTCTATAATGATTGAAACTATGTAGTAGCAGTTAAAGCGTGATCTTTTTAAAAAAATTGTATCTTGTTTATATTTAATAATTACTTTCCGAATTTGCCCCGTATTTAGAAAGTTGTAGCTATAGATAGGTTTGTTCCAACAAGCGATTTAAAACCAATGGATTAGTACATGAACTGGTTTATTTGCATGCGTGTATATGTAATTATGTACTAATAAATGTATTGGCCAGTATTAGCCGTTGTTGGGACGCTTTTACGACTGGCCTAACTGTAAATGGCATTTGTGTCTATTGAGTTCATGGATATGTACACATCGCAAGGGTAAACACCTTAAGAATCCAGTACTAAATGGGATTTGGAAGGCGATGCATAGCAACCAGAGCTCACGTTAGTTATGTACAGCGCATGCGTGTAAAAATCCAAGCGCTAGTGCATGCGTTCATTCATGTACTGTTTTGACCGTACACTGACTAGTTCATGTCTTAATTTTATAACAGTTGAAACAGCCGACTAACCGTCCGGTGAACTATCAGAGACTGTGCTGGAACGCGATATCGATACTGCGCAGAATCCTGATAGTGCATTGAATCGTACATAGCCTTGCTGGAACAAACCTATTGTGTTGAATATTTGGCTTATTTGGCTGCCAAACATTCTGTTTTGTTTTTACACGCAGTTCCAATTTTCATAAGACTGCATTCATTTTCAGTTAATCTTCACTTAATTTATGCAGTAACCCTTTTTCTGAAAGTTCTGAAGGCATAGTTGAAAATTCTCTCATACTCTCAAGTCAAGTATGAAGGCTGTGAATAAAAACTGGCTTTTAACTAGAAAAATTATCGTCAGTGCGCACACGCAAGAAATTATGCACGTAACTGTATTTATTAGACGTCAAAAATTGTTTGTAATTGAACAAAAAGTTATGTGTCCAAGCTATTGAAATACAATCGTTGTTTATTTAATAAGCGTTTGTCCCCACAATTGCTCTTTATTAAAACACCATGATTAACAAACAGGGAACAAGTGTGTAGGTTGGCACAAAACATACAATACAATTTAAAATTCATAAATTGTTGTAAATCAGATTACAAAAGCTTTTAGTGTGCTATGAGCTTAATTGATGGACATAATTGATGTTGCGGCCGTGTCGAGTATAGGGGCTCTTCATTTATTTGTAATATGTCGTTAGACTTCGTTTTTAGCACACGACAACATCCTTAAACTAAACACATCTTAAATGTCTAACGGTAATTATTATTACACATTTTTACATGCCACACTTGCTTCAAAAATATCTTTCTATATGATATTGTTGTTGTTGCAATGAACATTTGTGTGAACGCGCAGTAATGGAATCAAAGCAGTTTTTGTCTTAGCTTAAAATAGTGTAACTTTAAAAGTAAGAGAAGAAAATGGCTAAGCCATGTCGTATAAAGAAATATTAAACATCTCGTTTAATTTATTCGTGTACTTGTTTATTATTTCAAATTATATATTAAGTTAGAATCTATTTATAACTTTATTTCTTTGAATAATCTAAACGTGCCAATAAAAAATTCTACAATTTAAACAAGCTGTCACCTTCCAATCTGTTTTATATCCACCACCATCTTCATATTTTTATAATTATCTTCATGAGCGCAACACGTGGTGTGTTCAAAAAAGCTCTCAACTTCCTTTCATGTGCTGTTGTCGTGTCGTGCACGCGTGTTACATGTAATATAGTAAACAAGGGTTTTTAATGCTCTTTGCATACTTCAGCACCCTCCCTTGTTTAACAGTAACGGCGTCGGTCGTTTTTTAATTGCATTAATGCCACTTTGTCAATTTTCTTTTGCTTTGTCTTGGATTCTTCAAGGCAGTATCAAACCGAGACTGTTTACTATTATAAAACAATTTAAAACAAAAACCTTTTACAATATACTTATAACAAAATTTAATTTTCTGTTATACCAAACACTTTAAACCGTAAATATTAAAATTATTTAGGTTATTCATTTGAAATATAAATATAAACAAACTTAGCTAAAACAAAATTGTCGTGCATCTAAAAAAAACGCTGGTTTATAAAACAGTTTCGAGACTCTTGTCTCGTCATCTGTAGATTACTTTCTTATTTTTAACATTATCACTAGTAAAGTGGTGTGGCCACCAAATGACTTGCCGTATACAGGGTGGACCAAATTCGAATATTTTACGGGTATCTCGGTTAGCGAAAATCATATATCTGTCTCTCGGGTTATTTTTTGAGAAAAGAACACCTGTGTTCTTTATTTATTAAAATAGAACAAGTAAGGATTTTTATACAGATTGTAATGCTTAATTTAAAAACAGAATTAAATTTGTTTTAGCTCCTTAGACTTTTGAGATATGAAATAAACCTTTATTTATTTTTTAATAGAAACCGTGATTGGTCATGACTTTATATGGAAAATATTTTTTTACTTTTTCAAAAATATATAGGTTTACATATTTGTTGCAAAAAAACAGGGGTTTGGAGCGGAGCACGGAGCAGTGGAGCAATGGGTTTTTGCGCGGAGCAGGAGCGCAGCCCGGAGCAAATAATTTTGATTGCTCCACTGCTCCAGTGTATTATGTACAATTTTTTGAAAAACATTTTTTTCTTCTTTTTTTCAACCTTTGAAGATCAATAATTTGTTCTTTCAAACATTTATTTAACTTCACCTGTTTGTTAGGGTCAAATATTGTAATTTTTGATTAAAAAACTTGTTTTAAAAATGTTAATCATATTTGGAGCATTGAGCGAAGCTGGAGCAGACATTTTGATGCCGGAGCGGAGCTGGAGCGGAGCAATTAAAAAATTGGACTGCTCCAAATCCCTGCAAAAAACAACCGAAATATGGCTAATTTTGTAAAAAAAATCTTATCAAAGTTTGCCATGATTTCGTAAACAAGTGATGTTTGCAATTAATAAGCAACTAAACGTCATATCCAAGTAAATTTTTCAACTTTTATAAACAAATCGGTGTATTCTTTTCTATTGGTATTGTGAACATGGCTAAATTTGAATACATTGCAAAGTTTAATATGTTAGAAGTTTACAGTGTAAGTTGTTAGTGATAAAAACGTAGCGTCTGCTGCAGAATTTACTTGGAAATGACGTTTCGTTGTTTAACAATTGCGAACATCACTTCTTTACGAAACCATGGCAAACTTTGATAAGGAAATTTTTACAAAATTAGCCATATCTCGGTTGTTTTTTGCAACAAAATATAAGCCTATATAATTTTGAATGAGAAAAAAAATCTCTTCCATATAAAGTCATGGCCAACCAGAGTTTACTTCATCCCTCGAAAGTTAAGTTCGCTAAAAATAAAGAATTTTGTTTTTAAATTAAGCATTAGAATGGTAGGTAATAAAAAAACCTTAATAATTTTTTTCTATTTAATAAATAAAAAAGTTTTAGTAAATTTGCGAAAATTATGACATTTCATTTTTCGTCTGTAATGTCAAATTGGAAAGCGATATAAAAAATCTGATTAAATGTGCGTTATTTTCTCAAAAAAATATCCGAAAAGACCTACTTCAGGTTTTCGGTAGATTACGGTAACCGGTGTCGAGGTATGCTTTTCTATTTCTGTATTATGTTCCTCCACTCTTTCCCATCGTTGGCTAATTGTGGATTTCAAAATTTTGAATTTTAAAATTGATTTCGTAATTTTAAAATTTAGCATACTACATAGATATGACAAAAGTAAAAAAAATATCCACTGGCGAAAAAACTAAAGTCACGAAAATTGTATTGATTTTATTTAAAAATTACTTCTTCCTAGAAATAAGATGAGTTATTCTTTTTTTTAGGTACTAAAACTTGTATGTATTTACCTACTTTTAATGGTTCAAGGTTAGGCTACTTCAAAAAAATTTGTATGTAATAAATATTAAAACAGTTTTAGATTATTAAGTATCTGTCCTAATTTATTAAGTCAATCTAATGAATGTTTGATAATAATATAACGATCACTAATAACTTATAAAACCTTCATTTTTTGCTTGTGTTGTAGTCAGTAGGACATTATTTACATAAAAATTAGTTTGTGTATTAATTATTCTAGTGTCAGCTGCTTAAATTTTTAATTCAGTAGCATAATTTGCGTTTTAAATTCTCGTCTATTTATTTGTTCCACACAGTTGTTAGATTTTTAAGAACTATTACGAATGCGCTATATAATTACGATTAGTAACCATAATTATAAGTTTTTAATCCTGAATTAATAAATTAATAGTCATTTATTTTAATCTCAATGGTGCCACAATAATAGGGCTCTCTCAAACCCACTACAAAAGCTATTTAAAAAGTTTTCTGTTTATTTATACTTTGTAATTACATACAGAAACTTTAACACAAATCAAAATAATGATGACATAATATGTCGGACGGTGTCATATTCTTAATTCACAATGTATTGACATATGTCCTTAATAATTACATTAGTTAAGTGGTTAATTTGGAAAACAAGTCGAGCTTAACTGGCTTGGTAATTATAAAGAAGGCTAGAGATTTCTTTAATTAAGTCCAGCCTCACAATTACTTGATAACGTTTGAATATTCCAGTGAGAGCGAATTCTGATCCATAAAACGTCGCGTTTGTTTTTATAATTAAGGGAATAATTTTAATGGAATAATTTGATGGGATTAAACGTTACTTCCGTCGGCCGTCAACTTGGAGTTTCATCATGCGTCACATGTGAATACGACGTGCCTAAATTTTAAACTTGTTCATTCACTCCGAGCTTTTTCGTTTTTTAAGGACGTTGTCTATCAGCGCGTTATTCCGTTTTCAACATTTAACTGATGCTATTTATTGTTTTAATGATATAAAAACGACGGTTTTATGATTTGGGATACGCGAAAAATGTCATTCAGCGATTAGATTAAATTGTAGCTCGGTTTCATTAATACAGGGATAATAACACCTATAAATTTAGATTTACACTCTAGTTTTTGTGATAATTATTTTAATAACGTTTAAATACAGTTGTTAGTTTGATATTAAAATGTAAAAAATGTTTACTTTCCTGCCTTTTTACGACATAGCTAATGTAGTTGAGAAGCTTTTGTCTATTAATAACATTAGTGTCTCTGAAGAGTTATTTTATAACTTGATATTTTCTCAAAATCATTATGAAACGTGAAAGAAACAATTATAGTTTAAATTATCGATAAACGTTGTAGGGACAATGGAACCGGAAAATTTTTGGCCTGCTGTTAGCGTGATTATTTAAATACTATAATAAAATATCACAATAAAATTAGAGCGATGTTGTTCTGTCCTATAGTCACTTATTTTTTTGACAAGTAAAACATATTGATGCCTTAATGGTTGAAATATTAGGGGAAAGCGGGGCAGAACGGACACTTTAATATATAAATAGTTGTAATTTATTAATTTAAGGTAGGAAAAATCTGAAACTTTGTATTTGTATTCTCTGTTTATTCGTTTTTTAAAATTAAATTACAAAATAAAAAATAATCCCAAACTATAAAGTGTAAATTTAGAAAGAAGAAAAAATGGCAAACGGTCCATTCTGCCCCGGGGTTGGGGCAGAACTAGAGATTGCAATCCCGGGATTCGGGATCCCGGTCGCTTTTTCGTCCCGAAAATACCGGGATTTTAAATGTGGAATCCCGGGATTTTCGGGATTTAAAAAATTTAACTACAAGTACATTATTTTGTAAAAAAAATTGCTCATAGTTGGCATCTACTTTTTCTTTTATTTTTGTTACTTATAAAACGGTCTATTTTTTAAATTTTTAGTGAATTAAAGTGGCGCTTTGTTTGAGTTTTCAACAGTTTCAGCAAATTTATGTTTATGTAATTATGGATTCTAATGTATAATAAGTTTATTCAAATATATTTCATTTATTCAAATGTTATATCTAGTAATTCGATTATTTCTATAATAATAAAACATAATACGGTAGGTATATACAGGGTGCAAACTTTAACTGGAATAAATTCTGTAACTTGGGAATACAGTATATCGGTAAAACCTGCGCAAACACGTCGATTTTAGTTTTTCGCCGGATACATTTCAGCAGTATTGCTTTTGGGATATCTTCATCCAGAGGGGTGCAACAACCCGTAATATATTTTTTTTAAATGTAAGGATATGTCGAGTGGCATATCGTTGGAAAGCTCATTTAGAGAGGAATACAATGCATAACTTATTTTCGAAAAATTTCAAGAGGTTAGGTGTTAACAAAATAAAAATATAAATTTTAAATTTTATAGAGAGGCAAGATTTTCAACTGCTAAAAGGTCGCAACAAAAAGTTACGATAAAAAGTTGTTTAACTGTGATAAGAAATGCACAAATGAACGCTTACAGATTGAAATTGTGCACATTGTAAACAACCTTTACATTAAATAGCGTTAAACCTTAAACCTGTCTTTATTTTGTTAACACCTAACCTCTTGGAATTTTTCGAAAATAATATATGCATTGTATTCCTCTCTAAATGAGCTTTCCAACGATATGCCACTCGACATATCTTTACATTTAAAAAAAAAATATTAGGGGTTGTTGCACCCCTCTAGATGAAGATATCCCAAAAGCAATACTGCTGAAATGTATCCGGCGAAAAACTAAAATCCACGTGTTTTTGCAGGTTTTACCGATAAACTGTATTCCCAAGTTACAGAATTTATTCCAGTTAAAGTTTGCACCCTGTATATATTTTTTTAAATTATTGTTAACATCTTTACACCTATGATATAATTAAAACAAATTAACAGAAGTTATAGAGGAAACAAGTTAAATAAAAAGTTAATAAAAATAAATGGTAATTTGGTACTAAATTATTCAATAATTATTATGTAAATCCTCTGTAATTCTAAAAAAAATATATACACTGCATTAGCTTCTGTTTTTAAGCGAATATTTCACATTATATATCATCCCGGGATCCCGGGATTAAAACATCTTCAATCCCGAAATCCCGGGATCATAAAATTTGGTCGGGATTGCAATCCCTAGGCAGAACGGACCTTCTTTGCAAAATTGTTTAATTTGTTAAAGTGAAAGTAGTCATAGCAGAACGTAATTGAGCTTATTATTCGAACAACGTAATAATAATAATGTAGATCTTTCAAAGATAAATGCTTAACAAACTTAAAATTAATTCGGTAAAACATAAACAAATTAAAAAATAATTTTCATTGTTCATTGTCTGTTAAATCATTGATAGTGTTAACAGAAAGTTAAAGTAGAAGAAACATATTTAGAAAAAAAATAAAGAAAATCGGCTAGGGGACGAAATGGAACCTCGGTTTTTCGTGCCCCGGTCCGTCCTGCCCCATCCGTTGAAGTTAGGTACAGTTCAAATTCCTCTAGAATGGTCTATGAAATATTCAACAGTAAATACACAGGAGCGTAGTCCAAGACTCGTAGTTTAAGGATATATCAAGAACAAATGTAATAAAATTAAAGTTTTTGCTTAATTTGCATATGATTATGACAAGCAAATACGGGACACGTGCGAATACGCTTATCCAGAATTGTCCAGAATGACAAAAATATCGTCAGTCTGTTTGTTATGCTTTACTAATAGTTCCTAAAAAATTTCTTAGTTAGTACCACGGTACAATTCAAAAAATAAGCGGTGTTCCATTCTGCCCCGCTTTCCCCGATAGTGTTCATTACAATGTAAATTGATATCAGAAGTTTAATTAAAAATCACTTACCTTTTTTCCGAAAAATCGTTTGTCGAAATGCACCTACCAGACTCTTGTCTCTCTTTAAAATACTAAATTAATACAGAATCTTAAACTGAAGAGACGAGAATCTTAAAACTATTATAGATTTGCTTTAAAAAAGGATTCTTTTGCAAAGAAGATGGACGATTTTTTAATTGCACTTGTATAACTCCGCTACGCTACCATCCTTACCATATTTTAAATCTTCTTTTTATTCATACGCCTCTTTACCGTAAGGTGTAAGGCGTTTGTTTCTTATGTATGTGGCCTCTTTTTGTATGCTTCCCTCCATCTTTTTCTATCTCTTGTTCGTTTTCTTACCTTACTCCACTCAATCCCTCTTTTTGTGGCAGGTTCTTTACCTGCTCATTCCAAGTTTTCCTTGTTCTTCCTTTTCGATTTTTTCCTCCCGTTCGCGCGCCATATGCTTTCCTGGGCATCCTATGTTCTCCGATTCTATATACCTGACCTAACCTTTCTAGTTGTCTCTTGGATGTTTTGTTCTATTGGTCGCACTTTAAGGTTTTCTCTATGGGTTTAGTTTCTTATTTTGTCCCTACGCGTTAACCTTCAATTTTTCTTAAAAACCTCATTTCCATGCTTCTGATACGACTGTGTTATTTTTTGTTCGTGGTCTATGATTCGCAACCATATGTTAGGATGGGGATAAACACTTTGCGGTGGATCTCTACCTTATTCAAGGGAATGTTTCTTTATCGCCATAAGTAGCCCAGCTGCTAAGCCTATTCTCTCGTTTATTTCCCTATTCATCTTTCCGGTTTAGTGTAGGTCCATTTAAATACAACTCGTTAAATTATACAAAAATAGAATAAATGTAATTTCCTTCTTTTTTAGCCAGCTTATTTAAATTAAAAATCATTTCCTTTTTTGCATATCGTTAGTTCGTTAGTTTTTGCATGTAATGAAATGTATTCGTACCTATATTTATTTCAACAAGAAAATGTAGTAATTATTTTTGATTTCCTCATTTTTTGCGCACCATTTGCAAACTGTTATCCAATAATTAGTTCTTTTACACGCGTGCGTGTACGTATGTACCGTTCACATAACAAACCATCCGGGATGAAATCAATAAATAATGCAAAGACATTGCAACGGTCCACTAATTTTGTCTTATATGGACAGTGGAGCCTTTTTGTTTTCAATCACACCTGTAACACGGTATATTTTTACCCGTTGTATTATAACAAATTAATATTGTATATAACGGAACATCAGTTTTTTAAGTTTTATTATAATCCTTGTGCCTATTTGCTTTTGTTTTTATTTTTGCAGACACGAGCTGTTTCTATAAAAATGGTTTTCGTCTTACATTCTAGTGACGTGCTTATTAAGTTAAATAGAAGATAAATTCTAACATTATTTTTGAATAATTTCAAAACTTTGAATTTATTCATGGTGTTCGTTTAGTGGTCGGTTGTTGTCCATTAAATACGTTTTTAAAAGACCGTTTATAAAACAAACAGTTAAAAATCTACCATGTTAAATGACATAGTGTACTTTTTGTCTTAATTTCTTGTTATTTTACCACTTTGTCGCGTTTTGTCATTTGATAAATTTGTGGCGTGTTAATTTCTAAAAGATTAACACCAAACATTAGATAAATTGCCAATGGAAAAGAATGCAAGCAAATTCTATCGATATTAGCAGCAAAACGTCACTAAATAAAAGACAATTGTCGGTGTTCATTCATATCTTGATTTTTTGCTTTATTTAGGCGTTCTTTTGTTTCTTATTAGCTAATAGATGAAACCCGATGTTATTAATTCATGGCTTGCTTAATTTTTTTCATCAAAATCGTTTTTTAATGTTAGAGCCGTCAAATTTCAAAATAAATGGATCATATGGCACATTATTGAAGAGGAAAAAATAAGCTCTCGAATGACAAAAATCTACTATGGTTTGCATTTTAAAAAATGCAAGTTTATGCTGTATCTCGTAAAATAGGCAAAATTAAAAAATTGATCGCCGCCATTTTATAGCGATCAAAAATATCTACCACTTTTGTAAAAAAAAAAACTTTTTTTGCTATATCTCATAGCAACTGAGATAACTTCATGTAAAAAATGCCACATTTTTAGTTTTTCATCAATATCAAATTAGCCTTGGTTTTTTTTTTCAAAAATAATAGCATCGCTGTATTGTTTTATGAAGTAGGTAACTTTTGTCCCATCTGACCGACCTTGTATCTATTACAGTTTAAAAGTTACCCATGGTGAGCCTCGAATTCTGGACACGCTGTATAGTAACCCAAATTTCTGTTCCTAAACTGTTAACATTTGACACTCAATGTTGGACAAATGAAATCTAATTTTTTTGACAAAATAACACAATTTTAAATTCTGCGTGGTTTTGGTGTTAAAGTAAGTAAACACCGTACTTATTACTGTATAACAGTATAACTATAACTATGCATTTGGCGTTTTCCATAATTCTCAGCATCCCTCTTCGTACTCTTGAAACTCAACTATGCGCGTAATACACTTGTTTTTATTTAATGTCGGCAAACTCTACAAAAAAAATTGTTGAATTATTTTGGCGACTGCTCAATTTCTACGTAGGCGTTCTTTTAAAAGACTTGTGAAAAAAAAACAGTTTTATTCGCAAGAATTCATAATAGTGGTACATTGCGTATATAACCGCTTCTTACAAGGTTTTTACGATGTCATAATGGCGGTTGAAACGGCTAAAAATCGTGCAAGTGCGTTATTAAAGAATATTAATAACTACTTCGCAGCTGTTAGTTGTCGTGTGGTCGGTGAACGGTGCAGCAAATACAAGGGCACCTGCCCTACCGCATTTGGCCCAGCAGTCGCTGGGACCTGACTCAACGAACCCCACTGTAATGCAAGCACCAAGCAGTTCACTTCCTTTAACGTTCATAAAACACAAACACGATTCGTGTCGGTGCCAAAATCAGTGTAAATAATTACACGAAAATTGAAGAAACCACATTTTTTGCAAAACCCTGTGTAGTTAAGTTGAATAAGCACGTTTTGTCGTTCATTTGTTTTCGAAGGCGTTCCTTTTCGGAAAACAACGTAGCAACGCAATTGCATTACGCGATGCTCTTTTATTTTTTATTAACAATTACCTGCAAGAGAATTATCTTACGTGCAGCAACGTTACAGCCGGTCTTGCGTGTAAAGAAAGTATATATAACACTTTTATACGTTATGAAATACACTTTTTAATTAGCCGCATGGAATAATTACCTCAAAGTCGTGAATTATAATCGTTAACAGTTTTGTTGAGATTGATAATGGGTGCGCCGTTTACAAGATATTAAATCAAGCGTTCTGGAAGCTCGGGATTTTAATATCGTGACAATTAAATCTTAAAGCCCATGTTCTCTTCTCACAAACAACGCGATTACAAAATCATTAAACGTTTTTCGGTAGTAAAACTTTGACACTAAAGCCATAAAAATATTATATTAGTTATTATGATAATAATGTTGTTGGTTCAATTTCTTTATTCGACTTTTTCATCATCTTTAACCGTTGGTTTTAATTATTATAAGTGTTCCAGGTGTTCACTTAATATATCGTTATAAATATAAAAAGTTGCAATTTTGAAATATTGCACGATGTAAAGATTTATATACGCGGCATTTGTAAAACTCGTCTCATAAACAAGGAATTTACAAATTTAACACTAAGGTCCGGTTGCACAAAGCTCGATTAGAGTCGTCTAACGTCGTTTCCATGGCAACATCATTTTTATTAGCATAGAGATGAAGTTTGGCAGCTCCGTTAACTTAAATCGAGCTTTTTGAAACCAGACTTTGATATTCTAACCTAGTTTTTTTTTATATGAAAACCACCAAAATCTTACAAATACATATATCATTGTGTAAAGTTGTTTGTACAACCTCACTTTATTTATTTCTTATTATCTGATTCAGCGGTACCCAAATTATGGTAGGTACCTGTGCTTTGTAGGTACATTTAATGCTTGCGCGCATCTTCTTCAGTTACAAAATCATGACCGTTCCATTTAAATTTTCTCCCAACGTAATTTCCCTGAATGTCTTTATAACAGGGTCGGGCATAATTTGATTTTTATTTAAAAAATCAAAAATCATTGATTAAATTAACAAAATCAAAAAATCACGAATTTTTGTTTTTTTTTTTAATTTTTTTAAAGAAACATCTAATTTATTCATTATTCACTCTGCATTATATCTTCTATACAGCATCATTCCAAAATTACCAACAAATGAAAAAGTTTTTTACTAAAAATTTATCAGAAACTTTTATTCTTGATGAAAGTTGGTGATGACCTAAAGCTAAACTAATTAAAAGATGAAAAAAAATTCACAAAAATGTATGCGATACCAGATTTTAGCGATTTCTGAAATATTCACAAGAGTAAAGGGGCCTTATTTTAAGAATTACAAGAAAAACTTTATAGGGAAAGATTGTTTAAAATACAAAAATACGACCAAAGGTAAAATATGACGTTAAGGTTTTTTTTTTTTTAAAGTAATTTTAACATCCAAAACGTGCCTTTATTTTAAGAATTTTAAAATGGTCATAAAACAATTTTCACAATTTAAAAATTATTCTCAATATAAAATATCGTTTTTTCTTGATTTTTTTTACTCCTAAATAAGGGCACTTTAATCTTACGAATATTTCTAAAATCCTTAAAAGCGAGCGTCACATGAATTTTTATCGAGCTTTTGTTAACTTAAAATTAGTCTTATATCAGGCACCAACTTTTCTCAAGAATAAAATTTTCTGAAAAATCGATAATAAAACACTTTTCTCATTGTTGGAGACTTTTTGAATGAGGCTGTAGATCTTTTGACCCTAAACTTGAAAATTATTGTGAAAATTTACAAAGCAAATCCACCGAAATGCGCCTCCAACAAGAACATTCCCGAAGAGACTTTATTTCTCCCCGATCTATAAGAAGCCAATAGGCAATATTTCCGGCGTATTTTACTAGCGGTTGTTTAAGCGGGTGGAAGTAAAGGGTAGTTCACAAGGTGACACTAGCGTCGCGACATCAAATGTCACGACATCGCTTGACATTCGGTGTCGCGGCACTGGGTGTTCACATGTAAAATTATATGTACATATTTGAGCAACGAATGTTAGAGAGCAACTAATTATTTTAAAGTCGCTATATTCGGAAATAGATTTGTCACATAAACAAGGCTATTGTTGATAATGCTCTAAAATCGTTGGAACATCTATTGAGGACATGATAAATTGAAAATCGATGACAAACAAATGTATATTATTTGTCTGTTATGTCAAAATTTAAAAGTATAGTCCGTTCGGCCAGTGGTGAGGTCTATCGGATTAGCGCAGTAAGGCGGCATTGAAATACATACATGCATTCTGTCTTTTTCTGTGTCATCGAGTTCTAAGCACATAAACACGAAACATACCGCTTACGTACTTACATTTATACACCAGTCAGTTAATCCGATAGACCTCATCACTGGCCGAATAGACTATATGGTAGGCTTACATCAAATGACGCACTGTCAATATCAGTGTCGCGACATCTCGGCACTAGCGTCATGACATTGTGGCATCGCGACATCAGGCTGTTCAGACGGCGACATTTGATGCCACGGCACCTAGTATCACCGTGTAAACTACCCTTAAAACGTGCATTTAATTTATATCTGCCGTTGAATCGTGAAAATAACTAAAGTTTGATTTAAATCATAGTTTTAATTTAAAAAATCAGCTGATTTAAATTATGAATTAAATTAATTGATTTCGCTTTTTATATAAATTTTGAACTACATCGGTATGAAACCCTCTTAGTTTAATTCAGTAATTTTTGTCCAGTGAATTATGCTCTTTTGTATCCTTTCCCCAGTTAATTTCGTAATTTGTTCTTTATTCATTTTTGATTCAATATGCACTTTTTCACAATCGTTTATTTAAGTAAATGGTTGGGAAGTTACCACATAAATACCCCATTTTTAATTAAACCCATTCAAATGTAACGAGTATTATATCCCACGACATCATAATTGTAAGTGCTCATTAAAATTAACAACCCTTATCTACACATTTTTTAAATTATTTTATATGTGTAGCCGTGACTTTTTTAAGTCTGTAATTTCGTTATCTAAATTTGTGTTTATTTGAGTAGTTGTCCGATTTTAATCAGTCTTGATATCATTTTTTAAGCCCCCAGTCCTCATTTCCTGTACTCGGCAGAGATATGCAACAATTATTATTTTAATCCGAGACTGTCTTGACCAAACTCCACTAGCTATAAGAGTACGTCCATTATGTTATGTATTTTTCCTTAATTTAACCTAAAATCTATCTCTTAGCGTTTAGGAAAACCCATTGCTAATGTTGGCCACCCTGTGTAGTGTAATAAATTGCTTATTTTAACTCCGAGTCGTTTTTTAACATAATTTCAATTACCGTTTATGTTAATGAACTCTATAAACTAACTGTAAACGTCATAATAATCTAGTAATGTTGCCACTTTATCTCCAACTTCATTTTATTTGTCAAGATGTCTGCTCTCCAGTTGTAATAATCTCCATAAACATCGTCAATTTAACTGAAAACCCTATAATTTAAAAAGCGTGACTGGGTGTTATTTCCAAAACGAATAAAATAAAGCACACCTGTTCTGCAAGACATAAAATCAAAAAACAGTTACTTCTGACGGAGGCAGCATAATCGGTAACACCAAGGTTACTTCGAAATGCTGCGCTATAAAATAATTAGTGAGATTCAGCTACTGCATACGCGCTCTATTAGTTGATTACCGGATGTGGATGCCGAACTCAGTTGAGTTGGAAAAGCGGTAGACGTTGAAATATACGAACAGTCCTCGTGTGTGGATACCACGATGTCTGTAAAGTCTTGTAATTTATAGCGATATGAGTGTAAAAAACACTTGTCGTATGCCGCTCCCACACTCACGACAACTTGCTGAAAAAAATTAACGATATTGAACGTAAATGAATTTGATATCCTGCGTAATTAAGTATAAATATAATAATTAATACGTCAAACGCGCTAATACGAGTTTAATAAATTTAATGATTAATAACGAACACCGGTAATGTTTAGTTTAGCTTGGGTTTTAATAAGATATAAATAAATACTTAATAAGCTTTAAAGATGATAGGTTTGTTCCAACAGCAGTTTAAAACCGATCCTTGAATGAATGCATGAACTGGTTTATTTGCATGCGTGAACTATGTACTAATAAATGTATTGCCCAGTATTAGCCGTTGCTGGAACGCTTTAACGACTGGCCTAAAGCTGCGTTCACATAGAAAAATATTGCATTGTATTGTAGGGTAATAAATTGTATTGTGTCTGCAAGAGTAGCGTTCACATAGAGTATTGTAGTGTTTGTACACTAAAGGCGATTCCCACGCGCATACGCAGGGTGAATCCACTGTGATTGGTTCTTGTTATGGGGATATTGCAAGAAGCTTGGACCTTGCGAGCTCTTACCACGTTGCTTACAACGCAATTCCACTACTTTGCTTATGTGAACGCTATCATTTGATTTCGTATACTTAACTTTGCTTACGCTACAATACGATACAATACTTTTCTATGTGAACGCAGCTTAACTGTAAACGACATTTGCGTCTATTGGGTTCATAGAAATGTGCGCATCGCTAGGGTAAACACCTTAAGAATTTAGCACTAAATGGGATTGAAGAGCGATGCATAGCAACGGGTAGCAAAAATCCAAATGCTGGTACACTTGTATTAATTTTGTAATGATGGAACAGCCGACTAAACCGTCCGGTGAAATATCAGAGACTGTGATGGAACGCGTTATTGATACTGCGCACACTCCTGATAGTGCGGCGCACTGTCAGCGGGCTTGTAGGAATAAACCTGATGTTCCGCGTTATCCTGATTTAAAATTATTTGCAACCTGGGTCTCGTGCAGGGTTTCACTTTTCCATGTGGCACTATTGCTATCTCCGTAAATAATTAAATTACAAGGTAGGTTAAATGGCATACATTTTTGCTATTTAGGAATGTATTTTAAACAAGATCTTGTTTTGTTTAAAAATTCCATGGCTTGCGTGATATAACGAAAAACCCAAAATCGATCAAAATTTCAAAACTCAAATATCTTAGCTATCTTTACTTATACACAAAAATGCTAACGGAAAAAAGTTTTCTAGATTTTGCTATAAAATGGTGATAGTCAAATTTTTATTAATAATTACCGTGCGAGATTTTTGATGAAACTGTTTTTTTTTTGTTTAAATGGAAGTCTTAGTAGGTGGGTGATTTTAATGTAAAGACTAGTTTTTTCTTTTTACAATGATATCATATTTTATGTTTACAAGATGGTTTACCCGGCGTTGCACGGGCGATTACAATTTTAATTACGTTTTTAACTTGAATAAGCCCAATAATTCCAAATCATACACAAATGACATACTCTGATCAATCATCTTTTCATTTTCTTATAATTCCTTAAAAAATAACTATTTATTGCTTAAAAATTGAATAATAACTCAAATTTATTTTCTTTCGTCTTGTTTCAATTAAAAATGTACTAATAAAAATAATACTTCATGTACATACATTGTATATAAAACAATCTTTACTTGTGAAATACACCGCGCCGTATCGTGTTATGACCAGGTATTTGCCGACGTAAGATCGAATCCCGTCCAAGTAATTTTTTTTTTTTTTTTTAATTGGTAATATGTGCTTGTACTTAAAGTTTGGCGTTAGATCTGCAAGGTCCTAAATAGTAACTGTGCAAAATTTGGTCCCGATCGGTCAACGGACCTAGGATTCTATAGCGAACAAAAAAACAAACAAACAAACAAACAATCTCTTTTATATATATAGATTTACAAAAATAAGCAAAATAAGTTTAAAAATGCGAATATAAAAATCAACGTTGCCATGGATAAAACAATAACAGACTTTAATTGTTTTATTTCGACCCTTGCTAGTCTATCCCGTCACTCTTTAGGCGGTGACATAATTTTGAATTAAGAGAGATGCAAATTTGCCCACAATTCTTCAACAGTTTATTTAGTAATCGTTTTTACTTGTGTTTCTTAATAAGCTCTACATATTTTTTGTATAAGCACATATGTCTAATGCATTGATGAACTTTTTGTACACATTCAAACAGTTAAATCCTAAAATTCGATAGGTTTTCAGGATAATATATTATATAACAGTTATCAACTTGCGAAAGTAATTTATAGAGCAGGCTAATTTCTTAACGTTAAAAACAGTAATTAAGTATAGATTCTAGCCTGCTCACAAATTAGTTTCCTACTGTTAGATGCGATGTTCTAATATATTATTGCTTGTAAAGTTAATGCTAGTGTTGGATTATAGTACAGTATTATTTTACAAAACGCATTAATTCAAAAAACCGTTAAACTAAAGCCATACACTTATAAGAAAATTAATGCCTATAAAATATACACCTGCTTATTGTAACCCTGTGCCATCTGTTGCGAGATCCTATCGAACATCTCAATTTTATTTTAAAAAAAGTTACGCAACAAATCGACCTAAACATCGCTTTGTATAATTTTTGCCACGGGTTGTTAAAAAGCAAATTGTGTTTGCGATTTCTTGTCTTGTTAAAAGTTGTTCAAACAAATTTTTTGCCGGTCGTCCGAATGGTGCAAGTAACGCTTGCTAAATTGACTCGGTTCACCTGCAGAAAGCTCCAACTATGATCTATCAGCGGTTAATTGAATCTCAGATAAAGTATTACTTGTGGAGAACATGAATTATGTATGACTATAAAGCGAGATCGCATGAAACGTGTTTTAAGCTGCGCGCCTGCACAAAAATGCGAATTCCAGTGTTACGGAATTTAACACTTATTAATACGCTTCGTTTACTTTACAAAGACGGCTCGGATATTCAGCTTAAAACCGAATAATTACGTTTATGCGAGCCTAGAATCTTGGCACCATACTTAAAACTCTTATGTCTTAGTGGATGATGGTTACTTACGCAGTGACTAAGGGATACGAAGTTTAATACGCAATGAATACTAAGTAGGCTATAGATAAAACAACTTGGAGAGTACATAGAAATTAATAAACAAATTATTTAATTAAAGACTTCCTGCTGATACACATAAAATTACGTCGTTTATTTTTAACAATCTTAATATAAACGACTCTACCAAAAAAATTAATGAAAATCAATCAATTCAGAATATAGAACGTACTAAAACATGGCCAAATATTAACTACATGTTATTGAAAGATTAATTGGGCAACAGTTACTACTTAATTAACATTTTCCGCCCAAATACATCAATTAATTAGGTAATTAACAACTTTTAAATGGGCAATGATTGAACTAATTTTAAATTCGAAGGTAAATTGGTGGTCGAAGCTATCTGATTGGCTGTCAACAAATGTGATTCAATGATGTCAATGATGGAATCTCTGTTGCAATGAAAAGTTTTGTACCGCGAAAGTTCTCAACGCTAGTTTAATTGACATACCCGAATGTCGTTTTTTTAACTTGCAAATAGAAACATTAATATGTATTTGTGGCATATTTTAATATCGCAAAATGAACAATATTTCCAAATTAACCAAAACGCTAACGTACAAGAACTAAAATCACCATTTATTTTTGTTATAAAATATTAACTTTATGAGATGGCACTTAATACCAATAAATGCAAAAAATAAAAGTAGAGCTGTAAAAAACAGTGACGATTATGTTTTAGAATTGCCACGATTAGTCGTCCTTTGGCTATAAAAGCCGATGAAGGATTTGGTAGTACCTTAGAAGGTCGGTCAATGACTCTTTTTTGTTTGTTGCCTGCTAATGATACATGTAGTTTGCAATTTTTATTTGGTGGCGGAAGTCATTTTTACTGGAATTTTTAGCAATATTAGTCTCGTTCGATGACGCGGTTTTAATTAGGTGATTTTGGTAATAAAACTAAAATTTGTACATCTCAATAAAATTTCTAGTGTTGAAGTGAAATTTGTTGGTCATAATAAAAAAAAAAACGTGAAAAATTACACTTCCAATCGTTTTAAAAGTTCATCCAATGTGCAGCTGTTTAAATGCATTTTACATAAAAGTTACTTAAATACCTAAATATTTTTGAAAATTTTTGGATTCAGTATTCTTTACATAAATTCGCGAATGTTTGCACTTTTTGTCACCTTGTTGGTGGAAACATCTAAAGTGATATTTTTTTTAAGTCCAAAAATATATTTGTTAAAATCATTTCATACTTGTTTATACAGGGTGTTTCAAAAAAATGCCAATAAATTTTGGAGGTGATTCCTCATCGAAAATTAAGGGGGGTCTTTTATATATTTTTTTTTCCTTAGACGTCTCCTTTCGGAGTTACACCCCCTAAAGGGGAGCGATAAAATTAGTTTTTTATTTTATTTCTCCAATTATGATAAATGTAGGAGAATGATATTAGGTTTTATACTCATTGAAAGGTTTCCCATAGTAATATTTTCAATTCTCTCCCATCTTCACAGGGGGCTGAAAAGTGCGACCCCTGTTGGTTTTTTTATCAGAACTTTTTGGTGGGTTAAAATTTTGCAATTAAGTTTTTGTTGAAAAACTTGATATATTTTGAAACTTTTTTTTTATTCTTTAGTTTTTCTCGTAAAACCTACAGCTTCTGGTTCAAAGATCGTTTAAAAAGATTTATTTGCAAGGTAATTTTGTTTTTCATTTTTGTTGTATGCTCGGAAAACTGTTTAACATAATTTTAATAATTTTTTACTACTCGTGAAATGCAATTATGAAGTAATAATGTTTTCGTGTAGTAGCAAAAAAATCTGCGTAATTTTTATTCATTTCTTACAAATCCTCCAGACCAGAAAAAAGCAAAAACATGTAATAAACCAGTTTATCTTGGCTTGAAAATTAACATGAAACTGAAGCATAACGCCATGTGGCCAGTGGGCATGTCATAATGGTCAGTCAGTTGCTATTAATATCGGTATTGAAATGGAGCTAAGGGTCGAATCAACATGGCACTTACAAACTTAACGACCGACAGCACCTGGGCAAGCACGGTTATTTTGAGAAAACAACTGAAATTGATTAACTCCTCGTTATGCTAATTATCTAGTAAAATAATGTTCTTAGAATCGTTTGTTAGTAAATTTACGACCAAATTAAATCGATTCGATGCCGTCTCGTTATTAAATTTCATACCGAATAGCAATTGCAGATTTATTTGAATGGCCCGTAAAAGTTTACCCGCAGCCTTTGAAGCTGTTCGGATGGATTACACTAATATAAATACAATTTCCTTATGTAATTTTAAGGTGCTTTTTATTGCCGGTGAAAAATAGCGTCTTTTGTGAATTTTGAAGAAAAAAAATCTGATGTCGACAAGGGCAAAATTTTGATAATCTCTTTTGCCGTTTTAAGCTATTTGTTCTATCTGCAAGTAAAAGCTTTAAGACATCGTTTTTCCCCACATATTCAACCACTTCTTCTTTCTGGAAGTTCAGACATGCAGTAGCGCAACTGCTCTATATTAAATTATTCTTCATCAGCATTCAAATGTGCGAACACTATTGGTCCAGTGAATAATGTTTCATTGCGCCTCGAAGGACAATTAAATAATTATTTAAAAAATTGCATATGAGCTACACTTTTGCTGCAAAATAGGAAACCAGTATAAATCTTCCACTTCTCACATTCTAAATATGTAGAAAATTTGGGAGGATGTTTAAAAAACATACTTATGTCTTGGCTACTAACAAAAATCTTAATATCCATCAGATCAGTTCTTAGCCATCAATATATCCTACTCCCAAACCCGGAAGATGGATACATAATTGATGACAATATTAATAAAGAACGAGTCCTTGTGAAATAGGACATTGATCTCTTAATATTTATCATAATCGTTAGGTATGAGGTTTTTGTTTTTCTTTATGAATGCGGATTTTGTTTATAGGGCTCCTTACATTTTTTTTTTTCTTTATCCAACTCTCTAACCCTTCTCCATTCGATCTTTCTATACGTCCCAGCTTCTTTTTCGGTTTCATACCAGGTCTTCCTTGTTTAGTCTTCCCTGTGACTTTTTTCTTTAACTTCTGCTTCGTAGGCTTTTGTGGACATCTTGTATTTTTCTATTCCATACACGTGTGCCTCCTTAATATTGTGCTGAATCGCTTAAAAGGTTTCATTTCTAATTTAATCATATTTCAGTGTTTCTTAAAAATCCTATTTCCGTACTTTTAATCTGGCTTTGAAATTGTTTGTTATATGCTCCAAGATTCGCATCCATACGTTAGAGAAAGGCTAAACACTTAATGAAAATCATTCCGTTTGTTTCTTTCGCCAAATGTTTTGTCTAGAAATAATTTCACGGTTGCCATAAATAGCCTTTTCTGGGTATTCATGATTTTTCACTTGTTTTTATTTGCCAACTTAATTTTTGTTTAATGTCTTTCGCGCTTTTAGCCAGTTATAGTTTTTTGTTTGCTTATTATCATATTTAGTTAATTCATTTTCAAGTTAAACCTTCCATAGTATGCTCTAGATCAGGCCTGTGCAACCTGCGGCACGCGGACCGCATTCGGCTCCTCTGACTTTTTTATGCGGCCCGAGGCCCAGTAATTGGCCAGTACAAGCGTTGCTCTTCTTAAAGAGTCGTTAATGTCCAAAAGTGCTGAAAAATATGAAAAATTAACTGATGAACTAAGAAGAGACAGAATAATAAAACTGAAAGACAACTTAGCAGGGCAGCTAAACTTATTCAAAAATTGCAATTGGCCCTTTGGCTTTGCTCTAAATCAATAGTCTCCAAAGTGGGGTGCGCGAGATAATTTCTGGGGTGCGTGGGATAATTCTTAATAAAATAATATTTCTGTTTCCACAGCATAATTTAGCAAATTTTGTGATGCAATTTTTGCAATTCTTTATTTTGGGGTACACGCTAATCCTGCGACATTAAAGTAAGGGTGCGCGATCAACAAAGTTTGGAGACCGCTGCTCTGGATCTTTTTCGGGTTTTCCTATTGTCTGCGAAAAGTACCCTGCTAAATATTATGCTTGTCATGTTCTAGTATCTAACCTTTAATGATTTAATGCGTCCTCAGCATCACACCATCCAATAATGAATGGAAAAATGTTGGGAGTACAATAAATGTTGAATTATGATTATGTCATATTATATTCATAGCATCATAGCTTTCGTATTGTTTGAAAGGGCGAAACAGTTTAATTGATGGTTGTGGAATATTCCGAAGATATCTATAAATAGCATAAAAAAATCCTGAAAGATGTATTTCCAAAAAAAAATTGTATTCCAGTATTGTTTGTTAATCGAGTAACAAGAGTGAATGCGAGAATTTATAGGTATGTAAGACACCCACGCTGATAACACTCATACGCCAGCCAGCAGCGTCTATTTGTCGGGACGTGCCGAAGGAGGTCGCACGTAGGCTGCCCGTGCCCAACCGCCTCCCCCCTAACTTCATCATTACTTGACTGCTAATTTGTAATCCAGCACATACAAATTTATGTTGTACCGCGAATATAAAAAGAAGTTGAGCTTGTACAACGCGACAACATAATAACTACTGGAAAACTCGAATTCGTGCAAGCTGAACACGTGTAAGGACATCACAGACTTCAACGATATTTTTTTGTCAATCGCTGGTAGAAAAATTGCCGATGAATTATTTATAAACACATCCTGAGAGTAAAAAGGTAGCTTTGTTCGTTTTCTTTTCAAGTTTTAATTTATCACGAGATTAACCAACTTGCTCTAATTTAACCGGCTTTGCAGTTGTTAGGAAAAGCAAGATGCCACTTATTTAAGATAGAAATTGAAATAATCGCCCACTGAAAGTAGAGATAAGAACATAACGTACAACAGTGACCATTCTCTAGCAATGCAGAGATGATAATTTCTTCTATTCCTTTAGAAAAACAACAGTAATAGTTATTTACGTAACAAGACCGGAAAATGGTACTTTACTGGACGAGTCGGCAGTTTTGGGACGAGCCGTAGGCGAGTCCTGAAAGCATACGAGTCCAGTAAAGACACTTTACGGGTATGTTACGAACAATATTTTTTCTGCGTCCGCCAATGACACCAAAATCACTATCGTCACCATCCATAATCAAACAATAACTTAACAAACTACAGGAGAAAACTCACTTGGTAGTATAATAACGCTTGTTTGACAGCGTAAATCAACAAAACAACTCATCACCATGGTCAACCAGCTACTTTCCGGCCTAGGTTGGTAAAGACAATTTATTACCATGACAACTAGTTACTTTCTGGCCTAGGCTGGTAAAGATGTATTTTCCAACCTTAAAATTTATCGGAAACAACCGATTTTTTGGACGGACGCAGGAAAAACCTTTTAAAACCATATAATTGCATATATTATTATATTTTGTTGTATTACCCTCGTTTCTCTTAATAAATCGCGAACGTTTTTGCTACTTTTCAGTCTGTATTGCGTCTCTGATTCTGTCATATTGTTGAACGTACTTTTTAAACTATAGAAATGATTATGAACAATGAAGAAACTCCTTCAGTATCGCCAGCAAATCTTTATAACGTCTTTATACTCGGGAGTGTGGCAAGTGGAGGTCATATTTGTTGGTAACCATAAAATATCCCCAATTAAGCTTAGAAATATTAAAAAGTCAACGTCTGCTATAAATTTTACTCACAGTTGTATAACCCGACTTAAAAGCTAATTTAACATTGTAAATAAATTTTGTTGTGTAACCCAAAAACGCATCTGTTGGGTTATGACGTTTCAGTGTTATTCGTAATGTAATCGTACATTATAACAGCGATTAATCTTGTACAAATGTGTCGTTATATTTGTAAATTCAATATAGCGTTATACTGTAGAATCTACAGTGTAGATCGTTTTTCCTAAGCGAATATTTCAGTGTGTGAATTTTCAAGAGGGTATTATACTACTCTCTAAAATTGAAGTAAATCCACACAAACTCATGGTATCTACATTGTTTTAATAGAATTTGATTTAATAACAATATCTGTGTCTCAATTTCATTCAGAAAATACGAACTAACTTTTGGATCAACCCAATAATTTAAACATGCAAAAGCACTCTTCGTGGAAATAACCCAGTATGAAAGATGTTTGTTTTTCTAAGATCAAGAAAGCTAAGGTTTAAGTTAAATCGTTGCGTGATACGTACTATTAGTTTTATTTGTATTTTCTTACGGATTCGTAGTAAATACTAGTGCCGTGCATGTGTATAATTGGACGCAGCGGCAGATGGAGGTTCCGTACAGTGTGGATGGTTTTATTAATATGCTTTATGCCTAATGGCATTTTGTATTATGTGGCAGGTGCCGCATTGGTTATGCCGTACAGGTACACGGTCACCGTCTGCAAATACTTACACTCTTATTCATAATATTTTTATTCCGCCAGCATCTACGGCTTAACGTTTCATTCAATATTTACAATGTTGCAATTTTCGCACAAATTCGTAACGCAGCTGCGTATGAAATAGTGGAACTCCCTCGGAGTTTCCATTCGCGCCACTACAGAAGTTCTTCTCCATTTTAATTATTTCTTTAAACACGTTGGTATATTAACACTTCTGTTATTTTGCGTTCATTTCATTTATCTCTGCCATAGACGTATGTTATCATTCATTCTAAGGATCTTTTATAGTAGGGATACCCATAAGCAGAGCCTACTTGGGGGGCTGCATCCCCGAGCCCCCAGTCAGAGGGGCCCCCTTTTTTTGTTTAATATGCATTTTAACGAGAAACTGCAAATGAACAGCAATAAAAAGTGGCCACGTTTTTTTTGCTCTCATCATAAATAACAGATTTTTTCATTCACAAGAGCCCCCAAATTTTAACTATCCCAGGCCCCCTTTTACCTCTATGAGGCCCTGCCCATGAGCACTCAATTATTTTAATATGAAAGAGTTTAAGTCTTAAGACACAGTGTTTATTTCTCAACTTTTCATTTAATCTCTTTTCTTGCAAAAATATGGTCGCTGTGTAGAAAAATAAGATTCCAGGGACTACAGATTTGAAATTTTATTTACCAAGGAATGCTCTCAAGCCCTAAACCAGGCCTGTGCAACCTTTTAAGCCAAAGGGCCAATTGCAAATTTTTTGAAATCTTCACGGGCCGCACCACTTTCTAGTGGATATGGAGATTCTTTCAAGTGTGAATGGTCTGGAGAAATTTTGAAACTGATTTGTTTTCTTTCGCATTAATTTTCAATGAGCAACGCAGTGACATAAAAAGAATTCCCTAAAAAAATCGGTTCTAAATTTTTTAGTCAGAGGCGTAGTTAATTCGAAGCTATTTCCTTATTTTTTACTTCTAAATCAGTTTTTAATACAAAATTAAGTTTCTCAGCTGTTGTAGTACCTTCATCCTTACCAAATCTAATAATTCTTCAGTGACATTTAACTTTGTATCTATCTACTCCACGAAAAAAAAATACAAGTTGAGCAGTATTACATACATCCGTTGATTCACCAGGACAAAGAGAATAAGATTAAAAGTTATTAACAGTATATTTAAGAGTTAATATTGCGTTTTCTGCAATTTTATCAATATATTTTGCCACAGTAAATATAAATAAAATAATATTAGAAAAAAGCTTTTCCTTTTCAGGACAATTAAAGTTCACAGCCATTTTAGTGCATTCTTTTATTAAGCTAAAATCAGAGAATGGTTTTAGATGTTTAGCTAAAATATTAAATAAAAATTTCATAATTTGGTATTGTTGTGAGGTCTTGTTGTTTATACGCATTTTTGCATAAGTTTTGTTGTCCCGCTAAATTCTCTTTCATTTCCATTATTCTTTCTCTTCTTAAATCACCTGTTAATTGCTCATATTTTTTTAGCACAGGTCTGATCTAAACAAATCGTAGTCAAATAAGGCAATGTCAATGTGATGTGGTAAAAGTACCCATTCAAGCTTCATATTTTATTTTTCAGTGATTGTCGTTGCCTGTGATCTGAATCATTATGATTCTGAACAGTAATTCTTTCTACCAAACACATAATAGAACATTTTGATTTAGGAGTTGGTATGGTGGACTCCAGTCTGTCTGATAATTTGTGTATGCTTAATTAGTATTAGACTCCACCAGAGTTTGCAATGCGTCGCTATCAAATTCGAGTGGTCGTCCACTTTAAAAACTATCAGAAATGTCATCTGAACCTATGTTGATATTTGTTAACTTTGGACAACGCCACATCGCAATTTTTTATTGTTATCGCATTAAATACCCAACGGAAATGAAGCAGCATACAATTACGCACGTGCTCTTTGGAAGGTACAAATTCCATCATTGCAAACAGGACTAAATTTGTACTTCTCAAAAATATGTAACGCATTTATTTTTAATTTTCCCGGTTATCATTGTGGCGATACTGTTTTATACTCCTACAATTTAAGCCAAGACATAACTGGGCCACAGTTTTGTTAACACTCGCTAGATTTGTGATGATTTGGCAGTGAACTTTGTTTCTTACCATTGTTGATCGAATGTGGTGAACTATTCTCACGAAAATTTCGTAATGATTTTAAACCTTCGCCTACAAAATTTTCAAAGGTTGTATGATGAAAAATGAGGATGTACTGGTTTGAATGTGTTTGTTTATGACTGAAGATTGTGAACTGGTAACTTGATTTCAAGTAACAATAATCGTGCTAATGAGTTTCATTTGTTTTTTAGACATCCCGACGCAGGTGCCGCCACTGACGCCGGGTACTAATAAGACCATGACGGAGGCGCTTAAAGCGTCCTTTGCATCTTGGGAAAAAGAACAAATTCGCCTTAATATCACCAAAGGTAAGTGAACATTGTTCTTTCTTTTAAACATATCTGTTAAAACGTATTCTTGCTTGTAACTTGAGTATTTTTTATTTTAATGCGCAAACATCCGACTCTCGCGAAACTTTGTAACCAAAAACACTTGACCTGCTTAACTAATGAAATAATGTTTAATTTTGTAAACCGGGTGATTTACTTTGATCGTCGCACCCCTATAACTTTATTATTTTAAGAGAAAGCCCTCAAAAACCTTATATTTTTGTAAATCGTGGAAAATTCTCTATCAAATGACGTTCATGTGTTTTCCTACGATGAAATATGTCACACTGGCGATAGTCATTTTTTTTACACATTGTCCTTTTTTTATTGAATCTGATATAGAATTAAATTCTAATCCGACAGTGTACTAAAAAAATAAGCGTCTTCTTCATAATCGTTTCCTCTTGTACCTTTCGGTGTCGAGGTATGCTTTTTTATTTCCGTGTTATGTTTCTCCACTCCTGCCTATCGTTAGCTAATTTTGACACATCTCTCCAGCCTACTCCTTTTTCGTGTAGTCTCTGCCTCACTTCTTTTCCCATTTTATTCTTGGTCTTTCTCTATTTCTTTTTCCCTCCATCTTCATTTTCCATTCTATTTTCGCGTATCTATTTTCTGGCAAGCTTAGTAGATGTCTAAGCCATCTTAATTAATTCGTCTCCATCTTTTTCTTGATATCTGCTACTCAAAAATAACCATAGATAGGAATATTTTTGAGAAAAATTTATTTACTATCTCTTACAAAATTGTTGTATTTGAATAGACAAAACACGATCGCTGTAGTAATTGACAGTTTATAACTTTATCTAATTGTGTTTTATTATTTTTCCAAGGAAAATCATTATTTTGTGAGCATTAAATTAAAACGCAATTAGTACACCAACAGAAAGTCGATTTTCAATTTACCTAATACTCACACAATAATGATTTTTTTGTCGAAAAATAATAAAACACAGCGATCGTGTTTTGTTTAGTCAAATACAACGATTTTGTGAAAAATAACAAATAACTTTTAAACCCGTTTCTTTTAAAAAATTCTATGTACATATGCTACTTTTTTTAATGCACTATCGGATACAGAATTTAATTCTCTATCAGAATCAATAAAAAAAGTTGACTAACGCCAGTCTGACATTTCATCGTAGATAAAACATTTGAACGTCGTTACGATAGAGATTTTTCCACGACTTACAAAAATATTAGGTTTATGGGGGTTTCCTCTTAAAATAACAAAAGTGTAGGGGTGCGACAGTCAAACCGAAACACCCGGTATACAGGGTGTAAGCGAAATTTGAGACATGTAATAGGTATGTGCATAAAACTCGATTATCTGAAGATACGCACACATCTGCATCATTTCAGGTTTCGCCGCGAATTGCCGTAACGTTGCTGTTTTAAATGGAACAACTTGTATGTTTTTTACTTTTATTTTGAAAGAGAAACCAACTTTTAGTACAAATGCTCTATTTGAAAACCTTTTAACACCTTAAATAAATTTTCAAACAACTTTTAATGATCAAGTGTTCCATAAATGTTATTAATTGTTATATTTTACACATATGTGAGATGAAATGATGCGGAGCGCGTTAGAATTTCAAAAAATATTTTTTAATGTTGTAACACTACTGTAGTAGATTAATAAGGCGCCCAAAGACATCACGTACTCCACGATTAAGACACAATACTAAGGGTAATACATTAACTTTTTGTTTGTTTTAATTTTGTGTTTTCACAATGTAAAAACTCCTTAGGTATAAGAACAATAAGGCCTTTGTTCTTGATGTATGTTAAACATTAAATTATAATAGGTTATATCTGCAACATATTTTTGATATGCTACATTTAACACATCCACTAAGTTAAAATATATTATACTTCGAAGAGCCAGAGAGAAAAAAAACCGCGTTGAAGTTTAGCGTGATCTTTGGACCATCCAATCAATGAGTGGTCTACTTCTCAATTATAAATTTGCAAACATGATTGGACTGAAAAAAATCGTGTCACGTTATAATTAATCCAACCGTATTCGTTAATTAATTATTAATGTTTCCGCAGGTCGTATTTTTGCGCGAAGCCGTACAAAATTACGAGTTCCATATAAACATATATTTATGTTTTTATTAACTCGATATTTGCGCTACCTGAGTTTGAAAAACTAAAGCATAATTACATATTTATTGTTATTTATAGCTCGCGAATATAATTGGATGTTGAGCTTTTTTATACCTAATGACGTTGCAAACCCTTAATGACCTTCTAACACGTAAAGCCGTATGTTTGAACGTCTCCCGCTGTTTTGTATACGATTCGACGGGTTTATCTGAAATATTAGAAACTTTAGTTGGGTAATTACTACTTTATATCTGTCGATTAGTATGATAATCGTTGAGCTGATGGCTACCGCCGAAAGAAATCAACACAAAATTCAACTACTTGTTGCTTGTTATCTTCATTTTATTACATGGTTCTGGTTGAAAGATATTAATAAAGGTACGTGGAATTTCGTCGGAACCGATATTTTTGTTTATGAATTAAGCATGAATGTAATCTTGAAGTTTAATATTTGTGTTCGAATCATTTTATCTTTTAAGTTATATCTTAATTAGTAAAGGCAGCGGAGTGCGTTGTCTTTTTTTTTCTTTTGTGGAATGGCTACACCGTTCCAACCCCCGCTAGCAAGACTTATCTATTGGGTCAAAGAACGATGAATTAATTTCTTGATGATTAAAATTGAATGTGTAATTAACAAACTTCTTTGTATTGGAAGTGGAATTGAACGTCTTTATTGCAACATTCAAAAAAATTCTTATCAGTTTTGTAGGAATCATGTCGGCGAATGAAATTGTAAGATTTAAATGCCTACCACAGTAGGTACTTGTTTCCTTAAATCGTAAGTTTAATTGGCTTGTTCGTAGTCTGTGTTATAAAAGTCTTTTGGGGTCTTCAAATCTTTCATCTTAAGCTAAAATCTTTAGAAAAATTATTATTACCGTCGCGCGGGGTGACTTGAACCACATGACAAGAAATTTGTTTGATTAATAGCTGTAGGTATATATTGATACCTACTTCCTAACAAAGCATTTATTTCTTGGACAACTTTTCGTGCTCTTTCTTAATTGGGTTAGAATTCACCAAATTTGATTCCACTTATGTTAAGTCTGCTTATTCTGTAAGGTGCAAATTTTTGAGAAAATACCAGTGATTTATATATTTTTTGATATTCTATAGGTAAAGAGTCGCAGTTTTATTTAAAACACTGTGGGTGGTTCATTTTTCCTCAGCTGGGGGCTAAATTTACAATAGAGCATCAAATATGCCCTTTATTATCATGTGGGCGAATCCATGGGGTGTGATGAGCCACCCCCTGAATTTAAATAAATCCAAGTTTTTACGAAAATTGGAGTTCTGAGCTTTTGTCAAAGTATAGGGTTTGTATCCTTTTTTCCAATTTTCAAACACAGATCCTTTCAAGTTTTATAATCACATGAAAAAATTTAAAAGACTTTGTGGAAAAATGGCTCAGGTCACTCCGCGCGACGTACTTTAAAGAACTTAGCACCAAAAGTTGGTGAACAAAGTTGTAATATTTGCATTTTTTACTAGTTATTTTTAAAATTAATGTTCTTTTAAAAATCACCCAAAAGCGCAACACCTATTTAGACCAAAATTTGAGTTTTAAAGCAATTTCGTTAACGTATTTTAAAATAATGCAAGATAATCTAGATGTGTTGTTTAAGTAACTTAGTTATTGTAAAAGTTGGACAATTGCTTAAATTGGCAAAATTGGGGAGACGCAAAGATAGAAATTTAAGAACAGATAGACAAATCTTTTTTTACTGTGTCAGGAAAAATGGTATGTAGTTTTTTGATAATTTCCGCAAAATAGGATGCAAATATTTTTCTTTTAACCACGATATAGACCAAAATTACTGGTTTTAATAGCAATCATGACATCAGTGGTTCCCAACCTTTTCTGAATCATACACCACCTCAACGTCTCAAAAATTGTTATGCCCCATCTAGCATAATAGAAAACCAAATACCAAAAAAGGATATTATAACAATATAATAATAAATAGTTATTACAATAGGTAAAACTGTGTTTGATTTGATTTTCTTCAAAGAATCAAAATTTTAAAATGCACTTAGTAGGTATATTATAAAACTTGTATAATTTTTAATTGTCCCCCAAAATATTTAAACTGTCCCCTTGTGGGTCTTACACTTCACGTTGGAAAACACTGCTATACAGGGTGTGTAAAAATTGGCGGAAGCGCTACACGTGGCGATGTTCTTCGTAAAATTCTAAGCCGAAAATCTTAATACAAAAATGTTGTACCATGCTTGCTGTGTCTGCAAGAGGTCCTCAATGTTTTGACATTTAGTCCTTTAATAAGCGTTATTATTTAATACTTGCAAATGAAAAAGCTGCAATTTGAAATAAAAATAAATTTCGAATAGTATTTTTTCCTAGATATTGTGTTCTTCCTTTCATTAATTGGTGTTGAAAATATATAAATCACTGATTTGAATGAAAATAATACACATGGCAACATTGTCATTAGCTATAATCTCTGTTTTTGTCGTAATTATTTCTAGTTTGTGTTTTACGATACCCAACAGTTTGCAGCTATCTTTACGAACTTAAGGCTTTCAGTTCGAACCAAAATTGTAAATACCTAAGTAAAAATTGCTGATAAAAAAATGTCCAAACGCAAATCAATGTATGCAATGTTGCCAATTTTTTTTTTCTTTAAATGGTTCCTGAGGCCATAGGACGCTTGGTACAACATTTTTGTATCAAGATTTTCGACTTAGAATGAATTTTACGAAGAACATCGTCACGTGTAGCGCTTCCGCCAATTTATAAATTAGCATAAAAGGTACGTTTGCTTTTATTTAATTAATTATATTTTGCCCTTAATTCGTCTGTGTATACATTTTTGCAGAAATATTTTAAATCGTGTCTTATTCCATAAATAAGAATTACATGCTATTATGTTGCTATGTGTTGATTAAACGTTAACATACCGATAAAAATGTTTTCACTAGTATGAAATATTTAGTTTATTAATAAAGCCTGTATGATTATATTTCGAAGAATTTACAAAATTACTTTTCATATTATAAAAAATACGTACTTTACATCATTGAAACCAGGAAAAAAAAATTTATAAGGCTTTAGTCAACTATGGTAGCCATTTAAATTAATCGAAGTGTGTTGTTATCTCAATAACCGCTCCAACTGCAAAATTATTAGCGTTCTTATCACAATTTGCATAAAATTATCTAAAAACCCTCTGTTTAAAACTTTTTTTACCAGTCGTAGTTATAAAAATATCTTGTGTTTAAAAATTTTATCATTTTTTAGTTTTTTTGTCCTCGAAAAGTTCGCAACATGGGTTTATTTAGTAAAGGCTGTTTAATTTATTTTGTAATTTTGCCCAACGTTGCTAATGAAAGCAAGTTTTCAACTCTTGTAATAATAAAGTTACCCATATAACGCTGTAGTGATCGTCAGCCTATAAAATTAATATCATATACGATATCTAGCAGTTTATAATCATTGTTAAAAAATAGTAAAAATTGCTGTTAGCAAAAGACTTATTCAACAATTTTTATTTTGTATATTAAAGACACCTCTCTTGGCTGTCGCGGTTGTGGGTACAACAGTATTATTTATTAACTTTTCGGACGCATTTATGTGTTAAAACATTCTGTTTATTATAAGATTAACATAACACCTGTTGACGAGTGTGTCACATGTGACGCTTTTGCCGACAATCGCGTAGCTATTTTTCTAAACTAGTTGGCTAATAACTTCATGCCAATTATAAAGGCTTCTTTGTTCCCAGAGTTATATCATTAATTTCTCACACCCTTGTCAAAGCCTCAGCTAGTGTCAAAAATCATATTAAATATCACTAAACCCATTAAGACTTTCCATGTGTACTCCAAATGTAATTAGGACCTAATCAAATACGCAATGGTCGGTTATTTCCATTTGGTTTTTTCGGTGGCTGTTAATAAATTCTTTGTTTTTGTCTATAACTACTAAAACAGATAAAATGTGATATTAACAAGATCTTTTATTAGTTGCTTTTGTTTAAGTTGGTGGTGTTCCACCAAAAAAAAAAAAATCAAGTGTTTCTCAGGCGCAACGAATTTTTCTTGACTTAAATCGAAACAAAACATTTCTCCGAAGAAGTTTCTTGACAGATAACAAAAAATCACGCAAATCCACGATAAATAAACATAATTAGACAAACTAATCGCTGCACAAAGCATACAATCAAGATCGGTATCAGAAAATATCAGCCTGTTGCGTGCAGTCGTTTCAGCATTGTTTAAACTGGGGGTACTTGATCTTCATGGGGGACAGAGTGTGGTCAGATATTTCGGGTGTGTGGGAGACGGAGGGGGTAAACACCGGAAACAATCAGATAGGCGCGGGTCAGCGAAAGTTTCCGCTCCTATTGAAAATCAACAATGTGTAACGATACAGCATCCGCTGGATCATAACACTTGTGAAATAACACGAAATATTCGCTTAATGACGAATTCATTTAAATACAAACCACATATGGCGATGTGCGATTGAGAGCTATGAACCAAAAATACAGATTTATTAGGATAGCCTGAAAATTTTTATCGTATTTTTTTCGCAACTAAAATATTTTAGAATATTCTGTTGGAAAGAAAGATAATAGAGTTGCTAGAATCATCCTGCTTAAGATATTTTATGTTATACAGGGTAGTCCAAAAATATGGAAACGGTGATGTAACGGCGTAAATATGTTTTATAAAAAAATATTTTTTATAAAAAGTTTATGGCAAAGTGTTAGGTACATTTTGACGTACTTCAATTGTTTTTTCGCTTAACCGTGTGCAACTGACAGGCGATCGTCATATTTTTTTAAATGGCAACCTATATATATTTTTTTTTACTCCTAGTTGATAGAGAATTTTTTTCTTTTTTCAACAATATAAAGATTTCTTGGTGTTACATAAGAACATTTTTGAGAAAAATTAGTTTTTTTTCACAAATTTGACAAAACAATACACGATCGCTGTAGTAATTGACGGTTAATAACTAGCCTAATTGTGTTTATTAACATATTTGAAACAGACAATTTGATTAATATTTAGCCAATTTCTATACAAATATTACTTCCGAATTAAGTTAATCTGTCAACTGTGTTAAATTTGCTGTTAATAAAATTCAAAATATCTAATAATTAACACATTTTATGAAAAACCTCGACACTTTGCTTAAATAATTATACAGGGTGTTTCGTAAAATATGCGAAAAAATTTGGGAGCTTATCGAAAATTAAGGGGGATCTTTTATATAAAAATTTTTCCTGAGACGTCTCCTTTCCAAATAAAATTTAAATGGCAAAATTTTAACCCACTACAAAGTTCTGATTAAAAAACCAACAGGGGTTGCACTTTTCAGCCCCCTGTGAAGGTGGGAGATGATTGAAAATATTACTATGGGAAACCCTTTAATAAGTATAAAACATCTACCAAATATCATTCTTCTACATTTATCCAAATTTGAGAAATAAAATAAAAACCTAATGTTACACTTATACTCCCCTTTAGGGGGGTGTAACTCCGAAAGGAGACGTCTAAGGAAAAAAAATTATATAAAAGATCCCTCTTAATTTTCTATAAGGAATCATCTCCTGAATGTTTTTGCATTTTTTACGAAACACCCTGTATAGTAGGAAATGCGTAATTGCTTTACAACTCGTGTTATGTAGCTTACTTTTTCTACGATCACATAATACCTACGATTTTAACCACTTTTTGAATAATATACACATGTAATTACGTTGTCTTGTAATTTTTGGCTTACCCAATAACTGTAACTGTCAGGAACCATCGTATTTGAAAAAATATCAACGAAATCAGATTGTGTTACAATAAAACACTCTTCAATAATGTTCCTAATATTTATTAGCCAAACTATTATTTTAATTCATATCTCGATAAGGTTAATGAGCGCCGTAATGTGTATCTATTTCAAAGGAGTTGTAGGCGGCATTTTCTACACCACAAGCGTAAACTTTAAATCATTCATCCAAGACCGTAGGTGTACATTGAAGTGTATGGATTTATTTTTAGACTTAACTAATGAGATACTGCTCTTTTTTATGCGTTCACGATTCTCGTAAAAGCGCTGTTCATTTGACCGCCGTACCGCAGCCTCGATCCAGATATATCGGCGCTTGTGTCAAAATTTTGCGATATCGTTTGAAACCAAATAAACCGAACGATATTTTAGTAACACCTGACGAATCCATATCACTGGGCTCGAGCCGAATGTTTACTTTTCAATATTGGAACATCAAACATGGCTGTTAGTTGGGCTATTCGATTGTTGGCTGGGTACACAACTTCAAAAACGCCGGCTGTATTGTTTACTCATAAAACTTGGTTCGCCTTTAAATTTCTATTGTTTTGAAGAACAATTCTTTCGTTTATTGGTGTTTGCTCTATACTAAAATTTTCAAAAATTCTTCGAATTATTGATACTGTTGTATACAGACTTGGCAATCAGTTTATTGTACTATTAAATTTTGTAACTGTTTAAACTTCAATACGAAAAAATCTAATCAATTTATTGGTCTAAATTTTTAGAATTTAATAGTTATATAATTAGATATCAACAAAAGTTTAAACAAACAAGACTAAATTGAAATATGCAAGTTTAAACAAATAAGACTAAATTGAAATATGCAAGTTTAAACAAATAAGACTAAATTGAAATATGCAAGTTTAATATAGCATTACTTTTCCTATTTCTATAAAGAATTACTTCTTCTATATCGATATCAAGCCTCGCGTTTCTTCATCAATAGATTATTGTCTTATTCATTTATTGTTCACATACATACATACATACATACATGTGTTATTGTAAAGATGAAAATAGAGTTGCATTTGACATTTAAAACAAATTTTCGAGATATTTTTAAAGCCTACTAGTTTAATTTTATTAAATATTATGTTTGTATCCGTAAATTATCAAGAAAACCGCAATTACTCGATTTTAAAGATAATAACAGTATCAATAAGAAAATGTCAAAATACATAGGGTTCCATTAAAAAAAAAAAACTGACATATTCGTGTTTGAAGTTTGACTAAACGGACCGGGCATAAGGAACACCCTGTGTATTATTTTAAAATTTTAACTGGTCAAAAATCACTATAACACTATTGTCCTACAAATTTTCAAAGGAATTCTTTCTGACATAGCCAAATTGTGAAATATCATAATTTTTTTACTCCTGTTTCTGTCATTATTTTTATAAAAACTTAAATAACTCAAAACAACTGATTTTAGGTACATAAAACCCACATATTTTTAAAACAGATTCGATTTTACATCTAAAAATTATAAAATATACTGGGTGTTCTATTTAAAAAAAACAAAGTGACGCATCGGTGCGCAAAAACAAAACATTGTGGATAGTTGAAAATAATTTAAGGTTATGTAGTATTTTTTTTTTTTTTTGTAAAGTTGTCACAAGACGAGCTATTGATCTGTTACGTTACTTTTTGTACGCACTGTATAAACATAATTATCCCGTGCCAATGAATGAGCAATCTAGCATAACATATCAAACACATTATATTTCGCGTACATACAATCTACTTTTTCCTAAAGTACCACCGGAGGTACGCGTACCACCGGTTGAGAACCGTTAATCTAGAATATGAACTTCTTTTATTATAGTTCGTTCTTTTTTTTAAATTAAACGCTGTCACTTAATCGAAATCTATTAAACGTTTTGTGTTGTACGAATCTTACTTGAGCGCTGATTAATTTATTTGGTGTATCAAACGTATTACATATATTTTTTATTGGGTAATAAAATGATCCCATAATTTCAATTGTTCGTGAACTTTTCAAAAACCTAGAAAAAATGTCGAAATTCACAGCAGTTCGTTCAGTAATTTCGTTTTAAAAACCGTTTATGTAATATTGTATTTGATTTTTAATGTTTTTCCAATTTTTACCAAAGTTCCCTTAACTGTTATGAAAAAGCTTTAAAATAATTCGAAAAATCATGAGCAATTGCTACTTCAGAGCGGAATATGAATGAAGTTGGCCGTACAATAAACACTGTGTAGCAGTCATCTACTGATTGAGACTGATCACACCGAAAGAAAATTAATTCACATACATTGCGACAAACAATGAAACGTCGTTGCATTACAAGTACTTTGTTAATAAACCTGTTAATGTCGAACAGCAACAATCCACCGGTAATTACAAATATCGATATGAATTTTCCGGACATTCCAATGTCTCGTTAACTATCTGGTAGCAATTAATAATAAAAGAGATAATTACTGCGCAAATTAGAGGAGCACTTCCGTCAGTTTGCTTGCCCTTTGCATAATAAATCATAATTTTTCGTAATAAACGTCTTAAATGTATAACATAATGTGAGTGGTTAGTAGATTTATGAGATTTTTTATAATTTTTCCTGAAATAATTTGCTGTTTTTAATAATTTATCAGATTCGTTTTAGTATTTGCGTATTTGTTGGTTTAAGACCCGTGTTTTTTCAAATAACAGCAGTGTATTTGGAGAATTCACAGAACGAATGCTCTAATATTATTAGGAAATCATTTCCAGTAACAAAATTGTAAGTTGGTTTAGCGGCAAACCTATGGGTTACTTCCTGATTGCAAAGCGCAACCCCCCGTCTAGAAATCTTCCCTCCCTTAATTTTGAATGTTCAAATGTGCGTTTCTGCACAGAACTATTTCCTTTGGCAAAATGGGTATTCACAAATTCTATAAAGATTGCTCATCTAAAAATTGGTTAAATTGAACTCGTCTTGCAACAGAATGTTCAAAATTCTAAACGTTTGGACCATTTTACAAAATAAAACAGAATGAAAAACTTTATAGGTTGCGGAATCCTTTTGTAAAGTAAATATTTATGCACATACGAGTATGTGTGACAACAAAAAAGGACAATACACTTTAAAATCAAAAATGGCTATAGACATACAGAAAGAAGTTGTTTAAAAGAGTGCAATAATGCAATAACACTAAATTGAACATGTCGCCTTTTCTGTGTATTTTGTTTAGAATGCTTCGAGTTTAATGTCGTGCAAGAACGAGCCAAAATTGTATGAGAGTTGAGTGAAAAAGTATGCACTGCGATAAATATTTTTCTACGACTAGTTTCGTACAACCTGCATGCATAGTAGAAGGGTCCTACGCACAGAAGCAGAAAGTACAGTTTAGGAATCATCAAAGTTGACTCACGTCAAAATTGACAGCGTAAGTGTATATATCATGGTGTGGTCGTAGAAAAAGTATAGTACAAACTTAAGTTGTGGTCGTAGAAACAGTATAGTACAAAAGTCGAGTTGTGGTCGTAGAAAAAGTATAGTACAAAACTCGAGTTGTGGTCGTAGAAAAAGTATAGTACAAAACTCGAGTTGTGAAGCAATTGCGAAATCATGGAAATACGCCTCCCTGCGCTTTTTTTTCGCTCGTGCGTAATATGCTATTTACAACCCTTGTTATGTACTATAAAATCACGGGCAATGTTGTTAAACGTAGAAACTAAATCAAAAGGATGCATTATAAACCCATAAAGTAAAAACGTAGTGTCGCCCCTAGCGGTTTCTCGTGTTAGCTTAAGCTCATTTCTATCAAATAAGTGACACAAAATGTTTTACAGTAATAGAGTTTTCTTATAATGCTTGGTTTATTTCTGCAAGGTGATTTTAGGATGAAATAGCATAGGAACTTTTTTTGTGGTACAGTTTTCGTTTTGTATATAAAAAAAAATGATCTCTGCGTAAAAGTTTATTGCTTTTGGTTGCAATTGAACCCACTATTTCGTCACATGCATAGACACCTCTTGCCGTCTGAAACCGACAACGGAAACAGTTAAAATTCTGAATGAATTTAGTAGACGTGATTCATTAGCTAATACAACGGAAATAGTATTTCGTTTGTGATATATGCTGATTGCCGATTGTTTTACATTATAGAGTCAATACGCTCGCGGGACATAAATCATAAAAACTTAAAAATTATTAGATACCAAATATATAGCGCACAGAGTCAGTCGACATAATGACTTTCGCGATTCTAATGAGCGATCGCATATATCTTATTGTTCATGTTAATTAGACGTATCTTAAGCTTTAATAAATGGGTTAGTAATGTTTACTTAACAATTGTTATGTGGGATTTTTAATTAGTTAAAACTAATTGCAAGTGGCAATTAGATATCTCGTTTAAGTTAATCGTAATGTCCTGCACTTTATGAAAAAGCTATAACTTAATTGCGTAGAAGAATTAGCCGACGTTAGGTGGAATGTGCATGATATTACGAAATACGCGCTAATGATAAGCAAAATTAATTCCTGCACATTTTTCGCTAATTAGAAGATTAACAGTGTTGTTTGGTTTTTTGTAGTCAGTGGTTCAACAGTCTCATAGAAAACTTGTATGGGTATTTTGCAGTCTAATTCTTTTTCTGCTGGAAATAATCAACTTACTCAATAGGATTATTATAGAAGGTGGCTCGCGATAAGCGGAGATTATGACCTTCATTTTAAAGCACTTTCAAAGTCAAATTTTAAGCTGACCAGACTGTAATGACGTCAAATTTAACTCCAAACTATGCCATTTCAATGACTGTATCTAGAGCCTATTTTACCATGAGACGAGTCTAAGCAATTACCTAGGGGTGCCATATTTCCTAACAAAAAGACTAAAATTCGTATATGTACAAGTGCCAATAATACAACACTAAAAATCAGGGTTGGGCAAAATTTGATTTTTATTAAAATCATTGATTTAAGTATAAAAAATCAAAAAAAAAATTTTTTTAAGAAACGCTTATTTTCCCTTCTTACAACTAATTTATTTCTTATTCACACTATCTTATATCTTCTATACAGCGTCATTTAAAAAGGATCAAGAAATAAAAAAGTGTTTTACTAAAAATTTCTCAGAAAATTTTATTGCTGATAAAAGTTGCCGAATGACCTAAAAATAATTTAAAATGGAAAAAAGTCCCAAAAATGCATAGGATACCAGATTTTAGCAACTTCAGAAATATTCACAAGAGTAAAGTGGCCTTAGTTTAAGACTTCAACTTCTCAAGAATAAAATTTTCTGAGAAATCGATAATAAAAAACATGACAATTAGTTGCAAAGGCTTTGAATGTTGACACTACTATAAAATTCAAAAATGAAATTTTAACGTCAAATTTCTTATTGTCAAGTTTTTGATTTCTAAACAATTTTTTCTCAAGAATTTTTTTGTAAGTCTTAAAATAGTGGCACTTTACTTTTGCGAATATTTTTAAAATCGATAAAATCTAGTGTCATAATTTTTTTGCCACTGCTAAAAATATATTACTTTTATATCGCTGTATTCAATTTTTTCATAATCCAATTGGTCAACTTCACTGCATTTAATAATATCTGTAAAATTTTAACATTTAAGGACAGTGTCAATTTGATGTTAACCGATTTCCACGAAAAATTATGAGCAAACAAAGGAATCGTTCAAAAAATATTCTTCTTGTATAGATTTTAGTCCTGTTCATTGGTGTAAACTGCTGGACAATGTGAACAACTTCGACAACGCAAGACAAGCGTTCGTACACCTTTAAAAACCTTTGGCGTCAAAAGCATACATACATGCTCTGAACAATACATTACGAAGGTTGCGGCTATTAACATGACGTCACATTTCTTGCTACACTAAAATGTTTGTAAAGACAATGCTTACGAACTAAGTCATGTTCCACGAACGGTATTGTCACTTCGCTGGCCACCATTGTTTTAACAGATTTATTATATGTATGCAATGAGTCTCGCGTTTTTAAACATCAGTTTTACTTGTGTAAACAAAGAATCGGGCGGTAAAATCACATATGCGGGTCTTTCAATGAGCTTCATGATCCATTTCCGGCAAGGACTTGCTCAAAATTGTAGATCTTTCGAGAGTCTGGGTTAACATTGTTTTAAGAAGTTGATGATTAAGTCGGCGGCGAAATATGTGCTATAAAACTGTTTCATAAAAACCACTTCCTCAAATGAGCACCGTCGAATACTATTTGGACAGTATTAAAATAATAAAACGTTTACAACTGTATAAACCAATTTTTATTCAGAATCCTTAAAGCACTGTTTAACCGTTGATATTCCCAAAATGCTGTTTGGGGTGGCGCGCGGAAACGGGTGATTTTCAGAACTCTGCAATGCGCTATTAAATAATTTTTATTTTACTAGGAACATGGTTATCGAAAGGCTTAAATTACGCCAATAATAAATGAGTATACGTAAAAGTAATATGTTAAAGATAACCAGATGACCGACCACCTTCTCTGTGTAAGCTTGCCTGGATTCGCAAACGCAGGTTTTTCATAACTTGCATTTTCATCAAAAATCCTAGGCCTTTAGTTCATCGGTGTAAAGACGATGAGTAAATACTCGACTTTTTTAAAACCCCCAGTAAAAGAATGAAATATAAATGCAGGGCCGGCGCAAGGGTATCTGGCGCCCCTAAGCAAAGAAAATATGGGATCCCCCCACATATATTGTTTAAATGAACGTATGTGTCTATATACAGGGTGATTCATAAATATTACGAAATACTTCGGGAGGTAGGGGAGACCGGGGATAAAAGTAACATTTTTTTGTTTTTATTTAATTTCTCATAGATTATTACAAATTTTTTACATCCAAATTGGTTTAATGATAGATTGGACATTTGTCTTGCTTCCAAGATATTTATTTCGTGTTTCGTAAAGCAACTGTTAGAAAAAAAAATTTTTCTTTAGTAAGACAGCTGTTACTTTCAACCTCAACGTTGGGGCTAAAAGTAACAATGATTGGGGTAAGTTGTAACGGCAAAATAATTTACACAGCTCATAAGTAGTGAGTAAATATATTAGTATTCATCAACAAAATTAATATTTTATTCAAAAATACACATTAGCAAAATGAAAAAATAAAAAAATATATCTTTGGTACAATACAAAATGATAAGTGAACAGTATGGCATACCAGGTAAGGGCGGTCCCAAATTATTAAATTTATACTGGATCATAATAACTGTTTGTTTTATTTTTAAAAAATCTAACCGCCCTTAAACTGACCGTCATTCATTAAATCAGTAAAAGAGGGTCAGGTTAAGTTGGGTTGGTTAAAGCTTTGTTTATATTAAGGTAATAGAATAAAAACAATGGCGGCTGATAGGAAAACCAAAACTACCAAATCTTACCAATTTACATAGGTTTTATAATTTAAAATGCTTTTTAAGAAATGATTTAGCTTTACATACATTTTCATCATTAAACCGATATTATATACTGAGTTTTATAATTTAATAATTTGGGACTGCAGTTACCAGGTTTGCCAAGATTATAAGTACCTACATATTTAAAAATGTGAATCAAAAAGTTACAACAAACTGGAAAATTATTCCGACAACTCTTGTATATTCTCATCTACGAAGAAAGCCACCAATTATGTGCTAAGAGTGAACATTTGCAAGTGAAAACATTAATTGGGGTTGGTTGTAACACTTTGTTACTTTTGACCCCAAGTGTACACAATTTTTTTTTCAGGGAATCCACAATTAACCACGATTCTAACGTCAAATTGTATTGCATCCACCAATAGCCAACTAAATTTAGAACAAAATAATATAGGTACTTTTTTGTTCCTATTTTAGAGATCGCCTAAAAGTTACTCGACGGATGAGACAACGCAGTAACTTTTAGGCGAAAAATAGTGACTCTGGCTGGCAAAAAGTTAACCTCTATGACAGATGAAAACTAGCAATGTAGGTAGGGAGCTGGATGTAACTTAACATTGCAAAAGCGTTTAGGGCGATATAAAACAAAAATTAAAGAAACTATAGGCACTGTTACAACCTACCCGTGTTACTTTTATCCCCGGTCTTCCCTACCTAATTCCTTATCAAAAATTAAATGGGACTTTCATGTAATTTTTTTTCCCAAAACGTCTACTTTCGAAGTTACACCCCCATAAAAGGAAACGGTGAAATTAGGTTTTTATTCTCCAATTTGGAAAAATGTAGAAAAATGACTTTTGGTAGATAATTTTTCCTTATTAAAATGCTTTCCACAGTAATATTTTCAATGCTCTCCCATCTTTACAAGGGGCTGAAAAGTACGACCCCTGTTGGTTTTTTATCACAATTTTTTAGAGGGTAGAAATTTTGCAATTTAAAGCTTAATTTAGAATTTTTCCTGTTTCTTTAATTTATCCCGCAAAACCTACAGATTTTGAGTAAAAACTAAAATAAGTGAACAAGCACCAACAAACATTCTAAAATAATGATGCATTTTGGTGGTTTGTTCATATTGAGTAAAAGTGAAGTGTTTTCGTGTTGTCACCTTTTGAACTTCAAAATAAATTACACCCGTCAATTTGATCCAATATGAACATAATGGGAGATGATTAAATATATAATTATTGGAAACCTTTTAATAAGTACGAAACATCTACCAAATATCATTCTATTGCATGTATCCAAATTTGAGAAATAAAACAAAAACCCAGTTTTACTGCTCCTTTTTAGGGGGTGTAACTCCGAAAGGCGACGTCTAAGGAAAAAAATTATATAAAAGCCCCCCTTAATTTTCGATAAGGAATTACCTTCCGAATTTTTTCGCAATATTTAAGAAACACCCTGTATAGTGAGAATGATAATATATGTATAACTTTATTAAAGGCGACTTATTTATCATCACTTAATTTTCACAGTACTTTTTCTTGCTTCATAAAATATTTTCAACATTGCACTGATCATTTTTAGATCACAGGTACTCATGTGCAGCAGGATATTTATTATTAATGTGCACAAAATATCGTTCATAGCCATAAAAGGTATGATATACAAAACTGAAGTTAGCATAGCATAGGTATTTGTTATTTTTGCGCCACAGTACAACATTCTCTACAGTTGATAGGCTCAGAGACCCCTGAACCCGTGTTAACAGCTTTATGCAAACCGCCCAGTGTTTAATATGTGATTCAGTGCTAGATGTCCCTGGGTTAATCCAACTTAAATGCAAACGGACCTTAATGTTACTTATTATTAGACTGTAACTTCACTACTTAACAATATAGATTTTGAATTTAACAATGAACTTCCTGCTAAAGTATTTAAACGATCGCTTTTCTTTAAAATAATATTGTTTTGGCAAAAAAGACTTCATTAAAAATTTTACAAGGTTTAACCAATCTATCATAATATACCTCTATCTCTTTACTTGTATTTAGCAAAAAACAGTGTATCAAGTAAGTTTGTAAATAAATAATATAATATATTTTGAAATACAAGTTTTCAAAATCGACTTATTACGTATTTTTGAGTCAACCAATCAGATTTAATTTTAGTCTTTCCATTAATATTATCAATTGTTGTACAAGGTTGGATTTACAATATTTGTGTACCATAAATTTGCCAAACGAATAAGCGCTTAGGCTGTGGAAACCGCCATTGTTTAAACTTTAAATACTTCATTAATTATTCTCCTTTTTTTAACGTAGACGTATAAATCCTACTTTCTTCGTTTTATACTGGCAGTAACAAATAAATCTGGATTGAAGTAAGTAATATAACACGATATATTAAACATTCTCTATGGTGAACGTTGAGCCATGCCATTGTTCCATAGGTGTAATTACAGATTTTTACTTTGATATGAAACTGCGCGGTCGACTGCTCACCAATTGTTCGTCGGTCTATTACACACACGCGTATATTACCAACTTTTTTCAAAGTGACCATGCATGGTTGCTCTGTTACTAACGTTCAAAACTTTCAATATTTTGCACGCTGACTTTTGTTCAAAACGCCTATCGAATTGCTATTATCAAAAATGAAAATAGAGCGTCATTCACGCGTTTCAAATTTGTTCATACTTTACTTGAGCATTGTAGCAGCCAGTAAAAAATACGTTTTGTACAAAAACATTTTTGTTTTTGTCCATTTAACAGCAAAAATTAGTATCCAACCCTGTAATCTAAATTTAAACCTACCGTTTGTCCCATAAGTTTTGGCACAAATTTCAACAAAATTTGTTTTGTAAAAAAAAATTCATTTGCATATAGTTTTTTGTAATTAACTGTTTCATAAGCAACAAAATTATGAACTTAAATTAAATAAAGAGGACCATGGTCTTCCACAAGACGCAACTTTCTGCAGACTTCTAGCATTAGGTTTTGGACGGCATTTACATCGGTTTCTCAGACTTTTCAATATATTCTGCGTCGAAGTTTCTCCTCATTTTGGGCTTCCCATCGTAAACTTTTCGGAATAAGAGCTCTAAAATCTTCTATGGGACGAGCCTGGGAAAGGTTAAGAGGATTGTCGTTTCGCGAAACAAATGGTACGTTTTAATCTGCTAGCCAATTTTGAGTGTGTCTTGCATAGTGACAGGACGTAAGGTCTGACCAGAACATAATATTGTCCCCTGCTTGTTCTTCTTCAATAAAATTAACCTAATTTCGTAAGAACTATCGATGTACCTTTGAGTATCCAGGGCTTCACTTCTTACTCGGCCCACATAAGGTCTAGATACACCCCTTGTGGAAATAGCACACCATATCTGCGAATTTGGCTTATTTTATATCTGACATTCAGTGGCGGATCTTGATTTTGTGGGGCCCCAGGCGCAACCTGATCTGGAGGCCCCCTATTAAGATGGTTCACTAAAATGAACAATGCAGAAAAATCATAACGTTTTTTATTTTTAGAACCAACAAAAACATAAACACAAAAATCAAATACGGAAACAAAAAAATATTCTCAGGTACCAGAAGAAAAAAATCACATTCCCATTTAAAAGAAAAAATCCCATCTCAGGTAAAAAAAATCACAGTAAAATTCTACATCATACAGTACAGGTGGTCCAAATTCGATGGGACTACAATGGGTACCTCGCTTAATAGTCAAGATAGAGAAACGGTTAAATACTAAAAATGTGCAGTTTTTTTAGAACAAACTCAGAACAGTTTTCAAAAATATTCTATCATTTCCGGTTTTTGAATTATTAATGAAAAACAGTTTTTTTGTTATATTTATAATGTCATATCTCCCTTATTGTTTTAAATATCGAAAAAGTTTATAAAGATTATTTTTAGATATTTTTATGTAGAATTTGATAGTAGGTACTAAAAAAAAAAAATTACGCTCGCCGTTAAAAGGGTATGACACAAACTCACCTTTTTTTAAATGGAAGCTATAGTTGGCTATGACCTATTTAAATTCCTTATTTTTTCCCTTTCCAAATATATTAGGGTTGATGTATTTATTTTCGATAATACGCAAGTTACAAAGGTTTTTAAAAATTTTTAAAGATGAGAAACAAAAAGCAGGTTGTGAAAACAAAGGAAAATCGGAAAAGATAGAATATATTTGACAACAATTCTGAGTTTGTCCCAAAAAACTGCACATTTTTGGTACATTAACCGTTTCTCTATCTTGACTATTAAGCAAGATGCCCATGTATCCCATCGAATTTGGACCACCCTGTACAGTACATCGGCTTGCAGTGCACTGTAATCAGATGCAAGCAGGGTTGCAAGTTTTGGCGATTTGGAACCAAATTGGCTATCATTTTTGTTTAATTTAACTTTTTTTTTTTAAATTGGCATCAATGGCTTTTACACAATACCCACTATGAAAATAGGTTTTAGGTTTTAGAAGATATTACAATTTGCCTACAATTATTATTTTAGAATTCTCATATTAACAGACAATAAAAATTTAATTTTGGTTTTTGAGGATGACGAACCCAACGATTCTGAGGCCCCTTTTTGCCGAGGCCGGAGGCGCGCGCCTCATGCGCCTGTGCGGTAATCCGCTTATCAGGGACCTCTGCAATATTGTCAGTATAAAAACCCTAGTTTTCCTTCATTTCGGAGGGTTAGTGTGAAGTACTTTTCGTCATCCATAATTATCATCCGGTTGTTAGCAAAATGTACGTACCCTTCTCGATGCACGGCAGCATATCGGGATTATGGCTAGTTGGTTAGCTGTATATTTTGGAACTTTTCTTCTTTTTCAGTATTTTTGGCCATTCCGCGACAGTTCCCGTGATATGGTGTTCTTAGATGTTCGATACTGTTGTGCCAGTTTCTTACTTAAGTACCAAGTGTGCTTTTCACTCTTCTTACCAGTCTTTCCGTTCTTGCTTTTGTAAAAATTCTAGGTCTTCCTTTTTTTTGGAAGGTTCATGCAAGGAATACCTTGCTCACATTCAGCAATTGTCCGACAAATGGTCCTACGCCATGTATTTCGATTTTCAAAAATGCGTATTACTACGGCCAAATTATAAATACTTTCCGAATTTCTAATTTGTAAGCCATATCAACATAAACGAATTAAAAAAACTGAACTGTTAACGTTAAGTTATGGTGTCAAACAAATTTTTGTTTCCATAGCAACTTGATATTTTCTTCTTATTACCCATTTCATGACCTCTGAAATTTTGTCAAAACTTATGGGACATAGGCCATGACCCTATTAAACCCTAAAAAAATCCTGTAATTTTACCATGGCTTTGTTAACTTTAACTGAGCTTTATGCAACTGGACGTTAGTATTTGAAATGCGAGTTAAAAATGTTCATAACTTGTATTAATCTACATAGTTGGTAACATTGTCGTTATTATTGTGTGATATCCTATTTCACTATTTAATTCTGCATAACCCATAAATTTCGGGTCGTCAGTTAACTATTAAACTCCGGAAGTTACCAAAAAAAGTTGAAGCTGACGAGTGTCACACGAATTTAACGCCCAAGGTATTAAAGTTAAAAAAAATTACTGCGCTGAGTTACGGAGTTTAGCACAAGAAAACAAACAATAGAAAATGATTGTTTTTAAATAACTTTTTACGCACTTTGAGCAGAATTGAGAAGTTTTTTGTGCATCGTAGTTTCCTTAAATGAAACTTTTCTATTTTAGCCCTAAATTGATGGGCAATCATTGGAGTGGCACGCTCTTAAGCCTTTGTTGGTTGGCAAAATTTAAGCATTTTTAGAAACATATCTCGAGTTTTTGTTCTTTTTTTACTCATAAATATTTTTATTTTGTGGCACATTTTTGTTTTTGAGGCTTGTTACACCATAACTAATTCAATTTTAATTCTTTGTTGCAGATCCTCGTCAGTGGTCAGAGAGTCAAGTAGCTCATTGGCTGCAATGGGCCATGAAAGAGTTTTCATTAGAAGGAATAGCTCTGCATCAATTCCACATGAAGGGCAAAGACATATGTGCAATGGGAAAAGATGCATTTCAGGCACGAGCCCCAGCTTTCGTGGGAGACATCCTCTGGGAGCATTTAGAACTTCTACAAAAAGGTAAGTCCCCTAATTATTTAGATCGTTTTTCGGATAATACTACTACCATATTGCTGTTAACACATCTGTATGTCAGTGGTTAAACCGGTAAATGTAAAACGATATCCAATTATAAAATCCAGATAGCGTGTATAACATGCCATCAGATAACTCACCTACTTGGAAAAATGCCGATGTTTTTACCTCTGAACACGATTCTTTAATTCGTTTGTGGATTGTTATAACATTTTTAAGAAATTTTAAGTTTTGTGTACAGTTATTGTTGCCACTTACGTTACCACTTTGCTCAAGTTTTTTGAAATGAATGTATTAAAAAAGTTTCGCGGTGTCTTTTCGCTGTCTATTTAGTTTTTGGACGGTATTTGTGACTACTATTTTAAGATAATTTATACACTTGATATCTTAAATATTAAGTGAAATTTTGTGTTTTTAACATACTTTAAGTGATTTTACTGGTTATAAAATTTATTTCCATATTATCAGGTATTTTTAATTTGCTGTTGTAATTGTTTAAAAAAATTTTACGTTTAACATTATTTACTAAAAATACAATTAATGTGGAGAGTTAGTTTTGGAAAAAATCTAATGAAGTTTAAAAAATTAACCGGTGTTGTCATATTTTTCAGCAAAAAAATCAAAAAACTAAAAATTGGAAGTTTTTAGAAACAATGGCAAATGAAAAGCTTTCATTTAAATAAATTTAAGTAAAATTTGATCTAGATATAATCATTGTTCAAGAATTTACCGAAAGAGTTTAGTGGGGGTACGCGATTATAATGAATTTCATTTATAATATAACTTTTATTTATTTTATTTGTATTTTATTATAAATAATTTTTTTTTCCGTTTATTATTTTAATTTTTTTAACGAGGGGTACTCAGTTTTACGAAAATTATAGAAGGGGTAAAACAAATGTCAAAAGTTTGGGAAACACTGTGCTAGTTGGTTGTAGCCTAAAAAACAATGTGTTTTACTTAAATGACACAAAAATTATGTGTAGTGTCATTAATTATTATTAAACATCCTAAAACAGTTTTTCCCCCAAAAAATTATACATTCTTTCAAGAATTTAAAAGTAAGGGTATACAGTGCTGCGCAAAAGAATGGAAAGAGACAAATATTTAGAATACTATTGAAGATATTATAATGAAATTTCATATCTAACCGTTAACGTATGTTCCGGGTCAATGAACATACTGAGATTGATATTCGACTTCCGGTTTAACCGGAAACCAACTCAAACTTTGAAATTTTAAACGGATCATGCTGTATATTTTTATATTTCTGGATTCCTCTTTATGTTTACCAAAAACGTTTATAATATATACAATAGTGAGTAAAAAATAATACAAAATCGTTGCTCACCTGTCTTATTTTTAAATTTAAAAAAAGGTTAGGATTGGATCCGTTTCCTGTTCAACCGAAAGTTGTATTGTAAACAACCACAAAAAATAGTTTACACGATTTAGTAATTGTCTCATTACACTACGCCAATGAATTAATGCATAAATAATTTTAAGAAACCTCCATTTAAACGTAAGAATGGTAAAATTACATCTTCATTATAAAAAAAGTGACAAAAATTTTGAAGGAAAATATAGAATTATAACTTTCTTGTTTTGTTTTATGCTTTTCAATTGTTCCAAAATTACCGCTGTCTTTCTTCATAGCTTACTTGAAAATATTAAGTTACCCTAATAGTTAACAAAAAAATTGCAATATCTCAGAAAATAAAAATTTTAGGTTTAAAACAGGCTTAATGTTTTTGAAGGACAATTAAATTTTTTATAAGACAGTATAAAAATGTATGATGTATTTACGAAAAATGTTACAAGTTTGACCAAGCGTAAAAAACGCCCGGTATATTTTTAAAATGTAGCTAGTGCAAAGTGTAAATTAATTTATTGTCAATCTAAATTTCAAACGTAGTGCTACAGCCTTTTCAAAGTTTTTAAATGTTAAAAATGTTTGTGATGCATTACTCAAAATTTTCATAAAAATGCAAATTTCACAAAGATAGTTGACCTTAGACCTATATAAAATTCATTTTTTGAATTAAATTTAAAGAGGAATTTAAAAATATAAACATATATAGGGTGTTCGATTTTAAATTTCGAAGTTTGAGTCTGGTCGAACCGAAAGCTGCATTTGAATCCGGAACATACGATAACGGTCAGATAGCGTATTCCATGGTGATATTTTCAATAGTGTTCTAGATGTAGATATTTGTCTATACTTTTGCGCAGCACTGTATATGTAACAACCCCTGTATCGATAAAATCAGGTAAAAACTTTGTATAAAGTTATTCAACTAAGTTTTCTATTCAAATTTTTTTTGAATTAGAATGGTATCTCCATAACATTGCAAAAAAAAAATTCATAATATCTTAATCATAAATAGGGTAGATTTATCTAAAATCTACATGTTTACTTTTTTATCTGTCGTAGTTTAAAAGATATTTATGTTTGTTTTTAGATTTTCGCGGATACTAGATATTATTTTTCATTTGGTTTTCTGAGAGACAATGCCTTGACTAACAGAGAGTGACACTAATTTCTGTCGGTGACATTATTTTTACTTTTTATTTGAATAGTTAAACATTTTGTCATCAATGCTCTTGATAATGGGCAGGGCGCGGAGTCGGTAAAAACTCCTGATAATTTTTGTAGTTCGACTCCGATAAAATTATATACTAAGACATTTCATGGTTTGTAATATTAGAAAAAAATATACCTATATAAAAAAATTATTTAAAATTTTAGTTTAAATTTTGCGGCCAAGGACCACCTCGACATTTTTTGTTGCACTCGGAGTCGGTTCATTTTTTCCGACTCCGACTCCACTGACCAGAAATTCCTCCTAAACTGCGACTCCACAGCCCTGATAATGGGCAAGGGAGAGCTTGCCGAAACGTCGAGCATATGTAAACATTACGCGGGTTAACTCAGAAAACCAAATTAAAAAAGATATTTATGTTAAAACATTTTGTCTTTTTTTTCTCAGAGTTGAAGTTAAGATAATTCAAAATTATTTTAGAGCTAAAATTTATAGCATATATTTTTGATCGCTCTCCACCTTTGTTTTCAAGGTTATAATAAAATTAAGTGTTCAATAGATGAATAGAGGAAATAAAATGTGAGCGATGCATGTTCAAAGATAAGCTTGTGAATTGTTTCTGTATTTTGAAATGGCGATGATTTTTTTCAGACGTAGAAAAAGAGAAGGCCTTAGCGAATCATGTTCCTACAAGTCTGTACGATTCCATGTGTGTCCCGGATCTGTCGTATCTGGAGTACAGTCAACCACCTATCCTCTCTGGCGATGACAGGAAATCCCTAACTACCCCAGCACCTGCTCACACCCCGACGCCTGCAGCGCAGGCCCCCATAAATAACAATTTCTTGCACGAAGGTAAGAAATGTTTATTCATTCAAAATCGCACTTGCATAAATAATCCCGTTTCGATTTAATTTCACTTATTGCAATATTCCATCAAGGTTTCGAATATTATGCATCGCAAATTAATATTTTTTTAAATACGCGTATTAATGAAATTTTTGTTCGTGACTCAATGATTTTCAAAATATCCTAGAAGATTGCGCCAGCCGTCGGTTCTCCGATTTTTGCAGAAATTAATATAAAACGCGATAATCACCGACATTTTTTTAATTACAAACAGGGTTATTAATTTTTTACGGATATTTTAACATGACGAAGATGTTGGTAAACAGTAAGCTTCATGTGTAGTCTCGATCTTCAGCGATATAGAAAATTAATTGCTTAATTTTAGGTAAAAAATTATCCGCACTCCTACAAACAACAAAGCGGTTTTTATTGTTTCCATTTTGCCATCTAAAATTATTGCATATGAAGATGGTTATCGTTCCTATATTCACTCTTGCGTAATAATCAGCCATCGTCACGGTGGAGATTCTGAAAGTTGAGTTACTTAATCTAGGTTAATATGTTATACCTAAATGTGTGTGATTGTGTTAATTTTTTATGAATTATATATTTTCGTTTTTAAAAAATAGAGGTTACTTCTGTTTATAAACTTCGTTTCGTTGTTTTTCCTGCGCAACATTGTTTATGCATCGACGGTTCAAATTTATATATTTGTAATTCACGTTTTAATTATTTAAAAAAAAAACGCCGTGTTAAGAAATAGCGTAACAAAATACATATACTGACCTTATCGTTTTAACATCACGTTGCCTCCGCTCGTTTGTTTTGGTCTGCGCCGTTTTAGAACAAAAGCATTTGCTAATTTTTAATTATCTGTTTCTTCGTCTCGTTGTGTGATGAAAGATGATCATTTCAAAACGGTTAACGCGAAATTTTTAGAAATATGATGAACTCGCCGATTACTATCGGTAAATTAGCAGTTGTTTTTAATAAACATTTCATAATGTAAGACTAATAAGGTAATTATTTTTGATGATGCGTATATAGCCGACTGTGAAATTTGTTTTAAGCAAAGGTTTCTTTAAAAAAAAACCTTTAACGTGATATGTTTGCCAATCCTTGGACGTTCTTTATCTCTTTACTAAAAATAATTGTTTCAGTTGGCTAATTATTTTACAATTAAGGGATAGATTTAAACAAGAACAATTATCTTTATCGTTATTTGCTAAATAAAAATTCAAAAACGTTAACACGGTACACAGGGTGGAGCATTTTTTGATGCTCACCATTGCTATCTTGGAAACGGTAAGAGATACAAGGTTGGTTAAATTAGAGAAAAGTTGAGCATTCTTATAGCCTACAAGATGGTTTACTCGGCGTTGCACGGGCGATTACAATTTTAATTACTGTTTTAACTTGAATAAGCCCAATAATTCCAAATCATACACAAATGACATACTCTGATCAATCATCTTTTCATTTTCTTATAATTCCTTAAAAAAATAACTATTTATTGCTTAAAAATTGAATAATAACTCAAATTTATTTTCTTTCGTCTTGTTTCAATTAAAAATTTGCTAATAAAAATAATACTTCATGTACATTTATTACTAATTGTATACAAAACAATCTTTACTTGTGAAATACACCGCGCCGTATCGTGTTATGACCAGGTATTTGCCGACGTAAGATCGAATCCCGTCCAAGTAATTTTTTTTTTTTTTAAATTGGTAATATGTGCTTGTACTTAAAGTTTGGCGTTAGATTTGCAAGGTCCTAAATAGTAACTGTGCAAAATTTGGTCCCGATCGGTCAACGGACCTAGGATTGTATAGCGAACAAACAAACAAACAAACACATAAACAAGCTCTTTTATATATATATATAGATGAGAATCTGAAATGAAATCCTTGATATTTTGATTGGTTTTTGATTTATTACACAAAAAAAGAAACTGAAAAATGTGATTTGAGAAAAATATTATTATTTAGGGAAGGTAGGGAACCAATTACGCTATTGACAACTATGTTGTTAACTATGTTTTTGACCATTCTGCGTTTGATGACAATAACAGAAATTTTCCAAGCCTTCTAGATTCAAGTTGCGATAGTCAACTTTTTTATTTCTTATGGCCACCATATTGTATTTTTGCACCATCAAACAGACAAAAAAAATTAGCTTTTTAAATCGGTAACCAACGTAACCTTTTTATTTTAAAAAACTTGTTGAAATTTGAAAATTTGTATGAATAATTTACAAAATCGAAAATGCTTTGAAAAACAATTGAAACTATGATATAAATAAAAGTGTCATCATTAGACCATAAAAGGCTTGGAAAATTTCTGTTGACATCATCAAACCCAGGATGGTTAAAAACATAAAGTTACCAAGTTTAAATGAAATGTCGTCAATGGTAGGGAAGATAACAATATTTTTCTAAAATTACATTTTTAGTTTTTTTGTAATAAATCAAAAACCAATCAAAATATCCAGATTCTCAATGGCCATAAAAATGTGCAACTTTTCTCTAATTTAACCGACCTTGTATCTTTTACCGTTTCCAAGATGGCAATGGGGAGCATCGAAAAATGCACCACCCTGTATACGTGCTAGTAGCAGGGTGATTCAAAACTCAATTAACTTATATCAGTGAATCTGTTGCCACAAAATTGTATTGTAAAATCTTTTTAACAGTTAGGTATTTTCGTTGGGGGGAAATTAGTGAAAACAGTTGCTCAGTATTGTTTAAGCCGTATCCTCAACAAAACCATGCTTACTTAATTGAATAGAATGCTAACATTGCAATCATTAACCAACTTTTGGACCAAGATAACAGAATGGTAAAAACTCCAAAATAAATGAAACAAGATTTCAAAATGCTAAAATATTTTTGTTATCTGCGAACTTTATGCAAAAAAACAAATCAATCATGAAAATAAACAGGTACTATGTCTCGGTTAAGACCATATGGTACGGTTTTAGGAAGCATTTCACATCACCTTTATAAGTTAACCTTGACGTTAGCGTCTAAAACGCAATACTACACCTCTAGGGTAGTACCCACTAACATGCGATTTGAAGCGCTTTGTGAAACCCAGGCCTACATCTTTCAATGCTTTTGGTACGTGTTAAAAATTTTGACGAGTTTTACGTAACTAACGAATAATTTTTGTCAATATCTTCCAGGATTGTTACTTACAAGTGCGCGCAATTGTTTTTAATTTTTCAGCAAACCTGAGTCATATTTATTTTCGATTACCTACAATGTTAAGTAAAAGCATTTATTTGTTTTTAAAGCAGTACGAAATGAATAAATACTAGATAATAACATTACTGCTTGCAACAATCAGGTTAATGAACTTAGATATGCGATTTTCAACTATGGATAGTATAATTTGCTTTATCAAAGGTTTTCCTAATCCAAATTGCTAATTATTTTCAAACCACAATCTTATTAACATAAACATCGATAAAAATTGCTAATGAGTAATGGGTTATGTTTAAATTTTAACGGCCAAAGTAATTCTGATGTGTATCAAAATGGTGAGTTTTGAGTTACCAAAACATTTTTACCGATAAATAGATATACATATGTATCTCTTATTTACGAATATGTGGCAAAACAATTCTGCAAAGTTTAAAGTGATTTACCGGTCTTAACTAAGTGTCATCTAAATATTGACTGTCTTCTTGTGTTTATAAAGCGTATCAAAATGTTAGAATTTTACATTTGCTAATTTATATTATATGATCAATCTTTTCTCCTACTTATAGATGTTGCGGTCAACCAAAGAAAATCCAAAGTGTTTTTATTTCTATTCGTTTAATCTTGTAATCTCTGCGTCTTATCTGTTTGATTTCCTTTTGGAATTCGAAGACTTTTTTTGTAATTTGTTGTTAACGAATGTTCCAATTCGTTAAATCTTACGATTTCCTTAAGTGGTCATCATTTACATTCGCCATTCGATTGGATCAAAGTTAGAACGTGTTTGAGGAGACGTGCCTCGAATTAGAAAAGAACAAATATCGCAGTTTGAAGATCTGTAAACAAAATATCGATTTCAATTTGAGTAAGCTCAATCAAACCGTGGCATATTAACGAGCATAAGTGACGCAAATAAATTTAGCATTAAGTCACATTTAGCCATTGTTATTAATGAAAACGCATATGCAAACAAAAAACCATCAGACCGGATACAATCTGTTTCATTCACCAAGGATGAGTTCGATAGTGAAAGCCAGATAAGCTTCTAGTATTGCACACATAACTGCAACATATTCTCCTGGATATGGTTGGCTTCCAACAATGCCGAAGACTCTCTATTCTTGCTTCTTTTGCAATTGCCACAACTTCGGGTGTTAGAACTCCAGAATTAGTTGTAATTTGTGGCGCCGTGATCTTCGCAAGCGGTTCGGAGTGGTGTTAGCCGAAAAAAATCGTTAGTTGCGGGAAACATAACATCAAGTGTTCGAAGTTTTCAGTGCCGGTCGATTTGTGAACTTCATGTTTTTGAGTAATGGCTTTGGTATATAAAGGTTGGTGTCGTTTTTATAGTAAATTTTCGATTTAACACCACGATGGCCCCCATTGTCTTCTTAAAACTATCAGAAAGTGGCACTTTTTTTTATAGATCTGCCGCTTTAACGGTGAATATATTAGAAAACTTACAGGATACTACCGTTACCGCACTGAATCGCTTGATTGGTTTTAATTAAAATTGTCACCTTCCTCCCACGAGAGAGTAATCAAGATTTCTGTACGTTCCTTCCTATCAATGTATAAATATAACTTTTATTAAGGAATGTGTACTAAGCACAACTTAATAAGAAGTGTGTAGCATATCCAGGAAAGATTAACGCATTTTTCTTGTGTTAGATTTTTTGCTCGGTTGCAAATTTAATAAATAAACATTGATCATTTGTGGCACATCGTCGCTATTTATTGGAATAAAAGTTAGTGGAATTTGTAGGAAGAATGAGTTATTAAAAGTGGATATCCTGCAATCTGTCAACATCTTTTTTATGGGCATTTCTATAAAGTAATATCAAAGGAAATTAGATTGTCGTTTCCTTTACAAACTTGACCAACAAGTTACTAATTAACGTTGGCATTGTTTTTTTTTCCTGCGTTTCTGGCGAGACTCGGGAGTTATAAACTCGATAGGTTTGCAGCGAATGAATTCTTTAGCTGACTTATTTTAAGTGATTGAAATATTTGGAAATAACTATATGGATGTTAAAATTTTTAGTGCCGAACAGAAACACAGAAAACGTTAATTGTTTCCTCAATTCCTCTTTCATGAATGAGTGTGTGAATATATTTTATCAAAGTGAAACACTTAAAATAGCCTATACTTTTTACGTGCAGTTTTTACTAGTAAGTTTTCGATAATTTTTTTCCCTTCACATTTTTCCGAAAACAACTGATATTAATTAGGTTTGAGCCCAGTTTTTGTGAATGAAAAGTAAGTTGTAAAATGCAATTTCAGGGCAGCAATATTTTCCAAAATTAATTTTCAAAATGCATCGATGTACAGGGTGGGCAAATTTCGATGTTTTCATAGGGATTCTCGGTAACTATAAGAGTTATGGTAAAACGGACCACCGGTTCTCGATTTTTTTTTTTCGAAAAAAAGTTGATGGTGAAAAGTAAAATTAGTTATCGGCTTTTGTTTTCGAGTTATCGCTGATAACTCGATTTTTCGACTTTTCGTTTTATGACCATATCTCGCTTGTTTATGAAAATAAACAAAAATAATTTTGACGTTCTACAGGCAAATTTTTAATAAGAATATAGTGGAGTAGACAATTTTTCAAAAAATTATTTGAAATTCGAGTTGTGACATAAAGCTGTATTTTTTTAAGTAGAACCCATAGACTGTGGCATCACGAGAAAGAGGATTTTTTCCCCATTCCAATAATATATTATATCATGTGGGGTCGATTTATTCATTTTCTTTACATTATAGCAAAAATCTACAATCTACAATTACAATTACAAACTTTGTCACAACTCGAATTTCGAATAATTTTTTGAAAAATTGTCTACGCCACTGCATTCTTATCAAAAAAGTGCCTTTAGAACGTCAAAATTATTTTTCTTTATATTCATAAACAAGCGAGATATAGTCATAAAACGAAAAGTCGAAAAATCGATAAATCGAGTTATCAGTGATAACTCGAAACCAAAAGACGATAACCAATTTAAGTTTTCACAAAAAAACTTTTTCTCGAAAAAAGAGATCGAGGACCAGTCCGTTTTTCCATAATATAAGAGTTTTTCTATGAAAACATCGAAATTTGCTCACCCTGTACACAGCTGCGTTTTTGTGTAAAAAAAGAAGACATATTTAACGGTTGCTTAAACCTTAAACTTTTGTTTATTAGTTTGGATACCTATTCCCTGTCGAGGGGACCCATAAAACGTCTGTTAATCTTTCATAACTGCCATCTTTAATGAAATCTAAACATAAATCGTAATGGCTGCATCAAAAACTAGTTCAAGAACATCTGACAATCTAAAAACAGTCGAAGAACGAACCAGTAAGAATCGCGTAATGCCGCACGTGTTTAAAGTAGATACCCCTGTCATCCAACACCACTTGGGTCACTTCCCGTGCATTCACGGGGTAGTTCTTGAACATACGGTGGGCTGGGCCGCGAGTCGGTATTGTGCCGTGCTACCCTACCGTCACAGATGATCTCACATTACCATAGCACGTGAGCTATAGGAATTCTAGGTGTGTGTGTGGACAATGTATTGGCTTACGCTAACTATTACCCGGCGATAGAGCGGAAATGGGTGTATTTTAAAGTGGAATCACGAGATGTTGATCTGTCCACAATGGACGATCTTTTTGGCGAGGGTGGCTTGAAAACTTGCGGTTGTACGTTGCAATAGTTTCGCAAATAAATCTAAATGTCAAGATTTGTTAACGCAAATAGTATAACACATAAATTAACGAAATTAAATCTCTGGGGTTATAAAGGTATACCTAGCTCTCGCTTTTTCATTTCAATTATATTTTATGTTAGTGATTACCACACGTAACAAAGTTTTCAAGAATTATATTAATTAATGTGTCGACAGGGACATTAAAATTCAACGCTGCTCGAGACAGTTTGGCCGTGCGCCTAACGTCCGCCAATTTGTCAAAACTCTAGATCTTGAACTTATTTTCAAATTTTCCCTTGATTTTTGCCGTTAACAGTTTTTCGTGCATTTTAGGTTTTTGCATGAAGTTTTAAACTCTTCAGTTTTCGTTCTGTAACGGCAGAAGCCTTCAATCGAGTTTTACAAATCGCTTGTTGATTTAAAACTAAAACGTTTAGAAGATTTGAACGAGACATAAATATTTTATTCTTCCCTTTATCTTAGAAGTTAACCCTTTTAGAATTCCAGATGGTTTTCGGTGTGCATCTGAAGTTCGGGACTGAAATAGTGAGAGAAAAAAATACATTTGGTGGATTGTTTAAATAATGTCACCAGGACATGGAGATAAAAACATAGATAAAGAATTATTTAGCACTGTACAGGGTGGAACAAATTCGAATGTTTTACGGGGTATCTCGGTTATCGTAATAGTTAGCGAAAATCTGATATCGGTCCCTTGGGCTATTTTTTGAGAAAAGAACGCCTATGTAATCAGATTTTTTCTATCGCTTTCCATTTTGGCACTAGAGACGAAAATCATCGTTTTTAAAAATTTACTATAACTATACTATTTCTTTATCTATTAAAACAGAACAAAATGTTATCAAAGTTTTTATTAACATTTAAATGCGCAATTAAAAACCAAAAATATTTTTTTTTTAGGGACCTTGATTTGCGAGATATGAAGTAAACTTATATTTTTTTAAATGGAAACCTCAGTTGGCCTTGACTTTATGTGAAAAAGCGTTTTTTTTACGTTTTTAAAACTATGTAGTTTTATATGTTTGTTGCAAACATAACCGATATATGGCCAATTTTGTAAAAATTTATTTATCAAAGTTTGCCATGATTTCGTAAACAAGATATGTTTGCAATTATTAAACAACTAAACGTCATTTCCAAGTAAATTCTGCATCAGCCTTTACGTTTTTATCACTTAAACTGTAAACTTTTAACATTTTCACAATGCCACAATAAACATATAAAATACCAAAAAAAATACACGGATTTGCTACAAAGTTGAAAAATTTACTTTGATATAACGTTTACTTGTTTATTAATCGCAAACATCACTTGTTTACGGAATCATGGCAAACTTTGATTGGAATATTTTTACAAAATTGACTATATCGGTTATTTTTTGCAACAAATATATAAATATTTTTGAAAAGCTAAAAAATTCTCTTTCATATAAAATCGTGGCTAACTAGGGTTTCCATTTAAAAAAGTATAAATCTACTTCAAGGTCAGCAAAAAAAAAAAATATTTTGTTTTAAGCATGAAAATTTGTATGAAAAACCTTTGTAACATTTTGCTTTATTTTAATAAATAAAGAAGTTGTAGTAAATTTTCAAAAATTATGAAATTTCAGTTTTCCTCTGTAGTCCAAAAATGGATAGCGATATAGAATCTGAATACATTGGCTCAAAAAAATAGCGCAAGAGAAGACCGATATTAGATTTTCGCTAACTACTTGTATTACGGTAATTGAGAACCCCGTAAACCATTCGAATTTGGTCCACCCTGTATTTAATCACAGTAATGATAAAAGTTATGCTCTGTAAGTTTAAATATCATTCGCATTATCATAAAAAACTTAAATAAGAAACTAGCTATATCTGTATGGTTTTAGTTATTTTCCGATAATGTTTTTGCACCTTGTACTTCTTCTACCAAGTCAGTTTTTAGCAAATTGAATTTTGAATGGAAATTTCATGTTAAGTAATTAACAGGCAGCTTATCTAAATGATAAGCGTTTTACTTAAAAGGTTAAATTATTCAGTAGCCACATGCAAAAACTACTCAAAAATTGTTTAGCAATCTTGTATTTAGCTTTAAGTTATGAGTAATAAATTAAATATGTTGCAAAAAGGTCTTTGCCTCGCTTGGTTATAGGGTAAACTTTTTTAACCACTGATTACCAGGTCCAAAGATAAAAAATACACATTTTTATGGGTTTCCATCAATTATATAAACTGGCCCACCGCCGAAAACCTTACGTAATAACTATTAGTTACAAGGTTTTTGTGTACAAAGTCGATGTATATTACAACAGCTTCTGTTACACAATATATGCACTTACGATCCATCTGTCTTACTAATAAATCTCAATTTTTATTATCGCTTTTACATTTAAAACGAATTTATATGTTCCCTTCGTCTTAACACTGTCACAATTCATACAGAATTGTCTTTTAATATCATCTCGATGCTATAGTTATTAGTTGTTGAATTTTAGAAAGCTCTTTTACGATTATCACAAAGTACCACTCCAATTTATTTGCATTTGATTCACCCTTTAAAACCCCCTTAAGCACCTTTTATACGAATACCAACCCTCAAGTCTTAAATAGAATAATATATTATTGTATAACTGCCCTTCAAGTGCCACTTTTGTATTTTATAGTTTCGTTGATCTCTCATTTGATCTTGAGATGTCAGCCGTTTGTTTTCAATATTCCGTATACTTTATATAATGTTGATATAAATTAGATAGTAGACGCTTGCATTATATTTTGTCTAGGAGGCTAAATTGGGCTATTATAATGACATCAGGACCTTTTTGTAGTAATTCCGATGTAGAATAGCGGCCGGTTCTTTGTTATTAAATTTTGTGTGGGTTCTACAATAAAATACGAACTGTATGAAAACGCCGGACACATGTTTTTGAAATTTGCTTGTAGCGTAATCACGAACTGTTTAAACGTACAAATAATTATTATCTGCATATTGACACCAGCTTGTTTACAAGCACAATTTACATGACTGTTAAAGTTAGATAACCGATAACGCAAACATTTTATCCCTGTGATAAGTTATCTGGAATCTTGGTACAGCGCTTGCAGCTTTAAAATAACATTTTTGCAAGTGTTCAGTTGAGTATTTTAAAATTACGTATTCTTCCTAGTACTTCCACGTTCGTATTCTTGTCCAGTATTTTTCTGTAGGATTTAAAATGCTTCTAGTTTTTAACGTGCTCATTTAGATGGTCCAATTCTTCACTCTACAGGGTGTCCCAGTTATCGTGAACAGCATGGGGATCTCGTAAACGGTGAGAGATACAGAGTTGGTTAAATGCGTCAAAATGATTTACGAGCAATGAAGAAAAATCTTTAAAAAAGTAATACGCTATTGATAAAAAAAACAACATATAGGAACAATTTTTGGTGTGGATTTGAAATTTGTTAATAAATTTTATCTATCTTCATTTTTTTTTGTTATTTTAACATCAACTTGCTTATTTTAAACACAAGTCGTAGTTGGCTGTGACACTATAAAAGAGATTTGTTTCTCATTTCATTGATGTATGGTTTATAAGTAGGGTTTCTCATATTTGACAGTTATTAGAATACAGATATAATATAGTATATTAGAAAGAAATATGCTTAGGAAAACATTATTATCTACAAAGTGTAGATCTCAATTTTGCATTGCCCATAGAGAGTGGACTACACTTTAAACCAGGGTGGATAAAAAACATGATTTTTTTTTTAAATCAAAAAAATCGATTTATTTGATTTAAATCAAAAAAATCTGATTGTACCATATTATCGAATTTAGTGACATATTCACATGCTATTTCTGTTTTGCGCTAATATATTTAATAACCAATATATTTAATTCATTGGTGAATTTTTGTCAAAATGAAAAATTAAATATAATGATTAAGAATTTTGAAAAAATCAGTGCTAAATGGTCATGTTTAATTAATTATATACAGGGTGAGTCATTAGTGCAGGATCGGTCGATTGTGGCTAAACGGCTTGAGATATGAAGTTGATTCAAATGCTATTTTATACAGTTTTTTCTAAAGAACACAATAAAAATATTTTCAAATATACAGGGTGAGTCACCTTTCTGGAACTAATAGCAACTTTTATATTTCAAATACAACACCCAATTTTTTATTTAATATTTTTGACCGCCTTTTAGCTTTGCATCAATATAAAATACTACAGGTTTTTAGACGGCGTTGTAAAAAAACATTAATTTTCTAAATTAATCAAGGGGTTAAGTCTATTTAAAAAATTCTCCTGAAGTTATTTTGAAGTACAGAGTTTTAATTTGGTATGGACATGCAGAAAAAAATTACCTGTTCGCTCGATATGAAAAAATTTGAATCACGCATACAGGAGTGTTTATAAATAGGTGGCAACTTCCATGATATTCAAAAGCTCGTAACTCGATTTTTTCAAATGCGAACCCCTGTATTTTCTTATGTCATCGAATTCGTCTTTAAAAGAGCTTCATATTTTGTTAAGTATGTCCTATACCCAAAACTCATACTTTTCGAGATATTCGACATTTTTTTCCAAATCGGTATTGAAGCAATAGAGTGCCGTGGAAATTGAAAAAACTGGCTGTTCACTTCGGTAACGTCAAAAACTTGTCATTTATTTTTTGAATTATTGCATTTCCACTATGAATATTACTTTACAAGAGCGAATTGATATGTTTTATTCACCATTTCGTGCATTTAATTACTAATAGTAATACAATTTTGTTTTATTATAAATATTATATTGTATCTACTCATATAATCTGTGATTTAAATTGATAATTTTTTTTTTAAATCACTTGATTTAAATCATGATTTAAATCGTGATTTAAATCAATTGATTTAAATCTGCTCAACCCTGCTTTAAACGCATATTATAATTTATATTCAAAGGTAATAGCTCTGACTATAATACAAGTTTGAAAATCAATGGTAATAGTAACTGAAAAATCATAAATTATCATGAAATGTAAAAATATCTAAAATGATTTAAGTTTCTTTGTGTTCAGCTACTTTATTTATGTGATGTTGTGTTTTATTTTGCAATGGCCACTTTGATTAAACTTAATAAATACAATAACATTGTAATAACTTACTTATTTTTAAAGATAAACCTAACAACCTAGACATCAATGAAACGAGAAAAAAAAAGTCTTTCCCATGGTGTCACTGCCAACTCGACTTGTATTTAAAATAAAATAGTTGATGTTAAAATAACAAAAACAAATGAAGATAGATAAAATATTACGAAATTTCAATTCTTAACAAAAAAACTGTCCTTACATTTTCGAAAAATATTTTGAGTATGATTTCAAATAAGCAAGTTAAAAGCAAAAATCGGAAACGTAATTTTTTTGTTTTTTATCAGTAGTGAAAAAACAATTAATTTTTTTAAAGATTTTTCTTCATAAAATAGTTGCTCGTAAATCATACATCATGACTCATTTAACCAACTCTGTATCTCTTACCGTTTACGAGACATCATACTGTTCACGATAACTGGGACTTGGACAACCTGTATATGACAAAGTTGAGAATACGTAATAGCGGGGTGATTTCGATTGCAGATCTTTACTGATGGCTCTAGTTTTTTTGCATTGATTTACTCTTTTTATATGCATATTGCGTACCGTCTATTGGTGAATTTGCTCCAATGTGTTGGGTTTTAGAAATATGCATGATTTATTTTAGCTCCATATTGGTTACAATATGTTTTTCTTATCCTGCGTTAGTAGAAAATTGTTGGCACAAAAAGCGAATTCTAAACAAAAATAAAACAAGTTTAATTCTTCGTTTCTTGTTATCAAGTAAAGATTTCATGGTTGGTAAGGTAAAACTAGAAAATAAATGTATTTTTTGTGTTTTACAATACAAGATAACGTTAAGTCTACAAGTCGTTGGTATTTGAAATATCTGTGTGTGTAGTTATAAATGAATACTAATGTGATTTGTAAAACCATTTACTTACCTATAAATACATCAGGTAATTATTTTAATTAACTAATTAATATCGTTGACTACATGTTTGAAAACTGATACTTACCATACCTTTGATAAATGTTTAAATTATTTAAGTGATTCATTTTATACTTATTATGAAATAAATAACTGTAGGTAAAAGTGTAGTCTTATAATCCGTGAAGAACATATTTTTTAAAGAAACTCTTGAGCAGTTTCTACAATTTCGTGTCTTCATTGTTTTAATTAATTTGTTATTTAATAGTCAAATTAGCTACTGCCGAGAGACAATAGTCTTAAAACTGGGCTAGCTTTTCTACTAAACATATTCTTCATAACAGATAACATTTCCAGCATGGGGATCTCGCTTATTATAAGAGATACAGCTCTACTTAAATTAGATGAATTATTCCCAAGTATAAGAGGAGCTAAAATCAATTTTTTAAAGTACAAAATTCCTCGTACTTCAGATGTTATAGTAAAAAATATGAAAATGTTGAATGTTTTTTCTCTCATAACTTTTTTGTTTTATTCATGAGATCAATTTTATTAGTACTTCCTTAAGATACTTTTTAATGAAAAATGTAACTGTTATTTTAGATTTTTTATCACTTGAAATTTTTAAGATTTTAACACCCCTAGTTTCATTTAATCTTATGGTCCGCTAAGTTGGATATGGTATAGTTAAATGTGCCTTTTTTAAATGAAATATTACTTGCTATACCTATCTTTATAACTAAGTCACAAAATCAAGAAAAATCGTATTTTACCAATCTTCTATCAAGCTTATGAAAAAAAGAAACAAAAAACAACTAATTAAATATGTACCATTTGTCTGCGGTATCATTTATTAGAATGTTATAGTATTGTTTGTCAAATTCGATAATCTTTGTAGCAAATTTGTTATCATATAATTATGGGCACATTTACAATTAAAGAAAAATTTGACATTTGGAGATGCTATATTCTTTTCCATAGAAACTGTGTAAAAACAGATAATTCTAATTCTTACTTGATTTGTTTTGGATTTTTGGTTGGTTTCTCGAAAAAAAAAACATAATTTCCAAATTTTTTTAACTTCGGTGTCCTATCTCGGGATACAGTTCTAAGCTAAGTATATTTGCTCGGCTTCTGCACTGTTTTTATGGCAAAGAATGTAGTTTATTTTTATAGGTAGCTTGATAAGTGATTGGTAAAATACGATTTTTCTTGATTTTGTGACTCATTTATAAAAACAGATAGATGCAAGTAATATCTTATTAAAAAGAGAGAAAAAAAATACATTCAATTATTTCATAGCCAACTTCGCGGCCCATAAGAAAAATAAAGTTGGGGGTAATATCTCGAAATGGTAAGTGATAAAAAAACTGAAATAATAGTTATATTGTCCATTAAAAAGTACCTCCAAGAAGTACCTACTAATAAAATTGATCTAATGAATAAAACGAAAAAGTTGTGAGAGAAAAAAGATATTTAATATTTTTATATTTTTTGTACGAGGAATTTTGTATTTTTAAAAGTTGATTGTAGCTCCTATCATACTTAAAAATAATTAATCTAATTTACACAAACCTGTATCTCGTATAATAAGCGAGATCCCCATGCTGAAAATTTTATCTGGGACACCCTGTATAAGTTATTTTAACTAAACGTATTTATTTTATGACACTAAACTTTTTTTAAAAGGATCTTTATTGTTGGAAAAAAGCCTAAACTTAGAACATTTAAGTAAATGATTAGTTTTTGAACACACTCTTCCGATTTTATCCACAGTGACTAGCAAATTTACAGTTTAAAATGCTATACTAATGTTATACGTCTATAAATGGCTGTAATGAACATGAATATGAATGAGATATTCTGTTTCATCGACTGATGTCAATCGATTTTTGATCTTGTCAGTGTACATAGATGCGCAAATATATATATTCTTCGTGTCACACAGTATAATCGTATTTCATGCGTCACACATGTACAAAACATAATTTAAAGACAAGTTATCTGTTGCAGCTATCGCCAAAGCTGACCACGATTAGTTTGGCTCTAATTATAGTCACCGCACATCATGAGAACTCTTATCAATTTGGCTTTGTTCCACAATATCCGCTCTCTTTTGCGGGAATTTTTATTTCATTGCCATGTTCATTTTGCTGCCTCGCATAATTAAATTGAAATCCACAATAAAATAAATTAATTCCACCGAAAAAGTTACTTCATTACTTAACTACACCTTTTGCAATATTTTAAATAAAGGAAAATCAGTATGAAGAAATCAAGTTGGGCAAATATACCGAGGTAAATTATATTTGAAGAGAAGTTGAATAATGTTTTGAAATGGTTGGGTCGAACCGCCCATCAACACCCACACTCACGTGAAATGCATCACGTCTCACTCATTTAAACCAGTCTTTGTCCGTCATTTCCGGTCAAACATTACCCCCCACCCATCTCTATTTTCAATTGTTAGAATTACGACCAGTCATTAAAGAGTTTCAATCTAATCCAGAACAAAATGACGTTAAAAAAGGCTTCGTTTGTTTCATTAAAAAAAAAAACGCGTTGTAAATTGATTTCATGACCTACTTTATTGTTTTCAGTACTTATTTTTTCACCACGATTAACTGTGGAATAAAATCACGTTAACCGTGGTAGCCAACTACCCCAATTATTCATTATTAAAAATTCATTCGTTCTTGATTTCATGTAGCAGGCGTGCAGTGGATGTTATCAAACTTTTGTTTCCTGTTAGAACGGATATTAGTTTTACACACAAGTTAATTGTTAAATATGTGTACACATCATGCATATTCATTCATAGCTTTATTTACTTCGGAACAATCACTGTTATTTTAAGTTGTTAAATGTCAGTGCCATCTACGGCAAATACATGAAAATTTTTACAATGTTCCTAATACTGTTAGAACAAGCATATTTTTTTGTGTACATGATGTTTTAGGACTCACTAATATTACGGTACTAAAAATACGACAAGTAACTGATTTAACATCCAGTTATAATAATTATTAATTATATCTTTGAGTCAACAGATTTTCCGGATATGTTTGTAATAAAAATGTTTGTTTTTATTGTAATCAGAAACCTTTCTGCCATATTTTTGGCAAAAGCCCCATGTTTTCCTAAGTTTCTGCCCAACGTACGAAATTATGTGTGCGAGGGTTGTCTTCTTTCTGGATATTTTTCTTCATATCGTTGACTTGACAATATGACAATATAGAATTCCTATTCAATAAATAAGAAAATCGCGGCATATCGCGTTTTTCTTTGTTATTAAAGTTCATTTTTACGAATTTATTAATGTGACAAGTAGCAGGCTTTCAAAACTTTTAGTTTGTTGATTGGTTGTCATGGAAACAACATAAACTACAACAACCGGCCAACCTGATTTATACTGGCTATTGTTTAAAACGTATTTTTTGAAATTTGACAATGAATGAAAAAGTAAAATACCATGTGTGATACATCAATGAATTCAGAAAAATAAATGCTATTTGATTATACAAATAGCAAAAATTGTGCCTATCAGAAAAACTAAAGTTGGTTGTCTTAAAACAAAAACGAATCGATCTGGGAAAAATTTAAAAAGTTGTTGGGCAATGTTTTTAGACATTTAAAATATTTCAAACTCCAAAGGAGTTATAGACGATTTTCAAAAATCGTATTTTCCGGTTTTTCCTAATTTTCTCGGATGCCGTTTGGGATATTTTCAATTTCTCTTTGGAATATTATTGAGCACGAAATTTAGCAGCTTTGCCGAATTTAAACCTATACTCCAGCGTGATCCCCATTCCCCATGCTTAAACTCGAATTTCAATCACCCTGTATAGTGGCAACTTGAGCAGTTATTGTTATTTTTTGTTATAATCCCTTCTAAAATGCGCTGACGGCTAAAAAAAAGTTAAGAAGTTTTGCACTTGTGAAATTGATAAGAATTTATTATTTTAAAGCGATATACAGTTTTACAAAGGCTTTCTGAACTTTCATAGGCTGCAAAAATTGTTTTTTGCCATTTTAATACATTTTAAAGGCAGTGCTTTTGTGCGTTTCCGGTTTTTTTTCATAATTTATTTAGTCTAAAGTTTTCTCATCTCATTTAGAAAATAGCAAAACTTTAAGTAGCGGACCTTCACTATGAAAATATTGTAATTTTTTTCTTCGGATATTGATGGATTCGATCATACATTTTCATTTAATATAAAACCGTAATGTATAACCAGTAAAAACGATTAATTTAGTTAAATGCATCCACTAAATCTGGCTTTAAAAATTAAACCAATATACAGTTAAAGTGAGTAATTCAATATGTTACTTCGTATTTAAACCACACATTAAATTAATACGTTATTAGATTACGCTGCTAATAAAGCTTTTGTGTGTATTACAAGTGGTTAAACATATTTTAATACGATTTAACAGTTTATTCAATAAAAACATATAGAAACACACACAAAACAACTAAAACTATACGGCATTCAATCAACAGTATTAAAAACTTCTTACGAACATGAAGGGCTTTCAAAATGATTTTACTTGTGCTTTGTGTTATATAGGACAAACAAATCTAATTGAAAACTCTTGTGAAAAAAAAACACTTTAGATTCACAACATTATACCAAACAAATCTGATTTCGTGGAACATTTACAGAGCACTAAACACTTAATAGACTTTGATAAGTTAGATACATTAAGTAAATATAGAAAAAACTGTCATAAATACAATTTTTGATAAATTCACTCATTTGCTAAATTAACCCTTATGTCAAAAACCGAGTATCCACCACTTTTGGTGATTTTTTTAAAATGTTTTAGTGATTTTTTTTAAACCTGCCAGATCGTCGCGATTTTACCTTTTTTTAAAGCGAATACTTTTTCCCGTCCAGGAACCAACAAAATATTTACATCAAACATCACGTAGTCATCCTCAATAACCGGGTACCCGGGTGCCCACCTGTAGAAAAATGAGATTCATGAGCAATTATCGATTAAACACACTAATAAATAATTAGAGGGATGATTACATGAATAGAAAAATAATGTATATTTGAGAAAAAACAATACATTTTATTTTTTTATGCACATTCTTTACAATTTGTAATTGTTATGGCATGCTCATTGCTAAGAAGTTTTTCGCATACTATGCAAGATTTTTTAGTTATTCTGTGCTTTTTTATTCCTGCTCTATAGCACAAGTGACATGAACCAGTAATAATAATGACTGTATAAGTCTGAGAGTTATTTTATAAATTACTGATTTGGAGGTTCTGTTACAACTGTGTAAAAATCTTCTACATCTAATTTTACAGAAAATTATTCTTTTGCGATTGGTTAAAATCGAAAGTAACTTAACAACACAAATGTTTAACAGATGTTTAAAATGTAACGAAGTTGGGCAAATTTTTACAATAGGGTGTTGAGCTAGATGGTCGTTTTAAACTTATTTAAATATGTAGGTATATCTGGTCTGTTTATTGCCTCATTCAAAAGTAAATAAAATGTTTCGTATGTTTGTTACAGATTTTAGAATTTGAAATTTAAAACTGAATGATTTGGCCAATCTGTCATTCTCTTTAGAAAAATATACAAAACATAGCATAAGTTTATTATAAAAATTCTGTAGATTGGTACCCGTGTATCCGGTCATTGAACAACGTTGTGAATTCGGTTATTGACATAAGGGTAGTGAGTTTTTTCTCTCGCTGTAATGATTCCAGAAGAATATTGAAAATCCGAACTCACTGATCACAAACATACGAAATTTTGGTTAAGGTAGGCAAATCACGTGTTCGCTGCTTTTCGTGGTGTCAGGTTCCCTTCCGCCGCCGGAAGCTGCACAATACGTATTCAATACCATTCAACATTAGGAAATACCTTCGCCGCTGCACATTTGATAACGCATTGTGTAAGTGCATCTTGCTTGCCCGTATTCAATGAATTTACTTACTTCATTAAGGAAATCTTGGACGGAAAACAAACGGCCTTGCTTTTCCATATGCAAACTATGCTATTATGAATGAAATGTAAAACCCATGGAACTTATTCCTTAGTAATGCGTGCAACGCCGCGCGGTCGGTATAACAACCCAGCTCAAAGAGTAATTAAACAAACACTAGATACACCAAAACAATATACTAAACCTAAAGTGTATAGGAAATCATATCTATATTTGTTATTACTATTGTACATGTTGCAATTGCCACACGATTCCTGAAAAGGTAATCTTAAAAGCTTTATTTATTTGTAATGAAGTAAAGTTCATTAATTCTTCTGTGTTAAATTTTGGGAAATACATAATATGATGTGTAATTGGTTCATTCTGTTATTTACAAAAACAAACGTTAAAATTTTATAAACATACTCTCTTGAAAAAGCAAAGTTTTCTTATATGTCTTGGTTATTGTGGTGTTAACAAATAGAATGTTAATGCCTTCAGAAAGAATTAAAAAAGCATCTACTAATCTTTAATTAAGTTAGTCATCATGACCAGTTTAACAAAATGCCTTTTTTACTTTTGTTAAACGCTTATCTAACCGTGATACATAAAATACAAAAGCATTATGTTAGTAACCTCTTAAAGCTTTGTGCTTTTTCAGTTTAACAAACTACGTAGCACTAATAATGACAACGATAGCCGCGAATTCCTATGCAAATTCGATCACCTGTCCAAAACAATGTAAATTTATTGTTTTTGTTTATTTCATAGCTGCCAATTGAAAAACAAAAACTTTTGTACATCAGCTATCCTGATATTATTTGTATCGTTAAAAATGTAATAAAAAGATGCAATTCATAACGTCGTAGTCAAATATGGTCTCCATATAAAATGACAAAGTTTTTTTTAACGAAGAAACACGACCATAAAAATTTTAAATTTGAGTTTTAAAACTTGGAATATTTCGTGATTGAGCAATTTTGCTTTTAGACACCAAAATGTTAAATTTTTTCATAATTTGACCGACTTTAAATCTCTTGTAATAATCTAGATCCCAATGCTATTCATTCTTATCCTGGACACCCTGTATACACCCAGGATAAAGAATTACAATGTTATTAACCTTTGCGAGGTGTAGGTTTCTTGTATTCTAAAATATGTTTTACTATCTTGAAGATGACTTCATTCTTGTTAATATTTTAATGCAATTTAAATTCCGTTTCAACTTGAACAGTATAAACTTTGAAAACCAAACATATTTACGCTTTTAATATTTGTTTGTGCTACAATCTGCAAGAATAGTGTTATTATGCTTATTAATAATTGCAATAAACTATATCCGTTTCGTTTTTTATTTTAATGTATTCATGTTTTAAACTGTTTTATAACTTATTCAAAACATCAGGATGAAATAATTAGTAGGATGTCTTTTTTACATAGACTATGTTGTTTCCTTTTAATAATATGGTCTTACATTGTCTAGTAATTTTTTTGATTAGTTTTGTTGTTCATCTAGCTTTTAGAGTAAAATTGAATTTGTGGCTTCTATGTATAGGAAAAACTATTTGCTTAATCGAATTGCGAGTGTTTGGAGCGTGCACTATAAGTTTATTATTGCTGCATTAGGTTTGAAAAGTTTAAAAGCCTGAGCGATCTTTTTAAAATTGAAATACATTACTTTTACACACAAAAAAAAAGACTCCTGTCCTCGTAACAAACACAGGAAATATACAATTACAGTGTAAGCTCAACGCTGTACTTTAGATACGGTCATATTTACAGATCAAATTAAATTTTTATACTTTTTAACGATAGTTTTCAAGAGCAGTGCTTTTAGTTTTTTTGATTAAATTAGGATGTTCTAGTATACCACGTGACCTGAAATCATATTTTGAGATCCAGGTCACTGTAATTTTTAAAACCGTAGCGTAATATATCTGATATTGACAGAAATTAGATATTTCTGTGAAATAAAATTGCACTAGAAGTTTTAGTAAGTTTTTAAACGTTCCTTTTAAGTTGCCAATCTCACACAAAACTAAAGTGGTGTCGGAGAGATTCTTTATTAGTAGAGGATGGTATTGTAAGTAAAGTTACCCTTGATGTTTTAAGTTTTTCTGCGATTTGATCTCTTCAAAAGCTGGTTACAGTACAAAAATGTCAGATCATTGGGCGCTCGATTTGTTGTTACCAAATCGAAATTGTGAATTTTTATGACCATAAAAAGAAATATTCCCATGATCAGTGAGTTGCGTTTGATATCTTTTATAATTAGAAGTAAATATATGTCTATAAATACAAAATTCCTCACATTTCGTTTTTTATTTATTGAATTAACAGTCATCTACGTGAGAGTGTTTTGTTTTTATCTTGATAATTTATATAAATGTAGTGTATTTTTCAAGCATGTAGTCGCCTCATTTATTTTTAGTACTGCATTTTTTCCACAAAAATCTTTATCGTTCCATTGGTATCTCTTTCCTCGTTAACAGCAGATTCCGCAATTCTGTGGACTAAGAGGTAGAATCCAGTTGGCTCGTCTTATGCGGATCTAAGGTAGCTGTGCAGCCCGAGGCAATTAAAATTAATTTCATTCAGAGGTTATCCACGAACGTTTATCATCATCGTCTTTGGGTTCTCTTCATCAACACTTGATCAAGGGTGGGAGAACGGCGATGCGACCCTCCTGAGGCAAACTAGTAGCTTCGAGCTGGGGAGGGAGTTAGTTGGAACTCGCGCGTCTCTGAAAGCAGTCGCGTTTTAACCGGTAGTGACGTATTCGAAACCACGGAGCCATCCAAGGGCACTATGGTGCTACAGGTGTTGGATCTAGTCAGTTCATCAAACGAACCGTTTTACGGGGATTGTCCCACACAAACTTACACTAACTTAGACGTCAATACATCGGGACACACAACATGTACAGTGGTGCCACAAGGTATTATTAACAATTATTTTTAATACTTAATGAGTGTTTTTAAAAGTTGCTAAAACGGTCATGGTCGCTCTGTTTTAAGTGCACAGTACCATTATGTTCGAAGAATTATTCATTATTCCTAATTTATACAATCCCATCCAATGTTGGCTGGTTTTGGCGAAAATAAAGGAACGATACTTCGTTGGAAAATTTGCATTCATTACGTATTAGTTCGCGCACTCCACAAGTTTTGTGAGATCATAATTTAATTGCGATCTTTACAATGTTCTCAACCACTTAATTTTCATAATCTGTGAAGATAATTAATTACGATTAAATTAGAAAACTCCCAATGACAAAACTGGGCTCACTTTGTTTTTATCAATATCGGTTCCCAAACAGTTTCAAACTTTTGCGCTTTGTAAGTGGCAAAACTCGTTTCGTTCTCAAAACATTTTTTTCAAAAGGAAATTTTGTTTATTGACGATGCAACTGAAATCTTTGGAATTGTGTAGGAACTGAATTTGGTAAAAATTGCCGGAAGGTTTTTTTTTATGAATGTTCAACTTGTATCGCTTAAAGCTTTAACCACTCAGAAATTTGCAAATAAAGAATGCCGAAAACACATTTTCAAATATAATTTTATTATTAAATATCCTGAAACTTGCGTAAAAATAAGTTTACTCAGTGCTGACAGTTTTACCGAATTGTACCTACTCATTGATGATTTCAAAATGTGCCGCTAACGTAGTTATTATACGTTTCGATATATAAATAAAATTACAACACAAATAAATTAATTGTATATTATTAATGTTGAGGCAGTAGCACTTTGTTTTGTCCTGATATCATCGCCTTGTTCCTTTAGCTCATATTTATACATACAGTGTGTCCAAAAGGTATGGAATATTCTATATATCTCAGTAAATATCCACTTTAGGGAAAAATGTTTTGAATAAAAGCTGTTTGGTACTTAGTTTTCCACCATAAGACAAAATTTAATTACTTTTTTTCGAATAACAAAAGCGCAATGAAAAACAATTGTTTTTTTTTTAATGACAAGGTACCCCTTTATTGTACTTATTTGATAGAGAATGTTTGTCTCTTTTCAATTATTCAAAACTTTAGTACCCTTACTTAAGCAACTTTTTGAGAAAAACGCAAAAATTATTTTAATTAATAGTATTTAGGTACCTATTTCTAGCAAAAACATCGTAAGAACTAAAATTTTTTGACGAAATCTACAATAAGTGTTCAAACTGTGAACCATTTACAGCTTGGCAATGATAAACTCGGTTTTTAAAACCGTTTATAACATTCCCAACCATTCAGGTGTAATTTCTCTAATACGATCTTTTAAATTTTCGATATTCTCCGGCCTCTTAGCATAAACTTAGTTTTTAAGGTAACTCTACCATTGAAAAGAAAAAAAAATCTTATCAAATCAGTATAATATAGGGGTATCTTGCCATTTAAAAAAATTCAATTGTTTTTCATTGCGCTTTAGTTATTCGAAAAACAAATATTTAAATTTTGTCGTATAGTGGAAAACTAAGTACCAAACAACTTTTATTCAAAACATTTTTCCCTAAAGTGGATATTTACTGACATATAGCATATTCCATACCTTTTGGACACACTATATCTTATTCTACTTACCCGGTGCATGATGCGTGCCGTGAATGTTATTATTAACTTTTCATTTTTTTCGGATATGCGTGAAGGTTATTAGTAAATTTTAAAACATTTCAAGTTATCAAGATACAGATTATGCGTAACATCGAGCCGCTGTTAATTACGCAGGAACAGCTAGTAATTATACATAATCTTCGGTACTTGTAGGGATTTTCGTTTTGCTTTTATAGCGATATAACTAGTTAGTTGCCAGTTAATTTTTATTTTTCAATGTCAGCATCTAACTTCGATTAATAATTGTCGCTTGCAGTTCACAAAAAAAAATTATGAAACGGGTTGTAATGCCGTTTGATGCTTCCGACAATTAATAATTTTTTTCCGTAAAAATGCCTTCCTTGATTTTTAGTAAGTATGTAATGAAATTAAATAAATAACAGCAAACTTCCTCTTTTTTCTCTGTTAAACTCTTTACAATCTTCTAAGCCTCGATTGTTTTATGTTTCAGTTGTTTTAAAATAATCTTATTAAAGAAGTATTGCATTCATAACTGAATTATTCGCACCAATCATGTTGCAGCAAAAGATTCCCTCGCACAGGAAGTGTTCTAAACAAAGTATCAATTCCTTTTCAGTTTTATTGGTTTTGATTATTTTGTGGACAGTTAGCTTCCGCCCAGTAGAATATATTATATATATCGTACGAATTGCTAGATATTGTAACGGATTTTAATGTAAAACAATGATCGACATCTTGCTGCATATTTCCGCCCACTTCGGGTAATTTAATTCAAAACATACCTCAGGCTAGTGCACATTACAGAAGTGCATATAACATACTCGTTTTAGTATTTTTTAAGAAATAATCTACGCAAAATAAACAGTTTTACTGCAGCAGTTAAAGTTTTTTAAACTATTAATAGCATTTTTTGAAACGTGACCAAATTTAATCCTTACTTTTACGTGCTAATGAATTATATTTACTGCAAACGACATGGCCAATCAATAAGCGACGCTTATTGTGATCACATTTGTAAAGTCCAAGTTGATTCTAATAAACGGCGACTCTATTAAGCGGTAATTGACTTCAGAATCTAAGGTATTTGTATAGTTTTCCAAAAGGTTCAAACACGTAACCTAAGTTTTTAACAATATGCATGTGTTACTATTTTAATTTTATGTATCATGTAGATAAAACGTTTTCAAAAATACTGTTTAAGGTAGTCAATGTACTGCTTACTCAAACGAAAGTGTTAATTTTTTTTTTATGTATGAAAGGACGTTAAAAATTCTTTTATATGAAAATATGATATTAATAGACGTTACAGTTTAACGAATTGTAATGGTTTTTCCAAAATTAATTCCATAGAAAAGACCAATACCTCTATCCAGTGGTCACAATAAACTACGTTTACTGTGTGTATAAATAAAACTGTGACGTGTTTTGCCTAATTTTGTTTGTTTTTAGAGATTTTTGTGATGTTGAAGTATCAATTTATTTATAACGCTAGAACCCCTGAACGGAACTAAATAAAATATTGTCGGTTTGGGTTTCCAGAATAAAACATTATAAACTGTTTATCTGCTTTGGTTTATTATCAAAATTTTCGTTGCCGGCTCCGCTCATAGGCGGAAAGCGCCTGGAGATGTAAGGCACTGGCTTATAGCCAGCAATGAAAATGCTTAAGGGTGGTTGGTTATAAGGGTACATTATGTAATACCGAACGAAATCGCGCGACAAAAGCTGCTCTTTGTTTGTTAATAACGTTCTGATTCACATAAAAACTTCTTAAATGTCGAATAGACCAGTATTTCTTGACCGGAGAGTCTCTTACGAAACCATTCTCGTCAGTAGAATTATTCCTGCATCAAAACTATAGGTTTTTTGAACGTAGACGCCAAGCTTCGTCGTATTTAAGCTTAACATAATGTTTCTGCGTTTCCATGTAAATCAGATGTGACATAACATAAAACGATTCCACCTTCAACTATTAAAGTGAACTAAAATTAAAAAGAATTGTTAAATTGGCGGAGCAACTTTGCTAGTGTAGCAAGTGGTAATAATATTAGTATGTATCAAATCTAAAATTTAAATGCAGGATATTTCGTCGGTGTATAATTATTCAGAAAACATAAGAGAAACACAATTTAAATAATTAGTTGCAATTAATTATGTTATTTTACTTTTGTGTTATTCAGGCCACGGTCGGTCTAATATTTTTGTTTATTAACTCGTATATTTTATTTGTTATTGTCGCTTTCGGTACAATCCAGGTGCAACGAGGTTTATTATCTTAACATCATTACGCAATGCTATGCTTTCTAGCGTGATTATACTCTGTATGTGTGTGTGCATGCATCACATGTGCTCAGCCAGTTACTAAAGACTGGAAAATTATTAATATTTGTACGTTTCGACAGTGAAACGAGATTTTGTAATTTTTTTCCTGCGTAAAAACAGAAATTTGACAAAATGACGTTGTAATTTGTTGTACGACAGTAATGTGCTTACAGTTATTATTAACCAATTATTAGTTGTATGTATGTACTTATAATTCTGCATGCTTGGCTTGCTTCGATATTTATTTCATTATTAAATCCACAATATTTCATTTTTACCTTGTATCTCTCAGAAGTTCATTTCCTATGTACCGGTTATTTATATTTATGCTTTTAATGCTTAATTTGCTACTAAATATTAAAATATATTCACTCGATTTACCGACGTTTATAGTACATCATACGGCAATTGCGAATTTGCAACGGTTTTGTAATTATATTCCGAGGCGGGTATAATTAAAAGCAATGAGGTTACTAAAATATTATTATGCTAAGGCGATATCATTCGCTGTTTATACTTTTTGACCTAAGCCATGATTCACCACGCGAAAACAAAGAATTCGCATTGTATTTCGTTAAAATAATCCGTTTTCTTTGTTGCTTACGGTCATAAAACGTTGTGTTTGGAGACCAGTGGGGCATAATTTCTGTTTTAAAAATCAAGCGAGAATGCAATACTGATTTGTTTAAGTACCGTGTCTTAGCTACAAATTTAATCGATTTCACAATTCAGGTATTAATATTTTGAGACATTTGTAATTCCGTGTTATGATATTTTTTTTACCTTCGTTTTGAAACCCATCATAAAGTTTGATGAAGTCATTTGTTTTCGCATTCTTGTTTACTTCAAAGAAAATAATGACAAAGTGGACGGTTAAAAACAATCGCAATGTTGTTTTCCCAAGCTGCTACCCTCAAACGTTGGAAATTTGGTGTTGTAACTGCACATAGGCTGTGGAAAAGACAGCAAATAATTTTATCGTCTTCCAAAGAATCCAAAATTTCATGAGCAATTTTTTCCTGCAATTTTTTCCTGCAAAATTTTCGCTCGAGTATGAATAATCTATGTACTGTTCAGTTGCCTTTTCCATGTCTAAATCATCATCCAAGTAACTTACTTGGATGATGATTTCGACATGTAAGTAAGTAAGACGTAAGTAATCTACTGTTCAGCTAGTTTTTTTGTCTAAACCATCATCTGAGTAAGTAGTAGTATACTGTTTAGATACCTTTTTTATGTCTAAATCGCCATCCAAGTAAGAATCTACTGTTCAGATACCTTTTTTTTGTCGTTGTTATCATTCACGTAAGAATTTACTGTTAAGATACGTTCTCTATGTCTTAATCATATTCCAAAGTCTTGGAGACACCTGTATAAGATTTATTAGCAACAACAAACTCCGATCTTTGTCAACCAAATTTTCTTATTTTTGCACAGTTTATTAATTAATTGCGGCCAGACGTCCGATTTTTTTATTTTCCTGGAACGAATTTCTATTCCATCGAAACAACTTCATTCATTGAATCGTATAATCCTTAGGGTTATGGCTAACGCCGAGGCGTTTTTTTAAATCCATTTATTGAGGTGGATCAGTCCTTTCTCTCTGATTTTTTCAAAGCTTGTTATTGGTCCTGGCTGCCTCCGTTATTTTCTTTCATTCTTTCCTACCTTTGCATTTCTCTTTCCAGTAATTTATTACCAATGTCTTTGTATTTTCCTCCAGGGCGTCTCTCCATCTTTTCCTTGGTCTTCCCTTGATCCTGTGCCAAATAGTGATCCATTGTGTTATCCTCTTGATCATTTCGCTTGGTTTTCTTCTCATGATGCGTCCTGCCCATCGTAATCGTTGTGCTTTAATGTGTCGAATGATATTTTCTCCTCCGAGTTCCTCCTCTTTCTTTGTTCCTTCTCAGTCTTACTTCTCCATCTCCTGTTGCGTTAGGTCCTAGTATGGTTCTCATTACTGTTCTCTCCACTATTCTTAAGTCTTCCTCTTCTTTCTGATTTATTGTTATTGTTTCCATGGCATATGTTATGACGGGTCTTATCAGGGTTTTGTATACTTTTATTTTTGTTGTTTTACTCCTTTTGCTTGTTTTTGTTGTCAGAATTATCTCCTTCATTCTGTTCTTCCCAGCTTGTCCCACTGTCACGCCCAAGTGGAGAGTATTGACTTCTTCGAAGGTGTATTCTTTTGTTTGTAGTTCGTTGTTTGTGTGCACATTTTTTCTTCCTATCTTCATATATTTTGTTTTACACACAAACAACTTAGATACCTACCTACTTGAAAATATTTTGGTTTATCGTTTCCACACCCTGCACTACTTTCGTAGATAATTTAAGAAGCAAAAAAATTAAACACAATTTGGCGTGTATCGTAAGTTTCACAGGTAACTGTCAAACACCATTCGACATCACAGTTTTTAAAAATCACGCTTGGAAGATGATTATCCCTATTTAAATTATCGTTGTTGTTTTTGTGCATAACTTTCGAAAATTGTTTTTGTTTTAATGCGTGTACATATTCGTGCAGGTTTTTTTAATGTTAAGTGTTAGTCGCAGTGTGAAATGCAGGTATGAGAACCGCTGTTTTTTGGTAACAGAAGTTTCAGGTATATCCGTTCCGAGACCTTGCGTTTTCTGTTTGTTATCTAATAACGGTAAGATGTTCCAACATCTTGACATTCGTGGTAACCCTTCCATAAATTATTACAATGTCCTATAAAAATAAGTCATCGTGGAATTGAAGTAAAGCCAGTCAATTAAGCCTGGTGAGTGCACGAATTCGGTTGGGGGCACGCGTCTGCAACAGGTGTGAGAGCAGAAGGCATACGCAGCGAGTCAGCTGCAGCCCGGTACTTCAGCAGATGCCGCCCGTCACACTCCCTTACTCCTAAGTCACTAATATTGCCCAAGTCACTAATAAAACATCTTGTGCGAGTCCTCTAACGAAATATTATCTTCAGTTTCGTTGGGGCTGTTCTAAATTAGTCCATCAACATGTGGAATACCGACCCTGTCGTTTACTAATGAACGCCTTAATGCGCTTCCAAGAACTGGGTCAAAAGCCATGAACAAAAACCGCGTAATATTTATGTATCTCACCGAAAATTTATGTTATCGCGTACATAAAATTGTTAAAACGCTTCAACGTATTATAAATTGCTACTCATCGACATATTATTATAAACAAAAATAGGCACATGATTAACATTCGCATTTGAAGAACGTGTGTAAATTAACACTATACCATCGTCTACTCCAGCACGACGGTATCAAAACGATGAGTATTGCCACCAGAGGTAAAATTCTATTTCAAAAGTAACGATTCCTAGAGGTCTATCTAAAAATTTTCTTACTCTATAACCACTTATCCAGCTGTCAAAATTCAAATAAAACCTGAACCTATTAACTCTACAAATACTTCCTCTTGTAACAAGTATACCGTTAACAGCAAAAAAAGTAATATTAATAAGCTGTACTGGCTTAGCAAAGATAATTAATTGGAAAATTTGAAGAGTTGTTTTAACGTTTGTTAGAAAAATTCAGTTGCTTTATTACCATAACAAATTATCTGCCATGCTCAATCCGTTATATTAAAATGGAAGTAAAAAAGAAGTTCTTTAAACAGATATACGTTAAAACAGCATATGATCTTGCACCAGCCACTGTTTTGTTAATTATTTTAGACCATATTATTAAGCCTTCGACGATATAAGAGCAATATTTGAAAGGAGAAAACAGAATATTATAGCGCAGCAGTTGCTGATTTAATCCTAATTTTCGTTATACAATATTTATGTATTAATATAGTCATGAAGTAGGTACTACTTCTCCGCTCCATGCTCCAAATATTGTTAACATTTAAAAAAAAAAGGGTTTTGATTTTAAAAAATTTATTTAAAAAACAAAGTTTAATTTTATCGGATATGTAGAAGTTGGTCAAAAATAACAAAATTTGGCCCTAACAATCAAGTGAAGTTAAATAAATGTTTGAAAAAACAGAGTACCTACTGATCTTCAATCGGTGAAAATAAGGGAAAAAAAGTTTGTTTTTTTTTAATTTTACATAATAAACTGAAGCAGTGGGGCAAACAAAATTATTTGCTCCGCGCTCCGCTCCAGCTCCGGACAAAAACCCATTGCTCCAACTCCGAGCTCCGCTCCAAACCCCTGGTTTTTATCTTCCACTGTAGGTACAATATTTAAGACAAAATATAAAACGAAGTGTTCTGTAATTATATTATACTAAGGCTGTTGTAATAAAGAGGGCAGCAGAAATTCTTAATTTCTGGATTCCAGATTTGAGCTTTCCAGCGATGAATGATTCCCGTGTTGCGTGGTTCCATCGTTGCATGATTCCTGCGTTGAGTTATTCCAGCGTTGAACGATTCAAATTTGAATGATTCTGTCGGTGCATTTTCCAGACTTGGAACATTCCATATTTGAATGTTACAGATATTAATGGCTTACCAAAATTACTGAAAGTGCCTTGGATAAACTTTGGAAAACATGTTTCAGTAACGCAGTTTTACGCCAATTACTTTAATTTTTAACAACTAAGTTGCGAGTTGCTGAACCCTTCCCATCTGCAAAATCAGTCCGGGTGGTTCCAAATGAATAAAACGTTTTATGTATATCCTGCAGCATAATTTTAACGTTCCCACCTTAAAATGTGATATTATAAATACACATTCGTGCTTATTTTACTAAAAATTTTACAATGCAGTTTCTTAACGCACAAGACCATAGCCACAATTTTAACTGACGCACGCATTTTATTAAAAAAAAATGCGAGGAAAGATTTTTATCGCCTTTTAGGTCCAAACAAATTACACCATCTAGCGATAAAAATGCACCTTGCATTTATGTTTTTCATTGGCGGCCGCATCCCATGTTGCAAACAATACTAAGATGTCGCATTTCAACGCCAGATAACATCAACTTTGGTGAAATAACGCAATTTCTATTCCCCTGGCGACTAAAGTAAGGTTTGATCCGATGATATCTGGAATCGAAAAGGCGCTTGAAGGACTGGGCATTAAGTATGGGGGGAAAAGGGATCAGTGGCTAGCAGGTGCCTCAGATCCGAGCACCTGTCTCATACACCAGTTTATATTTTTAAAGTAAACCGCTCTTGCAACTTATCAACGTATATTACCTGCTTATTGCGGTAGTTCATGACCAACCATTTATATACCGAGTGTTCTAGTTGACTATAAATAATATTATTATACTATTAATAGCCAAAGGAAATGCTCAATTGTAGGAAATGCTCATTACGAGCGATATTAATTGTCGGGATCTCGCCTCGAGTATGAGGAAGAATGAGACGGGACTCCGGGAGCAGACGCATTGAAGTTACTGGAAACCTGTTTTTACCCATTAATTTCCAATGATTAAAATAATGCGACAATAAGGCCGATTCGAGTGATTAACTTCGAGTAATGAAGTGAAATCGGCATTCGTTTACTTGATGTTAATACGCCTTTGAAGAATGTTCGAACAACATATCTTCGTTTGCATAATGTAATCTACGCCGTTAAACTGAGTCATAGCATCAATATTAAAATCGATTCGAATAGTTTGTGCTAAAGGAACATGGATTTGCGTGATAAATAAGCATTGTATCTAGAAAACTCATCGTCATTTCTACCACTACTAGAAAATAACGTTTTGTGTTGGACAGTACGCGATATAATTATTGTATCAAGCTATAAATATATGTACCAGAGCATCCTTAATAATATTGAAAATTATATGTTTAAGGACGAGGCTATTTATACATACAGTATGTATAAATAATTGACTATTTATACATACTTTTTTTTTAAATAATTGAGATAAATCAATGAAACTAAGAAATAGTTTTTCTTAAAAAAAAAACCTTACCTAACCTTTAACCTAACGTAAAAAATATGTATCAGTAAAAGTTGGGCCTTAGAAATAAGTTTATTGTATATATAAATAGCCAATTATTCATACATACTGTAAGTATAAATAGTCACATTCTATGTTTAAAGATCACTCCCAAATAACTGCAACAAAAATATATCTAAATCCATCAAAAAATAAAATTTTCGTAACATTGTGTTGCTTAAAAAAAAAAGCCTAAATATTATAGTTTCCCAAACTAACCTAACCTCTAGTAATCGAGTCAGTTCGGTTAAGTTAACTTACAAGAAGCGGCCAAATTATTATGCTCATCACGTTTTTTTTTTATTAATTAAATCACCATAATGTTAAACAAAAGAGTTTTATGGTGACTTGGTAAAACAATTTAGTAGCCTTTGTTTTCATTATACCCACAAAATGTGCTGTACTTTGTCAAGCCAGTATTAGTATTAGTATTTTTTGCGTGTCTTTAGAACCAATTAATGTTTTCTTAAAAGACATAGACAATCTACCGAAATAGCAATGTGCAAGAAATGTCCAAAAGCTTTATAAAACCTTTTTGACGAGTCCGTTGTTTGGCCATACTTTATAAACTAATAGGTTTTTGGTTTATGAAATTTTATACTAACCAGGGAAAGTCACGATATGTTGTCGCTAAAATCTGACCAAAGCTGTGTTTATTGCATCAAGAAGATCAAAACTAAATGTTTTGCAGAGCTATACGTGCCACTGGCCATTTCCTTCGGAAAAATAGGTGAAAAACTGAAACGTTGAATAATAAAGGTAATTTTTGCGATCGCGTTGGCCACGAAACGGTCAGAGATAAAATTTTAATTCTTCTATTCACCAATTCGCGCATCCTTTGCCAGTAAAATGGTGGAAAGTTAATGAAAAAATCCTAAACTATTCCGGAGAAAAACGTCAAAAACGAAACCCTAGCAAAAGCGCTATGATTTGAGAAGTTGTATCACTAAATGTATTCCACTTGCATAAGCGTTTAACATAGGGAAAACCGTTTTTACAAGGGCCTCGTTTTTCGCGTTTTCTCCGGGACCGTTTAAGATTTTTTTTTTAAACTGCACCATTTTACTTGCAAGGGATGCGCGCAACGGTAAATAGAAGAATTTCGATTTTATCTCTGACGGTTTCATGACCAACGCGATCGCAAAAATTACCTTTATTATTCAACTGTTCAGTTTTTCACCTATTTTTCCGAAGGAAATGGACAGTGGCACGTATAACTCTGCAAAACATTTAGTTTTGATGTTTTTAATGCAATAAATACAGCCCTGATCAGATTGTAGCGACAACTTATCGTGACCCGCCCTTGTCAGCAACAACTCTTAAGTCCAATAAAAAACTAGGATAAATTTTACACTAGCTCTTCTCTAATATTTTTAATTTGTCCTCTGGCTTCGAAAATTTTACAAACTGAAAACTTTCAGAGCTCAGTAAAAGTAATTCATTATTATATTTTCCACGTTATTTAGTGAGCTTTTCAACATCATTTTGTTTTTTAAATAAATCAATTTTCGAAGAAATTTTAAAACCGCAAGCAATAAATAAACCATCAACAATATAAACTATCAATGTTGTTCTAAATCTAAACTATCAAAGTTTTTGTGTGAAATCGTGTACAAATTCGAAATTTACTATCTCAACAGCCACTGCAACTCGTAAATCTGGACATTTACTTTGTAAAATAGTTAAAACATCGTATTATCTGTGACTTATTGGACAGGTTTACTAAACATCTAATAAAATCTGAAATATGTTCGGTTCTTTTTTAATCCACTGAAACTAACGTAATGTAATATTTTTAAATATATTGGAATGACCTAAATAACGCATTTTATCGCATCGCTTTCACTGAAATTGCAGCTATAAATTATTTTTGGAATTGGTTGGTAGGTCTAAAATCTTGCTCGCATTCAAATGCTCTTAAGTCAGACTATACATCTTCAATTGTATACCAAAAAAAAGTGATTAGTTATACAATAACTCTAAATTTTTATGTCGTTATAATGACCGTATAAATATAAATAAAATATTAACTATACCAAAACGATAGTGCGTTTGTGTGGCGAGTCTTAAAAAGTTATTGTAAGTTGCATGCACTGAGCAATGCTCATACGGGCGACGACTTCCGGTAAGCTCCTTAAAATACTGAGATAGGTTTTGTTCTTGTAAAGCAGTGCTTAACAACATTTTGGTACGTGTACCCCTAGGGGTGCGCGGAAAGGTTTCAAAGGGTACACGGCAGAATTTGTTATTTCTTTTTAAATTTATTTAGCTGTAGAAAACATATTAAGTGCATTAAATTTGAGCTTGTCTAAATAAAATAGTCTTTTTTTTTACTGCCCCAAAGTAGCCCTATTTTTGGCCTACGGGAGAACGCTGGTAACATTTGACTCCCAAAAGGGGCACTAGTTGGTTGTAAGTTTGGTAAACACTGTTATAAAGTATTTATCAACTCTAATTGGAAGAAATTCTGTTTGAAGACAGTACTTACTACGCGATAAGCAGTCGATAAACTATGATAATGAAAAGTGAGTTAAAGTTAACAAATTACGCTCATTGGTGCACTTGCAAATTTAATTTATGCACATTAAAGCCTAGTTAGTCTTTGCAATATATATTCATCATCTTGAACTAGTTTAATATTTTATTTTCCGAGCCGATCAAACTTAATAAAATTGTGGAATGTTAGGAATTTTTCAGGACAGCAGACGACTAATGTCCAGGTGCACTTGCAGAAAGATAGATAACTAGTGTCGTCGGATTCAAGTGCTAATAATGAATAAACGATTAAAACTCTTTTAATTTATTACCATTGATTTGCAATTCTAAAGAAAATGAATGAGCATAGCGCTATTAATTTCTTCATAAACGACAGAAGCGTTGAAGTGGTTTCTGCTGGGATGTTAACGTTTTTCCACGCGAAGTTTTCTTTGTAAATGCCTGCATTAACAATGAATTATTTGTTGTTACACACGCTCCCGACTGGTTAATCGTATTTTGACATCGGCATGAAATTGAAATAAAATAATTGTAACGAGATGGTGATAAGTAATTGTTACTTCCGTCAAACAATTGCAATAGTAAATATAGTCCTCGTCAAGTCTAATGGCGAGCAGTGGGGGTGTTTTCGCGCAGCAGATGCTATACAATATGGTCCACGAACCTTAAAATTATTGGCGGGTATACCAGTACAACTAAGTAAGTAGGTGTGTTCAAATCCAATTGTGTTTAGTGCGCACCCCCACCGCTCGCCTTAAGACTCGACGCAGCTTGATATTTCTCTGTTGCATTTTTGTATAATTTATTAAATTTTTGACATGTATAACTCCCAGTTTTAGCTATGATTAGTCCTCATCTATACCCTATGGTGTAGAAGAGTAACTCCAAATGAACATTAAATTGGCAGAATATTTCCGCGTAGGTATCAGTTAAAAACGATACATGCTGTCAGTTTATTTATTATTTGTTCCTTATAAATTAATCGTTTTATACGCAACTGATTTATTATGTAAATAATAATATCCGTTATATTATTTAATTATTTTATACTTGTTAGTGGCAGTTTATAATTAAGTATTCAGCTGAAGTTCTTTACTATCAGGATGTCCGGTTATAGGTACGTTGATGGAGTTAATTCAGATATTTTGACTTTTTTTAGTGTCTTCGTGCTCAACAAAATTAACCTTAAGTACATCATGTTGCTAGTGTTAACATTTCTATGTTTGATATTAAAATATCCGGTAGCAAATACTTCCATTAATCGAGAAGGGAACTTCGAACGCTATTATATACCAGTTCTAGTTAGCTCTTTATTTATTAGTTCGCCATGTTGTCGTGGAATGCTTAAAAACATCTAAAATCCCGCCAGATGCGAGATATCATCAGTTATCAGATTTTTTAATGAAAAAAAAAACGTTTCGGCGAATTTGATGTTTATGGGAAAAATGCTATGAATGAAGAGATTGTGAAAACTAGGTGTAAGGAGACGATGTGCTTACTGATTCGCTTAAAGTTTGAATTTTGAATTTATCATATATCGTTGGTTTCTGCCAATTTGCTTAATGCTTGGGTTTATCGATGGCCTTTGCTGATTTTTCGCTAATTTTTGCTACGTTGTAAAAGCTTGGGTCTGTGGTTAATCATTGCTGATTTGCTAAAATCTTGGGCCGATTGTTAGTAGTTCCTGATTTGCTTGAAACTTGGGCCTGTGCACAGTAAAAAATAATGTCAATTTGATCACCAAAATGATACGTATGAAATTTAAAGTCAAAGTAATTACTATCCAGGGGTAGGCAAAGCTTCCAAAGGAATGTATTAAAATATTAACGAACTTTTAACTTGACCCTCTTTCATTAATGGAGTAGGTACTCGATTCCAGGAAGGGGCAAGTATCCCGTTTGCCCTCTCCTGTGGTCGCCCATGGTAATTACATTATCTATGAAGACATGTCGTTTTAAGCAAGATCATGAATTTAATAAATAGCTTATAACGTGCGATCATCCATCAATGGCGGTCACTCGCTACTGACAATGTAACATCTATGTAACAGGTTGCATCCTGACGCAAACATAGTTAAATTGGCGCCTGTAGCGTTCAGCTGTCTTGTTGATGGAATTTTATAAAAATCTGTGACTGATTACCGGTATAAAGGACAAAACAGCATCGATAGCCTTAAAGTGTTCAATAACTACCCTCATATAGTATAAATTAATTTGTTGTAACCGGTACTTGGTGCAGATGCCCTTATCATATGGGCAACGAATTCTCAAAGGTGTATAATTAATTAAGTAACTATAGCATTCGATCGTGATTATGTTGATGTAAAAGCATAATTTATGGAATACATTATCCTTACATATAAACCGTTAACCTAGTTGCAAAAATTATTTTTTTTTATTCATAACAAAAAAAAATTAATTTTAACAAGTGGTTACAAAAATTGATGGTATTTTCACAATCTCTGTGAAACTTTTTACAGTTGTAGTAATAAAAATTGTTCTACCACTTAATGCCTTAAAGAAAATTTGCTGTTGAGTCTAACTTATATATTGTTTTTACTATAAAATTCTTCTTGTTTAACGTTTAATAATATATGTTAACGAGGTAAATTCGAAAAATTAAAACTAAATAGGTTGGTTATAGAAGATGATCCTAAAAACTTCAGATATTGTAAAATTCACAGATCTGCTTATGTATTGCACTATTAAGTTACCGCTGTTTTCATATAGCAGCCTTACATCTCAAGATGATTTTTGGCTATGACAGAAGGGTCGCTAGAATTTGTTCAAGGCTGTGCTTATTGCATCAAGAACATAAAAATTAAATGTTTTGCAAAGTTATAGGTGCCATTGGCGATTTACAGAGGAAAAATAGGAAAAAAACAAAGGTCATTTTGCTATTTTTGCGTTGACCATGAAGCCGTCAGTGATAAAATTGAAATTCCTGTATTTACCAAGCGCGCATTCTTTGCAAGTAAAATGGAGCAGTTTTTGAAAAAATCCTTAACGGTTCCGGAGAAATCGCGAAAAACGAGGCCCCTTTTCCTAAACGCCTATGCAAAGCGCAAAGATTTATTTACAACAGATACCTCTTACCACAATTTCTCGAATCAATTCGCACACAGGGGTCTCGTTTTTCACAGTTTTCTCCGGAACCGTTTAAGATTTTTCTAAAAACTTTGCACCAGTTTACTTGCAAAGGATGCGCGCATTGGTAAATAGAGGAATTTCGATTTTATCTCTGACGGTTTCATATCAACGCGATCGCAAAAATTACCTTAATTTCTCTTTTTTTCCTCCGTAAATCATCAATGGCACCTATAACTCTTCTTGATGCAATAAACACAGATCAGATCAGATTCTAGCGACAACATACCGTGACCCTTCCTTGTCAGCAGGATAATAAAGAAAAATGTGTCCGCGATATTCTGCAGTTAATTCTTCGAAAGCTTTTTGTGGAGTTGTTTAAGAACTGCTGCTTGAAAATGTTCAGTTCGAATATAATACACGAGATATATTAAATAAGCGTATATGTATGTGCGTACACCTGCTTCAAGCTAATCCCCTCAGTTATACGAGTAAATAACCGACGGAATACTTCTGTGTAATTGAACATAACTAACCCGTTCTGGTCACTGATCAGCCCTAAGTAACGAGTAATTACTCTAGTAGTGTGAGAAAAGCTTTTATGAACAAGGAATATTTATGTACAGTTCGACATTCATGTAAATGTACGAGCTGAAGCCCATTCGCAATTAAAGTAACCAAAATTATTACCGTTCGTACGTCATTAAATGTAACAAAAAATAAATGGTGACAAGAATCATCAACAAGGCAAACTGGTGGTGACTCATGAACGTAGCCAAGATTAACAATACCGAGACCGCATTTGAGAGATGACCGCAAGTGAAAGCATATTCTGGATTGGTTCACACAGATCCGCCTCTCAGAACTACTAACTAATTGGGAAGCTGGTCCCGCCTTCCCGTCCGCTGTTGGTCCATGCAATGTTCAGAGTTTGTGGGTCTCTTATCTCTTATCAATAAACAATGAAAGCTGGGCTACCAAATAATCTCATCGCTCGTGTTATTATCTCAAATAAATGCCTAATAAAAAACCGTTGCTTGTGAACAAATAGTTGATATCGTTGTAGCTTCCATTACTGTTACACTGTTCAGTCATTGCCACCGCACACCCTTATATTTTAACGATTGGCACACAGCTTTCAATAAAAAAGCTTCAACCTCTAATTTGACCCTCACTTCGAAACAAAAACCAATAGAGATATGTGCAATGGCAAAGACTATATCTTGGTCTAATAATAAGGAACGCTAAAACAATACCCAAAGGACCAATAAGAGAAAAATATTATTTTAGTCTAAGCGCAAAGATAATGTCAAATTTTAAGTATAACCTCAATAAACAGTGGCGTTACTAAATTTTAGTTTAGATCCTTAAACAAGATTATTATAAAGACCCTTTCCAGCTCAATTTGAAGATTGGAGTTAAATTCTTTTTCTTTTTCCTAACTTCGCGTACTATCAAACACCGCCTATTCGTTGCTATTTAGTATAAAATCGTTTTATCAACATACGTACGACATTTTACCGTTCCATTATTGACACATGGACTAAATATTGTTTTACAATTTTGCGTTAAATAATATTCTAGTATTACATACATGACAAGAGTCGTAAGAATCATATTACACACGAGTGGAAAAGTTCCAAGAGTGCTTTACAACATTACAACTCGTGTTATGTAGCTTACTTTTTCTACGATCACATAGTACCTACGGTTTTAAGGGCACTTTGACTAATATCCACCTGTAATTACGTTGTCAATTTTGCACTAGGGACCCATTCTGCCTTTTGGCCAGGGCCCACGACAACCTTAATCCGGTACTGCTTTGGTTCTTTTGTTGTTAATAACAAATGTATGAATTATGTAATTTATTTAAGTGTTATGAAGTAAGTTTTTTAAATGGATTAGAGTAGATAATTATGTTTTTGTTATTAGCAGTGCCGAATTAAGATTAATCGCGATCCTATCAAACCATTTTGACCAACTGCTTAAATTGCGTAAATCGACTTATTGTGATTACGGTTTAAAAATATCAATTCAAAATATTTATTTTATCGTTTCAACCATTGCTTTTGTAAATTCATAATTTTTTTAACGAAAATGTAATTATTTTAGCGCACTAAAATATATTCTGAGGAATTCCATGTATCAAGTAGGAGGGTTACATGATAATTAGAGACGCCTTTATGAACAAACACTTAAAATACACTTGATTATAACGTTATCTATGCATATTTAATGCACAACACACCAAAGTATAAAACCTTTTTCGGGTTAAATACCTAAAATGATAGGAGTATATATTATCGCTTAGTGCTTATGAATGACTACTTAGCTGCCAATTGGCCATGAAGTCTGCAAAAACAAAGGGCATAAAGTCTTCGAAAAACTTTTTTTTTGGCCTTAATTCAAATAACTAGAGTAAAGTGCTGTAAATAACTAGGGCTGTTGAGAGGAGGGGGGGCAGGAGACTTTGAACCTCGGGCCCGGAATGAATTTAAGGGCTTAGTCCACATACTTTTTTAATTATGGTGTACCTATTAGGTAAATATTCACGATTCACAATTCGCTTTTTTTAAATAAATATTCAAATAATTTATTTACTTGGGGCCTTTGTAAATAACGAGAACTTTTTACAACAAAAACAAGTTCAAATATTAAAATGAAAATTTTTATTGTTTTAAGTTCTTGGTCAACCAAATTGTGTCACCCAGACGCAAACATTTTCATGAACAGTGATATGCTTGAAGTAAGTAATCGTAATCCAGTACTAATCATCATGAAATTGAACGTGGTTTTAACGCTGTAATAATACTTAGTACGTTATGATTTTCTTTTATTATTTCCGTGTAGCAAATATGTAAATTTGGCATAACTCCAATTTTTTTTGGCCTGTTTCTCAACGTATATGAAATTGTGTGTGTTTTGTTTAGACGCGTAAAAACTGACGATTTTCCACTGCTTTAATTTTCACTCGTGTTTGTCTTTGATGTGGTTTTCTCTTAATTTAATTTATGTTATTGTTATAGGTGGTTACGGACACATTAGTAGAAGTCCTGCATGTCCTTCTGAAGATATAAGAGAAAATGGTTCACCCCCTCCTGGCCCACCTACAGGGTTCCTAAGCATTCAAAGAAGTCCTTATCACCACTTGAAAGATGGTTAGTATAGTAGTTAAATCTCTTAACTGTTAATTAGTTTTACGAACGGTTTTATACGACGATTCCAAATTTCTCTTTCAAGAGCTTGAAGCTTCCTATCTTTTGATTCTAATTAAACACATCTAGTGAAGCATTAATTAAACGCATATAATTTTATTGTGTACTAAAACCGACGTAACAATTTGTTAATGACCAGTAGGTTACAGTAATTATTTTTAGAAGAATTTTCCTAGAAGATTTTTTTGTCATACTTTACTATGACACCATTAGGCAATTTCCTAGTGCTTTTTTAATGTTTTCCCAGTAATTTATTCATTCGTTTTTGTTTCCTCGTAACTTTGAAAGTGATAACCCATAAATGCTGTTAGAAATTGTGTGAGATTTATGAAGCAGATATAAGTTTTTTAAAACTCGAATAATTCTTGTTCCTAACGTAAATTAATGCACGTTTATGAAACAACTGCATTTAAGTAACAATTGCATAATTATGAGTAATATTCTTTGAAATTAACACGTTTTTTAAATTAAATCATTATGCTATTTCGTTGAGCAAAATTGTTTTTGCCCGATTTAAATGTATTGGCAAAGCCAAATTCATTGTTAAATATTTTTGCGAATAAAGTAATATGTTGCGTTAATAATGGTATTATTACAAAACAAGAGTTGTAAGAAGCATATTACGCTCAAGTGGAAAAGTTGCGTATTTCCACGAGTGCGTAATTGCTTTACAACTCGTGTTATTTAGCTTACTTTTTCTACGATCACATAATACCTACGTTTTAACGGCTTTTTGGCTAATATACACATGTAACTACGTTGTCTTGTCCTTTTTGACGTAAGCCTACGTTGACATTTCTAGAAAAGTGTGCGTTTTGCTTACTGTGCGTTATAACTCACTTACTATGCATGTAAGAAGTGTTTGACGTGAGTCTACTTTGATCGTTTCTTTAAAAAAAATTGTTTTTAACCGAAGTCGATAGTCAATTTTTTCTAATTGGTGAAATTTTTAGTACTAATTAAAAACAATATGTCAGGTTGTATTCAAAATTGTACTGTCTGCTTGCTGTAAAAATGTAGTTTGGCGTCCATGAGAAATAAAAAAGTTGACTGTCGCCTAGAAAACATTTAAAGAGATATATCAACAAACAAATGCTATCGTTTGATACTTCGCATTCCCTAGCATTAAAACGTCTATTTTGATAAAATTGTATGTAAAATAAGAGCTGTCCAAGAAAATAAAAAAACTGATTTTTCGAGTTTTTCCTTTATTTTCAGAACGGCTTGGGTTATTTGAAATCTGAAAAGAGATTGGAAATTTGCACAATTTTCCCATTTAATCAACTCCCAACAGCAAGAAAATATAATACCTATACCTACTGTCAAAAAAAGGACTATTTTATTACCAAAAATTACACAAAATTGATAGCAGTGGTCTCAAACTGGCGGCCTGCGGGCCGCATCCGGCCCCCAAAGCAATTTTACGCGGCCCGCGAATATATTTTGGGTTAAAAGTTGGTTAAAGCTTCATTTTAATGCATTCCTGGCAGGATCATTAAATTTGTGCGCAATTTTGTCTGCAGGCTTTTCGTTACCCCTGAAAAATTTTCTTCGTACGCCCATGTACTTTTCTTTCATTTATCTTATTCTTTTGTTTTTATTGCAGGGTTTAATAAAGGACAGTGTCCACCATCCGGAGAGTCTGGCAATTTTGAAGGAATAGATACGCTGCAAACGTTAAGTAATGAAGAGCATTTTATTGCTAACGCACCTCATTACACCCCGGACGAACAGGAGTATCATTCTCTGGAACCAGGACACCAAACTCAGTCCTACTTAGACAGTTCTCCAGAATTTTATACCGCCAATAACCTTTTAGAATCCAAATATCATCCGCATAATTATGTTAAGAATTACGTACGAGGTAAGTCTGATAATTTTTTTTAAGTTGTACCTTTAAACACGTCTCCAGAGCCCCAAATTTTGTAACGCAAATCAGGGAAAAGTAAATTGCAATAAAATTAATACAAACATACCTATGTGTAGTTTGATATTCGTTTTTATTAATCATAATCATAACGATTTTTCGGTGGTAATGCTTTGGCCCTTTGGCCGTAATATGCTGTAATATTTTGCTGGTTTCATGTATTTCTTATAGCATAAAGTTATCATAGAAACACTAATATCAGATTCATATTTATGTAAATACATGCCAACTAAACTGCCGAAAGAATTAATGTAAAAAATTAATTAAAGAAATAACTTCTGCTTTTAGTTTTTAGTGCAGCTGAGCATCTCAGCATTAATTAATGAGGCATTTCCTTCGACGGCCCATAAAAATGCGTTATAATGTGCTCATAAATAGTTTTGCAGTTATTTGCTACTGTGTGCCATGCGTAATAATATTACAGCAATTACGGTGTGTATTCATACATGTGGGATTTTCTGTAAGAAAATATTTACAATCTTCGGTGTTTTCGAATTTTAACGCATTTATGAAAAGTTGCCGAAATCGGGTTTTTTGTCAATACTATTTCAGCCGACAGACGAATTGCTAACTTGAAACTATTTTTCGCTTTATGGTGCGAATAAATTTCTCTTCTGCTATATCCAACTGTGATCCAACATACACAGTAAAAGCACGGTTTAATTTTAACACCAAAAAGACAGGAAATTTAGACGATATAGGATATAGGTCCACTTACAAATGGTTTCATTTTGTTTAAAGAATTCTATTATTGTGTATTAAATTTTAACATGTTTAAATCAGATATTTTGAATATAATTATTAGTGAATTTCTTTTAAAAAATTACTTCTGGATTTGAGCCGTTTATTTTGAAAGTGGCTTAAGTTAAGTCACTTTTATATTATTTTGAGACATTTTGCATTTTAATGTGCTTAAAAATATTTTTACCAATTATAGAGAAATTTCACTTATATTTGTTATGTATCTCGGTTACTTATATTTTTTCAGTATACATAACTTCGCACAGACTTTACTAAATCGCCATTTTTATTACTGCAAAGTGACTTAAGCCACTTTCAAAATTAATAGTTAATAAAAACTAAGAATTTATATTGAGTTTCTCCGATGTGTTTTACAAAAGTAATGTTTGAAAGACAGTTTAAAAATTATATAAGTAATTTATTTAATGTATGTCATTATAAGTTTATTTAAGTTTTTTTAATTATCATTAATATTCATAAAATACTTAAGTAATTAGTAATTTATAAACGTATTTCATGTAAACGTTGTATTGAATCTTTGTCATTAATAGAAGTGGTGAATGAAGTCTTCGGACATGAAACTTAAGTCTGTTTTATACTATACTATTTTTTTCGTTTTAATCGTATACGATTTTCTAGTACGGTGTCAATCAGAAATTAAAAATCTTGAACGAAGAATTCGTACGAAATTACTACGTGCCCTAAATGCGTCCAATTTTAGTATGGGCGCATGCGTATTCTACTGTAACTGTATCTGACTCATGGTCTACTACACAGGTTGGGAAACTCCCATATAAAACCGACTGAGGCCGGTAACTAGTTCCGTAAATTATCCCACAGATGGAGATAAGTCTAAGAACCGTTCACCATAAATTATCGCTAGATGGCGATAAGTCTAAGAACCGGTTCGTGCACAAGATTTTGACAGTCAGCAAGATTTATAAGCTTTTGCTTAAAAAATTCAAATTTAATCAATCAGATGATGTATATAAAAATGTTTTAACCGAATTTTTAAGTCAGTTTTGTTCAAAATGTATTCTTAAACTCAATCGCCATCTAACGGATTTTTATGGCGAATGGTTCTTAGACTTATCGCCACCTAGCGGAAATTTACGTCAAAAATTTCCAGATTTTTTGACAGGCTTCCTAACCTGTGTAGTAGACCGTGATCTGACCGCATGTCATTTGTGGGTTAGGTTAACTGAAACAATCAAACGATGTTAAATACTACTTATTACCGTTAATCCCTCACAATTTATTTTGTAGGAATAAATATGTAGAATGGGACAAGCGTTAAATATACGTTAAATTTGAAAATGATTCGCTTTCTGTTCTGTGTTCAAATTGAACATTTGACATGGTTACTCAAGGTGCCAACAAAATATGATAAAAGTTACTAAAAAGTAACCAAAATATATTGGAGTTTTCGTACTAAAAAATAGTAGAATGTAAATGGTTCATATTTTCCATGCTAAATTCTTGAACGAAATTTTTGTATTAAAAATCGTATACGATTTTCTTAAACGAAAAAATAGTATAGTATCAAACAGACTTAAGTTTTAAAGTTTTAAAATAACTGGTAAATTGGGGGTAGGTATATAGGGAAGCAAATCCAATGTACCTATTTGCACTTCTGTTTAACAATAATAGTTCTATTGACGAAAATAGTAATGATTTTGAAAGAATATGCAAGTAAAATGTTTAAAGATAAAATTAACTTACATTTTTGTAATTGTAAAACAGCTTTAACTCATTTTTTGCAAAACGTGACTTATGCCACTTTCAAAATAAACGGCTCATTTAGTAAATTTGTTAAAATAATTGTGCAAAATTTTTTCATATTTTATATTCAAGGTATCTAATATGTAACAATTTTTTTTGAAAAACCGAGATAAGTTGCTTACATTTTTGTAAAATTCCGGATATCACATTATGCCTACGACATATCAAACAAATTTGAGTTAATAAACATTTTATTATTACTAAAACTATTGACGAATTACTTTAAAAAACGTCTCGTTTAGGCTAAATTTTAGAATTGTTATAGTAATCTATGACCAAGGATTGGACATCCTGAACAACCAGGGCAATGTTTTCGTCGAACTTCTTAGATACTATTTGTTATAAACAACTTCTAAGACCCCATAGCCATAAAAGTGTCGTACGTCTGCTTAAATATTATCTACCATTGTGTTTCTTAAATAGGAATTCGATTCATGCTAACATTAAACTGAATGCCTCTTGAATTTTAAACGCAAGGTTGAAGGACATTTCTTTGATTATTAATATTAAGAATGCATTTAGTAAACCGAACAGTGCTACCAACTTAACCATGCATTTATTCGAACATTTTTTGTAGACTCCAGACGTTATTGCGAATGCTTATAAATCGCCTTGGTCGATTTGAAAAATTAAAATGTATGCAAATAATGACTAAAAATTTAAAATTCACGGCTATAACGAATTGGCATTGTGTGGTATGAGAATAATCGAGTGCAAAGGTATTCAGAGTATTTGGTTGCTTTTACGCGCATCGCGGCAGGCTTTTTATTGTGCCCTTTTTGCATTTCATTCCCACGCTGCACATATAACATTCGTTTTAAGATATGTTATGTTGTGTTATGCAGTTAATGCTAAGATATGCATCTCGCTTATTATTATTTATAGACCGAGCTATGGTTTATAACTTCTGTATCATGTCGCGATGAATTGTGTTTTAATTTGTTTTTGATCTTAGCTCTAATTAAAACAGATAGAAGCTTCAAAGAAGGTAAATGAGTTGATTAATTCAAACCGTTCCTTCGTTTGGTGTAATGTAAGTGGAAAGATGATAGATATTTTTTAACGTAATGTTAATTTATGGAAAAACAGTAATTGACCCGTGTTACAACGTGTAGATATATTAACTTACTTTTTTTTCTGCGTCCGGCCAGAAAATCAGTGGTTTCCTATCAATTTTTAGGCTAGAAAATACATCTTTACTGGCCTAGGCCAGAAAGTAACTGGTTGCCATGGTAATACAACTCTTTACCGGCTTAGGCCGGAAAGTAACTAGTTGCCATGGTGATGAGTTGTTTTGTTGATTTGCGCTGTCAAACAAGCGTCATGATACCACCAAGCGAGTTTTCACCTATAGTTTGCTAAGCTATTGTTTAATTATGGATGGTGACGATGGTGATTTTGGTGTCAGTGGCGGGCGCAGAAAAAATATTGTATGTAACATACCCGTAAAGTGTCTTTACTGGACTAGTATGCTTTCAGGACTCTCCTACGGCTCGTCCAAAAACTGTCTACTCGTCTAGTAAAGTACCACTTTTCGGTTACGTAAATAACTAATACACTAGCATAGAACAACTTTGACTAGAACATGCCATTTTCTTAATACAACGTGGATACAGTTCACTGGTTTTTATTATTATTCGCTTCTAAAAATGGCGACCAATTAAGAACACAAAAAAACGATTATACATAGACAGACGGTAGCAAAACATAATAACATCAGAAGATTCATTATCCAAAACTAAGAATGATGTTTTAGACTTAATTTATTTTACTTCAAGGTTGCCTAAAATCGGATGTTCTTCTGTTTCAAAGAATTATAGGTGATTAAAATTCCTTTGAAATGAAAAAAATAGCAATAAACTCACAACATAACCACTGAAAACATTTATGTATTTCTAGAAAAATTTTATAACTAAGAATGTTGAATTTTCAAAGATTATTTATTGTCACAAATATTATTTTTTTTTAATCTGACTTAAATTTGTCCATTTTTTTTTAAATTTGCAATTTCTTGATAAATCCATGATAACATAATATTTTAGTTGTCCCAGTGCTTGAACACCTACAAACCTACACAGTAAAAAGTACGGTGTTAATTTTAATACAGAATGACACGGAATTGGGATTACTTAAGTTTACGTAAAAATAATGTTATTTTGCCTTAAGAAAAATTAAATATTCTAGCCCTATATTGTTTGTCAAATTTTAACATTTTTTAGCTGACGTTTTGAATCAGTCGGTTTCAATAATTTCTATAAAAAAATTACCTTAGGATTAAGTGAATATGTTAAAATATTTGTGGTAAATTTGCTGTGTTTTAAATTCAATGTATCTAATAATTAACTCATTTTCATAAAAAAAAAAACCTAAATAAATTGCTTATGTTAGTAGATAACATTGACAAAATGTCTTTTGTTCAGTGACGTTTTGCTACCAATAAAAATAGCATTTGTCTCTGTTCTTTGTCATTTGCAATTTAAGTTCGATTCTTTAGAAATCAACACGCTGCAAATTTGTCAGAATGACAAAACTCTACAAAGTATCAAATTAACGCGAAATCTAAGATAACATTAACACCAAAATTTCATCCAAGTACATCAAGGCGGTCAATTTTTAACTGTGCATCAAACAGTTGGGGCTGGGCGCTTACATGCAATTATCAGTTGCGGGTGTCATTACCATTGGTTTATATCCTTATACCTATTATCTCAAGAGCACACACCGTAGCGTACTCGTAGAAATTCATGTTGAAACCGAACAATTTAGTTGCTTGTGTGCTTCTGCTATGTGACTCCTGATTTAGTTTTGCGTCGTGAGCGCGATTTAGCCATTCGCGGATCAAACTGTTGCAGCAGAACTGATTAATTGCATGTCAACGCCTAGCCAGCCCAACGGTTTATCTTGTGTGTTGTTTTTGAAAACTGGTATTATAAACTCAAAAATAATAAACCAGTCAAAAAATCGTTGTGACGATTTTTAAAATTCGAAAATATTTTTAAGAATAAATTTAAACTGTATTAATTCATTAAGCAGATATTTTTATCTTAAATGGCAGTTTAATGTTCTGGCTAAAGTTTAAGAAAAAAAAACCTAAAATAAATAAATAAATAAATCAAGCGTATTGTTAGATATTTTACATTTCTGTGTTGAAACTATTGAAACATAGCAGCGTTGTTCAAAATGCGCTTCACTTTGCCACCGGTCATAAGTTTTGAAAACTTTGTAGTACATCTTAGAGAAATGGAAAAATATTGTAACAGTTCTGTTTTTATGTTTCGTACCCCATTACATCATGCTCGTGAATGTTTCATAGCAATTAACATACAATATCGTTATTCAGCCGAGCGTAAAATACTTCAAGAGAGACAATGAAAAACGCTAATGTGTTTGTATAAAATTCTCAAGTTGGAAGATTTTAATACCTACGATATATAAATTAATGCTGTTGTAGCCGGATATGTTAAAAAATTAATTGCTCGACATATGGTCACACATTTAGCACGACAAAAATATTAAAAATCGGCCGTTTCAGTAGAGATAAAAATGTATGACGATTAACTCTACATACTTTTGAGTTTTAACGATCCAATCATTTTTTAACAGATTATATGCAAAGTGTAAAACAAAGCATTTAGTTCTAGTTTGTGTGGAAATTAAGTTCATAAAGTGTTTTAGCATCTTCAGCAGGTGTCTAAATCGACCGTCATTTATTGCTACACTTTACTAATAAACACAATTGAAGATTTTATCGCATCAAACAAATTTCTCTGTGTATTTATAATCCTTAATTTTGCTAATTAGCAGCTGACCCTCATAAAATGACATTATATGTTGGTATAACCATCGTTTTTTTTTTTTTTTTAATTATTATGTCCCGTACTTAAAGTAATAAACCGTCCTTTATTTTAAACGTGTCACACAGAAAATGAGTGTAATGGTCCGTTTAGCTTACCAAAAAAAAATTGTTTCTTGGTAAATTAATGTCTGTCTTTGGTGCATTCTACCATCTAAAGAAACCCTAGCTCTAGCTTAAGTACATACAGGGTGGGCATTTGGTCTAGAGCAGTGTTTAACAAACTGTTGTACGCGTACCCCCAGGGTTCGCGAAAGGGTGCACAGCGATATACTGTATTTTACTTCAGCATTTTTAGCTATAAAAATGAAGCTAGTAAAATAGTATTATTTAAAACTCCCTGAAACTAATTCTCTTCGGCCGAGAGGCTTACGCCAGTTAGACCAAAATTTCTAAAAGGGTACGAGATGGTTGTAAGTTTGGTAAACACTGGTCTAGACAAGAAAATATTTAAAAAACTGTAATTGTATTTGTTAAAAGCTGTATAAAGATATATGGGCTAAAGAAAGTCTCACACAAAAATTAATTTAAAACTTTCGTTAGTGTGCAAAAGACATTGCAACTTGTACTTATAATTATTGTACTGTTCCTTGTTGGGGCTCTTTGATTTGAACAATACATATTACTTCTTATACAAATTTTTCTTAATTGTATTAATTTTGCTTCTTTTTGTTCTAGGTACAGGAAGGTACAATGATGGTTATGCCGACACATATGGTTCACCATATGATGGAACGCCATTCCAGACAGTTCCAAGTGGTACAAATACCGGAGCACCAGATCAGTGGCCCCATAATCCCTCCGATTTGGGGTCCCTCGCTCATGCTCACTCTCACACACATCCAGCATTTCTTTCTGCTGGTATGTCAGTCAGAGAAAGTATGAATCCACTTGGTCCTGACACCAAACCCATGTTACAAAATGGTATGATGGGTGCTTATCCAACAAGTGGCGGTGCTGGAGGACCCTGTTTCACAGGTACAGTTCACATTCTTTGTCAACATTTTTTTTTACACTGCATGCCCTTACTGAATATGGAACTCCAATATGACGCGTAAAATTTTGTTCTAAAAATACAGCACGGGGTCATGATAAGTTAACCATTGCTATTTTCACAATGCAAATTAATGTCTAATTACATAGGAACTGAGAAATCACATTGTGTTTGTGCATATGCGTGATAAACAGCAGTAGTTAAAAAACGTACGCCAATATGTTAAAGTAATCCCAAAATTGCCTCTATTTACGCTTTAATTGCCAATAGACTGTACCGGCGATGACGCGTTTTCAAGCTGAGCGCTGATTGGCTGACGTGTACTTATGGGCGTACACCTTAGGGCCTGTTTTGTAATTCGTTCTTGGACTAATCATATACATGCTGTTCTTGTATTTGCACATAAACGCTTATCAAAATTGATACATTTATTTTAAGGTATGCATGTTAAACTAATAACTACCAAATCTATATATATAAAAGAGCTTGGATGTTTGTTTGTTTGTGTGTTTGTTTGTTTGTTTGTTCGCTATAGAATCCTAGGTCCGTTGACCGATTGGGACCAAATTTTGCACAGTTACTATTTAGGACCTGACGGATCAAACGTCATATAAAGAACGGCCGGAAATGCCCGGGAACGGCCGGAAACGTCCGCCGAGCGCGAGCGCGGAGCGCCAGTAGTCTGTAATTGAACGTTTGGAAACGTCCGCCCGGCGCGAGCGCGGAGCGCGAGTAGTCTGTGATTGATAAAAGATAATTGTAATCACCCGTGCAACGCCGGGTAAATCGCCTAGTATAATATATAATAACAAATGTGTAAATGGTTGTTGGTTGGTCTTTTCATGTACAGTCCAATGTGTGTCCAGTTACAATTCACTTAATGTTTTAGAACTGTTCTGTTTATCTAATCCTTTTTTTTTATTTCTTTATAGGCTCAGGGCCAATTCAGCTGTGGCAGTTTTTGTTGGAACTGCTGACAGACAAATCTTGTCAAAGTTTCATTTCATGGACTGGTGATGGTTGGGAGTTCAAACTGACCGATCCTGATGAAGTAGCACGTCGATGGGGTATTCGCAAGAATAAACCAAAAATGAATTACGAAAAACTATCCCGAGGACTACGCTATTACTATGACAAGAATATTATTCACAAGACTGCTGGAAAACGCTACGTCTACCGTTTTGTCTGTGACTTGCAGACTCTTCTTGGGTATGTATCTTGTGTAATTTATAATTTTAGTGCAAAAAACATTTATTATACAGGGTGAGTCACGACGGACGCCACGGAGTTTTATGGCCAAACGGTATATATTTTCAAACTTTTGTCGCTGTTAGATTATGTAAGTCAATAAGGGCTACATTTTAAAAGTATTTTCAAACATACAGGGTGCTCCAAAAAAGAGTGGCATATCAAAGTTATACTTTTTCTTATGGGACACCCTATATATTTTTACATTTTTGGATTCCTCTTTAAATTTACTTCAAAAAATGTCTTAAGGTTATATGGGTCTAAAGTCAGCCGTTTTCGTGAAAATTGTATTTTGATGAAAATACAGTACTTTCAAAAATTTTCAACATTTAAAAACTTTGAGAAGTGCGAAGAAATTCGCTTGGACATAATATTGACAATAGATTATGTAACACTTTGCAACACCTACATTTTTAAAATATTATACAGGGCGTTTTTTATGCTTGGTCAAAAAACCTCTATTTAAACGTAAGAATGGTAAAACTACAAATTTCTTATTATAAAAATGTCAAAAATGTGTAGGCAAACGACAAAATTATAAGTTTCCTGTTTTTTCTTTCCATTGTTTTAAATTACCACTGTCTACCTTCATAGCCTACTTAAAAATATTTTGCCCTAATAATTAACAATAAAATTGCCATATCTCGGAAAATATCAATTTTAGGTGAAAACAACCCTTATGTTTTCGAAGGAGAATTAAATTTTCTATAAGATGGTGTAAAAAAATATAGGGTTGTATTTAAAAAAAAAATGAGTTATCGATATTTAAAGTTTCACGACTTTGACCAAGCGCAAGAAACGCCCTGTATAATATTTTAAAAATGTAGGTGTTGCAAAGTGTTACATAATCTATTGTCAATCTTATCTCCAAGCGAATTTCTTCACACTTCTCTGCAATTTTCACGAAAACGGCCGACTTTAGACCCATATAACCTTAGACATTTTTTGAAGTAAATTTAAAGAGGAATCCAAAAATGTAAAAATATACAGGGTGTTCCATAAGAAAAAGTATAACTTTGATATGCCACTCTTTTTTGGAGCACCCTGTATGTTTGAAAATATTTTTAAAATGTAGCCCTTATTGACTTACATAATCGAATAACGACAAAAATTTGAAAATATATACCGTTTGGCCATAACACTCTGTGGCGTCCGTCGCGACTCACCCTGTATACATGTTGCAATAATTTTTTTCTTGGAAAATTTAACACCATATCCAATAATATAAAAATTTTATTTAATTTTTAAGTAATTTTTAGGTTGTGTATAATGCTATAAATATTTATGTAAATAATTTAATTGCAGTTATACGCCAGAGGAGCTGCATGCTATGGTAGATCTCAAACCCGAGAAGAAAGAAGACGACTGATTGGGGACTAAGCTGGTTCATTTCCCAACTTCCATAGGTCATGTTAAATTAAATTATTGACATAACTTTCACATTGGTGTCTAATAATTTCATTTTACATTCAGTATATCCCGCAGACATTATTGGTAACTTATTTTTTGAAATATTAGAAGTGATAACTCAAACATAAATAATACTGAGTATTATTTTATGTTTGTCTAATGTTAGAGACTGTGCTATTTTAATTAAAGTTAATTGATGCTCATTTTCTAATCATTTAAATGTTTGTTAAAGTATTAAATCAAAGCCCAAAAGTTTGTACTGATTATTTAATTGTTGTATAAGTACTAAGTGTTAATAACTGAAGATATAATGTGCATTTTGCAATTATATTGATTAATAAAATGATGTTGGTGTTTTACAGCAATACTCTTAGTTACTTATCAGGCAACAATAAATGTTCAACTAAAATATTATGTACGACATTGTCAATTATATACATTAAATCTACATTTTTCTATCCCTGTTAGTACATAAAGTGCTACCTTCATAAGAACGTAAGTCTTGAAACACATAAAGAAATCAGTTTTCACTAAAAACAGGAAAATTGTGTGATTTTACAATAACAATAAGTAGATAATGTATAAAGATAATAGAAATGCTCTCTTGGCTATCTCACTATAATTTTGGGAGATTGTGCCAGTGATTAGTGGTTATCTAATCACCCGATCGTCTTGTATATATCATTATTGTGATAAGCCTTATTGAATCAGAACTAATGTTTATATTTTGGAAAGTACACTTCATATTTTTTAGGGTGTTTTCAATACACGATTTTAATGATAGAGCGTTCCAAAAATTGTTGAATACTTTTATATTGCCCAGTTGCAAAAGCTGCGAGTGTGTATTAATTTTTATAAATTTATACCAAATTTTTTGCGATTGTTTTGTCAAACTTTGTTTTATTGATGATCAAACACGACAATATGAGAATTATGTAAAATTTACACCTGTTTAAGGTGCTAAATTGCAATCAATTCGTTAGTGTTCAGAAATTAGAGATTTTAATGTTAATACAAAGTTTGTAAACATTTTTAATGTGGTCTCAATTAAAATATGTTTAATGTAAGTTATTATTAATTGTAACACTTTAAAAATATAGCTGATGATCTCGTGTTAAGGATTTCATGTTGCTGTATTTGTTTAACGTGTTATTCATACATACATGTAATAAATAATAAAAAGATGTTTCAATAAAGTACTGGTGTACCAATTTTGGATTTTTAATTAAACAAATCCCTTTAAATTCCATTTTGCAAAACTAACGTGATCTGTAATTGCAAACTTTAGTTCGCCTATTGACTTATAGATGACAAATAAATTGTAGTTTGACTTTTTGCTAATAGATGACAGTTAAATCGTATTTATTTTACGTACCCAAAACCAACAACATTACGCAATTGCCCAGAGATTGTTAATTTTTTATGGGTATAAAATATCAACTACCTCTTAGTAATTGAATGTTGTAAATTTTTTGCAAATGGCTATTAGTGGTTGATAGCTAAACTAAAGTTAATATTCCAGTTTCCCATGTTTTTGTAAGCTATTGGTGAATAGTCAAAGTACATTTCTAAAAACTACTAGTTTGTTCAAATTCTTTATAAATAACATTTAATTTCAATTGTTTCACAAGTATAGTTTATTTCATTTTTTATATTTAGTTACTTATGCATTTACTGCGACGCGAATTTGATTTTAATATTTATTTTATTTAATCGTTGTATATTTCAAAAGACGGGTAAAAGTAATTGGCGCTCACAAGGGCTAAGTGATGGATCTTTAAGCAAAAATAGGCTGACTGTGCCTACAGACACATGAAAAAGAGAAAAACCTATTTTGGTTCATAAAATGTTTAAAAATTCAAATTTAAAGGAATTTGTACATAACTTAAATTATAAAATGTCCCAGCCATACCCTAAGCATGCTCTCTTTTGAATTTTGGTATTAGGAGCACATAAATAAGAAGAGATTCATCGCTTCGATTTTCTAATTAAATTAGCATGTAAACAAAGCTCAGCTGATTCCGAAATATTGCCAATGCTTTGTTGCATATGGGAATTTGGTATTAGGAGCACATAAATGAGAAGAGGTTCATCGCTTCGATTTTCTAGTTAAATTAGCATGTAAACAAACGACTCTCAGCTGAATCAACGCTTTGCGTATAGGATTTTGAATTTTGGTATTAGGAGCACATAAATGAGAAGAGGTTCGTCGCTTCGATTCTTTAGTTAAATTAGGATGTAAACAACTCTCAGCTGATTGTAATTAATTGCAAATGGCGTATAATTTCACACACGCGTTATTTTCGACCTAAATAATGATTATTAGCCCTCAAAACATTCTAATTGCAATTTTAAAATGTTTACGAAAGATGTTAAAAGTGTAAAGGCTATAGTCTTTTTACTATTTTCAAGAAAAATCGCGAATTTTCGAAACCGAAGCAAGTGGCTTAAAACTTCTCAAACACGGTATTTGTGGCCTAAAATTTAGGCCCCAAATAATGAATATCAGCCTTCAAGTGAAAATAGGACTGAATCCACGCAATATTAGCCTAACTTTGTAAGTATATTTGTAAATTTTTTTAAAGACGCAACGATTGTAAATACAAAAATTCTGTTTGTAATTTAAATGTGTTTCCTTTTTAGTTTCTTTTGTTTGAAGTACCACAAACTTAGGATCACCAAAACTGTAAAACATTTAGTAAAAGAAAGGAAGAATCCACACATTGGCCTAAACTTGTATCAGTTGTATCCAAAAATTTGTGAACGTATTTATAAAACTTCCCATAAAACAAATATGTTTCCATTATTTAATCATGTTTTCCTTTGTGGTTTCTTCTGTTTGGAGCACCACAAACTTTAGCAATAATGTGCTTATAAAGTTAGGCCCTTTGTTTTGGTTCAAAAAATGTTTAAAAGTTTAAATTGTAAAGGAATTTTTACATAACATAAATTATAAAATGTACTAACAACTAGCATGCTCTCATTCCTGTCATTTCCTGTCAATGCTTTGCTTATGGGATTTTGAATTTTGGTATTAGGAGCACATAAATGAGAAGAGGTTCATAGCTTCGATTTTCTAGTTAAATTAGCATGTAAACAACACTCAGCTGATTGCAGTTAATTGCAAATGGCGTATAATTTCACACGCGTTATTTTCGACATAAATAATGATTATTAGCCCTTAAAACATTCTAATTGCAATTTTAACATGTTCACGATTCGTGGAAAGGCTATACCTTTTGTACTATTTTCAAGAAAAATCGCGAATTTTTGAAACTAAAGTTAGTGGCTTAAAACTTCACAAACACGTAATTTATAGCCTAAAATTTAGGCCCCAAATAATAAACACCAGCCCTCATTTTTAAATACGATGTAAAATTAGGTTTGTTTCCAGTAATTAATTAATTTTTTCTTTTTAGTTTCCTTTATTTGGACGACGATAAACTTCAAAGCATCAAAATGGTGAAACCTGAAATGAAAAAGTAAAAAGGAGGAATTCACACAATATTAACCAACTTAGAATTTGCAGTGAAATTTGTGTCCATTAATTAATTATTTTTTCCTTCTCAGTTTCTTCCGTTTAAAGCACCCACATGTAAAGCGTGCAGTAAAAGGAGGAACCCACACAACATCAGCTAAAACTTGTATCCAAAATTTGTAAGTATATTTATGAAACTTTCTATAGAACAAAAATGTTCCTTTTCGACCAAAAAATCTATTTGCTTTAAAACTAAATCAAATGACTTCAAACTTGGTATATGGTATACACATTATTTGTACCCAAATTAAGGACTATTAGCCCTTAAATAATTTATTTAATATTCGTAAAATATGAAAAAAGTGCAAAGGCTATAGTTTTTGCACTTTTTTCGACCAAAAAATCGATTTGCTTTAAAACTAAAGCTAATGACAATATATTTAATTTTTGTTTAAAAATGGAAACAGTGCAAAGGCTATGGTCTATAATTGTGTTTATTAGTCTTTTATAGATCAGTGCAAACTTTATTATCATTATTCAGGCCATAAATTACGTCTGAAGTTTTAACTCGTTTGCTTTTATTTAAAAAAAATTCGTTTTGTCCTGAAAAAAAAGAGTCAAGTCTTTGCTCAAAATTCGTTTTTCATGATATTTAAAAATCTTTATTTAATTTGAGAGCCCTATTCATTGTTTAGGGCGTAAACGCTTGCAAAGGTTTATTATTTGTTTTTTTATGATTTAGCTCTCAGAATAATGTACTTTCTACCATGTCCATTTAATTTTCAGATCCAGCAGTGTTTTAGTGTTCCTGCATAGCAGTCTGTGCAACGGATGCCTCTTCAACAGTAGCAGTTTATCCTGTTTGATGTATTTATATTCAAAATATCTTAGTACCTATACGAAAATTTTGCAACAAAACACAAATTTTCTAGGTATTAGGTGTTAATAATTTTTAACACTTTCAACAGTGTTCAGAGATTTTTTTTAAATGGTAACATTAATATTTAAACATTGCTGCTAATGTTTTACATAAATCAGTGTAAACTTGTATTTAAGAGCATTAATAATTTTATTGTGTTTTAAATGTTATCACTGATCAATGTAAAAGTTCTTCAGACAATGTTATAAAAGTAATTGTTAAAAGTTTTTATCAAACTGGAAGTGCTGGTAAAGTGTTAATTATTAAAACAGTTAATAATGAATTTTGTGTATAATATTTAATCATGTCATAATTATGAACGAGTTTTCAGTTGTAATGTTGCTTAAAAATTGTTACTTCACTACCTATGGTAACGCTTATTAATATTATAATGAAATTGTTGTATTAGGAATGGAATATTCATGTTTGTGATTAAATTTGCATCGAATAATGGCCAGTTATGAGTGTTGACTATTTTTAAAAACCCCAACAGTGCTTTGAGGTATGTTAAAAATGATAGCTTGTGTTTGAATCATTCTTACAAGTAATAAATGTTATCCCTGACCGATGTGAAAGGTCTCTAGACAAAATTTTAATTGTAATAAATTTATTTTAAAAAAAAATTAAACTGTTACAAAGTTTTAATTACTTAAAACAGTCAGTTATAAAGTTTGAGTGTTATATTTATTTAATTGTATCATAATTATAAGCAAGTTTTCCATATGTAATATCGCTCAACTTAATTACGTGCATGTTAACATGTATTGAAATAATAAAAACATTGCAAAATAATGTGCTTTTAGTTTAATACACCATCAACCAAAGAAAACAGCGTGTTCTGTGAAAACAGCAACCCTCAATTCACGAAAGTAAAGTTAAACTGTAACCTCCTTCAATTTCTGTGATCCTGATACTCCTGATACAAAATCGCCATCGAAAACTTGACAAATGATTCAAAAACAAACTTAAGGACCAGAATCGCATAAATGGTGACGTCACTAGTGTTTACAAAATTTTTATTATAGCCCCAGCAATGGTTTCGTGTCAATAAATTTGAATTTGGAGTATCAGGATCACAGAAGTTAAAGGAGGCACAAGCTAATTAGACTTAAGGACCAGAATCGCATAAATTGATGTGACGTCACTAGTGTTTACAAAATCTTTATTTTATATAGCCCCAGCAACGGTTTCATTTCAATAAATTTGAATTTAGAGTATCAGGATCACAGAAGTTAAAGGAGGCACAAGGTAATCGGACTTAAGGACTAGAATCGCATAAATTGATGTGACGTCACTAGTGTTTACAAATCTTTATTATTTATAGCCCCAGCAATGGTTTCATTTCAATAAATAAATAATACTGCAGTAGGTTATTTAAATAATATACTATAGTAGATTATTTATATAATACACTATAGTAGATTTTTTAAATAATACACTATAGTAGATTTTTTAAATAATACACTATAGTAGATTATTTAAATAATACACTATAGTAGATTATTTAAATAATACACTATAGTAGATTATTTAAATAATAAACTATAGTAGACTATTTAAATAATACACTATAGCAGATTATTTAAATAATACACTATTGTAGAATATTTAAATAATAGACTATAGTAGACTATTTAAATAATACACTATAGCAGATTATTTAAATAATACACTATAGTAGATTATTTATATAATACACTATATTAGATTATTTAAATAATACTGCAGTAGGTTATTTACATAATCTACTATAGTGCATTATTTAAATAATCTAATGCAACATTATTTAAATAATCTATTTTATAGTGTATTATTTAAGTAGGTTATTCAAATAATGTACTGCAGTATTATTTAAATAATACGCTACAGTAGATAATTTAAATAATGCTATATTTAAATAATATACTATAGTAGATTATTTAATTAATACACTATAGTAGATTATTTAAATAATACACTATAGTAGATATTCAAATAATACACTGTAGTAGATTATGTATATAATAGAAAATAGACTATAGTAGATTATTTAAATAATACTGCAGTAGGTTATTTAAATAATACACTATAGTAGATTATTTAAATAATACACTACAGTAGACTATTTAAATAATACACTGTAGTAGATTATTTATATAATACACTATAGACCAGGGCTTCTTAAACTGTGGGTCGCGACTCCCAGGGGGGTCGCGAGACTACTGAAAGGGGGTCGCAAAGATCTGATACTTTTCAATCATTATAAATAAAATTTTAAAATTAGTATACACACTACGTACAAATATAAATACAAATAAAAATTGTTACAAAAGTTTATTTTTTCTATTGAATATATAGATATAGTTTTATGTTTTCTTATAAAAAAATTGTTACAAAAGTTTATTTTTTCTATTGAATAAATATATATATAGTTTTATGTCATTCTACGGTTAATATATATTTCATTATATGGAGGAGGGGGTCGTTTAAAATTTCCTAAGCTTGAAGGGGGTCGCTATATAAAAAAGTTTAAGAAGCCCTGCTATAGACTATAGTAGATTATTTAAATAATACTGCAGTAGGTTATTTAAATAATCTACTATAGTGCATTATTTAAATAATCTAATGCACCATTATTTAAATAATTTATTATAGTGTATTATTTAAGTAGGTTATTCAAATAATGTACTGCAGTATTATTTAAATAATACGCTACAGTAGATAATTTAAATAATGCTATCCTTAAGTCCGATTTTGAATTTATTTGATAGTTTTCGAACGCGATTTTTGTATCAGGAGTATCAGGATCACAGAAATTGAAGGAGGTTACAGCCTAATACAAATCTATGGTGGTAATGCAGTTTCCTGTAAATTTTTTAAATTTTGGACATGCAGCTGTGGATAGCATTTATGAATTGAGGGTTGCCTATTTCTTTAGGTGTTTGTGTACGTTAAAATAAAAACACATTATTTGACAATATTTTTAATATCCCAATAAATGTTATTATACACGTAATTAAATTACAACTTTTGAGCGACACTACATATGAAAACTTGCTTATAATTATGATACAATTAAATATTACACTCAAACTTTATTTTTGACTATTTTAGTAATCACTTTAATATTTCCATTACTACAATTAAAATATTGTCTGGAGACCTTTCACACTGGTCAGGGATAACATTTATTACTTGTAAGAATGATTCAAACACAAGCTATCATTTTTAACATACATCAAAGCACTGTTGGGGTTTTTAAAAATTGTCAACACTCATAACTAGCCATTATTCGATGCAAATTTAATCACAAACATGAATATTTCATTCCTAATACAACAATTACATTATAATATTAATAAGCGTTAACATAGGTAATGAAGTAACAATTTTTAAACAACATTACAACTGAAAACTCGTTCATAATTATGACATGATTAAATATTATACACAAAATTCATTATTAACTGTTTTAATAATTAACACTTTACCAGCACTTTCAGTTGGATAAAAACTTTTAACAATTACATTTATAACATTGTCTGAAGAACTTTTACATTGATCAGTGATAGCATTTAAAACAATAAAATTATTCATGCCCTTAAATACATGTTTACACTGATTTATGTAAAACATAAGCAGCAATATTTAAATAGTAATGTTATCATTTTTAATACATCTCTAAACACTGTTGGAAGTGTACTAAATACGACATAATTTATAACAAACCCTGCCTTAAAAGAATTGACTAAAACAAGAAAATGGATTGTCTATTTTGTGGGCTTCTATGGCCGAGGTCCTGTGGACTGACTTGATTTCCAGGTTGAAACGGTGTCGAAGATTCCTTAGCAGACACTTTGTTTGTTTTCATTTCTGATGTCTTCTCTTAAGGAAACTGGAGATCGTAATCTGGAACTGAAAAAAAAATCAAACTAAAACACTCAGCATAAAATAATGTTAACAACTAAAAGCAAACCTCGTAAGCAGTCTTAAGTTCGTTGTACAGGCACAAAAAAATTTTAAACAGACTGTTTAAAATCTAATTTTGTAATATATGTAACACATGGCATATTAAATACTTAATAAGAAAATATTATTTTACAAACAAATGCCCTCAAATTATTGGTTTTATTCCTCGAATAACTATTTTAAGAGAAAAAGCTTCTTTCATTCTGCATCAAGCAAAATTCTGGCCAATGACTGCGATTTTCGTTAAAATTTTATACTTCATGAGGCAAGAATCATCTTCCATTTCTGCAACCATATTCAGCTGCGGATTAAGTATTTGGACGACCCTAGGCGCAGTTCGATTTTGATACTGACGTCCTATAAGTACACTTCTGCAATAATCCAACACTGAATACAATACATTTCATAAAGATTTCTGATCGGATGGTTGAAGAAAGATCATCAAAGAAACAAACACAAGTACTAACATCTGAAAAAAAGGATAATACCGCTATAATTAATTTTCACTTCAAGTTTAAAACAATACGCTTTTTCTTGGACCCGATGACACATGCAATTAACATTAATTCTGTGGTTAATAACATTATTGTGAGTTTAAAGCTAATGGTGTAACTTGTTACATAAATAACAATTTTTAGTTACAACTAACTGAACAATTGATAACTTACTTTTAATTATAATACAATTAGATATCAAGCTCAAAATGCATTATTTAATGTTTTAATAATAACTTCATCGACAGCATTAATAATGTTGTAAAGATTTTAATTACTACAATCAAAATATTGTCATGAGGATTTTTACGTAAATCAGAGAAAAGATTCCTCGTTCACAAAAAGATTTAAAGTGTTTTTACACCCAAGTTAGCACCGAATTATGTAAAGCACAAATTGTGCTAGAAAAATTTTGGCTAAGGTTGTAAGAATTCCTCCTTTTACTTCATGCTTCAAAATTTTGGTGCTCCAAACAAAAGAAACTAAAAAGGAATAAATTATTGGAAACAAATTGAACTGCACATTCTGAAAAATTAAAGTATAAACATTGCTTTTTACAAGGCATGTTTGTTCTATAGAGAGTTTTATACATATACTTACAAATTTTGGCTAATAATATGTGCATTCCTCCCTTTTTCTCTTTAAACTTCATACTTCACAGTTTTAATGCTACAAAGTTTGTGGTGCTCCAAACAGAAGAAACTGAAAGGAAAACAATATTAAATAATGGAAACAAATTAAACTGCAAATTCTGGGGAAAAAAACAGAACTTTTCTATTTAATGCATATTTGTTCTAGAAGAAGATTCATAAATACACTCACAAATGTTTGTACAAATTTTGGCTAATGTGTGGATTTTTCCTTTCTTTTACTATATGCTTCACAGTTTTGGTGCTCCAAAATTTGTGGTACTTCAAACAAAAGAAACTGAAAAGGAAACACATTTAAATTACAAACAGAATTTTTTTATTTACAATCGTTGCATTTTTAGAAAAATTCAAAAATATACTTATAAACTTTCAGAGACCACTTTTGGCTAATATTGTAAGGATTCATATTCCTATTTTCAGTTGACGGCTGATGTTCATTATTTGGGGCCTAAATCTTAGGCCACAATGCCACAAATACCGTGTTTGTGAAGTTTTAAGCCACTTGCTTCGGTTTCGAAAATTCGCCATTTTTCTTGAAAATAGTAAAAAGACTATAGCCTTTACACTTTTAACATCTTTCGTGAACATTTTAAAATTGCAATTAGAATGTTTTGAGGGCTAATAATCATTATTTAGGTCGAAAATAACGCGCGTGTGAAATTATACGCCATTTGCAATTAATTACAATCAGCTGATAGTTGTTTACATCCTAATTTAACTAAAGAATCGAAGCGACGAACCTCTTCTCATTTATGTGCTCCTAATACCAAAATTCAAAATCCTATAAGCAAAGCATTGGATTCAGCTGAGAGCTGTTTGTTTACATGCTAATTTAACTAGAAAATCGAAGCGATGAACCTCTTCTCATTTATGTGCTCCTAATACCAAAATCCCATAAGCAACAAACCATTGACAATATCTCGGAATCAGCTGAGAGTTGTTTACATGCTAATTTAACTAGAACTAGACAATCGGCCGGTAAAATTAGGTTTTTAATTTATTTCTCAAACTTTAAATTACTATCTTATCAAACATCACTTCAGTTAAACATTGGACAAGCAACATCAGTCCGTAATTTTGTGGCTTAAGTCGCTTTACAGTAATAAAAAATGGTGATTCGTAGACATTTGTGCGTTATGTAGGTACTATATTGAGAAAAATATGTCACCGAAATAACAAATATAAGAAATTCCTCTATAGTTAGCATAAATATTTTTATACATATTAAAATGCAAAACATTTAATATCTCAAAATAACATAAAAGTGATAGGTAGTTCCACGACATTTGATGTCGCGACATCAAATGTCACCGTGTGAACTACCCTTAGACTTATGCCGTTTTTAAAATAAAGGGCTTAATTATTTATTGCTAGTTCAATCAAACAAATTACAATAAAAAAACATTTAAACTGAAATAGTTCATGAATACCTATATTTTCGGAAAAATAGAAAACATTCTAAAGTAAAGCATTTGAATAAAAAAAATGTAGAGCCAATATAGGAATTCCAAATAACAATTAATCGCGCTCAATTACATCAAATTCCAACTTAAAAATCCTGTAAAAATTGATAAATTTATACAAATATATAATCTTCGAACATTTTAGGAAATTTTTGGAAAAAAACCACCAAGAGCCTAAGGGCTTTTAGTTATTTTTTAATCGAACATAAAACACCCTGTACATTTTACATGTATTTCGACGCGACGGTTCAATTGTACTTATTTTTTATTTTACGAACAAATGTTCAAGTATGCGTAACTAAAACATAAAAAGACATCTTGTTAAAACAAATATGCAGTTAAATATGTTACCACCCCAGAATAACACCCTTAAAACACGTCCAAGCAATACATCTTAAGCAATCTGAAGAATTAGGCAAGACTGCAGCTTTACAAATATAGCTCCTGGCGCAGACTGTTCACATTATGTGACAAAACACTAGTTCGAGTGGAGTCTGGAGGAGATCCAGATCTTCAATTTCATCTCAAATGCTTAAGGACGGTGTAACAATTGTGTTTTATGTGAAAATAAAATGACAAACCTCAAGGTTGCTGTTAGAATACGCCCGCTATCGCAAAGGTAACGTTAAATAAACTTCATATTACTTTGTTTATTTGTTAGGAGTTAAAATAATATTATTGCGTTTTAAATTGTAAGTTAGCAAACGATGTTTACTAGTAAATTATTTATATTGATTAATATTTCAGAGTTTTTTTAAAAATTTTACGTTATCCTATTTTTTTTTAACAAATCGATTATTTATTTTAACAATACATTGTAAAAAAAACTGTTCAGGTAGTATTTAAAATACAATCGTGAAGTTTCAATATAGTTTTTCTGCATTGTATTAAAACCTTCTTTTTCCAATTTCAACCATGGTACTAGTTAAAAATATGTAAAAAAAAAACAACTGGATCGTGTTTAAGTTGCTAGTAGCAATGATATGATTCACAATGCAACGGACGGACAGACAAATAGTCGAAACTATACGTTTGATTTTCAAGCACATAAACAAATCCAAAAATAATCATTTAGCACAAACTGTTTCAGATCCATCTATTTATGCAACTTTTTTAGTCAACAATTAATTTCAAGATATGAGTTAAAAATCGAAAGCAAAAATCTTAAGGAAAAAATAAATGCAAATGCTTCACAAGTAATACAGTAATAAATAGACAATACAATTATTTTTCATACAAGGTGTTTCACTATATTTTCTCACCATTGAGTTGGGATTTAGGAAACCAGATATAAGAACTACAAATTCCATGAGACAAAAATAATTGAAAAATCCGATTTTTCAATATACCTAATATTGTTGTTTTTTTTTAAAGAATGTTTTGATAATGGTGATTATACAGGGTGGTCCACATAAAAAGGCCACTACTGGGATCTCGTAAACGGTAAGTGATACGAAGAAGCTTAAATTAAAAAAATGGTTTCCCTTTCTGAGACCTATTTTGTGATGCTTTAATGTTTTAAACAAGTTCCATTGCATGCTAGATAATAAACAAAAGTCAAAATGGGTATTTTTTTAATCGTTAATAACTTGGTTATACTTGATAGTACCTACAAAAATATTTTTGGAGAGAAGTTGTACATTTTTTTACGCACTGTAAAATGAAAACATGCATTGGTTTCAATATTCTTTGAATTCATGGCACTCTGTAGCTTCATAAGGGCTTTTTTATGAATTTTATTTATTTTGAGCCTAAATACCTATACATTAAACCTTATATTATTGAAAAGAGGAAAAAAGTATAACCGAGTTATAAATGATTTTTAAAAAATGCCCATTTTGATGTGTCTTTATTATCTAGCGTGCAATGGAACTTTTAAACATTAAAGCATCACTGAATAGATCTCAAAAAGGAAAACAATTTGCCTAATTTAAACTGCTTTGTAGCTCTTACCGTTTACTAAATCCCATGATCCCAATAGTGAACCTTCTGTGGACCACCCTGTATATAATTGAATCAAAATGTACCATTTGCTTATTATCTATTCAAATGCCTTTTATGCAATGGTAATTTTTTTTATTTCGTATGTTTCAATTTTATTGGTGTCAAAATTTAAGATGGCGCCCAGATTGAATAGGGAAGTTAATGTAGAAAAAAATAAGCTACATGAAAAAAAAATTAAACGCAGAATCAAATTTAAACAATGAAAAAGTTTCTGCAGAAATAACCAATTATTATAAATGACAACGTCAAAAAGCAAAAACCTAATATTTTAGTTTCCATGAAAATTGTTGCAAATATCTTACATCTATTTTGACATGGTCGATCAACAAATATAGGAACTTTCTCAATTTACAACAATGCTCTATCTCTAATAATAACAAGATTCCTATGGTTGCCAGAGAATTTGAATCACTCCGTATATGTAAACGCATAACGCGATATAAGATTTTTAAGTCGTGTTTCACAACTCGTAGCCGTTTTAAAATTTAGACGTAGTATGAAAATGATCCAAAATACAACACTAATAACGCACCGTTGCAAAACAGGCATGACATGCTTTAGATTATCTTGTAAAACAAAACCATGATACACATTTTTGCTAATATTAGAATTCTGAAATTTATAAATGACCTCGAGCGAACACTGAAACTTAATTACCACAAGAACTCTTTTATACTTTGAAATGATTATCAGTTACTCCTGATTTATTTGCAGTTTTAAATAAGACCAGTCATTGTTAAGAAATATTATGTAATTGTTTAAAGATCCAGTCGTATTTAAACCGATTTCATAGACAATAATCCTATGTGACTAACAATAATCTCATGCGACCAATAGGAGCTCCATACACAACAATAAGTGACCATGGATATAGGTACAATCTACCCTATGTATTGTAAAGGTGTTTCAACAAGAGATGTAGGATTTGTTTTTTTTTTAAATAAATTTCAAAGAATTACGATAATAAAGATTTTTAAAATGTCGTTATAGAGTAGACATATAGATTGTGTATAGAAAAGCCCAATAGCAAGCACATCATCCAAATGACCGCCTTGGCTCTTTTTATGGACTGTCACCCTTTTCTTGAAGTTTTTGGTCGTTTGTTCGTAAAGATCCAGCTCTATCAGCAATAGCGGCTTTGATGTTGGCTTTGAGAGCGTGAATTGACTGTGGATTTTTGGCAGACTTTTCCTTTATTGTAGACCCAAATAAAAAAGTCCAATGGTCTCAAAGCGAAATCGCATAATCTTGGTGGTCAATTCATGTCGCCATTTCTCGAAAATAAACGATCTGGAAACTTGGAACGCAATAAAGTGATTGTTATGCCACTTGTATGGCACGTGGTATTATCTTGGTGGAAGTAGAGGTCCGCTATATCCTTATTTTCCAGCTCAGGTCACAAAAAGTTCATCATATCCTTACAGCGCACTCCATTGACCGAAACAGCTCTTCCAGCCCTTCCTTTAAGGAATTGAGGTGTTTGGGTCTTCTTCGACACTTTTACTCACTGCTGCAATATTTTTGATTAAACGGCAAACCCAAGTGAGCTTTGGTGAACCGGTTTCTTTGAATTTCTTTATTAGGTTCCTAATAGAGGGTTTTACTTGGTAGACGATTATCTGGGAAAAACGTACAAATTTTGTATTCGTGAAAGAACGTAACTGTTGTCATAAAATTCAACGATTTGTAAGAGTTTTGCGTTTGTGTACCGCTTCATAATAAATTCTACTAGGATATAGATGACAACTGTCAAATAAAAAGAAATTTGAGTTGACAACGTACAATAATTTTTAGCAACTTGGTAATCGAAATCGTCATAAAATTTATCAACTGGTGGCATAAAAACCAAAATTGTGACCCAAAAGATAAAAAATTGAGTATCGGATCTCAAACACTAAGCAGGCTAGATAAATTATAATAATACCATGCAATTAATGCCCTTTTCTGACCAAAAACACCAAATTTCAAATGTATTTTATTAATAACACCAAATGTTTAATTAAAAATTTCAAACTGATGTTCTTCAGGACATTGCAGGAACTAAATAAAAAATGTACATGTTTTGTTTAAATTCTTTTTAAGCTCTTAAAATCATACTTCTTCGTTAAATTTATTATACTTCTATCTCAAACGGTAACCAAATTTCATATACAGGGTGGTCTGGTCCGCATAGAAGGGCCTCTATTGGGATCTCGTTAACAGTGAGAGCTACAAAGAAATTTAAATTACACAAATTGTCCTCCTTTCTGAGACCTATTAATTGATGCTCTAGTACTCTAGTCTAATGTTTTAAAAAAGTTCCATGGCACGCTAGATAATAAACAAAAATCAAAATGGGCAACTCTGTCATACTTGATGGTACAAAAATATTTGTGGGCAAAAAGTTTTGGTTTTTTTTACGCACTGTAAAATAAAAACATTCATTTGTTTCAATATTGTTTAAATTCTTAGATAATTTACAAAGTTGAATTTTTTTAAACGAAAACCATAGTTTGCTATAACCTCATGGAAAAGTATTTTTTTTCCCCCTCTGTTCAATAACATAAGATTTAATGTATTTATTTTGATATTTAGGCTCAAAAACAAATAAAAATTCATCGAAAAGTCCCTATGAAGCTATAGGGTGCTATGAATTTAAACAATATTGAAACAAATGAATGTTTTTATTTTACAGTGCGTTAAAAAAATTTATAATTTTTTCTTCAAAAATATTTTTGTATTATTAGATTTTTTTAAAAATACCATTTTGGTTTTTGTTTATTATCTAGCGTGCCATGGAACTTTTTTAAAACATTAAAGCATAACTGAATAGGTCCCAAAAAGGGGAACAAGTTTACGAATTTAAACTTCTCTGTAGCTCTTACCGTTTAAGAGATTTCAATAGTGGCCCTTCTATGTGGACCACCCTGTATACCTTATTTTTACTTAAACATATGTACAACAAAAATAGTTTGGTGGTCATGGCAGCAAGTTTATTAACGAAACCTGCAAGCACCATTAATTACAGTATAAAGCAACTGCATGTGCCATATTTTTAATGTAGGCTAAAAATTATATCGGTTTCCTATACAAATAATGTTCGCTCAAAGAGCGGTAATTGCTACGGACAAGAGTACACATAGGTAGGTATAAAAGTGTAAACAAAGAATGGAGCTCACGTGGAGCTATAGGGAACGGATGTTCTAATTTTAGACCCCCCAGTGCAAAAAGTCACTGCTCCGAGTTTCTGCTTTGTTTACATTATGCAACTACAATTAGCGTTCTCTTTCTAACTCATTTTGGACAACTAAAAATAGCGATTTTAATCAATCAATCAACCAATGGAAGCTCATCAGTGTCCACCACTACAGTCTAGTGTGCTTATTGAAGATAACCAACAGCTTAAAAGAACGTTAATCTACTTTAATTGACAAGATAAGCTGTGATTATTTTTATACAGCGCGGTGGAAATTTGTACAACTGTTTCTAAGCTGCAAATGTTTATACGGGCGTATCTGTAATACTAAACGGTTTGTAATGTGCATTATATCGAGCGACAAGATAAATATGAATAAACAACACCATCAGACGCGATCATATTCCAAAATTAATGTAAAATATTAGACAAAAGTCGCCTATTATGGGGTACCTACTTAATGTAATGTGTTAAAAAAAAAAGAACAATTTGATTTTTAGTAAAAATATTTAGAAGAATATATTTAATGATATTTCAAGAAGTTCATTTCAATAGCAGATTATATGTATGATGATAGAATGTTTATTAAAAAATAAAAAGAGATGTGCTTAATCCTACATTAGGCAATGCAGATGCCTAATATGGGATAGAAAAGTTCTATTATGGTAGCAAAAGAAAAAAGTAGAAAAATCAGTAAAATAGATACTTTATTTCATTTGAACATTATAAACATTAAAATTTCAACTAATTCTGCTGGATATTTTATTTAAAAGCTAATATGGGGTACCCCCAAGCCCCCAAATAAAGCATTTTGTTTATACCCCATATAAGGACAATATGATAAGATTTTAACAAATTATTTGAGTCTGTAAATAAAAAATTACACGAGAAATTAATAAGTATTATGCTTAAAATGGACCACTAGGCAGGGTTTGATGCAAAAATAAACTTGATAACTTACCGTTAGAACATTCAATAACAATTTCTGTGGAATCTCCAGAAATATTTAACAGTGCGGGAATTAATGGTTATGTTTCTTGATAGTGAATTTACCTATTAAATTCAAACTACGTCAGAAAACTTCTTAACGTATGTACATTGTTTAACCCTTTGCCTGCCCTGTGCATCACCATTTATTTTGAATTAAAACTCCATTCTTTTAAGTTTTAATTTAACTTATTGTGTTATAACTGGTTGTACTAGTTTACATTTGTGTCATTGTAGAACAGATTAAGGAATATGATATAATTTTTCATTCTTATGCACATTACTTTCAACAGTTCAACAACTTTTTAAATCTAAAGTGTATCAATTTTATCTGGAATAATACCTATAGCCTTATTTAATTTACATCAATTTCTATTTTTCTACAGGCATTTCGATATGAATTGCAACAATTGTTTCGAACTTCATACGAGCTTCAAAAATATATTTACAGTATTAATATTTATACAGCAAAAACTACTTATTGACAATAGTTTTAGGTTAGTAAGAAAATCTACCTATCAGTCCAAGATTATGTAAATGTAATAGACCATGTCTCTCGTCAAGTAGTCCTTAACATAACAATTAAGATTTGTTGCTTTTAACTCCGTTGCTTGCAGGATTTTAAAATGAAAGCTGGCCAATACTTTAAACTTTGAAGCACGAAAATTATGATGTTGATATAATGTGTTAAATGCTTTGAAAATGACAAACAAGAGTTATTTTATTTTAAATAGTTTTAAGAAAAAGCAACATTATATCTAAAATGTTAACAAGTTTAAGTGCTTAAGTAAGCCTTTTTTAAGCATTTAAAATTAAGTACAGAACAAAACAAAACAAAAATAAACTAACAAATGATTAAATCACTGAGTTTTAAAATTAAATATTTTACAGAGAAATTAGTTCCTCATCAGTTCCAGTCGTGGCTGTGCAAAATGAAAATACTGTAGCTGTTACAAATATTAAGGTAAGATAGCAAATGAGTAACTAACTATTAGTCTAAAAAGTATACCTATATTGTATGTGTAGAAACCATAAATATCAATTAATCACCTTTTTTCCACGACCACTAATGTAAATGACTCTTAGATACCGTACAGCCTGCATGCATAGAAAATGGGTCCTTACGCACGGTAAGCAAAAAGCACAATTTAAAAAAAAAGATCAAAGTAGAATCATGTCAAACACTTCCTGCATGCCTAGTAAGTGAGTTAGTTATAACGCACGGTAAGCAAAACGCACACTAGTCTAGACATCTCAAAGTAGGCTAACGTCAAAATTGACAAGACAACTTAATTACATGTGTATATTAGCCAAAAAGCCGTTACAATCGTAGGTATTATGTGATCGAAGAAAAAGTAAGCTACATAACACGAGTTGTAAAGCAATTACGCACTCGTGGAAATACGCACTCGCCGCTACGCGCAACTTTTCCGCTCGTGCGTAATATGCTTCTTACAACTCTTGTTATGTAATATACTATTTCATCAAAGTATATAAAACTAAAAAATTAAAATAACAGTCGTTGTACTTTTTTTTAGAAAAATACAAAAAACTGGACAAAACTTTTAGGTCCAATCTTTACAGTGACATTATTTAGACTCCCATTTCGCCCAAACGATAGTTCACAAAGTTTTATTTAAAATAGATAAGTGCACTTATTGCAACAAAAAAAGACATATTTTTAAAGCCAATAATTTCAGATTTCATCTACACATTATAAAGATCCTAGACCTCTTTCAAGATAAACTGAACTGACGCAGAAACCAAAACTAGTCCAAAGTGTCTATTACTGCGCCGTCTAAAGACATCCGTCTGTTTCAACAACGTTATTATAATAATATGAATAATTTCACTAAAACCTAACGTTTCTAGAAAAGTCTTAATTTCAACCACTGTCCCCTCTCTTTGCGCATTTCGCGGTTCACTTTATCTTGTAAGACCTCTAACTAATAACTAATCGATCCCCTCAATTCGATAACAAAACGTTTAAAATAATTTTTCATCTCAAATTGAAAAGTACAACCCTAAAGCTTTTTCTCGGAAAAAATAAAAACGATTAATAACATATGAGCTTATTTTAGCCAAAAAACAACGCCATCGTCTATTTTTAGCAAATTCTACCATTTATTTTATGGTAGTAATGATCCGTAACACTTTTTCAACTTCCTCGAAAAGAACTGAACGCTATAACAAAATGCAAAGTGTTTAAAAATAATTTTATATTTTTAAGTATTTTTCTTGCAAGCTCCCTCCGTACTTAAAATAAAAATTTGTTCAATTTTTAGTCTCGGCGAGGTAATACTGTTAAGTGATGAAAAGTAAACACAGCAAGGGTTGCACGGCGCAATTTCTAGTCTATTTCAAAATGTAATACTCGATAAGCTTGGTTAAGAAACTCTGAGTAATAGTGGTTCGTTGTAAAAATATTAATTACAGAAGTCATTTACCGTCTTCAAACGTATTAAGACACAGCTGCAGAAATAACAGTTAAATTTACTAGCCAAAACGAAATAAAGATTCATACGCACAAATTTAATGTCAATGCGACGCTGCTTAATATTCCTCCCATTATAACTTGAGACACTCATATAGGAAGGATAACGTGAAATACCGGATATGTCCGTCACGTTGACTTCTTAACGATTAACATTTATCTTCAGCGCTTATTACCAGGGTCACACTAAATTTATTAAAAATAAAAAACACGATTGTGATTTTCTAGAAATTTATTTTCAATATGCTGAAACAGGGTCGCATTTACCATTAGGCGCATGCTCGGGGCCTCTTCTAGGGGGCCTCACTCTATTTACCACCACTGTATTGTACCGGGTGTAACAGAGTTCTGGTACACCCCCTTTTTTCTTTAGTTTTGATTTTAAATAAATGAAATTTTAGTCATATCATGTTTAAAAAACCAGATTAGTTGAACAAATGTACACTAGTGTTTCACTTCCGGTTCGGCGGAAATGACCCTAACTTTCTCATTTCCAATGGAACACTCTGTATATTAATACATTTTTGGAGAGGAAGCAATTTTGAATGCAACTGCACTATTTTGGTTAATTTTTATAAGCTCAAATAATTTTTGGACGAAAATTAATTTTTTTATTAAGGGTGCCGTGACCTACATAAATTGAATCTTATTATGTAAACAAGTGTCCAAAAAACGTTTTTGTAAATTTTAATTGGCATTTAGGTTACCTTAATCGGCTTTAAAGGTGGCAGAATCGGTTTTTTGGCAAAAAATATTTTTTTTTTTTTTTTAATGGAATAGTGGTGGTACAAGCGCTTATTTAAATAGAGCATCTTTTAACGAATTCTTAATTATAAATAGAATATTCTTTGACGATTTTAACATACCAATAACTTATATTTGTGTTGAAGGGCTGCTTCAAAGACGTAAAATCTTTTAAAAACTTATTAAGATATCTTGTTAATCGTAATAAACTGGGGTTAATTGTAAGTACTTAGTTATTACAAAAATTATTACACTTATAATTAATAAACTATACTTAAACATAAAAGAACGATAATTTGTTTTGTTGCAGTTAGGCACAATGTAGGTACTGTGGTTAACAGGATCTCTAAACAAATCTCTATAATGACTTTTTTGCAGTCTCTAAACAAAAATAGAATTTATTGATATAGATGAATTCGTTAGAAGATGACCTATTTAAATAACCGTCCTATTAAAAAAAAGATTTTCTTGCAAAAGAACGATTCTACCACCATCAAAGCCGATTATGTTATTATTATCCTCCATGTTTTTCGGATAATTGCTGACATAACTAATGCAGGTCAGAGCACACTAAATAAAAAATATTTGTATACAAAAATTATTTGTGGTTGTACAAAATAACCAAAATGGTGCAGTTGTATCCAGTTGTATTCGTCTTTCCAAAAACGTAAAAATATGCAGGGTGTTCTTTTTTGAAATAACAAAGTTAGGGTAATTTTCGGCGAAACCGGAAGTGAAACAAACATGAACAAATATTCAAATCATTCCGTTTTTCACACATATCACAATAGGTCCAAAATTTGATTTATTCGATACAAAACTAAAGAAAAAAAGGGGGATGTACCAGAACACCTGGTATATACAGGGTGTCCCAGATAAGATTTCCAGCATGGGGACAGATGCAGGTTTGCTTAAATTAGATGAATTATTCCCAAGTATGAAAGGATCTACAATCTATTTTTAAAATTACAAAATTCCTCGAACTTACAGCAAAAATATGAAAGTGTTGAATTTTTTTTTCTTTGGTAACTTTTTTGTTTTATTCATTAGGTCAATTTTAATAGTACTTTCTTAAGGTACTTTTTAATGGAGAATGTAACTGTTATTTTATATTTTTTTAATCTTTTACCATTTTCGAGATTTTACCCCTTACTTTATTTTTTTTTATGGGCCTTGAAGTTGCTATGAAACAGTTAAATGTGAAAATATTATTTTTAATATCTAATTTTATAAACAAGTCACAAAATCAAGAAAAATCGTATTTTACTTATCACTTAACAAGCTATCTATGAAAATAAAAACAAAAAACAACTAACTAAATGTCAAATGACAGTATAATTTGTCTGCGGTATCTTTTATTAGAATTTCTGGAAGGAGCGAAAAGTAAGAATGGTTATGTGTATTTTTGCTGACGGAAAACTAAACATATTAAACTTATTGAAAATAAAATTTAAGAAAATATTAACAGTAACTTGTATTCTCATTAAATTCATCTTGACTCTTGTAACTGACCAACTCCAAAATTTTTAATAATTTAGTGCAATGGAAAAAAAACAATAAAACTTTTAACTTAGTGATTTTTATACTGATACAAAATAAAAACTTTTTACTTGTCCTAATCAAAATATACAAAAATAATCATAGGTTGTTTTACTTTCCTAACATAGTCATGTCAGCGTTCATTGACATATCTATTTTAGATCAAAATACGACTAATACACAGCGAAAATTACTTTAATGCACAATAAAATTTATTATCCCATCCAACAGACATGAAATAATTGTTTCCTAGCCGTTAAATTAGTCATTGAAATTAATGTTATTACAACCAATTCATTCACAGTTACATTTTATTGGAATACGACTTGTATCTTTAACAACTTTTTTATTATTATTAGTCAAATGTTTATTTTTAGATATCCGTTCAAACGACCCAGCTATAAAGAAAACCAAGTTTCTCAAAAACCGTATATCTTGATTAAAGCCTTTGAATGATAAATTTCATTACATAATACTGCATATTTATTGTTGTAATAATATTTCAGTTTTAAATGTGCTTTTTAAACCGTTCACAATTCATCTCCATTAAAATGACAAATATGATGTCAGACTGGCCGTATGTTCGATTTGAGCCTGTATACGATTATATTTAAGCAAGAAAAACAGAATTTTCCGTGCGTCTTAACTGTTTGAAGTGGATGTAATAAAAATTGTGTGTTAGTTTTTCGCAATTTAATGATGTAATGGATACAGTGTCGGTTTTAATTTGACGCATTTCGTATAAGTCTTTGATCTAATTTTATCCGACAGGTACCCGAACAGAATGCTGGCGACAGCAGAGAAAGAATTAGACGATTCACATTTGACTACTGTTTTCCACCAGATTCCAGTCAAGAGGAGGTATGCATTAATTACATAAATTCATACTTAAATATTTACTGTACAGGAAGTATTATTCTGGATTGTGGAAATTGGGTGTACCATATAGACTATAGATAGACTATAGACGATAGAGATTAGGGTTTGTCGGTTTTTAAAAATCGGTTTTGAAAAACCGGTTTTTTTGAAAAAAATTATGTATTCGAAAAACCGGTTTTTTTAACTAAAAAACCGGTTTTTAAGCCTAGATTTAACACGTAAAAAATAAATATCTACATAAAAATCTGTACACTTCTGCTTCATTTGCAAAATCCAAAAAACATTGTTACAAAAAAATCAAACGTATTTCCGCTGGCTTCAAGAACCGATGGATATAGTCAAGTTATCGGAAAAAATATTATCTAGAATTTACCCAAATTCTGCTATAGAATTGGAAACAAATTTCGATGAAGATGAAGATATTATTAAGGGTTTTTGTATTTGCTGTTTTTGTTAAAGGTTCCTCGAGAAATCTAAGAATTGATTTCTCCATCTCTTCTTTCAAGACATTGTTTTTTTCATTAAAGGCAGAATTTGCAGTATATGAATCAACTAATAAAAGAATAAAGAATTTGGGCACACTGTTTGAAGCTTTAAAAACAGTAAGACTCAGCTCAATAGTCAGCGAACCAGTGTTTTCTGTATCTGGTAATTTTGTATCTCAAATACGAACCAGATTAAGTCATGATTCCGTAAATGTTTTGTGTTTTTAAAATCATGTTTTCTAAAGAAAAAAGCAAATTAAAAAAATGCTATTTATGGTTTGTTGGAAGTTTAGAATTTTATTTTTATTTGTTATCTTATTATTTGGTTTTATTTGAAATTTGTTTTATATTTTATAAAATTATGAAATATAAATTATTTTATTACGTTTTAATTGTTTTTTTAAAACTATTCGAAAACCGGTTTTAACCGGTTTTTTGGAAAAACTGGTATTCGAAAACCGGTTTTTCAAAAGTCGGTTTTTGTATAAACCCTAATAGACATATAACGTTTTTAGAAACAAATTTACGCTCTCTTTTCAGTTAAGCGAGAAAAATTACATTTTTCAAGTTTGGAATAAATATACTGGTTGTCCCAGAAACTGTAACCATCTCAAATATCTCATTTGTTTTTTAAAATAACTCTAACAAACCGTATAATAAATATTAATAAACGTAAAAGGGCTACATGAGAAAGCACAAAAAAAAGATTTTAATGCATTACAAGAGCAGTTTTAACTTTTTCCAAGAAAAAAAATTGAATGTTTTATACAGGGTGAATTATAATGGGTGTAAAAAATGGTACAGGGGAGGTCATTTTGAGTGAAGTTTGTAAAATGAACGTAAATCCTATCTCATTTGGTTACGGAGTACGGACATAGAAGTTTAATAAGTACCTACCTACTATAGATAATTAAATTCTTTTTGTTTTAAATTAAGTACCTACCTATATTAGGTACCTATCTATCTACTATGAAACTTTTAACTTCTTGTATATCCGTAACCAAATTAAATAGAACCTATGTTCATGTAACATTTTCTATTCAAAATGACCTACCCAAAAAACTGTCACGATTTTGTACACCCATTATAAATCACCCTGTATATAATATTCAATTTTGTCTTGAAACAAATTTAACTTGCTCATTTAACGTGCATGCAAATCTGAATTTTTTTATGCTTTCTTATGTAGTTTTTTCACATTTATTAATATTTCTGTATACGGTTTGTTAAGGTAATTTTGAAAAACAAAACCTTTCTGGCCATTTTAGTATTTTTGTTAATATTTTTTCAAAATAATGTCCTATCAATACGCCAAGGGAACATTATCCTTGCATAAGTGACAACTTAGCAGGAGATTTTAAAGCTGATCACAACTTCATTTAGCTTTAAAAGCCAAAAAATGTTCGCTACAAATTCTCAATCGGGCACATGATACGTCTTTATGGTCTACTGATACCTTACAGATTTGGAAATGTTTCTTAAAAAGATCGTCATCAAAAGTATTTACATTTTTACGTAGCAGGAATGCTAAACAAAACTTACTGTCGGATTATCACTAGGGGTGGGTGATACCTATATCGATATAATTTTGATATCGATATCGGAGGTTGATATTTCGATATCGACATATCGATATTCCATATTTTCGATATTACTCGACAGTAATCGACTATTTTTCGATATTATTCGACACGTTCTCTGATAATTCGACATTTTCTCGATATTTCTTGGTATGCACAACAAAAATGATAGCAAGGAGCTTTTGTTTTAGGTCACCAGCCTCTTTTTTCAATTTTTTAGTAACTTTTTTAGTTCCCCGGCTATATCGATATATCAAAAAATATCGATTTAATTTTTCCCCTAATTATTACTGTCACCTATACTACTGTAATTTAAAATAAAAGTTTAATAATGTCTTTATTGCTATAAATCAGATATTAGACATCAATTATGCATAAAAATTGTTTAAAATTTGTTGGTGTTATTTTTAAAAACAAAGAACTTATTCGAGGTGGTAATAAAATCTAGGACAACCGTGTTTATTAAATATTGTTTCATAAAAATTGTCCTAAGAATACAATTAAATTAGGAACATAAAAACTGGCAAACTAGATTTTTATTTTGTCCTTTTTAATAGCCCAGATACTCTGCATTTTCATCAAAAATAAAACACCCTGTAAATGTACATATTGTTTCCATTTTATCCTAAAAATACTAAAATCTAAACACATTTAAAACATATCTTTAAAAAAATGATTATAACGCAAGTATAACGAACTTGTTATTATATGTTTAGATAAATAAATGTATTTTAAAAATATAGTTACAATTGTAAGCGGATTATATATTTTAGGTTTACGAAGTTATTGGAAAAGAAATGGAAAAAGCAATAAGAAGACGTTTTCATTCCTGTATCCTAGCATATGGCCAAAGTTCCTCAGGAAAAACACACACTATGATGGGTGATATTGATAATAAAGGATTAACACCAAGATTGTGTCAGAGTATTTTCAATTTCCTGCAACAGTCGGCAGTTGGAGAAGAACTTTTAAACATAAAAACATCTATTAGGTAAGGAAGAACTTGATCGAGACGACCTTTTCTGATAAAAACATTCCAAAATTATCGCTTAATTTTTTTGATGTAGTATTTATAGTATTCTTGTGCAAATACACAAATCACCGATGCATTTTGATATTTAAATCTTTTAAAAACAGTATTTTATTTAAATAAAACTAAGTAAAGTTGGTTGCTATAAAACAAAAACGAATCGAACTAAGAAAAATTAGTGATTACCATCCGGTTTAGCTTGAAAAGTTGCTTAAGCAATGTTTTTATACATTTGAAATATTTTATACTCCAAAGAAAATATACACGATTTCCAAAAATCGTAATTTCCGGTTGTTTTCAATGTTCTCGGATACCGTTTGAGATATTTCCAATTTCTCTTCGGATTATTAATGAGCACCTGCCAAATTTAATAAACCTATACTAGGTATAGCTATTATAATAAGCGAGGTCTTCATGTTTAAACTCGAAATTCAAACACGCTGTATATTTGTTAATTACATGGTAAAATGCAAAACTGCTGATCAGTTTTGAACAGCGTGATTCAAATTCGAGGGCGCCCATGGGAATCTCGCTTATTATAATAGCTAGAGTATATGTAGGTTTAAATTTGGCAAAGTTGCTAAATTTGGTGCTCATTAATAATCCAAAGAGAAATGGGAAATATCTCAAACGGTATTCAAAATAATTAGGAAAAACTGGAAAATACGATTTTTATAAATCGTTTATAACTCCTTCGGAGTTTGAAATATTTCAAATGTGCAACAACATTGGCCAAGCAACTTTTTAAGCCAAATCGGATGGTGGTCACAAATTTTTCCTAGATCGATTCGTTTTTGTTTTATGACAACCAACTTTGTTTTTTCTTATGGGCGCAATTTTTGCTATTTACATAATCAAATAGAATTTATTTTTCTGAATCCATTGATGTATCACACATGGTATTTTACTTTTTCTTTCATTGTCAAATTTAAAAAAATACGTTTTAAACAATAACCATTATAAATCAGGTTGGCCGGTCATTGTAGTTTATGTTGTTTCCATGACAACCGATTAACAAACTAAAAGTTTTGAAGGCCTGTTAGTCGTAAAAATGAACTTTAATAACGAAGAACAACGCGATATGCTGCCCATAACAAAAAACACAGTTGGTTGTCTAAAACAAAAACGAATCGACCTAGGAAAAATTTGTGACCACCATCCGATTCGGCTTAAAAAGTAGCTTGGGCAACGTTTTTACACATTTAAAATATTTCAAACTCCAAAGGAGTTATAAACGATTTTCAAAAATGGACTTTCCAGTTTTTCCTAATTTTCTCGGATACCGTTTGAGATATTTCCAATTTCTCTTTGGATTATCAATAAGCATCGAATGTAGCAACTTTGCCAAATTTAAACCTACCCTCTATCTTCAGTAATAAGCGAGATCCCCATGGGCGCCCTCGAATTTGAATCACCCTGTACAGGGTGGGCAAATTTCGATGTTTTCATAGGGAATCTCGGCAACTATAAGAGGTATCAAAAAACGGACCGCGCATCCTCGGTCTCTTTTTTTGAGAAAAAGTTAATGGCGAAAACTAAAATTGGTTATCGTCTTTTGTTTTCGAGTTATCGCCGATAACTCGATTTTTCGACTTTTCGTTTTATGATTATATTTCGCTTGTTTATGAAAATAAACAAAAATAACTTTGACGTTCTACAGGCACTTTTTTGATAAGAATGCAGTGGCGTAGACAATTTTTAAAAAAATATTCGAAATTCGATACCCATGCAATCCCATCGAATTTGGACCACCCTGTACATGTACTCACCGATTTTAAGTTCTAACAATTTTTTAGGTATGGTTTTGTTGAAGAGAAATATTTTTCGTGGAACTACTAAATCTAACGAAGAACTACGTTTTGGTTAAGAGATAATGTTAATCTAAACAAAGTGGGTGCTTACTTCAAGGATTCTACGTTTAATTATCCATAAATATAAAAACAATAACATTTTAAAAAAAAGCTAACGAAGATATGGTTATTTTCCCACTGCAATCTATAAAGTTAACTTCGTGCGGTGCGTGAGAGCGATCGATCTTACATAATTCGATTTCCGTATCTGATTTTAAGATTTTAAAACACGCAGACATAGTAAACATTAAATATCAAATTATCTTTTATACTTTTACTACTAATGTTTCCACTTTTATACTAAAATGACGTTGTAAACCGTGAGCGTCATAAAACACTTGGTAATTTAATTTTATATACATTCGCTAAACTAATTCAAAGTTAAGCAATTTCCCGCGATTGTTTTGTTTGCCGCTAACTATAACACAACAAAAGGAATTGAATGCTCCTGGTCGATAGGTAATCAAGTTGTCCTTGCATGCATCAAGTGTGAGAACTCACGCCATTCTCACACAGATAACATAAATATTACATATGTGTACAGGGTGCGTCAGCTAGAACCACTCAATCTTCTAACTTAGTTATTTTAAGATAGAGCTTTGGAGCTATTAAAAAACTTAGAAGTGCACGCGAGTTGCCTTCAACTTTTAATAGAATGTAGCGAATTTTCAACTGTTTTTGAAACAATTGATACAAAAATTATTTTTTGGAAATGTTTTCAAATCGCTGTATACAGGGTGTTCCAGTAGGAAGTCTCCAGCGCTGTAACTTCTTTATTTTAGGACTTTAATACAAAATATTTTAAGAGGCACAGATCCCTTCAAAATAATTTATTGATTTTTATGATTTTCAATTATTTTTGAGAAAAGGAATTTTAAAATATTATTTTTTACTTTATTTCGTACACCCTATACTTTTAAATCCGTCATTTAAAAGCTCTTGAACTTTTCTATCATTTGATGTTATAGCTCAATTTTATTTAGCAAGATAATTTTTATTCAAAGAACAAATATTATACAATTCAAAGTAACCCATAAACAAAATAATGAACAAATAACAGTCAAAAACTGAAAACTTTATTTAGTTTTACTTACAATAAACATTCTTTTAGTGAACAATTATAGCACAAATATTGTAACAATCTGTAAAACTATAAGACGTGTAGACAAAGCGCGTATGTTGAAAGAATTGAGGAAACTATATCGATGCTTATCGAATACACACACATCTATAAGATTGCAAAAAATCGTAAATGGATGCATTAACTTAACCAATAGGTGCGAAAATCGGTCAGGTTTTATATACGTGGAAGGTCATCGGATTCGCACAGGAATGTACCTACTTACTCAAAAATTATGTTGTATACGTTGATCCAAATTGAACTAAACAAATTTTAAACGTAGCAGCTTACCATTTTGCCTGTATATTAAAAATAAAACAATAAAATTATTAACAACATTGTTCACATTGGCAGAAAAAGAAAACAATATATACAGTTTTCCTTAATTACCGTCTACTAGGTTGACGTTTTTTCTGACTTGCCGCAAGTCACTTGCCTCCTTGGTATTTGATACACATTTTATGATGACCTTATATTTCTGGATTATATTGTCAGCCAACAAAAAGCTGTGTGTCTTATGAAAATGTAACAACAAAGCTTGGGTAACTAGAGTTCTTTTACATTACACGTTAACCCGTCGATGATCAGGTGAATTTCCGATGTTCGACTCTATAGATAAATAGACAAAAATTACTTAACAATAACATTAATAAAAATATGTTAGTAAATATTTATGTTAGGAACTACAAAAGTTAATAAAGTAAAGTAAAAGATAGTAAAGTTTGGAATGAAATAATCTTGAATGGGAATTAAAATCTTAATTTCATTAATAAGGTTATTCAGGTTTTTAGCTACATAAGTGTTTTTATGAATATATGAACGTCCGTTGTATATTAGTTGAAATACGAAGAAATAAAACTCTGGAATTACTGGACGGTATACTTTATTTTTTTTTTACGTCTATTGATCCTACGTTTCGCTCACATATTCGCGAATAATTTTTTAACTGCTTAAGATATTGACTTGAAATTTTCAGGACATGTTTATTATGCTCATTTATAACAAAATAACAGTTCAGGAAATTATCCAATATTTTGTCTTTAAGAAACTTGAACAATTAACTAGACAAAGCAAATTTTTTTACTATTTAGGTCGTTTCAAAACACATATTCGCGAATAATTTTTTAACTGCTTAAAATATTGACTTGAAATTTTCAGGGCATGTTTATTATGCTCATTCATAACAAAATAACAGTTCAGGAAATTATCCAATATTTTGTCTTTAAGAAACTTGAACAATTAACTAGACAAAGCAAATTTTTTTACTATTTAGGTCGTTTCAAAACACATATTCGCGAATAATTTTTTAACTGCTTAAGATATTGACTTGAAATTTTCAGGACATGTTTATTATGCTCATTTATAACAAAATAACAGTTCAGGAAATTATCCAATATTTTGTCTTTAAGAAACTTGAACAATTAACTAGACAAAGCAAATTTTTTTACTATTTAGGTCGTTTCAAACTACATATTCGCGAATAATTTTTTAACTGCTTAAGATATTGACTTGAAATGTTCAGGACATGTTTATTATGCTCAATTATAACAAAATAACAGTTCAGGAAATTATCCAATATTTTGTCTTTAAGAAACTTGAACAATTAACTAGACAAAGCAAATTTTTTTACTATTTAGGTCGTTTCAAAACACATATTCGCGAATAATTTTTTAACTGCTTAAGATATTGACTTGAAATTTTCATGACATGTTTATTATGCTCATTTATAACAAAATAACAGTTCAGGAAATTATCCAATATTTTGTCTTTTAGAAACTTGAACAATTAACTAGACAAAGCAAATTTTTTTACTATTTAGGTCGTTTCAAAACACATATTCGCGAATAATTTTTTAACTGCTTAAGATATTGACTTGAAATTTTCAGGACATGTTTATTATGCTCATTTATAACAAAATAACAGTTCAGGAAATTATCCAATATTTTGTCTTTAAGAAACTTGAACAATTAACTAGACAAAGCACATTTTTTTACTATTTAGGTCGTTTCAAAACACATATTCGCGAATAATTTTTTAACTGCTTAAGATATTGACTTGAAATTTTCAGGACATGTTTATTATGCTCATTCATAACAAAATACCGGTTCCGGAAATTATCCAATATTTTGTCTTTAAGAAACTTGAACAATTAACTAGACAAAGCAAATTTTTTTTACTATTTAGGTCGTTTCAAAACACATATTCGCGAATAATTTTTTAACTGCTTAAGATATTGACTTGAAATTTTCAGGACATGTTTATTATGCTCATTTATAACAAAATAACAGTTCAGGAAATTATCCAATATTTTGTCTTTAAGAAACTTGAACAATTAACTCAACAAAGCAAATTTTTTTACTATTTAGGTCGTTTCAAAACACATATTCGCGAATAATTTTTTAACTGCTTAAGATATTGACTTGAAATTTTCAGGACATGTTTATTATGCTCATTCATAACAAAATAACAGTTCAGGAAATTATCCAATATTTTGTCTTTAAGAAACTTGAACAATTAACTAGACAAAGCAAATTTTTTTACTATTTAGGTCGTTTCAAAACACATATTCGCGAATAATTTTTTAACTGCTTAAGATATTGACTTGAAATTTTCAGGACATGTTTATTATGCTCATTTATAACAAAATAACAGTTCAGGAAATTATCCAATATTTTGTCTTTTAGAAACTTGAACAATTAACTCGACAAAGCAAATTTTTTTACTATTTAGGTCGTTTCAAAACACATATTCGCGAATAATTTTTTAACTGCTAACGATATTGACTTGAAATTTTCAGGGCATGTTTATTATGCTCATTCATAACAAAATAACAGTTCAGGAAATTATCCAATATTTTGTCTTTAAGAAACTTGAACAATTAACTAGACAAAGCAAATTTTTTTACTATTTAGGTCGTTTTAAAACACATTGGCGAATAATTTTTTAACTGCTTAAGATATTGACTTGAAATTTTCAGGACATGTTTATTATGCTCATTTATAACAAAATAACGGTTCAGGTAATTATCCAATATTTTGTCTTTAAGAAACTTGAACAATTAACAAGACAAAGCAAATTTTTTTACTATTTAGGTCGTTTCAAAATACATATTCGCGAATAATTTTTTTACTGCTTAAGATATTGACTTGAAATTTTCAGGACATGTTTATTATGCTCATTTATAACAAAATAACGGTTCAGGAAATTATCCAATATTTTGTCTTTAAGAAACTTGAACAATTAACTAGACAAAGAAATTTTTTTTACTATTTAGGTCGTTTCAAAACACATATTCGCGAATAATTTTTTAACTGCTTAAGATATTGACTTGAAATTTTCAGGACATGTTTATTATGCTCATTTATAACAAAATAACAGTTCAGGAAATTATCCAATATTTTGTCTTTTAGAAACTTGAACAATTAACTCGACAAAGCAATTTTTTTTACTATTTAGGTCGTTTCAAAACACATATTCGCGAATAATTTTTTAACTGCTTAAGATATTGACTTGAAATTTTCAGGACATGTTTATTATGCTCATTCATAACAAAATAACAGTTCAGGAAATTATCCAATATTTTGTCTTTAAGAAACTTGATCAATTAAATTAACTCGACAAAGCAAATTTTTTTACTATTTAGGTCGTTTCAAAACACATATTCGCGAATAACTTTTTAACTGCTTATGATATTGCCTTGAAATGTTTATCGTGCTCATTCATAACAAAATAACGGTTCAGGAAATTATCCAATATTTTGTCTTTAAGAAAGTTGAACAACTAACTCGACAAAGCAATTTTTTTTACTATTTAGGTCGTTTCAAAACTTTGAGTGTTATGGGTCTGGAGCGGCAAAATATAAAATTCACTGAACCAAAAATATGAGAATAATAATTTAAATCGAAGAAAAATCAACTTTTAAGCACTCCCAAGCTAAGGTCAATACAGTTGGCGGCAATTAAGAAACTTTTAAGGTTTAAAATTATTAACACATTGCACTCGAAGTGAAAAACGTTGCCAACCCCTGTGTTTAATTAATTGTGTTGAATTTGCTGTGTTTTAGATTAGAGTAACTTATAAATAACACTTTTTCATGAAAAACCTAGATACATTGCAATGAATAAAAGTTGGTCCAATCTTTGATAATAAATGATGCTAAAACATGAGATAACCATATTTTATAAAATTTTATTACTCACTTAACATTTTATCACTTAATATCACGATTTTCAGAAATCAATTACCAATGTTCAATGAGGGAAGAATTTTTCAGCAAAATTTGAATTTTGTTATCTAATTAAAAAAGCTCCGTGCAATTCCTGATAACGTCATTAGATGTTTGAGTATATTTTTAGATGTATTTATCTTTAAAAGGTAAAATGGTTATCATTTCAGTTAAATCTAGTCAAAAATGTTTATATTCACAAATAAATTAACTGAAAATTTTAAATGATTAAAACTTGAGTGTCAAGGGAAAAATTAATTAAAATTGCATTTTATTTAAGCTCAAATAGGTACATTAAACTATGTTACTTTTTTGCACCAATTTACACGTCAGGTACCTACTTAATATTCTTAACCATTACTTTAACAGTAATATTATCTACTCCTATTATTTAATGACATTGGTTTTCACTGGGGTGTTTAATACGCTCTAAATAAGTTTTCTCAACCAAAAATTATGTGTTATTTAGCTCACAAAATCGAACTTAAAAAAATGGTGTAAATACTGCACTAATTTGCACAATACTCGGAAGTGCGTGCAAACGCTAACAATAATTTAATTACTAAAAGCAACTGTAATAACGAAATGTACCTTTATGAATTAATTGTACGAGTAACTTTCCTGTGAACCGCTGCGCAATGACTATAACATAATCCTTCCCATTGTTAGTACCTTTCGTGTCCTTATAACGAGCGACCACGTCCTAAACCACTATAGTCGCAACTTCCAAACGAGTTTGGAAGTTTCTTCCGTTAAATCCGTAATTCTTGTTCATATCCGTGTCAAAATCGTGCTGTTGCAGTAATCCGTCACGCAAAAACGTTTCAATTTGGTGCAATGCATTACGGGCGTTTGATATTTTCGTGATTTCGAGGTAATTGTTGCCATATCCTGTGCAATGAACTTATTTTGTAATTAAACAATTTAATATACGAGTGTTTTGTTTTCAGTTATCTTGAAATTTACAACGAAAAAGTGCGAGATTTGTTGTTGAGCCAAGATGGAAGTGTGTGTGATTCCAAATCAACGACTTTAAGGATAAGGGAACATCCTAAAAAAGGACCTTACGTGCAAGGTAATGCCTACAGTTATAAAAATTGTTGAGAATGTGGGAAACATTATTTTATTGATGTATAATGCGTAAATATTTAGTTGCTCATGATTTTCATTACAATATTATTAAAAAGAATTTTTAAAAAGTTTTTTATTTTATCAAGGTGCAAACATTTTTTTTGTATAATATACAGGGTGAAAATAATCTACATGTATTGTATGAGTAACTTAGTTATTATACGAGATACATAGTCAGTTGAATTGGCAAAGTTGGGTAGAATTTCAAGACAAATTTAATGCCAATTTGACATATGACCTACACCTTCAGTTTTTTTAAAAATATTTTGAAAAAACTGAACACAGACGATTTATTCAATGGCAAATAATTCCATAGCCACCTATGCTAAAACCAAAATGTGAAATGATTCCTGTAGATATTTTTACGTAGAATTAGAAAAAATATCTCAAAAGTTAAGGCACACTTGATTTTTGAGGTATAAGCCAAACTTGACATTTTTTAAATGGCAACCATAGTTGACTATGGGTTAAATAAAAAGCTTCTTTTTTTTCTGATTTCAATAATGTATGGGTTGTCACATCTATTTTTATCTATTTTCTTGAAATTTTCAACAAAAAAAAAGGTTATTTTTATTACGTAGTATAAGGGTGGCTTGATTCTGAACAAACCTTTCATGTTTTCTTGCTTTAAACCTCATCATTAATAATACAAAATTAGTTACAACAATTGAATTACCTTTAACATACCACACACAATACACAAATTGTGTCAAACTATTTATTAGAAGAATATCCCAACTAGATAGGTAACAGAGGTCCCATGGCCTCCCAGGTCTCCAGACCTTAACCTTCTTGATTTAATTCTATGGGGAACTAAAAAAGTTTTTAAAAAAAAGTCACTTAGTGATCTGTAAACCAACATAACAGCAGCTAAAGCAGAAATCAGACATGATACATATTAAAAGTGCAGTGAAAAATTAAAACTCTTTTAACTGTGTTCAACATAATAATTGTGGCCATTTGAAGCATTATTATAATTAGGTACTGATTTACTTTATGGTCAAATTCATTATTATCTACGTAGGTTTTTAATAATAACCACGAAGCATTTTATTTGTTATTGTTAAATTAAAATCTTTTTGTTGGTAATTTGAATTGTTGTTGATGATGAGAAAAAAAATGACAATCTTGTCCAAATCCAAAGCACCCTTATACTATGTAGTAATAAATTAGTTTTTTTTGCAAATTCTGAGAAAGGTTATATAAATAGTTATGACAACCCATACATTTTTAAAATCAAAAGAAATAAGCTTTTTGATGAACCCATAGTCAACTATGGTGGCCATTAAAAGAAAAGGAAGTTTAGCTTATACCTCAAAAACCGAGTGTGCTATGACTTTTTAGATAGTTTTTTCTAATTCTATGTAACCATATCTACACGAATCATTTTAAAATCTGGTTTCAACAAAGTTGTCTATGGAATTATTTACCATTGAAAAAATCGTCTGTGTTCGGTCTTTTAAAAATATTTTTTGTTGAAAGTGTAGGTCAATTCAAAATTGCATTAAATTTGTCTTGATATTCTGCTGAATTTTGGTGATTTAACCGACTATGTAACTCTTATAATAACATAACAAAGCTACTCATACAATACATACAAGTTCTACACCTTTTTTGGGATATTCAGAACAAATAAAGATTATTATTATTATTATTATTATTATGATTATAGACTATTGTCACCTTGTATATAGGGTTGCAAGTCTTTTTAAAGTCGTTATTTTAGTTTTAACTTTTGTGCAATTGTTTTTGAGATATTTCATTTTATTTATACTTTGGATTGGCACTTTATATTTCTAATGCAACATAAAACTAAATTTTATTTCCTATCAGATTTTATATAACTGAATTGTCTTTCACGAGAAACTTGATATTACGAAAGAAGCTATAACATTACCTGAATCACAGTAGCCTGTAAAAACCATATGCAATGATTAAAAGTAGTAAAAGGTATTAAGATAATCTCCTGTTGATGGAATAATATGTAGATAATAAACAAATGTGTTAATGAAATAAAATTAATCGAATAAAAATTGAAACAATAACTTCAAATTCCTATTGTACAATTAACTGAGTTTATTTTAAATTTTTACTGTCATTTATATTTTTGTTTATTAATTGTGCCAAATATTTAGTTCTAAGAGTAAATCTGAGGTTAGTTATAACTTTTGATCTTATGTTTAACTTTGTATAATTTTTTATAAGCTATTTTGATTAATCTAATGAAATGCGTTATTAAATAACAACGTTTTCGCATTTTTTGTATATTATGTGATGAAAATTATTAAGATTTGTAAAATTATGCATTCGGAAATACAGAGTATTTGAATAAAAAAGCAACATAAAAAATGAGATTCTGAAGCGAACAACTCAAGATCAACTGAATATAATTAAAATATAATAACACATTTAAAAAACGACTTGCAACCCTGTAAATATTTCTTAATAAACACAACGCTCCATCTCTAGAAATATAAAAGTTACAGGAACGAATAGTTTTTACTGGGATGCCCTGTATACATTTAAGTTTACAAATCGGTTTCATAATATAAACATCTTATGCTATAAAATTGTCAAAACCACTCAAATTTCTAAGCTGAATATTTTTCTTGGTTGTATTTTAAAAAAAAAAAAAACGCCGTTATTTCTATCGTTCCAAACAAAGCAAAATTCTAGACAAAATCACCTGTCATCATCAAAATAAGTAAAGCAAATAATGTTAAAATTATGTACGCCTAATTAACTAGACTAAAACCAACAGTTAACTAAACTGTAAAATAACCTTGGTGAATCTGGGAAATATTGTTTGATGGACGATTTTTACGGTCCATTAATTTATACAGTCAAAAATCAATAGATTGTAACAACCAACAAATCAGGCTTAAAATGTGAGCAACCCATCCATTAAAATCTTATAGCAATTGCAATATCAAAATCTAAATGCATCTATTAAACAGAAAAAAACACAGAAACTTTTGTTTAATAACACACAGATTATCGCTAGAATGGTTAACACAATATTTCAGTATGAGAAATTTTCCCACATATAAATAACTAAACCAATGTTTCAAATACTGTACTACGACTGTCTAATGCTTTTATGTAGGTATAATTTAAATTGCGAAATAAAAACATGTAATGTGTTTGATATAATCGTAAAGTAATTGTTTAATACGGTGAAATATAACGTATTGTTTTTCCTGGGAAACTAAATTGTCCACGACGAAGAGAAAATAACTATTAATAAACCTAATAAACGTTTTTGGATTCATTTGCTAGGTATCATTATAGAAAGGATAATTTAAGGTTTAATTTGTTGACATACACGCAGGCCCAATAGATATCATGTCAATTTGCCCTCTTTTATTTTTCGTAATTGTTTCCAAAAAATATTATTAATAAACAGGTTAATTTAGCATCTTAACCCATTTGTTCCCAGTGTACTCATTTGAGTACGGTTCATAAAATATTTTTTTAAAGTTCCATAAGTTACATATAGGTGGGAATGTTTAGTACCACTTAGAAGTACACAGAATAGGGAATAGTAGATTAAAATTTTAAACCTAAATGTTGCTTCTCTTCTATATAGGAAAAAACGTCACTTTACTTTGTTCTACAACTGTGCTATTGTCACTGTGTACTTTGTTATTAATTTTTATCTTTGTTTTAAAATATAAATTAATTTTTCTGCTGAAATTTGTTACTCAGGTATGTATGTTTTACAGTTATTCATGCAAATATTAAACAAAATACATATGTAATTTTTTTTCATAGTTACTTACTGGTGTACTCATATGAGTACACTGGGGCATTACGTTGTTAGGGCTAAATTTGCCCTTAGGATCTAAAGTTGTATTGGACTTACTAAAAGTAGTGATAAAACCGACAGACCATATAATATTTGTCGACAACTTGTTTACAAGTCATGGTTTGATGAAAACTCTTATAGTTAATCGCACAAAAAAAAATCCTTTTTTTGATCAGCAACAAATGAAAAAAGAAATTCTCGGTAGTTTCCAATATAAATATGAAAAAGAACATTTATTGCTTCTGGTAAAGTGGAAGGACCATGGACAATAGTATTGTGACTATAATGACAAATTATGATAGTATACATCCTCTTTCCAAAGTGAAACGTTGGTCTAAGTAGCAAAAAGAAAAAAAATGATGTGCCCCAACCTTGTCTCTTTGCCAATTATAATACAGCTATGGGGGATGTAGACTTGCTAGACAAATCTGTAAATAATTATCAAGTGTCCATCCAAGGTAAAAAAAGGTGGTGGATTCTCTGGACCCATATGCTGAATATTACAACAGTGAACGCCTGAAGGATAAATTCATTAGCAGGTAGAAATATTGATTTACTGAATTTCATACGAAGTGTATTAAGACATCACAGAGTCTTTGAGAAAGCTCAACTTTCCGGGCATCCACGTACGGTCCCAAAAAGTATTATACAGGATCAAAGAGGACATTTTCCTAAGAAATAATTGATAAACAGTTGCGCTGTAGCATAATATGTCATCAACGAGCAAGGTGCATTTGTATCAAACGCCATGTCACACTGTTTGGAAAGAGAATGTTTCATAAAGTTTCATAGTGAATACCAGTTTTCGATTGTAAATTATTACAATAAATTAATAAAAAATAATATAATTTTTATTTTCTATGTTCCCGTTGTACTCATATGAGTACGTGCATTTTTTTCACTTCTTTTTGAAAATATTTTTGAAAAACTTGCATAATTTGTAGTTTGGACATATTTCTAATAATAAAAAACGTTTTATTTAAAAATTTGAAAAAAAACATGTTTGTGGGAACAAATGGGTTAAAGTAAAAATCACATATTCTATTTTATAACATATCATATAATGTTGTATAAGATGTTATTATTTGTATACTTTAGTAAAAGCAAGTTACGGTATTAAGATTTATAGACACAATATTTATCACTTGTGTTAACAGTAATTAAGTACTTTTATTTACGATTTATCACTGCTACATTCTGCGATTTTGTTTGAATTGATTTAAAATAATTAAAAATGTATTCAATCACACAAAATGTGACGATTCGTTTAAAACTGCCAGAGATAAAGCGATATTTGAACGTTCGCGAAAAGTTATCTTCAGTGTATTAAAATCGGTACTGTATAGTTACAATTATTAAATGATAATGTTTTGCTGTAAGATATATTATAATTGTTTGTAAAAATGCTGCACTTATTGGTAAAAACTTAAGTTTTAATAAGATCTTCCGTAACTTCGACTATAAATGTTAGAATTTTGAAAAGACTTATTCATATAATTTTGGACTAATAGTCTATTTTACCATTCTGTCACATTTTTGTGGATTTTGAAAATGTAATGTTGCTGTTATAATATTGTCAAACATTGTTATTTTATATTTGTGCTATAAACAATCAATATTAAAAATTATAATTCATAGTTTAAATTAAGCTTGAGAAAGTTTGCTAGATATTTCTTTAGTGTAATAAAATTATCAGCAATTGCTTCTTTAACTAGTGAATTATAAACTTATCGTTTTAAGTTTTCATGACAGTAAATATTTCCAATTTACACCTGCTTTTCATTTGGTTTCAGATCATTGTTGAATTCTCTTTAATTATAAATGAATCACTTTAAAGATATTTTATTTCAGATACACAAATTAAAGTCAAAAACTTGCTACGAAATATAACTGAACACCTAATTTTAAAAAAATTGAATGTCATGCATCTTCAAACATGATTCCATTTGTACAAAATTGCTTGTTTTTCTGTCACAATGTATTTTTCAGTCGTCTATAGTCATGTGTGCACATATGCATTCAATTTTCCTGTCATGTTAAGACCCGTTTTTGTTGTTATATTAGCTTTTATTGTAGGTCACTTATATCCTACCCGTTAGAAATGTTACTACCTTTTATTTCATGGTATAAAATAAACAATTTATTCGCGTAACTATTCAAAAAATTTACATATTTTAGCGTTTTAATTACTATTGACACTAGTTTAAGATGTAAATGCATAAACAGCGCTTTTCAAATGTGGAAAATACTTCATGCAGCATTTTACTGAATTAATTATCGCAACACAAGTATAAATAATATCTAAAATCGATCGTTGTTCATAAAAAATAACCTTTTAGGAGCACTTGATGAATTTTATTCACAATTATTATACTCAAAATTTGCGTCTTACGAAAATTATTCTCTAGTTACATTTTTTATACATTAACCCCTTAACGCTCAAGTGTTTTTTAAGCTTACCGACCAAAAGTTATCGACTTTTATTACAGAAAAGTAATAGTAAGATATAGTGTAACGTAACGTATTGTTTGTATTTTTAGTGGCGTGGGACTTTGGGGGGGGGTGTAAAAATTGAAATTGGTGAAAAACAGTCGTTATCGTCATTTTTGACCAGTACAATCTTTGAGCTGGTTTTCTTATAATGCCTTGTAGTATTTTTATGGCCAAAATATTGTACATTTCTTCCTTGGTAAGAGGGTACCACTGGTTCGGAGATGCTCCTGATTGTTGGGAAGCATTTCTGTTAGTTTCATTTGCCAATATATTCATGAGAGTCTCATCAAAAAATGAATTCGAAATATAGCATAACATCTAAGTCGACGGTCATTGTATAAGTGCAGCCAGAGTTTCCCACAAAAGCAAATACATTGTTGGTAAGTCTAACCAATTTTCAATGTTTTTTGCTCATTGTTTAGCATTATAGGGCACCCTATATAGTAAAATACTTTGTGCATTTAACAAACCAATTAAAATCCGTAATTATTTTTACTCTTCTTCATAGGTCTGTCAGAACACACAGCTCAAGATTCAGATACGCTATTAAAATGGCTTACGATAGGAAACAATAACAGACGAGTAGCAGCAACATCCACCAATCCACATTCCAGTAGAAGTCATTCTGTCATAACCCTTACGTGTTGTGAAGGAGTTCAACTGCATCTGGTGGACCTAGCAGGCAGCGAAAGGGCTGATAGTAGATACTTTGGCACATCCAGATTCAAAGAGGGCGCCAATATTAACAAAAGTTTAGTAGCATTGGGAAATGTTATATCTACACTAGGTAACAAAAATGTTGAAATGCCTATTATGACTTATCTTCTTCTCAAAGTATTTCTTGTCTAAGTGCAAAACCAGTTTTAAGACTCTCGTCTCTTCATGGATTTTTTTTCTGTTTTATGCAGGGACTGAGAACGGAACGAAAACGAAAACGTTAAACGAAATTAACCGAAATTTTTTTAAGAACGAAAACGAAACCGAAAACGAAATAATTATTTTTCGTTCAAGAACGAAAACGAAATAAATATTTTCCAAAACCGGTTTTAACAGGTTTTGTCGCTAATTCAATTTTATTTGTTAAACACAAACGCGAATTTACCTTCTGTGCTGGGGAGACTCCACGAGGCAGTAAAAAATCTCACTTGAAATAAGTGAGCTTATATATATTTACGTGAATATGTATTAACAACTTTATTGTTTATACTTGCAATTTCGTGTAACACAATTAACGGTACAGATATTCTCTATTTCTAATTTGTTTTTTAGATCATCAATATAGAGTATACCTACACTTGATTGGATGTATATTATCAATGTGTGTGTTTTATTTGCGTTTAGACATAGGTAATAATAGTAAAATTTAATCTTACTTCGAAAAGGACAAATGTAAAGGAAGATTTATTGGAAGATGTGTTGCTAGTAAGATTTAACGGAATGTGAAAATGTATATTGTATGGTATGTACAAATTATAAAGTTAAAATATATTTCAAGTTAATATAAGTTTTTTTTTAAATATCTTTTTTATTTATAACATTTAGTAAATTATCCACTTGAATTCATTCTTTTGTCTTTTTAAATAATTACAGCAGGATCTTATTTAATTTAAATGCATAGATTTTTAGTACTAAAACAAATTTAAAACAGCACTTGCTATATTTTCATATTTTTAGATAAAGATCGTGTGTCTAATTTAACCTAATCACGTTGTGTTTTTGCACCTTACGGGTGTTAAACTTAATAAAATGGTTAAATGTTAATGTGTTTAACGATTTGGTAAATTTAATATGGCGATGGTTCGCCAGTCTAAAATATGCTGCCGTGAGCATCAAACCCCATCGTCATCGTTTATATTTTAGTTGAGACGCAAATATTGTTATCGTATTTATAGAGGGTTGTGGTGACTAGAAAAAAAATAGATTTTTTTTACGACAAAAAAAAATATTGTAGAAACGGTTTTAACCGTTATTATTTCGGTTCACGAAAACGAAAAAAGATTTTTTTCGGTTAGAACGAAAAGAACGAAAACGAAATATATCGTTTTCGTTCCGAACAGAAACGAACGGAATTTTTTTCGTTTTTAGTCCCTGGTTTTATGTACAAAAGTTTTATATCAAAATTAATAAAACTGTAACCAATAAAGAGATGGGAATCTTGAAACTGATTTTGCGTTAAGACAAGAAGTAAGTAGAGAATTGGTTAATTCGGTTAAGTTGTGCAAAAGTACTTAAAAAATTAATAATGCTGCTAATTTTTTGAGAAAACTGCAAAAAATTTAAAAATCACAAAATTTTTAAACAAACATTTTTATCATAACAGGTAGAAAACTATTATAAAGAAATAATATTTCTAGATTCTAATTAGGACATTAATATTTTTTTAATTGAGCAGTGGATAAATATAAACTAAGCTTATACAGTGTGTACAAAAAGTAACGTAACGGATCAATATCTCGTGTGAAACCTTTACAAAAAAAAGTTTTAAATAAAAGTAGTTTGTGGTCATTTACTACATAACCTTAAATTATTTTCAACTATACTTAGATAAATTTTAGATGTAAAATTAAATCCTTTTTCAAAATATACAGGTTTTATGTATCAAAAATCAGTCGTTTTTAAGTTATTGAAGTTTTTATTAAAAAAATGATTAAAAAATAATGACATTTTACAACTTGGCTATGCAACGAATTCCTTAAAAACTATGAAGGACAACAGTGTGATAGTGATTTATGACCAGTTAAAATTTCAATATAACGCGAAGGGTGTTCTTTATGCCCGGTCCATTTGGTCAAACTTCAAACACCAATAAGTCAGATTTTATAAATTTAACACCCTATACATATATTTTTTTACATTTTCTTATTGATAATGTAATTATCTTCAAAAATTATTAAATGTCCATTATGGCTAAAATCAGAATTTTTCTGGTTATTGCGTTTTTTTTTGATAATTTACGGATACAAATACATTATTTAATGGCATTAAACTATTATAATAGGCTTTGGATATCTCGAAAATTTGTTTTAAATGTTAAATGCAACTATATTTTTATCTTTTGACTATATTTTGCATTGTGTTAAAAACAAATTTTATACAATTTTTTTTATGGAAAAGGGTATAAAAATTATTTATTTATGGGAATACTGCAAAAAAAGCATTTAGAAAATCGTTTATTGTATATTTTAATGAACATACTGTTTTGTAATTTTTTTATTTCCTACCATTTTTAAGATATTACCCCTAATTTCATTTTTTCTTATGGGTTGCGAAGTTAGCTATGAAACAGTTAAATGTGCTTATTTTTTAATGAGATACCTATCACTTGCTACATCTATTTTTAACATTTATTTAGTTTTTTTTTCATAGATAGCTTGATAAGTAAAATACGATTTCTCTTGATTTTGTGGCTTATTTATAAAAATAGATACAACAAAGAATATCTCATTGAAAAGAGAAGAAAAAGCACGTATAGCTATTCTATAGCCAACTTCGCGGCCCATAGGAAAAAATAAAATTGATCTAATGAATAAAAAAAAAAAAATTTGAGAGAAAAGAAATTCGACATTTTCATATTTTTTGCTTTAACATCTAAAGTACGAAGAATTTTGTACTTTTAAAAATTGATTGTAGCTTCTCATAAATAACTCATTTAATTTAACCAAATCTGTATCTCTTATAATAAGCCAGATCCCCATGCGGAAATGTTATCTGGGACACCCTGTATAGTTTATTATTTCAATAAGTGCGATAAGTTGCACTTCGGTTTCAGTTTATTAAATGCTATCTTTATTTTTTATGTTTGTGGATTTTTTAAGATGTTAATTAGTTTTTGTTTATTGCAGCCGAAAAATCTTTAAGAACCACCAAAAACACACGAAAAAGATTTGTTCCATACAGAGACTCGGTGCTAACATGGCTGCTAAAAGATACTTTAGGCGGAAACTCCAAAACTGTAATGATAGCAAGTAAGTTTGTTTCTATTTAAATTCCAACCACTCACAAACATACTTTTGCTGCTTTTGTGTATCTACGGAATGCATTGATCTCTTACAGCTGTCTCCCCATCGAGTACGTGCTACACTGAAACTATAAACACATTACGGTTCGGGCAAAGAGCCAAACGAATTGTTTCGCAGCCAGTCGTCAATGAGGATCCCAAAGAGAAAATAATACGCGAACTGAGAGCAGAAATCGCCAGACTTAGAGAACTTTTAACACAAAATCAGGTTAGTTGCGTCAAAATAAACGGAATATTTATAACACTTACGTTTTTCTCAGTGCACTACGTCACGCGTACAGATTCAACAAGAAGCGTTGCCAGAAAACACGAGATGCGAAGATGAAGTTGGTGATTTTAAAACTCTAGATTTCGACGCAATTCAACAAAACGACGAAAGCGATCTAATGTCAAGTGATAGTGTTTCGGTTACATCTGTGGGTTCGTTTAAACAAAGTGAACCGGTAGTTACTCAATCAGAAAGAATTTTACCGGTTATGGACGTCGTCCAATCCGTGAAAAAACCAGCAAAACGTTTTCCTTTTCTGCGTCGAAGCTTCAGTGTGGTTATTCCTGATATGGAGAACAAAAAAAACAAGCCATTTGGTTCGCATGAAACCATCCCAGGTACCAGTAAATTAGATAAAATCGTAAAGCCTTCTTTAGCGTCAACGTTACGCAAACTTTCTATAGAAAAATCGAATCCAGCGTTGCGCAATCCAATAGTTAAAAAGACCGAAAAAGCCGTTGTAACAGAAGTAAAAGGCATCCCCAAACCAGATCCGCTCAAAAAACCGGTTACTAAACAGCGTTCAGACATAGTAGCCGCAGTAACCCATCGACTCTACTCAAAAGTCAAGAAAAAAGAAGCTTCTACCGAAACTGTAGACCTTAAACCAGAAAATGCGGAAGTGCCCAAGGAACTGACGATTTGTTCTAACGCCCGACTTAAACTGCGTGAAATATCGCTTCGAGCTCTTAGGGCACACAGAAGAAGAAACGCAGAGACACAAACAGACTTATTTCCAGTTCTTCGCGTTAAAGAAATTTCAACTGACGTAGACGACTTACGAGTTGCATTGGTTGAAATAAAAGATGCGGAAATGAGTACCACGAAAGTAGAAACAAGAGACGCGAGCGTTAATTGCACATTTTTAGAAACATTCGACAATCAGAATCACATAGATGATCAAGAAGCTAAAAATGCTTTTGTTATTACTCGATCGTGTGGTACGCAATCGACAGAAGATTTATTCAAAATAAAAGAAAACGCCGACGTTAAAGTTATACCTAATTCCGGAATATCTTTCACCAAGTATTTGCAAGGCAATGCTCAACCGCGATTTGAAATCGCAAATCCTTGCACAACAAATCCAATATATACAAGTTCGGTTAACATAAACGTATCCCATAACTACATAAACAAAACAAGACCGGTAGATAACTTATCGGATGATAGTTTAGAAGATCAGAGCCAGCAGAATGTGTGCTTTCCCACACCTGACCTTATCAGCAACCATAATTCATTGGAACAACATACCGTCCCAGGACAATCGCATACAGCGGCATCTCCCTCTGCTAAACCACCTGAAACCCTGGTAGACCAAATCAAACACGCCATCAATGAAGTTCTTCCAGATCAACTAATAATTAACGATAATCTACCATCAAACTTAAACGCCGATGTATGTGTGGCTAATTTTAGTGTCGCCCCAGAGAGTAAAGAAACTTTAAAATCGATTGATATCCCCACGGTTTGCGCTCCTCAAGTTTGTATTTTAGGAGAAAGTTTTTATGAGCATTGTCGACCATTTTATACGCCGTCTCCAGAACCTGTACAAACGGTAATCGTGGATATACCAACATTATTAGATAGTAAAGTGGAATCGCCCACGGTAGACGAGCCCATCGTGTTAAAATCAATAATGAGGCAAATCTTGCCGAATCCTTTCGATCAAAATATATCCAGTTGCAAATCTAATCAATCAGAAGTGTCGACAAACACTGATGATCTAATTTTCTTCGAGGATATTCCCGATTCGTTGAATATTCATGAAGCAAATCAGAAAAAAGTGCGTTTTAGAAGTAGACACCCTAATAATAACGGGAAGGTTGTGGAAGCCATGTCCAAATTTTTAAAAGAAGCCACAACTTTGATGAGTAACTTAACGTTAGTCGCTAGCAGACTTGAATCTGGAGTAACGAACACTCGCGGTGAACAATGTTATGACTTACAAGTTACTGTAAACGATTTAAGTGGCGTTGTTAATCATATGTGCGGTTGCAATCAGTTAGAAGTCGCAGCTTCTGATAATAAGCGCAAACAACAAGACACTGGGATACAAGCACGAGTGTTGTCGTCAAATGCTTCAGTACAGACGCTAAATCATCCCCAAACTCCCACACCACCCTACAAACCTTTCGAAATGCCGGTTAATAAGTACGACGCGCTAGTGGAAGAATCTTGCAACAGACTAGAAAATCGTATAAAATTAACAAAAGAACAATCTAGAAGAAGACCCGTCCACAGGAGTCACGAAGAGGAAGATTTTTTGCACAAGTTTCCTCAGCCTTTTTCAGTGAACGCGGAGTGGAATGTTCGAAATACAAATTCACCCGCGGAAGAGTCAAGTTTAGACAGTTATCCAACATTTTCGGATTATGGCAGCTTACCAAGACGCGCAAGTGAACGTAGAAGAGTGCCAAGCTGCAGTCCTAGTGCATATCTCAGGCAATTAATGACTATGAGGCGGCAAATTATAGAAACGTCAAGAGAAGATACATTAAATGACGCAAAAATGAATTTTTAATTAAGTTTAACAGAAAATCTAAAATAATAATAACAAACAAACAAGCGAAATGTATTTTCGATGATATTTTAATTGTATATAGGTACTTAAATTTTAAAGAATAGGTACTTGTAAATCAGGAAATTTGCATATATATCCAAAGTCAAATATCATGAAAATCTGTAATATAAATCCATAACAGTTCAAATTGTTTTAAATTACATTCGTCACCATTTAAGTTAGTACTAAAACCAATTTGTTGATTGTAATTGTTTTTTTTAAGCTTTTATTAATAGGCCATTTTAATAAACTTAAATTTTTATCCTTTACCACAAATTGCCTAAGAAAGAATAAAATGATACACAAAATCGACTGATTACATTTATAAACTTACATTTACCAAAAATAGCAGACATTGTATGTATACTAAATTTATTAGCAGCTGGAATGTAAATTACTAGCACAAGTTAGTTTCAACAGTTTCAAGTATGCGTGTTAACGAGTTTAGGTTTAGATAAATATTTTTACACTATAAGTATTTTACAATGTTGATAAGTATTTTTATATTTGGGAAATGCATATTTAATAATAAAAAATTCTTTAATAACTAATGTGAGAGTTTATATACACTGTAGATATTAGAATAAAGTTTAATAAATTTTAATGAACTCATCTTTGTTTAATTCACAGTTTTGAATAATAAATCGTTAAAATATTTCAGTACCGAAAAATATCAACAAAAGTACATGTAGTTTCACTTCAAATCATCGCTATTTTTTGTTCTGTTATTTCTTTAAGGTGTAAAGTAGGAATTGATTTCACAGAATAAGAAAAAAACTCTAAACGTTGAACATTACAAGTTTGCTAGATTTTAACTTCTGTCATAACCGCGTATTTGATAAAACTACTTCCACTTCGAAACATTGTAAGTTGTTTTAAAACACTTTAAAAATAGCTTAACGTAACTTACTTTTTACTTTCAATACTCGCAACTTTAAATACAACTTTAATTGATATTAATTTTAACAAGGAAATCTTCACACTTGTAAATATCTTTTAAGTTTATTAATTTTTTGAGAATTTAATTTAAAACTACATGTGCGTTTACTGTTTTCCAGGTAAACTGTATTAAAAAATTAGATCAATATTTGAGGGCAGTGTATAGCGCACATACAGGGTGGACCAAATTCGAATGTTTTACGGGGTATCTCGGTTACCGTAATAGTTGGCGAAAAATTGATATCGGTTTCTTGGGCTATTTTTTTGAGAAAAGAATGTCCATGTAATCCGATTTTTTAAATCGCTTTCCATTTAGACACTATAGACAAAAATGAAAGACATTTTTGAAAACTTACCATAGGCAACGTCTTTATTTATTAAAATAAAACAAAATCTTATGAGGTTTTTTATAAAGATTTTTATACTTAATTTAAAAACAAAATTAAAATTGTTAAAGTGACCTTGACTTTCGAGATATAAAGTAAACTCATATTTTTTTTTAAATACAAACTCCAGTTGGCTATGACATTCATTACATGAAATAGATTTTTTTTAGGTTTTCAAAATTATATAGTTTAATATATTGGTTGCAAAAAACAACCGAGATATGGCTCATTTTGTAAAAATTTCCTTATCAAAGTTTGCCATGATTTCGTAAACAAGTGATGTTTGCAATTATTAAACAACTAAATGTCATTTTCAAGTTCATTCTGCAGCAGTTGCTACGTTTTTATAAATTACAATGTAAACTTCTGACTTATTAAATTTAGCCATGTTCATAATACCACAATAAAATACAAAAGAATACACGGATTTGCTTACAAGTTGAAAAATTTACTTGGATGTGACGTTTAGATGAAATGTTAAATATTTGCAAACATCACTTGTTTACGAAATCATGGCAAACTTTGATAGGGAAATTTTTACAAAATTAGGCATATCTCGGTTGTTTTTTGCAACAAATATATTAAATTATGTATTTTTAAAAAGCTAAAAAAAAAACTATTTCAAATAATGAATGTCATGACCAACTACGGTTTCCTTTTAAAAAAAATATGAGTTTACTTCATACCTCGAAAGTCAAAGTCGCTATAACAATTTTAATTTTGTTTTTAAATTTAGCATAAAAATCTGTATAAAAACCTTTATAATATTTTTTCTATTTTAATAAATAAAGAAGTTATAATAAATTTTCAAAAATGATGAAATTTCATTTTTCGTCTGTACCTAGTGCCAAAATGGAAAGCGATATAAGAAATGTGATTTCATAGGCGTTTTTTCTATAAAAACATTCGAATTTGGTCCACCCTGTACAAAGCAATTTCGACTTCATAGTATGTTTATTATTTTGTTTATACCCAGTGCCAAAACGTCTCCAATTTAAGAGTGTTTTTATAAAAGTGTCATCATGTGTAAAAAATAAAAAGTAATACCCATCAACTCCCAACTTGCACAAATTTCCTTTAGGCTTCAAAACTGGGTCTCGCCCTGTTTCTACTTAAAATCTATACTTAGAAAAGCAGTTTAAATTTAAACTGAAATATAATCAGTCCGTTACTTTATACTTCATGCATATCAGAATTAAAATTTGAGTATTGTGCAATACATCAGTTTGCTTTTTTAATCGTTTCTTTGCCAGAATACAATCTTTAAACCAGGGTGGATAAAAATCATGATTTTTTAAAAAAAATCCAAAAAATCGATTTATTTGATTTAAATCAGATTTTTTTGATTTAAATCATATGTACCATATTATCGAATTTAGTGACATATCACATGCTATTTCTGTTTTGTGCTAATATATTTAATAATCAATAAATATATTTAATTCCTTGGTGAATTTTTGTCAAAATGAAAAATTAAATATAATGATTAAGAATTTTGAAAAAATCAGTGCTAAATGGTGAGGTTTAATTAATTATATACAGGGTGAGTCATTAATGCGGGATCGGTCGATTGTGGCTAAACGGCTTGAGATATGAAGTTGATTCAAATGCTATTTTATACAGTTTTTTCTAAACAACACAATAAAAATATTTTCAAATATACAGGGTAAGTCACCTTTCTGGAACTAATAGCAACTTTTATATTTCAAATACAACACCCAATTTTTTATTTATTATTTTTGATCGCCTTAATTTTAGCTTTGCATCAATATAAAATACTACAGGTTTTTATACGGCGTTGTAAAAAAAAAATATTTTCTAAATTATTCAATGTTTTAAGTCTTTATTTAAAAAATTCTCTTGAAGTTATTTTGAAATACAGAGTTGTAATTTGGTATGGACATGCATTTCTCTGTTCGCTCGATATGAAAAAATTTGAATTACACATACAGGGGTGTTTATAAATAGGTGACAACTTCCATGATTTTCAAAAGCTCGTAACTCGATTTTTTTAAATGCAAACCCCTGTATTTTTTATGTCATCGAATTCGTCTTTGAAAGAGCTTCATTTTTTGTTAAGTGTGTCCTATACCCAAAACTCATACTTTTCGAGATATTCGACATTTTTTTTTCAAATCGTTATTGAAGCAATAGAGTGCCGTGGAAATTGAAAAAACTGACTGTTCACTACGCTAACGTCAAAAACTTGTCATTTATATTTTGAATTATTGCATTTCCACAATGAATATTACTTTACAAGAGCAAATTGATATGGTTTATATTCACCATTTCGTGTATTTAATTACTAATAGTAATACAATTTTATTTTATTATATATTAATGTTATACTGTATCTACTCATATAATCTGTGATTTAAATTGATAATTTTTTTTTTAAATCACTTGATTTAAATCAATGATTTTTTTAAAAAAATTACTTGATTTAAATCATGATTTAAATCGTGATTTAAATCAATTGATTTAAATCTGCTCAACCCTGCTTTAAACACTGTTTACTTCTTATCATAGCAGTTTTTGGCTTTATAAAGTGAAAGTTGGTTTGAGAATGTTGTAGTCATCTTTCTTTGCTACTTCTAACCCGTTTCTCTATTTATATAGACACATTAGCAATAACTACTCTTTCGAATGTCGATGAATTTTCGTACGATACTGTTAACCTATAGAGGCAAAGTGATGTTTATGTCGTTAGGCACGCTATTCTTCAGAACAAAAAAAACTTTTGAAACTTTCTAAAAATTCTACACACAATCAAAACACTTATTACTTTTTTGCACTTGAATTATAGTAACATACAAAAACAAGTTTTAAATTTAAAAAAAAAATAACCTATAAACTTTTGTAAAAATTTTCTTGTATGAAAGTGCGCAATATATTATGTTGTTTAAACAGCTCAGGGTTGGACTAAGTAACTTTGAAATTTTAAATAAAACACCCTGTATATTTTTGGATTCCTCTTTAAATTTCCTTAAAAACATTATGAGGTTAAAAAATTTAAATTTTCGTAAAATTTACGTTTTTATGAAAATTTTGAGCGATAAAGCCCTTTCAAAAATTTTTAACGTTTAAAAATCTGAAAAGGCAGTAAAAACTTGTTTGACTATTAGGATTGACAATAAATTAATTAACACTTTGCACTAGCTACATTTAAAATACTATACAGGGCGTACGCTTGGTCAAACTTGTGAAACTTTAAACATCGATGTCATTTTTCTTTAATACAACCCCTAAATTTTTTAAATAGCCCTATAGAAAATTCAATTTTCCTTCAAAAACATTTAACCTGTTTTATACCTAAATTTTATATTTTCCAAGATATCGCGATTTTATTGTTAATTATTAGAACAACGTGATATTTCAGCGGGAATTTCAGTAAAAATTAAAAGAAAAAACAAGAAACTTATAGTTTTATCCAGGGGTTTGGAGCGCTCCAATTCATCAAGATGCCTACTCCAGCTCCACTCCATGCTCCAAAAATTGTTAACATTTAAATAAAAAAGTTTTTTGTTTTTTTTAACAAAGTTTTAATTTTATCGTATATGTAGAAGTTGGTCAAAAATAATAATATTTGACCCTAACAAACAAGTGAAGTTAAATAAATGTTCGAAAAAACAAATTATTGATCTTCAAACGTTGAAAAAAGTTTTTTTTTAATTGTACATAATAAACTGGAGCAGTGGAGGCATATTTACTATCGCTTACAATTAAATAAAGTACTTTTTGTTTTAATACAATTAGTTTTAGTTCAATGTATTATTGCCTAAATGAAAACTGTATATTTATATTACAAAAGTAGTAATATTTATTCTACTTTTCCCGTAAGTATACTTTTAGCCATTGGCCTGTTTTATTTGAAAAATTGATAATTACAATTATTAAGGGGCGAAGCGAAACAATTGCTGATTAAAGTTGAGAGGGAAAAAAAATTCAGTGGAGGACAATTGACAAGGGCCCACTGAAAGTTTTAATTACCCCCCCTAAGATGGACAGCTGGATCCACCTTTGGCATGTTTAGCTAATGTATCTCAAAATGTGGTATAAATTTCAGAAAAATTAAACCACTCGTTTTTGCGTGCACGCATTTATAATTACTATAAATTCTAAAATCGTGTAAGCTGCGACCTCTGTTGGTGACATTTTCTACTTATATATTGTACCAGGAGCACATAAAGGAGGTGGCGAGAAAGCTACGACATATGCGACTATTACAACCAAGTGTTAAAAAGAGACAAACAGCGTCTTGCATTTCGAGACTAGATATAAGTATCGACGTCTGACAGAAAATCTATCTCCTTCTAACTCATCAACAATGTAGCGTACATTTGATGTCCGTATTTAAGCATGTTTACATTCGTTCAACCATAACAGCTGATCTTAAATGATTTTAAAAAGTTAAATTTTAGCCTTAATAACGTCATTCAGGGTAAACTAAGAAATATGTGCTTTATAAATTTAAATAATCTTTCAATAAATGTAAAATTCAAGACATATACATTGAGAAAAGTTTAGCATTACAAAACACGCGGTAATTTCAAAAATTAAAAACTACTTATAACTTTTCTCAAACCTTGGACTATTTTTTAAATAACAATTATTTAACCTCAGTTGGTTGAAATAATGATTAACAAGTTTTTAATAAAACGTGTGAATGGAATGTTATGTCATTTTTTTAAATTTACAATATTTTGGCTACAGTCTTTGGGAAAAATTTTGAAGCTGTCTCCATATTATCTAAAAATTTTAAAGACATCCTAAACAATGCATTTACAGCTAAAATTTACTTAAAAAGGCCTAAAACAGTTCTTCAAAGTTACATTAAAGTAATTTTCAGTTAATGAATTAATTTAAAAAAATATGCATCTACTACAACAGAAATTTAAGGGGTACAAAATATTTATTTTAACTTCACAACATTAATGCTATAAGGTAATAAAGAATAGGTTTGATAAATTTGTTCCTAATGTTGGAAAATACAGGTTTTACGTACGAAAAAAGTATGAAGGGTATTCAAAAAAAAAAATCAAACTAAAACCTTCATATACGTGTTTGCTAGAATATTTTTGAACTTTGACATTTAGTATAATTCTAATAGGAGAAACGAAATTTTATATGTTAAGGGCTAAGTTAAATGATTTTTTGTAAGATGTAATGTGGCCCACAAGCTATACATTATAAATACTAAAATCGTGTAAGCTGCGACCTCTGTTGGTGACATTTTCTACTTATATATTGTACCAGGAGCACATAAAGGAGGTGACGAGAAAGCTACGACATATGCGACTGTTACAACCAAGTGTTAAAAAGAGACAAACAGCGTCTTGCATTTCCGTACTTTAAGCATGTTTACATTCATTCAACCATAACAGCTGATCTTAAATGATTTTAAAAAGTTAAATTTTAGCCTTAATAACGTCATTCAGGGTAAACTAAGAAATATGTGCTTTATAAATTTAAATAATCTTTCAATAAATGTAAAATTCAAGACATATACATTGAGAAAAGTTTAGCATTACAAAACACGCGGTAATTTCAAAAATTAAAAACTACTTATAACTTTTCTCAAATCTTGGACTATTTTTTAAATAACAATTATTTAACCTCAGTTGGTTGAAATAATGATTAACAAGTTTTTAATAAAACGTGTGAATGGAATGTTATGTCATTTTTTTAAATTTACAATATTTTGGCTACAGTCTTTGGGAAAAATTTTGAAGCTGTCTCCATAAGTCCATATTATCTAAAAATTTTAAAGACATCCTAAACAATGCATTTCCAGCTAAAATTTACTTAAAAAGGCCTAAAACAGTTCTTCAAAGTTACATTAAAGTAATTTTCAGTTTCAGTAATTAATTTAAAAAAATATACATCTACTAAAACAGAAATTTAAGGGGTAAGTACAAAATATTTATTTTAACTTCACAACTTTAATGCTATAAGGTAATAAAGAATACGTTTGATAAATTTGTCTTTCATGTTGGAAAATACAGGTTTTACGTACAAAACAAAGTATGCAGGGTGTTCAGAAAAAAAAATCAAACTAAAACCTTCATATACGTTTGCTAGAATATTTTTGAACTTTGACACTTAGTATAATTCTAATAAGAGAAACGAAATTTTATGTGTTAAGGGCTAAGTTAAATGATTTTTTGTAAGGTGTAATGTGGCCCGCAAGCTATACATTATCAATACTAAAATCGTGTAGGCCGAGCCCTCTGTTGGTGACATTTTCTACTTATATATTGTACCAGGAGCACATAAAGGAGGTGACGAGAAAGCTACGACATATGCGACTGTTACAACCAAGTGTTAAAAAGAGACAAACAGCGTCTTGCATTTCCGTACTTTAAGCATGTTTACATTCATTCAACCATAACAGCTGATCTTAAATGATTTTAAAAAGTTAAATTTTAGCCTTAATAACGTCATTCAGGGTAAACTAAGAAATATGTGCTTTATAAATTTAAATAATCTTTCAATAAATGTAAAATTCAAGACATATACATTGAGAAAAGTTTAGCATTACAAAACACGCGGTAATTTCAAAAATTAAAAACTACTTATAACTTTTCTCAAATCTTGGACTATTTTTTAAATAACAATTATTTAACCTCAGTTGGTTGAAATAATGATTAACAAGTTTTTAATAAAACGTGTGAATGGAATGTTATGTCATTTTTTTAAATTTACAATATTTTGGCTACAGTCTTTGGGAAAAATTTTGAAGCTGTCTCCATAAGTCCATATTATCTAAAAATTTTAAAGACATCCTAAACAATGCATTTCCAGCTAAAATTTACTTAAGGGCGTAATGCTCGTGTTAGTTATGAGACATGTTGTAGGGTATACATTACTCGTTTATTAAAAAAGGTAATCATATGAGGAAAAAAGCCTTCAATTGTCGATGAACTAATTGATGTCCCTACGTTATTCAAATTTTTTTTTTTTTTTAAACAAGGCGCAAAAAAATTGTTTAAAATTGCCCATTTTGATAGTTCAGTAATATTGTAAAAATTTGTAAATAATCAATATATGAGGACATAGATACTTACATTGAAACTTTTACTTTACAAATCAGTTTTCCTGTAAATAATATATTTACAAATAACATTGCAATTCTTATGTAACAAGTGCATGTTTTGCTAAAATATCAAATACACATTGCCTAACTATCAGGCGCTTTGCAAGGTATCGTTGTTTTTTGTGGCATTAAGATAAGCTACACTGTAAAACTAGGTATTTAAATGTTTTCTTATCGACTAGCTGACTAGGGACTAACTAAATAAACACGCAAGTGATGAATACTATAATATATACAACTTATAATATTATGTATGAATACAAACAAACGACATTACTTAAATTTAGAAATGGAAAAATAATGTTTTAACAAAATAAATTATATATGTACAACTTATTACAATATTACAATATAAACAAACGAAATTACTTAAATTTAAAAATTAAAAAATAAATATTTAATAAAATAAATCTTATAATAGTTTAATAAATACATTTTTAAATTTATATATGTTTAATAAAATAAATCTTACAATAATTTAATAAAGAAATGTATACGTTACATACTGAGGTAAACCTATCTTTCTAATTATTGTGATATTTACATTCATATAAACTATTATTAAGCGATTTATTAAAACAATCGATACTACTTAAATATTTTAGTAATTTTAACGGTAAAAATGAAAATTTTGAATTTACTGTTTTAACGAAGATTATTTAGTTTTTAATTTACATGCTGATGTACCATTGTTTCTTTTTTTTATCCGGGTGCTTTTATAACAATTTTATTAAAATACTTAGTTACTAATTTTGAATATTGCAATGCAAACAATCATCTCAAATCTTTAAATGTTTTTTTTTTAAGATATTGGGGATCAATTATTTCTGGTAAAAAGCATTTATAAAAAAAAGTAGATAGTTGATTTACCATGTTTTCTTCCCAAAATTTATTATCTTTATATATTTTTTCAACTGCAAAGCCAAAAGGTGTCCAAATTACAAACATGCAATAATTTTTTTGTGCGACATGCAGTTGTCCCTGTACTTGATAGTAATAATTGTCCCTTCTTTTTAGTTTTAATTCGCCATTTTCTACCTCAGCATATGAAATTTTTTTATTATTAATCGCTTCGAGTGGTGTACAAGACGATGCATTAAAAGGACATTTTATTTCGATGATACCGTCATTGTCTATAAGACCATCGGGGGAAGCCGCTAGAAAGTTATAGTTTTCATCAACAAATAGACCACAATCGATAATTTTCAAGTTATATTTTTCCTCAAATTCCCGAATAGCTATTCTTTCATGGTCTTGGCCCCAACGAGTAGCTTTGTTTCCAATAAAAGTAGAATAAAGTATACTTTTAAGCGTATTCCCACAGTTTGTTTTCTTTCTTAATTTACATATTCTGCCGAAATTTGATGCAGTTAGTCGAATAGATCTTTCTTGCCTCCATAATACGTTATTTTGTTGCCCAATGCTACTTCTCTCAAGGTCTTCCCGTTCTTGTTTGCTTTTTATTAACGAAAACAAAAATTGATTTTCGGCCTGCATATATTATTTTGGTGATAAATCTGGAATATCGTCAACGGCACCATAATCTGAATCGGCAGGCGCTGAAACAGTCTGTTTCTTTTTGTAAGCCGTGGGAAATAATTCCCTTCTACATATTCTCCATGTTTGACGATGTTCCAGACTCTTTATATATTTTTTGGTGAAAAATCCAGGACTACGGTTTTCAACTTTTTTATGTATTGCCCTGGAAAGTTGGCCAGCTTCTAAGTTGAAAGAAATAGAAGCAGCTTCACACCGCGTCTGGTAGGAACCTCTTCTACCGAAATGAACGTATTTTAAATTATGCATATCAACACTTCTTAAAAATCCTTCAACAATTATATCAGCTTCCATTCCTGTGGAAGGTCTATCCCAATTTTTAAAACAATTATGTACAGCAACAATATTATTTAACGACTCGGCACGTGCACATACGCTACAATATTTATTGCGTATACCAATAAATAAAATTTTTCCAGTCCTTTGTCCAATTATTACTCCGACACCTGATGAAGCATTATAATTAGTCCTATAGGATCGTTTACTCCATGCTCCATCTGCTACAACCTACAACTGTAATCATAGGTATGCCATCGGAATCAACTCTTCCATCTTGGATTGCTAATTGAGCTTCCTGTTTTCCGGCATTCTCTATGACCTCCCATGCTATGTCATGGATAATATACGATAAACTTTCTTCATTTTTAGCAAACATATGTGGTCCCAGGTCCCATACATGAATTATCACACACTGAAAGAAATTCGCGCATTTGTGCATATCCAGCTCCTGTCGAAACATATCCCATTACTGCTGCTTTATTAATATCCATTGCATTTTCATCTTCATCTGAATTTATGATTTTACTAGTATGACACATTTTACAAGTCACATTAAATTTACTTTTTAAGCCAAGTCTTTGTTCATTTGTTATATGTAAATGTTCGTTACTGCAGTTGAATATTCTTAAATGCGGGAAATTGATTATTTCTTCGAAAAACATCTTAATATTTACAATTCTTCGTCCAGAAAGTAAAAAGTTTTGACTAAATAAAAACAATTTATATTAATATTAACGACTCATTTGTTAAAGCTAGATTTGTACTAAATACCTTTCTGCAACAGAAGGAACAGATTTAAATTCATCATCTGTTATCGCCATGTCCATGATAATGTTATCACCAGCAGATTCTTTAGAAGTTGAAGATGCAATAATGTTAACTTCAGAAAATTGTAATGACGTTGAAGGTGCAGTATTTAACAATTTTTTAAGGTCTGCATTTCTAAAAAAATTATTTTCATGTATGGTTGAATAAATGTAGTGAAATTCTGAGTAGAGGGTGTTTATAAACATTATGGTGATGCACATAAGCGCTTCATTACAGAAAACAATCGTTACATACTAAATTTAAAACGAAATAAAAGATACTCTGGTATTACGGACAGGACGATTACAAATTACAACCATATGATTTATTTGGTTTTTAAAAAAATTTTAATTGTTGTGATCGTCCTGTAATACCAGAGTTTCTTTTATTTAGTTTTAAATAATTTAACGGTCGCAAACAAATACATTTAATAGTTACATACTTAAGTAAAAACAAATAAATAGTTAAAATGGGCAACGTTTACGTTCATAATCATTTTTTAGATGTAAAATGTTGTCTAAATATTAATTAGTGCAAATGCACTAGTATTTTCTTTTTTATAATTACTTGCTGAACATGTTATAGTTACATTTTTCAGTAAAATTCAAGTAGATAATTCTAGTATGACAAAATAACTGGCGTATTCGAGATTTATATTTATACCAAGCACTGGTTTCTAATGTAGTGAGAAAAATTATTTAAAAAATTTGTGTTTATGTTTATAATATATAATCCTAAAAGCCTAATACTCGGGAAATGTAACATGCATTAATGTATAAAATCTATGAGTCGTCCGCTTTTTTAAAAACAGTGTACCATAACTCATTCGGGCAATTAAGCTGTCAATCCAACAATGAAACATCTACCTCCTAACATCTATGGATACGTATACTTATGCTACGTCAATAACGCGATTTATATAAGTTCATCTCATTCAGAACTATGTTGACTCTCTCGTAGTTAAATTTTATTTCGTTAGCATTACACCCTTAAAAAGGCCTAAAACAGTTCTTCAAAGTTACATTAAAGTAATTTTCAGTTTCAGTAATTAATTTAAAAAAATATACATCTACTAAAACAGAAATTTAAGGGGTAAGTACAAAATATTTATTTTAACTTCACAACTTTAATGCTATAAGGTAATAAAGAATACGTTTGATAAATTTGTCTTTCATGTTGGAAAATACAGGTTTTACGTACAAAACAAAGTATGCAGGGTGTTCAGAAAAAAAAAATCAAACTAAAACCTTCATATACGTTTGCTAGAATATTTTTGAACTTTGACACTTAGTATAATTCTAATAAGAGAAACGAAATTTTATGTGTTAAGGGCTAAGTTAAATGATTTTTTGTAAGGTGTAATGTGGCCCGCAAGCTATACATTATCAATACTAAAATCGTGTAGGCCGAGCCCTCTGTTGGTGACATTTTCTACTTATATATTGTACCAGGAGCACATAAAGGAGGTGACGAGAAAGCTACGACATATGCGACTGTTACAACCAAGTGTTAAAAAGAGACAAACAGCGTCTTGCATTTCCGTACTTTAAGCATGTTTACATTCATTCAACCATAACAGCTGATCTTAAATGATTTTAAAAAGTTAAATTTTAGCCTTAATAACGTCATTCAGGGTAAACTAAGAAATATGTGCTTTATAAATTTAAATAATCTTTCAATAAATGTAAAATTCAAGACATATACATTGAGAAAAGTTTAGCATTACAAAACACGCGGTAATTTCAAAAATTAAAAACTATTTATAACTTTTCTCATACCTTCGACTATTTTTAAATAACAATTATTTAACCTCAATTTAGCTAATGAATCTCAAAATGTGGTATAACTTTTAGAAAAATAAAATCACCCGTTTTTGCTTGCTTTGCAAAATTATTTGCAGATATTTAAATATTGTATCCTTGCTATAAAACAAATCGCTCCCTTCCTACGAACTTCGATAAATCCAAAACGATGTTTAATAAAATTTTGAAATTGATAGAGCATGTATTCAGTGGCGGATCAAGGGGGGATAAATGGGGTAATTATCCCCCCTAAGACTAAGATATTTAAAACAAATAAGTTTTACAAATATTTTATTTCCTACGTTCTCGCTTTTTACAACAAAGTCTAGTGAAGATACAAATGAATTTATAAATTCTATGGTGACTTATTTAAGCAAAGTATTTCAAAACGACGATCTAATAAAATTAAAGCTTAAATCTGAAATCTATTTTTGGACATTAGAATGACAAAAGAAATTTCAGTTAAACAAAAATGTACCTGACACTGCTTTTGAAATATAAAAAATGTAACGCCGAAATACACCCCACTTTAAAAATCATTTTGCAAATTTTATGCACTCTTCCTGTTACCGTGCAATACACCCGGGCCCCCGACGTAGAGGGCCGCAAAACGGCAATCGATAAAAAATAATTTATCTGTTGTAATGAAAAGAAAACTTTCCAAATAAAAATTAAAAACTAATGAGAAGTAACATTTGTTTAAAACAGTTGATAAAAAGGGCAGGAACAGTTCAAATTGTACAGGCCATAATATCGTTTTTGAAATGGAAAGCGCAAATAAAGAAATTAAAACAAAATATACACAAGAGGATAATAATAAATTATTAGCTTCAAATGCATGACAGAATCAGCTTTTTTACTTATAGTCAAAGCAACACGTACTTTAACATTTAAAAATATTGAATTCGAATAATCATTAAGATAAAGTAAATAGTTTTTCAAGGATTAAGGACTAGGTGGAAGTGCGAAAATTCCTATGCATCGTATATGTAAAATAAAAACGTTTTTTTCGAGGAGATAAGTACTGGTGAAACTTTAGATGACCCTGTAACAAGTTATTAGATTTTTTTGTTTTGTGCCCTAATAGACACCTTGATTTCTCAAATAGACGATCGATTTAAGTCAGTTCCTTAAATTTTACAAAATTATAAAATACTGATATTTTTTGTTAAAGAAACTTGCTCGCCTGAACTGTTACAAAAATATGTAAATAAGTTTTACAAAAAAAATTTGGATGTTGTAAATGAAAAACAACTTACAAACGAAGTTTTTTAATATTAAATATAATAAAATAAAAATCCTTATTTAATATCAAACCACTAATCTGCTTTAATTTAACCAAAAAAAATGTATTATAAAGTTTTCCCCAACATTTACATTGCACTTAGAATTTATTTAACACTTCTGGTCACTGTGAACACTTCTGGTCACTGTGGTGAGTGCAGAACGCTGGTCTAATAAATTAAAATTATTTCAAACATACCTCAGATATACAATGTCTCAAGGGAAACGTAATTTTTTAGCAAAATTATCCATCGAAAAAAAAGAAGTTACAATGAGATACTTTGAAGATATAATTGAAAAATGGGTTGTTCAATGCCCAATCTAAAATTGATCTCATAAAATTTAAAAAAAAAAATTATTGTGGTTTTGTTGTGTTGTAATAAAAACGTATTGTTGTTAATTAAACTTATTATGCACTACAGTAAATACCATCCCAAAATATTGGATATAGGAACGTATATATCTGATAATTTAAATTTTATTAGTTCAATGTAAAAAATTTCCAAATAAAATTTTCATAGGGGGCCCCAAAACTAATTTTTGCACCCGGGCCCCGACATATAGATGACCGGCCCTGAGTGGAGCAATCAAAATTATTTGCTCCGGACTCCGCTCCAGCTCCGGGCAAAAACCCATTGCTTCAGATAGATCCGTGCTCTGTGACCTTTCGGCATTTTTTATGAATAATTAATTAACCTATTATTCAATTAATGGAGTTTGGAGTGAAATTAAAATAAAAAATATAGAGAGAAAATGTAAATAAAAGCTGTACTACTTTTTTAAAAATAATTATACCTACTTGATAAAATTCAATGTTTGTAAGTCACAACACAATTAATACAAAAATTAATTTTCGTCAAAAAATTACTTGAAGTCTTAAAAAGTTTTCGAAATTAAGTATTAACAATTGCTTCCTCTTTCGAAAAAAATGTGTTGAAATAAAAAGTTACGACAATTTCTGGCTATACCGGAAATTATGTAAACATGTGCATATGTTCAGATATTCGAATTTTATGCAAATATTACAGGTCTAAAATTTAGTTTGTTTAAATTAAAAAGTAAAGGCAAAAGGGGTTAAGCCTGATTTCGTTTACACCCAGTATATATAACTTCTTTTTCTATTCACAAAAAATTCTTTTTTTTATCATTCATAAAGTTTTGAAACTACATAAGTAAGAAACAAATTTTTCGTTTTGAACCCTACATCAGGGGCCTACAGTAACACTCCGGCCAATTAGTATGAGCAGGGGCGACGGGAGACATCGCCGGGCCTGGGTAATTTTTTTTAAATGGGTCCCAAGTAAATAAATAACAAATTGTGGGATGATTCCCGGGCCCGGAGAATTTTACCCCATCGCCCTCTCCCTTTTGACGCCCCTGCCTTCAACAAGTATTTATTTTGCGCTATCCATGATATTGCGCCAACGTTTTACTTTAAGACCGGCCCTCGTATGTTATTATAACTGCTTCAAATGAAATAAAACTGCTGCACTAGCTTTTAGTTCAAATTTCGAAATATTTCGCTAAAGATGTCGCCAGCTATCGGGTTAACAGTCAACTGATTGTGAGTATATTTTCCCAAATTTTTGGGTGGGATTGGCGCTTAAATACTTATCAAGCAAAAAATAAGGCCCAGTCGGGTTAGTGGAAGAAAATTTTGGCTAAAGTATTTTGAACTAAAGCAAAACAATCTTAAATTTTTTTTAAACGAAGACGTACGTTACTATTCTCTTCCACACTATTATTTAAGTGTAATTAATTTTTTTTTGCCACTATTTTATAATTAATATCGTTTATTTTATTATGAAACAAAATGCAAAATGTTTCAAAAATCTTGAATCAAAACTTTTTTCGATTTTATTCCAAAGTTTCGTGCTATCCAACTAGAAACATATGGTTTGTTCGGAATTTGGCCAAAAATTTACGAAATTGATACTTAATGACACTTCATCCGATAGCTGGCGACATCTGGGACAAAATCTGTGGCGATTTGCACTAAATTAAATTAAAATGCATTTAGATTACATACAGGATGGGAACATTAAGTAAAGCTCTCTTATTTCGATACAGCAAGGCCTAATTAAATATCACTAATCTTTTCTTAATACTAAATCTCTGGTAAAAATATTAAACCAGCTGTAGGTTTTCATTTCTTGATCAGTGGCAATTTTAATAATTTTGGATAAGTACACTTATTAAATTAACAATTTATGAATGTATAACGTATAACGTATAACGTATAACTTATTTATAAATTAGACTACTATTGATGAAGAGACTGGAGTTTCGAAACTGGACGAAGTATTTCAACAAACATGTGTTTTTGCTATTCCCAAATAGCTAAACGTTTTGGTTTGGATATTTATTTTCGCTGCTTTTTTAAGGTGAATAATGTCCCTGCTATTATGTAGGTACAAAATAATGTACTTTAAAATTCAGTGAGATAAATTTATCAATTCAAAAATCGCGTAACCCCATCACCCCCTTCCTCTCGACGCCCCTGAGTATGAGATTTATTACCAGTGTTTATCAGAAGACAGACTAATAAAAAAATAAAATTAACCCACCCTTATCCTTATATTATGTAAGTTAACATAACACAAAATAAGTATCTTCATACAAAACAGTATTAAATCCTTTCGTGATAACAACCGATTAATCCAAAAAACTTGACGAAGGTCTATAGCAAAATAATTAATTAAATTTAAACATATCCTTCTCTCTTTTCGACTATATTTCGTACTTATTAGTCATACACAGTTTTTCATTTTTCGAAAGTTTATGTTAATAATTCAAAAATAAACTACCTCAGGTGAAACATTTATGTTTTGGTGCCAGGTCTCCGAGCGTCACCTTATTTCAACTGTCTAATTGTCACTTTCAGCTGTAAAATATAGTTGCAACTAAAGGTGATCATATTCTAAAGTGTTGTAGCTAAGTTAATGACTTTATTTACATAAATTTACATTCATATTTCCTTACATTAATAAATCAGCAAATGTACTAAAAGTTTTATATTAATTAGTTTAATTTTCTAAGAAGTAAACCACTGGCTATTTATAAATACTGTCAAGTACACTTTTACAAAGGTGAAAAATCTATAAAATTGTTTTGGTACTTACATAAATTTACTCCAGAACGGAGCTAAATTTTATTTTAGTCTTTGCTAAATGAAACACTTGTTTTGCCAATTTTTAATGTATTTTAGCGCATTAGCGATGTAAAACTTTTTACTCTACAATTATATGGTACTACTAGTATTTTTTGGATATACACATTTAAGTTACACTTAAAATATAAAAAATTATTGAAACAGGATTGATAGGGAATAAAAACAATTCTGTTTGATATATCAGTCGCCTAGAAGCAAAATTCGACAAGGCACACTAAAAAAAAAAATATATGTATATCATTGGATTCGAAATGCAAAAGCCGACATTAAAAATAAAAAGAGAAGAGTGTGGAAGAACATTGCCGAGCTCTGGACCTAAACGGCCTGCAAAATAGCTTACAAGCTTACATATAAATGTAAATCCAGACTCTATCTCTAATAATAAGCATGATCGCAATGGTCCTTCGTTGAATTTAAATCAGCCTGTTTATAATTTAATATAAAATTGGTAAAGCATAGATAAGCGAGTGACACTGACAATAAAAACCCAATGCAGAAAAATTTCTGAAGAAAGCATAAAAAATCAAAGGACTTAAAAGGGGATGTAGCAATTAAAACAAAATTACGACAATTTAAAGCTTACAAATAAGAGGGAAACGATTTCTTTTTCCATAAACCTAATAAACTATTTATCATTTACAGTTCCATTTTTAAATAACTGAATATAACATGCAAAATGAAGATGGTTTTAACGTTATGTTCTGCGAAGCTACATCCTGAAGATGCTGAAAAAGTAATGAAAATTTAACTATTGAGTAATCAAAAATAATTTTTTGTATGTTTGATTTATGCAAAAACAATGATTTTTTACTTAAACAATGGCAATTAATTATTGATGTTTATTATTTAAGCTATACTGATACATTCATAATTATTTTTTTATAACTGAGTGAGATTTATTGGAGAATAGTGTATCAAAAAGGTTAATTTAAATGTTTTACTTACTATTCCAAGAGTCCATATCTGCATGGAAAAAGAAATAATATTGTTAACATATAATGTAATAACCTTTTAACGAGGTTTAAGACATTTAACTTTTTGCTAAGTTATCACAATGTGATAGAAAATAGAGAATAGAGAATAGAAAATAGAAAATAGAGAAAGAATATCCATAGAAATGTAGTGCATGTCATGCACTACATTTCTATGGATATTCTTTGCTTTGTACCGACGTTTTTTGTAACATGCTATAAAATTACGTCTGCTACTCTAAATAAGTCGATAAATATTAATACAATCAATTTTATGTACAACCAATAAGAGAAAAAAACGCGAGAACTGTGAACCGATAACTAAAACATAATACTTGCTTAAAACAGCATTTAAATTTAAAAACCGGTGGATTAGTTTGGAATTACAATAAAGAAAAACACAAGAAGCGTTTCAAGTTCCAATTCAATTCACAGCTCTAACAGAAAAGGTTTACTTGGTGGATAATACGACAGCGTTTTCTTCTTGACGTATCCAGTAGCAGGTATTCTAAGTTCACAATGGATAAGAGAACCAGGATTCATTTTGCTCAGTAATGCTGACGATACCAAAGTTACTGTGTATTTTCCATTCGACAGTCTTGTAGTACTCCACTGCATAGGTTGCAGTGGATTTCTGAAACAAAGCGAAATTTTTTAAACCTTGGTTTACTTAAAAGGTACATAGCGTACCCAGAGTAACTGAGCTAAATTTCTTTATGAGTATTTATTTCTCATAGATAATTATTTTTAATTTTATAGTTAAGTTTAACATATGTTAATTATTGTAGGAATTTAATTTTGAAATATGTTTGATGATCGTTATGTCGTTTCTCAAATTACCAAAGTTTAATTAGAAATAAGATCGAAAAGTGATTCGTTTATCTTATCACATAACATATATCATTGACATTGGTGTTAATATATGATGTTGGAATGTTGGATGTTGGATTTGTTTCATTTCCTTAGAACTACTTTGTGGTTTCTACAATGTCAGACGATATCCTTGGTTAAACAAATGATTATATCTCACGCAAGAAACATGGCGAAAAGTAACGAAAATCGTAGCAGGACTGTGTAAGCAACCCATGAAACCGACGAGAACATTAATTTTATTTAGTCCATCTACTGTCAGGTCGATTTTGTCGATTTTGGTTTCCCACTCTTTTCTGTTCTGTACTAAGTTTTTTGTTTCTTTATATCTGCTTATTCTATCGCTAGCGGCTTTTTTAACTTCGTCTTGCCAGGTTTTTCTGGGTCGTCCTCTTCTGGTTTGTCATTGTGACCTGGCTTTATAGGCTTTTCTGATTAACCTCTCTTCTTTCATCCTATAAATGTAATCCAACTAACCTAGCTGTTTTTCTTGTATTTTTGTTTCAATTGGTTTTATCTTTAACTGTTTACCCCTATTTTCTAAAAATCTCATTTCCGCTGTATTAACTTGGCTACTATTTATTTATGAGAGTATCAACGTTTCCATTTGTACAAAAGTGTTGGAGTTTCTATCCTTCTTACCACTTCTACTTTTGGAATTTCTTCGTTTCCAAACAAGGCTGTTCTTAAGCTGTTAAATATTGTTCCAACTTTTCCTGTTCTTTGACTTATATCCTTATCCATCTTTCTATTACTCTGGATGATATTATTAGAAAAATAAAAACACAATTGAGTGTTTATCCAGGTGGACCGTATATTTCCAAGTAAAGGGCGACAAATTAAGAGTGGCCCAATTTTAATTAGCAATTATTATAAAATGGAAAAAGTTGGAAACTAAATTTTTCTTGCACATTAAAGAATGAATTGTCAAGTTTCATAACAGCCTAGTTTAAAACTTAAAACTTAAAAATTATTTCAATCAGACGACCTCCGTTTCGTTCGATGCATAACTGAGACCGATGCAATAATAAGCGCATAACACGCTGACACACTTCTGGCGAAATTTCTGCAATTACTTGTCGAATGTTACGTTTGAAGTCTTTCAGGGTTTCTGGTCGATTCTGGTACACCTTAGATTTAACATGAGCCCACACGAAATAATCAAAAGCCGACAAATCCGGGGAGCGCGGAGACCGCAACTAATCTTGACGCAGAGAGATCAGACGACCCGGAAAAATCCCTCTCAAAACTCCCACAGACAAATTGGATATTATATTAATTTAGCCACACACTGTAAATAACAATACCTGTTGTAAAGATCATCCTTTTTATTTTTATACAGCATCAATTTTGGTTCAGGATATACATCCGAAGCAAAACAAGTAAAATTTATCCTCACTCCATCTGAGTGTCCTCGATACACAGCAAAATGATTTTCTGGTTCTGAAAACTAAATCAGTTAAATAGAACCCTAACATTATTTTGTAATAATCTTACCAAAGACGATCATATTTTTAGTACTGAAATCTTCATCAGAGAACGTAGAAACAAAACATTTGTATTCACCAGCAATTTCAATTGTAGGATTTTTTATTTTCATAGCTCTGTACGCAAAGTTAGGATCATCGGTAGCTTTATAAGACAGATCTAGTTTTTCTTTCAATAAGCCCATGGCTTGTGGTTTGTGTGGTGGAATCCATTGATACACATTTTGGCCATTAAGAAACCATTTCACGACCAGCTCAGTATCATCTGGACGAAGAGAATAATTGCAGTCCAAAATAATGGCTTGTCCTGAGTTGTTTCGTACTGCTATCGGCACTTTTACGTAATTTATTTGCACCGCGTCTAGATCGGAAAACACTAAAACAATTTTTGATATTAATCTCTGCATGCAAATATGCAAACGAAATAATTTTAAGGGAATTTTCTACTATAAATGACTTTTTCAAAAACATATTTATTTGCTTTAAGTTATAGTTTATTATGTTCAATTTCGGAATTTATACAAAAAAAAAAAAAATTCGCATCATTTTGATGAAAACCCATATTTTACAAATGTAGATTTTTCACTTCCAAAGAAAATTTTAACAACTTTATAATGAGAATTATTTTCAAGTAATACTTGTTCTAATATGCGAGATACCCATGCTTAAACTCCAATTTCAAACACCCTGTTTACCAGAAATGACGGCTTATCATTTATCTCGAACATTGCAAAGGTTTTTTTTTTCTGTAACTAAAGACACATTGTAGTCACAATTTTTTTTACCCAAGTTAGAAAATGTATGCGTATACGTTTGCCATTTTTCAATTGTGTTCACACACAGTATATTTTTAGACAATTAAAGAGTTTTAATATGGATTATGGATTATATGTATGAACCGAAAACAAAAAAGAGAAACAGATATTCGATTCCGTGTTTATCCTGATACTGCTTCAAAGTGGGCATTTGAGCTTAACTAAAAGCGTTGTCAGGTGTAAATAATGCAAATAGATCGCTGATCGTAAAGGAATTTCACAACACATGCGTTTAAATCATAAATCATTCTATTTACTGGCACAAATATACATATTACATATATGCATTACATAAACAAATTTCAATTAAAAATCAAGAATAAACGCGTAAAAACAATAAAATTATTTCGAGCGCTAAAATCTATAAAATACTCACAAAGCAGTAGCTCCATGTAATAAAAATACATACACATCTTCAATTTATGTTTTTCAGCGTGAAACATTGTTTGTGCTGAGAAGTACCTAGTTGTATATTTTAGATTTCAATTTGAAAAGCGCGTTATGGGAATTACCGCCTGCTGAGAAGGCATCGACCACACGTTAAACAACGAATCATGATTGGCTGCCTATTACTATTGCTGTTTTACTATAGATGTCGCTGGTTCAAAAAATGACGTTTTGAGTTTATAACCTCACAAGCAAAACACCGTTTTATTTGAGAACGTAGTGGAACGAAGTGTGGTGTCGACTGTAGAATAAGTAGTTTACCTAATTTTAGCCATGTAGTAATCCATAACATATGGAAGCGTCGCATTATAGTTTATATACTATCAAAAAAATATTCAGTTCCAAACAGTTTCTGTTAATTTTCAAGATGTTAACGTCGATAAGTATAAAAAACGTTTTTAAAACAAGTCTAGAACGTTGGATATCAACTTCAAGTATTCATCAGAAGAAAAAAATAGATCCCTTGCAGGAGGCAGCGTTAAAAGAAAATTGCTTTTTAGTTGACGACAATGATAAAGTAATAGGTGTTGCAAGCAAACGAGACTGCCATCGAGTGCAATCTGATGGTAACATTCCTTTACACAGAGCATTTAGTGTGTTTTTGTTTAATCCAAAAGGAGATTTGCTGCTTCAGAAACGTTCGTCTACCAAAGTAAGTAAAGCAACTATCAGTTTTTTAGTTTTTAGTCTATAAGGCTGTTTAGATTAAAATAGTTTGAGATATTCTATGTAAAAATAATTTTAGCATATTGCTGCTTAGCAGTCATTAATTTTAGTGAATTCAACGATCGTTTTAGTATGTTTCTGAAATTTTTCTACTTCTATTATTATTATTATTACAGGTAACGTATCCTAATCATTACACTAATTCATGCTGTAGTCATCCAATCGCTAATGAACCTGGAGAAGATGAAGAAAAAGATTCGTTGGGTATTATTAGAGCAGCACAACGTCGCCTAAATTATGAATTGGGAATTCCTTTAAGGCAACTTCCTGACTCGATATTTACTTATATAACTAGAATTAAGTATTTTGATGAGGGTGATGGTCAGTGGGGTGAAAATGAAATAGATTACATATTATTTGGGCAGGGAAAATTTACAATAAAACCTAACCCCAACGAAATATCTGCCATATCATATGTGCAGAAAGACGAGTTGGAAGAATTTTTACCAACTTTAGATGGCCCATTAACGCCATGGTTTAGATTAATTTTAAAACATCGATTGCATTTATGGTGGGATAATTTAAATGATTTAAACCAGTTTAAAGAACATACTAAAATTTTGAATGTAACAAAATCAGATAAAAAATAATGTATCCACGACATAGTCGTTATTTATTTTGTTTCTAGTATATGTATTTTAATTAAAAAAATATTAGTGAGCTCTTTCAAACGCAATAATTATTTTTGTTAAAGTGAAACAAACTGACATTTTTATGGGTATATCGTAATATTGTTTCAAATTCATTATTTATGTATTAAAAGTATTAATGTACTGAACATGAATATTGTTTAATTCTTAGTTTATATGTAAATATAATTCTGATGGAATTTTTAACTTATGTACAAATAGTAATAAACTTATCTCAAAGGTTACCCAATTTTTTTTAATATCCTTATCAGTACAAAAATCTGTTGTATGACAACAAATTCAGAATCATTTTGCTCTCTTGAAATAGATTTTCTATAGTTTCATTAACTACTGGAGTGGTGACATATTTTGCTAAAGAATCAGTTGGCCTTTACATCAGTACAGGGTGGTCCAAATTCGATGGGATTACATGGGTATCACTTAATAGTCAAGATAGAAGAACTGTTAAATTACCAAAATTGGGCAGTTTTTTAAGAAAAACTCTGAACCGTTTTTAAAAATATTCTATCATTTCCGATTTCTGAGTTATTGGAAAAAAAGTGTTTTGTTGTCATATTTATAATGTGTCATATCTCCGTTATTGTTGTAAATATCGAAAAAATGTATTCAGGTTGTTTTCAAATATTTTTATGTAAAATTCGATGATACTAAAGAGTTATCACACAAACTTATTTTTTTTTAAATGGAAGCTACAGTTGGCCATGACCTATTTCAATTCCATATTTTTTCTCATTTAATAAAATGATGAAATGAAATGATGTAGTTATTTTCAATAATATGCAAGTTACGAAGATTTTTTAGTTTTTTTTTTAAAGAAAAACAGTAGATAAAAAAACTTTTGTAACCTGTACCACATCAGTTTTAAAAGGTTTTACACAGATTTTTGATAATTTAACCGTTTCTCTATCTTGAATATTATGCGAGATACCCGTGTAATCCCATCGATTTTAGACCACCCTGTACATCATCCAATGAGTGATTATGCTGCTATAATGTTACAGGAGAGAATTTACATAATTTGGCAAATAAACGCCGGATTAAGCCCTTTGCGGGCTCTAGACAAAATTTAGCGTTGCGGTCCCATTTTAGAAGGTGTTTGCGAATTTTGCGATTTTATTATCAATTACAATTTTTCCAGGTTCGAATTTCGTACCCTAGACATTTCGTCTTTTTTGTTAATTGGTTAATCCGGCCCTGTCGGTAGTAGTACATTAATTATTTTATAGTTTATAAGACAAATACAGACACAACCCAGGTCTTAAGTCTCATTTTAACAATTAACGAAAATCGGAGATTGTTCACCTTAGTTTAAACAATTTTATACTTTTTGATTTTGTCATTATTACAGGTAACATATCCTAGTTTTTACTCAAATTCCTGCAATGGTCATCCGATAGCTAATATTCCTGGCGAAGGTGAAGAAAAGGATGCTTTAGGTGTAATTAAAGCTGCGCAAAGACGAGTTAACTACGAACTGGGCATTCCTATCAAACAAATTCCTCTTAATTTGTTTAACTATGTAATGAGAATACATTACTTTGATCCAGGAAATGGTCAATGGGGTGAACATGAAATAAATTACGTATTGTTTTTGCAAGGAAAATTCACGCTCAAACCAAACCCAAATGAATTATGTGCCATAAGTCTCGTGCCTAAGGATGAATTTGCGCATTTTTTACATGATTTAGATGCCCCTTTGGCACCATGTTTTGGTTACATGTTGAAAACTCGATTGATATTATTGTGGGATGATTTAAAAAGCTTAGATGCGCACAAAGATCATAAAAGAATTGTACGTACCAAAGGTCTCAGATCTTTATTTGGAGAAAAACATACTTAATGGTTTTGGTACTCGTATGGTTTTGCTAGAAACAATATAAATAATACCATTTATGAATATAAATAATACAAACAAATCAAGGACAAATATGTTAATTAATACAATAATTATAATTAATTTACTTCGTTTAAAAAAAAAGTATGCAATCTTACTGGACCGATGAGAGGCGAGGCAGGGGGTTCTGAGCCCCGGGCCCGGAGGTAATTTAAGGGTTCGAGAGTCCACATAATTTTTTAATCATGGTGTATTAAATATTCATAATTCACAATTCGTTTTTTTTTTAAATACATATTCATATAATTTTTTTACTTGGGGCCCATGTAAATTTTACCCCCGGGCCCGGCGACGTCTCTAGACGCCTTTGTAATCTTATCATTATATCACAAATATATTTGTTTCATTGTATGTTCTTTAGTTGTATAGAACTTGATAAAATTAAATTTGTTTACAGTTTTGTTTTCTCTTTAATTTTTAAATTGCTTTTTTCGAATGTATGACCCAATTTTTCGCGAGAATATTAAAATAAATACAAATTTCACGCCAAACGGTGGCAGATACGAAAAAAATCAAAAGACACTTTTTGTTTAGAATAAAATGCTCTACCCAAAAATAAGTTCGAGTTTAATTTTAAACGTGGCAGTTTTTAATACAAATTATTGACTGAAACCCCACAACTACGCCACTGGTGGCTTGTGGGGCTTGACATTTTCACTGAATGTGGTAACCTGTAAGGTGGTGCTGTATATCAAATTTTGTTTAAATATATCTACCGGTTGGGAAACGGTTAAAAATTATCGATATTTTTTCGAAAATTTCAACACCCTGTATCTTTAAAATGAAGCGTTTATGGACCCATGTTGTTATGGAATATTCGCTTTAAAATAAGCTTTTGTATCGACTGTTGAAGTTCTACTACAAAAAAGTGGACCACCCTGTATAAAAGTGAAATTTATCATTGAAATGTGTACATTTTGAGATTTCTTTGCGTTGATATTGTTAATTAAATAAAGCAAAAAGTTTGTGCCATAAAATATCTAGTAAAAAAAAATCTATCACTTATGTCAAATTACATTAATTATGATGATGTTATAAGTTATAAATAATCAAATAAAGAAATTAAGGGCTGATGCCATCTTAACATTAATCTTTTCAGACTTTAATATGTTTTTAAACCAAAAAAGATTTTTAAGTCTGAAACGTATCTTTATTATAATTCACAGCTAAAAACCTTGACTTTTCACAAACAGTTTACGTTAATGAAACAAAGTACGTTTGTATAAATACATAAAAAGATCTAAACAAAAAAATGTTTTTTAAATTAATCCCCAACTTTTTAAATCAAAATGCCAATGTTATTTACATCCATAAATCATAAACTCTAAAAAACGACATGTACTTTCGACCTAATCAATCAGTTTTATAAACAAGTTTGTGCTCTTTAGAATTTACTTAATAACATACAGGGAACTTTTTACCAAAACAACAACAAATTTAATTCAATACCATCTTAAAAATCTAGGGAAACGCTGTTACAAAAATATATATATGTAGGTATGTATAATAACAGCAGTAACGAAAATAATATTTTGCCTAGAAAGAATTTTCACGAAAAATAATTATATTTAAGTAACATTTTGATGATGCTGTAGTGCTGTTCTTGAGTGTTTTAGCATTGATGACCTTTTGTACTTGTTTTAGTCTAAAGAATTGTAAACATTGTTATTGTTCCCTAAACCACAAAAAAATATGTCACACGTTAATGGAAAATTTCCATAAGTATAACAATAACTATATTTAAAATTTAAATTACATTCGTGTATTATTATTTAAGCAAGTCAAAAACTATTTTCAATGTTATAAATACCTACTAAATTTATGTGTTTAAATACTATACATAATGCTTAAAAAATCATATAATGATGCCATCTGGAACAATTCTTAAAATAGGTTATATTAAAGAATTTAGAACAGTCGCTGACATGCTGCATGTTTTATTTTATTTTTTACACAAATTTTATAAAGAACTCAAAAAAATCATTAAAAATTTAGTGCACATAAATGTACATATGTGCAGCAAATAGCACTTGCTTGGATGTAACTAATTTTCAGTAAATTTTGATTTTTTTATACTTTTTATTTTAAAAATTAAATAGGAAAGCAAGGAAAGTGTAACAAAAAAAAAATAACATTAACTTTTGCCTCGTTACTAATTTTATTATATTTATGTAGGTATATAAAATTATTGAGCGTTTATTGTAAGTTTAAAACAACAACAAAAATTTAAATTTTAGCTGAGGTCAAAATTTTAATATTTATTTTCCACAAAAATTCATACATATTTTATTAAATGTTATAAGAATAAATTAAATATATTTTCGTATTGAAGAGTGCATTTTAATGTACGTTCTGACATCTAGCATACAATGTCTTTAACTAAGCAATTGTAAGTAATTTTAGGTTAGGTTTATGTTGTCAATGTTACAAATATAGACAATAATTTATAAAATATGAAAGTTACACAGATACTTTTGCGACAACATTTAGGCCGTCACTTTAAAGCTTTTTGGAGAATTCAAGGGAAGAAAGTACCAGTTGACACAGGAGCACACCGAATTTTAGCAGCTAAGGGTATTCCTGTTTACGAACCCGATGATATTTTACAAGAAAAACGGGAAATAGAAAAGTACAACATTGAACAATAATTGTTAAGATTTCATTTAATTCGATTTTTTTTAGGGTTGAAATTATTGGCTGTCAACCTAAACCAGTATTGTTGGATAACACTCATCCAAATTGGCATGATAGAGTTTGCTTAACGCATAAAGACCATAATGTACTTTTAGAAGGCTTAAACCAAGCGAAATTGCTCACGAATACTATAGAAGTATGTAAAGGTTTACCTGAAAGAATTCAAATAGCAAAAACATCACCAGAACTAGATAATCGTGTTAAAAACATAGTTTTATATTCGCATGTGTTTGATAGTGAACAACAAAAATTACCAAAAATTAAAGATCCTGAAAGACCTGCTTGGAATTTTCCTAGAGTATATGGTATTACAGACCGCAGAGTAAAGTAAGTTGTATTTCTTGCTAATTTTTTAAAACCTGACATTTATTTTTAATTTTAGCACGTTAATAGTAAGTAAGTTGTTGCAATTAGTTGAATTAGCAAGTCTGCCTGATGTAGTTAAACAACGTGCTGTCTTATATGATTTACAATTTTCATATCCATTTGAAAAAAGTGACAATTTAATACAGTTTCAACTACGAGGTGATGCACTAATTACTTCTGATAAGCCACTATCACCGATTACAGATGAGGCAACTGAAAATTTTGCATTACCCGACTTGTTTCCTATTAAAGAAAATATAACTCTCAACCCAGAAAATATTTACCAACTTCGAAATATATATCGTAAGTAAAATTAAACTTTTGGGCACCGAAAATATACAGGTTGGACCAAATTCGAATGTTTTACGAGGTATCTCGGTTACCATAACAGTTGGCAAAAATCTAATATCGGTCTCTTGGGTTATTTTCTTGTTTATTAATAATTGTAAACATCAGTTTGTGTGTTACGAAATTATGGCAAACTGAAATAATAGTTTTCACAAAATTAGCCATATCTCGGTTATTTTGTGCAACACCTATAAAAGTATATATTTTTGAAAAGTTATAAAATGCCCTTTCATTTAAGGTCATGGCTTACTAGTGTTTCCAAAGTTTACTTCATATCTCATAAAGCAAGGTAATTAAATAATTTTTAAAAAGGTTTGTAAAAAAACGTGTATAACATTTAGTTTTAGTTCTATTTTTATAAATAAATAAGTTATAGTAAATTTTCAAAAACGATGAAATTTAATTTTTCATGTAATGCCAAAATCAAGTGTTAAAAAATTGATAACAGCCGATTTACCTCAGAAAAATAACCCAACGGACTGAAATCAGATGTTCGCTAACTATTATGGTAACCGAGATACATAAAACATTCGAATTTGGTCCACCCTGTACAACAAGTAACTTTTATATACCGGGTGATTCAGTTTGACTGTCGCACCCCTATAACTTTTTATTTATTGAAAATAACCCCAACAAACCTTATATTTTTGGAAACGGCGACAAATTCTCTATTAAATGATGTGCATTTGTTATCTCTACGATGACGTACCTATGTCAAATCTGTGATAGGCAACTGTTTTTTTTTTAAATTACATAGTATACATGTTATAGTTGATTCAGATAGAGAATTTGATTTTGAATCCGACCATGTATTAAAAAACTATGCATACATGAGAAATTTTTCGAGAAAAATCAGTTCAAAGTTTATTCAAATTATAGCAAACAGTCTATTTAACATAACAAAAAAAACAATTAAATCTTAAAAATTATATGATAACTATCAATGGAAATGTATTAAAAATTAATTTTTTACAAAATAAAAGCAAATAATAAACATTGACATAAAAAATTAGACTTTAATGTATTCAAAGTGGCCGCCCCTATTTGTAAGTACTTGATTGAACTTAGAGTCTATTTTTTTATGTCAACGTTTATTATTTGTTTTTATTTTTATTAAAAATGAATTTTTAATACATTTCCATTGATAGTTATGATATAATTTTTAAGATTTGATCGTATTTTGTTATGTTAAATAGACTGTTTGCTATAATTTGAATAAACTTTGAATTGATTTTTCTCGAAAAATTTCTTTTGGATGCATACTTTTTTAATACATGGTCGGATTCAGAATTAAATTCTCTATGCGAATTAACTATAACATGTATACTATGTAATTTTTAAAAAAACAGTTGTCTATCGCGGAATTGACATACGTCATCGTAGAGATAACAAATGCACATCATTTAATAGAGAACTTGTCACCGTTTCCAAAAATATAAGGTTTGTTGGGGTTATTTCCAATAATTAGAAAGTTATAGGGGTGCGACAGTCAAACTGAATCACCCGGTATATTATATTATCCTGCAACCTCCTCTACCAGTGTTGTCGAGGTACAAGTAACTTTTACAGTTGTTAATTATATTTTATTTTTTTAGCAATAAATTTATCGGTACCAAAATGTCACCCTCATACCGTTTTTATACATTATAATAAAACAGAAGTAGGGAATATATATGAAGAAGAGGTAACAGAATCACAAATATTAGGAAGATCATTGTTGAAAACGTTTACAGTAGCAGCATCATATGCCAAGCAAACGTTTGGGGTAAGTTGATATACAGGGTGTCCTAAATACAAGACTCAACTTGGAGATCTCGTTTATCTTAAGAGCTACAAATTCAGTTAAATTGGGGAAAAGTGATATTGTTTTGTTCTTATCCAACTTTGGTGTAATATATCCGATGTCATAGCTCTTAAAGTAAGCGAAATCTCCATGTTAGCCTTGAATTTAGGACACGATATACAGGGTGTCTCATAAAAAATCGGAAGGTGATTCCTTATCGAAAATTAAGGGTGGTCTTTTATATATATTTTTTTTCTTAGACGTTCGGAGTTACACCCCCCTAAAGGGGAGCGGTAAAATAAGTTTTTATTTTATTTCTCAAATGTTGATAAATGTAGGAGAATGATATTTGTTAGATGTTTTATACTTATTAAAAGGTTTCCCATAGTAATATAATCAATTATCTCCCACCTGCACAGGGATTGAAAAATGCGACCCGTGTTGGTTTTTTATCAGAACTTTTTAGTGGGTTGAAATTTTCGTTTGAAAGCTTGATTTATTTAGAAACTTTTTTTATTCTTTAACTTTTCTCGTAAAACCTACAGTTTTTGAGTAAAAAATAATATAAGTAAACATGCACCATTAACATGCCAATATAAAACGATTCATTTTGGTGGTTACCATGGTTTGTTTGGTAACCACCAATGTTCACTTATTTAATTTTTTACTCAAAAACTGTAGGTTTTACGAGAAAAACTAAAGAATAAAAACAGTTTCTAAATAAATTAAGCTTACAAACAAACATTTTTAAATTGCAAAATTTCAACCCACCAAAAAAATCTGGTAAAAAAACAAACAGGGGTCGCACATTTTGAGCCCCCTGTGAAGGTGGGAGTTGATTGAAATTATTACAATGGGAAAACTTTTAATAAGTATAAAACATCTATCAAATATCATTTTCCTACATCCATTCAAATTTGAGAAATAAAATAAAAACCTAATTTTACCGCTCCCTTTTAGGGGGGTGTAACTCCGAAAGGAGACGTCTAAGGAAAACAAATTATAAAAAAGCCCCCCCTTAATTTTCGATGAGGAATCCCTCCCAAATTTTTTCGCATTTTTTACAAAACACCCTGTATATTTTTTTACAAATTAATGGTATAATTCAATGAATACATTAATTATTTTTTTGTGGCAAAATTGTTGATAGTAGCAGCCTCGACTCTATCTTTAGTTTTTCCTACAATATTTCTGGCTATTGTGACTAAATAAGTAAGAGTTTGCATTTAATTTCAAACTATAATTACATTTCTTTTGTACAGAATGAAGTAGGAATCCTCGATAGTCCCGTTACTGTTCAATGTGTACAAACAGATGGACGATTATTCCACTTCGGTATACTTCAATTAAATACGTTGGATTTAGAAAATGAGAAAGTTAAAAATATTTGGTATCACGTACCGCGAATTCCATTATTTGCAACGTGCGCTTACGTCGTTGGAAAACCGACATTAAAAAAATACAATAGCGATGTAATAAACCATTTATTAGCTTTTTATAACAACATTTAGTACGCAACATTGCTAAACATGTATAAAAAATTCCCTAAATAATAAAGATTTCTAAAAGTTTGTACGATTTGTTTTAATTGTTATACGTGTTATTAATGGAGATTTTTTTATATTTAAAACTTATTTTGATTGCTTTAATTACTATAATTTAACTCGTATAAAAAAGTTGGCTTACCACTGACATGTAGCAAAATTTGTCAGAATATTTTGAACATTATGTTATCAAAATAGTAAAAATATAACAAGCTTATTGAGAAGCTAAAATGTTTTAAAAAGATAAATTTACTTAGCAAGTACAGGTACAACACCGATTTTCTGGCACTTTTGGTTCCAAAGCCTTACCGGACCAACCATAAAGTCATAGCTAGAGTTAAATTTTAGCAAAACAAGTTAAGAATCTCACAAAATAGCGGTATCATGCCATCTGCGGCCGCTCAGTAAACTAGTCTGGTGGTCGCGAGAATTTTAAATTCTCACTCGTAATTTTGTCCGGACTAAAGAAGGTGCCGAATTATCAATTGTCAGAAAATTGGTGTTGTACCTATACAGTGTGTCCAAAAGGTATGGAATATGCTATATATCTTAGCAAATATCCACTTTGAGGAAAAATGTTTTGAATAAAAGTTGTTTGGTACTTAGTTTTCCACCATAAGACAAATTTAAATTCTTTTTTTTGTAAATAAAAACGAAATGATAAACCATTGAATTTTTTTAAATGACAAGGTACCCCTATATTATACCCATTTGGTAGATTTTTTTCTCTTTTCAATGATGCAAAACTTTAGTACCCTTACTTAAGCAACTTTTTGAGAAAAACGCAAAAATTATGTAAATTGTTTGTATTTATCTCTAACAAAAACATAATAACTAAAATTTTTTGACGAAATCTACAATAAGTGTTCAAACTGAACCATTTACAGTTTCGCAGTGATAAACTCGGTTTTTAAATCCGTTTATAACATTCCCAACCATTTCAGGTGTAATTTCTCTAATATAATCTTTAAAATTTTCGATATTCTCTGGCCTCTTAGCATAAACTTAATTTTTAGGGTGACCCTATCATTGAAAAGAGAAAAAAATCCTTTATCAGATAGATATGATATAGAGGTACCTTGCCATTTAAAAAAATTAAATTGTTTTTCATTGCGCTTTTGTTATTTAAAAAAAATATATTTAAATTTTTTCTTATGGTCGAAAACTAAGTACCAAACAACTTATATTCAAAACATTTTTCCTTAAAGTGGATATATACTGAGATATATAGCATATTCCATACCTTTTGGACACACTGTCTAACTATAAATGACTTCACAAACCAATGCATATATTACCTTTAAAATATTTATTTTTAAACTTAAAACACAATTATTTAGACTGATAAAATTTTTGTCACCATTGTTAATTTAATCTATCACATTTTTTTTAAATTAACTTATATAACTAAGTTAACTGTTTATATTAGTAGCAATTTTAAATTAGTTTTTAAAACAAGTCTATTTTGTTTTCATGTAACATTTAGTAAATTCACTAATTTAAATATTGTGTAACACTTTTGACAAGTAAAGCTGCTAAGGTTTTCTAAAAAAATGCATTTTTATGATGGTAAAATGCCCTGAAAGCAATGCATTAGCTCAAATAAATTTTTATAAAGGGCAAGCAGTGTATTAACTGATTAAACTGGTTCCATAAAAGGCTTAGTGACATTTTACATCAAATTACATTTGGGTAAATTAACTATCAATCATTTAGCTACTACATGATACATTAACTATAGGTCATCATTTTTGTTATTAGAGTTCACCAAAGTCATCTATCATATTTTTAGCTGCTCATCATACAGAGTGCACCAAATTCGATGCTTAACATGGGGGTCTCACCTATCTTGAGAGCTAAAAAGACAGTTAAATTGGTGCGCAAAGGTGCATAATTCATTGCTTAAAATAATACCATGGCTCTCTGAGCTCTGAAGTTATTCAGATAGAACTAAAAAAATTAAATTTGGTTTTGTTTTTATTTCAATATCTTTATTTTTAGAGATATTGAAAAACTAAACAATTTTTTTGAAGTTGCAAATTATACTGTGTAATCTGCTTGAATTAAAATTTGTATATTGTGTTATTGTGGACCATTATCAACTTTGTTGTATACCATTTTTGCATTTATATGTACTTCCAATTTTGAATATAACATCCAAAAATAGTAATCATTGATGAAATCAACATTGCCATGAAAAACAAATGCTAAAATTTAAAACTTATCAAATATCATAACTATTTTTAACATTTTGATAGTAATTAGTAAATACAGGAAATTGTTTTTTAGAATACCTTTTGGAATAAGTAATTTCTTAACTTTCTTTCCAAATTACTCAACTTTGCCTCAATTTAATTGACTTTGTTGCTCTTTACAAAAAAAAAATCTCCATGTTGAGCCTTGAAGGAAATTACCAAAAATGTGCACTTTTTTGAGATGAACTCAGAACAGTTCTCAAATATATTCTATCATTTTCTGTTTTTCTTGATTTTTTTTCCACAGCGTACTTTTTGTTTTTCATCTTTAAAAAAATTGAAAAACCTTTGTAACTTGCGTATTATTAAAAATAAATACATCAACCCTTATATATGTGGAATGAAAAAAAATTAAGGAATTTAAATAGGCCATAGCCAACTATATCTTCCATTTAAAAAGAGGTAAGTTTGTGTCATAACTTTTAAACGGCGAGCACAAAAAAAAAAATTTTGTGTAATCAAACTTAACATTGAAATATCTAAAAATATAGTTAATAAACTTTTTTGATATTTACAACAATAACGGAGATATGACACATTATTAATATGACAAAAAAACAGTTTTTCTCTAATATCTCGAAAACCGGAAATGATATTATATTTTTGAAAACGGTTCTGAGTATGTGCAAAAAAACTGTCCATTTTTTGTAATTTAACCGTTTCTCTATCTTGCCTATTAAGCGAGATAGCCATGCAATCCCATCGAATTTGGACCACCCTGTATATTTCAATAAAAATATATTTTAAAAAACAGTTCAATGTGAAAAAAGCTGTCATATAAGCATAACATAAATTACTTGAGTTTTAATATTTTTTAACTTCAATGAGTATAACCCCTAATTGTGAATATTAATGATATAAAAATTATAAAAAAAGCACAGGGATTTATGGAAAACTTAACTTGTGGTGAAATATTTGTCACACCGATGCCCTCTTTATTTTTAAGCTGGAACCATATAAAATTGTATTAGACGGTTGGTAGCTTGAATCGATTAAAAGTTGCTGATTTTCTGCCCGATTAAATCCCAAGCAATTACATGAACATACAGAGGTCTGATCCAGTTCATCATGACCAAGTAATCCGTGTGCTGATAAAAGTTTTGTGTTAACCCCCATTACTTCATTTACCTCGCAGTCTAAGGTTAGCACCTCGTGGGATGATGGACGCAATTCAGTATCTTCACGACGTACATCTTCGGCATTCCTATGGTGGAAATAGTTTTAGTACATTTTATTTAAAATTAAAACAAAAAACCTTACATGGTCATGAATCGAAGCACCAACAGATTAATGCTTGCAGCAACTACTGCTAAGCCAAACAGAATAAAAACAAGACTTAATGCTACATATCCAGGCTTATTTTGCAGAGCATTATCATTCTAAAAAAAAAAAAATTGCACTGTGATCTACATTTGTGGACAGATAAGTACCTGGAGTGCAACGTAATCCCCAAAGCCAATTGTTGTTAAAGTCACAAAACAATAATAAAAACTATCAAAATAAGTCCAGCCTTCATATCTGGAGAACACAGCAGCCCCTGTTGTTATAATTATGGACGATAACATACCAGTTGCAAACATAAGATTCATTTCTGTAGCTTCCACACGTTGGCAGTGTAAATATTTTTTTAAATTTCTGATTACGACAGATGCAAATTTATTTAATCGTTCACCAATACTTTGAAACATTACCAGACCTAATGGAATGCCCACCTAAAATATTTCAAATAAAATTTTTATTCTACAATAAAAACAATTTGCATACCATGGCATATGCCATACAAAATGCTTTTCCACCTTTTGTCACTGGGGTTGAGTGGCCATATCCGATCATCGCTAAAACAACAGTAGCAAAATAAAATGCTCCTGCAAATTTCCATTGCGGTCCTGCTTTATGAGGTTTGTATTCTATAATCATTAATTCTATCATTTTATAATCATCGTCACTTATGTTATATTTTCTTTTTAATGCATTTGTTATATCTGTAAAACACATATTTATCAATTAATTAACTTTTAACTGAATTAATTATTTACCATTCAACATTCCATCCCTTCTAAGTTCTTCATCAGATTCAAGCGAATCAAAAACTGCAGCACCTACCAATAAATAAGTAAAAGTACAAACAACTAATGATAATGTTCTAACATTTTGGCGTTTCATTATATTTTTAAATTGACTTATTTCTGTTCCAGTTTATCAACATTTTATAAAAACATATTGATTGTATCGGCGTCGCGACGCCAGATTCAACTACAAACAAAGATGTTGGCACGACTGTAAAATTTGACAGCTATGAAAATATAACCTTAACATCTGTTTTTCCACATGTCAAAGTGTTAAGTAGTGCTCAAGTAACACGTGATAAACTATTACAAACAAAAAATTGTTCAACTGCAATGACCACCAAAAGGAAAATACTTACTGAAGGTAAACTAAATCAAGCGAAATGTTTTGTAATTTTTGAAAGCAATTCTTGCAGAGAGCACAACACATTCTGATCAGGAACAAAGTTTGGAACATGAATCAGATACTGACAATAGTGGATCGTATGAAGAAGAATCAGATAAAGATGTAAGCAGCGATGAAAACTCAGACCAAGAAGATGGTCCAACATTGAATGCAAAATGGGCAGACTCAATCAACAAAATTCTAAAAACAAACAAACCAAAAGGCAAAAAAACATTAGTTTTATCAAAAGCTAAGAAACTAACAGATATAAGAAAAGATAAGCCAAAGCAGCTCGATTATGAAGTTGAGGGAATAGATGGGAATGTAACAAAAGAAACTGTTGAAGAAAAGGTTGAGGAAGAAAAATCAGAAGTTGTAAGGAAAAAAGTAAGATCTGCAAATTAATTTTCATTGTTAAATAATAGTTTTTAGTAATCAACGATAATAAAGAAAATGATTTTAAAAATTTTTAATAAACATAGAAATGGTAAAAGAGATATATTCGTTTTGATAAGACATTTTTGTTTTAGAGAAAAGAACTCCCAACTTTTAGAACAAAACCAAACATTTTAGACAAAGATCGTGAGCGCACATTATCTAAAATAGCAACGAAAGGTGTAGTCCAATTATTTAATGCCGTAAGAACACAGCAAAAAGATATTGATAATAAACTTAAAGAAGCTGGCCCTCTTGAAAGAAAACAAGACAAAGTATTAAAAAGTATAGATAAACGAGCATTTTTAGATGTTCTAATGGGTGAAAAATCGCAATCAGTTAATGAAAACGTTCACACTGAAAGAAGAGAAAACAATAAAATAGTAAAAGAAGGAAGTAAAACAACGTGGGGCATATTGAGAGATGACTTTATGATGGATGCTAAACTTAAAGACTGGGATAAAGAAATGGAGGAGGAAATAGAAGAAGAGACAGTTTAAATAACACAATTGTAAATAATTTTATAATAAATTTTCCTTAAAAATAGTTTTTAATCAATGACTAACGTAGTACCAGTACCTTCTATTTACTTTCTGCTTGATTGGTGACTGGTTGGAAAAATTAAAATTGTAAAATAACACATTTGTTGTCACAGTTAAACTTAAACAGTTATGTACTTAGATATTTAATGCTTTTTCTGTGTATTGCAACTACTCAAAATTAAATGTGACATTTTGGTTTGGACTTAAGATTTATTTCTGTTCATGTTCTTTTAGCAAAATGCGTAGTTCCATCAAAATTTAAACCTTTACAAGCGAGTCACTATCGCCATTACAATTTTAAAGATCGTGTACTTCATATTTAAGTATTAAGCGGGCGCTGATTTCTCTAAACTAGAAGAATCGTGGCAATTCAAAACAGTGAGAAACAATAATGCTTATAAAGACAGAAATATAGTCTTGAAAAAAGTTACAAATTCAAATGTTTGTTTTCTTTTGCCATCTTTTAAAATAACATTTTTAGATTTTATTATTTAGAAATACATGTGGTTGAACGGTAGTTACAAAGAACTCTAGTAGCTGTTCTGTGGTTAGTAGGTACAACTGCATACATATATAATACATTTGAACTAACAACAAAGTGCTGATTTTAGGTGCTGATCATGTGCTGATATGCTATGTGTTATCATGTTCTGTGGTGTTATCGTTATCCAGTGTTATCCTTCTTCTATGGTCTTATCGTCTCTGGAACATATGTAGATATCTTAAATTTGTTATTGCATGTGCTACATTGCAATAATTAAATATTAAGCTGCTCTCTAAATGCTCTCAATACATGTTACATAGTTTTTAAAGTTAAAGAAAATTTAGACTTTATAATAATGGATTTAATCGCGGACTATTTTAATCCTAATAAAACTGTGGTACCAATACGTATACCAGTTGGTCGCACAAATGGAGCACTTAATATAGAACACGATAGAATTGATGACATAGTAGATGACTTTGATAAGGATTATACAACTGATTATGCAGAAGAATATCAGAAGCGAGAAGCTGCTTTATATGCCAAAAGCTTCCAGACCAAAGAAGTAAGTTAAGATAAATGTTGTCGCAAAGATCTTGTGTAAAACATTACTTTTAGGAAAATTCCTTTCTAACGGTCGAAAATACAGATGACATAATACCCCCACCATTATTGGATGAAGTTTTGGCATTGAAAGAGGAGCGAGCTACTGAGGTCTACTCCAAATATGGTTTCAATTATTCAAAAACAAATGAGTTGGTAATCGATAGTTATCGTGATAAGGTATACTTTATAATATTAATATGTATTTTTTTTAAATATTTTTATTTTGTGAAGTCATCGAACATCAAAGAAAATGGAATAACTTTATAATTGCAGCAGTTCAGTGTATTTGAATTTCAGTGAAAATCATGCGCAGATTTTTAACTATTGGAGATAGTTACATCGTCAAATCAAATAAATATTTTTTAGGCTATATTACCGTTGTTGTTTATAACATTATTATTTTTATTGGATAACTACCTGTTTGCACGTTTTTACTAGCAAATCTGATAAAATGCAGAAACATTTCAGTGATAACTGACATGATCAGAATTGTTAATAAATCTACTTATTGTACAGGGTGGTACAAATTCGAAGGGATTAAGTGGGTATCTCGCTTAATATTCAAGATAGATCGACGGCTAAATTACTAAAAATGTGCAGTTTTTTGAGACAAGCTCTGAACTGTTGTTAAAAATATTTTATCATTTTGAGTTTTTAGGAAAAAAAAAACTGTTTTGATCATAGTTATAATGTGTCAAAATAGTGTCATATCTCCATTATTGTTGTAAATATCGAAAAACTTTGTAAAGATTATTTTTAGATATCTTTATTAAGAATTTGAAGTCCTAACAGACTCGTGACTAAATAAATAAAATGAAGAATTTGATGTTAATAAAAATATGGTAATGGTCGCCGTTAAAAAACTATGACACAAACTTTCGCCACTAGTGGCAAAAATTAGCTTTTGCCACTAGTGGCGAAAATAATGTCAATGTCAAAATCAAATTGTAAAATTTACGATTTTTTTTAGCTTAAACTCGCAATAGAACTAAAATTGCGTTAATATTCTTATCAAATCATTTATTTTTATTGTAGCATTCTATATAAGCCGAAGAATGGTACAAAAATTAATATTAAATATATTTCGTTTGCAGGTTATAATTTTATTTATGTCAATGTCGGTGTGGAATGTCGCTATGGAAATGAAATGATTAATTAATACTTTATACATAATAATTATTGTCATTTAGTTAGTTTATATTAACTTTCGTTCTATAATATAATTTTAAATTCGTAGGAAAAGTAGCATTTACGACTTGAGATGAAATCAGTTTTTTTCGTTCGTGAGATTTGCTCACTCGCCGCTTTACGGCTCGTGAATAAATCTCCCCTCACGAAAAAACTGGACTTTCATCTCTTGTTGTAAAATATACTATTTTTCTTTTTCAAATAAATAAGGTTTGATGTACATAGTTATTTTTAATAATATGCAACTTACAAAGGTTTTTAATTATTTCGATATTTACAACAATAACAGATATATGACACATAAATAGGACAAAAAACAGTTTTTTTTAATAACTCATAAACCGGAAATGATAGGATATTAATTTCTGAAAACAGTTTTTGTCTCAAAAAACTGCACATTTTTGGTAATTTAACCGTTTCTCTTTCTTGAATATTAAGCGAGATACCCATGTAATCCCATCGAATTTGGACCACTCTAAATAAGTAACTGCATCATTTTCATTAGTGTTGTGTTGCATATTGCTAACAGCATTTAATATGATATAAAATATTTACTATGACATAATAAACTTATCTCAATTGTTATGGTTGAGAGTAAAACAATTGAATTGAGGTGTACTCGAGCAAGTAAGATGGGCTATTATTCAATTCTATTTCATTTAAATATTAATTTTATTGTTTTTGTAAGAGTGTGTGATAATTTAAATAAATAGCAACAAAATTTGTTTTTCTTGTATCCCAATAAATAGTTAGAGCATAAATAATGCAAAAGAATTATAAACTGTCAGTTGTAATACAGGCATAAATGGGCTAATATCAATTGTTTTGCACTTTTTTGCGGTGGAAATTAACTTTTGGTAATTCGCTTATTTTGTAGATTATATCCCTTGTAGAAGCCTATGATGTCGTCATTATACAAGGACCAACAGGTTGTGGTAAAACCACGCAGGTTCCGCAATTTATGTTGGATCAATGTAGAGAACAAAACAGACCTTGTAATATTATTGTTACTCAGCCACGTCGTATTGCTGCTCTTAGTGTGGCTAAAAGAGTTTGTGAAGAACGCGGATGGCCCCTGGGTAGTATTTGCGGATACCAGGTATTGTTCTATAACATTAAAAAGTACAAGTGTTGTATTGTGTGTTTCAATAAAAGTGTCCCCTATGTCTTACACATAGGTAATGTGATAAATTTTGTGTTGTAGGTGGGCTTAGAGTCAAATAAAAGTGTTGATACGATTTTGACTTATGTGACGACGGGTGTTTTATTGCAAAAACTTATAGCTCAGAAAAGTTTACATGGATTCACACACATTATAGTAGATGAAGTGCATGAACGTAATCAAGATATGGACTTTTTGCTGCTTGTCGTTCGAAAATTCCTTTATACGAACTCCATTAATGTTAAAGTAAGGTTTTTCTTAAATTATAGTTTGAAGATCTTGAATTAATATTCTTATTTTGTAGGTCATACTGATGTCTGCAACATTTGACACAGGCGAATTTGCCCATTACTTTAGAAATCATATTCGTACTGGAGTGACAGCTGCTCCTATCATATATATTTCAAAGGAGAGTAAATTCAATACGCAAACGTATTATGCAGAGCAACTAACTCTATTTTCAAAGGTAAGGATTTTTTTTAACTGTTGTTCATTCACGTAAGAAAAATATTCCCAGGAGAAAAATATTTAAACAACGAGTAAGTAAGTAAGTAAGCTTTATTTAGCAATTGCTATTACATTGTAACATAATTAATAGTAATAGTAAATATAATAATAATAAAAATAAAATGAAATAAAATTAAATAAAAATAAAAATATTCTAAATTCTAAATATCTAAAATAGGTAATAGTTTAATAGTGTTACGTACTCCCGAGTTACTATTATGCCGTGTGCTAATTCCTCCAGCAATCATAAATTGAACTTGATGGTCTTTGGTAAATTATATAAAGTCAAAAAATTTTAATAATTTCACCTACCAGTTTATTATATCTATTATTATACAGCGTCATTCAAAAAGTATGCAACAAATGGATTTTTTTAAAATTTATTTCTCAAAAAAATGTATTATTGGTAAAAGTTGGTGCATGGTCTAAAACTAATTTTAAGAATTAAAAAAGTAGAATAAAAAGTCATAAAACATTAAATTTTAGCAATTTTTGAAATATTCGCAAGAGTAAAGGGCCCCCTTATTTTAAGAGATACAAAAAAAAATTATGGAAAAGGTTTTTAAGAATCTCAAAATAAGTCTAAATTTAAATTTTGACGGTCAAATTCCAATTTTTATTTTTTAAGAAATTTTAACATCTGCAACAAATGGAAAAGTTTTTTATTATTGATTTCTCAGAAAATACAAAATATCATTGTTATATCTGTAATAGTGTTTTAGATATTTGTATTTATTTTTAACTGTCACACTGGCAGTTGCTTATATCGTGTACTCTGATACAATAGTTGCTTATATCGTGGGTTGCTTATAACGCGAGCTCACTGTACATTTAAATCTACAGTTATTAGTGAAAATATTTTGTAACTAATGCTATGTTTTGTCTTTTTCTTTACTCTGGAATGGCAGAAGGTAATTAAATATAATTTTTTCCTAAGCATGCGTGTTTGTTTAATATATCATAACAATTGCTGTAGAGCATATCATTTTCCACTCTTGTTTTATGAATTTTAGCTTTTAATTGTGTGATGTTTGTTACAACTTAATCACTTTACCACAAAAATTTTATTAGAAAACAATGTGCATAGTTGGTTTAATTTTGTTTTTTGTACTAAGGTTTTGTGTACTATAACTAAGTAAAATAGTATTTGTATGGTTGTCCTAGTTTTTGTTTGGTTATTCTAGTAGCTTATGTTAATAAGTGTGCACGAAGCTCACTGTAGTTATACCGCCGAACTAAGGTTGGCATCCGATTTATAAAATTGTAAGTTTGGTGTACAAGGTGTTTGCAATTTGAATTTAAACATGGGTATCTCGCTTATTATAATAGCTAGAGTGTAGATTTAAATTTGGCAAAGCTTCTAAATTCGGTGCTCGTTAATAATCCGAAGAGAAATTAGAAATATCTCAAACGGTATCCAAGACGAATAGAAAAAACCGGAAAACATGATTTTTAAAAATCGGCTATAACTTCTTTGAGTGCAAAATATTACAAATCGGCAGAAACATTGCCGAAGCAACTTTTTAAGCCGAATCGGATGGTAATTACTAATTTTTCTCAAGTCAAAACAAAATGTATTTAATTATATAAATAGCAATAATTGCATTTATAACAAAAAATAAAGTTGGTTGTATAAAACAAAAACGAATCGACCTAGGAAAAATTAGTGATTACCATACGATTAAGCTTAAAAAGTTGCTGTGGCAATGTTTTTACGTATTTGAAATATTTTATACCCCAAAGGAATTATAAGTCATCCAAAAAGTCTGCAACAAATGAAAAAGTTTTTTTATTATCAATTTGTCAGGCAATTTTATAATTGATAAAAGTTGTTGCATGGCCTAAAAAGAATTTTATGTTAAAAAAAAGTTCGATAAAAATTCTAAGGACACTAGATTTTAGCGATTTTATAAATACTAGCAAGAGTAAAGTGCCCGTATTGTAAAAGATACAAAAATAATTTTAAAGGGAACAATATTTTGTATTCAGTATTCTTTTTTATTATAAACAACTTTTTCCATTGAAGTTTTTTTTTATTCTTAAAATAAGGGCACTTTACTCGTGTGAATATTTCTTAATCACTAAAATCTAGTGTCCTATGACTTTTTATCTAATTTTTTTCATCTGAAAATTAGGTTTAGGCTATGCACCAACTTTTATTAAAAATGGAATTTTTTGATAAATTGATAATAAAAAACTTTTCATTTCTTACAGACTTTTTGAATGTTAAAATTACTTCAAAAATAAAAATTGGAATTTTAACGTCAAATTTCATCTTTGGTCTTACTATTTAATTCTAAACAATCTTTGCCTATGAAGTTTTTTTGTAACTTTTAAAATACGGCACATTACTGTTGGGGATCTTTATAAAATCGCCAAAATGTAGTGTCAAATTAATTTTAATGGAACCTTTTTTCATCTTAACACCTTCGTGGACAGGCTGCATATGCAGTCATTTTGGAGTCATAAACTGGGACACGTCTGCATATGCAGTCAGAGTAAATCAGTCCAGGAGAAGCATGATTGCGTTTACAGTCATTTTTTGCATAAAAAATTATTATTTACTGGTGATTTAAATTGATGTTGTAAATTTGTATGTATTTATTAATTATTTGTAGATTCCGAGCTATAAAGTAGAGGAACCCAAAATAGATGTTTGTTTATATGCAGTGTTTGTTCGACTTATGAGAACATTTGATCGTTTGGATCCATTGGATTCAATAACAAATCAAACAACAATTGGAAATGTGCTGGTGTTTTTGCCAGGCATAGTTGAAATCGAAGATGCCTATAAACATTTAAAAGAGTTCGAAAATCAGTAAGTATAACAGTATTGGCTTATCGTAAAATTCAAAATTAAATCACATCGAAAGTTGAGTTGTAAATTGTATGTGGATGTTATTATTCGTGCTGTTTAATGTTTATTAAAATGGTGGTTCATGCTTAACTAGTTTAAGGTTTTCTTTTTTATACATTTGTGAGTTCCTTGAAATTTGTTTTCAGAGTATTATACGAAGGTCAGTCGCTTGACATAAAATGGCAAATATTACCTTTGCATTCATCTATTACAACAGAAGAACAACGAAAGGTGTTTCTGCCAGCAGAAGATGGCAAAAGAAAAATTATTTTGTCTACAAATATAGCCGAAAGTTCCATTACAGTTCCAGATGTTTTGTATGGTAAGCAGTTTATAATATACATTAGTCATAGTGGATTTCATAGCACATTATACAGGGTGATTCAGTTTGACTTTTGCACCCCTTTTAACTTATTCTAAGAGGAAAACCCTATATTTTTGTAAATCGTGAAAAATTCTCTATCAAATGAGTTCAAATGTTTTTTCGACGATGAAAAATGTCCGACTGGTGGTATAGTCAACTTTTCTTCTTTTTTTTAAATTACAAGGTATACTCTTTTTTAATAGATTCTGATAGAGAATTTAAGATTTAAAAGAAAATAGCATATGTAGGAAAAGTTTTGAGAAAAATGAGTTTAAAAGTTATCTATTTATTATTTTTCACAACATTGTTATATTTGACTAAACAAAATACAATCACTGTAGTAATTGACAGTTAATAACTTGTCTAATGTGTTTTATTATTTTTCGACGAAAAATCATTATTGTGTGAGCATTAAATTGAAAATGAACCTTGTCAATTTGCGTCTGTTAATGTGTACAGGGTGGCCTATTTTCGATGCCCATACAGGGTATCTCGGTTATTATCAGAGATAGAAAAAAACTAAGCATGTACTCTATTTATTTTCTCGAGAGAAATTCATTGCCGTACACAGATTTTTTATATCTTTTTTAATTTTCGAAATATAGCCAAAAACGATTTTTGGCAATTTTCAAAAATGTTAAATATCTCGCTTAAACAAACAGCTAGAGAAAAACTTTTCAAGACACTTTTGCCATGGTTTTTTGTTCTTAATAAGATAGCGATGTCCAATTGTTTTTTACTCATTCGAATATTGATATATTACACCTAACTTTCTTATTTTAAATGGCAACCATCAGTAAATTACATATTTTTGAAAAGCGCAAAAAATAAGCTTTCGATTTATGTCAAAGCCAACTATGGTTGCAATTTAAAATAAGAAAGTTGGGTGTAATATATCAATATTTGTATGAGTAAAAAAAAATGAGCATTGCTATCTTATTAAGGACAAAAAACCATGCTAAAAATGTTACTAAAGTTTTTCTTTATCTTTTTGTTTAAGCGAGATATTTAACATTTTTGAAAAGTGCAAAAAATCGGTTTTTGGTTATATTTCGAAAATCAGAAAACATATAAAAAATCTGTTTACGGCAATGAATTTCTCTTAAAAAAAAGAACTCGAGACTACATACTTAGTTTTTTTTCTATTTCAGATAATAACCGAGATGCCCTGTATGGGCATCGAAAATAGGCCACCCTGTATTTCAATTGAATGACAAAAATAATGATTTTTCATCAAATAATAATAAAACACAATTAGGCTAGTTATAAACTAATTACTACAGCAATCGTGTTTTGTTTGGTCAAACACAATGATTTTGTGAAAAATAGTAAGTAATTTTAAAAACAATTTTTCTCGAAAATTTTCCCATGTATGCTCATTTTTTTAATGCACTATCGAATTTAGAATTAAATCCTCTTAACAGAATCAATAAAAAAATTATACCATGTAATTTTAAAAAAAGACTGCTTCCAGTTTGACATATTTTATCTTAAAAAAAACATTTGTACGTCATTCGGTCAAAATTTTTTCACAATTTACAAAAATATTAAGTTTATGGAGGTTTATCTTAAAATAACAAAGTTATAGGGGAGCGACAGTCAAACTTAATCGCACTGTATGTAAATACAGGGTACGCCCAATAGGTGGAGTAGTTAAATACTAGGTCGTAATGTGTTTTTATTAATCCTATTGTTTTCAGACAAACTTCTTTTTTTTACCGGCTTTGTTTTCCTAATTTATTCTTCATTATGTTTCTCCATCTCTGCCTATTATTGGCTAACTATGACTTTCTCTAACCGACTCCTTTTTATTCTAGTCTAGATCTCACTTCTTTATCCCATTTTCTTCTTGGTCTTCCTCTACTTCTTTTTCCCTCTATCTGCATTTTCCATCCTATTTCTTTCCTTTCTGGCATGCGTAGTAGATGTCCCAGCCATCTTAATTAGTTTGTCTCCATCTTTTTTTTTATGTCTTTCATTCCTAGGCTTTTTTTGATTTTATCGTTGCTAATCTTATCAATTATTCTACATCTACATCCTTCTGTTTTTCTCAAAAATCTCATCTGCATCTGTAACCATGGTTTTGTTTTCTTGTTAGTGCCCAAGTGTGTGAACTGTAAGTAGAATTGGTACATACACTGCAATAAATATTCGCATTTTAGTTTCTTTTGAGATCTCCTTACTTATCAAGCATTTATAAGTGATGTGAAAAAAATTTGTTACTGCAGCTATTCTGTTATTCAGCTCTTCTTCCAATTTATCATTAACTCTGCAATTATAGTTCCTAAATAATTAAAGTTTAATACCTGCTTTATCCTTTCTTGGTGTAGCCCAGGGGTCGGGAAACTTTTTTACCTATTACCCCAAAACTTATTTATTTACTCCGACGTTACCCCCTTGATTTGATAGGAAAAAAATAATAGATTATTTAAATTCAAAGGGTTTATTGAATCTATTTATACGCGGAGAATACAATTATAAACATAAAAGGTAAAAAATAAATGCGCTAAAATAAATTAATATCCTCATTATGAAACAAAAGATTTATTTTTTATACAATTTTATTCATATCTATTGAGTCCTCATTACCCCCAAGAATTTCAGTTTTACCCCACTTGGGGTAATTTACCACGGTTTGCTGACCTCTGGTCTAGCCTGATTGAAACCGTTACATGAGTCTTCGTTATAATCATAGTCTGTCTTTTTTATATTGTATCTTATCTTCTTAATGTATCTGCCCATACCTCCAGATTATGTTGTAAGTCCTTTTTGTTTTTAGCTAATAGCACCACATCATCTGCAAAGGCCAGTTCTGTTAAAGACATTGGTTTTAGTTCATTCCATCCCCAATAGGCTTTCTTTGCACTCTTTAATTATTTTGTCCATTATTATTATAAAAGCAATGGAGTTAAAGTGTCCCCCTGTCTAACTTCCACTGTTGTGGTTTCGAAAATTGAAGCATTTCTAAGTAACTTTTTAAAATTTGTATGTCTTACTGTTTACGAAATCCCTATGGTGGTTCATCTATTTGAAGCATCCTGTATACATATATGTTGAGAAAATAGGCTAAACTTTATGCAATTGTGATTTTACATCATATCATTGTCATAAAATTTCATTTTTGACCTAAGCAAATTGCTAAATGCTCTTTTTTTCACAGTGGTTGATTTTTGCCTGACGAAAACTATGGTTGTTGATTGTAACACTCAGTTTCAAAGTTTAGAATTACAGTGGGCCTCATATGTAAACTGTACTCAGCGAGCTGGTCGTGTTGGCCGCGTAGCAGACGGCCGAGTATATCGGTTAGTTACCAGAGAATTTTATGAGGTATGTATAATCATGTTATAAATTTCACACCATAAATACTATCATATTTGCTAGACTAATAAATTTATTAAACAGAATAATATTCACAAATTATTTGTCACAGATTGCTGAGAAAAAAGTCTTTCAGACTCTCACTTTAAAACTGTACAGGGTGGTACAAATTCGATGGGATTGCATGGGTATCTCGGTTAATATTTAAGATAGAGAAACGATTAAATTACCAAAAACGTGAAGTGTTTTGAGACAAACTCAGAACCGTTTTCAAAAATATTCTATCATTTCCGGTTTTCGAGTTATTGAATAAAAAGTGTTTTTTTGTCATATTAATAATGTGTCATATCTCCGTTATTGTTGCAAATATCGAATATGCTTATAAAGATTATTTTTAGATATTTTTATGTTTAATTTTATTGAACTAAAAAAAAAAATTTACACTCGCCGTTAAAAGGTTATGACACAAACTTACCTTTTTTTAAATGGGAGCGATAGTTGGCTGTGACCTATTTAAATTCCTTATTTTTTTATCAATCCAAATATATGAGGGTTGATGTATTTATTTTTAATAATACGCAAGTTACGAGGGTTTTTTAGTTTTTTTTTTAAGAAAATCATAGTAGGCTGTGAAAACAAAAAAAAAACAAGGTGTAAAACCTTATAAAACTCATGTGGTACAAGTTACTAAGGTTTTTTAATTTGTTGTTGAGATAAACGTTGTAAATATTTGAACATAATATAACAACAACATAGTCGGAATCGGCAGTGATGTAGTTAATTGCTGTTTATCTTATGTTCAACATTCTTTGATGTTTATCAGAAAACGAATTAAAAAACCTTACCTTGGTAACTTGTACCACATGAGTTTTATAAGGTTTTACACATTGTTTTTTTTTTGTTTTCACAGCCTATGATTTTCTTTAAAAAAAAAAACTAAAAAACCCTCGTAACTTGCGTATTATTGAAAATAAATACATCAACCCTTATATATTTGGAATGAGAAAAAAATTAGGAATTTAAATAGGTCATAGCCAACTATCGTTCCTATTTAAAAAAAAAAGGTAAGTTTGTGCCATAACGTTTTAAAGGTAAGCGTAAAAAAAAAGTTTTTAGTATAATCAAATTAAACATAAAAATATCTAAAAATAATCTTCATAAATATTTTCGATATTTACAACAATAACGGAGATATGACACATTATTAATATGACAAAAAAACACTTTTTATTCAATAACTCGAAAACCGGAAATGATGGAATATTTTTGAAAGCAGTTCTGAGTTAGTCTCAAACAACTGCACGTTTTTGATAATTTAACCGTTTCTCTATCTTAAATATTAACCGAGATACTCATGCAATCTCATCGAATTTGGAACACCTTGTACAGTTTGGAAGATGTATCATGGCATACAATGTTTTCACTTCAGCTGGTTGATGAGATTTGTGAGTAATCGATTGCTTTTCAGAGAAAAATGACCAAAACCATCGAACCTGAAATATTAAGAGCTCCATTGGATCGACTCATACTTGCCTCAAAAATGCTTGATTTGGGTGAAGAACCCAAAGCAATTTTAGCTTTGGCATTAAACCCACCAAATTTAGCAAATATCGAATCAACAATTTTGTCACTTAAAGAGGTAAACTATTTAACTAAACATAATTATCTACTAAATGATAGTTGCTTCTAATTAATGACTTAAATAATTGTAAAATAACTGTTTTTATACCCTCTGTATACAGGGTGTTTTCATAAGAAAGTCTCTGACAAAAAAAAATTAAATTGTGTATTATATGACGGGAAATTTCAAGGGCTTTCAAAAATCAAATTTAAAAATCTAGTGGCTCCTTAAATAAATACAAAAAAGAGAAACAAAATTTTAAAATCAAATGCCCCAAAAAGTTTGTTGTATTTGTATTTAAAATGTTATTACGATTGTTAACAGTTTATGAAAGATTTATTATTGCATTTTACCACTTTTTGTCATTTCACAGTCTACATTGTTTGAGCTTCTTTTATAAAAAAGTTTCTTTTGAGAAAATTTCAAGAACTTGTTAGCGATGTATTTAAAAGTTTAAGTTGCCATTTGAAAGAAAAAAATATATTTGAAATTAAATTTTAAAATTTAATAATTAAAAAACAATTTAATACATATAAAATCTAATAACATATTTGAAAGGGACTTGCAACACTCTAAATATTATGTTGTAAACACTAAAGCTCTATATTTTAAAATAAAGGATTTACTGGACTGGGGAGTTTTTACTGAGACACCCTGTACCCAGTTGTCGTGAACAGCATGGGGATCTCGTAAACGATAAGAGATTCAGAGTTGGTTAAATGAGTCAAAATGATCTATAATTAAAGAGCAACTATTTTATTATATTATTATTATATTATCCAAAAAAATATTGTTTTTGCACTATTTATAAACAAACAAATAAATTACGTTTTCGATTTTTGTTTATTGCTTATTTGAAATCAAACTCAAAATATATATGTACAGCGTCATTTAAAAAGTCTGCAACAAATGGAAAAAAATTTTATTATCGCTTTCTCAGAAAATTTTATTCGTAACAAAAGTTGGTGCATGGTCTAAAACCAATTTTTAAATAAAAAAAAGTCACAGGATACTAGATATAACGATTTTTGAAATATTCGCAGGAGTAGTGTCCTTATTTGAAGAGATACAAAAAAAATTAAAAAGAATAGTTATTTAGAATTGCACAAAAGGGCAAGATTTAAATTTTGACGGCCAAATTCCAAATTTTATTTTCTAAGAAATTTTAACATTCAAAAAGTCTCTTCAAATAAGGGCACTTTACTCCTGCGAATATTTCAAAAATCGTTAAAATCTAGGGTCCTATGACTTTTTATCAAACTTTTTTTGTCTAAAAATTGGTTTTAGGCCATGCACCAACTTTGATCAAGAATAAAATTTTCTGAGAAATCAATAATAAAAATTTTTCCCATTTGTTGCAGACTTTTTGAATGACGCTGTATATAATTTAGATTTAATAGTTATAGCAACAGAAAAATCATAAATTATTATGAAATTTGGAAAATATCTTTAATTATTTAAGTTATTTTGTGTTTGATTAAGTACAGTTGGTTTATTTATGTGATATTTTGTTTTGTTTTTCAATGGCCACTTTGATTAAACTTAATAAATACAATAATATTGTAATAACTTTCTTTGAAGATAAACCTAACAACCCATATATCAATAAAACAAGAAAAAATCCCTTTAATGGTGTCACAGCCAACTACAACCTGTATTTAAAATAAGAAAATTGATGTTAAAATAACAAAAACAAATGAAGATACATGAAACGTATTAACAAATTTCAAATCTGCATAAAAAAGTACCCAGATAATGTCGAAAAATATTTTGAGTATGATTTCAAATAAGCAAGTTATAAACAAAAATCGAAAACGTCATTTTTTTGTTTTTCATGAATAGCGCAAAAACTATCAGTTTTTTTAAAGATTTTTTCATAGAATAGTTGCTCTTTAAGTATAGATCATTTAACCGACTTTGTATCGCATACCGTTTAAGAGATCCCCATGCTGTTCACGATAACTGAGACACCCTGTATAAAAGCAGTAGATTACTTAAACATTTTACAAACAAAAGAATTTTTTTACCTGTCGGTTAACATTTGTTGGTAAATATTTTTTTCGCAGGTTGGTGCTTTATTAACTACAGTGAACAAACAAAACTGTAAGTCCGATGGTGATCTTACTTTCATGGGTAAAGTGATGGCTAGTTTACCAATTGATGTTCGTCTCTCAAAGTTGATCATACTGGGACATATGTTTAGCTGTCTCCAAGACACTATTATTATGGCTGCGGGCTGTTCTCTCAACAACATATTTAGTTCACCATTTCAAGAGCGTCTCAAAGCGTATACCAATAAACTTCAATGGGCAGATGGATCGTACAGTGATATGATTGCTTACCTTAATTTATATAAGGTTAGTGCGGGTTTTAACTTGGTAAAATTTGTAAAATTAATGGCCTTTATATACTTAAGGTATGGGAGCGCAATAAAAGTTCCAACTCCTTTCGTACCGGAGCTGGTGAAAACAACTGGGTTCGGAAAAATTATTTAAGTTGGCGAGCACTGAAAGAATGGCAAATATTAATTACGGAAATTAAAGAGCGCTTGAAGAGGATGGGAATTGTTGAAACTGTAGGACCCAGTCGTGTTCGACTTGGACATCAAGAAGTTCCATTCGTATTAAAGGTATTTAAAATATGGTATTATAAGTACATTTTTTAACAATTGATAAACTTTCATTTAGTGCATCGTACAAAAAATCTATAAATTATACTACATACATTTTACTTAAGTGCAAAATTAATCTATGCAGTGAAAACTTAAAAAGAAATTTTAAACATATGGATAAACCATTGTATTCAAAATTTTTAGAACTATTTGTGGTCACCCTGTATTTGTCTGGACAACTAACAATTTTGTCTCTGTTTTAAAAAAAAATTTGAGCTTAACCCCCTATTATAAAAAAATCATTAAAAAAAACAGTTTTTTAAATCCGTGGAAATCGTTATTTGAACATATTATTATACAATACTAACATGTATGGGGACAAAAAATAAAATATTCAGTCAAAAACATTAATTTTATTTTTTTAAGTTAAACAGGGTGTAGTCCACATAGAAAGGCCACTGTTGGGATCTCGTTAACGTAAATGGTAAGAGCTACAAAGAAGTTTAAATTGGACAACTTGTTCCCCCTTTTGAGACCTATTTTTAATGTTTTAAAAAAGTTCCATGGCATGCTTGATAATAAACAAAAATCAAAATGGGCATTGTTTTTTAAATCGTTAATAACTCGGTTATACTTGATGGTACAAAAATATTTGTAGGGAAAAAGTTGTAGATTATTTTACACACTGTAAAATGAAAACATTCATTTGATTCAATATTGTTTAACCTCTTCAGGGATACTGGCACATATGTGTACGTTTAGTTTTTTTTATAAGTCAGCCACGGTAAAAAAAAATTTAATGAAAATTACTACAAGTAGGCAATCACTACAATATTTGCTAACAAAAAAAAAGAAATATGGGCAAACAAACATGAATTGTCATATTACTGGTCACAATAAATAGCGTGGTACTTAAATTTGTTGACCGTTTTTCTATACTAATAAATTTATTTTATTATTTACCGAAGATCTCTATAATTTCAGTTTAAAAAAGTTGAAAGATATGTAAAATATATTTAATTAACATATATATATATCGGTTTAGAACGTTCTCCGACGTTTTCCGACTTCCAGCTTCCATTTTTCTCGGTCATTCCATGTATCGTCTTCTAGTTCTCTCTCCCTGATGTCCTTACCTATGCCTTCTCTCCAACTTCTTCTTGGTCTGCCTGGTTTTCTTCTGCCTTTGGGCTGCCAGTTTAGAATTTGTTTAGGGATTCTATATTCCTCCATTCGCTGTACGTGTCCGTACCATATTAGTTGTTTATTTTTGATGTCATCCGTAATCGTATGTGTAATATGCATTATTTCCCTTATACGCTGGTTTGTTATTTTTTCTCTCCTTGATCTTCCTGCCGCTCTTCTCCAAAAATCCATTTCTGTTGCTTTCAATATATTCTCTGTTCTGTTTTTTAGCGGCCATACTTCTGAGCTGTAGGTTATAATGCTTTTTATTACTGTATTATAAATTAGTTTTTTATTTTCCTTTGTAATTTTTTTATCCCATATAACACTGTTCAGCATCGAGATTGCTGCTCTTCCCAGCCTATTTCTCTCTTTAACTGCATCGTCCAGCGTGCCCTCTCGTGAAATCTTCAGTCCCAGATACTTGTATTCTTTACAATTTTTTATATGTATATTTAATTAACATAAACCATGTAAATTTTAGAGATTATTTACAATATTCATGCTCATTGACAAGACATTAGTAAACGTACACATCTGTGTACGCTTATCAACACTGGTAGTAATTTTTTTCGAAACCTCGCATATTGTTATGTGCTACATATTGATTATCTTTTATATTGTATGTGCAACCAGTATTTTAAAAGAATGGAGGATATGGGTACAAAGAGTTATTTTTGTCTAATTTGTTATATATGCGAGAAATGCAATGAACCTGTGCCCTGAATGTATGAAGTCATTTAATTTATGTCGTGCCCTTACCGCCCATGGCCACAAATGCGTGCATTATTTTTCGCTTTTGTTTTTTAACATTTCTGTTTTGTTTCATTGTTTTGAATGTATTTTTGATAAAAATTACGTTTTAAAAAATTAAAAGTCCTTTTTTGCAGCTTTTATTAATTCGTCCCTGAAGAGGTTAAATTCTTAGATAAATTACAAACTCGCATTTTTTTTAATGGAAACCTTAGTTGGCTATGACCTCCTGAAAAAGCATATTTTTTCCTATTTTCAATAAGATAAGATTAAATGTTAAATGTATTTATTTTGACAATTAGGCTAAAAACAAATAAAATTTATCAAAAAGTCCCTATGAAGCTATAGAGCAGTGTTTCTCAAACTTTTTACTAATAGCTTACAGAGGACCCCAATTAATAGTTTTCTAGACAATATTTTGTTTTTAACTTAGCCTGGTTAATAAATCTGAATGATTTTCAAATATAATAAAAGGCTCGGGGGACCCCTTCAGATAGATTCAGCGCCTCCAGGGGTTCGAAAGCCACACTTTGAAAAACACTGCTATAGAGTCTCAAGAAACAAAAGACAATTTAGTATTGTCATTTAATGCAAACCTTAACCAATATAAATCTACAACTTTTTCCCCAAAAATATTTTTGTACCTTCAGGTATAACCGAGTTATTAACGATTTAAAAAAAAATTGCCCATTTTGATTTTCGTTAATTATCTACTGCGCCATGGAACTTTTTTAAAACATTAAAGCATCACTGAATAGGTCTCAGAAAAGGAAACAATTCGTCTAATTTAAACTTTTTTGTAGCTCTTACCGTTTACGAAATCCCAATAGTGGCTACACCCTGCATTATTTAAAAAAATAAAATTAATGTTTTATTTTTTGTCTCCATACATAAAAATATGTTCAAATAACGATTTCCACGGATTTAAAAAACTGTTTTTTTGTTATTTTTTTATAAAAAGGGGTTAAGCTCAAAAAAAATTCACAAAGACAAAATTGTTAGTTGTCCAGTCAAATACAGAGTGACTAAAAATAGTTCTAAAAATTTTGAATACTATGATATATCCGTTTGTTTAAAATTTCTTTTTATGTTTTCACTGCTGTTATATTTTGTAAGATTGTTGAAAATATTTTAACTTTGTTAAATCCCAAAAGCAATCTTACAAAATATATGTAATAATAACTGCACTGCTAATACTTGCAAATTCGTGTATCAATGATTTAAAAAATAGGTTTAATAGAAATACAATGTAATGGTCAGTCTTATTTATAAATGTGTTTGTTAACACGTTGAGCGCCGACCCCAAAACAGCAAATGTGTCGCTGGGACCAAGCCATTTTTTAATATATTTCAAGAATTTTTTTTACTTCGTCGCACAATCAGCCCAACCCAAACACAAGTATACTTGCCTCTGGGACCGTACAACAGACCTGTATAAGAAAATCAATGCATATCGTGGTCACCGGTGGACACGTGTAGTTTAAGCTAAACCTTGCGAGTGGCCACCGGTGGCCACCCGGTCCCTGAGTCAAGTCACAAAATGGCCACCGGTGGCGCACGCGGCGCTCAACGTGTTAAATCACAATTTAATTATTTTTTTAAAGACAAAATAGTTGTATCAAATAATGATAAGAACTAACATAAAATTGGTGTGTTATTTGTAATCTAAATCAATTTTATTTATATCTAAGTAATGGAAACTTTTATATGGGGTTATAGCCTAAAAAGGATGTTTTAAAGAAAGTCATTTTTATATTTTCAATGCTTTAACAAAATACCGAATAATATTGCCTTTTTAACTTATTGATAGGCAATTATAATGTTAATCATGGTAACTATTAAAAATTTCTTGAAAATAGGATCTTGATGATTTTTTAAAATTGTATGATATTTAAATAGTTTTAATGGCAATGTTGATTCCGTTTAAAATCTTTTTTTTTTTTTTGTGGTATTATCCAAATTGCATCAAAATCTGATGTATCATTGAATTCAAAATTTTTATGCAAAAATCCAAAATGATGTCTATAAAAAATAACAAAGTTGATGGTCGTCCAAAATAGATTAAACGTCGTAATACAAAATCTAATCAGAGCATTTACTTAGAGAAAGTGGTTTTAATTTTTTGTTGTCTTCAAAAAAAAAGTAATAAAGCAAAACGAAAATTTGTTTTTATTAACTTTTGGTTTAGATGGCCATGGAATATTTGTTAACAGATTTGAATTCAACAAAATGGTACCCAACTTGGCCCTAATTTAACCGACTTTGTTGCTCTTGAGATAAGAGACATCATGTTGAGCCTCAAATTTCGGGCACCCTGTATGTGTCATATTTAGGGCATAGGGCTTTACTATGCAAAATTAAATAGTTACAAATATGTACTTCCCTAATTAGTTTAGAACAAAATGGTTTATACATTATTTTTTCTAAGGTTGTCATTGGTGGTGCATTTTACCCCAATTATTTCAAACGTTCTTCTGACGGAGGTCAAGTTGACGAACGTGAAGCTGTAAAAACTCTAGGAGGCCGTGACCCGTGCAGTACCGTATACTTTCATAATTTTGATCCGTATCAACCCGGAGCGCTCTATGCTAAACGCATTAAAGAATTGCTGATTAACTGTGGAAGTAACATGCAAGTTACTTTTGATAATAGCAGTAAAATTTATGTGCAATTTTTAAATCACAATCAGACAGAATCAGTTATGGTTGATGGTCAAGAATATGTCGCAATTATGCCGGGAAAAGTTAAAGTGGAAGTATATCGTTCTGTTCGAAGACGTCAGTTGCGTATGCCAAACAAAATTCATGTATTAAGGTAAATTTACTAGCATAGTGTTTTCTGTAAATTTAGACATTTTGTCACTAATAACGTTAATTTTTTCCTCAAAAAAGTTACTATTGGGGACTTGTTCAGGGTAGACCAAATTTAAATGTTTTGGGGTATCTCGGTTATCATAATAGTTGGCGAAAATTTGATATCGAATCCTTGGGTTATTTTTCCGAGATAAACGCGCATGTATTATCGGATTTTTTATATCGCTTTCCATTTTGGCACTACTGAAATTTCATGGTTTTTGAAAATTTACTTTAACTTCCTTATTTATAAAAATATAACTTAATGTGCAAAACTTTTTTATGGACATATTGATGCTGAATTTTAAAAATATTTTTAAATTTATTTATCGGCCTTGACTTTTGAGATATGAAGTAGACTTTTTTTTTCATGAAAACTAGTAGGTCGTGACTTTATATGAAAGATAATTAATTATTCTTTTCAAAAATATATAGTTTTATATATTTATTGCACAAAACAACCCACATATGGCTAATTTTGTAAAAAATTTATTATCAAAGTTTGCCATGATTTCGTAAATAAGTGATGTTTACAATAAATAAATAACTGAATGTCATATCCAAGTAAATTTTCAAACTTTTAAGCAATGTCGTTTATTCTTTTGTATTTTATATCTGTTTATTGTGGTATTGTGAACATGGCTAAATTTGAACACTTTTAAAAGTTTACAATCTAAATAGTAAAAACGTAGCAATTGCTGTTGAATTTACTTGGAAATTATGTTTAGTTGTTTATTATTTAAAAACATCACTTGTTTACGAAATCATGGCAAACTTTGATAAGAAAATTTTCACAAAATAAAACTATATACAGGGTAATTGAAATTCGAGTTTAAGCATGGGGATCTCGCTTATTATAATAGCTAGAGTGTAGGTTTAAATTTGGCAAAGTTGCTAAATTCGATGCTCATTGATAATCCGAAGAGAAATTGGAAATATCTCAAATGGTGTACCAGAAAATTGGGAAAAACCGGAAAATACGATTTTTGAAAATCGTCTATAACTCCTTTGGAGTATAAAATATTTCAAATTTGTAAAAACATTGCCAAAGCAACTTTTTAGGCCGAATCGGATGGTAGTCACAAATATTTCCTATGTCGAGTAGTTTTTGTTCAAATAGCATTTATTTTTCTGAATCCATTGATGTATTTTACTCCTTCTTTCATTGACAAATTTGATAAAATGAGTTTTAAACAATAACCCTTATAAATCAGGTAGGCCGGTCATTGTAGTTAATGTTGTTTCCATGACAACCAATCAACAAACTAAAAGTTTTGAAAGCCTGTTACTTGTCACATTAATAAATTCGTAAAAATGAACTTTAATAACGAAAAAAAACGCGATATGTTGCGAATTTTTTATTCATTGAATAGGAACTCGCAGCATATCGCGTTTTTCTTCATTATTAATGTTCATTTTTACGAATTTATTAATGTGACAAGTAGCAGGCTTTCAAAACTTTAAGTTTGTTGATTGGTTGTCATGAAAACAACATTAACTACAATGACCGGCCTACCTGATTTATAAGGGTTATTGTTTACATCACCTTTTTTCAAATTTGACAATGAAAGAAGGAGTAAAATACCATGTGTGATACATCAATGGATTCAGAAAAATAAATGCTATTTGATTATGTAAATAGCAAAAATTGTGCCCATAAAAAAAAACAAAGTTGGTTGTCATAAAACAAAAACGAATCGACATAAGAAATATTCGTGACCACCATCCGATTCGGCTTAAAAAATTGCTTCGACAATGTTTTTACTCATTTAAAATATTTCAAACTCCAAATAAGATTTTCAAAAATGGTATTTTCCAGTTTTTCCTAATTTTCTCGGATACCGTTTAAGATATTTTCAATTTCTCTTTGGATTATTAATAAGCACAAAATTAAGCAACTTTGCCATATTTAAACCTATACTCTAGCTATTATAAGCGAGATCCCCATGCTTAAACTCGAATTTCAATCACCCTGTATATAAGTATAAAAAGTTTAAAAAACAATTTTATATAAATTCCTGGCCTACCAGGGTTTTCATTCAAAAAAAAAGTAAGTTTACTTTATATCTCATAAGTCAAGGTCATTACAAATATGTAATTATTTTTTTTAATTAAGCATTAAAATGTTAATAAAAAAACTTCTGTAACATTTAGGTCTATTTTTATAAATGAAGAAGTTGGCAAATTTTCAAAAACAATGAAATTTCATTTTTAGTCTGTAGTGCCAAAATGTAAAATGTTATAATAAATCTGATAACAAAAAATAACTTCATAGACTGATATCAGATTTTTGCCAACTATTACGGTATCTGAGATACCTTGTAAAACATTTGAATTTGGTTTACCGTGTATAAATCAAAAAGGCATAATCCAAATTTACTTCTTATGTTGCGCAAGTAGAGTTTAGCTATTTTGTTTATTTCAATTTAGTTCTGCATCGGAAGCATGGGCACGAGCTAAGAGTTTGGGAATTACTGAAAAAAAAATAGCTACTAGTGAAAGAAGTGAAAACGAACCTGAACAACCAGAACAACGGCCGTCTCTTTTACCTACACTGGATGTTGAGTTTATACGAATTCGTGTGAGTGAGGTATGTATTGCCTTTCAGATACCTACTTGAATAACGAAAACATTCCATTATATTCATTGATCAGTAGAAAATTTATTAGGAATTATTCGCAGGAATTTAAAAGTATTATATTTCGCTTATTTATAATTGCTCATTGCCGGTAATTTTTTTTACTACTGTTAAGAAGTACTCTGCTGTGTTGTAGCATTTTTTTTTACATACAAACACAATAGAGGGAGGTTAATGAAACCTGGCAATCATTGTGCATCTCAAATCAGATAATTTTACACCTAATAAATTGTTTTTTTTAAATTGAATATTTTCTGAAATTATTTTTTACAAAACTGGTGAAACCATAATAAAAGCAAACAAATTGTTAAACTGTAAGTCTTTTTGTAGATGATTGATGCAGGTCATTTTTGGGCCCATTATGTTGAGTCTGAGACCGATGAAATTTTATTTAGTTTAGAAAAAGCTCTAAACAGCCGTAAACTAGACGCTGTCAATAAAACAGAAGTAGAAACTGGAGATATATACGCAGCAAAATTTGCAGAAGACAAAAAATATTATCGATGTAAAGTTTTGTCTATAAAACCTTTTGGTAGCGAGAGGAATCTCATTGCTCAGGTAATAGAATTTTTTTGTGATGCAGCTTAACTTAAGTTTTTATTTACTGAATCCGTTTCCAGGTTATATTTATTGATTACGGTAATACTCAGTCGGTGCCCGTAAGCAGTTTATGTATTTTGCCTGATACGGAAATACTTTTAAGACCTGCACACGCCATGGAATGCATGTTAAGTGAAATCCAGCCGTCTATAGTACTAAATCCTCGTGCAATTTGGTCCAATGAAGCAAATGCCCAGTTTGACCAGAAAACCCGAGATATCACTTTGTATGGCAAGGTAGATTTATAATTTTTTAAAGTTATTCTTGGTGTAATTACGATATTTAAATATTTTTATTTTAAAAAAATTCACAATTTTCTTGCTGTTTTTAGGTTTATTCTGTCGTAAACGGTGTTGTGCACTTGGAATTGTACAGAACAGAAAATCATAATTCTGGCAAAAATATGTCTCTTAATTCTTGGTTAATAGAAAAAGGCTATGGTCAACCAGCTGAAGAAAGCTTTTTGTCGAAGGTAAATTTATGTAGCTCTAATTTCAGGTTGTTTCAGCAGCCGATCTTGTACTAATTCATGAACTAATACGTGAACAGGTTTATGCACATGCATCAACTATGCCGGAACACTTTGACGACATGCCTAACTGTACAGGGTGGCCTATATTCGATGCCCATATAGGGTATCTCGGTTATTATCAGAGATAGAAAAAAAACGAAGTACGTAGTCTCGATTTATTTTTTCGAGAGTAATCCATTGCCGCAAACAGATTATTGATATCTTTTTTAATTTTCAGAATAAAGCCAAAAACCGGTTTTTGGCAATTTTCAAAAATGTTAAATATCTCGCTTAAACAAAAAGATAGAGAAAAACTTTTAAGACATTTTTGGCATGGTTTTTTGTCCTTAATAAAATAGCGATGTTTAATTGTTTTTTACTTATATCAATACCGATATATTACACCTTTCTTATTTTAAATGGCAATCATAAGCTAATTATACAGGGTGAGTCATTAGTGGCGGATCGGTCGATTGTGGCTAAACGGTTTAAGATAGAAAGTCGATTCAAACGGTATTCCATACAGTTTTTTTTCCGAACACGATAAAAATATTTTTAAATATACAGGGTGAGTCCCCTATCTGGAACCAATAGCAACTTTTATATTTCAAATACAACGCCCCATTTTTTATTTAATATTCTTGACCGCCTTCATTTTAGCTTTACATCGATATAAAATAGTACAGGTTTTTATGCGGCCTTGTCACTAAAAAAAATTGTTTTCAAAATTTTTCAAGATTTTAAGTCTTTATTTAAAAAATTCTCGTGAATTAATTTTTCGAAGCACAGAGTTGTTATTTGGTAAGGACATGCAGAAAACATTACTCTATTAGCTCGATACGAAAAAGTTTAAATCACGCATAAATAGGTGGCAACTTTCCTCATTTTCAAAAGCTCGTAATTCAATATATTCAAATGCAAACCCCTGTATTTTCTTATGTCATCGAATTCGTCTTTAAGAGAGCTTCATTTTTTGTTAAGTATGTCCTATACCCAAAACTCGTACTTTTCGAGATATTTGACTTTTTTTTTTCTAATCGTTATTAAAGCAAATAGGATGCCGTGGAAATCGAAAAAGCTGACTGTTCACTTCACTGAAAAAAAAATTAACATCGCTATCTTATTAAGGACAAAAAACCATGCCAAAAATGTCCTTCAAGTTTTTCTCGTATCTTTTTGTTTAAGCGAAATATTCAACATTTTTGAAAAGTGACAAAAATCGACTTTTGTCTATATTTCGGAAATAAAAAAAGATCAAAAATCTGTTACCGCCAATGAATTTTTCTCAAAAAAATTACTCGAGACTACGTACTTAGTTTTTTTCTATCTCTGATAATAACCGAGATACCCTGTATGGGCATCGAAAATAGGCCACCCTGTACACTAGTTTGACACGTTAATTTTTTACAATGCACAAAAATTCAGATTTTTATTTTTAAAACCAAAAAAGATAATAAATGACATAAAAAATCACAAAATTTAATTTTTTACTTTTATTAAGTAGGCTATGCGTTTTTTTTTAACATCTGAGTATCGCTACTTATTAAGCTCTATTCCAGGGGTCCCCAACCCTATGCCCGCGGGCACCACGGCGCCCGCCGACCCATTTGCGTGAGCCCGCCAGTGTTCGACCACGACAAAAGGATTTTTTAAAATTTTAACTTAACAAGTTTCTATTCTATTTTTCTGTTTATTATGTGTATTAAACAATGTTCACCTATAAATTTTCTTTGAAAAAATAGATGGTGCTCGCCACCCTACGGGTATTCAAAAATGTGCTCTAGGATACAAAAAGGTTGGGGACCCCTGCTCTATTCTATATTCTGTTTTGCTAATACTCGAATTTCCATCTCTTATAATAAAAATATTTCCATTGTGACCTGAATTAAGTGGTACCCCTTAAATATTTTTTTTATTACTAACATGAATATATTTCTGCTCCTATAATATGGAAATAACATGTAACTAGGGTTGCCAGACGACCCGCTTTTCTGGGATTGTCCCGATTTGGGGCCTCAAATTCCTGTGTCCCAAAAAGAGATTTCGGGGCAGTCAAATGTCCCGTTTATTAAAACTAGTAAAACAAATTCCCCAGGATTTGTATCTTAATTGAAAATACCTTTAAAATTGTTTATTATTTATTTCCTCGTCCCAACCTTTGAGTTGGGGGAGCGCAGATCCCCTCCCTCTTGTCCCTGTTATGATATTCACAAACCTGGTAAACTCACATGTAAGCTGTATTGATAATTGTGCAGGAAAATCATATGAAACGGATTCAAGTGCGAACTGCGGAAAATCTGCAACAAGAATTTTTAAAATTTGATGATGAAGATTCTTGGTGTAGTTCAATCCGAGATGTAGAACCACCACCGATCGATGAATGCACACGCGAAATTGAACTGAAAGGACCGTACAGTCCCTTAGAAATGCAGGTTTACAGTATGGTCGCAAGCGGAACTTACAAACAAGTCAGAATTGAAGGCAGTTCTGTTAATTCTGTTCTACTTGACTACGATCCACAGGATCCTCATGAAAGGTAAGACTTTTTTGATATTTTAATGACAACTGTTACAAGGTGAACATTCAGTCTAATTAAGAATTCCCCAATTCTGTTGTAATTATCTTATTTTATGAGATAGAGCGTCTCAAGTCTTTTATGATCATGTTATTTAATCTTATGTCTATATGTTTAATTGTTTTTGAAGTATTTTTTTAATAATGGTACATGTCAGTTTATTATTGTCTTTCGAATTGAATGAAAAACAACATTTAAAACAACCATCTAAAAAAAATTGATATTTTATTTACTTAATACTTTTGTTTATTATCTGTACATAATTTCCATTATTCAGTTTATCGAAAAATTCTAATTAATTTTTATACTTTCTGTTGTTTCATAATGTCTTCACAGACTTCTTTGATTAATCTCATATTTAATTTTTTCATAAACTACATATTATGTGATTGGAAATTTCAAGAACTTGCATATCGTGTATTTAAAAATATAAGGTGTGATTTAAATATAAACTGAAAAGTTGAATTTTAAAATCAAATATCTTAAAAACAATTGAATACATTGTGATGTAACAATAATCTACATTATGTTGTATGGGTAACTTTGTTATTATGAGAGTTACATCGTCGCTTAAATTAGCAAAGTTGGGCAGAATTTCAAGACAAATTTAATTCCATTTTGACAATTGACCTACACATTCCATTAAAAAAAAAACACAATTTTTTCAATGTTAATTAATTTTATAGCCACCTATATTAAAATCAAAATGTGAAATTATTCCTGTAGATATTTTAACAAAGAATTGGAAAAAAATATCTAAAAAGTCATAGCACACTTGATTTTTGAGATATAAGCCAAACTTGATTTTTTTTAAATATAGGTAGCTATGGAAGAGACTTTTTTTTCTAGTTTTATTGATGTATGGGTTGTTAGATTTATCTTTACAAATAAGTGAGTTATTACAATATCATTGTATTTATTAAGTTTAATAGTGGCAATTGAAAAAACATCACATTATTAAGCTAGCTGTACTTAATGAAACACAAAAAATTGAAAACTTAAATAATTGAAAATATTTTTTATATTTCATAGCAATTATGATTTTTCACACAAATTTTAGATCTACATCTTGTAGATCACCGTTTCTCAACCTTTTTTGGCCCGCGGACCGGTAAAATTTGTGAAAAAAATTCGTGGACCGGTGTTTTTTTTTAACAAAAAAATTTTCTTAGGTATTAGAGAACTAGGAGTACTATATTTGTAACATTTTTATTATCATTTACTTGCAGTAATATTTAAATGTAAAGATAAGTAATTGTTGTAATTATTATACAGGGTGTTTCGTAAAAAGTGCGAAATAATTCGGTGCGTGATTCCTTATGGAAAATTAAGGGGGGTCTTTAATATAACATTTTTTCCTTAGACGTTTGCTTTGGGAGTTACTCCCCCCTAAAGCGGAGCGGTAAAATTAGGTTTTTATTTTATTTCTCAAATTTGAATAAAAGTAGGAGAATGATAATATTTGGTAGATGTTTTATACTTATTAAAAGGTTTCTCATAGTAATATTTTCAATCATCTCCCATCTTCACAGGGGGCTAAAAAGTGCTACCCCTGTTGGTTTTTTATCAAAACTTTTTGGTGGGTTGAAATTTTGCAATTTAAAAATTTTTGTTTGAAAGCTTGATTTATTTAGAAATATTTTTTTTCTTTAACTTCTCTCGTAAAACCTACAGTGTTGGAGTAAAAAATAAAATAAGTAAACATAAACCATCAAATATTCCAATATAAAACTATTCATTTCGGTGGTTGCCATGGTTTTGTTTATCTTCATATTGGGTAGAATTGACGGGTGTAATTCATTTTGGCGTTTACACCAACGCTAAAACGCCCGTCAATTCTACCCAATATGAACATAAACAAAACCATGGCAACCACCGAAACGAATCGTTTTACATTGAAATATTTAATGGTGCAGGTTCATTTATATGATTTTTTACTCAAAAACTGTTGATTTTACGAGAGAAGTTAAAGAATAAGACAGTTTCTAAATAAAGCAAGCTTTCAAACAAAACAAAATTGCAAAATTTCAACCCACCAAAAATTTCTTATCAAAAAACCAACAGAGGGTACACTTTTCACCCCTGTGAAGGTGGGAGATGATTGAAAATATTACTATGGTGCCGTGCTAATCTTAAAATACGTAAATTTAAAATTAGTTTAAAATATTTCTATTTCGTAATTTTATAAATTAAAATTTTATTATTGTTAGTTTGTTTTTTTTAAAGAAAATTTTTTAACGTGACAGATAAAAATTCTCCGCGGACGGGTCAAATTTATCCGCGGACCGGCGGTTGAGAATAGCTGTTGTAGATAATAATGTTTACCTAGGTATATTTCTTTTTATTTGATGAATTGTACTTGAAACGGCTAATCTTAAATCATACAATTAATTGATAAATTGCCTAAATGTTAGTGTTAATTATTCCATTGCTATGAAATCTTTTAACATTTGAATGTACAGAAAGCTGATGAACTATCAGCTTAAAACCGGACTATACAACTATATCTGTATATTGTGGCCTATTGTTAAATATTAACATTTTTTTCATCGATAAAAGATCTTAACCCTAACATAATTATTGCAGAATGATAGTATCTGCTATTATTGGCCAAAGTCCTCATAATACAAATTTAACTTTACGTCACACAACTATGATGCCCAACATTCATGGTCTTCCAATGCTTATGTGCCTGATATTTTGTCCTGTAATGGAACCAAAACCTACCGCTGACGGATCTCGTATAGCAGCAATATTGTGTGGACTTGGAATGTACGATCATTCTCGTAAATCTGTGTATCCCCAACATGATGTCGCTCTGACCTTAGATACAGAACTGACACAACTTGATCTAAATAAGGTAAACATATTGTCGTATATTGGATACCAAACTAGTTGCAGAATAGTTAAATATGTCATTAAATGTATTATTATTCGAAAGTCAATGTGATGTATGTTATAGATTAATGAACTGAGATTTTGGTTGAATTCCACTTTATCATCTATGGAAGCTATTGCTTCTAGTAACTCACCTGTTTACGAAATAGACGTGTGTCAAAGAGAAGTGAAAACTAGATTGTTTGAGTGAGTTCTATTGACAAAACAAAAAAATCCGTTTTTGTAATCTGTTTCATTATTAGCCTTTTGAAAACTAAACGAGCCAGTGTTGAGCGTGAATTTGTTAGATTTGCCGATGTATGGGGTAAAAGCGAACACAATTCTGCAATACTCCAACCAGATAATATGATGCCATATGATATTTGGCCCTTGCATTGGACAATCAAGTTAAACGAAGAGGCACAGTCACAGCAAAAGATGCAGGATCATATAACAAATATGGAAAACATGGCTACAAGGTAAGGGTAGTTACAAAAATATACCTGGAGTGTTTGTTTCAACATGAAGAACATGGAGATTTAGAATACTGTTAGAAATGGAAGGATGAATAAATTAGTAAAAATATAAAACTGGAAATATGCGTATTGTGTACATTAAAAAAAAAAAAAACTGAAAAGCTTCAATTTTGATTTTAATGTAACTTTTTTATTATTATAAACCATAGACTTTAAACTTTGGTATTTGCTGGTTGGGGAAAAGCCTTCATCACATGGTGCTGTTAAAATTGATCCAGCCTGCTTAGCTTTTTAAAATGTTTTAGTTTTTTGGCAATATATCGAGAAAAGAACACAAAAAGCATATTTTTCATTAATAGTCTTACTAACAAGGGAAGGTCACGATACGTTGTCGCTAGAATTTGATTCCGGCTGTGTTTATTACATCAAGGGCATCAAAACTAAATGTTTTCCAGAGTTATACGTGCCACTGGCCATTAACTTTGGAAAAATAGGGGAAAAACTGAAAAATTGGTACAAAAAGGTCATTTTTGCGATCGCGTTGGCCATGAAACCGTCAGAGATAAAATCGAAATTCTTCTATTTACCAAAAGGCGCATCCTTTCAAGTAAAATAGTGCAAAGTTTTTGAAAAAATCTTGAACGGTTCCGGAGAAAAACGTCAAAAACGAAACCCCTGTATAAGCGCTATGTATTGAGTAGTTGTCGCATATCTGTATTACTATATCTATGCGACTTGCATAGGCGTTTAACATAGGGAAAACCGTTTTTACAAAGGCCTCGTTTTTTGCGTTTTTCTTCGGAATCGTTTAAGATTTTTTCAAAAACTTTGCACTATTTTACTTGGAAAGGATGCGCGCATTGGTAAATAGAAGAATTTCGATTTTGTCTTTTACGGTTTCATGGCCAACGCGATCGCAAATATTACTTTTATTAATCAGCTGTTCAGTTTTTCCCCTATTTTTCCGAAGTTAATGGCCAGTGGCACATATAACTCTGGAAAACATTTAGTTTTGATGCCCTTGATGTAATAAACACAGCCGGAATCAAATTCTAGCGACAACGTATCGTGACCTTCCCTTGTAAGCATTGAAAAACACACTTCTTTGCTAATTAAACCGTCCTTCAATTTTAAACTATTTCCAAAATCCCCACGTTCTTCATGTTAAGCATGTACAGAGTGTACCAGATTCGAATGTTTACCGGTTTATTTCAGTTACCATAATAGTAAGTGAAAATTTGATATGGTCTCTTAGGTTATTTTTTTGAGATAAACGCGCCTGTGTTATCAGATTTTTTTATCACTTTCCATTTTAGCATTAAACGAAAAATTCAATTGAAATGTTTTTGAAAATTTACTATAACTTCTTTATTTATAAAAATAGAACTAAATGTTATTCAGATTTTTATAAATAGGTTTCTGCTTAATTTAAAAATTTTCTTAAATTTTTTTTAATGATCTTGACTTTTAAGATATTAAGTAAACATATATTTTTTTTAAACAGAAACCCTAGTAGGTCATGACCTTGTAGGATAGGTTTTTTAAGCTTTTTAAAAATAATACTTTTGTATATTTATTACCAAAAATAACCGAGATATGGCAAGTTTTGTGAAAATTGTATTATCATAGTTTGCCATGTTTTTGTAAGCCAGTTTTTACCGCTTACAGTGTAAATTTCTAACATTAAACTTTTCAAAGTGTTTTAATTTAGCCATGTCCACAATACCACAATAAACATAAATATAAAACACAATAGAATACATGGATTTGCTTAAAAGTTTAAAAATTTACTTGGATATAACGTTAGTTGTTTTTTAATTGTAAATAATTGTCTACGAAATCATGGAAAACTGTGATAATAAAATTTTCACAAAATTAGCCATATCTTGGTTATTTTATGCAACACGGATAAAAAATACATGTTGCATATACTTTTATATTATTTTGTGGAAATCTTTTTTTTTATAGTTATATTATTACAGTTTTGTTTTGATTATTATTTTTTTCAGGACTGTAAACATGCAAGAAATAATTTGTCAGCTGTGCAATGTAACTCTTCATTCTGTACCAGATATGAGAGTCCATCTGATTTCAAATGCTCATCGACAAAAAGAGTTACAGTACAAAAACGTTTAATTATAAAATAAATATTATCATGTGTTAACATTTTCGTAAAGTCTATGTTCAAAGTATTATTTTTCTAAGATTTAATTTTGTTATTATGAATATTTTTTTACAGTGAAGATCTGTAATAATTTGTTTTAATGTGTATCAGTTTGTTTTCTTATGACTTGGATTTGTATTAAACAAAATATTTTTTCCTAATTGTTGTGTTTCTTGACCTTTGCAGACCCTTAGACATTCCCTAATTTAGTAATGTTAAATAATATTTTGATTGATAGTTATTTCAAGTAATATTGATTTTAAAAGAACAAAAGCGAACATCAGTTAATTATAACTGCAAATGTGTATGATTTGTAGATTTGAATACAAAATTTAGTTTCTAATAATTGCTTGATACAACAATGTTTTAAACTAGTTTGATAAAATAAGTTGTCTATCTTTCTAACAATAGGGTGTCAGGGTGGAGTTTTTTCCAGTGCGTTGTCCCCAGTTTACTTTGGTCTTCCTCATTTTCATGTTCACATGATATTTTGGATCTTCGTTTTGCTTCTGTCATGTTTTAAGGTTATGTTAAAGCCTGGGGCAACTCTCTCTTTGGTAATTACTGTACACAACGGCAAACAATATGAATTCACGTGTGGGTATCCCGTTATGTACAAAATATATCCAGTTAAGAATTCAAGATATTGTGTTAATTTATTCGAGAAAGAATGGAAGATAATGGACCCGAAAAAAACGTTAAAGAAGATTGTAAAAGCGCAACGGTACGTTTAAAAGATTTTTTTTGCATTATAATCATAGAAGAAGAATTATAATTACTTTTTAATGTTAAATAAATCAATAATGAGAGTTATCCTAGAAAAATCTCGACATGTTTACTCGCCAAAAAGGAAACTTTGTTAATGTTTTAAGACAGTTTATTATTCTTTATAAGCCTGTACACAGGAAGTTATAAAATTAAATATGTTCATGAGCCAATAAATAATACATACTACAAACAGGAAGTGTAGTAATTATTAATTAATGCTTCTTTTAGGACACCATCAGAATAAATTGTGTTAATAATTATATGTAGAAATGTATATGTAAACTATTGTGTGATTTTTATTTATAGGAAAATGATGCTAAAGCAAATGAAAATAAGCCAGAAAAATCATGGCTTGCACTAGAAGATAAACAGAACTTAATTTCCTTATTAGTGTTAGTAATTGCTGTTATAATATTAGCAACAATAGCATTAAATGACAGTAGAACTTGCCATACCAATGAAGAAAATGAAACGGCTTTTAAAGACAGCCCAAGAATATACTGGGCATATGGCCGCAGGATAGAGAGCGGTTACCTTCATAATGTTTTCACAGTACTGGATAGACTTGGCTACAAAAATGATCCAAACGCAACTGATTGGGATCTACTCTGGGCACACGATTATCCATTCCGAACATTATATTCTAAAGTGAACAGTTTACAGCCACATCAAAAAGTCAATAAATTTCCAGGATCTGGTTACATAACAAATAAAGTTGATTTAGCTACCAGCAATTTGAAATATATCCCTCCAGCATTTAGATTACCTACTGATAAAGATAAATTGCTAGATTATGCCAAAAATAATCCTGTAAAATTTGTACAAAAGAATAATGAACACAGACATATCCATGTTAAAGTACTTAAGGAAATTGATTTGGATGCACAAGGATCATTCGTGCAAGAATTTGTGGATAAACCTTTGTTGATTGATGGATTTAAATTTGATATTGGCATATACACAATCATAACATCTGTAGATCCTTTACGAATTTATATTTATAATGGAGATGCTTTGCTAAGGTACGTCATTTATTTTAAATAAGCATAGTGAATTAATGATTAATTTGTGAGGTATTTAAAACCTTTTTTAAAATTTTGTACATAACTTTTAACAATTTAAATTTTTTAACGGCCCTAAGATTCAATTTGACGTTAAATATATAATCATTGAGATCTGAATTTCGTGGAGCTGTCTCAACTTTTAAACATGATTTTCGGATCATAATTTGTAGTAATTTACAATAAAAACTTTTTTTTTAGATTTTGTCCCAAGAAGTATTATCCTTTTGATCCAAATGATGTTGATAAGTATGTAGTAGGTGATGATTACCTTCCAACTTGGGATGTCCCATCTCTCAGACATTATTATAAGGTATTAGGGTTTGGAATGAAACAATCGCTAAATGAATATCTGAGAACAAAAGGTAAAGATGCTTCAGTTATATGGGAACAAATAGAGGATTCCATTAGAATTGTCGTCTTAGCTAAAGAACAGCAAATTGTTAATGTGGTAAACAGGTGAGTCATTTAAATAAAGTAAATAACATATGTTACAAAATTATTAACTTTCAGATTCCCATCCAAAAGCAACTTCTTCGAGATGATGCGTTTCGATTTCGTCGTTAATGAAGATCTTAAAGTTTATTTAATGGAAGCTAATATGAGTCCTAACTTATCATCTGCCCATTTTCCACCTAACAAACTGTTATTTGAACAGGTTATTTATAATCTACTGGGACTAGTTGGTGTTGGGGAAAGAACAAGAAAAGATACCGCTAACAGTATGTGAGTATATGAATTGATAATTTAATTTAAAATTGTTCTTTTGTTTCTCGAAAGCTCTTCATTTAATTAAACACAAGTTTGTATACTTTTTTTCATGTGTCGAAAATACCATAATTAATATGAATTTTAATATAATTTAAGGGTTCGTTATGAAGAACAGATGCAAGTGGCCGATAAAAATATTGCTGTATTTCCAGAAGAGTGTAGTAGTCCAATGTGTCGCGGTAGCTGTGTTTCACCAATATGTCTCTTGTGTAGACCATGTTTATCAGAGGAAACTAGAGCCACACTTACACAAGCTTTTGTGGAACATATGAATAAGGGAGATTGTAAAAGAATATTTCCACTACCTTTAGTACGCAGCTGATTGTATTTGTTGCATTAAAATTTTTATTGATGATTTTTTTTTAGACAAGGAATTCTATTGATTTATCTTCCGATCTGGATGAATATTCTGTTGAAAATCAGTTAATTTATCGATGGTTTCAAGGAAAGTGCCTTTTAGATGCAAGTTGGTGTACATGATATTTAAAAGTTTATGTAAATTATAGTAAGACTGTTTTTGTACCATTTTATAGAAGTATTTTTGAAATAAAATAATTTTAATGACAGAACTCAGTTCATTTGTTTATTGTGTTAGGATGCCAGGTTTTATTGTTGAAACAACATGTAAAAAGTGTCCCTAATAAGTTGAATAGGCTCCAAAACAATATAACAACAAAAGATAGTGACTTCGAATTAATTGAAATATTGTTTTAAAAGTTGCTACAGTTGTTTTATTTAGTGTAATAAAACTCTTAGATAAGCTGATTCAAAATATTTGATTCATTACTTAATTACATTTGCATGAAGTTAATTAAATAATTAAAATTAAATGTAGAAAATCAATTTAGTTCGCAAGAAATAATTTGTTGAACACATTCTTTAAGTGTTACTCATAAAAAAACATCTGTTGGTAGCATAGAAACGAATGAATAGTGGTTTTGTTGGAGAAACAGCTCTGAATTCTAAATATTTACATAAAATGTGTTTGTCAAAACTTATTTAAAATCGTTAGCGCGATAAATAACAGGATAGGCAACAAGCGAGTTACCTAGGGAATTTCATTTCTTCAACAGTATATTTTTTATGAATACGCGAGCTGCCAAAAAGTGCGGTCACCGAAAGAAAAGTGCACGGTGTCAGAAAAAATGGCAAAAACATACGATTATTTATTTAAATTATTATTAATTGGTGACTCGGGTGTTGGGAAAACGTGTGTGCTATTTAGATTTTCAGAAGATGCGTTTAACACAACATTTATATCAACTATAGGTGAGTCACAATTAATTTGATATCAAATGTTGTAGACCTTTAGGCGTATTATAATGAAGGTTACAGCTCCGTTACATATATTTTTTGTTATATAAAGTTCAAATTTAATTACATACCGTAGTATAACACATTAAGAATTTGTTGGTTTGCCAGTAGCTTTGTGTATTTTATATTAAAAGTTAGGTTATTTCAAAATTAACGTTTGATTGCAACAACCACACCTAACAAAGTTCAAGAATTTAATAATGACACATGCTTTATCAATTATTACTGCCATACATACAATTTTAATATTTATAAACATTGATAATTACAAAACGCCCTTCTACCAATTTAAACTGAACGATAAAGCATCACCAAAGTTATTGGTTATTCTGATGAGCATTTTAATTATTTCCCAATAATAATTTTAAATTAATAATTAAGTTTTTGTCAAAAGGAATGACACTTACGAACATTTAATTATGTATTAGAATGACTAATTGCTTAATTGGATTCCAAGGAATTTAAATGAGCCAAACTAGATGTTATTTAATATGTTCTCTTAGAACATTAATTTCAACTTGTTTACTCGCTTTTTAGAAGAACTACCGACTTTTACAAAAATTGTTACGTTTTGTTTTCAGGAATCGACTTCAAAATCAGGACAATAGACTTAGATGGCAAGAAAATTAAATTACAAATATGGTAATAACACTTTTCATTTTATCATTCGGATGTATTAAGCCTTCTTATATTCTCCCGTTTTAAATTTATAACAGTATAACATTATCCATGATTATGCACAAAATATTGTTGAACACTTTCTTTGCATAAATATGATTACGGCAGTAAAGCAGCTAAATAATATTTTGATCATAAATGTTGTTTTTGAATTTACAAAAACTAATAGTGACTAGAATAGGTAAAAAAGTATTGTAAAAGTGTTCATGTTATGTACAATGATATTTCCTTTGTAACTGCAAGTCATTTTTTTTTATAATGATAAAATCATTTGATCTTGTATTGTAACATGATACTAGGAATATTGTTGTACAGCTTGTTTAACCAGTAAATTTTTTGTGCTTCTTTATATATGCTTTATAAATGTGTAAAACGATTGTTTATTATTATATGGTAGTTTATTTCGATTTGTTTCACACTATGCACACATTCATGGCTGATTAGCTATTTGAAAATCACATCTTAAAAAGGAACCCTGGTACAATAATTTAGACAGGAAATAGTTTCTATAGTAAATGCTTTTTAATTGCTTTCACTGTATACTATGAGCTGGATTACATAGAGTACATTTCTCCAGATTTTTTATTTACAAAGAAATATGAAGATTACTTACTGTACTCGTGCTCAAAATAAAGTGCAGGCTTTTTTAATCTTACGGTCTGTAAAGGTAGTCACACAAAAAAATAAATATATTTTTAGTCTTTTTTAGACTTCTCGTGATACTGTAGCCCAGTTAATGAGTGCTTTTTTAATCAATGTAATGAATTAGTGATGTTTTGAGCCTAACTCCCAATTAAGTGTTTTAAACACTGTGTGACAAAATGTTAATATCCATATTAATTTTTTTAGGGATACAGCAGGTCAAGAACGATTTCGGACAATAACAACAGCGTATTATAGGGGTGCAATGGGTATAATGTTAGTTTATGATATTACAAATGAAAAAAGTTTTGAGAATATAAAAAACTGGATTAGAAACATTGAAGAAAATGCATCAGCTGATGTTGAAAAGATGCTCCTCGGGAACAAATGTGAACTAGAAGATAAACGACAAGTGTCAAAAGAACGAGGAGAACAGCTTGCTATTGAATATGGTATAAAATTTATTGAAACTAGTGCAAAAGCCAGTATTCGGGTAGAAGAAGCTTTCTTTACATTAGCTAGGGATATTAAAGCTAAAATGGAAAAGAAATTGGTGAGTTGTACTTGTTTTTGAATTTTTTAAACCCTATTGGTTTGTGTCATGATTTTAAGAATTAAAATACGCAGATAATGATACTATGTTCGGTGTATGAATTGTTATTATAGTTGACGTTTGTCTTCAACAAAGACGTGTTTGTAATTGAATTAGTTGATGTATAAAATTACTTCACTGAGCCATTATGCTTGTTTACATGTTTTGATGGGAGTATTGTTTGCAGTAATTTATTTAATACGCAAGGTAACAGTAAGCAAACATAGGTTGCTGTGAAATTAATATTAGGTAAAGTGATCTTACACATTCCGCTGAGGTTTCAATCATGTTTGGGAATAGTTGTGGAAATAATTTCTAGCATGTTTTTATATTTTCGTGGCCTTGAAAAACATTTGTTGCTATCTCTGATATATCGTAGGCAGTCATTATTGAATGTGTCACAGGAAGGACAGCAATCTGTTGATAGAGTAATTTTGTTTATGTTGTATTATAAAATTTGGTTTATTTAGAATTAAATTGATGCTACTTTTAAAACAATTTGAGGATATAAAGTTAGAAAAGTGAAAGGTTTTAGGTTTGTTGGTAAATTTAGTTGAATACATCAAAATTTTATTTCTTAAAAAAACTTTTAATGAAAAGACATTAGTGCCGATTGATCATTGTCAGTATTAAATAACCTATTACAGATTTATGATTAAGCAATATAGCTACAGAGTTGTCCAAATTCGGAGTTTATACTGGGTATCTAAATAACTACATACAACGGTTGGTAAGAATTTTATGTGGGTATCTAGGACTAGTTTTTCAAGATAAATTTTGTGCAATTTTTGAAAATACTGAAGTAATTCCCAATTTTCAAAACCATGAAAAATTTTAATTGTCGTCCCTGTGGAAAAACTAAAATGCTGCACGAACCTGATGACACAAGTAAGTTTATTTCGAAATAATAAGATTTTCATTGAGCATTGTAGTTACAAAGTCTTCGAATTTGGGCCACTCTGTACCAACAACCAGTGGCGTACGCAAGGGGGGAATAGGGGGATAAATCTCTCCCCGAAAATTTGAAAAGAACTAAAATTATAATTACCGCATTTCAAAATTGCGCGACAAACTGCTTTGCCATACATATAAAATATTTTACATTTGTATATTTTACTTATAAATGCTATTTTTCGGTACGTTTGACTTTAAAAATTTTGATAAAAATTGCCTATGGCACTGTTAACCGGGGGGCTCCCCTGGACCCCCACAACTCACTTTGTGTCTAGCCCCCATAGATCATTTTCTAATTACAGCATCACCATACCCCGTTGGAAATAAGTCAGTATTATTTTTGCAAATTAATAAAATATCCCCCCCTGAAATATTTTTCTGTGTACGCCACAGCCAATAACTGACCCTATAAATTTTATATTGAAATATACAGGGTGTGCTAGATCAGTGGTTCTTAACCTTTTAGTAGTCGCGGCCCCCTAAATATCCTAAAATATTTTCGCGGTCCCCTAGTTTGTAGTAACAAAAATTACGATTTATTTAAGAAAATATCTCTCTGAAGGTTCGAGTAAAATAAGTAGCAAAAAATATATTTTTTAAAGATTTCAGTATTTTAAAAAGTAAAAACATTTTATAAATTTTTCGTGACCTCCTTCAAATCTTTCACGGCCCCCCCGGTTATGAATCGCTGTGCTAGATAACATTTCCAGTACGAATCTCACTTATTATCTGAGGTTCAGGCTTGCTTAAATTAGATGAATTATTCTTAGGCCTGGGAGGAGCTAAATATATTTTTTGAAGTACCAAATTCCTCGTACTTAAGCTGTAGCAAAAAATATAAAAATGTTGAATTTCTTTTTTTTCGTAACATTTTTGTCTTGATCATTAGATCAATTTCGTTTTGTACTTTCTGAAGGTACTTTTTTATGTAGAACGTAACTATTATTTTAGATTTTTTTCATCGCTTTTCATTTTTGAGATGTTACCCCTAATTTAATTTTTTCTTATGGGCCGTCAAGTTGGCTTTGAAATAGTTAAATGTTTTTTTTTACCTCTTTTTAATAAGAAATTGTCATGTTTATGTAAATAATTTAAAAAAAATCATGTTACCAATTACTTATCAAACTATCTATGAAAAAACAATAAACAACCAATGTTAAACGATAGTATCATTTGTTAGTGGTACCATTTATAGGAATTTTATAATATTCTTGTGATATTAGATAGTCTTAGCAGCAATTTTGTTAAAATTGTGGGTACATTTACAATAAGAGAAAAATTTTACACGTTAAGATGCTACATTCTTTGTGATAAAAATTGTGTAGAAGCTGAGCAAATGTACCTAAGGCTGTCCCCTGAGAGAAGGAAATGAAGTGCACGTATGTTTAGAAATTTGGAAATAAATATGGTTCCTTTAAAAACGAATCAAAAACTTGAAACAAATCAATGAAGTATTAGAATTTAGGTGTTTCTATACAGTTTTTATGGCAAAGAATGTAACATTTTAATTTGTCAAATTTTTTATTATTTGTAAATGTAGCTATAACTATATGATAACAAAGTTACTACAAAAACTATTGAATTATAATTAATTATACAATATTTTAAAAAATTCTATAAATGATACTCCTATCACGAACAAATGATACTGTCATTTGACATTTAGTTGGTTGTTTATTGTTTTTTTTTCTTCATAGATTGGTAAAATACGATTTTTCTTGTTTTACTGTTTTTAATTTAAATAGATATGTTAAGTGATATCTCCTTTGAAAGCGAAAAAAAAGCGCATTTAACTGTTCTAAAGCCACTTTGACGAATTTTAAGAAAAAATGAAATTGGGGGTAGTATCTCAAATATGGAAAGAGATTTAAAAAAATCTGAAATACTAGTCACATTCTACATTAAAAAGTACCTCGAGAAAGTACAAATAAAACTGTTCTAATGATCAAGACAAAATAGTTATGAGAGAAAAAATAAATTCAACATTTTAATATATTTTGCTACATATAACTTCTGAAGTACGAAGAATTTCTTACTTTTAAGAATATATTGTGGCCGCTCTCATACTTAAGAATAATTCATCCAATTTAAGCAGACTTGTATCTCTTATGATAAGCGAGATTCTTATGCTGGAAATGTTATCTGGGACACCCTGTATATTAAGTCAAAAATTGGCGTCGTTAAATTATAGTTGCTTCTTTGTGGATATGTGTGTGTGAGGAAACGTAAAGATAATGATTTAAGATAACCAATTCTCTATTAATAAAATGGAAACACGAATATCAAGTTTTCTGTGTACATTTAAACCGACAGTTATTAGTTAAAAGGATTCATTTTGTAAATATATGGTAACTAATGCTATGTTTTGTCTTTTTGTTTACTCTGGAATGGCAGAAGGTAATTAAATGTAATTTTTTCCTAAGCATGCGTGTTTGTTTAATATGTCATAACAATTGCTGTAGAACTTGACAAATTTAGAGACTTGGCATATCATTTTCCACTATTGTTTTATGAATTTTAGCTTTTAATTGTGTGATGTTCGTTACAACTAAATCACTTTACCGCAAAAATGTTATCAGAAAACAATGTGCATAGTTGGTTTAATTTTGTTTTTTGTACTAAGGTTTTGTGTATTATAACTAAGTAAAATAGTATTTGTATGGTTGTCCTAGTTTTTGTTTGGTTATTCTAGTAGCTTACGTTAATAAGTGTGCACTTGTTGATGCTCTTTTTTTTTAACAGGAGGCTAGCAATCCACCTAAAGGTGGTCATCAATTAAAAGCGTCTGAACCACAAAGGAAATCTACAAATTGGTTGTCGCGATGCACCATACTTTGACCTATCGGTGTATATTAAGAAGCACTTTTGCATCTCACATTATCACAGGCCAGGACATATGTATTTTATAAGAAACATTTGCCAAACATGTTCTATTGATGTTAGGTGTTATCAAAAAATACTCTGGGTCCAGATTTGTCGTTAACTCATTATATAATGTACAAAATTTTGTAATTTGAAGGAACTGGACTTTCTATTTTAAATAAACTAAATTTTTTGGTCCATCGTTTGTGATTTGTGAGTTGTTTCTCATGTGATATGCATGTATGTGTTTCAATATTAAACCTAAAATATTTTGTTATTGTTAACGGCAATTGGTTTCAGTATGCTGCAGTAGATAATCTTGTGACCATTCATTTTTGTGGTTTTTAATTGATTTGTACAGGTCTTCATAATGTTACATCATTAACATTTGCGAGTTAATATACTGATTGTATCTTACCCATGCTTTAAAAGCATACGTAGCTAAACTGTAAGCGCAGTGGTTTCCAACCTTTTTGTACCTCCGCCCCCCTTTTTTATGAAAAAATTTTTGCGCCCCCCTCCCTTTTCGTGACAATCTAATTTCATAAATACCATATACCCATATTCTGTATAAGTAAAGTTCTTTTTGTTTGTTTGTATTCAAAAATAGTATGTTGGTAATAGCTGCGCTCCCCCCTTGCAATAGTCTCGCGCCCCCCTAGGGGGGGCGCGCCCCACAGGTTGGAAACCACTGGGTGTAAGGAGTACCCGACTTTAAATGTTTGTTGCAGCAACAGTTAAGATTGAGTGATTTTAACAAGCTTTAATATCTCCTTGGAAAATATGTTTGGGGTTAAAAATTTTATTTACGATAATTAAAACACATATGGTATATCACTTCATTGTAGATGAACAATGCTTCTATGTGATTCACAAAAAATTTTTTACTGTTTATAACTTAGATAATTTTATATGTATATTTATATTGTTGTAATTATTTGCGATATTTAGGTGTGCGGCAAGTTCTGTAATTATTTTCTGTGAAGCACAGTTTCGTGTTGAATATCGGCTAAAGAACGATCAGACATTATTTCTCGATTTTTTTAGATCTCGAATTATGCATGTACAGTTTTTCAACATATCTAAATAAAGCAAATGAATACGATATAATGACACAGTGACCGCAATTATGAGCACATTGACTATTTTAAAGACATTAATTAATTTTATTTTAAATTAATTGTTGAAACTAGTATTTACAGTTTTGTTGTGATTTGGTTATAAATGATTTAAATTATAATTTTGAATGTAGGGTGCGATTGATAATAAACAGCGACAAGGTGAAGATTTAATTAAATATTCAAGTGCGTATTTACCGATTTTATAAGTATACTGAAATTTTTTGTACTCTCCCAAGGTTTTTCAATGTTTGACTGTACTATATGATATTGTTTCAAATAAAATAGTTCCAAACTTTGCAAATTTACTTATTTTTATTCTCTAAAACAAGAGAAAACTAAACAGGGCGCTATTTTCTAGAAACGTTTGTATCCAGCTGTAAAATTATAGGTTATACAAAAATAAGCTTTGGATAATTTATTTGCTAATGCGAATAGGAAATAGATTTTGTACATTTGTAACCAGCAGCCTATTAGTTGCTCGCCACTTAAGAGAGGTACTTTTCTTGAACAAAATTTGAATGAATCATTGAAATATAAGTTATTCCACTATCATTTCGTTATTACAACTTGTGTGTCAAAATTTGTTCAAGAAATAAATCAATTAAGTTAAAAATTACCCTTTAGTATTATAGTTGCTACATCTGTGTGTAAATAAATTAAAATAAATACGGGAATATAATAATTTTTTTATTGGCGTTATGAACATTTTCTTACATTATTTAAATTACAATAAATATTTACCAAGTAACAACTTTAAGTCTGACCAAATCCTTTTTAAATTGTATTGATTTTACATCAGTTGTTTTTGAGCGATTCCAGTTTATTTTTCACTTGATTTAATTTAAAAGGCCCATTACATGATATAATTTAATAGAATCTTTTTTTGTAGATAGAAATCTTATTTAACAAAAACAATTAAATAATTCAGCCAATTTTACACTAGAAACTTGTAGTTATTTTTATTTTATGCAACTTTTTTTTTTGTTTAGCCCAATCTGTAGCGATATTCAAATGTTTTAAAAAATGAAGAGGTGACTTGAAATCATATACAGTGTGTCCAAAAGGTATGGAATATGCAATATATCTCAGTAAATATCCACTTTAGGGAAAAATTTGAATAAAAGTTGTTTGATACTTAGTTTTCCACCATAAGACAAAATTTAATTTTTATTCCGAATAACAAAAGCGCAATGAAAAACAATTGAATTTTTTTAAATGACATGGTACCCCTATATTATACTCATTTGATAGAGAATTTTTTTCTCTTTTCAATGATGCAAAACTTAAGTACCCTTACTTAAGCAACTTTTTGAGAAAAACGCAAAAATTATTTTAATTGATTAGTATTTATTTCTAACAAAAACATAACTAAAATTTTTTGACGAAATCTACAGTAAGTGTTCAAACTATGAACCATTTACAGCTTGGCAATGATAAACTCGGTTTTTAAACCTGTTTATAACATTCCCAACCATTTCAGGTTTAATTTCTCTAATACGATCTTTTAAATTTTCAATATTCTCTGGCCTCTTAGCACTAAAATTAATTTATGATTACATCATTGAATTCAGAAAAAAAATGTCTAACAGATTTAGTAAAAAAAAATAGATGGTGCCATTGGGGAAAAAAAAGTTGACTATCGTTTGACATTTAAGTTCAACTTGAAAAAAATTGAAATCTAATTTAGTTTACAGTATTTGAGGAGCCATTTCATTTACTTTTTTGTTCACCAAAATCGGACCACAAACAATGGAGTTACAGCTTGCGGCGTTTTTTGTGTGACACCCTGTATATGCTTGAAATAAGCAAAAAATAAATTTTATTCAATATCCTTACTGTTGCGAAACTACTGCAAAATATGTGCACGACTCTAAAAAATACAGTATCAAACAGCGCTACACATTCTTAACGTTACTGGTTACAGAGTTCGCTCGTGAAATTGATTGCCTTTTTTTACAATATGGTGAAATTTAAGAGTTCAGGTATGATACGACTTTTAATTGTTTTAATTCTACTTTTAATTTATTTGTTTTATCTTGCCATAATGGTACTAAAGGTTCTCTGACGCTTCCTACTGTTATAGGCGTTAAAATATTCATGGCCGATTTCATAGCTGATATATAGTTACCTGAAAACATTTATGGCGTAACAAATGTTATTTAATAGTTTTCAATTTATTAGGGTTGCCAACAGGTCTCTTTTAAAGAGAACATGTTCTCTTTTTTAAGAGAATATTTTTGTTCTCTTTCTTTTTTTATTATTTATATAAATGTCCTCTTTTTTAAATTTTGCTAATTAATAATTATTTAATAATGCACAAAAGAAAAAGTTCCTCTCTAAATTTGAAATGTAAATTAACAACACTATTTTATTGTGTGTAAAGGTAAAAAGCATGTGAAATTTTGATCTAGTCAATCTAGTGTTGTCAACACAGGTCCACAGGTGAGGTGTGGTGGGGTTTGCAAATATCACGCGTTACAAATCAAATCACATGGTCTGAAACAACCAATCGTATTATCTGTTTTCAAGAAGAATTGCAAACCAAATATAAATGTTTTAAACCAACATCAAATTCTAAATCGGAGGCGACTTGTACGGTTTGTAATACAATAGTTTCAGTTGCAAACAAAGGCAAATATGATTTGGATCAACACGTATTGTCAAAAAAACACTCAAAAATTCTTCGTGCATGAACGAGTTCCATGTCCGTAGGTATGTGATTTTTTTACACAAAAATTCATCTCTCGATCTCAAAGTATCAGCAGTTGAAGGAACTTTGGCTTTTCACACTTTTTTTAAGTTACCAATCTTATATTATAATTGTAAAAAACGTGTATAGGTACGAATAAGTTTATTGAAAAAAATGTTCTCTTTTTTTGTACTCAACAGTTGGCAACCCTACAATTTATATACCTTGTCTGGTAATTGTTCGTATCGTATTTTTTAGTATCATTTGTGCTTCTCTAGCTTCCTTTATTGAGCCAACCTTAAAAGCTTCAAAAATAGTTGGAGCAATTTTAGGTAAGAAATTTAATGTCACTCCCATAATAGAATTGAAACCACTCGCAAATGCCCCTAGCATGACCTACAATAGAACTTTCAATATTTTTCCACGTATGTTTTCAAAAAAACTTTACTTCATCGGTCCCCATAAATATAGAAAATTTCTCTTCGTTTATGTGCAGAGCTGAAACGGCATGTTCCAAGTTGCCATCTTCAAAGATTATACCAACAAATGAATCAATTTCACCGATTACGTCGGTCAAAAATTGAGTCACATCAACTGAAATTAAACCCCTAAAAATTAAGAACACAATTTTTATAAATGCACTTACTATGAACACCAGTGTAAGTTGGATTGTGGTGATACAGTAACGGTAAAGTATCGGCACAATCGCTAACTAATTTCAGGTATCTCATAAGGTCTAAATAATCACGGGGTTTATTGTAAAGATCTGGCAATACAACTATAGAACCAACTTTTTTTTTCTCTGCATGTCTTGCCTAAAAATTAATTAAAATAATTTTGAAAACCACATGGTTCTACTTTGTTGTACCATTTCTTGCACTTCTTTCCATGGTGCTCCACCAATTTGTACCATAAGGTGTTGATCTGTTATGCTACACGCCTTACACCATTCTTCAGTTACTTTCATTCTTTCAGAACATGTTAATGACATTCCTTCGCCAAATATATCATTTACTAAATCAAAAAAAAATATTTTACATTTCATTAAGCAAAATCTAAAATAAAAAATTACAATTATATTAAAATAGAAATAAAACACTTAATGGACTGCACAAAAATAATCGCAAAAAAAATTATACACCTTCGTAACTTAATATTTAATAATAATAATATATATTTAATAATAACTTAATATTAACCCTCTGCCCGGAACATCGGTAAATTTTACCGCTATTCTTTTTTTAACACTTGCTTTGAGCGCTCCTATCGCCGCCACGACCCCCTCCCACGAGTACACTTTCAGTCAACATCTGGCAAGTGCAGTGGAAGGTCAATCACAGCTATACATTACCGATATTCTGTATTAGGTTTTTTTTTTTAATAGCGGTATTTTTTACGTATGTTCTAATAATGCAAAACTACTATCCCCATAAAAATTGGGTTGTATATTTATAATTTTTTTTTGTAATTTATCGATATTATATTTTTATGGTGAAATATTTGTTTATTCGAGATAGTTATATAGGTTGATAGGTTTATTTTAATATATTTTTTTTTTTAAATAAAATAATTTCAAGCGTTTTTTCCTTTTTTTTTACCACAAACTATTAATTTTACATTTAAAGGTCATAATTCTATTGGTATTATAATAGGCGAGTGCTGAATTTTATCGTCTGATGAGTTTAAAATTGAAAAATATAATGACGGTAAAATATACCGATGTTCTGTATTACGACGTAACAAAGATGTTCTGGGCAGAGGGTTAAGATGTAACTTTTAATTTAAGTAACATCACAACCTACTTAGTATTGCTTTTACACCACAGGCTCGTAGATATTTAGCATAATCAGCTATTACAGAATAGTTTACATCCAAATCTCTAGAAATAAACAGGATTTATAACATGAAACCTTTAGCACATCAAATATTACCTACTAGTAGTAACAAACGGTGTAAACACTGGACATAAGAACCCCTGAAGAAAACACTTTTTCTAGAATAATAAATAAATACTGTTGAGTATTAAAAACAGAAATATAAAAGTGAACATATTCTTTTAAAACATAAATAGAAGACTACTCGAATTATTCTTTAAATTAGATATAATACAAATACATTTATTTAAATAAGTAACAAAATGTATACCTGAACTCGCAATTTACATTCTTTGCTGTTTCGTATGTGTTTTTTTGATGTCATATGCTTTTCTACAGCTAATTTGCTACACCTATTATCTACTTTGCAAAATTTACAATAAAAATATACATTTCCTTTGAAACTTTCCGCAAGCCAAGGACTATAAGCTTGAATGTTTTCCCATTCTTTTCTATATCGCTGCAAGTAAAATCTTTTTTTTAAGGAATCGTCGTCTTTGTGTTTACATTTTTTCTGTAAAGGTTCGCAATTATCTTCATTTTCATTTTCACTGGATACATTAGAGGAATCAGAGTTTGTTGGTTTAAAATCAGTAAATAAATCTTGCAGAGACTGATGTTTAGATGCATCGCAGTTGCTTACTTGTTCACACATTTGATTATCCATTTGCATAAATATTTTAAAAATAATAATAATAAATAAAAGTACTAATAATTAATAATATGATGCATAATTCCAGTAGATTTTAGGTTTTTTTTTCAATTGTAATATATGTACATGAAATTGTTGGTAAACATTACCGACTGTCACTCGTTGACAGTGACAGCTTGGTTGGCAAGGAATTATAACCTCACTTTATAAATTAAGTAAGTGTGTAAAACGAAAGAAATTTTGATTCAGCTATAAAAGTAATAATGTCAGCAATCGACAGAGTAAGAATAATGGTGTTGGGCGACTCTGGGGTAGGTAAAACATCATTTGTACACCTGGCAGCTCATGGGGAACAAATTAAATCTCCAAGTTGGACAGTGGGTTGCAGTGTTGAAGTAAAGTTACACGAATATAAAGAAGGTACACCAGAACAGACGACGTATTTTATAGAGTATTGGGACGTTGGTGGTAGTAATAACCACCGCAATACAAGACATGTGTTTTACAATCCAACTCATGGTGTTATATTAGTACATGATTTAACAAACAGGAGATCAGAGGAAAACTTACGAAAGTGGCTTCAAGAACTTGTTAATCGAGATAGCCACACAACATATAATTCTGTAGCATATACTAGTTTTGATGAAATAGATGCTGAAAATTTTTTGGGAGCAACACAAATACCAATTTTAGTAATCGGCACCAAACTTGATTTGGTAGAAGATAAAAAATTTACCTCCAGATCTAGTAAATTAGCTACACAATTAGGTGCTGATGAAATAGTTTTAGACTGTACTCAAACAAGATATTTAGCTGCAGGTACATCTAATGCTGTCAAAGTTACTAGGTTTTATGATAAAGTTATTGAAACAAGGTATCAATCCAAAGATATTAGTGCATACTCAGAAAGATTTGGCAATAATACAGTATCTCCAATACTGCCATCAAAATTTTATTCTCCTACACATCAAGATTAAATAATATTGTTCATATATACAGGCTGGGCAAATTTTAATGTTTTAATAGGGAATCTCAGTAACTATACGAGGTATCAAAAAACGGACCGCGCATCCTCGATCTTTTATATATTTTGAATGACAAAAAAAAAGGAATTTAAATAAGTCATAGCCAACTATTGATTCTATTTAAAAAATAAAACTGTCATAACTCAAATTTGGATTTTTTTTTGAAAAATTGTCTACGCCACTGCATTCTCATCAAAAAAGTGCCTGTAGAACCCCAAAATTATTTTTGTTTTTTTTCATAAACGTGAGATATAGTCATAAAACGAAAAATCGAGTTAACAGTGATAACTCGAAAACAAAAGACTATAACCAATTTTAGTTTTCATCACTAACTTTTTCTCGAAAAGAGATTGAGGATGCACGGTCTGTTTTTTGACACCTCTTGTAGTTTATAGTTACCGAGATTGCCTATTAAAACATCAAAATTTGTCCACCCTGTACAAACTTTTTACTGTCTATATATCTGAAATATTTTATTGTACAAAAATGGCATAATAATTGTATAATCTTTATTTATAAATATTTCGATCGGTATTGAACTATTTAAGGCTGCCTTTATATTGTTAATACATACATTTATTACTTTTATGATAATCATTGATATTTAAAAATAATTGTAAATAAAAAATAAATTATATTTATTGCACTTCTTTAGTAATCATTTTGAATAATATACAGCAAATCTGTAAAAGATACTACAAAGTTAAATATCATTCTTTTTAATCAATGTATCTGCCTAATTGTAGCTTACGTTATCAAGGCAAAATTAAACATAAAAATCATAATTTAACTAAACAGAATATTAATAGTTGTCAGCTAGAGTTTTAATACTTTGTCTATGTGGTTACTAATATTTAATGAAAAATACATATTTTAACAATGTTCAATTTTATTTAGAGCTATATACAAGTTTTGTGAAGTCTACAATACTACATACAATTAACTTAACAACACTTTAATAATTTAACAATCCTTGGTATCATCACCTGTAGTCCAGTTACCAGGTATGTATTTAGTGAGTGTAAAATCATGCTTTCCTGCTCGTAATCCACCATGAGCTTGTTTAAATTCTTCTGGTATAATAATCCAGCCTTGTTGCACAGCTTCCTTTTTCAGAACAGCCATTATTGAAAAGGCAAGAGCAGCTGAAGCCCCTGCCACTGTACTTCTTCGCCAGGCACCAAAAACGCCACCAGCAGCACATGCCCCCATAATCCAATTTACTTTGTCATCCTTATCTCGTAAATTTGTTGCAAGATTAGTTGTAATAACAAACGCCGAAGTAATTCCAAGTATAGGCAAACTAATATAAGCATACCTTCCTAGTGTTCGCAAATAACCTTTAGGATGTGAATATAACATTACATCTACAGTTGAAATTGCTAATGCTGCTAAGCCAGCTACTTTTGTTACACACCATAGCTTCGGTACTGTATCTTCTCCGTCTGGAGTATCAAAATAACTATACGGTTTTTGCTGTTTAGGTTTAGACATTTCGGAAAAAATTATGTAAAATTTGACAGTTTTAAACCATAACCATAATAAGTTCTTTTATTATTTGAAGCGACATCTATCAACTTTCAAAAACAACTTCTTGCAAAGGAAGGTTGTGCAACACAACAAACAAATATTCGACATAAATAATGGTTCTCAGCTTACATTACAACTTCTTAATTGATAAAATGTGGATATTTTGAATACATACTGAAGTTTTATTGATACAGTAATCATTGTAAATGATTACATCATATGTATTTTTATCTCAGATAATTTAGTAACATTTAATTACAGTGAGTCACGCAGGGTGTCACATCATCAAAATGACAAATCAACCCAACCTAATCATGGCGTCTGACGGCGACGAAATAATAACCGACCAGGAAAAAGTAAGAATAGTGTCGGATTTTATATTACATTCGCCGCCAGGAGAGTTTAATGAAGTTTTTAATGATGTGCGAAAATTATTAAACAACGATGACCTTCTTAAGGAAGGCGCTAGTGGGGCATTCGCACAATATAACAAGGATCAACTTACTCCAGTGAAGATAGAAAATGGGGATTCTCTGGTGCTTATTACTGAATACAACGATTTAGGAAATAGTAGATTCTTTGATCCACGTAGTAAGCAATCATTTAAGTACGATCATTTAAGAAAAGATGCGTCAGATTATCAACCATATACTCCTGATACAACTGCGGAACCTTGGCGAGCTGCTCTAGATACAGAATTTGTTCAGTACACCCGCAATCACTATAAAGATGGCGTATGTAGTGTATATGGACGTAGTCAGACTGGTGGAGCGATAACTTTAACAGCATGCATAGAGGACCATCAGTTCCAACCTAGGAATTTCTGGAATGGACGATGGCGATCCCAATGGTTTATCACTTTAAATGGAAGTTCTTCGGCAGAAGTGCGAGGAATTTTAAAAGTACAGGTACATTATTATGAAGAAGGAAATGTTCAACTTGTGAGTACCAAAGAAATTAAAGAAACTGTAGCAGTATCAAATGAAGTACAAACAGCTAAAGAATTAGTGCAGTTAATTGAAGATGCAGAAAATCTTTATCAAACAGCAATATCAGAAAATTACCAAACAATGTCGGATACTACATTTAAAGCATTACGTCGATTACTGCCAGTTACACGTACAAAAATTGATTGGAACAAAATAGTGTCGTATAGTATTGGAAAAGAATTAAAAACACAATGATGAGAGGACTCTGAAAAAAGCTGGCTATCAAACACTGTGCGCCTTCTTGTTGTTGCTTTAAAAAATTTTGTAAATACAGCCAGGTTTTGTTGAGTTTCGAACAGTGCAGGGATAGCCAATTGTTATTTAGAATAATTAATTATGACAATGTAGCTTGGCTATTAGTGCAGACATCAAGTTTTATTAAACCTTTATACATAAGTTTTTAAATTGGTTTTATTCCAATATTTTTATGGTATTATTTAAAGATGGTCGTCGATTATTGTATGTCAAGTTATTAAATTAAAATTATTTGAAATTTAAATGTTATATTAAAATGTTCTATCCCTGTGAAGATACCGGAGTGTGCAATATGTTAAGCACAAATGCCGTTGCTTCTTAGTTACTTGGCTTTATTTTATACATTATATTATTTGTAATTATTGCGTAAAATTGATTTCTAACTTAATATTAACAAAATGGTAACTACTTGGAGACAACCTTATTTATAAACTTGTTTACAGTTACAAATTACTAAAAATTCATGCTGTAACTTTTGTGTTAGCCAAACCAGAATTCCTATAAATAATCGTGTATTTGTTAATTTTCCATTTTTGTAATTAACTAGATGATTCTATGAAATGCTGCCCTAAAAGATTAAGTCATTTATATATTGTTAGATTCAACCGTTGTATGGGTTATTTTTAAATAAAAAAGATGAAATTTTAATCGTGTTTAGTATTTTATCAGTTTTATTGCTGTTGATTCTAGATAACGAATATTACAACACGAATATCTATTTCTTCTAATTAAAAATTGATTGGGATCATGTTATGTTTCATGTTAAAACGAATCTTTATATGATGAACAAAAATTCTTGGCACTGATTGACTGATAACATGATCTTGTGGAAGGGGGTCAACGACCCTTAACTGTACTTCATACAATTTTTTAACCAAATGAACTAATTTTGACTAAGATGGGTGTAATTTTGTATCATTTTCCTCCATCTGCCCCATCTAGAGGTGCTCTTTTAGCTGCTCGTGCTGTAGGAATAGATGTAGATGTTCAGCATCTTGACTTGTTTGCAAAAGAACAACTAAACCCCGATTTTATAAAGGTAATCATATTTTTTAGGTTATATTATTTTTAATGTTATTTATTAAAAAATGCATGAAGGTAAATAGTGTGGGGATTATCAATCGGAAAAATTTGATGTTTCAGATAAATCCTCAACATACCGTTCCAACGTTAGTCGATGGTGAATTCACATTATGGGAGAGCCGAGCTATAGCTGCCTATTTAGTTCGTACATATGGTAAAGACAGTAGTCTTTACCCTACTGACCCTAAACAAAAAGCATTAATTGATCAACGACTTCATTTCGATGCTGGAACTTTGTATCCTCGCATTAGAGCTATTTGTGTACGAAAAGCTATTATTTATCTTAATTGCTATCTAATATTATGTTTTTAGTTTCCGGTGCTATTTTTGGGTGAAGTTGAAATTTATGACGAACACAAAACATCATTAGATGAGGCTTTAGGATTTTTAGATGTGTTTCTAGAGGGTAATGATTTTGTGGCAGGTAGCAAATTAACGATAGCCGACTGTTCCTTAGTGGCTTCCGTTACTAGCATTGAGGTAAAAATAATTAAATAAACTGATAACAAATGTACATGAATTTTTGTGCAGGCCGTTGGTTGGGATCTATCACCATATGCCAATGTAAAGTCATGGGTTTCAAGATGTGCTTTAGAAATTCCAGATTATGCCAACTCCAACCAACTTGGTGCAGAACAATTCGGTAAAGCAGTAAAAAGCAAATTGGCACCAGGACAACTTTAACATAAGAAATTATAAAAAATATTTTTTAATGTACAATTTTTTTAATCTAAAAATTATTTTTCAATAAAACATTTAAGCAACTTGAGTTTTTAATATATAAACTCGGATATTTAAAAGCCAATTGGTTATGGTGATAGAATGTTTTTGAAATCTATAATCCCCAATAGTTAAGATAATTTAAGTGGCAGCATTACACAGAATGTATAAAAGGTAAGCTAAAAATTATTAATAATTTAATGATATATATTATGTTTGTATGGTTTGTATTTCCCCCTAGTTTAAAAAGGTTAAAGAAATCTCCATAACATTTGTTTGGCGCTGTAGTCAATATTTTGAAAGTAGCCTCTAGCCTGTATATAAGTGTTTAAAGGGCTTTGTTTTTAAATTGTTTTATTAATACATATAATTAATGCTTAGAATAACACTATGAATCACTATAAAGTAACTGGACGAATAGGTGAAGGTGCACACGGATATGTTATGAAAGCAGTTAATAAAATTACCGGAAGAGAAGTGGCTTTAAAAAAGTTAGTGTTTAAAAATTTAGATGAAGGTATTCCCAAACACACAATGCGTGAAATTACAACATTACGTGTCCTTCATTCTGTTTATGTATGTCTCTGTGATAGCGTAATTAATATGTGCTATTTATTTCGTGTTTAGGTTGTAGAACTTTTGGACGTAATTCCTCACGGAATGGGCTTTGTACTAGTGATGGAATATTTACCTTCAAGTTTATACGACGTATTGAGGAATGTAGAAAATGTGATAGTCGAGAATCAGATAAAATGTTATATGAAAATGCTTCTACTAGGTGTTAAATACATGCACGATCATCATATAATGCACAGAGTTAGTTACTATAATGGAAATGTAATGGATCAAGATTAATTAAGAGTTTTTGTTCAAGGATCTTAAACCTGCAAACTTATTGATTGCTCACGATGGTGTATTAAAAATTGCCGATTTAGGTTTAGCTAGGATTTATTCAAAAGATGAGCCCAACAGACAATATTCACATCAAGTAGCAACGCGATGGTATCGTGCTCCAGAATTACTATATGGTTCTCGTAATTACACTATGGCTATTGATATGTGGGCAGTCGGTTGTATTATGGCAGAGATGATTAATAAAACACCTTTATTTCCGGTAATAAAAAAAATCGCCAACATTCTTTGGTAGTTCACTTAAAATTACCAAATCCATATATTATATAATGTTTTATTTAATTTTAAATTTTAAATTTTATTTCAGGGTGAAACTGATATTGAACAGTTAGCAATAGTTTTACACACCTTGGGTACACCAAATGATAATGTTTGGCCAGGACTAACAAATCTACCAGATTTTAACAAAATAACTTTTGCTTATAGTGCAGGTTTAAGCTGGAATGAAATAGTTACGGATGTAAGCGAAGATACCTTGGATTTGATTAAATGTTTGGTCGTGTATAATCATAACAAAAGACTAACTGCTGCTCAGGTGATAATTAATTAATTCTATATCTTTTTTTAGTACCGATTATTCTTTAAAAAGTGGCTCAACAAAAAATCATTTAAGTTGATTTAAAAGTTTAATGATTATGTTTTATTTTGTTGAGTTTAGTGAACTGCTCAAATGCGTGTGCTGCGACATCATCTTGTTTAAACCATAATTTTATTTTATTTACAGGCTTTAAATCATGTATATTTTTTTACAAGGCCCTTAGAATGTGCCTTGGAAGAAATGCCAAATCCTGAAAATATTAAACCATTGACTGCACCAAATTTTGATGATTTCGAAGAAGATTTTAGTGAATTGATGACTTTAATGAGTATTAATTAGTAACTATCATGTGATATAAATAAAGATTGAATTAAACGAATGCAGTTAAATATTGTTATGATATAATTTTTTTGTTTTATTTAGAAATGTATATTTATTCTTGATCTCATGGATTTTATATTTACAAACCTTTGTTGTACATATATTCTTTTTTAATTAATTTTTATATACATATGTTGCGTGTTTAAATATACATCATGCTCCATATCACTTTTGTTTGATTTATACAGGGTTCCCAGATAACATTTCCAGCATGGGAATCGCTTATCATAAGAGATACAGGTTTGCTTAAATTAAATGGATTATTTTTTAGTATGAGAGGAGCCACAATCAATTTTAAAAAGTACAAATTGCTCGTGCTTCAGACGTTACAGCAAAAAATATGAAAATGTTGAATTTATTTTTTTTCCCGTAACTTTTTTTGTCTTAATCATTAGATCAATTTCATTAGTTCATTTTAAGGTCTTTTTAATGGAGAATTTAACTGTTATTTTAGATTTTTTTTATCACTTATGATTTTCGAGATATGACTCTTAACTTAATTTTTTCTTATGGGTTGCGAAGTTGGCTATGGAATAGTTAAAGTGCTTTTAGTTCTCTTTTTTATGAGATATTGCTTGCTACTACTATTTTTATAAATAAGTCACAAAATCAAGAAAAATAGCATCTTACGATTCAATGATCAAGCTATCTATAAAAACAAAAAACAACAACTACACATGACACTTCTAAAAAAATCTTTTATTAATTTGTTTAACAATAATATAACAATGGCATCCATCTATTAGTTAAAACATAAAAAGTGGTTTAATACATCAAATAGCTTGCAATACCTTCAAAACTATTTTATTTAAAATTAAGCAAATAAATCTAATTATCACAATGAGTTTCCCGATACTATAGGGATAGTACAATTTGTTAAAATATACTATAACAGTGAAATGGTACTAAAATTACTATCATAAATACGATTAAATACACATTAGTACATTTTTGAAACTAAATAAGTTTTGACTAAATGAGGGGCATTTTGGCAAATTTGTATAATAAAAATATATATATATGTTTTTAAAGCAATGTTCCTGAAGCTTCTGTAATATTTTCTGCTTTTAAATCGATTACACTTTATTTGTTTTTTGTTCATAAGAAAATGATTTAATAATAAAACACACAATGTTATTTATACAGGGTGTTCTAAAGATCATTACTATCTCGATTATCTTGCTTGTTAATAGAAATAACTCTAACAAACCTATATATTAGAAAAGTGCAAAAAATGATAAAAAATGAATTCGAAATTTTAATGTAATATAATTTTATTTTCTTAAACATTGCACTAGTATAGTTTAAAGTCAAAGTAAGTAAGTAAATTTTCTCATCTCACTATTTATGCATACTTAAAGTATTAATAATTATTAATACTTTTGACGACGATAATTTTGAGAAAATGATCAAAAACTATAAATGAGAGTTTGCAACAAATTTGCTTTTTGTTTTTAAAGTTAAAAAAGTACTTAACTGTGATTTTAAATTCAAAAATTTCGTACTAAGTTATGCAGAGGTTGCTTTCATGGCCTACTGAATAATTTATGCTTTTTTCGAAAAAAATATTAACAAAAGTATCAAAATGTTTATGACTGGAACGATAAGAACATTTGCTATTCGATTTTGACTTTAAATTATACTAGTTCCATTCATTAAAAAAAAAGTTGAACAACGAAATTTCTAGTATATTTTTATAATTTCGCCACTGAATGATATATGTATAAGGTTTATTGGAGTTATTTCTGTATAGATTAAAAATAATCGAGATTTTATTGGATCTCTGGGACACCTCGAGCTTCAGAATTTTCATGTTACTTAAGTGCTGATCTATTTTAATGATGACAAACAAATCTTTTAATAATTCAACAAATATTTTATGCAGCCTTACTTTCACGAGTTCCTATAGATACATGGGAATTTGAATAACCGTAGTTAAAATAAGCTAAAAATGGACAATGTAGCATAAGCCACAAAGCAAGATTTTGGAGAAAATTACCATGCAAACGAATTATCCAAAACCTTAGCATCCACGTGTAGGCAACCATTGCAAATAAATGTGCACGCTGAATGAATGTTAATTCGATTTCTGCTATTTTATTTTGCTTTTCACTGTGAATGCCGCAGTTTAGTACCTTGTAAAGATAAGTTAAAAATACTTTGGTTTCCAAAAAAGGATTAAATACCCACATTCCACACACTAACGCATCAGACATTTTTAGAAAATTGGAATCTTGTTCCTCCACAGCAGGCCTTAAAACAGTTTTTATTATTGATTCACAATACTGTTTTGTTTCTTCAAGGGAGCCAGAACATAAATTGAATCTAAAAAACATTATGCATGCAAGTACATTGAAAAAATGTAACAATTTATTGTTTAATTGTTTGTTAAAATCAATAAGTATGTAACTTGGATGGACATAAGCGTAATTTTAATCTTAAAACAGTAACTAAATTTGATGGTGTAAAATTTCATCCATTACAAGGTTGCAATCAGTTACAAAATAATTTTGTTTTTTTTAAATTTATTTCACCAGCGTAGCCCTTCGGCTACCCTGGAGTGGCCGAGCTCTAAAGAGTTCCGGTCGCTGGTTTATTTCACAAGGATATGGATACTTTGCACATTCATATAATTAAGGAACATTTAAGGATTATAAAGTTTTAGTGTCTTACCTATCTTCTATTCCCATAAGATATCCCACAACTCTCCATACATGTACAAATGCTTCCATATCTTCTTTAGATGCATTATGTATTCCTACCATGGTAGGACGAACTAAAATGAACCCCATGAAACCAAATTGTGTTAACACCATATCTTTTTGGGATATCCTATTCAAACCACCAGCACAGCTTCGTTTGCTTGCTGTATTGTGCATATTTTTTACTTTATAAATGGACTCCCATAATCTGGAAGTTACACTTAGTTAAAAGCAACTTAAAAATTGAAATCACGATATTTGTTTGTTATTACGAATTATGGTATTGAATTCTTAATAATTGGATTATATTTGAAAATTATTATCAAGAAATAAGTACAAGAGCATTCTTGAACTATACTTTTGTATGCAATATTGTACAGTTTGAGATTCGTGGGTCTATATACATTTTTAATCATAAATAAGATTCTTAGAAACAACCAGAAGCTTGTCGACGATTTCGTTTTCCAGTCTTTTTTTAAAATAGTCTTTTAAATACTTATATTAAATTTTTTTTTACATTAATTACGGCTGTTTAAAACTAAACACCAAATCTAAGAATTCTTTGTTACATATTATGATCACAAATTTTTGATAATTTGCTGACCCGGTCTTCTTACGATTTAATATATAAAGCCAGGCAAAAATAATACTGACTAATTTCACACGGGGCATGATAATGGTGCGATAACAAAATGACCTATGGGTGCTAGACACAAAAAGTGAGTCGTAAGAAAGAGTTGCGGGGGGTCCAGGGGGGCAGCAGCTCCCGGGTAACAGCGCCATAGGCATTGCATGTAAAAAGAAACAAACATAATAGTAGTATATTTTAAGCAGTCTGTCGCGCAATTTTGAAATGCGGTAATTATGATTTTAGTTCTTTTCAAACTTTCGGGGGGGATTTATCCTCCTAATCCCCCCCCTTGCGTACGCCACTGCTCAGTACGAAAAAAAAACATTGTTATTGCCCAAAGTCACTATCATTTAGTTACCATTGCTCAGCATTTGCACAGCTGCGTCTTTTTACGTAAAACAAATATATTTTTTTTAATGTGGTCGTAGAAGAAGCATATTGTTTAACATGGTCATATGTCACACCTCTTTAACTTGAATAGTAATTAATTTAAATACCTGTCATAAACCTATTGTAGTTAAACTTTATTTACTTTATTATAGTTAAATATTCATATTAAGCGTACTTTTGAAAAGTTTAAGGACCCCTGCATTAAATTAAACAATGAAAGTTAACAGACGAAAACGTTTGTTTTCATGACAGTCGAATGAACAAACAAAAAAAATGTGAAAATGTTCTTGATTAATCATTAGATGAAAAAAAAACGGGTTTAAGGTCCTTAACTTTCGTGAAAAGTGTTAAATCATTCTGTTCGTTTCAAAAATATTTGCATCCAGAGTTATGTACAGCGAAGGCGACTTCTTTCTTCATATTCTTCAAGCAAGATGAAACCACAGCACACCTCATTTAAAAAAAATCTTTATTTAAAGAAAATATACTTACTGTGAACCAGGTTTAAAATCACTGTCATACCAAACACACATGTGGAAAATGGTAGCCATGTATCTTTTATATGCAGTTAATGGTTCGCTCGACATTTTTGTAAACATCAATACTTTGAGTACCGTCGGAATTGCTAATATTGATAACAGTCCTAATAATTTACCAAAGAGCATGGAAAATATGTGAGTACGAAAAAACCGTTGACCCCTGTAAAAATAACTTTATCAGTATTTTTGCGAGACAATTATTTACTTTTGATTTAGTTCCGACACAAGTGATATGTAGGAAGTATTTGTTTCAAATTATTGTGTCTAGAGCAAAGTGCGCACATTTTTAAACAATGTGGTAATATTTTAAGAACCAAAAATGTATGGATAGTTGCTGTTGCTACTGATAAGTAAAGAAATAATCTTCAATCAATGAACAAATGAAAAAAATTAATTGCCTAATAAGTCGACTATTTAGTAATTAAGCTTGAAAAAAAACAACAAATTATTAAAAAATGTTAAACAATTTACATGGAAATCAATATAAGATATCACATTTCATTTGTTTTAATGATAAAAAATATTTAAATTTCCTAATGTGCTATATGCAAATGCATGCATTAACTTTTGTGCGATGCTCTGTTGTTTAACCAAAAATAATGCATTTCGGAATAACATCAACGCCGATTAACGTTCAAAGATGATAAAATAACACCCTCTTCCTCCCAATTTCTTTCGAAAAATTTGAAATACAATTTTAACTGTCCTACATTACTTTATGCGCTGTAAGATTTTTTTAGTATGGCAAGGGAAATTATGATAAAGTAATAGGGTTCGAAGTCTTCGAAGCAAGGTTGGACAAAACTTGATTTTTATTAAAAAAAACCAAAAATCATAGATTTAAATTTCAAAAACTAAAAAAATCAAGAAATATTGATTTTTTAAATTTTCGTTAATAAAACTTTACTATTTTCCCTTTTTAAAACTAATTTATTCGTTATTCACACTACATTATTATCTATACAGCGTCGTTTAAAAGGTACCAACAAATGAAAAAGTTTTTTACTGAAAATTTCTCAGAAACTTTTATTCCTGATAAAAGTTGGTGGATGACCTAAAACTAATTTTAAAATGGAAAAAAATTCACAAAAATGTATACGATACCAGATTTTATCGATTTCAGAAATATTCTTAATAGTAAAGTGACCTTATTTTCAGAGTTACAAAAAAAACTTCTTAGGAAGAGATTGTTTAGAATTCAAAAATACGACCAAAGGTGAAATATGATTTTTGAAGTAATTTTAACATTCAAAAAGTCTGCAACAAATGGAAAAGTTTTTTATTATTGGTTTCTCAAATAATTTTATTCCTGAGAAAAGTTGGTGCATGGTCTAAAACTAATTTTAAGTTAAAAAAAGTTCAATGAGACTTCATATAACACTAGATTTTAACGATTTTAGAAATATTTGGAAGTGTAAAGTGCCTTTATTTTAAGAATTATAAAAAAGTTAAAAAATGATGTTAAGAATTAAAAAAATATGATATATCGTTTCCCCTTGATTTTTTTTTAAAACTTAAAATAAGGGTACTTTAATCTTGCGAATATTTCTAAAATCGTTAAAAGCTAGTGTGGTATGAACTTTTATCGAGCATTTTAACTTAATTGGTTTTAGACCATGCACCAACTTTCCTCAAGAATAAAATTTTCCGAGAAATCGATAATAAAAAACTTTTCCATTAGTTGCAAACTTTTTGAATGTTGACACGGACACTACTATGAAATTCAAAAATGAAATTTTAACGTAAAATTTCGTATTGTCATATTTTTGATTTCTAAACTATTTTTTACACGAAAATAGGGGCACTTTACTTTTGCGAATATTTTTAAAATCGTTAAAATCTAGTGTCATATACATTTTTTCCCATCTTAAAATTTGTTTTAGGTCATGCATCTATACTTTTATCAAGAATAAAATTATCTGAGAAAACGATAATAAAATTTTTTCCAATTGTTGCAGACTTTTTGAATGAGGCTGTAGATCTTTTGACACTAAAATTAAAAATTATTATGAAAATTTACAAAGTAAATCTGTCGGAATGCGTCTCTAACAAGAACATTCCTGAAGAGACTTTATTTCTCCCCGTTCTATAAGAGGTCAATAGGCAATATTTTAATAGGGGTTGTTTAAGCGGGTGGAACTAAAACGCGCACTTAATTTTCGTGAAAATAAATAAAGTTTAATTTAAATCATGATTTTAATTTTAAAAAATCAGCTGATTTAAATCAATTGATTTAAATCACGCCCCTGGTTTGAAGTTTAATTATTAAAAAAAATAATCTTTGGACAATAAAAAAGTTAGGATAATAATAATCAAGTAATAAGGGTTGAAACTTAATTTCTTTTTAAAGAAAAACATTTCTTACCTTTCAAATTTTTCTTCATCGTAAAATAATGGCAATAAGTCGGATTTCTTAAACTGGGTGCAGGTACTATCACAAGCTGTATCACTTCCTTCCGTTAACAACAATCTAACCCTTTCTGGCACTGACATATTGCCTTAAAACACAAAAAACCACGTTCACTTGATAAAAAATGAATAAAACAAAAACTACCTTTAATACACTGCACATAATTTTTTTGGACCATTTTCCACTGTTAGAAGCTGCAAGATGTTAGTCAACTGGTACAACAATCAAGCTATTTCAAAATCAATTGAGCGGTGGAAAACATTAAACAAGCTAAAAACATTTCCGATTGTTAGTATAGGCTAAGCTTTGTTGATATTTTTCATTACGTTAGTATAAACGAACGTGAAAGTGCCCCTGTACCACTTCTTATAGGAAGGGGATATGCAAGTGACTAGAAGCTGTTTTAACATCGTCTAATGATTTTACTCAGAAATAAAAACAAACAGTCTTTACATTTGCTTTTCTAATTTAAGTTGCTCTACGAAACCTACATTTGCTTTAAAAACCATGCTCATTAAACAAACTTATTTTCAAAAATAAAAAAATCAAATTGAATATGTTTATTGTGAGCCCATCTATTGCATATGTTTATGCATATGTTTATGTTATGATGGATCCTTCTGTTCCTTTAAACTTTAAACAATTAATTTTATAACGTAGCGCTGTTGGTTTTCAAGTGCAGTTTTTTGAACTTAGCTTACTTTTCTTTTACTCGAAGAGAAATTAATTTCACTTTCTTGTATATTACATCGTATTAAATCATAGCATATATTAGTCATTCGTTGCTTTATTCCAGTGCTTAATTAACACTTATATATACATTTTTAAATATTAAACAATAAAAGGTTAACATTTATCACGCTTATCTTTTAAAATTGTTTATTGTTGTTACAATTTCCTGTTTATAGTATGTAAAGTGCATAAAAATTATGTGCCCAGAGTTTGATAGGCGATTTCGTGTTTTTTTGAAAAATAAAATCTACTTTGATCACATCCTAAAATGCTACCATATCACTGAAGGAAAACAGAATTGATTTTGGCTAAGGTTTTGCAACAGAAAATTAAATAATACAACAGCATTCATGTACAGTTATCATTGGCATTGGCATAATTTTTTAATCTTAAACATTTTATAATTAATTTTGTGGTCCAAATTTTATAAATACATATCATTGAATTTTATTTTATCAATCCACATTAATAAAAATGAATTGAAGCACAAAATTAAAAGTAGGTAATTATAAACTATTAATCTAGCATGATTTATTTAAATACTCCCTATTTTAAAAATAATAATTAGTATATTGTGGGAAACACTAAGGGCTGTATATATAATTTGATTTTGATTAATTTTGATAACTACAGTGTTAATAAATTAGTATTTAAAAATACAGGGTGTTTCTTAAATATTGCGAAAAAATTTGGGAGGTGATTCCTTATCGAAAATTAAGGGAGTCTTGGATATAACATTTTTTCCTTAGACGTCACCTTTCGAAATTATTTATTTATTTCTCAAATTTGGATAAATGTAGCAGCATGATATTTGGTAGAAGTTTTATACTTATTCTAAGGTTTCCCGTAGTAATATTTTCAATCATCTCTCACCTTCATAGGGGGCTGAAAAGTGCGACCCCTGTTGTTTTTTTTTTAAATCAGAACTTTTTAATGGGTTAAAATTTTGCAATTTAAAAATATTTTTTTAAAACCTTAATTTACTTAGAAACTTTTATTATTCCTTAGTTTTTCTCGTAAAACCTACAGTTTTTGAGTAAAATAAAATAATTAAACATGCACCCTTGAATATTCCAATATAAAATGATTCATTTTGGTGGTTACCATGGTTTGTTTATGTTCATATTGGGTAGAATTAACGGGCGTTTTAGCGTGGTCGCCGCGTAAACGTCAAAATAAGTTACACCCGTCAATGCTATCCAATACGAACATAAACAAACCATGGTAACCACCAAAATGAATCGTTTTATATTGGTATATTTAACGGTGTAGGTTTACTATTTTATTTTATACTCAAAAACTATAGCTTTTACCAGACAAACTAAAGAATTAAAAAAAGTTTCTAAATATATCAAGCCTTCATTTTTTTTAAGTTGCAAAATTTTAACCTATCAAAAAGTTCTGATAAAAAAACAACAGGGGTCGCACTTTTCAGCCCCCTGTGAAGATGGGAGATGATTGAAAATATTACTATGGGAAACCTTTAATAAGTAACATCTACCAAATATCATTCTCTTACATTTATCCAAATTTGAGAAAAAATAAAAACTCAATTTTACCGCTCTCGTTTAGGGGGAAAAAATGTTATATGAATGACCCCCCTTAATTTTCGATAAGGAATGGCCTCCCGATTTTTTTCGCAATATTTAAGAAACACCCTGTATAATGAGGTAAAGAATATAGCAAGCCTTATAAAAAATACCTTATTTTTAATATGCACGTTTAAGTGATCCAGGACTTGCAGTAAGATCTTCAAGTAACATAAAGAACTACTAATAAGGCTAAATGAAGAACATGTTTTAATAAAATAAACCCCTCTCCAAAAAAGATTTTTTGATATAAACAGGGGACTTAGGTTGTATTGTAATTGTTTTTTAAATTTTATTTTATTGAACAACGCAATATTTGTAAAAAATGGTACTTGTTTTTAAGCAGCTTAGAATGTATTTACGAGAAATACAAAAAGAATTTAAAAAACATGTTTACTATTGACTCAACTCCAACGTGAAGTAGGTATTAACTCTTTGAAAGGGGTGTTTATACTTTATACCTGTATCCATGTATTTCGTTGCTAAAATTTCTCATTTAGGCCATGGTAGTCTTTATTGCCTATTGATACGTTACAGATCTTGATATTGTTTTCGAAATCATCAAATATCATTAATATTAAATTAAATTAAGATGTGTATATGACTGAAAAGATAAGAAAATTTACCATCTGATATTGACATTAAACCATACCGGTGCTATTTGACAAAAATTGTTGAATATCGCCGTTTTAATTAACATTGAAATTTCGAAATTATATTTATGCAATTTCATGCAGCTTTTTCTCCCATTCAAGAATGTATGACGTTTTAAGGAACCAGTTCTAATTACAAATAATATGTCAAGGTGATAATGTTTTCTTAGACATCCTGCATAATTGATTTATGTGCTTTATCGAATAATTGGTAACATTCCATAATCAAAAAATAAACTGCAAGGCTATGTTACATACATACGTTAGTTAATAATAAAATAAAACTTAGTTGACTGTAAAAAATTGTTGCTGTTTAGTGATCACATATTATACATTCAGATTAGGGGATGCTTTGTTTTCGATGATACGACCAAAAATATTGATGATTGAAAACAAATAATTGTCAAGTTTCTTTTATTACACTATCGAAAATTACCTGACCCTTGGGTTGTCTGTTATTAGTTATTATTATTAACGTATGTTATGTAAACACCAACAACATATGTTTATTTATGCAATTATATTTTCAAAACAATGCATTTAAAGGTTCATAAAAATTTTCCATGCATATTTACGCCGTAATTCCTAAAAAGCAATGCAAAGTTTTGTATAACATGTAATAAGCTATTTTTTTGCTGAATTCGTGAAATAGGCAGAACGTTTGCCGAGTGCGTTAAATAGGCTTTATTTTTTGCTGAATTCGTGAAATAGGCAGGACGTTTGCGGAGTTCGTACAATAGGCTACATATTTGCTGAATTCGTAAAATAGGCAGAAAGTTTGCTGAGCTCGTGAAATAGGCTATTTTTTCGCTGAATTCGTGAAATAGGCAGGACGTTTGCGGAGTTCGTACAATAGGCTATATATTTGCTGAATTCGTAAAATAGGCAGAACGTTTGCCGAGCTCGTGAAATGGGCTATTTTTTTGCTGAATTCGTGAAATAGGCAGAACGTTCGGCGAGCTCGTGAAATAGGCTATTTTTTGCTAAGTTCGTGAAATAGGCAGAACGTTTCCCGAGCTCGTGAAATAATCAATGCTATGCCTAGTAAGTGAAATCGACACTTGCCTAATTCGTGAAATAATCTATTTTTTCGCTGAATTCGTGAAATAGGCAGGGCGTTTGCCGAGTTCGTGAAATAGGCTATTTTTTTTTGCTGAGTTCGTGAAATAGACAGAACGTTCGCCGAGCTCGTGAAATAGGCTATTTTTTTGTTGAATTCGTGAAATAGGCAGGACCTTTGCGGAGTTCGTACAATAGGCTATATATTTGCTGATTTCGTAAAATAGGCAGAACGTTTGCCGAGCGCGTGAAATAGGCTATTTTTTTTTGCTGAATTCGTGAAATAGGCAGAACGTTCGCCGAGCTCGTTAAATAGGCTCTTTTTTTGCTGAATTCTTGAAATAGGCAGAACGTTTGCCGAGCTCGTGAAATAGGCTATTTTTTGCTAAATTCGTGAAATAGGCAGAACGTTTTCCGAGCTCGTGAAATAACCAATGCTATGCCTAGTAAGTGAAATCGACACTTATCTAATTCGCGAAATAGGTAAGGCATAAAAAACTTTACCAACCTTTAACCTGAACCTCATTTATTTGGTCACTAATAGAGGATAACGTTAAAATTTGGTCAACGTTTTTCTTAGTAGTATTGCTTATTTTACGAGCTAGGCAAACCTTGTGCCTATTTTACGAATTAGGCAAAAAATCGCCTAATTCACAAACTGGACAAATATCATTCGACGTAACATATATACCGAAAAGTGCTTGTTTTGCAATTTTTTAAATAGAAAGTTCACTTCCGGTCCACGGTTCATTAGAAAAGCACCGGTTCGTTCCGGTTTTTGTTCCAGTTCCGGTTCGGTTCGGGTCCCTGTTTTAGAGATTACATATTATCAACCCTATGTAGTGAATAATCAGTTTTTGCTTATATTAATTTCTCTTGGTTTTTTAGTTTTGGAAGTTGGGGTTCTTTTTGGCTACACTGTTTATCTTTTTTTAAATATATTAAAATAACATGAAAAGGTCAAATTATATATTTATATACGATGTTTCTTTTTAATTTGTTCGTAGTGTGAAGCGCATAGCGCAACTAATGCTCTTGCGTGCAATAATACTTTCATGATGTCCTTCAGCTAAATACATTGGTTACATTGGTACTACATATTAAAAATAATCCTTTGGATGGACTTGATGAATATTGCATAACATACATTCATGGTATTTATGTTGGTGACTCTATGATCTAGATAGTTAAAACCGTTAATGTGAAAGGTTTGAAGGTTACTATAGTTAGTTAATTAAATTGTCATTTCATGTTATAGTGCAGCGTTTCCTAAAGTGGGTTCTGCCGAACCAAGGGGGTTTCACGGAAAATTTCAGGGGATTAGTGTGTTTCTTAACTTATTTTTACAGCATTTTTGCTATATTTTGTTCGTTAGAAATGAATGATTGTGTTGATCATAATATTGATAATTTTGTTTAATTTTATTATTTGTTCGTTTTTATAATCATTGATATTTTTTTTAAATATGTACTTATTAATAAATGTGTATCAATAAAACAATTTTTTTCGGTGTCCGTCCAGCAAATCAGTTGTTTTCGATCAATTTTTAGGCTGGAAAATACATCTTTACTGGCCTAGGCCAAAAAGTAATTGGTTACCATGGTAGCGATTTATCTTTACCGACCTTGGTCGGAAAGTAGCTGGTTGCCATGGTAATGAGTTTTGTTGATTTGCGCTGTTAAACTGGGTTATTATACCACCAAGTGAATTTTCACCTGTAGCTTGTTAAGTTATTCTTTAATTATTTATGGTGACGATAGTGATTTTGGTGTCATGGGCGGACGTAGAAAAAATGTTACACGATGCACGTAACACACCCGGAAAGTATCTTTACTGGACTCGTATCCTTCGAGGACTCGCCTACGGCTCGTCCAAGATCTGCCTACTCGTCCAGTAAAGTACCACTTTTCGATCTTGTTACGTAAATAACTATTGTTTCATTTATGGCGTTATTAAAATTGGTGGGGAGTCCGTAAAATGTAGGTATGGCTAGCGTTTCACAATTTTTGAAAAATTGTGTGAGGGTTCCGCGACAAAATAAGTTTGGGAACCGCTGACTATAGTGCATTACAATACTTGCATATAAAAGTTCGACATTTACTGAATATTGACGTGACAGTTGTTATAATAATGCTAGAAATATACATTTATCGTACTAATATATTAGCACAGAATAATTTAAATAAGTTTAATCAACGGAAAATTGCGTTTAATATTTTTTATCTTATTCACAGCTCCATATACAGATTGTTTCTTAAGTATTGTAAAAAAAATCGGGAGGTGATTCCTTATCGAAAATTAAGTGGTCTTTTATATAAATTTTTGTCTTAGACGTCTCCTTTCGGAGTTACACCCCCCTAAAAGGGAGCGGTAATAATAGGTTTTCATTTTATTTCTCAAATTTGGAGAATGATATTTGATAGATATTTTATACATATTAAAAGGTTTCCGATAGTAATATTTTTAATCACTTCCCACCTTTACAGGGGGCTGAAAAGTGTGACCCCTGTTGGTTTTTTATCAGCACTTTTTGGTGGATTGGAATTTTGCGATTAAAAATTATTTTTTTGAAAGCTCGATTTGTTTAAAAACTGTTTTTATTCGTAAGTTTTTCTCGTAAAACCTACAGTATTTGAGTAAAAAATAAAATAAATAAACATGAACCATCAAATATTCCAATATAAAACGATTCATTTTGGTGGTTACCACGGTTTGTTTATGTTCTTAATGGGTAGAACTGACGGGCGCTTTCGCGTTGTCGCCACGTAAACGTCAAAATGAATAACATCTGTCAATTCTACCCTATATGAACCTAAAGAAATCTTGGTAACCACCAAAATGAATCGTTTCATATTGGAATATTTAATGGTGCATGTTTACTTATTTTATTTTTTACTCAAAAACGGTAGGTTTTACGAGAAAAACTAAAGAATAAAAAGTTTTTAAACAAAACAAGCTTAAAAAAAATTATTTTAAATTGCAAAATTTTAACCCACGAAAAAATTCTAATAAAAAACCAACAGGGGTCGCACTATTCGGTCCTCTGTAAAGGTGGGAGACGATTGAAAATATTACTATGGGAAACCTTTTAATAAATATAAAACATCTACAAAATATAAATAATTCTCCTACATTTATCCAAATTTGAGGAATAAAATAAAAACCTAATTTTACCGTTTCCTTTAGGGGAGGGTGTAACTCCGAAAGGAGGCGTCTAAGGAAAAACATTAATATAAAAGACCCCCCTTAATTTTCGATTAGGAATCACCTCCCATTTTTTTTTGCAATACTTAAGAAACACCCTGTATATAAAAACAAAACAGATTATCTTACAGAGTTTTGCTGTACCTATATACTTCCAAAATACAATAGATCTGTGACATAAATTTTGTGAATGATCCCTAAACAACACGTACAATTTGTATCCTATAAACATTTTTTACGTCAACCAGTTTTTTAATGATTTACGCGTGAAAAAAAAATATTTACCTAGGTCCAAGGATATTTTAACACAATTATTACAAAATATACAAATATAAAATTGGGGTACTTATGTAAACATTTAATATTACAATACAGTCAACAACGCAATATTTAATATTTAACAAGTGAAATCATAATTTTAAAACAAATGTAAAAATAATTTTTTAAACTGTTTGTTTTAAATAAGGCAATTACATATTTAGGTTGAGGCGGCAAATAAATAAAGGAAGGCCTCGAATATATTCGAAGAATGCCCAAAATATTTCGACACTCAACTCCTTATTTAGAAAAGAACTGCATGATTTTTTCGTGTATAGGTACTTGTATAGGATACTTGGTTTTCCCATAACACTAATTAGATACCTTAGCTCTTCAAGGAATTGCTAATTTAGCAGGATTTTCTATGTTTTATCGGTTTATAAAATTAACATCATCTTTTACGTGTTGGGTGTTAACTTGGTTTTTTATTTTAATGTTACTGGACATGTGGTTTAGCACATCATTACATCAGTTTGGGCCATACTTGCAGAGCAATTATTTTTAGTGCGGTAAGTTTTGAAAAGTAAAGGACAAAGCAATAGAACTATATAAAAAAATTTAAATGTACTTTGGCACTAATTTAGTTACTTTTTTAAAATATACAGTATCCTAAACTCAACATGGAGATCTCACTTTTAAGTCAGCTGGACTGGGACAAAATTGTGTGATTTGGTGCTAAATGCAAATCGGAAAAGAAAATTGCCATAGCGCACTTAGTTTGGAAAAAAAAGTAATTTTTGTAAATGTACTTTAGAGTTATCGAAAAACACTTTCTCAAAGCAACTTTTGTTCTCCTTAAAGCTGAGGCAATTAGATTTTGTATCAAACGTTTTGTCTGTTTTGGACCATCATCAACCTTTTTTTTTTTGTGGGCGCCGTTTTAGATTTTTGCATTGAAAGTTAGTACTTAAAATTCTAGTTAACACATTACTGATGCAGTTTGACAGTAATAGCAATAAATTCAATATTACAGATTCTTCATTAAACCGACATGGCTATGAAAAACAAAATCCATTCAAATTGTAACAATATTTGTATACTGCGACTATTATTAGTTGTTTTTTGTAATGATCCTTTCCTCACTGTGGTTACCTCACTGTGGGGTACCACACACTCCAAGGGAAGTTTTGGGCGAAGAAATATAAAGTGTATATTGCGCTCATTAAAACTAAACAATTTATGTTGACAACAAATAAATGCGAATCCCTCAAACTCAAACTTTATGTTTTGGATTTAAACTTAATCGTATAATTGCATTTGTATCTACTCTCTTAAGCACAAATAGTGCAATGAAAAACCAAATACGTTAAATAAATTATTGAAGTGGTTAAAATAAGTAGGCACATTAGAAAATAAACAAATCAGCGTTGGTTTCGCCATTTTACATTCAATAACTTCACTCAGAGTTTTATTCTTTCTGAAGACATCCTCACAATAGGGAGCAATATGCAGTCTCAGCATAAGAAATAGAATCTTCTTTAGCTAAACGAAGTCTAATAATTCTTATGGTACTTCATTCTAGTGGTTCGACTTACTTTTCTCTGCATGGAACTTTACTCAGTACTCAAAGAAAAACTATGCAGTACTTCTTTCGTTTTCATCAACAGATGCCTGAGAAGTATCCTAGAAATCGGATGACCAGAATTTATTCTCATCATACAGCTATGGGAACTGGCAAGAATAAAACCAGTAGAACAACAAATAAAACGCAGGAAATTGAATTGGATCGGCCACATACTCCGCAAGTAAGATGGAAACACAGCTAAGGTGGCACTCAATAGGGACCTTCAGGAATAACGGAAAATAAGACGCCCAAAACTACGTGGCAACGAAACGTCCTAAACCTAAAAGATTCCAAAAAATCAGGCAAAGAGTGAAGAGAACTGAAAATCGCAGCCAGAAAAAGGACAACACTGAAAAATACTGCAGAAGCCCTATGCTAGGAGTTGGAAACTGTTGATGCATGGAAGATAATGTGCTCATCGAATTTGGAACATCCTGTATACTATATCGAAATATATAAAAACTTGTGAAATATGGAAATTAAAATATTGTGCCAATATTCTTTTAAATCTACTTACTATCTCTTCATAAAAAAACTCTTTTACGCCTCAATTTTTGAAAGAGTAGATTGCGGATGGAATTTGACTGGCAAAGTAGATCTTGTCTAAGAATTAGTTGACTTCCCTGCTCTATAGAAACATGTGGGTATAGGGGCGGAACGTTTTTATGTTCATAATATTATTTAAACACATTTGCAGCACAGAACATAATTTGCAGTTTGTGGGAATGAAATTGAATTGACCAAAAAGAGAAAAACAAAGAAAGCAATGTTTTTATTAGTGCGTCTAGATCTCAAACGTTTTTCCTTGAATACGTAACCGAGCTTGGTGGCTGGTTGGTAAAACAACCCAACTTGTAATCGGGAGGTCCTGGGTTCGATTTCCAGGGCCGACTGTCATTGTAGAGGTTTCAAGTGGTTTCCTCTATGGTTAAGGCAAATGCTGTGGCAGTACTTCCACCTATCCTTGCCCATCCTTGACTATCCACATCCCTACCCATTATGTACCTCTAACGACTAAAGAGGGGGTCAACCCCCCTATAGCAGTCTCCGCGCGAGCGGAAAAACAAAAGTCCTCCTGAATACGTAACGGGATGCATTTTTTTAAACCGCTTATTTACACCCTACGATTTAAAAAAAAATATCTGTTAGACAAGTTTAATTTTTTTCCATTTGTGTAAAATAAAACCGCTATTTAATAAATTACTAAAAAACGAATGTTCATAATAAAATAAATATTAGCTATTTGCCATTAATTATGCTTTAAAGATTAACAATAATTTACATTTAACCAATAAAAACGTAATGGTATATTTTAAATAATTTTCGTTCGTTAGACTAGACACTGTTTTACATGTGAACTAATTCTGAATTATATACGGATAGTTACGTATTATTTTAACACTAAAATGGTCTGCATTAGCTAACGTTTATCATATACAGAAGAGAAAACTATAAATTACTCAACGTTATAAAATTATTTAAATTCGCTGTGCGTTTTGTGAAACTGAAAGTGTAAGTGATTTAAAGCTGAATTACGAATTCGTTGGACCCAGTGATGATAAAAGCCTTTCACCATCGATGAGAACGCGTGTTATGTCAGGCGTTAAGTTCACATGGTGAAAGTTTTCGAGAGGAACGAACTCTTGGCTAAATAAAAAATACAAGAACGACGGCCAGCACATAAAACGAACAGATTATACATATTTGTTATGCATCTAAGATAACAATAAAATTTTAAGTATAACAATATTAGAGACGCAATTTGCAATTACGTTAACTTTGCTAAACGAATTTTAATACCTCATGAAGTTTTGTGGTGTGGCCACCAAATGACTTTCGTCATCTCATAACTATATTGTGTTTATCTTCGTATATGCTTGTATATTTGTGTGTATAAAAAGTTTAAAGGGTCGCTAGAGATGTTCTAATTATTAACACCATTTTTGAAAATGACGTAAATGACGTTTCATGCGCGTGTTTATTGCGTGTTTGTGTTATAACATGACTTAAAAAAATATTTACTTTTTTAATTCATAATTTTTTTCACGAAAATTCAAGAGTGTTAAGACAAACTAAAAAAATTGTCTCTATAACGCACTAAAATTTGAGAAATTGTTGGAGCCGTTTTCGAAAAAAACATTTCCAAATTTTAAATTTTCTAAGTTATTTCTAAATTTTACCAAAAAAAGTTATGAAGATTTATCACAGACACAACATAGACTACAATTCTACATAAACACAATATTTTTATCAATTACCGTTTTTATGTAATTTAGGATTAACGTTACAGCTCAAACACCCTGTATATTAATATTATTTAAAAAATCAAATAAATGCACGCACTTTGTAATACACACACAGTAGCGTAGGCAGGGAGGGGTTAGGGGTCAGAACCCCCCCCTCATAGGGTCCCAATAAATCGATATACTTCGGTAAAGGGCCGGAGAGCTGTGAATTTTGTGCTAAAAACAAGTAAAAAAATGTTTAAAAAGAGAACTCGGCTCTTTTTGCGTTTATTAGCCCCCCCCCCATGAAAGCATCCTGCCTACGCTACTGCTGTACATACTTATGCAAGGCACGCACAGACGGGTAATTATATTTTTCTGAAATTTTTACCACGTTTTGAGATACATTTTCTAAAAACGCCCTATTAATTTCAAAATTTTATAAGGGGCCGTTTTCAGTTTATTTAAGCTCGTAGGAAGGAAATGATTGCTTGAATTAGTAAGTTTACAATATAGGTATAAATATCTGTACATATTATGCATTTAGAAACTGCTACTTTGTTATTGGAAAGTTTATTATCGGCACTTTTTACACTATCAAGTAAAAAAACAATCAATCGAAGACTACAATAATAATTGTGCCTAAGATTGTTTATTTTCAGGTAATGATAACCTACCAGCTATAAAATAAATAAGTTAAACATTAATAAAAACCATGCTTGCAGACGAAGTAAAAAAAAAAAACATTTACCTAATTAAATAAGTTTATAACAACATGTAATAACATCATCAATAATAACCACCTTCAAAACCATGAAATTGGTTGGTCGTGTTCTTACAGAAGTGAAATTTCGGTTCTTTTATTAATAATTAAAAAACTCTTTTATTTTTGTCTGCTTTTGAAACCTCTTGATCTTGACATTTTCGATTACATTTAAAAAAAATTAGGTTAGTTATCATTCATAGCATTGAGTTTTATTATAATATATACGTTTAAAGTTACAATGTTTTTAAATTTCGTAAAAACGTTTGCGAGAAGTATTTGAAGAAATAGCAATTTTACAAGAAATGTTAATTTCTGTTCTACACAACACTTATTTGTGTCAATAATGTTACAAATAATTACATACGTAAAGTATAAATAAGTTATTTAATTTCTTTGGCATAATACTTTATCATGCAACGAATTCTTATTATTTTTTTAACTGTTTATTTAAAACTCACGTCATTTTTTTCATATTTAGCAAGTAAATCGATGTTTTTATAGTTTTTGAAAATTATCTGAAGAAACTACATATGAACCTGCAAGTTTGTAATTAATGATTAAATAAACTAAAATTTTGTTGTTCTGCATAAAAGTTATTGTTTTAGTAACCTTTGCTTATGTCACATAAATTTTTTTAAATAGCATTATTTTATCTAACGTCAACGTGACATTAAAAATGCTAAACTTGAACATATGCTAATGTCATATTTGAAAAATGAATACAATAATAATTGTAATTATTGTTCTAGGTTTAGTTTTAAAATTAATGTGATAATGAATAAAATTAATACATCATTATTTAAATTTATATGTTAAATAAGTAAAATTTTAATTTTTTGTTGAGCATTCTTTAATATTACACAAAAAAATGGAAATATAAAAAAAACTCTTTTTATGAAAAATTTCAATTTTGAATTCGACTACGTAAATGTAGTGCTAATCAATTTAATATAATTAATAAGAGAATTGTTTACTTAAGTCAACGATAGGGTAGTAGTTTAGTATTTTTTGTATATAATTATGTATCGATTTATAACATAAAATAGTCATGCAAACAATAGGAAAACATCTAAGGGTTATGCAACACTTACAACAAAACCGATTGTAGGTCACATTTATTTACATTTCTGTGTTCGGCGACCACATAAATGAAATTAGCAGTATAAAAATCACAAACTAATCTCTTTTTTCTTCTCCAATTTTACTTAATGCTCTTAGATTTGAACATAAATTATGTTAATATGCTTTAAGTAGTTATAAAATTCCAATATTAATTTAGTTTTCTAGGAAATTGTAAGTTGTTACTGGATCCCCCCAAATTTTCTTTTACATTCCAATAAATTTCCCTGCTAACATTTTTGTTTGTTGCTTTATTCACACAGTCTAAATTGCGTTGCATGCAATTGACAATCGATTTATCTGTCAAAACAAACCATAGTAACAGTAACTTAACTTCATTTTTTAACTAAATATGTTATAATAAAATAAGAAATTAGGATATTTTACGATTTAATTAAAAGCATGGCTGTGTTTCATCAAAACCATATGGGAGATATTCTACATTTAAATGTAGGAGGAAAAAGGTAATATAAATATGTTATTTTATAATTGATTTTACATATCATTTTTCTATAGATTTTCCACATCACGTCAAACTCTAACTTGGATACCCGACACATTTTTTACGGCCTTATTAAGTGGAAGAATTTCTAGTTTACGAGATGAAAAAGGTGCAATATTTATTGATAGAGACCCTAAAATATTTTCTGTGATTTTAAATTATTTACGTACAAGAGATATTGAGTTTAAAGATGTAGATTTAAGAACATTACGACATGAAGCGGAATATTATGGAATTGCTCCATTAGTAAAACGACTTATTCTTTGTGAAGAAATGACACAGTCTAGCTGTGGAGATGTGCTATTTTATGGTTATTTACCTCCACCTTGTAAGTAGTTTGTGAGTAATCAATCGCTTAATTAAGAAATTTGTTACAGTATTTGCGACATGTTTTTGTGAAGTCTGCATAATTAATTTTGTTTAGGATAATTGCCAAATATGCAAGTTTTGTGTATGTTCTGAATTATGGATTCTATTTCCATATGGAACTATTTAAAATACTGATTCTTCACTATTATGTTTTACAAATAATTTTGTCGTATTTATATTAAATGTTCAAGAATGATTTAAGTTGATAAAATAAAATCTCTGTATTACAATTTTAATTATTCAAAAACTATTTAAGGTATTCCTTTGCAAGACCCATCTGCAATTAGCTGTGGCAGTTCCCAACTAACAGAAACCACTGCAGTACACTCAACAAGACCTGGATCAGGTATTCGTTTGCCTGATCAACCCTCTTCTTCAAGTTCTTCGGTTTCCAGTGCCAACACACCAAATGGCAATTCCTCTCATATATCATCCTCCTCTGCAAATCCTGGTGGAGCAATACTTGGTGGGCATAATTCAAATAATCATCACGATAATTTACAACCCTCATCCAACATACCATCTCATCCTGTTCAAGTATCAGTGCTTTCTAACCAGTTATTAAGTGGAAATTACGTACAAAATAGACCAACAGGTAAGTGATTAACGTTGAAAAGGAAATGGGAGTTGAATTTTAGAGGAATATAGCTGTTGTTTTATAATTAAATAATTTTGAAGTTGATGTAATATAAGAATAGCAATATGTGATAAAAAAGTTGTGGGGCTTTCAAATTTTGTTATTCTTAGTACATCATTTCTTTGTGTTATATTTCTTAGTTTTTTTTATTAATTTCTTTTGTAACATAGTGTATGTAATTTCTGGGGTTTGGTTTAAAAATATTTTAAAATGTTTTTTTCTACGTAAGAAACAGCATTCACTTATGTATTTATACAGGGTGACAATAAACTACGGGTGTTGCATGGATAACTTTGTTATTATAAGAGTTACATAGCTGCTTAAATTAGGTTAGTTGGGCAGAGTTTTAATACATTAATGCAATTTTGACATTGAGCTACACTTTAACTATTTAAAATATTTTTTAAAAACTAAAAACAAATGATTTTTTAATAATAGTAAATTATTCCATAGGCACCTATGTTAAAACCAAAATGTAAAATGATTCCTGTAGATATTTTTACGTAGAATTTAAAAAAATGTATCGAAACTCACATTTTAAAATATAAGCCAAACTTGATTTCTTTAAATGGCAACCATAGTTGGCTGTGGTTTCATTAGAAAACCTATTTTGTTTTAATTTCAAAAATGTATGGGTTGTCATATCTATTTTTATTACTTTTCCCAGAATCTGCAAAAAACGAAATTGTTACTACATAGGATAAAGGGTGCCTTGGATTTGAACAAGAATGTCACGTTTTCTATTATTAATAACGTCAGTGGCGGCTGGTGACAATAGAAGCAGGTGGGGCCAGGAGCACAAAAAATATTTTACATTTTTTTCAAACAACATAATATGTATTATGAATTATAAATGTTTTTGTTTTTTGCCATCTTGTTGAGTAATATGCACTGCACATCTTTGGGTTGATATGCGCCAAGTTTTTTAAATTCTAATTTTTCCTCTAGACTTAATAACAAGAAACGTTTTTTCAACAAACTGTCGATTTTGTGCATCGTCGTAAAAGTTTAAACTTTAAAATAATTTATAACAAAAAAAAACAACTAAATAAATAAACGGCAACAAACCACACCAACAATAATTAAACACACTAAAATAAAACAAACAACAAGGAAAAAATAATACACTATCAAAGAATCGCGCGCTACGTACTTAAAAACTTAGTGACGGGCCCGATCAAACTGGCCCTACTATGAGCGTTGCGGCTGGCAAACAAACACTGTCGTTAGTCCACGCGCTTCATACATTTTATCCTGTGCTCTACATGTATGAAATAGGACCAGGCTTCAGCTGGCCCGAAAGTGCGTTCTGAGTCGCGTTATACAATATTGCCACAAAATACTACGGTAATTTTTTAATTTAAAAAATTAAACGTGTTGGGAATAAATCAAAATAGAATTAATACAATAGCTAGCTTCACAAATACAGGTGGGGCCCGGCCCCTGTGGCCCCTAAAGACCAGCCGCCCCTGAATAACCTACTTAGATAATACTAAATATAACTATAAATTAATAGTTATAAAATTGCTTCAAAGTGGCTATCATTTGCTTGATCATATAGTTGACACCGTTTTAATGTTTTACTTCGCACTTTTAATAAAGTATTTTGTCAGATTTCTGCTATAGCTGTTCTTATGTTGGTTTGCACATCATCAACACTGTGTAGCTTTTTGTGTAAACTTTATCTTAAATAGTTCCCTACAGAAAATCAAAAGGGGTTAGGTCCGGAGACCTGGGAGGCCATGCAATGGGACCTCTGTACCTATCCAGTTAGGAAATCTCTTTAATAAATAGTTTGATACAGTTTGTGAATTGTGAGCAGGTGCTCGATCACCACATCCGTAATTAGCAACAAAACAAACAGTTTGACAACTTATAAGAACACACAATAAATGATCTGTTGTTCTCCAGTTCTAAGGCACCTTTATCCTATGTAGTAATCATTTTTTTTTTTTTGCAAATTCTGAGGAAAGTAATAAAAATAGTTATGACAAGTGACAACCCATATATTTTTTGAAATCAGAAAATAATAAGCTTTTGAGTAAATTAACTATGGTTGCCATTTTAAAAAAATCAAGCTTGGCTTATAATTTAAAAATTGAGTGTGAAATGCATTTTTAAATATATTTTTTTTCTAATTTCATGTAAAAATTTCTACAGGAATCAATTCACGTTTTGGTTTTTACATGGGTGGCTATAGAATCATTTACCATTGAAAAATCAACTGTTTTTAGTTGTTTTTAAAATGTTTAAAACAGTTATTATAAGAGATACAGGTTTGTTTAAATTAGATGAATTATTCCTTAGTATGAGAGAAGCCATAATCAATTTTTAAAAGTACAAAATTCCTTGTGTTTCAGCTGTTATAGCAAAATTAGATATAACAAGTGATTATCTAGAAAAAGGAGAAAAAAGCACATTTCACTATAGCAAAGAAAACTTGCCTGTTTAACATGTTTCATTGCTAGAATTAGAAAAATGTTAGCAAAATACGGTTTTTCTTGATTTTCAGAGTTATATATTTAAATAGATACAACAAAAAATATATCTTTAGAAAGGGGAGAAAAAAGCACATTCAACTGTTCCAAAGCCAACTTGACCGTTTTACATGTTTCATGGCTAACTTAAAATAATATTAATAAAATACAATATATCTTGATTTTCTAAGTTATGTGCAGTTATGGATATGACATGTGATATATAGTTACAAAGAGGGGAAAAAGCACATTTTACTATTCCAAAGCCAACATGACCGCCCATAAGAAAAAATGAAGTTAGGGCTAATATCTCAAAAATTAAGAGTGATAAAAAAAATCTAAGAGAATAGTTACATTCTACATAAAAAAGCACTTTCAGAAGGTACAAATGAAATTAATTTAATGATTTAAGACAAAAAAGTTATGAGAGAAAAAAGAAATTCAACATTTTCATATTTTTTGCTATAACATCTAAAGTACGAGGAATTTTGTACTTTTAAAAATTGATTATGGCTCCTTTTGTATCAAAGAATAATTAATCTAATTTAAACAAACTTGTAACTCTTAAAATAAGAGAGATCTTTATGCTGGAAATGTAATCTGGGACACCCTGTATATGTTTTAGTGATAATATATTAGTTTCATTTTTTATTGTAGGTCATTCACGAAATTCATCATTAGAACTTAGGGTGGGATTATCTGGTAGTTGTAGTAGAAGTTCCCAAGATTTAAGAGGTTTACCTGGTAGGGGACCTTCAGGTGCTAATCATTCTAGGGCAGCGTCCTTGGATCTCAGACATGCAAGAAATTCATCGGCAGATTTGAATAAATTATTTCGTAACGACATCGGCTTAGTTTTTGGTACTAGCGGTGAGTGTAAGAATAAACTTTAATTATTAAAATTGAACGCGTGCCACTTGTATTTTGATGAAAACGTGCTGTCGAATTTTCAGCTTCGAGTTGGACGGACCCTTTAAGAGTTCAAATAATTAAAGCGCATCATAATTGGATAGCAGTCGCGTATGCTCACTTTGTTGTTTGTTATAGGTTTGTCATTTGTAGACATTCGTAACAATAATTGAATAATTTCAGAATTACTTTCAGACTTAAAGATTCTAGTGGTTGGCAGCAAGTTTTTACGAGTCCTTACATTGAAAATTGTATAGAAAGGATTGCTATTAATGCCAAAATGGGTCCGAGTGGGTCTGGAGAAGCCTCCAAAATGGTCGCTATTTCTTATGGTAGTCAAGTACGGCTGTGGGGTATTTCGGAAGATGGAACAAGAACCAATATTGGTAAGTAGTATTTGTGACACGCACCAGATTTGGGGCTTTGAGAGCGTACAGGGTGGACCAAATTCGAATGTTTTATGGGGAATCTCGGTTACCGTAATAGATAGCGAAAATCTGACTTCAGTCTCTTGGGCTATTTTTTTGAGAAAATAACGCCTGTGCAATCAGATTTTTTCTATCGGATTCCATTTTGGCACTACAGATGAAAAATGAAATTTCGTCATTTTTGAAAATTTGCTGTAACTTCTTTATTTATTGAACTGGAACAAAATGTTATAGAGGTTTTTTATACAGATTTTTTTGCTTAATTTAAAAACAAAAGTAATTTTTTCTTAGCCACCTTGACTTTCGAGATATGGAGTAAACTTACATTTTTTTAAATGGAAACCCTAGTTGGCCATGACTTTATGTGAAAGAGTATTTTTTTAGCTTTTCAAAAATATATAGATTTATATATTTGTTGCAAAAAATAACCAAGATATGGCCAATTTTGTAAAAATTCGATCATCAAAGTTAGCCATGATTTCGTAAACAAGTGACGTTTTCAAATTATTATACAACTAAACGTCATTTCGAAGTAAATGTGTTAATTTTAAAGCAAATCCGTGTATTATTTTGTATTTTATAACGTTTATTGTGATATTGTGAATATGGCTAAATTTGAACTCTTTGAAAAGTTTAATATGTTAAAATATTACTTTGTAAGTGATAAAAACGTAACGGCTGTTTCAGAATTTACGTGGCAATGACGTTTAGTTGTTTAATAACTGCAAACATCACTTGTTTACGAAATCATGGCAAACTTTGACGATCGAATTTTTACAAAATTGGCCATATCTTGGTTATTTTTTGCAAAAAATATATAAAACTATATATTTTTGAAAGCTAAAAACACACTCTTTCACATGAAGTCATGGCCAACTAGGGTTTTCATTTAAAAAAATTGTAAGTTTACTCCATCTCTCGAAAGTCAAGGTGGCTAAGAAAAAATTACTTTTGTTTTTAAATTAAGTATAAAAATCTGTATAAAAAACCTTTACAACAGTTTGTTCTAATTTAATAAATAAAGAAATTACAGCAAATTTTCAAAAATGATGAAATTTCAATTTTCGTCTGTAGTGCCAAAATGGAATCCGATAGAAAAAATCTGATTGCATAGGCGTTATTTTCTCAAAAATATAGCCCAAGAGACCGAAATCAGATTTTCGCTATCTCTTACGGTAACCGAGATACCCCGTAAAACATTCGAATTTGGTCCACCCTGTACAGAAAACCATTTTGTTGTTTTTTTTTACTCCGAGTAGGAGTAATTGTTTTTATTCCTTTTTAGGTACTTTCAATTTGCATGTGAAGGTGGAATATTTATTTTTTATTGGCAGTCAGTTGGTGGCTTTGTCTCCGTCAGGTAAACTGGGTGTTTGGCATGCCATGACACAACACTGGCAAACACAAGATGTCGTTCCTATTGCTTCGTTTGATACCGCAGGATCATTTTTATTGCTGGGCTGTAATAACGGATGTATTTATTATATAGGTATGTACACATTTACTAACTAAATTATCTAGAGGCATCATATTAAAACTCTTGATTTTTTTTGTATGACTGATAATTTAATTATCTTTTGTATGAAAAAACGGCGTGAAAAAATTATCCAATGACAGAAAGTGGTGTAATAAGTATTTTAAAAATTTTTATTGGTGAAAATAATGCACAGATAATCACAAAAGTATTAATAAAATAAAAATTAAAGTAATAACTGCAGAATTGTCCAAAAGGCAATTTTACAAATTTGACAATGATTGTAGAAGTAAAATACCATGTGTGATGAACTCAATTTTTTTTTTTGTAAATATCAAAAATTGTGCCCATAAGTAAAATAAAGTTGGTTGTCATAAAACAAAAACAAATAGTCCTGAAAAAAAATTGTGCCATTCTATTTGGCTTAAAAAGTTGCTTAGCAGTGTTTTTACACATTTGAAATATTTTATATTCCAAGGGAGTTGTAGAAAAATCGAATTTTTTGGTTTTGCCTATTTTTTTTGGGTACCGTTTGAGATATTTACAATTTCTTTTTAGATTATTCATGAGCACCAAATTTAAAAACTTTGCCAAATTTAAACCTATATTCTAGCTATTACAATAAGCGAGATTTCCAAGTTTAAACTCGAATTTCAAGCACCCTGTATGTTAGTTGTCTATAGTCTATGGTCCAATCGCCGGATTGTAATTTTTTTTTTCACGGGCAAATTTGATCTGATGTATGTTTTTATAATTAAAATGTGCCCCGCAGAAGATACTTAAGTTATGTATCATGTGGAAATTTGAAGAACTTTCAAATGATGTACTTGAAAGTATAGAGGGTGTCATTTGAAAGAGAGAAAAAATCAAATATCGTAAAAGCAATCGAGTATTGTAAAATCTAATAACACATTTAAAAAGGACTTGCGACCCTCTAAATATATTCTAATAAACAATAAAGTTCTAAAGTAAAGATATGCAGGCTTCGGAATTTTTTTTGGAACACCCTGTATATTGTTTAAAAAATTCAATCTTACTGTTGCGTAGTATCTCAGAAAAAAAATTCTTTACGTGTATTACAAATTCAGTATAACTGATTTAATAATTTTGTTTTATTTAGATATGCAAAAATTTCCATTAAGAATGAAGGATAATGATTTGTTAGTAACAGAATTGTACCGTGATCCTAATAATGATCCAGTGACGGCCATCTCTGTGTATCTCACCCCAAAAACAAGTAAGTTTATTATTACACTTTTCGTGATAACGATTCAGACTTGTACTTACTTATCAAACAGTGTTTTTTTTTTTTTTTGGTGTGACATGTATAATGATTTGACTGATAATAATTGATGTGATAATTTGAAGCAATATGTAGGACTTTTATTTTATGTTCCCCATGCAACTGAAAACCTTGTGTTTCATGCCAGCGTCAGAGAGAGGCAGCGAAGGTATGCCACACGTTTGAAGCTTACACACCTAGTTTACAAGTTTACATCGAGTTCTTGATATATTTACAGATTTTTATTTTTATACTTGTGTATTGTGCACAGTGCATACATAAATTTACTGCTGGTATGCCAACACAAGGCTACACTATAAAATTTCATGTTTGTTTTCGCATATGATCATCCCATATTTACACTGATTGTTATCGTAATTAAAGTCCGTCGTATCAAATTTTAATCACCGATAACAAAATTCATCGCTAGTTCATAGTTTTTTCTGATTCACATTTCTGTGCACACTTTGCATAAATTTGCTTTGTATTTTACTCTTAACTGTTTTGAAAGAGAACGCAAACAGAAAAAACAGACGCTAATGTGAATTAGTAACATTTTTGTTGTTTCGGCAGACCTGTGTGGCAACTGGATTGAAATAGCGTACGGAACTAGATTGGGTTCGGTGAGGGTTATAGTACAACATCCTGAAACAGTTGGCCATGGACCGCAATTGTTTCAGACTTTTACTGTTCACCAAAGTCCTGTGACAAAAGTAAGTTTAATATTTTACTATACAGGGTATCTTGGTTACCATAATAGTTTGCGAAAATCTGATATCAGTCTCTTGAATTATCTTTCAGAGATAAACGCTCGTGTGTTATCAATTTTTTTTATCACTTTTCATTATGGCACTAGTCGAAAAATTAGATTTCATTGTTTTTGAAAATTTGTCATAACTTCTTAATTTATAAAACTAGAACTAAATGTTATGCAGATTTTTTATAAAAATTTTTATGCCTAATTTAAAAATGTAATTAAATTTTTGACGACCTTGACTTTAAGGTATGAGATAAAGATATTTTTGTAATGGAAAATGTAGTAGGCCATGACTTTATATGAAAGAGCACTTTTTTTGCTTTTCAAAAATATATATTTTTATGTTTTTCAAAAAATTTTGTAAAAATTTTATTCACAGTTTGCCATGATTTTGCAAAAAACTGATGTTTACAATTAATAAACAACTGAATGTCATATCCAAGTAAATTTTCAAACTTTTAAACAAATCCATGTGGTCTTCCGTATTTAATAACTGTTTGTTGTGGCATTGTGAACATGGGCTAAATTTGAACACTTGAAAAAGTTGAATGTGTTACAAGTTTACATTGTAAGTGATAAAAACATGGATGCTTACTTGGAAATGACAGTTAGTTATTTTTTAATTGCAAACATCAGTTGTTTATGAAACTATGGCAAACTGTGATAATAAAATGTTCACAAAATTAGCCATATCTCCTATATTTTTTCCAACACATATATAAAAGTATATGTTTTTGAAAAGCCTAAAAAACTATCTTTCAAATAAAGTCATAACTTACTAGATTTTCCTTTAAAAAAGATACAAGCTGGTTAAAAAAAAAAAATTAAAAATTATTAAATTAAACCAAAATGTTTATAAACAACCTGTATAACATTTAGTTCTAATTTTATAAATAAACATTTGAATTTGGTGCACCCTGTACAGGGTGGACCAAATTCGAATGTTTTACGGGGTATCTCGGTTACCGCAATAGATAGAGAAAATCTGATTTCGCTCTTGGGCTATTTTTTTGACAAAATAACGCCTATGCAATCAGAATATTTCTATCAGATTCCATCATTTTTGAAAATTTTCTATAACTTTTTTATTTATTAAATTAAACAAAATGCTATATAGGTTTTTTATACAGTAACAAAAGTAATTTTTTTTTTTAGCCATCTTGACTTTTGAGATATGTAGTAAACTTATATATTTTTAAATGGAAACCCTAGTCGGCCATGACTTTATGTGAGAGTATTTTTTTAGCTTTTCAAAAATATATAGTTTTATATATTTGTTGCAAAAATAACCGAGATATGGCCAATTTTGTAAAATTCGATAATCAAAGTTTGCCATGATTTCGTAAACAAGTGATGTTTGCAATTATTAAACAACTAAACGTCATTGCCGAGTAAATTCTGCAGCAACCGCTACGTTTTTATCACTTACAAAGTAATATTTTAACATATTAAACTTTTCAAAAAGTTCAAATTTAGCCATGTTCACAATACCACAATAAACATAAAATACAAAAGAATACACGGATTTGCTTTAATGTTGACAAATGTACTTCGAAATTACATTTACTTGTTTAATCATTGCAAACATCACTTGTTTACGAAATCATGGCAAACTTTGATAATCGAATTTTTACAAACTTGGCCATATCTCGGTTATTTTTTGCAACAAATATATAAAACTATATATTGTTAAAAAGCTAAAAAATTACTCTTTCACATAAAATCATGGCCAACTAGGATTTCCATTAAAAAAAAAGTAAGTTTACTCCATATCTTGAAAGTCAAGAAGGCTAAAAAAAATTTACTTTTGTTTTTCAATTTAGCATAAAAATCTGTATAAAAAACCTATGTATATAACATTTTGTTCTAATTTAATAAATAGAGAAGTTTTAACAAATTTTCAAAAATGATGAAATTTAATTTTTCGTCTGTAGTGCCAAAATGGAAAGTGCTTTAAGAAATCTGATAAGACAGGCTTGTTTATCTCAAAGAAATAACCCAAAAGACCGACATCAGATTTTTAACAACCATTATGGTAACCGAGATACTCCGTAAAACATTCGAATTTGGTCCACCCTGTATAGTGTCCCAATTCTAGGCTCAACATGGGGAAATACTTCTGAATGAAGAGGGCCATGGAATTTGTTTTAGATTTGTAATTTGTCGCAAATTTTGCAATTTTGTCATCTAACTTTGTAGGTCTTAAGATAAGTGGGATCCATGTTAGGCCTCGAATTTGTAAAACCCTGTGTAATTTAAAGAGACTTTCAAATTTTTTTAAAGTACAAATTTAAAAAACATTAACAAGTATGTAAATACATTATTAATATAAATTTTTGTTTTTAATAAATAGGTTACACTCTCAGAAAAGTATTTGGTATCGGTTTGTTGTGAATACAATCACGTGAGAAGTTGGAGAGTGACTCGTTTCCGAGGCATGATCTCTACACAGCCTGGTTCAACTCCTGAAGCGTCGTTTAAAATAATTTCATTAGAGGCTGTGGAACCGTGCATTAGTCATGCTGCCGCTAATGATTGTGGTCCGTTTGGTGAGCAGGACGACGAGCAAGTGTTTGTACAAAAGGTTGTGCCTGATGCAGATCAGCTTTACGTTAGATTAGCTAGTAATGGAAAAAGGTTTGTCACGTTCCCATTTGAAGAATTTTCGTTAAAACCGTGTGTTTTAGGGTTTGTGTAATAAAGGCTGTTGATGGAACTACAGTAAGTGCTTTTTGTGTGCATGAGTGTGAGGGGTCGAATCGAATGGGCTCGAGACCCAGACGTTTTATATTTACGGGACATTCGAACGGTGCTATACAAATGTGGGATTTAACAACCGCTCTCGATTTAGCTTCAAAAACGGAGACAGGTAATCTTACAATAATGTTCGTTTTAATTTGCTTATATGATGATTGTTTTGAATCGTAGTTGAAAAGACTAACGGTGGTCCAACCCCAGAGGAGCTTCTGCGTTTGTTAGATCAATGTGATTTAAGTAACAGTTTGTGTTCTACACCTTGTATGTCTCCGTCACCTTCTTTAGCTGCTGCAGCACGCTTAAAATCGAGCAATATTGCTTTTCTAAATCAATCACAAGACGGTTCTAATAATACCTAAAAAGTCGCCTTGAAATATACAGGGTGTTTCTTAAGTATTGCAAAAAACTTCAGGAGGCGATTCATTATCAAAAATTAAGGGGGGTCTTTCATATAATTTTTTTTCCTTAGACGTCTCGTTTCGGAGTTACACCTCCCTAAAAGGGAGCGGAAAAATTAGGTTTTTATTTTATTTCTCAAATTTGGATAAATGTAGGAGAATGATATTTGGTAGATATTTTATGCTTATTGAAAGGTTTCCCATAGTAATATTTTCTATCATCTCCCTCCTTCACAGGGGGCTGAAAAGTGCAACCCCTATTGGTTTTTTTATCAAAACTTTTTGGAAGCTTAAAAATTTGTCTTTTGAAAGCTTGATTTATTTAGAAACTTTTTTTATTCAATAGTTTTTCTCGTAAAACCTACCGTTTTTGAGTAAAAAATAACATAAGTAAACACGAACCATCAAATATTCCAACATAGAACGATTCATTTTGGTGGTTGCCATGGTTTGTTTACGTTCATATTGGGCAGAATTGACGGGCGTTATAAGCGTTGTCGCAGCGTAAACGTCAAAATGAATAACATCTGTCAATTCTACCCAATATGAACATAAACAATCCATGGCAACCACCAAAATGAATCGTTTTGTATTGGAATATTTGATGGTTCGTGTTTACTTATGTTATTTTTTACTCAAAAACCGGTAGGTTTAACGAGAAAAATTAAAAAATAAAAAAAGTTTCTAAATAAATCAAGCTTTCAATAAACAAATTTTAGTTGCAAAATTTTAACCAACAAAAAAGTTCTGATTAAAAAACCAAAAGGGGTCGCACTTTTCAGCCCCCTGTGAAGGTGGATGATAATTAAAAATATTACTATGGGAAGCCTTTCAAAACATGTACCAAATAGTATTCTCCTACATTTATCCAAATTTAAGAAATAAAATAAAAACATAATATTTCCGCTCCCTTTTAGGGGGGTGTAACTCCGAAAGGACACGTCTAAGGAAAAAATGTTATATATATCACCTCCAGATTTTTTTTGCAATACTTAAGAAACACCCTGTATATTTTTTAAATCGATTGTTTTTGTATTGCATTTCGGTATTTTAGTTTTAGTAATTTTTATACTTTTGTGGTGATATATTGTTATTGTTCTGTTACTATACCGTTGCGATACATTCAGTACCTCGAAATAAATCTCATTTCTAATTGTTAAAAATATTAGCGCACAAAATGTTATTTCGTCTGATTGCATTTTGATTACAGTGTAACTTGGCATAATTTATGGGATGTACAAAAAAATGTTTTGTTTAGTGAAGGCAGAGTTATTATTTATTGTATATTTAAAACGTCACTAAAACTGTAAGTACGTTCTGATAGCACTTGTTAATAGTTATATGTTGAAAAAGTTAAATAAAAATTGATACCTTTTGCAACTCTGCTCAGTAAGAAAGTGTTGATTTAGACACCTGCATTTAAACTGTTTTATTATAATAAACTTAGATAAAACATGTTATGAGTCTGACAATTCTATAGTTAATTAGTTTCATGTATTTAGTTTTTATTTATCTGTACTTGAAAGAATATATATTTATATATTAAAACAGTGTTTTATTGATATAAGCGTATGCGATACTCCATTCCTATACTAGCACTTGTTATATTTTGGGACCTGAAAAATTAAATCTGAAATTATATTCTTTTGTTTCTACTGAATCATCCACTATCCAAATTGTAACATTAATCAGATTAAATAAAACAAATAATTTATACGTATTACTTAATTATATTTCAGTCAAGTACAATCGGTTTGTACAAATTATTTATATCGTGTGTTCGAAATTCGAGGCACACCATTGTTAACTTTTAAAACGTAATATACAGGGTGGTCCATATAGAAGGGCCACTATTGGGATCTCGTAAACGATAAGAGCTACAAAGAAGTTTAAATTAGACAAATTGTTCCCCTTTCAGAGACCTATCCGGTGATGCTTTAATGTTTTAAAAAAGTTTCATGGTACGCTAGATAATAAACAAAAATTAAAATGAGTATTTTTTAAAAATCGTTTATAACTCGGTTATACTTGATGGTACAAAAATATTTTTGGGGAAAAGTTGTAGATTTTTTATGCACTGTAAAATGAACACATTCATTTCTTTCAATAATGTTTAAACTCTTAGATAAATTACAAACTTGCTTTTTTTTAAATGGAAACCATAGTTGGCTATGGCCCCATGAAAAATCTTTGTTTTTTCTTTCCAATAATATAAGGTTTAATGTATTTATTTTGATATCTAGGCTCAAGACAAATTAATTTCATCAAAAAGTTTCTACAAAGCTATAGAGTGTTATGAATTTAAACGATATTGAAACAAATGAATGTTTTTATTTTACAGTGTGTAAAAAATCTACAACTTTTTCCGCAAAAATATTTTTGTGCCATCCAATATAACTGAGTTCTTAAACGATTTAAAAAACATTGTTCAACAATAGTGTCATGCTGACTAGCTAAAATCTTACACAGTGTTTCTTATGCCCGGTCCATTTGGCTCAACTTTAAACACGAATAAGTTGTTTTTTTCAATGGAACACCCTATATGTTCACCCATATTCTTATTGATTATTTGATTATCTTTAAAAACTGTTGGGGACCAGTCAGGTCTTAAATTAACATTTTTCGAGTTATTGCACGGTTTTCTTAATATCTTACGGGTACAAACACAATATTTAATAGAATTAAACTAGTGGGCTGTGGAAATATCTCGAAAATTTGTTTTAAATATAACATGTAAAATAAAAATTTAGGTTATGAAGTAAATGGCCACAAACAACTTTTAATCAAATTTTTTTTTTTAATTATTACCAACAGCAGTCTTATTGAAAAATTTGTCTTGGCTGTATGTAACTATATTTATTTTGATATAAAAAAAAACGAAAGGATCACTAAATTGCTCTATAAAATATGTAACTTTTGTCCCACAGAATCGATCTTGTATCAGTTACGGTTTAGAAGCTACCAAGATCGAGCCTCAAATTTCTGTTTTGTGTATTATTAATTAAATTGTGGTTCTGATGATTTTTTAATACAATGATATAACATTTTGATAAATTACAGTTCAAAAAATATTAACATTGGTGTAAGTTCCTATTTAAACTAGCTTAATAATATAAATAAAAACAATCCCAGTCTTTATAAAAAACAAATTCAAAGTTTTCATTAATTTGTTTCATGAAATAACACTTAATTTCATCACAATGTACAAACAATTGAAGCAATTTTAAAGGCAATTGTGAAGTTAGCTGTTTTCTGATATTAAAGCACAAAAATGATATTTTCATGGACATTATGTTGATATTGGGATAATGTTTTCAAAAATTGACTGTGTATTTTTATAGATATTTGTATAACACGTTAAATATTTACGGGGGTTAATATTAATCTACTATTTACAACATCGTTAACTTTTTGATAATTGAGCAATGATTTACAAGTTTCAACAACGAAATATCCTAATTAATAGACACCATTAATTTAATATTGATCGACATCATACAGTGTACCAAAACGTTTCATTATGGTACCATTTCGGATTTGTTAAAGGATTTAATAAATAAGTCCACAATATCAGTCCAACAAAAAATAAAGTCATTATAATATATCTCTGTTGCCCTTTATATGCTAATAGTTCTTGAATGTCTGGAACACCCATATGATTACAAAATGAGTGCACTATGAATGTCGATGCGAAATGCCCTGTTCGGTAAAATATATATGCTGAATATGCACCAAAAATTGTTGTGTAAGTGAAATGAAAACCTGTAATGAGATTTTTAAGGACTGTATTAAAGTGGTAATATGTACAGACTTACACGAAATTAAAAAAGCTATTTTGAACTCCATTCCATATCTTACTCGTTCTATCATATGATGGAAATGAGCTAAAAAATTGGTTTTAATAATTAATAAAAAACTCAAAAGTGCTTACTAATATATATTTTTTAAATATTTATGTTGGATAAGTTAAGGTGAACTGGAATTTTGTTCAAAAAACATTATAGTAATCAAGTGTAAAATAAATGCAGTCAAAAATTAATTCTCATTTTTGAATATATATTTTTGTAATTCAAATTTTTGAATATTTAAACGTCCTGTGATTTGGTAATAAAATTGTGTGGTTTACTTCTCAGCAAACAATTTTTATCTACTGTTTTAAATTATTGTATAAACAATACTTACCCACGCCAAAAAATAAAGGCGCAATGTAAATTGCTGTGAGTGGTTTAAAATATTGTAAAAGTAATGGTAACATACAAGATCTAAAAGTAAATTCTTCAGACAGAGGTGCTACTACGTGATTTCTCAACCATATTAAATTTTTCATATTTGTGGTCCAGTATGTAAGCTCTGAAATTTGATTTGTAAATTAGAAACTTCGAGTGCTGAACGTAAAAGTTTAAAGTACCTGAATAATGTTTCAGTGTGCCATTTAAATACTGCATATAAATTGGTCCCAAAAATAATATTTTTGTTAATAGCAGTGGTAGTATAAATGCCTGAAAGATGCCTGTTAACTTTAGGCCCAAAATTACAAATAATGAAGTCTGAAAAAGGTAATAATTGATAAAAATTTACAGTGTATGATGTTATGTAGCATCAATTTGTGTTAAAAGTACCTTTTCTAGTATACTTTTGTTAATAGCTAAATATGAAAACATAGGTGACACAATCATCATAATAAATACACTTAGGAATCTCCTTTTTATTGTTGTAGGATGGTTTCTGAAAAAAATGAATTAATCAGTGACTTTTAATTTCAAATTGGAATATTAAATGTGTTAAAGCAGGCAATAAGTTTGGGTTATTTGATGAATTTATGTGCATCTCGTTCAAAAGTTCGATTGTTGCTCGACGTCATAGGCACCTAATCAACAATTACATAAAGTAGTATGTAGTTATTTTCCCACGACAGCTTTCTTGGGAACAGTGTAGCTCAGTACAAGGAGGACAATCGGTATTTGCGGGGGGTGCGGTGAGGAACGGCGGTGCCGCAAGAGCTGTCTGCTTTTGTTATGTTCCAATTTGTGCGCGATTTTCACATAATTTTGGTTTTTAGTTGTTTACCTGTCGTGCTGGGAGTTCCATACGTACAGACTGGCTATATAAACCACGGATAACACGAAACATGTCCCGATAGGAATTAAGCAGTCAAAAATTACATTCAATTCGTGCTCCATTCTGACATTTTAACGATCACGTGACCACACATGAAGTACTGTTATTGGCCCGGGAGCTTTGCTAACAAGAACTGTTAAAATGGCTGCCAGTGCTAGTGTTAGTGTTTCCTTTGTTTAGGACTTGCTTTTCGAGTTTTTGAGTGCTTGTGAAGATGCCGAGCGCCTCTTTCACGGCCTCTAGGTCGTACGTAAGAAGATCCCGTAGAAAAGGCGCTAACAGAATACCAACACCTTCAAGAACAACGTCTGGTAAGTAGACCGTCTGTAGTAGGTATCTCCAGACACGGCCCGAATACCGTACTTATTGGACACACCGGATTCCTTTTACTTGATAAACAGTTACATTTATCAATTTGGCCCCTAAAATGAGCAATTTATCTGGCAATATCGATTTTTTAATGAATTGTAAAGTAATGAGCTTAAGTTAATTTGGTAAACTTGGATCAAACACATAAAAATAACAAGACAGCCCACATACAGGATAAATATATACCAAAACTTCAACCCAAATATGTCGCTGACATACTGAACCAATATTGTTTGATCTTCAGAATACGTTTTTAATTTTATTACTTGCAAATCATGTTTGAAACTATTTACATATCTTATTGTCATTTTTCACAGCAGAACCATGTGAACCGTCTTGTCCTATCCTTAATCAAAACATTCCAGCACCTTCAACAGCCGCCCCTGGTTCTGGGGGCACTTCGGCAGCTGCTCCTGGAACCAGTGGGGGTGCTGTACCCACACACCATTCCCCATACGACTTACGAAGAAAATCACCCTCGCATCACGAAGGAGGTCCAGGACCTAGTACTAGCGCAGCCACCGCAGGTTCACCCACATCACCCGCAGCCCCAACTACTTCCGCACAAGGTTACACTACTGCTATGTTACCTGCTCGCAAACGTCCCAGAAGAACATGTTCTGTTTCTTACGAAAGTAAGTCAGATTGGTTAACATCAGTGAATGAATAATTACGCAATTCTTTTTTAGATTGTACTAACACAGCTGCGCATTATCTACAGTATGAACTTCCTGACGAAGTTTTACTTACTATATTTAATTATTTGTTAGAGCAAGATTTGTGTCGGGTTAGTCAAGTTTGTAAACGATTCCAAGCAATTGCGAATGACACCGAAATATGGTACGATATTGGTCGATATGTTAAGGAAACATTTTATGTGTTCATTTTTGTAGGAAACGATTGTATCAAAGTGTTTATGAATATGATCTACCTTTGTTTAATCCCTCTCCATGTCGTTTCGAATTTGTAAGTCCTGAAGAATCTGATTTAGCGAATCCGTGGAAAGAATCTTTTAGGCAACTTTATCGTGGTATTCATGTGAGACCTGGATATCAGGATCTTCAGTTTAAAGGCAGAAATTTGTGTTATTTTAATACAGTGCAAGTAAGTAACTTTTAAAATTTAAATTCAGTTTCATTTTATAATGTTTTTAATTTGCAACTTCAATTTAGTCTCAGAATGTTATTAATCCACATAAAATTGGGGCAATATTAATATTAATAAACAAATAAGTTCCAGTTGTGTAACAAAACATGACTGTACTTAATGAAATTGTGCTTAAGTTATTTTTAAATACACATACTAAACAATTTTGTTGCAATATTCAGATCTAATATTTAAACGACTGTGTTAGGTTTATCTGTTTGTTGTGTGACCAAGTAGTGAAATTATTTAAATGTTGATACAGCGATAGAAGGTAAATTGTTCTACATATTTAGCTATTCATAGGATGTGATGTGCAGATAATACTTTCACGGTAGTGTTTAAAATAGCGAAAATGAAAAATTATGGTACTTTTCAACTCTTTATGGGGCATTGGTCGATAATTCTACCACTTAGCTCTGTACGGTACTACCCATTCATAATGTACAATCTTGCATCTTTCTACTTGACAAGTAGTTAAAAAATATTCCGCTTCTCATAGATTTCTGTTTATTGCTTCTACCTGATGTAAAAAGTGGTGTATCTATCGACCACTTTCACTCATTACACATCATGTCTAAGCATGGTACACATGCCATCATACAGTGTTAAGATTTTAATTTTTTTCTGAGCTGTTTTTCATCATTTTTCTACAAATTTCATTAAACTTGTACCTTTTAGAAATTTTCTTAACCTTACTAAGTAGTCATATTAGTATGTTTTTCGTCAATTAATGTGATATTATTTCAAATGAAAGTTTATAAATAATTTGCTGAAGATGTGAAATTGCCCTCTGTTTAGAATGCATTTTCCTATTTCATACATAAATATAAATGTTTAAATAAGTAATGTTTTTTTTTTTAAACATACATTTATACTAAGTGGTTTAATTATCGATCCAGATGATGGTATAAAGCAGCGAATCTTAATTGCGGGGCTGCGAAAAGTTTTATAAAACGCTTTTACTTTTTAAAATATTGAAATCTTAAAAAAAAAATTCTCCCTATTTTGCTCGAACCATTGGAGAGATTTCTTCTTAAATAAAGCGTAATACTTTTGTTACTTCAAATTAGGGGGCTGTGAAAATATTTTAGGATATTTAGGGGGGGGGGGCGACTAATGAAAGGTTAAGAACCACTGGTATAAAGGACATAGATGAAGATGGATAGGTGGTCGATATATAAACCACTTTGTAGAATTGTATTTAACACTTAAATGACATAATGCTAGCTAAGAGGATTTTTGGTAAATTATGTAATACAAAAGAAAAAATTTATTTTAAGTTCAAATTTATATTTTGCGCTATTAAAGGTTGTAATGAAGTGGGGGCTCTACAATTTTGGTAAACATTTTTTAGGGAGCACTAGATTATGCGGATGATCGTAGTGGTAATAACAGTGCAACAGGTTCAACCGCAAGCTCTTGTGCCAATAACCAAACCGCAGAAGGAAGTGGGCAAGGAACATTAATCTTTTTGCATGCTGGAACATATAGGGGCGAATTTCTCGTTATCGACTCGGATATTTCTCTAATAGGTACGTCAGTTTCTTTCGGTTGCGTCTACTTTTTGTGAGTAAATAGTTATTCTGATCCTTCATTTTTTTAAATTTCGTTTAGGAGCTGCATCAGGGAATGTAGCGGAATCAGTAATTTTAGAACGAGAGTCGGAATCGACGGTCATGTTTGTGGAAGGGGCAAAACAAGCTTACGCTGGACATTTGACGTTAAAATTCTCTCCCGATGTAACGTCCACAGTTCCACATCACAAGCATTATTGTCTCGAAGTGGGTGAAAACTGCAGTCCCACCATCGATCATTGTATTATACGCAGCACTTCTGTCGGTACGTAACATTAATAATGTTATTATATGGTGTTTAACCCACGGTTTGCAACTCCACTTCTTATACGGTGGTTTGGAATAAAAACCGAAACTCTATTTTTTTAACAGTTGACTGGCGGTGGACAAAAATTTAACATCTTTACTGTCCAGGCATTTTTTTTTAATCCGATGTCACATATCCACTTAAGTATTTTACATTTGTCAAATGAGTCACATATACTTCATGGACATCCCACAGAATACGCGTCATGAGTCATATATGACTCATGGACACCAAACGTTAATTTGTGTGCGGTATCGGTCGCCGGGGACCTATAGACATAATTTTGTTTAAAATCATTTGTTTTACAATAAACAAAAGATAAATTTATGTTACAGATTTTAGTCGCCGAGGTCCTGATATTTTTTTTTTAATCGTGTTTTAAAAACTTAGTTTTTGAGATTAAAAAAGCTACTTTTAAAATTATTTGAGACTCACTATTGCCTGAAACATAGCTTCCGCATGTAAAGGAAGTTTTAGAAAAATACTCCTTCACTAGAAAAAAACATGATATAAGTCCCCGGGGACCGATAACGCGATAACGCAATCAATATGTTAAAAAAAAGTTATAGGGCTGGAGAGTTATTACTGGAACACCCTCTAGTTATTGGATTTGAAAAAAAAAAAAGATTAGTTTCGTGACACCTTGCTGTTTCCTTGTAATAAACTTTGTAACTAATTAAACAAAAATTAGTTCAGTACAAAATGCTTCCTTGTTTTCAAAAGTTTTTGTTTGTTTTTTCAGTTGGTGCTGCTGTTTGTGTAAGTGGGGTTGGTGCTAATCCCGTTATACGTCACTGTGATATAAGTGACTGTGAGAATGTAGGGTTGTATGTTACGGACTATGCTCAAGGAACCTACGAAGATAACGAAATTAGTAGGAACGCCTTAGCAGGCATATGGGTCAAGAACTACGCAAATCCCATCATGCGCAGGAACCACATACACCATGGACGTGATGTTGGCATTTTCACATTTGATAATGGCCTTGTAAGTTTTTTTTTTTAAACATAGTATAATCGTTATAATGACTTAACTTACTGCTGTTTCGAATGTATAAAGTATGTATTTGAGATCTCGCAAATTATTTTTCGTGCAAAAAATATTGTGTTGTAATTTGTAATATTGTTCGAGTTTTATTAAAATAGATTTTTGGACTTTTTTGAAAAGTCAAATAGAATTGAATATACAGGGTGATTGAAATTCGAGTTTAAGCATGGCGATCTCGCTTATTATAATAGCTAGATGCTAGAGTATAGGTTTAAATTTGGCAAAGTTGCTAAATTTTGTGCTCAATAATCTGAAGAGAAATTGGAAATATCTCAAACGGTATACGAGAAAATTAGGAAAAACCAGAAAATACGATTTTTGAAAATCTCCTACAACTCCTTCGGAGTATGAAATATGTCAAATGTGTAAAAACATTGCCCAAGCAACTTTTTAAGCCGAATCAGATGGTGGTCACAAATTTTTCCTAGTTCGATTCGTTTTTGTTTTATGACAAGCAACTTTATTTTTTCTTATGGGTGCAATTTTTGCTATTTACATAATCAAATAGCATTTATTTTTCTGAATCCATTGATGTATCACACATGGTATTTTACTTTTTTATTCATTGTCAAATGTAAAAAAATAGGGTTTTAAACAATAACCATTATAAATCAGGTAGGTCGGTCGTTGTAGTTTATGTTGTTTCCATGACAACTAATCAACAAACTAAAAGTTTTGAAAGTATTACTTGTCACATTAGTAAATTTGTAAAAATGAACTTAATAACGAAGTAAAACGCGATATGCTGCTTGCTGCCAATTTTTTATTTATTGAATAGGAATTCTATAACTGCAAGTCAACGATATGCAGAAACATATCCAGAAAAAAGACAACCCTCTTACACATATTTTAGACAGAAACTTAAGTAAATATGGGGCTTTTGCCAAACTTGGAGAAAAATATGGCAGAAATGTTTCAGATGACAATTAAAAAAAAAAACATTTTTATTACAAACTTATCCGGAAAACACTATTTTTCTACGCTAAACAGAAACTTTAGTAAATTTGTATAAAGCACGTGATAATGCATAACAAAACTTAAAAGAACTAAAAAAAATTCGCAGCATACCACGTTTTTCTTCGTTATTAAAATTCATTTTTACTAATCTATTAATGTGACAGGTAATAGGCTTTCAAAACTTGTAATTTGTTGATTGGTTGTCATGGAAACAACATAAACTACAACGACCGGCCTACTTGATTTATAATGGTTATTGTTTAAAACCTTTTTTTTTAAATTTGACAATGAATAAAGAAGTAAAATACCACGTGTAATACATCAATGGATTCAGAAAAATAAATGCTATTTGATTATGTAAATAGCAAAACTTGCACCCATAAGAAAAAATAAAGTTGGTTGTCATAAAACAAAAACGAATCGATCTAGGAAAAATTTGTGACCACCATCCGATTCGGCTTAAAAAGTTGCTTCGGCATTGTTTTTACACATTTGAAATATTTCATACTCCGTAGGAGTTATAGACGATTTTCAAAAATCGTATTGTCCGGTTTTTCCTAATTTTGTCGGATACCGTTTGAGATATTTCCAATTTCTTTTTGGATTATTAATAAGCACAAAATTTAGCAACTTTGCCAACTTTAAACCTATACTCTAGCTATTATAATAAGCGAGATCCCCATGCTTAAACTCGAATTTTAATCACCCTGTATAAAAAGTAAATTCGTATTGTGAATAAAACCGAATAGATTTTTTTTTAGTATATGAAAATTGAATATCATTCGTGGTCTTAATGAACATTTTGTTGTTTTTAAAGTAGTTATTATTATAACTAAATAATTTTCCAGGGTTACTTCGAAGCGAATGATATTCACAATAACAGAATAGCTGGTTTCGAAGTTAAGGCCGGAGCAAATCCTACGGTAGTGCATTGTGAAATTCATCACGGTCAAACGGGCGGCATTTACGTGCACGAAAACGGCCTCGGGCAGTTTATAGACAATAAAATTCACTCGAATAATTTTGCCGGTGTTTGGATCACGTCCAATAGCAATCCGACTATAAGACGCAACGAAATATACAACGGGCATCAAGGTGGTGTGTATATATTCGGTGAAGGAAGAGGTCTGATAGAGCATAATAATATATACGGTAACGCTCTTGCCGGCATACAGATTAGGACGAATAGTGATCCTATAGTGCGGCATAATAAAATTCACCACGGCCAACACGGAGGGATCTATGTCCACGAGAAGGGACAAGGACTGATCGAAGAGAACGAAGTGTACGCCAACACGCTGGCCGGCGTTTGGATAACGACCGGCAGTACTCCGGTGTTGCGACGCAACCGTATACACTCGGGCAAACAAGTTGGTGTTTATTTTTACGATAACGGACACGGAAAATTAGAAGATAACGATATTTTCAATCACTTGTATTCGGGTGTACAAATTAGGACAGGTAGTAACCCCGTCATTAGGGGCAATAAAATTTGGGGCGGACAGAATGGTGGCGTTTTGGTTTACAACGGCGGCCTGGGACTGTTGGAGCAGAACGAAATTTTCGACAATGCCATGGCGGGCGTGTGGATCAAAACCGATTCGAATCCGACGTTAAAACGTAACAAAATTTTCGACGGTCGTGACGGCGGTATATGTATTTTTAACGGAGGTAAAGGTATTCTAGAAGAGAACGATATTTTTCGTAACGCACAGGCGGGCGTGTTAATTTCGACGCAAAGTCATCCGATTTTACGGCGGAACCGTATCTTCGATGGCCTAGCAGCTGGAGTGGAAATTACCAATAACGCAACTGCCACTTTGGAGTTCAATCAGATTTTTAATAATCGTTTCGGCGGATTGTGTCTTGCGAGTGGTGTTCAACCTATCGTTAGGGGGAATAAGATATTTAGCAATCAAGACGCCGTGGAGAAGGCGGTCGCCAATGGACAGTGTCTCTACAAAATTTCCAGTTATACTTCGTTTCCCATGCACGACTTCTACAGATGTCAGACCTGCAACACTACGGATCGCAATGCCATTTGTGTGAATTGCATCAAAACGTGCCATGCAGGACACGATGTCGAATTTATTAGACACGACAGGTATGTACAAATTGTATTAACAGCAAAATTATTATAGCAGGGGTGGACAATTTTTTTCTTTGCCGAGAACGGGATAAAAATTAGTTGAGGTGTGAGAGATGTTCAAATTATTTTGCCGAGCCTTAAATTTTTTCAGAAGTGTAAAAAAAATCTGAAAATAACTTCTCATTCGTCAAATTCATTAACGTTTGTAACAAATTTTCATGCAGCCGCTCGGATTGGATGTTGTCGCGGGCCCGAGCTGGCATTTGCCCACTGCTGCTGTGTATCAGCGATTCTTAGCTGGGGGGCTGCGGCTTCTTGGGGAGCGTGAAAGACTTTAAGGGGGGCTGCAAAAATTTATGAAAAGATTAGGTTTTTAATATTCTGAATTTTTGTATATTGCTATATGTACAGGGTGTCCCACAAGGTATGCCTTCGCAAATTTTTTGCATATATCGAATGTTTAGGACCTAAGTAAAACGTTTTTACCTTTTATAACTTTTTTTCATGTGTCCCTTCATATACAGGGTTTCCCAAATATAGTGAACAGCATGGGGATCTCGTAAACGGTAAGAGATACAGAGTTGGTTAAATGGGACAAAATGATTATGATTTAATAGCAACAGTTCTATGAAAAAACAACTGAAAAAAAATTACTAGTTTTTGCGCTATTGATGAAAAACAAAGCCCATCAGGTTTTTAATTTTTGCTCATATCTTGCTCATTTGAACTCAAACTAAAAATATTTTTCGACTTTGTGGGGCACTTTTTTGCGTAGATTTGAAATTTGTCAACAATTTTTAAGTATCTTTATTTGTTTTTGTTATTTTAACATCAGCCGTGTTTAAAATAAGAAAGTTGATGTTAAAAAAACAAAACAAATGAGGATAGGTAAAAACTGTTGACCGATTTCAAATCTACGCAAAAAAAGTGCCCAACACTGTCGAATAATATATTGATATTGATTTCAATTAAGCAAGTTATGAGCAAAAATTAAAATCCTGATGTGTTTTGTTTTTTATCAATCGCTCAAAAACCAGTAATTTTTTTCGAGTTTCTTATTCATAGAACAGTTGCTCTTGAATCATAGATCATTTTGACCCAGTTAACCAACTCTGTATCTCTTACCGTTTACGAGATCCCCATGCTGTTCACTATATTTTTGACACCCTGTACATGAAAAAAACTATAATCGGTAAAAACGTTTTATTTTGGTCCTAAACATTCGATTTATGCAAAAATTAGCGAGGGCATACCTTGTGGGACACCCTGTATTATAATCAGGTAAATTTGCCATATTGGTCAAATCATTCAGTCTTAAATTCTAAGTCATAAAATTTACGATAGGGTTTTCCAACATAATAAAATTTCTGTTTTTAGATTTTTGTAATTATAATCGGTAAAAGAAACCATTGTTTTAAAATTATTCATAATGATTATTGTGTTACAAACTTGGGTTCGCGAAAATATTCTAGGATATCGAGGGGTATTACATCGCCTATTGTTAATGATTAGGTTATTGTGGAATTACAAACAATTGGGTAATTTTTCAAAATAAATGCAAGACTTTGTAACGGTTTAAAAGCCGTGTACAGCTTTGGCAACTCAGCCGTTGTATTTAAATTGTGAACTAAACGTGGCAACGTCGCATTTGAAAATTTGTGAACTAGCGCGAGGAAAAATGATAGGCACTTCCGGGGGGGGGCGGTCAGAGAGTAGTGACTCGCTGCCGGATGGTCGATTTTTCGATGAGAGTTTAAAGGGTGTTTAACAAAGAATTATTTCTTAAACGCATTTCCGAAGATCTGCCTAGAGTGGTGAACCAACGTTGAGTTTACCTAGTGCTAGTTCGCCGTTGTTGGTTTTCTGAGTGCCTACCCACGTGGCAGAGCCCAGTTTGTTTTCGTCCCGGTGCACTCCAAGCAGCTACCGAGGGAGTAAGGGCTAAAGGCAGCTATCAGTGAAGGAATCTCGGCTAGCCTAGATCCACACAAAGGTCAGACCAGTTTTTTTATCACTTCGTCTTGAGGGGGTTAAAACCGCCCGTTTAAGAGCCAAGCAGATTTGGAATTTTTTTCCCAGGGCCGTCCGTTGTTTATAAGGGAGTAGCCCATCCCAGGGAACTTGTATTAAGTGTCGAGTTAATACAGTCAAGAGTTGCGTTCCGCCGCGTTTTGGGTTGCTAACATTTTGAAGGAACTAGTGTGCTCCATGTCAAGTGGCACAATTGCCATCGCTGCAAATCCCGTAAAGTTTTCAGTGGTTTTTTTGAGATTTAGGGTATTCAACATAACTTGGATGATGTTATGCTTAGCTGTTTGTTATCCATTTAGTTATTATAACGTTCAAATGGATGTAATGTAGCGATTTTTCTTAAGTTCGGTTATGTGAAATAATTTCCATACTATTTAAATTTGATTGACAGGAATAATTCCTGAATTTTGTTTATATATTAATTGTCAACAAAATACTGCTTAGGTGTAAACAATCGAATTGTTAACGAGGTCGGCGGGCTTTCGATGTAAATTATTTTTGGGTACTCGGCTAAACGTGAAACGCTGTGAGCGTTCATATATACAAGGTGAGTACCACACAGAGCTCTGGGGGGTACGCCCATTTTGTGACCGCCGCGTATGTAACATCAAGGTAGTTTTGGGAACGCGCTCACCAGCGATTTTGGCTGGACCATTTAATTATTATAGTAAGTTCTTTTAATTGTTTATTTTTTTATTTAATTTAAATTCACGTTATTAGTGAAGGAAAGGGGATTTTTTTAGGAGTGTCGTCGCCACTGGGGAATGGGAGTAAGTTGTAGTTACCATGCCGACCACGGGCAAACCTGGATGGTTTTTTTTATGTTTCGATAAGTAATTAGGTGAATTTAACAACCAACTGCGTTTATTTATGTACCAGTCTGTTACGTTGTTTTTTTTGGTAACTAAATAAACGATTTTGTCTTCTTCGCAAGTGATCGTAGTTTTTTTTTCTTTTCTTTTTTTGGCCTGTTTTGCAGGCCTGGCGCCCAACCTTTTTAATTTTTTTATATAGGACCTACGACCCTCTTGCCTCCGACATAGGGCAGGGGCAAAGATCGAAAGATTACACGTGGCGCCCAACGTGGGGCTCGAGTTTAGTATTTTTTGGATGAAAGGTTACGACAGCTGGTGGGTTGTCATTTTTCATTTAGTTTTTTTTGACTTTTGGGGGATCGTGGCCGTTAAGGGTTGTGTTTCTCGATATTAATAGTTTTATCTAGGTCCAATACCTGCGTGAGATAAAAGGTTGATAAAAATTTTTTTGGCTTTCGGGTTATCTTGGTTGAAATGGTGCAGCCAATGTCGAAGATGGTTTTTGTTAATTACTTACTCAAGGACGAGTTGTCCTTTGAACTCTCTATTCGCGGTGTCGATTCCACCGGACTAAAGGTGGACGACAAACGTAAGCGTTTGCGCCGACAATTAACTTTGGAAGGATGTGATCCTTCATTGCTTGCGGGTTATGCTCGCGTAGAATTAGATACGCGAAGCGAATTGGACCTTTGTCAACGCAAAGTAGAAACTTTAGTGCCGCTGATAGACGAATTTAGTCAAAGGCCATTAACGAGCGAATATAATAAGTTATATACTCGCGTGATGCACGTTCTTAATCGGGTTAAGTACGTCCCAGGTTCAGAAGATATAAAAGAAAATATTTCCAAAATCGGAAATTCGTGTCTAAATTTATTAGATAGTTTATCGTTGGGATACGAGAACCCGGAAATACGTGTGAATGACTTAGAGGTTGTGATGGAACAATCAAATCTGTCTGTCAGGGAGATCACCGGTAGACCACCGGGAAATGGTGATGAAGTAAATGCTCAAAATAATGGTGAGCCTCCGGTGTCAACACCGGTCGATAGTAAAGACATGGGTGCTCAAGCACTAACTCCACCTTCGCCTAGTAACTTACAAGAGCCGGCTTTTGGTAATCGTGGACGGAACTTAAATTTTAATTCTAGGCCATCGTTTATGTTAGCGCATAACCAGCCAGTTATGTCGGTTACGTCTGTCCCTTCGGTTCCGGTGGTTAAATGGAATCTTAAGTTTTGCGGAGATGCCACTCGTATGGGGCTTAATTGTTTTCTAGAACGAGTTGAAGAGCTGCAAATCGCTCGAAATGTGTCAGATTGTCAATTGTTCAGTAGCGCAGTTGATTTATTCGAAGGTCAGGCCTTAATCTGGTTTAGATCTATCAGAAATCGTGTCCATGGTTGGCCAGAGCTGGTAACACAGTTACGTTTAAACTTTTTACCGCTAGATTATGACGAAGAATTGTGGTCGGAAATTCGCGCTCGCAAGCAGGGCTCCGATGAAAAGCCAAACTTATACGTAGCCGTAATGATCAATATGTTCAATCGACTTACGGGTTCTGTTGCCGACCAGGACCGACTAAAGTATATTTTAAAAAATTTGCACCCGTATTATGCTAGCCACTTATCGTTAGTCCCCATCACTTCTATTGACGAATTAATTACATACTGTCGACGTCTTGAAGAGACTAAGGTTCAAAATTCTAAATATAGGAGCGGTAGTAACGCTGATAGTCCGCCTCTAGAGCCAGATCTAGCGTATAGACAACCTAACACGCCACAAAAGAGGAATGTACATTCCATTTCGCGTCGTGATTCCTCGGCTGGTGATCAGCCAGATAGTCGGGAAGTTGCACGGCAGAGTTCGCGAGAACCTCAACGTGGTTTTCGGACGGAGTCCAGAGTGATGTGCTGGAATTGCCGTACGTCAGGTCACAGCTTCCGGAATTGTTCGGCGAATAGGACGTTGTTTTGCTATAATTGCGGCACGCCGGACGTGGTTTCTCCTTCGTGTCCCAGGTGTAGTGGTTCAAAAAACGTACAGGCGAGGGCCTGTCCTTTACGCGTACAGGACCCTCCTCCCCAGAATTAGAGGTGGAACGTGAACAATGGAAGTCCTGGTTGACGACTGTAGGTCAGTTTTGTAAAGTGTCCGCTCGCACGGACGCTGTGTTTTGTCATCGTCAACAGGATAACCGACCTTTTTTATATGTATCCATTTTAGGTGAACAAATTCTTGCTCTGTTAGATTCAGGTGCTAACCAATCTGTATTGGGAAAGCATGGTTTATTTTTGATTGAGAAGTTAGGACTTAAGCTGCCTCGGATGGTAAGGGTACCGTTGTTACAAACGGCCGATGGTGCTAATCAGTCTGTGCTAGGACAGGTAGTCGTTCCTTTATGCGTGGAGGGACAGGTCAAGGAAATTTCCCTTTTAGTATCAGATTCCATATCTACTGGTCTTACGTTAGGTGCAGACTGTTGTTACTTGTTTGGGTTGAAGGCTAACTTTGGTAGAAATTCTTTCATAGTGCCGACGAGTATCGATACCTTGAAAATTATTCACTCGCAGGATGATCTGGACGATGGGCAGAAACGTCGCCTAGAGATAATAGTCAACCAGTTTAAGGAAATCAGTGGTCCAAAGTTAGGCCGTGTTAATTGTGTACAGCATCGCATCGATACTGGTGACGCAGAACCCGTAAAGCAAAGGTATTTCCCTACGTCTCCGGCTATGTTAGCAGCGGTGAATAAAGAAGTCGACGAGATGTTAGAGTTAGGTGTAATTAGGCCATCTTCATCTCCCTGGAATTCACCAGTGGTGATGGTTAAAAAGAAGGATGGCAGTTTAAGATTTTGCTTTGACGGCCGACGTCTTAATTCGGTTACCAGGAGGGATTCGTATCCGCTCCCTTTCGTTTCAGATATTTTGGATCGACTCCGAGACGCTCGGTTTTTGACTTCCATTGACCTAAAGAAAGCGTTTTGGCAGATCCCTCTCTCTGCCGATTCGTGGGAGAAAACTGCTTTTACTATTCCTCGTAGGGGTTTATTTGAGTTTGTCGTTTTGCCGTTTGGGCTACATAACAGTCCACAGACGCTACAACGGTTAATGGACAATCTTCTAGGCCCGAAATTTGACAACGTTTTTGTGTACTTGGACGACATTATTGTGGTGTCCCAGACTTTCGACAGCCACATGGAAACCTTATTCGAGGTTTATAAACGATTGAAGTCTGTAGGTTTAACAGTTAATTTCGACAAGTGTGAATTTTGTAAGCCGTCTTTATCGTATCTAGGGTTTGTTGTGGATCAGCATGGGCTTCGTACCGATCCGGATAAAGTGAAGGCTATAGTCGAGTATCCTGCTCCAAGGACCACTACAGAAATCAAACGTTTTCTGGGCATGGCGGGCTGGTATCGCCGTTTCATCCCCGATTTTTCTTCGTTAGTCTCTCCGATATTAGACTTGCTGAAAGGTAAAGGCAAGAGGCAGTCGGTGAAGTGGAACCCCCACGCTGAAGAGAGCTTTCAGCACATTAAGCAGTTGTTGGTGTCTGCTCCGATTTTGGCTAGTCCCGACTATAGTAAGCCTTTTATCATTCAAACAGACGCGTCAGATGTCGGTCTTGCTGCCGTTTTGATCCAGGGTGAAGGTGATGACGAGAAGGTAATTGCTTATGCTAGCCGCTCTGTGAGTAGCGCGGAAAAGAATTATTCGGCCACCGAGAAAGAGTGTTTAGCAGTGTTATTTGGTATCGACAAGTATCGTCCGTATGTTGAGGGTTCTAAATTTACAGTGGTGACGGATCATTATTCATTGTTATGGTTAGCCAAGTTACAGAATCCTAGTGGTCGACTTGCCCGATGGAGCTTGCGTCTTTCTCAACACCGATTCGATATACTTCATCGCAAGGGGAGGTTTAACGTGGTTCCAGATGCTTTGTCTAGAGCACCAGCTCAAATTAGTACCCTCAAAGTTATAGATGCAGATAGGGAGCCTTGGTATTTACAGTTGGTAAACAAGATTGCTGCTCAACCTGAGTCGTATCCAAACTTTAAAGTTGAGGATGGGGTGATTTATAAGTATGTGGCGAACAAACATAATCTGGTGTCCAATCTGATTGAGTGGAAGTTGGTCGTTCCTAAGAAATGTAGGCCGGAACTGTTAAAGGAATGTCACGATGATCCCACATCGGCCCATTTAGGTTGTTTTAAGACTTTTCAGAAATTAGGCGAGAGGTATTACTGGCCCAAGATGAGAAGAGACGTTTCCCGTTATGTACGTCGTTGTGAAGTTTGCCTTGGGAGTAAATCGCCTACTTTTTCTAGGTTTGGGTTGATGGGTAAGGAGAAGTCTGTTCGCTATCCATTCCAATTGATTTCAGTAGACATTATGGGTCCTTTCCCTCGTTCAACCAAGGGAAATGCGTTTTTATTAGTAGTTTCCGATTGGTTCACGAAGCTCACGTTGTTGAAGCCAGTTAGACAAGCTACTAGTTCAGCAGTTGCCAAGTTTTTAGAAAATGATGTTTTTCTCCTCTTTGGTGTGCCACAGATAGTCATGTGTGACAATGGTGTCCAGTTTAAAAGCTCGGTGTTCAAGAAGCTAATCGATCATTACAAGGTGCCGAAGGTTTGGTATAATGCTAGTTACCATCCTCAGGTAAATCCAGTCGAGCGTGTTAACAAGGTTATCGGAACAGCGATTCGATCGTATGTTAAGGACAATCACCGCTTGTGGGATGTTGAAATTTATAGGGTGGGTCATGCCTTGCGTAACGCAGTCCACGAGGTGACAGGACAAACACCCTCATTTCTTAATTTTGGTCGTACGGTACCGGCCAATGGAGATTATTATGGGAAGTTGGAAAATCTTTCCCCAGAAGAGCTGACACTGGATAAGCGCGAACAGCTAGTTGAAGATGTTAACAAACTGTCTGAGGTATATGAGGCTGTAGGTGTACGATTGAAAGAGTCGTACGAACGTAATAAAGGGCGCTATGATCTTCGGAGGCGCACCGTACAATTTAACCGTGGTGACACGGTTTGGAAGAAGAATGTAGTGTTGTCTAATGCTGCTGACAAATTTGCTCAGAAGTTAGCACCCAAATACGTTCGTTGCACAGTCAAGGAAAAGACGGGTACGGCCACCTATAGATTAGTCAATCAACATGGCAAAGACGTAGGCGTGTGGCACGTCAAAGACTTAAGGAGTGACATTTAAGTTTACGACCTATTGTAATCCGTTGCTGAAACTTGGTATTTCAGATTTGCACCGTTAGTGGTTGGGACTTAGTCACGCACCGCTTGATTTTGTTTTTTTAGCGACCATGAGGTGATTGATTCTAAGGTCGCTGTTTGTTGGGTTTGCTGTGGTTCTAGGAATATTTACTAGATAGTATAGGAGGCCCTCCGGAGCTTAGTTAGCTGGATGGACGTCTCCTGTTAAGCGTTTAGTTGGGACGCGTTCCAGATTTTTATGGGGTTACCGTTATACCCTTGGTTAGTATTCTCCGCGTATGTATTTGGTGGCAGCTGGGCTTGCCACATGGGGAATAGAAGCATGGAATGTTTTTCTTTAGAAGATCTCCTTGTTAGCGTTGAGCTATTGTAGGTTTTTTTGATAACCTGGATCTTCTCGTGTCGTGAGTTGTCCTGAAGTACATAGTCTTAGTTTTGGCACGGTGACACTAGTGGGTTTTTTTGTAACCATCTGTCGTTCATGTCTAACGCCCTGTTGGCTGGGGTTTACGAATACACCATCGCTAGGAACTGGCAGGGGTAAAAGCCCCCTAAAAATCCCCACCTTTGAACCGTCTGGCATTAACATCTTTAGTCTGTTTGACTGTTTACGACATGTCGTATTGTGGATTTTATCAGATGCTCGACCGTTGTCGGATTTTAAATGGACCTGTCGTCCGTTGGCCTCTGATCCCAAAGACATGTTGTCGTTCTACTTAGGATTTTATCAGGGCTCGACCGTAGTCGGATTTGAATGGACCTTTGTTAGTGCGTTGTAGGGTACTTTCCTAGCACTTAGGTCCGCTTGCCTCTGATCCTAAATTGGTTTACCTATTTTGTCGTTTCCTTTTTTTAATTTTGATTATTCAGTGAGCTTGGTGATGGATGAATGGATATGAAGACATGCGATCGTCTCGGCCTCTGACTCCCTAGGGACTTAAACCGCGCCGCCTCTGTCAGAGTGAATTGGTGCTAGGTTATATACTTTTTAGTTTCTTTTCCTCGGCTATGTGGCTCCCGGCCTAACCTGAGGGACAACATAGACCGCCTTCGCACCGAACAAGACATTTTTCGATTCCTACCGGTTTTTTTTTTTTTTTTTTTTTTTGGTTTTCGTAGTTTCTGGCTCTATCGCGAGTAGCGGTAGTTTAACGTAGTTCTAGGTAGTTTAACTTAGATTTAGGTCGCGTAAGTTAGTTTTATAGGATCTGTGTTGGGCGTATAAGTAAGCTTTTATCACCATATAACGTGATAAAAAGGGAGAGCGTTTTGGAAGTTGTTTAATTTTAATTTTTGGTAATATTTTGGTAATTACCGCTGTCATCGCCCCGGTTACCAAAGGGCTAACCATAGGGGAGAGATTTGTTCGCCAATCGATATCATGATTACGCGTTTATAGTTAGAATTGCAATTTAGCTGCGGCATGTTGAGGCAGTAATGAAGTTGATAAGTTTCGTTTACGTTCCGGCGGATTTGGCTAAAAAGTGTTTTTGGCAAGAAACTTACCATGGTGAATATTGATCGGTTTAGCGGTTTTGTTAGGACTGTTAGGGCCGGTATGGAGTCTTATGAAGACGACATGTTTTGCACGCGGATAGGCGCGTTTTATGTCTGATTAGTCTGGATGTTTTGCTCTGCGGTAATGGACCTAGATTGGGCTGCGCGGATCTGATTGCCGTACGTGTTAGCGTAAGGCGCGACGCAGTAATAATCGGTTTAGTATGGCATACATTTCGATCTTCTAACTAGCCAAGTGGTATGTTACCTGTACAGTGGGTAGTTTTTAATTTTCATTTAGTAGCTTATCTTCTCAGATGTAGAGTCGGTTAGGTTGTTGTAAGTGAAAGGCGTTTTCGAGCCTCTTTCTTTGGGATTTTTTTGTTTGTTTGGTTATGTTTATCAAGGTAAGGGTATTTTGAGTCCTTTTTCCTGTGGGGATTTCGTCCTTTTTTTAGTAAGTAAGGGGGGAGTGTAACGGTTTAAAAGCCGTGTACAGCTTTGGCAACTCAGCCGTTGTATTTAAATTGTGAACTAAACGTGGCAACGTCGCATTTGAAAATTTGTGAACTAGCGCGAGGAAAAATGATAGGCACTTCCGGGGGGGGGCGGTCAGAGAGTAGTGACTCGCTGCCGGATGGTCGATTTTTCGATGAGAGTTTAAAGGGTGTTTAACAAAGAATTATTTCTTAAACGCATTTCCGAAGATCTGCCTAGAGTGGTGAACCAACGTTGAGTTTACCTAGTGCTAGTTCGCCGTTGTTGGTTTTCTGAGTGCCTACCCACGTGGCAGAGCCCAGTTTGTTTTCGTCCCGGTGCACTCCAAGCAGCTACCGAGGGAGTAAGGGCTAAAGGCAGCTATCAGTGAAGGAATCTCGGCTAGCCTAGATCCACACAAAGGTCAGACCAGTTTTTTTATCACTTCGTCTTGAGGGGGTTAAAACCGCCCGTTTAAGAGCCAAGCAGATTTGGAATTTTTTTCCCAGGGCCGTCCGTTGTTTATAAGGGAGTAGCCCATCCCAGGGAACTTGTATTAAGTGTCGAGTTAATACAGTCAAGAGTTGCGTTCCGCCGCGTTTTGGGTTGCTAACATTTTGAAGGAACTAGTGTGCTCCATGTCAAGTGGCACAATTGCCATCGCTGCAAATCCCGTAAAGTTTTCAGTGGTTTTTTTGAGATTTAGGGTATTCAACATAACTTGGATGATGTTATGCTTAGCTGTTTGTTATCCATTTAGTTATTATAACGTTCAAATGGATGTAATGTAGCGATTTTTCTTAAGTTCGGTTATGTGAAATAATTTCCATACTATTTAAATTTGATTGACAGGAATAATTCCTGAATTTTGTTTATATATTAATTGTCAACAAAATACTGCTTAGGTGTAAACAATCGAATTGTTAACGAGGTCGGCGGGCTTTCGATGTAAATTATTTTTGGGTACTCGGCTAAACGTGAAACGCTGTGAGCGTTCATATATACAAGGTGAGTACCACACAGAGCTCTGGGGGGTACGCCCATTTTGTGACCGCCGCGTATGTAACATCAAGGTAGTTTTGGGAACGCGCTCACCAGCGATTTTGGCTGGACCATTTAATTATTATAGTAAGTTCTTTTAATTGTTTATTTTTTTATTTAATTTAAATTCACGTTATTAGTGAAGGAAAGGGGATTTTTTTAGGAGTGTCGTCGCCACTGGGGAATGGGAGTAAGTTGTAGTTACCATGCCGACCACGGGCAAACCTGGATGGTTTTTTTTATGTTTCGATAAGTAATTAGGTGAATTTAACAACCAACTGCGTTTATTTATGTACCAGTCTGTTACGTTGTTTTTTTTGGTAACTAAATAAACGATTTTGTCTTCTTCGCAAGTGATCGTAGTTTTTTTTTCTTTTCTTTTTTTGGCCTGTTTTGCAGGCCTGGCGCCCAACCTTTTTAATTTTTTTATATAGGACCTACGACCCTCTTGCCTCCGACATAGGGCAGGGGCAAAGATCGAAAGATTACAACTTTTTGAAAAAGTTTCTATCTAATATGAGACGGTCATGTAATCCTAATAAATTTGTATCATCCTGTACAATTATCTTCAGATATTATGTATTCTTATTTTCTTCTTCTTCTTAATCGATTCCTCTTGTACCTTTCGGTGTCGAGGTATGCTTTTCCATTCCTGCGTTATGTTTCTCTACTCCTTCCCATGGTTAGCTAATTGTGGCACATCTCTCCAGCTGACTCCTTTTTCTTCTAGTTTCTTCCTCACTTCTTTTTCCCATTTTATTCTTGGTCTTCCTCTATTTATATTTTCTCTCTATCTGCATTTTCCATCATATTTTATTAATATATGCCCTTTGTCGAGCTTTACTATTCCTTTCCCTTTTTTCGTTTCCATTAATCTTAATATTACCAATTTTCTATTGTCGAATTCCTCTACTAATTCTACTTCTTTACCTTGTATGCTTGTTGTATTCCATGTTCCTATATTTACTGTCCCTTTTCGTTGCTCATTGTCATTTATATTCCCAATGTTTCCGCTTGGGGTACTCATGTGGGAATTCCAGATTACCCCATCTTTAAACTTGCTTGTTAGTTTTTTGAATCCGAGTGTTTGTTTTCCCTTCTTTCTTGCCAATTTCTGTTCCACTCCATCCCATGTATGTAGTTGGTCGTGTACAGTTTTCTCCCTTTCATTTTGCTTTTGTTTTTCATTACCTCTAAGTTTTGCCTGCCGTTATCTAGTCTAGCTATTATGACTTTTTGCCCAGGCTTTTTTCCCACCTTATACGATTCTGTCACGTCAACTTTTGCTCCAATCTCCTTCCAAATGAATTCTTGCACTCCTTCAAGTTTTTCTTGCTGTGTGTTTATAGCTTTTACTATGTTGTTTATTTTCCTTTCTTTTTCTTGTGCTTCCGGTCTGTCTTCTAATCTTTTAATTCTCTTTTGCATGCCCTGTTTTTCCTCTTCCCCTTTTTCTTCTCTCTCTATCATTTTTTCAGTAAGTTTCCTTATTTGTTCATTGCACTCATTAAAACCTTCTCTCAACTCCTTCCTAATGCTCTCCAACATAGCTTTTACCTCCTCCATATTAATGTCCGGTTTTATTTCTGTTCTCTCTTGATAGTTAAAAATGTGCATTGTTGCTGTCAAATACTTTGTCCATTTATCACACACTATTAGATCGTTCACTTATAGTAACCGCACTCGTTTATAGTTGACGCGCTGCACTAGATTATAGCCGTGGGTCAATTACCTACGTTTCGCGCACTCAGCGTTTCCCTTAGATGTACGTTTAAACTTTTAAGTTCTTATTATTGATGTTTAAATTATGTCTTTCTTATGGTGCCTGTCCACGTGAGAGTAAACTACTCTCGATAGCAGCGTCGCCAAGGATACAGCCAATCGCGAGTTACTCTCAGGGGCTGTATCCTTGGCGACGCTGCTATCGAGAGTAGTTTACTCTCACGTGGACAGGCACCATTATATTAAATTCAAAATCACTTTAACTTTCACAACTATTTTTAAATGTATTAATAGCTTAGCTTCGATTCTCTTAATTGTTATTATTTCTTTTTTATTATTTCAGCTGAATTTCTTCCTTTAACTAACACGATGTGACGGAGCCGTGTACACGGTTGTCGCGTCGCCACCTCTCTCTCTCAAATTACGATTTATTCTCTTCTTATTTTCGTTAGCTTTATAAATGTTGGAATTAAGTTGTACAAAATGTGCGAAAAGTAACTATACACCTATGGACAATGTCATAAATCTTATTTTCTTCTTTTTATTTTTATGCTGTACTTCTCTCACTTATAGGGTGACCAGATTTCAGTTTATGTAAACCCGGAGACGATGACGTGTGGAGGAAGGGGTGTTAGGAAATACACTTTAATTTTTGGTTGTAGTTTTCCGGAATTTTAATTCGCAAGAAAAAGAAAATTCCTCAATGGGAAATATACTATGTTGGTACATAAAAAACAAAAAACCATCAAATTACGCGTCATCCCGGAATAATAACATACAGAGAGCCAAAGCATGGACATGGTATTTAGAAAAAAAAGATAGACAATGTTTCAGTATTTCTTATGTTCATTGATATAGTCGATTCACGGTTATATTTTGATACAATTTTCTGCATGGGTACTGTTTTTTTCGGTTAAGTTAATTTTTGGTACTATTACGAAACTCGGAGAAATCATAATAAAACCCGGAACCCGGAGAAACGATGTTAAAACCCGGAGACTCCGGGTGAGAACCGGATACCTGGTCACTTACCAATCTTACTGGCAATCACTTTTTTAATTCTTCACTTGTGCATCTGATATATGCTGTTATTGCAGCTTTCAGATCTTCAATGGAATGCGAGTTGTCTTTATGCACCTTGACTCTGACAGCTCCTCAAAGATAATAGTTTGGCTGACTCAGATTAGGTGATCTGAGAGGTCACAAGTCTTTAGAAAGCATACGGTCACCAAAGATCTCTGACAATAGAGTCATTGATTGTCCAGTAGTATGTGCTGTGGCGCTATCTTGTTCGTTTTAAGGCACACATGGCACAACTGAACAGTTTATGCTACAACTGAACAGTTTATGTTACTAGAGGCCCATGATCTTCAGTACCAACTGACCAATTCAAAATGTCGTGTCTCATTTATTTATTTCATTTATTTTATTTACTTATAGTAGGTGTATAGTTACTTTTCGAACACCCTGTGTTAAGGAACAAAGAATCTCAAAAAACTATTAAAATCTGAGTAACCGAAATTTTGGAATTGAATTGATTTTGTTTTTTATTGAGCGTTTCTCCAAGAACAAATTTGTAATAATCATGTTTCTTGTTACAGATTTTTCTGTGATTGTGGTGCTGGGACGCTAACTAATCAATGTCAGTTACAAGGTGAACCTACTCAGGACACAGACACTCTGTATGATTCGGCAGCCCCAATGGAATCTCATACGTTAATGGTTAACTAAAAAGTGCACCAATCAAAATTGTAGTTAAACAACAGTGTCAGTTGTAAAGTTCTTGTTCGAGCGATCTAACATTTTCTTTCGTTGGGAGTGAAATTTATTGTGCAGTGTTGTTTTTGCATGGACTTAATTTTTAAATGTTGAACTGTTTTCGTGTTATGCATACTACGCTTAGCAATATCACTGCGTCACAAATCACGACTGATCTGTGTACACACCAACTCGTAGTGTTAGAGACAATCATAGCAGGCTTCCAATTTTATTACTCGCGTTAAAGGACTTCAGGTGTCTTTTGTTTTGCTTATCTGTTGTAAATTGTGTCGTGTCAACCAAAAAAACTGTTTAATTTTGGCCGATTTGCGTCTTACAAAAGGACTCTGCCATTTTTCTGCAGTTAAGCAAAATGCGTCAGGTATGATTTACTGTTGATTAATTACTTTTAGTTGTGTTTGATTGCCTATGTTCGTAATTTACTTTTATTACTATGTTTTATTGTAGTTATTTTAATTTTCCAGCAAGCGGCATGGATAAAAGATTTAATGTGATAATGTACAATTTAAAAATTTTTTTTTTTTTGTTTCCCTCGAATTATTTAATATTATTATAATCATTATTTAAAATAATACAATAAATTATCGTTTTTACACGAAGTAAAAAAATAAATAAGTTCAAATTTGACATAAACTTATATCAAAATGTTTATTGTACCAAAAAAAAAGTTGAAACAATTCAGTTTGAATGAAATATGAAACAAGTTTTTGCTAACTTTGTTTAGTACATTATTTTCTAATGTAAAACTAATCAAATTGTGTCCTTTCAACTATTAAGTTGTCAACAACTTATAATAATGTATTTATCAACAAATCTTGAATTAACACAATCTATGATTGTAATTTGTTTTTTTAACCTTTTGTCCTTTGTTTTTTATCTGTGCTGCTGCCATTTGTCTTTCATTTCGTTAGTATATAGGCTACGAAGAAAATTCCTTTTTAATTTTAATTTTATTTTAAATATATTTATTTTTAAAATTTCACTTCTAGTTGGTGATTTATATTTTTAGTAACACGTGCGTTTGTTACTAAAACGTCTTTGTTGAGAATCTCAAAAGTAGCTAGATGTACACGTTGCCTCACTTACATGTTCACAAGTAGGTATTATAGTGGGCTGTGGTGATAATGAGGAGCTCGGTAATGTGAATATACTGTCTTAAAGCTGTATTACATTATACAATTTCTTGTTCAAGAAATTTTATACTAGATTGTACAGCTGTTGCCAAGTTACAACACGTCTTATGACACTTCACGTATGTCAATTTACGACATAAGACGTGTTGTAACTTGGCAACAGCTGTACAATCTAGTATACAATTTCTTGAACAAGAAATAATTGTACAAGAAATTGTATAATGTAATACAGCTTTTATATGGAATAAGTTAATGTTGCTTTTATTGTGTATATTATATTTTGTAAAAGTAAAGAATTGTGAGTTACTTTTGTGAATTAGTGAGTGCCTCAAGAAGTATACCATTTGTAAAAAAAAACAGTTGAAGATTTGGTGTTAATGTGTAAGTAATATTAGACGAAGTACTTGTTTTTGGATTTAATGAGATTTGTTTTTGAATCTATTGGATGGGAAATATTAAGTAATTAAAAACCGAATATGAACATTTACAAAATTCGGTAAATTTAAATAGGAACATTGTATCATAATTAAATGTCAAAAATAATGTTCAGAATCGTATAGGGACGAATGTCCTTAAATGATTCCCCAAAAAGAAATCAAGTAAATATATGGTGGTTAATATGCTTATTGATATTTTGGACAAACAAATAACAGTCAATTTTCACATTATTAGCCCTCGTAGTTTCTCCACCGAGCAAAAATAAGGCAATTACGTAGCGATCCTATGTATGATATGATGAAGGGCAGTCAATATGCAGCGTAACATTTTTCCAAGCCCACTTTCACATAATAAAACTGTAGCAGAATATAAAGTGTATTGGGTGTTCACAAATATCTAGTGTGTATTGCAATATAAAACAAATGCAATTTCATTAATGGTAGTCGATATTTCAGGTTGCCAAATTCAAGTAGAATAAATTTAACTTTTTAACTCGCCTAAATTACGTACGGCTGGTGTGAAAATGTATAAATTAGACAGTAATAAAGTTTGTGAACGCCCCGAATATGTTGTTGTAGGTACCTGTATTTATTTTGATACGTGCACTTATAAATATACTTCCATTGTGCTGTCTATTTTTTTAAAAATTAATTAATGTGTTGCTCTTAAATTGTTTGTGTTAAGAAATGTCTGTCGCTTTTTTTTTTCATCAGTTGATGTAACTGATATAAATGTTTTTTTTTGTAGTATAAATATGAAACAATTTTGTTATACTCCGCTACATTATACGAAATATTTTTAGAACAAAATATCCAAATATCTTTGACACGAATTGGGTTTCTGAGTAATCACCATTTAATTTAATTTGACTTATAGCATACTTCAGAAAAGAACTTTTATGTTTCAATCAAAATTAGTTTTTGGTTATAAAATCACAACTAAAAAACATATTTGCATCAAGTGCATATTTATGTAACTTGACAATGTGTACCATTAAATTTCTAAATTCTTAATATATGTCGTCCAAATTTTAATTTGTAACTCTACAGGTATTTTTTAAAAACTAAGAAACAAATGAATTAAAAGATGTTTTGTTTGATTATTTGGAAGCAAATTTTAATTATTATGATTACTACTAGAACTTTTTTTTGTGCCAGAGTGCACCAGAGTTAAACTTCAGGGTCCCTGCACTGTAATCATATACTTCTATATTTGTTTTTATATTACTATTTTAGAAAGTATATCGATGTTGAGTAAAATGACTTTCTTTTTTTCGTTATCGTTTTTAAAATACCGATAGATATAGAAATTAAAGGATAAATTATCAGTATTGAAGTATGTTGATGATGACAATAAATGTCTTATCATCTTGTGTCATTTGCAAGCATTAATCAGGGACCACAAATTTAACAAGTATACAGTTGAAATGATGTTTGTATTTGACGTTGATGAAAATTATCATACATAGAAGTTCAAAAATTAAAAAAATACTAGCCAAAGCTGGTTTTATTGTTTACTACCAATAATTGTGTTGTTTTAGTGTTTTTTTTTTTTAAGTGAAGAGTGCAACAGTGGCGCGTTATCCTATGAGCAAAAAGGGCAATTGTTTGGGCCCCCACCAACATTGGGCCTCAAACCAATTTTTGATAAACTTACTGTACTACGAGTATTGAAATTTAAATGACTAGTTTTCAAATGCATATTATTCTAACTCTTTTTCTTTAATCTAGTTTGTAATTTGGTGCAGTAAAAGTACATACTTATTCAATTAAGTGCATTTTTCTTGTGGATTACATTTAATTATTGATAACTGTCATATATTTTTGTTTTTAATCAAATTTTATCTAAAATTATTCAGTAGTGCTTTGTTTAGCACTGGCAGTATTGGATCCAAGGGGGTATTATGGGGATTTCTTCCCAAAAATTTGCCATGAAGAAAAATGTTTGAATTCAACACTGTCCATGGGGCATTGAAAATCAAATTTGCTCAAGGTCTCATGAAGGTGTAACGCGCCGCTCGCTGCATGTGAAAAACTCGATATTGAAGGAAACAAACGAAAAACACAAACAGACTTGCAATATTACTTTCAACATAATGGCTTCGGTTTAAAAAAAAAGTTAACATTCATAATTATGAATTTTGAAAATGTGATAACTTAAATTAGTTGGATTTTTTTTTCCATATTCGTACTCATTATTTTTGTTAACTCATGCTTACTATTAATATGAAAAATGGTTTGAATCGTGTTACAGGAATACGATTACCAAGATAGGTGTGACGATCATGGCCAGTTATGAGTGATTATGAAACACTTATTTGACATTTTGTCAGTATTAATTTAATTTTTTTTTTCTTTATGAAAAACAAATCTTGCACATAAATTTTGCTTTAATCATGCTATTCTTATTGTTTTTTTTTCGTGTAAGAACAGTATTTTATGATTTGTAAGTTTTAATTTTTGCAAAGAAATTTGGATATTTTACCTTAATCGTTAATATACATAAGTACAATATGTTAGGGCTCAACATTTCATTTTATTTATTTAATGACATAGTAGCTTTGTATAATAAATATGGTCAGTGATAAAAATGCATGATTCACAATGAAAATAAATAGTAATACAAATACATGTCGCATTGTGTACATATAACTTACATACGAATATTATAAAATAGCCGTGTACAGAATTACATTTTAAGTGTTAGTTTTAATTTTTTGCTTCATCCCTATTTGCAATGGCCTTAATTTGTTAAAAAAATAAGTATGTTTTATTTATTTAATTTAGTTTAAGACTAGTTAAAACACTTTTCTGCCAACTGCACAACTTTCTACTTGTCACTTTTCAGAACACTGCATTGTTTTGTTTTTATAATTAATTGGACAAAGTTTGTTCCAGTTAAATTTCATTTGTTTTCGAGCGTAATTACCTAACTGAAATATACAGGTAGAACGTTGAATATGTTGGCAACCCCCCCTCTCCCCCCACTTAACATAATCGTATTAGTGAATAAGCTTTAAGAAATTATAGCATTGTAAATAGTTTGTTAAAAAACTGTGGTGTGATACGTTGAAGATCAATAGACGGTGATTGTGTATTATGTAAGGAAACAAAAGAATGATAGCTGGACAGTATTTCGATTCTATGCTTTAGGTAACATACGAAAAAATTAAAATTAAACCTTCTTGAAGCTTTTTAAAAGTTACAAGTTATTTTAATGTAATTAGAAAAGGTTACTAAGTAAATATTAATTTCATTTAATTTTTAAATGTAAATTAATTTTGTTTTTAATTTTTTTTTTAAATTATGTTATATCAGTTTTTAAAGAAATAAACAATTGAATTCTCTTTGCAAATTTATTGGAAATACACATTTTGACATCAACTGTACCTACAGATAAGTTTTGAGTGCAGTGAATACTAGTACCTTTTATATGAAAATGATAGGGCTTCAAATCAAATAATGGCCGTGGGTTTTGGCGTGTTTTGGCCTCTGGTGATCAATATTGGCCGAACGCTAATTGCTTTGATTTCATGTAAACATTTTAGTTTCAGTATGATGTTGGAAGGAATGTTACTGATTGTTTTTTAAACCCCCCATTTAAACCATTGATTTGAGTCAACAAAATAAGTTTGAGGTAAAGCAACTTTTGGTCTATATACATATCACAAAAGTTTTGTTGAGCGGCCATTTTTGTATTGCTTATACGTATTAATGTAGTTATAAGTAAGTACTATGTCTAGCATGTTTAAAAGCAGTGTCGTACCTAAAACAATTCTGTAGTTGGATAAAAAATATCGTTGCATCTCTCTGTTGTAGAGTAAAAAAATCATTTGATATCATTTGCTGTTATAATCATCTCACATTTAGAGGCAATATTTAGCAAAAAGTAAATGTAATTGTGAAACTTATATAACGTGTATGCTAGACAATACCTATGGCCGTGTTACACACTTTCATATTAGTCAAAATGTATTTTTGTCAGCAGGTACGATTTGTTGTTGGAATATACAATCTCTAAATAGTTTATTACTTGGTAACCTTTTCTGTTAAGTATGTATAAGTGTGTGCACATTGTTACCTGTACTTTCATGTCGTATTTAAATAAATCCATCAAGATTAAGTAGGACATTAATCAATTTTAAAACTTGAAATCATCAAGTAAGGATTTGCAGAAATTTTATCTTGTTAAGTTTATAAAATGGGCAATGTTTGCGAGCTCCAATTGAAGCAAAAAATACTTTAAATTCGAGGTTTATTGATTGTAAACGTTGCAAAAGACTGAGATGTTTGTGTTGCTAGCTTTGAAGATAATACCAGCTTACAAAACAAATGATATTGGTTGACTTTTCATGGTCGTTTTGTAGAAAATTTATGTAGTGAATGATTTAATTTAACTGTAGTAGGAAAATAAGAACAATTCTAGCCTTTAACATAAACAAACTACATTAACATTTTTTCATAGCATGTGGTTGCAATTAAAAGTAAAGTGCCTGTGATGGAGCAATTTAGAAAATTAAAAAACTGCAAATGTGTAAACTAATAAACAAATATATTTATAGTACGACCACACACTTATACACACGTTTCGAAAAGTTAAAAATATGTATTGAATAGTAGAAATGATGGCAGTTTATCAGACTTAAAAAAAAAGAGTTGTAATTTTTTTTTAATGTAATAAAAGAATCGAAATAATTTTGTTTGGTATGCTTAGGCTAGTTAATGATATCGGCTGTATTGTCCTATTGTACGTAACTATAAAATATCGTACAAAATGCAAGAATATGAGAAGAGACTGGTGCCATATTCACCTCATTGTAACAAGACACTAGCAGAAATAATTAATATAATTTATAAGTAATGTGCAGATAATTTGAACTTTTTATATGAATGTAATGTAATATGTGCTTAGAATTTATAAATTAATAAAATTTCTTGCCATTCTGATTTGTAGCAGTAACATGGTTTTCAAATATACTTTTAACCGAATACTGCCTTTGATTTGTATCATACAAACACCAATTTATGTCACCAATTTTTCTCATTGATTTTAAATTGTTCCGGCTAGGAACAAAACACAATCTGAAAGCAATATAACATTAAGATGATAGTGAAATTAAACAATGTTTTTTAATGTTAGTGACATTGTTTTTGAGCAAGATGTAATACTCTGCAAATTATCAAAGGCAGTTGTTTTCAACAATTTTTGTGTACCGTTATTTAAAATTGCCTTATGATTTTACTTTTTTTATCCGGTTCATCGATGGAAAAAGAAACGAGAAGTTTGTCTATTAGAAACAACGATGGTATAGAATTTTTGTGATAAGTTTGGTATAAACAGACGTTTGATATTTTTGGTTGAAATTATTTCAACAATTTTGTGTTACACTTTTTTGTGATTCTTCATGGTATTTTTTTTTTGTAATTCAGATTTGCTGTGAAGGTTTAAAAATGCGGACTGGAAAGTTTTAAAAAATGCATTACAAATGTGGGCAACTAATAGGCAATTTATTAAGCGATTGTTTTACACTAATTATTTGTTTGCTTAGTAGTTAAGTTTTTAAGTTATGTAATTCTAATTATTTAGAAAAGGGGGCGTCACCTCCTCTTTTATTCTGATTGTTTAAAATTACTGTTTTACAATGACTGATGTCTGTATATCTTAATTGTAACATATGTCTTCTATTTTTAAAATAATTTTTAAGTTAGGATAAGTTACTACAGTATAAATTGTCAGGATTGTAGACCAAACTGACCGGATCATTTAGTAGTTTTAGCACATTGTACTGTACTGTGTACATTATATACAAATATATGGATAATATTTAATTGATTTTCTTTTTTATCCTAAAAATTTTAGATTCCACACTGAACAGAAAGTATAGATATACTATGGAGTTTAATAAAAACAGGTGTAATGAAGTTTTGTGTTTAAAAAACAACAGAAAACTAAATTATTAGTTTGCTTGTTTATCGATTTGGTTTGTACAAATTTTTTTAAAAATTGTTTTTGTTTTGTTTTGCAACTCGAACATTTTATAGAGAAGAGTTTTTTTTTGCCTATCAATAGAGATTGTCTCAGTTGCAAATGTTTTTAAAATACTAATATTTTACTTGAAAATGTTGACTACAATTGTCTCATGATGTTGGATTGGATTTAACAATTTAAATGGTAAAGATGGACAAATATTGTAAATATTTTATTAGCAGTTAAAACTTATTATTTAATTTACATTAAAAATGGTTTAGTGACAACTTCAGAGGCTTGCTGTTGGTGCCATTTTCCTACACCAACAGCAGGGGCTGCTAAAATATCTCTTCCACAATACTGTATCTGTAAAAATTATTTATCAGTTATATTTCACAATATTGCTTATTTTATTGCGTAAAGCAGTGGTTTTCAACCTGTGGGGCGCGCCCGCTAAGGGCGCCTATAATCTGAAGGGGGACACGAAGAAATGAAAGGAAAAACTATTCATTGAAACAACAAGTTAACAGTGAAACGGGGCGAATTTAAAAACAATTTGAGAACTTTTTTTAGCCACCAATGTAAAACTGGATGGATTTTTCAAAGCAATTGGAGTTTTTTTTTGGTAACTAGTATGAAACGGGATGGATTTTTAAAAAAAATTCGAGGATTTATTTTGGTTGCCACTGCATAAAAGTATTGAAAGGGGGGCGGGGCGCAATAAAAATTGACATGGAAAAAGGGGGCATACAGTCAAAAAGGTTGAGAAACACTGGCATAAAAAAATGATATGGAAAAAGGTGGCATACGTTCAAAAAGGTTGAGAAACACTGGCATAAAACAAAATTGATATGGAAAAAGGGGGCATGCGTTCAAAATTCAAAAATATTGAGAAACACTGGCATAAAGCATTCTGAATCGTTTTAATTTAGTAATTAGAAAATATTAAAAATTATAATGCAAGGTTTAATGATTTTTTTAAACATGTGATATTGTTTTTAAAGTTCTTACTTTCTTTCCTAATAAATTTTCAAAACGTGGTTTAATAAAAGTCCAAGCTCCCATATTTTGTGGTTCCTCTTGACTCCATATAAATACTAAAATGGGAAAATTTAAAATCTCAATTATGTTGAAGTCTGAAGTTCGCTTTCTTACCTTTTGCATTTGGGAATTTATTGATTTCCTGTTCTAATTGTAGCATGGGAAATGGGCAAAAACTTTCCAGACGAATTATGGCAGTATCTTTTTTTCCTAGCGATTGTCTTGCTTCAGCTAATGAATAATAATGCTTTCCACTTGCAACAATTACCTTGGTAATTTTCGAATTATCACAATCTGGATCACCTATTTTAGACACAAAAAATTAATGAGGTGTTTTTATCCGCGTGAAGCGTGAATCGTACAGTGTCTAAATACAATTTAATTATATAAAAGCATTTTGTATTGAGTTTTATGTAGAACGAAATATTAGTTTTAAAAGTGATTATCAGAGGTGACACTGGTCACATTTATTCCTGTTTAAAACTTAATTCATGAAGAGAGGCCATTTCCAACATATTGCAAAGATTACTTTGTTGTTTTTTGCAATTCACTTTGAAGAATTTAATTGAAACAAAACGTGTGAGGAGATTTGGAAGTTTTTTCTCCTTGGAAGTACCAAACACTGTTCTACAAAGACATTCTTTATTCTTTACCTAATACTGGCAAAAATGTGGTCCCTGGAGCCATATCAGCAAACGTGGAGGTCGCACTGGCCAATCTTAAAAGTGTTTTTGGAGCGATGATAATTAAAGGTTTCCTAAAGTTACGTAACATCTGAAATGTTTCAATTAGTTTATTTATTTCCGAAAACCATTTTAAAAATCTTACTTGTCGTTTTAACAGATGAAAATATTGAGCAGGTGTGCTAGGTTGGCATACTTGCATGTTTATATTATCACCATCAGCCCTATTATCTTTCGAATCTGTTAACTGAAGAAATCTCTCAATCCTAGCAGAACTGTGCTCAGGACCTGCACCATCATAACCATGAGGTAGAAGAATAACTAAACCAGAACTCCATAACCACTTTGCTGCAAAAATAGAACGTTATCCGGTCATAATTTTGAAACTACTGGCTTAACATACTTTCTCCACTGGAAACGAAAGTGTCGAATATAATTTGAGCTCCATTAAAAAAGTCTCCAAACTGGGCTTCCCATATTACGAGGTTTCTTGGACTTTCCACACTCATTCCATATTCGAATCCTAAAACTGCTTCCTCTGACAAAATACTGTTGGCAACCTAAAAATATTTTATTTGAGAATGAATTTGATTCATAAATTATTTATGAAACCTCTAAAAATCCTATCTGATTTTTATCTATTTCATTAAGTGGTATATGGATGTTATTTGTTTCCTGGTCAACTAGCATCATGTGGCGATGTGAAAATGTTCCTCTACCAACATCTTGACCACTTATTCTTACGTTGTATCCTAGGAAAACAAACAAAAAAGAATTATGCAATAAATAATATTTTATTCTTCAGTTTTTCGCGCCCGTTGTCTGACTGACTCGTTTGGAAAAGACCAAGACAATATGGTCGAAACGTCACGCAATGAAAGAAAACGCGGTTCCAAACCCGGGTACGGGGGTACGAAGATTGTAACATCAATAAATAATACTTCTATATTTTATTACCTTCATATAACAGAGATCCAATGGCTAAAGCTTCTGCAGTTGACCAGTCAATATTTATTCCTTCTGCCACTTTTGAAAGGCGTGTTTTAACGTGATTTTTCAACAAGTGGGGGTGGATATTCTGCAAATCAAAAAACGTACTTCAACACGTCACACCTTTTGGCGAAAAACTTACAAAATCCTGTGGAAAAGAGACGGATTTGCTTCCTATATGAGTCAATAAATCTATATCAGACCCTGTGTCCCATGTTGTAATTGCTTCCTGGGCTTGCTCAAAACCCTCCCACTGTTTTTGGAAACACGGAATCTAGACAAAAACGTAAGTGACATGAACTTAACAACAGTATTTCATAGTTACTTCTGGTTCGTAATTTTCTGCTGCTTTTAAATGCTCATTTAGCCAAGCCGTGTGTTTACTTTTAATTGTATTGACTTCTTCTTGGCTTATTACTCCTTCCTTTACTAAATCTTTGCTATACTGATCAGGTACAGTTCTAAAACATTTTTGTTGTGAGGTGTTTAAGAAATCCGCTAGTATTGCATTCATTAAATGAGTTTAATTGTTTGCGAATAGAAACGAAAATCGACTATTCGTGACCTTCAAATAATTATGGTTTGTACAATTTTGGGTAATTTTCGCAGCCTATTTATCTGGGTCTGTGCTTCTCAAACTTTTTATTCTGGGCACCCTTTCCAAAATTAATAGCTTATAGGGGACCCCAATGAATTGTTTTGTAGGCAATATTTTGTTTTTAACTTAGCCTGGCAAATGAATTTGATTGATTTTCGAACATAATTAAAGGCTCAGGTGACCCTTTAGAAGAATTCAGGGACCCCCAGGGGTCCGCCGACCACACTTTGAAAAACACTGATCTAGGTCCTTTATTTACATTCTACTCAATCACGATCAGAGAGCAATCAGCATATACATACCCTCTTGTTTTAATAATTTCATATAAACTAGGGTTTGTGAATGTGGGGTCATCCAGTTCATTGTGCCCCCATCGTCGGAAACAATTGAGATCAATGAACACTTCTTTTCTAAATTTTCTTTGATATTCTACTGCAATTCTTGTTGCTTTTAACACCATCTAAAATAACAAAATAATAATCTTTAACAGTTTTGTACAGTTTTCATTAATGATTTTTTTTGTTGTGCTGTGAGTTGTATATGTCGTAGGCACAATGTGAAATACGGAATTTTATAAAATGCCTAGGCATTTTATAAAATTCCGGATTCACATTATGCCTACGACATATTTATTTCTAAAATTTTGGAACATCCTTAATTGATCAACTGATCATTTATATTTCGTAAAATATGCCATTACAATCAAGATCTTTTATTTTGGAAAATGTAGGAGTATCCTCCATAAGTTTTTAAATAACATTATGAATTTACCAAACGATGGATTCAATGTTAATACTTACTTCTGGATAATCTCCATTTACGTGTAAAATTGGTGCAGATATTGATTTTGCGAGATCTGAACAATACCTAGACGATCTGCCTCGATATGAAGGTGTTGTGAAACCTATCTGATTATTTACGATTAAATGTATAGACCCACCAATTTCAAAATGTGGTGCTCTACTCAACGCCAAGCACTCTTGGTTAATTCCTTGACCAGCAAATGCTGCATCACCATGCACCTGATAATATGAATCATTAATAATTTTGGTAAATGATGGCTTAAATTTGATTATACTTGAACGTTTATTATTTTATCACTCAGTCTGGCTGTTGGATCTGAAGAATATTCTCCATCTCTAGATAATAATTGTTTAGCCCTTGTTTTGCCCATTGAGGCTGGATTTATCGCTTCTAAATGGGATGGATTGTAGAGCAGACTAACGTGCACCGATTTCCCTTCATATTCCACTTCGGTTGAAGTAACTGAAAACAGGAAATTTATTATTAAGATGCATAATGCTTGTAATATTCGTTTTTATGCTTAACACAAATATATTAATGTTTTAATGTAGCTAAATAAATTTTATTTTATATCTCACGTTTTTGCATTTATTCTGCTTTCCTTTTTCATTGGACGACTTTTACCTCATACATAAAATTATTGTTATTGGCGTAATATGCATAAATAAGCAACTCGCAAAAATATAAAAAAATTGCAGAAATTTTTCGAGTACCCTCCTGGCGATTTTGGTGACCCTCCTGGCGATTTTGGTGACCTTTTATTAACTTGGTTTAGTACGCGACCGATTTTGGCACTTATTGGTTAATATGACGTTTCCTCTACTTTACGTTTTTTTTGTGTTTTTATAGATGCACGTGTTGATTAAGTTTTCAGTTTCTTTAAAGTATATGGCTTGTTCGGCATAACTATGTTCAATACAATTATTTAAAATGTGTACCTACTGCTTTTACAATTTGTCATAGTGTTTGTGTTATAATTCACCACTAAGTCAGTCTCAATTCTTACTTACTTAATTGTAAGTAAAACTAACTTTGGTTTTTTATTACTTAGCAAATCATTATCGTTTTTGATATTTATGTAACGAGATTCTGCATACCAACATTATTTTTTGAGAATTTGGTGAATATTTTTGTTATTTGGAGAGATGGGTTCCGCTACTACTATTTAAGATTTGCAGACAAAGAATTTAATTTTTTGGGCTGTTTCGTATTACAAGAAATCTTAGATTTTTTCGTTCGTTCAGTGCATACTTGGGTACTGATGCTGTGAATTCGATAAGTGTGAAAGATTACAATAAAAGCTGTTAAAATCTATTCTTAAATTTCACATGTGGATTAGCGCCGCAAATAATGTTACTAAGGTATTTAGTATATCATCTCTACTTGTACGATGTTTTCTTTTTAAAGTATTACGTTTTAACATATAGCATGTTTGAATGCAGAGTTAAACTTGTTCACTAGATAAGACATTTAATCAACTTCAGAAAAAAAAACGCTCAAGAAACCTTATCTGGCTTAATTTTTTTTTGTTCTATAGGGTGCATGCTGCATATAACTTGTAATTAATATTTGAAATGAAAATTTCAACAAAAAAAAGTTATGTAGTACCTTTTTAAAATTATTTTAACCTGCCAAAAGATCAAAATCCTTTTAGTATTTGTTTACCATTACACGTTTTTTTCAGAACCAAAAAAATGGACAGATCTGGACTCATCTTAATGTTTGATTGAAGAGGCTTAACTGTATTGTTGTGGTCAATAAGGTTGTATTTTTTATTAACTTAAGGATGGACGAGCAAGACAAGTTGACAAAACGGTTGGCATGTCGAGGTCCTTAACTAACCTGACCAAATAGGATCATGGCGTCAAAAAATCAGCATAAGGCAAGCTTTATTTTACTATTTCATTGTTTTTTTACTACATTAAGCTGCAATAGTTCATCATTAACAAATTACTATAAGATTAGATCTTTAATGAATGTTATTTAATAATACTCGAATACATTTGCATTTAATTTTTTTTTAACTGTTGAAACAAGAAACCTAAGTCTTCCAAACGGTATGGTTAAAACTATGGATAGCAATTAAAGAAAATAAGTACGTTCCAATTATATATCTGTAAACATCTCGCTACCTTTCCATTATTTGTAATAAACTTTGAAGTCCTATCTCTTAAAATAAACAAGATATGCGGCTAGGGTATACTATTTGAAACTTGATGATTATGTTACTTACTGCAGTGGCTTAAAACATCCCCAGTTGCTTGGAATGTATTTGGAAAATCTGGATTTCCACGTAATTTGGAAAACATCTTCGCTGGGGGGAAATTTAACATGCCAGTGACTAAATTTAGTCTTCCTCTGTGCGGCATACATAATACTATCTGTTCAATACTGTCTATAAAATTTATAAAATCAATACAAAACAGTAATATTTTTCTTTTGCGATTACCTTTTGCTGCAAGTCTGAAAAATTCATGAAAAAATGCCATCATACTTTCAGCTCCTTCTCCGCCGTAGCGTTTAACTGTCGTGAATTTATTTGCTAAAAAATTATCAAATGCCTGAGAACGAATGAGTTCGGTTGCTATTTTGATTTTTGTGTCATTATCTATCGTTTCTCTGGGCAATTCTTCTAATCTGTTGCTGAACCATTCTATTTCCTCTTCACTCTAATTTGATGAAAATATAAACATTTATTTGTTAAAATGTATGATAATGGTTAAAGTAAAAGCTTATGGTGAAACAAATTTTTAAAATTATCGATCATAGCAGACTCTCGATTAACCGGATTTGATCGTAATAAAAATTGCGGATAATCGAGTTTTTGGCTAATTCAAATCAACAAAATTGTAGAGGAAAGTATGAAAATAGACTATTATGATAAAATTTTGTCATTTTGTCAAGGTTTTTATAATTTTAACTGGATGCACAATCGGCAGGGCATTGTTATTTTGTTTTTGATAAATTAATGCTTCGTGTGATTATTAAGTTTTCCTAATGTAAATACATTTTTATTTGCATTGTAATTAAAACGCATTACGTTATAGTGATACTTGTGATGTAATGTTTAAACCTCTTATCAGTTGATTAGTTTTAAAAATATATTAAAATACACACTATCGCAGTTTTTAGTCACCTAGATACTGAATTACATTAAACGCTTCGAATATGGGAGCATGTGATTGGTCGATTAATTAATTCAACAGATTATATTATGCTAGAAACTTGTATTTACTTCAATTTGCAAATTGCTTTTTTATGTAATATTTTTCTCTGACATATGACGATCGCAAGGACATGGTTGATATTAAATTAAATATTTCACGTGACTGTCTTACAGTGAATACAATTTTAGTTAAATGCATGTGAGCTCAACTTTCGTGTAGAGGTTTAAGAAATCTAAATTAAAATTTTTACGCTGTCTGTTCATTTGGAATTTTTTTAAAATGAAATTAGCGATGTTTATTGTGATTGTGTATACTCTGTACAGCGTGTCCCAGAGATTATAACCACCTCGAGTATTTCGTTTGTTTTTAAAAAGAACCCTAAAAAAACCTTGTATGTTATTAGGTTTCAAAAAAAGTGCACAAAATTGCATAAAAATATTCAAAAATTTAAATAAATGATTTAACTGTTTTTTAAGGAACAGTTTCCTAGTTTAAAGTCAAAATTATATTGCAAATGTTTTTTTCTTTCCAGCAACATAAAATAAAATTCCAAAATTTTTCTTTAAAAAAAAAATTTAATTACCAGTAGGTCAGGAAAGCAACTTCTTAGCGTAAATGAAAGTTAGTACAAGATTTCTTAAATTTTAAAGTTGATCATAATAAACTACTTGATTTAACTTTAAAAATAAAACAAAATCGCTACATTTGTTTTGTTAAGCTTCACTGAAACCTTATACAGGGTGGCCATAATCTACATGTGTTGTATGGGTAACTTTGTGTCCAAATCCAAGGCACCCTTATACTATTTAGTAATAATTTTGTTTTTTTTGCAAATTTTAAGAAAAGTAATAAAAATAGATATGACAACCCATACATTTTTAAAATCAGAAAAAAATAAGCTCTTTAATGAACCCATAGCCAACTATCTTGCCATTTAGAAAAAGCAAGTCTCAAAAATCGAGTGCGCCCTGACTTTTCAGATATTTTTTTCTAATTCTACGTACAATTATCTACAGGAATCAATTTACAGTTTGGTTTTGCCATGGGTGGCTAAGGAATTACTTAACATTGAAAAAATCGCCTGTTTAAAGGTTTTTCAAAATATTTAAAAAAGTTGTATTGTCAAAATGGCATTAAATTTGTCTTGAAATACTGCCCAACTTTGCTAATTTAACCGACCATGTAACTCTTATAATAACAAAGTTATCCATACAACACATGTAGATTATGGCCACCCTGTATATTTTGAAAATTTTTGCGAAAAAATATCACCCAAAGTATTAAAATGTTTACAATAATCTCTGGGGTACCCTCTGTAAAGTGTAACTGCAAACAAATAATGAAAGCATAATTTTTCAGTCCATTAGTTATTTATACAACACTAAAACTGAAATAGTAAGATCAATTTTATATCTCAAATGTAGTGATGCTATTTAAGTAAAAATTTTTTTTACCTAAATTCTGCTCAAGACTTTTTGTTCGTTAACAAAATCTAAAGTTTAAGTTGTAGTCAAAAATTTAAACCATTATTGACTTTGCTTGTAAGGTAGACAGATGATTTTATATAATGTACTGATAAATATGAACATATATAATGAGGAGATGAAAAGGCTAATTTAGTCATTGCGTGTGGGTTTTCGTTCTAATATGTTAATATTTAAACACATTCATTTGAAATATTATCTGCACTGACTCACTATAGATACATAAATGTAATAACAATGAGAATTTTGTTATTGTGTCGAAGCAAAATACAAACAAAACAAATGTATTTGTATATATTTACATTGACAGTATCTTGCAGAAATGTGTTGTGTTTAGATATAGATTTAAAAATCATGAAATGTTTGAAACATAAAGGCTGATTGAAATTTGACTACTTGTCAGTTGGTCACGCTTATCATTTAGAGTAAGGTTGTAAAGTTTTATGCCAACTAATAATGCGAAGAAGAATTTGAAATATATTTAGCCGTATTTGCTAAAGCTAGAAAAAAAAAACAAAAACATTTCATTTTGGAAAATTGTCTCCATCTTCTTAAGGTACAAGGGATGAAAGTAGTAATACTTTGGCTTCCGTAGGGAGAACAAGAATTTGGTCTCCCGTTGCTAAGAATAACCCCGGAACCGATTATACAGGGTGTTTCTTAAATATTGCAAAAAAATCCTATAGTTGATTCCTTATCGAAAATTAAGGGGGGTCTTTCATAGACATTTTTTCCCTAGACGTCTCATTTCGGAGTTATACTAAAGGGGAGCGGTAAAATTAGGTTTTTATTTTATTTCTCAAATTTTGATAAATGTAGAATGATATTTGGTGGATGGGTTATACTTATTGAAAGGTTTCCCATAGTAATATTTTTAATCATCTCCCACCTTCACAGGGGGCTGAAAAGTGCGATCTCTGTTGTTTTTTTTATCAGAACTATTTGATGAGTTGAAATTTTGCAACTAAAAGTTTGTTTTTTGAAACCTTGGTTTATTTAAAAACTTTTTTTATTGTTTAGTTTTTCTCGTAAAACCTGTTTTTGAGTAAAAAATAAAATAAGTGAACCTGAACCATCAAATATTCTAATATAAAACGATTCATTTTGGTGGTTGCCATGGTTTGTTTATGTTCATATTGGGTAGAATTGACGGGTGTAACTCATTTTGACGCGGCGACAAAGCTAAAACGCCCGTCAATTTTACTTTTTACGAAAGCAGTTTAAAATATTTTTAATCCTCTTCGGATCAGTATGATATTCAGACACTTTTCCAAATTTAAACCTTTACTCTTTAGCTTTTGTAAAAAGCGAGATCCTCATGCCGGAACTAAAATTTCTATCAGCCTTTAAAATTTTAACGATACCAAATAATTAAAAACTCCTTTAAGACTAATAATCTAGAAGTTTTACAGGTTTTCTGGAACTGTATATCGTTGTTGCAAAAAAATATTCAAAGTTAATCACAACAAATTGATCATACACACAAGTTTTTGTGTCAAATAAATAACGCACAAATAAAATAAACCAAACCAGCGCATACATTATTATTTATCAGTTATTTATGACAATGTGTTTGTTTAATTACGTTCTCACACGTGCTTGACAATCTTTTTATCGCAAACATTTTATGTAATGTATTTTGTGTTATGCTTGCAGTTGAAATGACGTCTAGATAAGTACAATATATTCACCTCTAAATGCAAAAATTCAGCACCTATACTCTTCGTGTAAACGCTTTGTAAAAACTGGAGCGCCTCTCCAACTGTTCCTTCTTTTCTCTCATTGTTTATAATACCTTCAAATATCACACGATCAGAATCGGATAAATTATACAGTTTTGGATCTAACTGCGGTAGCACCCTGCGATATTAAAAATACTTCGTTGCGGCAACAGTAATTATTAAACAAGCCGTTTTACCTTATGGTTTTGTTTAACGCAACCGGATCAATGTCTGCATTTTTATGAGCATGTTGTCTAAAAGCTGTAACCAATCTGTAGAAGTTGCTTTCTTTGTTTCTGTTTTGTAACGCTTCCTCAGGTACTAAAAATGCGTTTAAATGTAATTTTAACAACTTCCGTGTTTGAAGTATCTACTTACTGTTGTATTTCCTGGTTAGTTTTTCTCTGCATCCGAAAACACCTTCACTATGGTAGGGTCTTTGGGCCAACTTCGCGAACTTAACATGTTTTGAAATTTTGTATATTTTAACACACTTATCACATAGATTTAAGTACATTTTTAAACGTGTGGTCGGTTGGCTACGCTTTTTTTAGACGGTGATTATGTTATGTACTATAGAACGAGTGGCATTGTTGAAAGTAATGTGTTGAATACTTAACTCGTTGACCTCCAATTCAGTTGGATAAATTTATCTCAGAACGTATGATATGACGTATTAAATTTTATCAAAGCTGTATGTAATATAAGCGCGAAAGAGATGTAACTGATAGTGAATTCATAAAACAAATACGTTCTTAAAAAAAAAAAACAAGCAGTAGGTTCCAAAATTTATGAAGACTCAGCACAGTACGCAATGAAACTTTGTTTAAATAAAAAGCTCCTAATCGAAATTATTAAATAATTACAATGAACGTTCACTAAACAATTTCATTTGTAAACTAACCCTCATGTTACATGTCGCATACCTACTACACACTCACTATATTAATCAGTTAAATATAGTCCAACACATCCTCTATCCGCACTGTGAGCCTCTGTTGCATTCCGTATTCTGGTAAAAGTTTAAAAAAGACTGGTTTTATTGCCCCTGATCTACCTCAACCCTCGACGAAACACTATAAGTCTTGATGTAATAACACTTAATTAAATTTCTTATCCGTTTCATTCGTCACTTTTTAATGTTAATGACACATAAATTTTAAAAAAACAGCAAGAAAATTTTGTAAACACTGTCGGTTTTATCAGTCTGACCTATTTCTGCTCGATTAATGATGTAATAAATAAACAAACTGGTGATTCAGATTGTTGGTAGTCTGCGTACGGTTTTTTAGTGGCCAAGTTCCATTCTTTGTCCACTGTTAAGGAAGAATGAACACCTGCGTTAGCTCTGTTTTCGAGTTATCGGCTATCGGTAGCGAACTGTTGGCACTGAAAACGCAAGCATTGCTTTCAAGTACAACTTTTGTGATAGTTTTAATTTGTGTTTTGTTGGTGACAAAAGAAAAAGGACAGCCGAGTATTTAAAGGAAACTCCTTTCGTTTTTTTTTTAATTGGACCCGATTTACGAAGACCGAATACAATTTTTATTTTAGTAAATAATTTTTAACAACTCTCCTCAAATATTTATATTAAATTCTGACTTCTTCCAGGCTTACTGTACTATATTTTCAAATACAAAATTATTAAAAATGGTCCTCAAGGAACACCAACTATCGTATTACGAAGCAGGTATACCTACAGGAGTGTCCCAAATGCCAATGATATTGGCAGTGTGGTCGGCGAACCCCTGGGGGTCCTTGAATTCTTCTAAAGGGTTACCTGAGCCTTTTGTTGTGTTCGAAAATCATTCAAATTCATTTGCCAGGCTAAGTTAAAAACAAAATATTGCCGAAAGATCAGGTTATGAATAAAATGCTAACAACAACAACAAAATTAAATGTCTCGCAACAATGTCATTTAGATAATGCAACAAAGTTTTATTACAAAATGCGAAGTTAAGGGTCGAGTGAGGGTATCTTTTTAAAGATGTTTTAGTCATAAGCACATTCTTTCAAAATACCTCACTGTAAAGTCAATACATACTTCCAAAGTAATGCCGAGTTGAAAACTTTTTCAAAGTTGTTTTAAAACTAGGTGTAATTTGGAAATTTACTGTTCTGATACATATTTTTATGTTTAAATTCGTTTCAAGCAGGTTTTAAACCACGTTTTTCATTTTAATTATCAAATTTTAATAATAATATTTGGTTTAAATTCTACTTCTACATTATCTTTGGTAATTCTACAAAAATTTCGATTATCATCTTTATTATTAGAAAAATCATTATTAATTTTCATCAATAATCTTAAATTATTAACAATTTTTTTTGGGGATATCAAAACTGTAGACTCTTTCTTGAAGCGCCTCTTTATTTTCTATATACTGTACTAATTACATGTTTTTGCTCACTAAAAAAACATTGATTTTATTATTCTTAACTGCTTTTGTTGGCTGCTCGCTATATTTTATGGTAATTTTGTTAAAGTTAGAAATAACCAGTAGGTAAGTAATGCTTTTACTGAAACACAAATAATGAAATATCGCTTTTATAGGTTTAATAATTTATTGCTTTAAAACAAGTATAAGTATCAAAAAAATATATACATATAATGTTTTTGCAAACAAAAATATTAAAATATGTACAAAGAACGTATTACGTATTTATGTACAGATTCATTTTAACAATTACACTACGTATTTTTATGGTATAGAGAGGGGCACACTGTATATTCTAATAGCAATAATCTTTAAGTTATTTTTGGGTTTATATTTATGCAAAAAAAATACACGTCAATTGAAACACATCTAAAACAGTAAATAAGATTGTAATGGTAGCTTATTAATTTTACTTTTATTAACAAAATATGGTTTAAAATAAGTGGCACTATAGATAATATGTTAATCGAAATTTTCGGTCACATATGAACAAATTGATTATAAAAATACAATTATTTATTATCTAAAGAAAGCATTCATGCTCACAAAGTCACAACCCATATATCTAGTTAACTCTCGGTTTATCGGGTTGTTTAGGGAAAAAATCCGGATAACCGATTTTCCGGTAAATCCAAAGCTATGATAAATCAACAAAATTGTAGAAAAAGGTACAAAATCATTCAAATTTTCATCAAATCTGGTGAATTCTTCATCAACATCTTCCCGTTAGTTCGCTTCCGGTTAAAGCGAACCCGGTAATTCGAGAGTCTACTGTTGTAAATTAGTTTTAAATTTCTGGAAATGCACTGCCTATTAAACTTTTACCACGATATCGATAGGTAAATGTTCGTATGATAAATCTCCTTCCATTCAGTCTCACAGGGCAAACTCGATCGGCGCGCACAAGGAAACACGTCGAATACAACGCCATTTCGAATTCTGGACTAGTTCCGATGAACATGGCACCCACTGGTTTATCCACGTTACGTAGGGTGAAGTGGTACTTTAAAATCGCCCCTTTCTGAAACAAAAAACGGTAATAATTCCCAGTTTTACACCGCACACGATACGTACATCTCCCAAGTCTAATTTGCTCATATATCCTAGGTAGTTGGCATTGTTTTTGGCTTCTTCGTCGGTAAAATATACCCAGTTGTGTAGACCACTGACGCCATTGTTTTTTATTTCTGCCAAAAATACGTGTTCAAATCCACTAGAACCCATTTTACCACCGCCTCGTGAATACATCGTAAACCAAATTTCATACATAGTATTGCGAAATTCTCGGGGATCCCTACCAATTTTTCCTGCAACATTGGCATTTCATTAAAGATACCATTACAATTCAAGCTAAAAAGATTCTTGTTCCCCGTTCTTTTCTTCTATTATTCGCGTCACATCCCATTTCAAAGTTAACACTGCGGTTTAGCATCTAAACTGCACCTCTAAGGCCCGATTGCACAAAGTAACGCTAGTGCTAAAATACGAGTTAATACCCAAAACTAGGCAAAATCAGCGTCAATTATACTGTTTTGCCTAGTTCTAGGCGTTAACCCCGGTTTATTCCTAGGTTAAACTTGTATGCAATCGGGCCTAAGGTTATTTTAACATGCCATGTGAAGAGCTTTATAAAACCAGGCCTTACATTACCTATCTTATTTGTTTTTTAAATGTTTTTTAAGCAAACTATTAAACAAGAATTAACCGAGCTTGATGGATGGTTGGTAAGCAACCTAGCGAGTAATCGGGGGCTCTTGGGTTCGAATCCCGAGGCCGCCTGTCATTGTAGGGCTCTTAGGTGGTTTTGCCTACCTACTATAGGCAAATGTTGTGACAGTACTTTCACCTACCCTCTACCCTTACCTACCTTATCCTTGTTCCCTCCCCCTCCACTTCGGTGATTAGCCATAGCAGCAAAAAGATGCCGAAACAAAATAAACCAGATAAAAAAAAAAGAATTACCTTTGCTTATTAAGAAATCATGCACCATTTGCATAATAGGAGTGGATAATATGGCGTCTAAAAGACCGTTTTCTTCGTTTCTTTCTTGTGGTGTTACATTTTCGTTAACGTTGGTGTCCAAAATGTAATTATCGTGAAGCATTTTTAGTTTAGCTATGGTGGGTATGCTATAAGCTTGAGAACTAACGCTCAACAATCTAAAACATGATCAATGTACGCGCGTTGTCACTAACTAGGGAAAATTGTACTTACGGTAAGGGAGCTTCGTCGTTTGGAGATCTCGAGGTCGTCCTCCCCTGATAGTTAACGTCGACATATTTAGCTGCATTATTTACGTCTCTCTGTAAAAGAGACTCAAAAAAGGATCGGAGTTCTTCATCTTCTCCTCCAGCTCCAGTATTCTGCACTACTGGTGGTGCGTTTTGGTTTATTGGTTGTCGAGGGTTTTCGTTTCTTGGCCCTGAGAAAGAAGTCGGTTGTCTAGGGTAATGCTGTACATTTGTGGAAACCGGTGCAGTCGGTCGAACCCAAGAAGGCGAGTTTGGGTAATGTCTATTTGAATTTACGTTACTGTTTGGTCGTTTGCCACCCAAGTCAGGCCATGGTGTCGTGGTATGGCTTGGATTTGCCCACGGAGAGTTTGCTGATGGGTAATATTGATTTCCTAACTGTGGCCAAACAGTCTGATTGGCATTAAATGGCACAGCCTGTCTTGATGATCGCAGGGAATCCGTACCTTTTTTTGATATTCAGTGAATGTTAATTACTAAAGTTTATTTTTGAAAACGATAATGGACCAAGCAAAATGATGTCATTAAAGATTGCTGTGGTTAAATACTAAGTTTGCTGAAAAAAGTGTTCGCCTAACAGTTATTAGTAACTTACAAACGATGAAAAAATAATTGGGCCAGTTTTACGCTGCTTCATCCAAAAGATCAACAAACAACAAAATAGACCGAAATATTTTTGACAACTATTTGAGTTTTATTTTAATGTTTCCCAAAAATATTCGTCTTAAATTATAATTAAATTAACTAAAGTTAACTTTTTTCTAGTTGAAAGTTTTAATAAATTTTTTATCGCATTTCTACAAATAGAATGTGACTTGATATTGTATTGTACATACATATTGTAAGTATTCAGAATCTGGCAGACATATAGACAGACAGACAAATGAGGATGGGGGAGGGATTTATTGTTATGTACAAAGAGCGGATCTCAAATTTGTATTGCTCATAGAAAGAGGGTTACACCTTCAACACGTGTTATAATTTAGATTTTAAAGTAATAGTAATTGGAAAATCATAAATTATTATATGAAATTTTAAAAATTTTTCCTAAATTATTGAAGTTTTACATTTTTGTGTGTGTCTAATTAAGTACAGCTAGCTTATTTATGCAATGTAAACACAGTAATGTTGTAATAACGTGCTTATTTTTAAATATAAACCTAACAACTCATTTATACATCAACGAAATGAGAAATAAATCTGTTTTTAATAAACCCAAAGCCCAACATAGGTGCTATTAAAAAAGTCAAGTTTGTTTATATCTCAAAAATCAAGTGTGTCATGACTTTTTAGATATATTTTATTTAATTCTTCGTAAAAATATCTACATGAATCATTTCACATTTTTAAAAAAATATTTAAAAAGCTGTGGGTCAAATGTCAAAATGGCATTAAATTCGTCTTGAAATTCTACCCAACTTTGCAAATTTAACCGACTATGTAACTCTTATAAAAACAAAGTTATCCCTACAACAAATGTAGACTGTTTTCACCCTGTATATGATAGATGTAGCAATGCTTTATTATTCTACTCATGCAGTATTGTATAGGGTTGCCAGAAATCTTAAATGTATAAAGAGAACAATTCAAATCAAACAAGAGAACAAAAAGAGAACATTACGGAATAAATTGAAATAAACATATTTATTAAGAACAAAATTGCACAGTTGTAGAAAAAATAAATTATTCTTATATATTATTTCTAAATATACATAAATCAATAATATTATTTTCTTATACAGGGTGTGATTGATTGGGATTGGGACCATGCATTAGAAATATATGAAGAACGAAAAAGGGTAATGATCTGAAATTTTGGTTCTGACCATAATGGGATATGGTTTGTTTAATGAAAATATTTTCAAGATAGTGACATTTCCGGAAATGCCGGAAGTCGACATCGACTTTCTTATGTCAAATACAATAGTCTATCTTTCAGGGGTTTGGAGCAGTCCAATTTTTTAGTTGCTCCGCTCCCGCTCCGCTCCGCGCTCCAAATATTAATAAAATAAGTTTTTTATTTAAAAATTTGTTTTTAAAAACACAGCTAAAATTTTATGAGATATGTGGAAATGGACCAAAAATTACAATATTTGACCTTAAGAAACAAGTGAAGTTAAATAAATGAACAAATTATTGACTTCAGTTAAAAAAGTTAAAAAAAGAAAAAAAAGTTCTTTAAAATTTTTCAAAATTCAAATACAAAATAATGAAAATTAATATTCAGAAAAGTTACATTATAATAATTTTACTTCAAAAAAATCAAATTTAGTTTATTTATAATTTTATTAAATACTATACCCATGAGAATAATTCATTAAAAAAAAATATATTGTAGTTTATAATAGTAAAGTGGAGCGGTGGAGCAATCAAAATTCTTTGCTCCGGGCTCCGCTCCCGCTCCGGGCAAAAACCCATTGCTCCACTGCTCCGCGCTCCAGCTTCGCGCTCCGCTCCAAACCCCTGCTATTTTTTATTGCATTTTTGGATAAAACACGTTATTTTGGAGGGTCTATTGACAGCATTCCCTATAGATACCTAATTGTAAGCGCAGTCGTTTTTTAGACAATTGGACTTTTTTGAATTTTTTAAATGTTCATCGTGATTGTTAACAATATCTGCCAAGGCCATTTTGGAAGCGAAAACGCTCAAATTGAAACTATGCGTAGAAGAAATCTTGGAGTTCATACTGGAATTTTTGCAATAATGCATTACGTACAGCTTACAGGGTGTCTAAAATTTAACTTTCTTTTAATCCAACTTCAGACCACTAAAACTTTGTTATCAAATACAATGCCCAATTTATTTTTTCAAATGTTCTCTTTAAAAGAGATATTCTGGCAACCCTAGTATTGTAAAGTATTTTAATTAATACAATAATTGTAATGTAAATATATCGTCTGTGCAGTTCAATTAGAAAATGGTGCATCATAGGCTGCCTATGTGGAAGGCATTGTGATACCGATTTGGGTAATATTTATTGGTATTTTAAAACGGCACGTTGGTTCTAAAGAAAATATTTAATAACATACTTAGTCTTTTAACAAGCTTATTATAATAGTTACGACAGAATGTGAAGATCCGCAAACTAAGAAATTGTCGCAAAAGAGCAAAAGAGAGTGCTCAAAATTTTTAATTTATTATAGCTATATCCATAAAATTTTAGTTAAAGAGCTTACACTAAAAAATATGTTGAAATAGTTGCCTAAATAAATTACAATTACATCAAAATAGATAATTATATGTAATAAATAAATTAAAAAATAGCATAAAATTGTTTCTTCTGGGCCAAAGCTAAATTAACAGTGAAATTTGGGGACATTTTTTTTGGGGGGATTATTTGTGTAAAATGACAAAAAAAAATGGAAATCATTTACTTTTACCAGCACAGTACATAAAAGATTATTTTACAGGCTGTGTTGAGTATGATTTTGAATAAATCTTAAGTTATCAAAAAACGCAATGCACTTTATCAAATGTTTAATCATGACGAATGCAAATATGCGATAAGGATTAAAAATATAAATTGCTTTTAAAATCACGTTAATACATGATTAGATTTCCTACCAAACTTTAGTTATACAAAATTATATTTCTGCAAAAGTATAAACTTTAAAATTAAAGAAGTTAGATCTTCATGATAGTAAATATCGGGGCACTTGATAATCTAATCGTAAAACCGACTTTTTAAGTACATTATATTATTGGACTTTGTTCCTCCACTAGTTATTATAAATACTTATCAAACAAAGTTTGCCATAATAACTTTATAGCACTAAAAACGCTTGTCAACAGCTTTAAAAACATATATTTCTAGGCGCGGTATAAAAATTATATTGACCTGAAAACATTGTTACTTAAACTAAAAGTAAACTAGGTCTTTTTACCAGATAACAAATTTGAATACAATAAGGTCTTAATTTTGAGTAAACTTGTGTTGAAATATTTCAATCAATAGGAAATCAAGCGTTGGTTGACTTAGTCTAAATATTTTATATTTGCTTATAATTTAGATCACGGAATATTACCTATCAGATTTTAAATAAAATTGAAGTCAAACACTGCACATATTTTACACATATTAACATGATCAAACTATAGTATTATTTTTGATTTAAAATTAAAAACAGCAAGTTTTGGCAAAAAATTTGCCTAGAAACATGTAAATGATATGTTATCTTTGTTCTAGAAGTATAAATAGATTTTATATTTAAATAGCAATAGATTTACCATAGTGTGTATTTGTTTAATAGAATGTAAATACTTAAAATGTGTTTTTTGCATAATTTTAACAATGTAAAATGGATTTTTTGAGTATTACGGTATTTTAGCAAGAACTATTTAAAAGACTTTTTATTTTAAAATAATGTGGATTAAAATATTTAATATCTAGTTTTTTCCTACACCAAAAAGTGTTAAGGACCAAAAAACGTTTCTAACCAGGGAAGGTCACGATATGTTGTCGCTAGAATCTGATCAAGGCTGTGTTTATTGCATCAAAAACACCAAAACTAAATGTTTTGCAGAGTTACACGTACCACTGGCCATTTCCTTCGAAAAAATAGGGGAAAAACTGAAAAGTTGAACAATAAAAGTAATTTTTGCGATCGCGTTGGCCATGAAACTGTCGGAGATAAAATCGAATTTTTTCTATTTACCGATTCGGGCATCCTTTGCAAGTAAAATGGTGCAAGGTTGTTGAAAAAATCTTAAACGGTTCCGGAGAAAAACGTCCAAAACGAAACCTCTGCAAAAGCGCTATGATTTAAGAAGTTGTCTGTTATAACTAAATCTATGCGACTTGCATAGGCGTTTAACATAGAGGAAACCGTTTTTACAAGGGCCTCGTTTTTCGCGTTTTTCTCCGGAACCGGAAAAGATTTTTTCAAAAAATTTGCACCATTTTACTTGCAAAGGATGCGCGTATTGGTAAATGAAAGAATTTCGATTTTATCTCTGACGGTTTTTTTGCCACTCCTTTTTTATTTAAATGCTACCCCGTGGACATAATGTTAATTTTTTCGAAATCTATCCCTCAAAGAGCAATACCCTTTTTTGTAGCTTTGCAGCTACGCCACTGATCCAATCAGCAGCGCTTGCGCGATGTAATGTTATGATTCGACTATTAAATAATCTCTTAAATATCCCTATATATTTCGTAATTAAGGATTAATTTGTTAATACTTCCTCAACGAAAAATGAGAGCATGATGATTTGTTAATAAATATTATGAGCTGAATCTATTATAAATTTGGTTATGTTCATTGTTGACGATTACTTACAGAGTACGTCGGTGATTAATACAGCGATCACTATTAATACGAAGGACACTATGTAACTCCATGTAATCATCTTAATTCCAAATTTTAGGATGGTCTGGTATCATAACATGTCGCCATATGTTTATTTCTTCAGTCTGTTACGATTCATCTAACCTTGTTAACAAAGTTAATGTGTTCAACTTGATTGCAGGAAAAAAGTTGTGAGAAAGAATTTTATAGTTTGTCGTACCATCAGCCTCAAAATTTGATTCTTAATTTTCTTTTACGTCACATGAAACCATAAACGTAGAAGTTGTGTTTAAAAAATTTATTTTTGTACAATATAATACAACGACATTATTTACATATAATTTTAATTACTTGTAGTTTTAATCAATTGTATGTAATTAATTGCAATCACAATTAGCAGAGCGTACATATAATCTCATATGGTAATTGGAGTTAATATACTGGTTTAGATTACACATATTATTTATAACTTAAATATAATACGAATAAATTGTACAGGTGTAATACATTTATTATTCTTTGGTAAGAAGTGGGAAATAAATGCATGCCCAAAGAACTGTACAAGTTATCAATCCAATTAAGGTATACGCCCTGGGTTTGTCCCAGCCTACTAGGATTTGTTTTGTTGCGGATTTGTTTTTTCCATTTTGCGGAAAAGTAATTCCCACAACCTAAAGAATATTATTACAGTAACACTTTTAGAGAATTATATGATAATAATTTTTACTTACGTCATTCGATTTGTTGCTGGTTGTCAAAATCTCTGTACTTGATGTGTTCATTTTGGTTTCCTTAAATCATTTGACTTGTTGATTAACAATGCAAGTATCTATTTGTGTTAGAACACAAAATAGGGGCATTCAAGATAAACAAATTGATAAATTCTTATCATTAAATTCATCCAGAAGTGCTTTTATTATAAAACGTGCGAGACAACAATTGGTGTTAAAAAAATAAAAACATTATTATTATCAGTTGTAGACTTGAAATTTTTGTAGAGTCACAAGAGGTGTAATAAAATAGTCGTTGAAATGTTTTTTATATCAAATCATCCTCAACTATGGTGCATGTAAATTTAAAATTTTATTTTTATAAGGTAGTTTAAGTTGTGGTTATTTAAATCAACCAACCAATTGCAATTCCCTTTTAGGCCCGATTATACTGGTGTTAAAATACAAGTTAATCCCTAAAACCAGGCAATATTAGCGCCAATTATGCTGCAATTTTGCCTAGTTCTAGGGTTAACGTGGTTTAATCCTGGGGTTAAACCCATGTTTAGCGCTAAGGCCTGATTGCCTATAAGTTGTACCTGGGATTAACCCTGGGATTAAACCACGTTAATTCCAAAACTAGGCAAAATCGCAGCATAGTTGGCGCTGGTGTTGCCTAGTTTCAGGGATTTACTTGTATTTTAACTTTTAACACCAGTGCTACTTTGTGCAATGGAGCTTTTAAATCTATTAATTCGCTGAGAATTAAAGTTGTTGAAATGCAATGAAATAAAGGATTAACTTAATTTGCTATTATCAGTCGATTGTCATAATACCAGAAAATGATAAAAATCGGCGTATCCAATACAACAATGACATGAATTAAGTTCAATACACAATAAAATGGACTGTTATTTGTTTAAAATTAAATCTGTTTTCTTATATTGATCTAAAATCGCTTTTAAAATTAGATGCTTAAAATGTCAAGATTTTTATTTACTGTTTTATAATCTGATAATATAATCTATGAAATTATCTACTGGAAACATTACAGTTAATTAATAAATATAAATCGTTTTTAAATTGAAGTAGTTAACTGCTCAATATACATTTATTAAAATAATCATAGCTTTATACTTTTTAAACGACATTTAATGCATGTTAATCTCATTTTTATACACCGAATAATTCAAATTCAAGGATAAGATTCTTCCTTATTATTAGGCATAAAGTGTAGGTTTAAATTTAGCAACAATTGGAACAGTTTTTTTATTATCGATTTCTCAGAAAATGTAATTCTTGATAAAACTTGATGCATGACCTGAATCTAATTTTAGAGATGTACAAAATTTCATATGACACTAGATTTTAACGATTTTAAAAATATTCGCAAAAGTAAAGTGCCCCTGTTATAAGAAAAAAAATGAAATTGTGGGAAAAAATTGTTTAGAAATCAAAAATATGACAATACGAACTTTGACGTTAAAATTTCATTTTTGAATTTTACGGTAGTGTCAACATTCAAAAAGTTTGCAACTAATGGAAAAGTTTTTTATTACCTATCGATTTCTCGTAGAATTTTATTCTCGATAAAAGTTGGTGCATGGTATAAAACCAATTTTAAGTTAAAAAAAGCTCAATAAAAATTCATACGACACTAGCTTCTAGCGATTTTAGAAATATTCGCAAGATTAAAGTGTCCTTATTTTGAGTGTTAAAAATGAATTCAAGAGAAAACGATATTTTATATTGAGTAAAATTTTTAAATTCTAAAAGTTTTTTTACTTTTTTAAAATTTTTAAAATAAGGTCACTTTTTGAATGGTTTTGAATGGTAAATTCTTCAAAAATAAAAATTTAAATTTTAACGTCATATTTCACCTTAGGTCGCATTTTTGAATTCTAAACAATCTTTTCCTGTGAAGTTTTTTTTGTAACTCTTAAAATAAGGCCCCTTTACTTTGTGAATATTTCTGAAATCGCTAAAATCTGGTATCGTATATATTTTTGTGATTTTTTTCCCATCTTTTAATTAGTTTAAGTCATCCACTAACTTTTATCAGGAATAAAAGTTTCTGAGAAATTTTTAGTGAAGACTTTTTCATTTGTTGATACATGATGCTGTATAGAAGATATAATGCAGCGTGAATAATGAATAAATTAGTTGTAAAAAATGAAAATAGTCAAGTTTCTTAAATAAATCAATGGTTTTTGATTTCTTAATAAAAATCAAATTTTGGATTTAGGACGTCACTTGGTCTATCACTGCGATCATCGCCTTCTAACGATTCTCGACCCTGTTTAAATAAACCTGGCCACTTATAAACTATGGTATTATCAGAAAAATTATATCCATAAACTGCTTGAATTTTATGTAGGATATTTTCCATAATTTTTTTTTGTGAGGAATTTAATTACTGCACGAAACTCAGTATTGAACCTTTCTAAAAGTAACGCCAATATTAACTCAATCTTTTGACTATTGTAAATGAACTAATAAGACAATCAGCACGAAATTTTGTTTTTATGTCTAAAAATGATCATCTGATTCAAGAAAAATATCTTTAGCCCGACCGCTTTTTACCTTCTGTCTCATTCCGCGAATATAAAAACACACCCAGTATTTGTACTGATTTACTTTTTCTTTTAAAATTCCATCTATTGTTAAATTTATTGTTATCTTTAAGGTTTTAGAAATCACCATAAATTTGATTTTTTTAGATTACTTTTGCCCATATCGGTTACAGATATCTAAAACTTATTCTGAGTGATTATTGTCAATCAGCAAGAAATTCAGCAACTTTACGAAATTTAAACCTTGGCTCTATCTCCAATAATAAGCGAGATCCCAATTGTCGCGTTTGGATTTGAATCAGCATGTGAAGCTATCCATAGAATCGAGTTAGAAGATCAGAGTTAAAGTTATCAGAGTCGTAATATCAAAGGTTCTGTTTAGTAAATCTTACCTGTGTTTGTTTTCCAGCTAAAACTCCTGATTTTTCCCCGTATGTGCTTGTACTTACACTCAACACTTTCAGTAAACGACAAATACAAACTCTAATTAAAATGCTACACACTTTCTTATGATTATATTTTTCTGTGCGCTATTACTGCTTTTACCGACGTTATTTTGTTTACTAAATAATGTTTGATATATAATTGGCATAGTATGAATACATGACGTTTGCGTGGGGAAGATTACCTTGAAAAGAAAAACGAATTAGTTATGTCATGTAATGCATTCAGAATCGTTAATGTTGCGTGCTATGAGTTGGACATCCAGTAATGTTTACAGAAATTGGATTTCTAGGAATTATTTGTAATGCATCAATAATTAATTACCAAAATTAAAAGCAATAAAAGGAAACTTGGTTACGATCGCTCATATTCGTACGATGACCGGAGTATAAAGTGAAAGTGTTTGTGTAGGTACATAATTAGTTAGTAACAGGCAGAGGCAGTGTACATTAGAAAATAGTTTGCTTTTTTTGCGCATCAGTTATAAAATTCATGTAAATAGTTTTTGTTAAGCATTTGGAAAAAGTAAACTATAATTTATTATAAGCCCGATGCATATGTAGTAGCAAGTACTGTACAGGGTGGTTCAAATTCGATGGAATTACATACATACATAGAATAATTTTGAAAACGGTTTTGAGTTTTTCCTAAAAAACTGTATATTTTTGGTAATTTAAGGGTTTTTCTATCATAACTGTTGAGCCAGATACCAATGTAACCCCATCAAATTTGGACCACCCAATTTGGACCGCCCTGTACAGGGTGATCAAAATTTGATGGGATTACATGGGTATCTCGCTTAATAGTCAAGATAGAGAAACGGTTAAATTACCAAAAATATATAGTTTTTTAGGAAAAACTCAAAACCGTTTTCAAAAATATCATTTTCGGTTTTTCGATTTTTCAGTTATTGGAAAAAAACAGTTTTTTTGTCATATTTATAATGTGTTCTATCTCCGTTATTGTTGTAAATATCGAAAAAAATGTTGAAGATTGTTTTTAAATATTATTATGTAGACTTTAATGGTACTAAGAAAAATTTTTTACGCTCTCAGTTAAAAAGTTATGACACAAACTTACCTTTTATAAAATGGAAGCTTTAGTTATCTATAACCTATTAAAATTCGTTATTTTTTTCCAATTTCAAATATATGGGGTTGATGCATTTAAAAACCTTTGTAACTTGCGTATAATTGAAAATAAATACATCAACCCTTATCTCTTTGAAATGAAAAAAAAGTAATTTAAATAGATCATAGCCAACTATAGCTTTCATTTAAAAAAAGATAAGTTTGTGCCATAACTCTTTAACGGCGAGCGTATTTTTTTTTAAATTACCATCAGTCTTCATGAAATTATCTAAAAATTATAATTATTAATTTCTTTGATATTTACAACAATAAAGAAGATATAACACATTATAAATATATGACAAAAAAATTGTTTTTCGCTAATAACTCAAAAACCGCAAATGTTAGATTATTTTTAAAAACGTCTCTGACTTTTTCCCAAAAAACTTCACATTTTTGGTACATTAACCGTTTCTCTATCTTGACTGCTAAGCGAGATACCCATGTAATTCCATCGAATTTGGACAACCCTGTATTATCCAATCCAACAATTTTTCAAGAACTGCTTCAAAATATATTTTAAGTATTTATTTGTGCCAATTGATGTGTCACCTGATAAAATAATAAATTATGTAAGCACAACTAAAGTTACGTTAGTGAAGGAATTTTCTGAGGCCAATCACACGTGGAGTGAAAAAATAATTCAAAAAATCGTACAAAATACCTATCGCTGCAAATATTTATTAAAATAAGTAATGGATTTTCCGTCACATATTGATTTCTTGGAAAATCGGTTTGACTTATCGGCTGACAAATACAATATTTATGCAACATAAAGTAGCAACTACTTACCGAGCGAAAACAAAATAATATGTGCTGAACAATAATGCACAATATTATTATTTTTCCCAGCATCGCGTTTAAGCATAATTCGTTTTCGAGTAAGGTATTTTGACTTTAAAATAACAAAAACAGTAAACACACTACTGTATTTAACCAAGTTATTAGTTTCATTGTAATACAAAACAGGTAAATGCTATATAATGAATTGCTAAACAAATTTTTATCGTGAGAACATAATAAGAGCTAGTTATATAACGTTTAAAAAGTTGATAACCTGCAGAGAATTTTAAATTCGAATAAATTTTAATTTTTATATTAAATTAAATGCCTTCGTCTTTGTTATGCGCAACAGCTTAGCGAAGTTCTTTTTTTTTCATTGTCTTTGGTGTTCTATTAACAACAAAGTGATAGTATAAAGTCTGAGCAAGAAATTTTTGTTCATTTAATAATTAACTTTCATTGCGAATTTACTTTGATTAAAATAATTACAACTATTACAATTTGTTTAATTGAGGGGCACATATTTTTGATTGGTAAAATCCAAATAATGAAGATAGCACAGGCCTGTCTTGGCTTTTTTCATTTCTTAAGGTACATCACGTTTATTTTTCCTAATTGTACCTACAACATTGATTTGATTGTCTAATAAGTATTTTGTAAGTTCTAAACTCGTAAAAAAGTTGTCTATTATATGATTGAAGCCAGTATTATGAATTGTACGCACTAGTAAGTTTACAATTTCGAATCCAAGATATTTTTGTGTAGCTTCTCCAGGCTGGTGTCCCACATACTGTGACGTGCGCTTATGCAACGTCGTTATTTACTTAAAGGTTTTGTTGCTTTTGATGTGGCTCGTGTCGTCGGATGCTCTGGAGGACTCCTTCACGTCGTTTAGCGTAGTGCACCAGGTCTAGAGTAGCTGTAAGGTAGTGAGGTTGGCGAAATTAAACAACATTTACTTTGTGATCTGTGTTTATTATTCATATTTTGTTCAATATTTTGTAGTTGGAGTTTTAACGTAGATTCGTATGTGTGTGGATGCGTTTGTATGAAATTACGTGTGATTGTGTGTGCAATCGAATGTTGGTGTCTGTATGAAATTATGTGTTTTATGTGTACAATTAAATGTTGGTGTAGGTGTAAACATTGTGTTTGTGTATGCGTGTATCTGTTTAAACTCCAACTAGGTCTGTCGAATAGCGAAAGCTCGCCCATCAGACCTCTTTGTTGGAGTTGGTAGGAAGACTTTATGGGGTCGATCGATAAGCGATAATTCGCCCGCAGACCCCGCTCTAAAGTCCATAAAATAATTGAGCCGTGTGCTCTCTTAGCGAAAACTCGCCCAAACTGCACGTGCAATGGCCCAAAGGGTTACAAGATAACAGGAGCTTCAGAATCTAGCGAAAACTCGCCGCAGAAGCTGGCTCTGTATATCAGGTGGAATGTGTATGATTGTGTCGTGTGGTTCTGTGTTGAACCCCTTTATTTTGACATACACATCTTTTTATACATGTTTTTGGAAGCGTGGAGTGAAAAATAGTTAAACTACGCCTATTAGTCGCTCTGAACTAATTACAATCCTAGTATTGAATAAAAAAGGCGTAAAACAAAGTTTAGTCGTTTGTTAATTCGTTATTTAGTTGTATGCACAGAGAGGGGGTGCAATCCGGATGTTTTAGTTTGTTACTGACTGTGCCCCTCCAAAACTAGATTATCTAACCAAAACTGATTCCTGTTTTCACCCCACCAAAATTCCTAAATAAAGTTGTACACGCTAAAATATGTTAAACTGCATTCAAGTTACATCAAATAATAATAAAATTACATCTATGCTAATATTTTACAAGAATAAACATTGTCATTAAAAACGATACAAATTACATACACTGAAAGAGGTCATGGCCCTTTTAATAAACTAACAGGTGTTCCCTTAGGAATGTTCATTGAGTTTGTGGTTCACATACAATATTTCAATCATCAAGTCATTCCATACTTTCTTTAGCCGACCTAGCTAGTAGGGTTTGTCGGTTTTTAAAAATCGGTTTTGAAAAACCGGTTTTTATGAAAAACCGGTTTTTTTGAAAAAAATTATGTATTCGAAAAACCGGTTTTTTTAACTAAAAAACCGGTTTTTAAGCCTAGATTTAACACGTAAAAAATAAATATCTACATAAAAATCTGTACACTTCTGCTTCATTTGCAAAATCCAAAAAACATTGTTACAAAAAAATCAAACGTATTTCCGCTGGCTTCAAGAACCGATGGATATAGTCAAGTTATCGGAAAAAATATTATCTAGAATTTACCCAAATTCTGCTATAGAATTGGAAACAAATTTCGATGAAGATGAAGATATTATTAAGGGTTTTTGGATTTGCTGTTTTTGTTAAAGGTTCCTCGATAAATCTAAGAATTGATTTCTCCATCTCTTCTTTCAAGACATTGTTTTTTCCATTAAAGGCAGAATTTGCAGTATTTGAATCAACTAATAAAAGAATAAAGAATTTGGGCACACTGTTTGAAGCTTTAAAAACAGTAAGACTCAGCTCAATAGTCAGCGAACCAGTGTTTTCTGTATCTGGTAATTTTGTATCTCAAATACGAACCAGATTAAGTCATGATTCCGTAAATGTTTTGTGTTTTTAAAATCATGTTTTCTAAAGAAAAAAGCAAATTAAAAAAATGCTATTTATGGTTTGTTGGAAGTTTAGAATTTTATTTTTATTTGTTATCTTATTATTTGATTTATTTGAAATTTGTTTTATATTTTATAAAATTATGAAATATAAATTATTTTATTATGTTTTAATTGTTTTTTTAAAACTATTCGAAAACCGGTTTTAACCGGTTTTTTGGAAAAACTGGTATTCGAAAACCGGTTTTTCAAAAGTCGGTTTTTGTATAAACCCTACTAGCTAGCATACCATCGGTCCAAGTACCGATAATTTACGATGTCATTTACTATTAGTCAGGCCATATGCCCACGAAAAAACCCCAAACACCCTGACCTTATTTTTGAGTGTATTATTTACGTATTTAATAACGTAACCCTTCCATGGCTAAGCTAATGTTTTTTAAGAAATAGTTGATAAGAAACAAACTAAACAAACTTAAGTTTAAAAATATTCTTTAATTTTAAAATTCCCACGATAGTTTTGGAAGCCAGAACAATTATTGAAGGTGCATAACTTGAAAATATTGATTTTATTTAAAATTATTTATATTACTAATGCAGCCGTCACAATACACAGTTCCCTCAATAGGAAAACCGGAAACTAATTCACATATCCAAAAAAATTTCAAACATATTTTGCCAAAACTGTGTTGTTACTTGTCATATAAGCTGTTATTAAGCTATGGGGCTCACAAGCCCTTGATGTGTGAATATGGGGTATTACTAAATAAAACTTTAAAAAAAAAACTGTCAAAATTAATATGCAATATTTTTTAGAAAATATGATATATGTAAAAAGCATTAAGTGAGGCAGGATATCAGAAAAAAAGCTGTAGATCGAAAATTACATAGAAAGTAATAGGTCGCTGGGCCTCTGAGGCCCGCGATGTGCACCCTAGGGCCCGAGGATCTAGTCTCGTTTTAAAAATACGGCTTATTTTGAGAGCCAAACAAATGCGGCAGCATACGGTTTTCTAGACTGTTAAACTGGTCTTCGAATGATTCTGATTATTTTATTACTCCATCTTACTTGTTATTTACTACTTATGTTGGGTGTATTCTGTAATACTGTTAAAGACTTTTGAAAGTGCTTTTTGTATCGTTGTACTAATTAGATGTAATAAATACACCATTTCCTCTTTTTGTTGATATTTAGTTGTATGTGCAGTATATCTATATGTATGTTGAACTAGTATTTCATGGTTTAAAGAACTATTGAATATTTTGCCGTGGGCTGTGAAAGTAACAACATATTTACATCCGAGTTTTAAATCAAATATCAGCTAACATTTAAGACGGCATATTGCTGTAAACATTTTTAGGGATTTCTGAATATTCAAATACTTAAATTCAACTATTAGGCAATGCGAATTGTTCTCTGGTACCTATTGTTGTAAATGAGCCTCGAAAATAATTTTAAACGATTACCTCTATTAGTTATATTATATGAAAAACAAAGACAGTTTATTATTACGGCCTTTTAAAATTTTCCACAACGTTTTTTTTTACAAAAATTTGACCACGTGTTTTTCAAATTAACACTTACTTAACCTTAGATATATTGGACAACTTTACTCTGAAGAAGATTAGGATATCACCTAGTCGAAACATGTTAGTATACCAATAAAATAAAAATGGGTTATTAATTTCGTCCTGTAAAACCAGACTTTCTTTTCAAAAATTCCTTTAAACAGTTTATTATGTAATACTTATTACAGGAATAACTAATATAAAGCAGAGAATGGGAAATGGAAAAAACTAACCATCAAAACGACTAAATTTAAAAGATTAAGGAAGTATTGAGATAACCGATAAAAGTTTCTGTGTTCTGTTTTTAAATATAAATTCGTACATCATTTTTTAAATGTGAATTAGAGACTGTGCAGATAAAATTATTTAAAACTAACCATTGAGTTTGTCCATGGGTTTTGAAAATATAGTGAATTAATTTCACAGTTTTTTTTTAAGACCGAAAAACTTAACGTTTCTTTTTATGATTTGCCAATCGTTCATAATCTGCAAACGGCATACGTGATGTTTGGCTGTGTTAACCTTATTAATTTACAATATTAAATCAAAAGCAATGCGAGTTTAAACTAATATCTCAAAATAACAAAGCGTTAGGTAATAAACTATATATTTTTATTTTAAACATATTTTAATCATACAAAGCTGCAAATCAGCTCATAAACAGCAAATAAGTTGTAAATATCACAACTGCCTGTTTAAAAAAAAGGAAGACATACGATTCTGTTGTTAAAAAAAATCTTAGACAAGTTACACAATAATACTAAAAACACTTAACAATTTTCATAATGGGATGTATTTATACAACTTAAATTATAGTTTGCTATTACAAATAACAATATTTTTAAAAGTATTTACAAATAAAAACGTTTCAATAACAAATAACAATCGTAAAATGCGTTATTCGGCTAATTTTTATACACGTAAAAATTAAGGTCTGTATAAATTTGCTCTAGAATAGTTTTAAAACCTCTTTAATATCACAATACGTCCATACTAGATAACACAGAATACACAATTATCCAAATTATTAATAGCACTATAGTACTTATTAGAGCGATGGTCTTATATCTATGCCACGGACTTTCGGATAGATCGGGACCTCGATACTTTTGCCGAACTGCTTGACAAACTTCAGGTCTGCATGATGGTCCTGCAGTGTCCCTGGAACCGTTTAACGCAATGGGGCTCTTTGTATCTCGTACTAGTCCTAATTCGGTTCCCCTTTCTACGTCCCTCTCGAAGGTGGGATTTTCCATCTGTAAATAAATACACCATTAATTTCAAATACATTGATTGTACTCAGTCGTTGGGACGAGCCGTAGGCGAGTCCTGAAAGCATACGAGTCCAGTAAAGACACTTTCTGGGTATGTTACGTATACTATTTTTTCCGCGTCCTCCATGACACCAAAATCATTATTGTCACCATACATAATTAAACAATAACTTAACAAAGTACAGGTGAAAATTTGTTTGGTTGTATAATGACGCTGGTTTGACAGCGCAAATCAACAAAACAACTCATCACTATGGCAACCAGCTACTTTCTGGCCTAGGCCAGTAAAGATGTATTTTTCAGCCTAAAAATTAATTGGAAACAACTGATTTTCTGGACGGACGCAGAAAAATATATTTAAAGGCTTCCCAGTTATCGCGTTTAAAATAACAGACATCATTTATAGCAGTTTACCAAACTTACAACAATCTCCTACCCCTTTTGGGAGATTAGTCTTACCCCTCTCGGCCGAAGATAGGATTAGTTTGGGGTAGTTTTAATTTATACTCCTACTATTTTATCTAGTTAAATTTCTAGTTCATAAATGCTTAAGTGAAATAAATAGTTCTGCCAAGTATCCCTTAAAAATGTTTCACGTACCCCTGGGGGACCGAAAAGTGCCCGTTTACGGACTACATAAACACTTGCAGTTACCGAAACTGTTCAAAAACAAATTTAAAGAAATCAGCTTCCAAAAAAAAAAATTGGCTTAGAAAATTAACATTTGGTAAAATAAGAGGCATTTTTCAAGTATTAAAATAAGAACTTAGATCTTGTTTCACAAAAAAAAAATGTAGAACTTCCCAGCAAGATTGTTTTTTTTGCAAACTATGACAACTCCATCAGGGTAGAACAGTGACCCTATGGATCATAAATTTTGACCACTGCAAAGGGAAATAGCCCTCTACAAAAATCGAATACTTAAAACGCAATGACCAAAATGATTGCAACCAATAAAATTAGAGATATATATTTTAGATTGAAATGTTCAACTCCAGCAAAAAAAACACTAATTTTTATTTTGTTAAACAAGTAATCTTCACATGTAAATTTCAGTAATTTGGGAGAACGGTTAATTGGAATTGAACAGACGTTTATTTGAACAGATATACTACATCCAGTGTTCATTCGAATCTTTTCCGCTTATTCGGGCCAACTTGCCGTTTAATTAGGTCACTGATGGACGTTACTGAACACGAAACTTTAAATAGCGCGCACGCTCGTAGCATACAGATTATCGGCCAGTCGTTTATTTGGGGCAAAACTTGAAAAACATAAACAAGTCGAGTGTTTAGCCGGAATTTGTTTCGTTTATTTAAGCCAATCTTTTAAGTCAGTTATTGTGTCTGTTATTTTTTGTGCGTAATCGGATTCTGTTTGTTTTCGCTGAATTAGGATAGTAGTTTAATTGAACCAAAGTGATCTAGTCCCGAAAATAAAATAAGTGAACATGAACCACCAAATATTCTAAAATAAAACGGTTAATTTTGGTGGTTACCATGATTTGTTAACGTTTATTTTGAGTAGAATTCTCCTGCTGTTACCTCTTAAACTTTAAAATGAATTACACCCGGTAATTATTCTACTCTATAGGAACATTATTATAACTATATTATAACAAACCATGGTAACCAGGGGTTTGGAGCAGTCCAATTTCTCACTCCACCTCCGTTCCACGATCAAAATGCCTGATCCAGCTCCGCTCCGGCATCAAAATGCCGCTCCATGCTCCAAATGTTGTTAACATTTTTAAAACAAGTATTTTAATTAAAAAATGTGTTTTTAAAAACAAAGCTTTAATTCTATCGGATATGTGAAAGTTGATCAAAAATTACAATATTTGACCCTAACAAACAATTGAAGTTAAATAAATGTTTGAAAGAACAAACAATTGATCTTATAATGTAGAAAAAAAAAAAGGAAAAGTAGTTTTTTTTTTTTAATTGTGCGTAATAAACTGGAGCAGTGGAGCAATCAAATTTATTTGCTCCGGACTCCGCTCCTGCTCCGGGCAAAAACCCATTGCTCCACTGCTCCGTGCTCCAACTCCGTGCTCTGCTCCTAACCCCTGATGGTAACCATCACAATTATTCGTTTTATTTTATAATATTTATTGCTTCATGTTCACTCATGTTATTTTTTACTTAAAAACTGTAGGTTTTGCAGGAAAAATTAAAGAATAAAAAAGGTTTCTAAATACATTAAGCTTTCAAATGATATTTTTAAATTGCAAAATTTCAACACTACAAAAGAGTTCTGATAAAAAAAAACAACAGCCAACTTTTCAGCCCCTTGTAAAGGTGGGAGATGATTAAAAATGTAACTATGCGAAACCTTTTAATAAGTACAAAACATCTACCAAATATCATTCTCGTAGATTTATTCAAATTTGAGAAATAATAAAAAAACAATTTTATCGCTCCCCTTTAGAGGGGAGTGTAACTCCGAAAGGAGACGTCTAAGAAAAACAATTATATAAAAGCCCCCCCCTTAATTTTCAACAAGGAATTACCTTCCGAAGTTTTTTGCAATATTTAAGAAATCTTTTTAGCTGTTTTTATTTTTTGGAAGCATTTATTTCTTTTAAGATACAGCAATTTTTTCTTAAGGATCCAGCATAAGCAATAAACATATGTATGTGTTATTTGGCAACATATTTCCATAAACAGTTTGTAAATTCTGTCTTTTTTCGCAACAAAAACCACCCTTGTTACTCCGAAAGGAGACGTCTAAGGAAAAAAAAGTATAAGAAAGCCCTCCCTTAATTTTCGATAAGGAATTACCTCCCGAATTTTTTCACAGTAGGTATTTAAGAAACACCCTGTATAGTTCAAATTGCTCTAAACAAATATGAATATTTTGTGCTGCCGCATGTTTTTGATTTTGGATTTTAAAATAGCGATATATTTATAACAGTTTTTCGAATTCATGTTGAAAACGTTTTAAATTTTGACATGCGTTTAAAAGAAAAACAAACCTTAGACCGTTTAAAACTATGTTGTTGTTTGTTAGAGGAAATATTATAATTAAGCACAGTAAAATCTTTTATAGGTAACACATTAAGTTAAAAAATATTTTTTGGCGAAGTTTGTTGAAAGATGAGAAAGTAAAATTACGTTTAAAAAAATTAAATTTATATAATAGCATGCATGGAAAGTCACCAATTTGTTGTATACCTACACATCTACTCGAGGTTGCTTTTAAAATGATTTGTTTGAACAGATTGGGCAACTTTTAATAAGCAAAACCTAACGATAAAATCTTTAATGGCGTATCGCACGTATTACAGATGGAGTATTTTTTGAAGTGTTTGTATTACGTCAATTCTTATTTCGTTTTAGAAAAAATTCCTACTGAATTTTAAATTAATATCTAAAGATTATAATGGATTTATGTAGGAGGTCATCGATAAAACAACGAGTGTTTACTCAAGACTCGAATTTTTTCCGAATAGAAGTTGCATTGTCTTTATTTACACCGTTACCCGTATCTTATTTGTTTAAAATTTCGTAATTTCAAATGTTTAAGTAACTTATTACAATAACGATAGCCACATTGTTTAGATGATCGATATAAAACGACAAATAAGCGACAATAATTTGTTACTATGTAAGTCTCAACAAACCTTACATTGTTATGACGGAAACAAACATTTCTTTGTTGTCACTATAAAAATTACACATAAAGTTTTATTTGGTATTCATGCAACTCTCTGGGAATTAAAAACATGTTAAAATAATATACAAAATTTAAAGACTCTTAAACAGTATAAAAAGTAACGTAAATATTCAAAAACAAAAATATTTTATCTAAATTTTACGTTAAAGCATCGTGAAATAAAAATGTAAGTGTATAATTATAATGATTTAAATTTTTATTTCTTTAAACATCATTTATAGAATAAACAATTTTTATGAGACCAATTTAATTTTTTTTTTTTAAATCAGGCACAAATTACTAAAATGTTAATGAACTAATATCAAGACATATTAAAGATATATTTTAAAAAATATTAGGACGATAGTTTCGATATTAGAATAGATTTCCTTTAAAAGAAGATTAATTTAACAACTGTCAGTTTTTTTATTAAATTTATAAACAAGGTGTTTCTTAAATTTTGGTAAAAAAATCGGGAGTCAATTCCTTATCTAAAATTAAGAGGGGTTTTTGTATATTTTTTTTCCTTGAACGTCTCCTCTCTGAGTTACAACCCCCTAAAGAGGAGCGGTAAAATTCGGTTTTTATTTTATTTCTTAAATTTGGATATAGGTGTACCTATGCAGGAGAATGATATTTGGTAAATGTTTTGTACATTAAAAGGTCTCCCATAGTAATATTTTTAATCATCTGCCACCTTCACAAGGGGCTGAAAAGTGCGACCCCTGCTGGTTTTTTAATCAGAACTTTTTGGAGGTGTAAAATTTTGCAATTTAAAACATTCTCTTTAAAACCTTGATTTATTTAGAAACTTATATATTCTTTAACTTTCCCTGCAAAACCAACAGTTTTTAAGTAAAAAATGAGTGAACATGAACCAATAAATATTCTAAGACAAAACGATTCGTTTTGGAGGTTACCATGGTTTGTTAATACTGGGTAGAATTGACAGGTGTAATTCATTTTGAAGTTTAAATGATGACAACACGAAAACACCTGTCAATTCTACCCAATATGAACATTAACAAATCATGGTAATTAAAAAAAATCGGTTTATTTTAGAATATTTATTGGTTCATGTTAACTCATTTTATTTTTTACTTAAAAAATTTAGGTTTGCAGGATAAGTTAAAGAATAAATAAGTTTCTAAATAAATCAAGCTTTCAAATATTTTTTTTTAAATTGTAAAATTTTACGCCTCTAAAAAGTTCTGATAAAAAAACCAACAGTGGTCGCATTTTGGGTGGGAGATGATTAAAAATATAACTATGGGAAATCTTTTAATAAGTACAAAACATCTACCAAATATCATTGTTCTACATACATCTAAATTTGAAAAATAAAATAAAAAACTAATTTTACCGCTCCCTTTAGGGGGCTGTAACTTCGAAAGGAGACGTCTAAGAAAAAAAATTGTACACATAAAAGCCACTTTAATTTTCGATAAGCAATTACCTCCCGAATTTTTGCAGTATTTAAAAAACTCCGTATATTGTACCTATTAATATAAAGCATCTTTTTAGCTGATTGTATTTGTTGGAAGCATTTTTTTTTTAAGATACAGCATACAGCAATTATTTCTTAAGGATCCAGCATAAGCAATAAACATTTGTATGTGTAATTTGGCTACATATTTCGATAAACAGTTTATAAATTCTGTTTTTTTCGCAACAAATAAAATTTAATTGGTTTTGAAACCATAACATTTTTATTATAAGCGTGATTCTCAAAAATGGCAAAAAGTATAATATTCCTGATCTTAAATATGTGCCGATGGTTATCAAGTTTTACGTTTCGTTTATAATAATTTTAACCGCAAAATACTGTCGCAATTCTGTTTAAAAGTATTTAATAGGTAATTTGTAGATAATGCTAAGTAGATTTTGACTAAGATACTATTTTTTAATTTGAGTGGTTGCTGAGATGCACAGCAAACATCAATCAAAAATTGCTTCATAGTTGACTGTAGCCGTTTAATCTTTGTTTTTCTGATAGATATTAATTACATATGAGTTGTTTTTGTATCCTCGATAGGGTTAAATAAAATGAAAAATATGTACAAAATATAAAAATTTATATAAAAATAATTCAGACTTCGAAAACTTGATGGATAGTGAAGAATAGATTATAATGAAATGATTGTTCATATCTTTGTAACTGTTCATATATTTTTGAAAAAAGCGTAGTAGCTTGATACGTATTTGTATTTCCATCAAAAGCATAGCAAGATAATAGCATGCAATTTTCTCTTTAACTTAAAATATTTTTGCACATATTTATACCAATGAAATAACCTTCTGTGATATTTTTATGATGTTAAATTTTTCAAATCAATACCAACTAACATTATAACAACTCATACATCATAAAAATCATTAAAAAAATATCAGCTAACTATGATATTAATTTCTAAAAATATATAAAAATGGTAACAACATTACATCTCGACCAAAATCTACGTAAAATGATCTAAAATATACCTATGTACCTACAACTTTTTTAGGTCTGCCATAATTAATAAGATATGTGTGTGTTAAATTGTTATAATGTTTTTGGCAAATTAATTAAAAAGTTGTAACACTACTTAATTTTTAGATTTAACTAATTTTTTTTTATAGTTCTGCTAAATTTTGCAAATTTAACCGACTCTATTACACGTATTAATAAAGTTAACAACTTTAAGTGGTTGATAATTGTCACCCTTTTTGTATAGAACTTTTTTTTTAATAATGTGCTTATTTAAGTTCTATTTCAGTACATTATAGATAAATGTACAAGGTCAATATTACCAAATCTATTTATTATGACACATTATAGTTCGTGTCAGGGACCGCTAAGCAAATCTCGTTATCTGAACTTATTTTACATGTAAGAGTTTTGAATTACTCTTTAAACGACACAAAATTCATTCGAGCGATTTTTTATCAACCAAATTTAACTAACATAATTCTAATCCCATATATTTTTATCTAATGGCACAAGGCAAACAAAATCAAAGAAACCGATTCGTTTTCAAGGCCCGAATAATTAGTACAATTATAAACTATAACATTTTTATATTCTAAAGCAATTTGTTTGTTGTTAAACTTTCAAAGTCGTATTTTTTTTTGCGTAACCATATATGTAAAATAGATAAAAACTCATTATTTTTTAGTTCACTACTGTCGAATTCTGGAAAGAAGCAGTTAAAAACAATTTTCCCTGTGGTCTCAGAAAGTTTACTATGTCATGTAGCTGTTAAACCTTGTAAGAAAGCTAACAAACATATTATTGAAATATTTTGCACAATAGTTGTATGCAAATATGATGTAGAAATTTATTTATTGTTTATGCAGTTAAAAACCAAAATTAGAAACTAAAGACAATATTTTTTTTTACATTAGTGGGTCGGTTTGATGCTTAAATAGTGTATACTGTTTTTCATAAGTATTAAGCGAAACCTCCTACCTTTGTACAGATACGCGTTATCACCTTTACTTCTATTTAAATACATATATCTTTACATTTAACACGATATACCACTATCTCTTAACGAAAAAGAACATGCATAATTATTGATACTGACGTGATGTCTCACAGTATATCAATGAAATTTAATCGAGTTTATAAGTACGCCGCCTTAGCAGTGTTAAAAGAAAACAATGACACATTTTGTAGTAACTTGTAACATTTAACAAAACCCATACAAAATTTTTGTTGCAAAAATAAACGAATTGTTTTCGCAATACTCAAACGCAATATCTGGAATGTGGTTTGAAGTATTTTTAAAACAGATCATCCATATTTTTCTTTAAAAATAAACGAGCAATAGAGGAAACAGGAAAGATCAGGCAGGGCAAGTTAATGTAAGAAAGTTAAATGAAGAAAAGATGTCATACAAAGTATAAAAAAAATTAATATAAGAATAATAAATCATGATCTGTACATCAGTTTCTCAAAAATCGACAATAAATACCATGCAAAATATAAGTAATTTAATTTTTCGATTTCGATTTTAATGTCGAAATTTGAAGACATTATATTTGAGCGTGAATTGGGCCACATTACTGTATTCAAACTTTTTGAAATGTTTTAAGCGCTTTTGTATAGTTACCAAGGCTTCCGGTTAACCAAGGCAAATAACCAAATTTCACGAAACAACAGCGGCGCCGTGCCCGGGAGAAGAGTTTTATAATTTTCACCACCGCCCTTCTACGGTTAATTAGCGTGAAAAAAATAATTTTGGGGTGATATGCGGGCCGCTAAGAGCCTGGGGATTTTAACCCCTTCCCTCTCGACGGTCTTGTGGGTAACAATAATATACCGCAACAGGGATATTTTTTTTATTATAAGAGCACGAGTCGCGTAAATCAGCAACCTTGGGCAACATTACAAAAATAAATTAATTGACGTCAAAAAATCGACCAGTGTTGCCAATTTACAAAAATAACAACGTAGAAAGCTAAGATTGTTACATTTTTAAACAAAAATTTCGTTTATATTTTGAAAATATAAAAAAGGTTTCTAAATACTTTTTTGTGCGATCGTAGAAACAGTTGTTTGACGGACGCGTTAGCAACCATAAAGTACAGCATTCCCGGCCTTATCCTTAGCAACGGCCGAAAAAGACTTTTTCGGCCGCTACAGCGTACGAAAAAGATCATTTGCATTAAGCAGAACGGAAAGCGCACGTGCGTGTCTGAATATAAGTTCTCTGAGATTTTGGCTTCCCCGCTCAGGGTAGTGACGTAGAGGTCTTTAGGTTGTTAACTGTCAGGTAGTTAATAACCTAATATTTTCGTGTTGATACTGTTACTGAATACTGAATAAAAAATTAGTGTTGATTTACGTATGTTCTACGTTGTAATTAATAATTAATCAGTGTTTAAATTTATGAATAAAACATTACAATCGCACAAAAAAGGTTATTTAAATTATGTACAGAATTATGCAAGTACGTTTCCACCGCTAACAGCATACGCCGTCATCTGTCAGTGACAGAATGTCACGTAGTTTCTAACCTATATTTTTGAAAAATACTAAAAATTTAAATTGTTTTTAGATCGATCGCACAAAAAATGTAATATGCACCTCAGCCAAAACGTACTTTTACTTTTTTACTTACACGTTTTGGCCTTGATACATAAATAACTATTTTAAATATACAGGGTGAGTCACCTCTCTGGAACTAATAGCAACATTTATATATCAAATACAACACCCCATTTTTCATTTAATATTTTTGACCGCCTTTATTTAATTTAGCTTTACATCAATATAAAACACTTCAAGTTTTTAGTTTAAGTACAGAGTTGTAATTTGGTAAGGACATGCAGAAAACATTGCTCTATTCGCTCGATATGAAAAAGTTTGAATCACGCATACAGGGTGTTCATAAATAGGTGGCAACTTCCATGATTTTTAAAAGCTCGTAATTCAGTTTTTTAAAATGCAAACCCCTGTATTTTCTTACGTCATCGAATTCACCTTTAAGAGAGCTTCATTTTTTGTTAAATATGTCCTATGCCCAAAACTCATACTTTTCGAGATATTCGACATTTTTTCCGTGGAAATCGAAAAAAACCGACTGTTCACTTCACTAACGTCAAAAACTTGTCATTTATTTCTTGAATTATTGTATTTTCACAATTTCTTCAAAGATTTGCACTTTTTTTTGGATCAAAGACTACTGACGTTACACAAAAACTTTTACGTGATTGAAATCAGAAAAATAATTTTTTCTAATTTCTTTTAAAATTCATCCCAATATTGCTAATTAAACCGACTCTTTGACTCATATTATGACAAAGTTATCCACGTAACGCGACAGTAAATTGTCACCATGTATGACACCGACTCCGTAAGGCTTCAAAATCGAACTCCAAAAGATAACACAATTGCACCTGTATTATGCCGCACGCGTGCTCAAATATAATTAATAAGCATATTTACTTTTTTTAAAATCATGGTTGCGTTGAGTCTGTTGTTAATTCCTGAAGTAATAATCCAGCAGCTGTAGTCACTATGAACTTGATTAGATTTCCGGCATCGTTGACACTAAGATTGCTGAAGCACGAGGTACGACTATAGAACTGATATTTCATGTCCCACCATACCACTAACTCAATGAAGGTTCAACCTCAGATAAGGCTATCGCACGAAGTGGTCACAAACCGAATGGTAAACAATTATTCTTATAAATAGTATGGTTTAGAACAAAAAGTAACATTTTTGATAACGCATGTAACTACACTCACTATTAAAATAATCTAATTAGCATAAACTATATCCAGAATATTATAATAATTAATAATTTACATAGTATCTAACACTTGTGGTAAGATTTAATCGAAGTGGTAATTGCTGCAACGTTTACATAACGCGTTTTATAACTGAATTACATGATAGTTTATTTTCGTATTGAGAAATGTCTCAACTATTCAATTTCACCGAGTCATAGTAATGACACAAAAATTTGAACTGATCTAATTGAATGGAACGCGCACCGAAGTTATATCACTTGGAGCATATTTTTCTAATCGAAAAGTATTGTGCATTGTAATTCTTTTGCACACCGAAATAAGTATGGAATATACAAGCGCTACCAATTATTTCGTACACTGTATTTTTCTAGAATTACCGGGGAGTTGCTTTCTCCAAATTTTCAGTAACGGGTGTTGTATGTTTAAAGGCAATCTAAAGGGTTTTTAAAAAGTGCTTCCATCCATTGGTGGAATGAGTTAATGTCGAAAACTGCTACACGATGATGAAGCAAAAATAAATTTTTATAGGAGCTTGCTATATTATTACGATTGTGATTTGCGTGAAGGTTTTATTTACAAAATAACATCAGTAAATAATATTGGTTGTCCCGCAATAGGATCGACATGGTTTAACAACGTGTTCTTGTGATGATTCTGAGTCGAAGAGCTCCAATCTTCAATGGTTTGTAAAGGAAGTGACAAATTAGCATGTTATTGCATTTGTAATTGAACGTTATTATCATATCATTTAAGGTTATACTAATATTATTAACGTAAACACTATACAGTAGAAGTACAGTGACCCCGTCATTTACACGAGTAATTGGTTCCACAAAAACAGCGTTTAAATTAAAACCGCGCAAATGGAGCCATCGAAAGCATAGATACTTAAAAAGGCGTCTGTTCGATATTTTCGAATATTTTACTCTTGCTGGGCTGCAAAGTTTTAAACTTAAGTTTTTTATTTTAAAATACATGCACATGCAGTACGGCCCTGTTCAAAATTTAACTCGAACTTGTTTTTAGGTAGAGAATTTTATTCTAAACAAAAAGTGTCTCTTGAATTTTCTACGTACCTGTCACCATTTTGCGCGAAATTTGATTTATTTTACTATTCTAAAAATATCGCGATAAGCAGAAAATTGCAAGCTGCAGAGTAAATTCTAAAAATGTGGATCATTAATCGTTAATTTTGCAGAACTTCTTCCGTCATTATTATCATGTTCTGTTATTAAAAACTCCAAAAATCGGTAATTACTTCTTTATTTCGAACATTACTATAAGATTTTTTTTTGCAAGAATAGTAAAATAAAACAAATTTCGCGCCAAACGGTGACAGATACTAAGAAAAGTCAAGAGAAACTTTTTTTAGAATAAAATATTCTACCCAAAACCGAGTTTGATTGTAAACAGGTGCGTACTAGTTTTTTATAAAATTTATTGAAACTGAACCCTCACAACTTCGCCACTGGTTGCTTGTGGGGCTTGACGTTTTCACCGAATGTGGTAACTTGTCAGGTGGTGCTGTATACCAAATTTGGTTTAAATATATCTACTGGTTAGGAAACGGATATGTAACAGTTATTTTTTCGAAAATTTCAACACCCTGTATCTTTAAAATGAAGCGTTTATGGACCCATGTTGATATGGAATATTTGCTTTAAAATGAGTTTTTGTATCGACTGTTAAAGTCCTGCTACAAAAAAAGTGGACCACCCTGTATATGTAAAACTGATAATCAAATCATTTTAGGGTTTCCTGTAGAAATACTTGACTAGTTTCAAGATTCGTCTCTTTAACAAAAGCAATTTTGCTTATAAAACATTTATTCATAAGATTGCTGCAGCGTGCAGATGAAGAGACGAGATTTTTCAAACTGACCTTGCCTTAACCCAGGATATCCTTCGAAAAATTATAAACGGGTTTAAATTAAACTTATTAATACTAATAATTTAATTAATTCAAATATTTATCTACAGTACATGAATAATGTTGAAACAGGAAACGTGTTTCCTTGGTCGCGTGCGAATGTTGTTCGTATATATTTAATGCCATATTTGAGAGGAAAATCCATCCTGTAATAGTATTTTCGTCCCGAGCTTCTAGTTTTGAAGCAGCCAATTCAGGGGTGACGATAGACGCCGCCGGGCCCGGTAGAAAAATTTACATGAGCCCCCAGTAAATAAATTATTTAAAAATTTATTTACTAAAAAACAAATTGTGGGATGGTGTCCGAGCCCCTGTGAATCCAGAGCCCGGGAATTTTACCCCATCGCCCGCTCTCTCCTTACGACGGCCCTGAACCAATTACAGAGGTTTTTTTCGTGCCAAGTAATGATTTGGTTGCAGAGCTTGAAAATTTCGGACGTGAAATAGCTATGAAACAATATAATGTACAGCTCCTCAAACTGCCATACGACTGGCCCCAATTAACTGTGTCCCAATTCGATTGGAAACTCTTTGAACAGAAGCAGTTGGACTGTGGCTCTGTCGTGGTGTTTCGCACTGTTCTTGTCATACTTTAGCGGTAATTCTGATAAAACGGTTAACGATACTAAAGACGCGACTGTTTGGAAAAACCGCTCTCGATCAAGAAAATATATTTCCAATCACTTCCTTTTTAACAGGTAATCAGTTAATGTTAATACCTTACAACTACTGCTTCTATTAAGATTATTAACAATAATACAACCTCAAATTTAATGGCAATAATGTACAAAACACAAATGCAATAAACAGCTAATTTATCATTTTCCTGATAAATCTTTGCAGTCGGATCAACGTACTTCATAACTTTTCGACTCTAATGCTAGGCGCTACAATGAATCAGTTCTGCAACAGTTTCATCAGCGAATGGGTAAACCGCGCTCACATACGCAAAACTGAATCAGGAGTCGCATAGATGCAAGCATACAAGCAACTAAATTGTTTGGTTTCAACATGGATTTCTACGAGTTAGCTACAGTGTGTGCTCTTGAGATGATAAGGAGGACGAAATTCAAACCTATATGACACAAAACACTTGTACGAAGTTGCACAATCGTTCAGTTTGTGTCAAGACACTAACTGTTTAGTTGCTCAAATTTACAGTTGTACATCAGTTGCATGTGAGCGCGTTGTAATATATAAGCCAATCGTAATGATTCTCGCAACCAAACTGTTGCACAACTGATAATTGCATGTCAACGCCTAGTCTAAATAATCTCAAAAATACATTGCGAAATCATGTACATCCTGTTGCAGGGCACCCTGCTTATATTTAGTTGAAAAATCATCCAGTTTCTAAGAATGTCTCCTTGGAGAAAATTTACACTCGTTTATAATAAAAATATAATCTTCTGCTATCAAAACTAGTATATATTTTCTTTAGGAAGAGATTATTTATGGTAACAAGATAATAAATTGTTTACCCTTTATGTCAATAACCGAAATTCACAACGTTGTTCAATGACCGGGTACCCGGGTACCCACCTACAGATTTTTTATAATAAACTTATGTATATTTTTGTAAATACAATGACGGTTAAATTATTCAGTTTTAAATTCTAAATATTCTAAACAAAAATATGAAACATTTTTTTTCTCTCTTTTGAATGAGATAATAAACAAACCAGATATACATGTCGTCGGCATAATGTGAAATTCGGCATTTTGTAAAAACCCGTCAAAACGAGCAAATTATGACTTTCTCTTAACCTCATACGTTTGTTTTCATATAAAAAAAAGCTTTAAGCAACCTTTAACCTGACCCTCATTCATTTGGTCAGTAACAGAGAGTCAGGTTAAAAGTTGGTTAAAGTTTTTTTAAAAATAAATTATAAAAATGAAGCTAATATGTTTGTTGTAACAGAACCTCCAAATAAGTGATTTATAAAATAATTTCAGACTTATACAGTCATAATTATTACTGGTTCATGTCACTTGTGCTATAAAGTAGCAATAAAAAGTGCAGAAAAACTAAGAGAGCAAAGAGCATGCCATAACAATAACAAAATGTAAAAAATGTGCCTAAATAAACAAATATAATTTTTTTCCCTTAAATAGACATTAGTTTTTATTTGTTTTATCATCCCTGTAATTATATATTAGTGTGTTTAATCGATAATTGCTCATAAATCTCACTTTTCTACAGGTGGGTACCCGGGTACCCGGTTATTGAGAATGCCTACGTGAACGTTGATCTGATTTTTTTTTTTCCTGGACGGGAAAAAAATATATAAAAGCATATTTCGCTTTAGAAAAGGTAAAATCGCTACGATCTGGGGGGTTTTCAAAAAATAAACACTAAATCATTGAAAAATATCACCAAAAGTGCTTAGGTCGGCACCCGATTACCCGGTTATTGACATAAGAAAGGCAGTTTATAGTTATTTAAAATTAGGTACTCCAATATTTAAAAAATTTATCAAATATCAATAAAATAAACCACAAAAATTCACTTTCACTACTATTGAATTTTGCTACCAGATCGTTGAGAAGAGTTGAGTAAAAATGCATTTTCAGTTACGTCACTTTAACAATTAAAAACAGGTTTATAAATAAATATTTATATACGGCATAGAATTTATTTCATATTTCTTTTGCGTGTAACCATTTCTAATTTAACCTTGTCAATAATATTCAAAATTACTGCTATTTAAAAGCAGCAAATTTGATAGAAATCTCAAGTCATCGGAGATGTGCAAAACGCACATTTCAGGAATCGCGTAACTAGTTCTAAAAATGTGCAAATACTGAAATACTCACAGCTAAATTATATTTGTCACTTTTCCGACCCATTGTTGCAGATAACAGACACTTTCACTAAAACTTGTTTTTGCTTTACAATAAGCTAACAACACACAACTGACTGGCGTACCTAGTTTTTAAGGGAATCACATTTAAGATACGCCAATGACGCACGGGGTGAATCGGAGCGACCGTAAATAAAGAAAAAAATAACTTGTCTGATGCGGAAGTTAGCGGACGTGGTTCGCAAAACTACATACAAGAATATACTGAGACATAAATCGCATTGATTCGTTTCAAAATACTTTCACTTTCAGTTTTTATTACTCGTTAGATTATAGTTACTTGTTTGGTGTGTACATTTCAATAATGGTATTAGCATCAGACGTTTGAATATGAATGCACACAAACGCGCAATGAAAAATGGAATTACAAAATTTTATGATAATATAAAGAACTTTAAACAGCTCTTTAACCTTCGCAATAGCTAAATACGCGATTAATTTTAAAACTTAGCATTACACAACATACCATGAATTGACCAAGGTTCCAGTAATACGTCCGCTCATCTTTGTTTCCGTTCATTTTTTACGTACTAACTATTTTCAAACGGACATGTACCGATATATATGGCTTTTACAAAATTCAAATTCAATAAAATCTGTGTTTTTGTGCCGCAAAATCGCTTTATTACCATTGTGGGGCTGATATAGTTAAAATAGTTAAAAAAAACTTGTTAGCTAACTGGCGTAACTAATATAATCAAAGTAGAACAACAGCTGTAAACTGTACCTCGTCCGTAAAAGGTTTACTTACTTTTTAATTAGTCTCGGCGTGGAATTTGTTTTTGAGGTTTGTTGTACAAGGTGTATTAAATCTTTTTTTTTGCACAAAGAAATATTGTTAGCGTATTTCAAAGAAAGAAAAAAAAAATACTCGTAGTTAATTATGGCAAAAGTAGAACTGGAATTTACGTTAGAGTCGTAAATTTGCATTTGTTTGTAATGATAAGATTATTTTTTATATGACGAGGAAAAAATATGTTGATAATGGTTATATTTGCCTTGCATTTGACGACTTAAAAGTTTTAAACAAGCGTGTTCAGTTTTAATGCAGGTAATTTATTACAAAAGACGCCATGGACAAAACGTCATACGGGCAATCAATAATATTTATACAAGTAATTTCATTAATTAACCAATTTTTGGTGCAAATTGGTCTTCACTAAGTTTAATCAAAGTCTTATTTTATTTTTAAAGTAAAATTTTAAGTAAAGTTTGTTTAAAATCGAGTAATGAATTATCAAACAACTTAACCTGTAATAAAATAACTGTACGAGGCCGATGTATAACAAAAATAACAGCTTAAGCTGTAACTATAAAAGTAAAATAATATTCTAGTAATAATTATGATTATTTTATTACGTACTTATGTAAATACAGGGTATCCCAATAGTACCTATATTACATAATAAGAGTTGTAAGAAGCATATTACGCACGAGTGGAAAAGTTGCGCATGGAGCGGCGAGTGCGTATTTCCACGAGTGCGTAATTACTTTACAACTCGTGTTGTAGCATACTTTTTCTACGATCACACAATACATAAGATTTTACCGCCTTTTTAGCTAATAGTAAACACACACTATGATACTCCTTTAGAATTGATGCTTGTACGTTAGCTGTTAACTGTCAAGTTTGACGTAAGTCTACTTTGACATTTCTAAACATTTTGCTTACCGTGCGTAAAGACCCACTTACTATGCATGCAGGCTGTACGGTAGAGTCATTTACAATGGCGGTCGTAGAAAAAGATTATTGCCAACTCGTAACCCAATTTTTTTTTTTGGTTTAGTATTTGTTAAAAAGTTGTACTTAATTGCCCTTTTCTAATAAATACAGCACGTTACATAATAAAAAAATTTAAAGCAAAACTGTAGCATTCACAGATATCAGACTAGGACTTTAGACAATCATAATTAATGGTAAAAAATACACAGAACGCCTTGTACTACAAAAGGCTTAAAATGTATAATGAATTACTTGTGGAACTTAAACAAACAACGCCGATAACAAATTTTTAAAACTTATACATGAAACCTATTAAATTAAAAGTAATGTCGAGTGTTAACATATTAAGAGAATATGTACAGACAAATATACAGTGTGTCCAAAAGGTATGGAATATGCTATATATCTCAGTAAATATCCACTTTAGGGAAAAATGTTTTGAATAAACGTTGTTTGGTACTTAATTTTCCCCCATAAGACAATTTTTTTTTCTTTCCGAATAACAAAAGCGCAATGAAAAACAATTGAATTTTTTTTAAATGGCAAGGTACCCCTACACTATACTCATTTGATAGATTTTTTTCTCTTTTCAATAATGGGGTCCCCTTAAAAATTAAGTGTATGCTAAGAGGCCGGAGAATATCGAAAATTTAAAAGATCGTATTAGAGAAATTATTCCTGAAATGGTTGGGAATGTTATAAACGGGTTTAAAAATCGAGTTTATCATTGCCAAGCTGTAAATGGTTCACAGTTTGAACACTTATTGTAGATTTCGTCAAAAATTTTTAGTTCTTATGATGTTTTTGTTAGAAATAAATACTAATCAATTAAAATAATTTTTGCGTTATTCTCAAAAAATTGCTTAAGTATGGGTACTAAAGTTTTGCATCATTAAAAAGAGAAAAAAAAATTCTATCAAATGAGTATCATTTAAAAAAATTGAATTGTTGTCATTGCGCTTTTGTTATTCGAAAAACAAATATTTTAATTTTGTCTTATGGTACCAAACAATTTTTATGCAAAACATTTTTCCCTAAAGTGGATATTTACTGAGATATATAGCATATTCCATACCTTTTGGACACACTGTATAAGCAGGATGCAAATTGTGTCAAATTGGCCACAAAGCTAAATAAAGATTTATAATTATAAAAAATTAACCCAACAAATCTTATATTTTATTACATGACAGAATAAGCTGTGTAAAATGGAAAAAGTATTTTCGAAATTTTGATGTATGTATATAAAAAGGCGTTATTAAATTGTTTTTTCAAATGACACTAGTATGGTTTAAAGTCAATATCAGATGGTATTTCTAATTATACAGGGTGTGTAAAAATTGGCGGAAGGGCTACACGGAGCGATGTTCTTCGTAAAAGTCCAAAATCTTAATACGAAAATGTTGTACCATGCTTCCTATGGCCTCAGGAACCATTTAAAGAAAAAAAAATTGGCAACATTGCATACATTCATTTGCGTTTGGACATTTTTTTATCAGCAATTTTTACTTAGGTATTCACATTTTTTGTTCGAACTGAAAGCCTTCAGTTCGTAAACATAGCTGCAAACGTTTGGGTATCGTAAAACACAAACAAGAAATAATTACGAGAAAAACAGAGATGACAGCTAAGGACAATGTTGCCATATGTATTACTGTCATTAAAATTAGTGATTTACATATTTTCAACACCAATTTTTGAAAGGAAGAACACAATATCTAGGAAAAAATACTATTCGAAATCTATTTTTATTCCAAATTGCAGCTTTTTCATTTGCAAGTATTAAATAATACCGCTTATTAAAGGACTAAATGTCAAAACTTTGAGGACCTCTTGCAGACACAGCAAGCGTGGTACAACATTTTCGTATTAAGATTTTCGACTTAGAATTTTACGAAGAACATCGCCCCGTGTAGCCCTTCCGCCAATTTTTACACACCCTGTATAGAACTTTTTACACTCTTGATAATTTAGATTATGCCTATGTAACCCGTTAGACATTTTGATATTCATCTCAAAAAAATTATGATCAAATTAATGTATTAAAATGTTTACATAATGAAAAAATAAAAACATTTCACTTCCTGATTTTGTTTGTAAACATAAAAAAAATGTAATGCATGTTTTGTCGAATTTTATTTTTAAGTAATTCTATTTAGACTATTTGGTCATTTAATAATATTAAAGTTTGTGTGGGTTATTTTTTTTAAACAATTAAGAAAATCGAGGTGCTAATAGCTTCTGGGTACATATATTATTCAAATTATTTAAATATGCAGCACTGCTTATATTGGAGCCGATTTAAAACGACCGGATTAACAATTACGTAACTATATCAATTATAAAACGAAATTTGCTACTTAGAGTGAAAATAGTTTCGTATGTAAATATTAATGTACATATTTTAATAACAAATTACTAATGAAAAATAAAAACCTTTCTTTATCCAATTATAAAAAAAACTACTAACAAATTTAGGAAGTTCAATACTTACACGCCTGCCAGGTGGATAGTGTTGATACATATTAATTTTTAACCCATCATTCACAATTTTTTTTCATAGTCTTTTAACATTGCAACTTTTTTGTCACTTTGACATAACAACTTGACACTGTCACATTGTGGTTAGAAATTACTTGCAGTAGGTAGTGACTTAAGGTCACTAGATTACCAAAGTAAACAAATTATCATCTCAAGTCAGTACGTTGTTCGGTACATATAAAACTGGTTGCCTGTTAAGTAAGTTTGTATGTCTGTTGAAGACAGGAAAAGCAAATAGTTTGATTGACGCTATTAAAACGTCGGGGGAACTGTTAACCGTCCCGCTTTTGATTGTGTTAAGTCAATAAAACGAAGAGATCTACTTGTATTTTACAAAGTACAATAAATAACAAATAGAAGAACGATATGCCAGTTACGTTAGCAGTTACGATCAGCATGTCTTAAAAAAAAGCTTTTAAATAAAAAACCACAATTGTTGACCGTTGAGGCAGTCAATGGTAAAGTCTGTTGCTATGCAAGAGATTCATTGAAAATGCATTTTGTTTGTTCATTGGTAATTTTTAACAATGATGGTGCGAAAATTTCTTAGAGGGTCTATACAGGGTGAGACAAAAAGAAGGGCCACCATTGGCATCTCTTAAATTGCAAAAGTGACTTAAATTAGACAAAATATTATTTATTATAAAAAAAACCATGGCACACTAGTTTCATAAGAACAACACTATTTAGCAAATTGCTTAAATCTTCATTGCAGTTGTTGATAACAGAAAAATATGAAGAAAAAATGTAGATACTGTAACAAGTGTTTAAGAGTTCTCTATAGTTTTCATTTGTCGAGAAATGAGAAATTTATTTCTCATTTCTCGAGAATTCTCGAGTCTCGAGAATTTTCATATAATATATAAATTTACATTTACCTGCTTATACATTCAATTTAAAAAGTTATATATCAATGATTATCACTCTTTAATAGTAAATTCATATATTTTACTTATTATTTTAACACATCTTGGACTGGCACGTAATAAATTAATTTTAAAATTCATCAGAAATTAATTTTTGATTTATCTATACATATAAAAGAGCTTGTTTGTGTGTTTGTTTGTTTGTTTGTTTGTTCGCTATAGAATCCTAGGTCCGTTGACCGATCGGGACCAAATTTTGCACAGTTACTATTTAGGACCTTGCAGATCTAACGCCAAACTTTAAGTACAAGCACATATTACCAATTAAAAAAAAAAAAATTACTTGGACGGGATTCGATCATACGTCGGCAAATACCTGGTCATAACACGATACGGCGCGGTGTATTTCACAAGTAAAGATTGTTTTGTATACAATTAGTAATAAATGTACATGAAGTATTATTTTTATTAGTACATTTTTAATTGAAACAAGACGAAAGAAAATAAATTTGAGTTATTATTCAATTTTTAAGCAATAAATAGTAATTTTTTAAGGAATTATAAGAAAATGAAAAGATAATTGATCAGAGTATGTCATTTGTGTATGATTTGGAATTATTGGGCTTATTCAAGTTAAAACAGTAATTAAAATTGTAATCGCCCGTGCAACGCCGGGTAAACCATCTTGTTATTTATAACGTCAAAACCTGGATTTTATTAATAAGTATATTATTTTATCGAAGATAGTAACCGTAAGTGATTTTAATTAAACATTATTATTCTAAACATTATGAAACACTGAAAACTTAAACATATATAAACAAAATTAAACGTTTTCATTGTACAGATTTAAAATCTTTTTTTATAAAACACGGCATCTAAAGTAATACTAGACAATCTATTTCCTTTTTTTTTTGTCACAAAATCGTTGGCAACAGAAAAATTTCGTTCGTTTTGTGTCGATGTAGGTTTTATTGTGGATAAAGCATTCCTGAGTAGTTCTAAATTTTTGGTTCTTGTATCTGGTGATTGAAATATTTATATTAAATTCTTGCTTAATAGTTTTTTTTTGTCATATACACTATGTTTCACTTAAACGAATTTTTTTTTCTCGACAAAAAACTCTTAATTTCTCGAGAAATGAGAAATCAAAAAAATTACTTTTTCTCGAGAATTTCTCGAGAAAGAATTCTCGAGAAAAAACACATAATTGTAAGGCAGTGTAAAATGGCAACATTTGGTTGTAAATTCTAGATAAATGTAAAAAAAGAAATATAGTTCATGTGACACCATTATACGGATTTGTATATTTATTTTAATAGTTCGTCTGAAAATAAATGAACAATTATTAAAGTCTTCAAACAATCAGTATGTTACAAAACAAAACAAAAATATGGTTTCGTGATTTTAAACAAAATACAAGTGAAATAAAAGTCAGTTTAAATCAATTTTTATTAATAATTAGTCTATGAAAATGAAAACGATGTTTGATGAATAATTATCTAGAAAATACTTATTTTGAATTTGTTAACAAGTAAACCTTTAAAAATTTAATAGATAGTTGGCAAATTACATGAATATTCAATAATTATTTTCATTTACTGTAATTTAATAAATTTATATTTATCAGTAATAATCGCTCAATTATTTTGCATTTTTTAGTATTAATTTGTAGTTACACACCGATAAGAGTTATTTGATTTATGAAATATGAATTTACCTCGGAATTAACATTCGTCAGCTTGTATCGTTTAAAAATATGCGGAACATAAAATCTAAATATGATGGGTATAATATTTTTTAATAACTGTCATTTTATTGCGTTTTACTTCCCTTATTATTTACTTGAAATTGTGACAACGAATTTTATTGGTTTACTACCATACTAGTTCCTTAAAACATTTTTATTAATTTACATATGCAGTGATGCGCAAAAGCATGGAAACAGACAAATATCTAAAATATCATTGAAGATACTACTATGAAATTTGGTATCTGAGCGTTATCGTATTTTTCGAATACGATGAAAATACTGACGTTGCAATACGATTTCCAGTTCAACAGGAAACGGACTCATCCTTTGAAATTTAAACAGAACAGCCTGTATATTTTCATTTTAAAAATTGTCGAAAATTCGCAAGGAAAAGATAAAATTATAACTTTCTTGTTTTATTTTTCAATTGTTCCAAAATTACCGCTGTCTACCTTCATAGCCTACTCGAAAATACTACGTTGCCCTAATAATTTAAAATAAAATCGCGATATCTCGAAAAATATTAGTTTTAGGTATAAAACATGGATATTGTTTTTGAATGACAATCAAAGTTTTTAAGAATATGTAAAAACATAGGGTGTTGTATTAAAGAAAATTTAGTTAAACGATGTTTTAAAGTTTCACAAGTTGGATCAAGCATAAAAACACCCTGTATAATATTTTAAAAATAAAGCTAGCGCAAAGTTTTAGTTATTTCATTATTAATCTAATTTTGAAACGTAGTTTTTCTGCCTGGAATAACTTAAATGTTAAAAAAAATGAAAGTGCTGTATCGCTCAAAATTTTCATAAAAATGTAAATTTTTCAAAAACGGTTGACTTTAGACCCATATAATCTTTTACATGTTTTAAAGTAAATTTTAAAAGGAATTCAAAAATGTAAAAATATACAGGGTGTCCTATTTTAAATTTCAAGTTTAGGTTCGTTTCCAGTTGAACCGGAAGTCGTATTGCAACCTCAGTATTTTCATCGAATCCTAAAGATACGATAACGCTTAGATACAAAATTGTATTGTAGTATTTTTAATGATGTTTTAGATAATTGTCTGTTTCCATACTTTTGCGCATCCCCGTATTTACAGGTGAACTTTCAAAGTAAAGTTTCAAATGTATAAATATTTTTTAGAATTTTTTAATGGTATTACAGTTAACAAAATTTTGTATTAAAAAATAATGCAACATTGTCTCTTAGCTCAAAATTTAAACAAAATTGAAACAATTGAATGTCGTCATTATACATACGTAAAAATATCTTCAACTGTTTCAAAAAGTTCTTGTATTTTTTTTAAGTAAATGCGTTAAATGGAAACATTCTGTATAATTTAAACGACTTTAAATCTCTTACCCTTTACGAAATCTCAGTGGTGGTCCACATATTTATAACATTATGTACGCGAATATATTCTTTACATATTTGTTTTTTTTTTAAATTATTGTGGATGTAAAAATGTTATTTAATTTGTTTATTTCACAGGAGGCATAAAAAAAAATTAGGAAATCCACGATAAACATTTAATGTTTAAAAACGACCTACCCGTATACCGCGTTCTAATTTACATTTGGCATAAAACAAGTGAAACGCGAACGTAAAACAAATGAACCAGGACAATAAACTTTTACTATTTTAATGATTTACGCAATTGTGGCGATAACAATGGCTTTTAAGTATACGTGTTATATCCACAATACCTTAAAATTTACAATTTTACTTAAAAAAAAAAAAAAAGAATTCTTACCGTTGCAGCTCGTGATCCAAGTAATTTTGCTAGTATAGTCTATTTTTCACTTTATTTTGATACCGTTGTAATCTTGTTTTTAACACAGTCTGTGGTCGTAATTCTGCGGGCAACAATAGAGATAAAGTGGAATTTTGTTTTTCACGTAGTCCCCAGAACAGTTACTAATTTGTATTTAATTATGTTCATGTTAGCACGTTACTGTACACACCAAGTTTTTAAAGCAGAGATGCACGGTGCTCGGTACATATTCAAATACGTTTTTATTGTTACAGATATTGCATATATTTATTGTTACAGATATTGCATAACCGAGTGAGTAATGTAGTAACTGATTTAATTATAAGTTAATATGTAACCACATAAAAATATCAGACACCACTAAAAATCACTGAGCCCGAGAGAATCAAATCAGTGTCTGGACTCTGGACTGTGCGTGCTTATTTGAAATTACAGGATTGAAAGTTGCTTCTTGTTAGCAGGTCTGAAGCAGGAACTGCAGCTGTGCTTCAGAATTCAGGGTTCAATGTAATTATTATCTTTACGATAATAAGTTAAGAAAATAGTAAACAAATTTTAATTGAGCGTTGCTGCTTTGTTCGTAAAACTGTCATACACTTTTAAAATATAGAAATTGCGGAATATAACGTATGTTTTTGCTCGTTTGCAGCTATAAATAAAATGCTTCTTGTTAAGAAATGAGAAAAACAAGAAACAAAAATAATATACTAAAAAAAGTGCAACCCAATTTTTATGCTTTTCCATGTTAACTACAAGTCTTTAAAAAAAAATGCACTCACACGTAACTAAATAGAAAGTTATTAACAACCTTATCAGTTTATTAAAATTACTTTACTTTTTTATATAAATCTAATATGACATTATACAGGATGTCTAGACACCACCTCGATTATATCGTTTGTTTTAAGAAATAACTTTTATTATTTCATTTATTATTAGATTGGGGTGAAAGCTAGGTACAGTGACATAAAATAAGTTCGGAATTTTGAATTACAGGGTGATTCAAAATCGAGGGCGATCATGGGGATCTCGCTTGTTACTGAAGATAGAGGGTAGGTTTAAATTTGGCAAAGTTGCTAAATTTTATGCTCATCAATAATATCAAAACAGATTTAACATAAGTTTTTGAAAAAATTGAAAAAAAAATAAAAATTACTTCGTTTATTTTTGCTATAGGTAACTTTTTTGTTTACATATTTTTTAAATCTGTAAAAATCTTTATGGGGCCACTTTTTATTTTACTATTAATGGCGCCATCAATATTTTGCTGCGCCGATTCCGTTTTGTTTTATAGGTACCTACTAAATTTTTAATTTCTTATGTGCGTCAAACTTGATTTTCATCTAGTTATTAGATATGTTGAATAAATGAAAACCTTTTTTTTCAAATAAATATATTGTTTATGTAAATAACATAATCATGTAATACATTTTTGAAATCAGAAAAAAAAAAGTTTTAGCTCACTGGATTAAAAAGTTAGTACCTATAAAACAGAACGGAATCGGCACAGCAAAAAATCGATGGCGTTATTAAAGGTAAAATAAAACGGGCCAGGTAAAAGTTTAAAAAACATTATAACTAAAAAAGTTGTAGCAAAAAAACGAAGTCATTTTTTCAGTTTTTTCAATTTTTCAACAGTTGAAGATATTTCAAATCTGTTTTGATATTATTGATGAGCATATAATTTAGCAACTTTGCCAAATTTAAACCTACCCTCTATCTTCAGTAATAAGCGAGATTCCCATGGTCGCCCTCGAATTTGAATCACCCTGTACATAACTTTTATGTAGTTCTTTTCCATTTCTGACCGCTTACCTGAATACGAAATTTCAGAAAAGGTATAATTAAAGAAGTTTTGCAGTTCGTGTATCGGCTTAGCTCTAATGCTTAATTACTTTCTGCAGTTCGAGTGATACCTACTTAAGTACAAGTGATTAAAATTGCTGCTGTTCGAGCGCATCCGAGAATCTACGTGATCTCTGGAACACTCTGTACATTCATAGAACTTACTAAATTTTTATGAGATAAAAGTTTTCTTTACAGTTGTTTAGGGTTTACACATAGTGCCCTTTGGAACAGCCTGCCAATGCAAATAAGTTTAAAAAACATTTGAATTATACATTTTTGGTAATTTCTTTATGTAATAAAATTGTTTTAATTAACATTCAATTAGAGACGAGCTTCCTATTTTAATATTAATTATTTTAAATCAGTAATATCTAGGTATTGTTTGATTGTAAGTACACTCCAAATTTAATACGTACCTAATCATTTGATTAATTATGTGATTTGCTTAATAACGTAAAGAAGCTAAATTAAAATGCACTTATTTAGTAATCGACATATTTTTTGTCTAATTGCAAAATCACTTTTAAAACTGACATTGTTTCATAAGTTGCAGCAAATCTTATTTATTTTATAAATAACAAGATGGTTTACCCGGCGTTGCACGGGCGATTACAATTTTAATTACTGTTTTAACTTGAATAAGCCCAATAATTCCAAATCATACACAAATGACATACTCTGATCAATTATCTTTTCATTTTCTTATAATTCCTTAAAAAATTACTATTTATTGCTTAAAAATTGAATAATAACTCAAAATTATTTTCTTTCGTCTTGTTTCAATTAAAAATGTACTAATAAAAATAATACCTTATGTACATTTATTACTAATTGTATACAAAACAATCTTTACTTGCGAAATACACCGCGCCGTATCGTGTTATGACCAGGTATTTGCCGACGTAAGATCGAATCCCGTCCAAGTAATTTTTTTTTTTAATTGGTAATATGTGCTTGTACTTAAAGTTTGGCGTTGGATCTGCAAGGTCCTAAATAGTAACTGTGCAAAATTTGGTCCCGATCGGTCAACGGACCTAGGATTCTATAGCGAACAAACAAACAAACAAGCTCTTTTATATATATATAGATAATAATAAATAAGGTTTATTCATAACAGACGTTTCGTCCTCCTTTATCGGGAACATCTTCAGGGTTGTTGGTTAAACAGAAACTCTAAAGAAGTCCCCGAAAAAGGAGGACGAAACGTCGGTTATGGAGAAACCTTCAACGCGGTTCCAACCCGGAAATAACTTATACAAATAATCTTCAATTTACCTATAAAGAGACTGTCTTGAAATTGCTTTCGGACAGGAAATACTTTGAAAAAACAAAGGAATTTTAAATTAAGTTTATTTATTATAATAACGCAATTTATTCGTGTAGCTCCTTTAGCATGAACAAGAATAAATAAAAGAGCTATTCGCACTTTTGCTACCATAACCATTGTTACCTTTAAAAAATATTTTTGTGACACAAAAACTTGTTTTATCTTGTGCAGGTTACCTTATTTTAACACTTATTTGCTATTCGAATTGCACAGCAACCACTGGCACTGAACTTGAAGGACATTTGATGATACTCCACCTAAGTGCAGTTATATCTTTAATTGCACTGTATATTCATATAAAATGTTATCAGAATGTATGCCCAAACGTAAATAAAACATGAAGCTAACTGTATTACACGCACCAAGAAAACAGCAAACAATTCTTTGCAATTTCAATCACGTTTGTCGGTATGTAAATGTGTCCAAGTGATGTGCACATAGTTCACAAAGTCAGTGGGACAAAATTAAATATAAAGCTTACCTTGGGTAAGGCCCATAATTAGTTCACCAATACTGTTCCTTTTATTTAGTCATATCCTCATGAAATAATAAAAATTAAATAAATATGAACTTTAATAAGAATCACATCTTATTTTAAATAAAAAATCTTCAGTAGAAATGCTACACCAGTTTTAACACTCTCGCATCTAGCAGTCTTATACAGGGTGGTCCCAGTGGCGGATTAACTAAATTGGGGGCCCTAGGCGCAATCTGATTTCGGGGCTCCTACCCCCCTTACTTAACGGTAACAAAAATTGCACTTTACGATCTGAAAAATGTTATTTTCAATAAAAAAATAATTTAATTCAACTTAACACGCTACTAGAACTATATCATACCTAATAATTAGACTAAGGTTATACAAACGCATTAAATAGGAACCTTCCTGGCCTTTAATTTTGCGAATTTACTAATAATGTATTCATATTCTAAAAATTGAACATCATTTTCAACAAACATAACTGATAACGCGTTTATATGCATATGACTTGGAGAACTACGCAAATAGTTTTTCACACTTTTAATACCGAAAATGATCTTCCTTCACTTGCATTGCAAATCGGTAACGTAAAAAAATCTTGAAGATGGTGTCCACGTTAGAAAATGTAGATTTAAGTCCTTCAATTAACACTCTATACATTTTAACAGGATTCGACACTTTTTCTTCTCGAATAAAGTTAATGAAGTTCATTTTTAAAATATGTTATGTCGATATCTTTTTCATATTTTAAAGTTAATTTTTTTACACATTCATCAAATTCTTCGTCGTTTATTGATATATTAAAAAAAAAATTGAAAATCTTTTAAAACTTCGTTGTAAATTGCGCTTCTATTATTCAGTTCAGATATAAGTTTATCGTAAATTACTTTGTAAGCGTTTATAACGAAATTTTGTTTAGCACTGAAATGTGTATCATTAGATGATGTCTCGTCGAACTGCAATTTTGTCTTCTTTTTTCTTCCCTTTCCGAAGATTCGCATTTCACGTATGTTTACTAACTTCACAGAAAAAAAAAACAAAAATATGTTAGTAACTATGTTAAATTCTTGACATAAGTTTCAAAACGTAATTTATTAATTTTTAAATGCCTAAAATTGTTTTAATAAATGTTTTCGTTTGATTAATTTATTCAACCCAGGATAATTGGGGACCATCGCGATGCGGGGGTCCTAGGAGCGCACCTAGTGCGCCTATTGGATAATCCGCCACTGGGTGGTTCACATAGAAGAGTCACTATTGGAATCTCGTAAACGGTAAGAGCTACAAAGAAGTTTAAATTAGACAAATTGTTCCCATTTCTAAGACCTATTCAGTCATGCTTTAATATTTAAAAAAAGTCTTTAATAACTGGATTATATTTGATGGTGCATTTTTTTTTTTTTTGAGGAAAGAGTTGTAGAGTTTTCTACGTAAAATGAAAACATTCATTTGTTTCAATATTGTTTAAATTCTTAGATAAATTACAAACTTGCATTTTTTTAAATGCAAAGAAACCATAGTTGGCTATGAACTTATGGAAAAGCATTTCCCCTTCTCTTTAGTAAAACCTATAAGGTTTAATGAATTTATTTTAATTTTATAGAGTGCCATCCATGAATTCAAACAATATCAAAACAAATAAATCATTTTATAGCGCGCAAAAAAATCTACAACTTTTTCCCCAAAAATATTTTTGTACCACCAAGTACACCTAACCGAGTTATTAACGATTTCAAAAAAATGCCCATTTTGAATTTTGTTTATTATCTAGCGTGCTATGAACGTTATTAAAACATTAATGCATCACTAAAAAGCTCTAAGAAAGGGAAACAATTTGTCTAATTTAAGCATCTTTGTAGCTCTTACCGTTTACGAGATCCCAATAGTGGCCCTTCTCTGTGGACCACCCTGTATATCTTACTCAAATAAATAAGATTACTACGGATGACATTTTTGGAATTGGTGGCTCTAGCATTTTACAAGAGATGTTTTATAAAAAGGATAATTGATTTTTGTACTAAAATTATTTATAATTAATAAATGGATCAAGGATTTATTAAATAATACCAAAGGAGAATAGGTTTCACCCCTGCAAGATTTGTGTTATTATGGTCATATTTAAATAAATAAGATAGCCAAAACTGCCTAAAAAATTATACATAATTTAAAGAAATGATGGATTATTTTATAATAAAATAGATAAAATTATGCATTTAGCGTTGTTTTCTCATTTTTAACTTGCAAGAACATTACTTTTTATATACAGACTGCGCAGATTATATGGGGCTATTGAAGTGGATATTTGCAATTTGCCAAACACAAATTCGAGACGCTTTTAATAAAGAACGAGAATTTTCCATAGTTCATGGCTTTATGGCTCTCTACAAAGATATTTTGGAGTAAATAATAATTGTCTTTGATATAAATAATTGCCAACGTAAATATTAATTACAATATAGGAGTAGTGTGGAACATACGACATCAATTTTGCTACCTATATTTTTTTGAGTCAATAACAATTGAAAAATGAGTATAAAAATAACATATCAATAATAAGATGATAGACAATCTTACATTTTAGGCTTATTTAACGTAATATTTTGGCAGAACTGCTCAATGAAGTTAAAATCTATTTAAATTCTATTTGTTTGCTAATAAATGAAAATAATGAAGTTAAAAAAGTTAATAAACATTTTTGTTTCTAATATAACTAATTCAAGTTCTCTAAAAACAATTTTGCTTCTAAAAGTTTACTTGTTTATAGAAATTTAAGGAAACTCAAATTGAAGTTTAGATATAATTTTTAGTACATAATAGGTAATTTTTTAATGTTTCGTATCTGGAAAAATGGAGGAAATTAAAAACTGGTATTTAGGAATTAGTATATTTCACTATAAAATACCATACATTAAAACAAACATTTGTGTACATAATTATTCTTTATATACAGGCTTCAAAATACTGTATGGATACAGTCACAAAATAAATTAATGCACTTTAATAAATAATTACTTTTTTATTGAAAAATCACTAAAAGTATAGGCTAACAAATCTTTTTCATTCATAAATTCAGCATTCGAAATTTTTGAAGATGGACTTCCAGTATATTGCAGCCATTTTTTCCTAAAAATCACATAAGTCATTCAGAAAATAAAAACTTATATAAACATAAATTGTCATTAAATTACATTGTAAAACAAGAACCTAAAACTATAATAAAACAATAAAGAATTCTTTTAACTTTTAAAAATCGTTAAGTTCATAAAAAAAGCATTTTTAGGATGTTAAAAATAGTTGCTGTAACAAAAGTATTTAAACCATGAAGATTATTGTTACTATTTGGGAATTTAATCGATATTGAATTTATTCTTTGATTTCTTTGCCATAAAATTGTCTTAAATATAGGTAGGTACCCATTCTTGGTACAACATAAATGTTTAACTTTAACTTACATTTCAGTTACTTTAAGTTTTTCCCCCTCAAGTACCCCCTGTACTGTTCCTTTTTCAGTATTCATGCACCAACCCTTAATCCCTAGTTTCTTCGATTGAAGTTGAGTGTACTATGCAACACAAAAAGCACAATGAAAGTTTGATCAATAAAATATGGATAACAGTAAATAATTAAATAAAATTTTAAGAAACTACTAAAAACAAGATCTTAAGGCATTCTTATTTTAAAATTACCACCAACGTGCGTTTTTTATAAATTTTAAAATGTGGACAGTTTGCAACTAACCTTTCGAAAGAAGACACCTGCAAAACAATGAACACAATTAATTGCATATCTTATTTTTCATATCGTATTTTACCTTGCACCCGGCCAAACACTTCAAATTCAACTGATACTAATTTGTTGGCGCTCATTTTTGAAGGAATCAGTGATATTAGAATAAGGGAGAAAAACAATGCAGTAAATAAATAATGTTCTGATTGGTGCATCATCTATCTTACCGGCACTGTCAAAAAAAGTAACGCTACCAGACTATAGAGGACTCCGTAACATCAGAACTACCTTTATTTTTTATGTATTTTAATTTAGATAAATACTTCACGCAAACAAAACTTATACACAGTACATTTTGGTAATAAAAAAATTGGTTTAAAAATTATTAATTTATTTCACCAACTGCTTCTTTTTATTTAATTTCGTTTTTTTACAGTCGAACAGCACGCAGCAGAGAAACACACCTTAACCTTTCAGTATCTGTCACTATGACGTAACCTGTCAAACAACAGTATGGAAAATGAACGGGGTTTCTCGTAATATTGTGGTCCAGTTTGCAAATTGCTTTTGTGAGTTACGTGTGTGGCGCGTGCGACATGCAATGGTTTAAAACTTAAGTTTTTCGTGATGATGACAATGACAACAATGTTAGTGTCGGTAGCAGAATTATCCAATATTTTTTCGGTACTTGCAGTGCTATTATGTTTTTGTGCAATGATTATGTTCATCACCAGGTTGGTTCGATACTGTTTATTATCTCATAATTTAAGAGTATAAATGCGGCTTAATCTTACGATAAAGTACCAATGATAAAATCTCAATATGTGTATATTATATTCATGCTATAATGTTAACCACGAACACACATTGGTGGCTACATGTAAGCAGCTTGGACACAATATTCCAGAGGCTGTGTTTACACCCAACCTCAAAAATACTTGGCAATTAGGATTCTGTTTTTGATTATCATAAATTTGTCTATTTCCGCTATTAAGCCAATCACCGATCCCTGAGGGCGAGCTTCCATACCCTAAGATTGCCCATCCTGAGGTTCTGATTTTATTACACTTTTTCCACACGAGGGTTTAGTTGGGCTTCTGACAGTATTTTTTTAATGTATAGTTTACCCTTTTGTTACTGGAAACCAACGACAGGTTATTGCTTTTTTTTGAAAAACATTTTTTGTAAATTTTTTAAAATTTTAATTCTATACGAGGACTGCCATAAACTTTTTGTTACATCTTGTGTAACATGTAATCACCATATTAGTTTAGTTAGCCCAACGCATTTGCGTCTTTACTTCAATGAAAATGATTTTAACTGCATTAAAAGTTATATTCCTTATCCAAAATGGGGATTATTTTTATTTTAATGGTTATGTAATGTACTTAAAATTATTACAAAGTTATATAAATGTTTTAAGTAGCAGTTTTTTGAAAAAAACAGGCGCCAGTATTGGTTTTTAATATGTCGTAAAGTGTCAGTTGATAATAAATGTACAAACATTGTTGGTATCCGCATTTATTGTAAAAAATACAACTTAACATTCACCCAAAAGTTGTCGTCCCGGCTTTCTCATATGTGACTTTCGAGGCCTTTATTATATCCATGTAGATTTACAGTTTATTAAACAGATTAAAGATTGTGCTTAGCTATGTAGAATGTGGAAAAATTGAAAAATTGGGATTACGATAAATCTATTGTTTCCTATAGCATAGAAATTGAAAATAAATTATTACTCCTTTTAGTGATGTATGTTATTATAATCATGAGATTAGTCGGTTTCCAAAATATACAAAACTTTTGTTACATACTTCTATTAAAATTTGGTCAAAGTGCAATAATGTACGTATATTTTAAAGTTTCATTAATTTGTCAGCCGGTGTTGGGATTATCATTGTCAGCTTTAAAAATTTTGGTTTTTAGTGTTTTTTTGGATCTCTAGATTCTTTACGCCGGTCTGAGGGAACCCTGGTTTTGCAATTTAAATTTCGCAATTTTGTTATACAACACCTAGTACACAGTGGGCAAGAGATTATTTCACCAGAGAAATATAGCAAGAATAAATGCTAAAGCAGGTTTCTACTTACATAAGTTTATCACTGTTGCTATTTTATAAAAGGTCAACCAAAAATTGGGGTATCGCGTAATGAAATATATGCATGTTAAAGGCCGTTTACACTTACGGTTTTGCACGTGGTTTTGCCGACTTGGTTTTGCATGTGGTTATGATCGTGTGTGTGAACGCCAAAACCAAGCGATTTTATTGACCTTGGTTTTGTACAATTTAATCTAGCAGCGCTAGATTTACACAAGCGTTTACACACACGATCATAATCACATGCAAAACCACGTGCAAAACCGTAAGTGTAGACGGCCTATTACAAATTCAAAGTTTTTTGTTCTTTCATTTTTGCATAAAGTATAATTTATACAGGGTGTTTCTTAAGTATTGCAAAAAAATTCGGGAGGTGATTCCTTATCGAAAATGAAGGGGGGTATTTCATATTCAATTTTTTCTTTAGACGTCTCCTTTCGGAGTTACACCCCCCTAAAGGGCAGCGGTAAAATTAGGTTTTTATTTTATTTCTCAAATTTGGATATATGTAGAAAAATGATATTTGGTAGATATTAAAAGGTTTCCCATAGTAATATTTTTAATCATCTCCCACCTTCACAGGGAGCTTAAAAGTGCGACCCCTGTTGTTTTTTTTATCAGAACTTTGATTTATTAAGAAACTTTTTTATTCTTTAGTTTTTCTCTTAAAACCTACCGTTTTTGAGTAAAAAATTAAATAAGAGAACATAAACCATCAAATATTCCAATATAAAACGATTCATTTTGGTGGTTGCCATGGTTTGTTTATGTTCATATTGGGTAGAATTGACGGGCGTTTTAGCGTTGTTGCCGCGTAAACGTCAAAAATTAATAACATCTGTCAATTCTACCCAATATGAACATAAACAAACCATGGCAACCACCAAAATGAATCGTTTTATGTTGGAATATTTGATGGTTCATGTTTACTTATTTTATTTTTTACTCAAAAATGGTAGGTTTTACAAGAAAAACTAAAGAAAAAAAAAGTTTCTAAATAAATCAACCTTTTAAAAACAAATTTTTAAATTCAGATTTTTAAGCCTCCAAAAAGTTCTGATCAAAAGACATCAACAGGGTCGCACTTTTCAGCCTCCTGTAAAGGTGGGAGATGATTAAAAATATTACTATGGGAAACCTTTTTATAAGCATACAACATCTACCAAATATCATTTTTCTACATATATTCAAATTTGAGAAATAAAATAAAAACCTAACTTTACCGCTCCCCTTTAGGGCGGCATAACTCCGAAAGGAGACGTCAAGGGAAAAAAAATATATGAAAGACCCCCTTAATATTCGATAAGGAATCACCTCCTGAAGTTTTTTTTGCAATACTTAAGAAACACCCTGTATATAAAAGTTAACTTTGATCCTACATTAATTTTTCTACTGCACTTCGATTTTGAAAAATTACATCAACATTTTTTAAGTCCTTTTCTTTTTATGCAGATTGTTTTTAAAATAGCTTAAACCAGCTGTCCTCAAACTTGTTATGTTATTGTAACAAAATATGCATAAACATTTCTTTCGTTTAACTTTAATTATTTATACAGATTTAATGATCTAATTATCATATTAAAATTGGTGTGAAAGAAACGGAAAAGAATGTTTTATTTAGCGAGTTTCTAAGTAAAAAAAAACTATAACCACATTGTTTTTAAAATGCAACAAACGCTCATGATGCATTTGTGTGTGAATTGTTTTGGCTTGTATTTTCGAAGGACCAAGTCCGAAGTGTTTCATGCATGGAAAATTTTTGGGTGTATTCGTTAAGTGACGAATTAATTTTTTATGAGTGTAAGTTTCCTTTGCTAATAACATTATTGGCGTCTAATGCGTCTAATTACGTAAATTAATGAAATATTGCAACACTTCACGAAGCAATTATCTTAAATTTCGTTATATGTACATACATTTAATTTTTGGATACGAATTTAGAAAGTGAATTTGGGATATACAGATCATTATTATTAAGACACAAAACATTTTAGGTGAAGTAAATCGTAATTATCCAACAAATGTTGACCTATTTGCTTTGCTAAATTACAGAAGGGTGGCCTTGGCAATTGTTGGTTAATGGTACCGGTCATTATTATTTAGCATTTCAATTTCATTTATTTATTTTTTATTAGCAGTTTATTAGAGCTACTTGGCAAATTATTTAAATAATTGTTAAAAAGCTTTAAAAGGTAATTTGTTTATGTACATTTGTTGCAAGGTGAAATAATGCTTTTGTGCTTATTTATGATAACAAAATCTTTAAAAATATAAATATTCATTTTTTAGTCATAGTGTGCCATTTTAAAAATTGTCTTATCTTAAGTAATATTTTTGTTTTAAAGTCAAGGTAAAGTAACAACTTAAGCAACCTAGTTAACTTAATTTTTTCTGTGTTTTAAATTGCACTATAAATGTTGTGTCCCTTATTTTATTTAGTAGGCTTTTTGTGTGTAAGTTGCTTAAGCTCAGTCATTCAATTTTAGCCTTAATAGTACCGTTATTTGCATTTGCCAAGTACAACCTGTTGCAGTTAAATTAGCAGTTTACTTACAGTTTATTTAATTTATTACTATTATTAAGTTATCAACAATTTAACGCAAAAATTAAGCATTAACAAATGTATGCAGTTATTGATAAATACCATTAAAGTTATGTTTTTGATCGGCGATTTCCGATTACTAATTAATATTATTCGTTGATTTCCTCCAAATGTCTTAACTTTGCCTAGTAAACATTTAATTTGTAATTTAAAAAACCTTCAAATTTATCCGAAGCTGTAGATATGCAGGGTCGAACGCTTAATTCAGGCTTTATGGGGATAGATAGAGAGTTGGTTAAATTAGAAAAAAATTACACATATAATATGCTACGTAATCTATTTACAAAAATAGATAGCGTTTGTTTTTCTCTAGTAAATGATATGTCACTTGTTTTGTAAAATTTTAATAAATTAATATTCAGGGTAAGGCGTCACTTATGACACCCCCACTTATTTTGTTATTGGAAAGAACGATCAAAAACAGTTTTAAATAAAAGTTGTTTGATACAGTATTTAATATTTTGTAGTTAAAGTGATGCATTGTTAAAAAGAGATATTGAAAAGTTAGTAAACAGCGAATAATTTGTTGATTTGGGAAGGTTTTTTGGGGACGCTTGGTATGTTTGTCAGGCAGTATATTGCGCTTAACATCTATTTAATATTGTACTTGCAAACAGCGAAAAACTACCTACAAGTGTTTAGCAAAACAAATTTAACATCTCCTTGAAGGTGAATAATAATGTAGCACAATTTCGCTTATCAGTCTTAAGCCAAGGTTAAATGTACTGCTTGCATTAGATCGGTAGCAACACTTCAAGGGTTTTTTTACTTTCACAATACGTATCTAAAAAAAGCTTTGTGATCGCAAATTTTTTAAATTAATTTTTGTAAGTATTTTGGAAGGCCGTTTTGTATTGGTTGCTAGGGATCGGTTGCTACGATAAATATGCTGATGGCAATATATTGCGCAATAATTATAAAAGCTAATATTGTTTCAGCTTAAATGGGTAATTACTTTTGTCATACGTAGTTTGAAGTAAGTATTGTGATCATGTGATCGCGAAAATGTTCGAATTCCAGATTTCGACGGATATACTCATTTTGAGGACCCCTGAAGTTTAGGGCCTGAACCCGTTGTAACTATTTTCGCGATGACGTCCGTGTGTGCGTATGTGCCAGACGTTTAAAATGTAAATTTTTTACATGAGTTATCGATAGCGCCTTCAAAAGTATATTCCAAAGTGCGTGCATACATTTGATTTTTTTTAATAATAACTTATATACAGGGTGTTGACTCGGATCACGCAACATAGCAATTTCAATGGTAAAATTTTAAAAGTCGTATTCTTGCTCCCCTAATTATTTTAGAAAAAAAGTGCAAATACGTTTTTTGTAGAGAAAAAAATTCTGTATCCATAAATGTAATCAATATTACTTTTTCGTTTTCCAATAACTGAAAATTAATCAATTACAAAACGCGTTTTGACAAAAATCTGTAGTGCCTTGGAATTATGCTATGACAACTGCCCAGCCTAATGTCACTTATACTGTCACTTTGACGTGAAGTTTATTCATAATAAACATTTTTATTGTATCTTGGAATGAAAACATAACTAACTGTGTAAAATAAATGTTTGATAAAATATAAAGGTTTTAAGAATGAATTTCGCGTCAAAGTGACAGTATAAGTGACATTAGGCTGGGCAGTTGTCATAGCATAATTCCAAGGCACTACAGATTTTTGTCAAAACGCGTTTTGTAATTGCTTAATTTTCAGTTATTGGAAAACGAAAAAGTAATATTGATTACATTTATGGATACAGAATTTGTTTCTCTACAAAAAACGTATTTGCACTTTTTTTCTAAAATAATTAGGGGAGCAAGAATACGACTTTTAAAATTTTACCATTGAAATTGCTATGTTGCGTGATCCGAGTCTACACCCTGTATAGGGTGTTTAAGTTGAAACGACAAGCCTAAATTAGTCATGTCTCAACTCTCTTAAATTTCTGTAAAAAAAATTACTTATGATTTTTTTTAAATTTTGTAAATATTGTTTTAAGAACACTGTAAATATTATAAACATTCGCATGAAACGTCATTTTGACAGGCGTATTTACGTCATGTTGACAGACATCATTAACAAAAATGAGGTTAGGTAGAGCTAGGGTTTGGGAAGATTCGGTCTTTTTGGATTCGACGAATCCGAATCGAATCCGCGATTGTTTTACGAATCCGAATCCGGATCCGAATCCAGTTCTAAAATAAAATGTTATACAATATGTCATAAAATGTCATAAAAAATGATTGTAAGGTGTTTGAATTTTGCGCAAATTTTAAAATTACAGGCGATTTACAATATTTTTGTTAGCGTTTGTCAGTTTTGTCAGTAGCGCATCAATATGTTTTGCTAACACGATATTAAGTTAAGTTATTAAAAGGTTTATACTAATAATTCAAACGGCCTTCAATCAGTTATAACGGCAATGTATTTCATTGTTAAAGTATGAAGTATAATAACAAGTATATTAGTGTATGTAAATATTAATTTACTAAAAGCTACAACAAATTAAAGTTTATTCTTTAATAATTAAAAAAGTCTCAATCTCTTAATGAGTAAATACATTTTATAAAAATTTTATATTTCATAATATTTAATAACTAAAAACAACAATAAATAAATGAAAATACATCCTCTAATAAATTTTGGTAAGAAAAAATAAGTATTACTGATTGTGAGTAGGTACATTTGATAAAAATGTTAAAAAAATATTTTTTGCTCAAAAAATAAAATTTATAACAACCAAAGCATTTAAAGATTTATCCGACAATCTATAACGAATCTTTATGCAAAAATTATTTGCTACAGAGAATGTTCTCTCTGAATTGGTTGACGTTAGTTTTATCGTTATTATTGCTCGATATAATTTTTCTAAATAGTTTTTTTAATTTTGGTATTTGAAAACAATGCAAATTCATTTTTAAAGTAGACAAATTTATCTTAAGACTTTGGTAATATGGGGAATTTTACCGTTTCCAATATTTAAGTAAGTTCTTCTTCCATCACTAACACCTTAACGTCATCTGCACCTGCAATATTTTCGCAATCACCCTCATTTGAATGTCCCATTTCTTTATTTTTGTCTTCTCCATTAAACAAATGTTTCATAATTTTAAAATCAAATATTTTCTTTGAAGGTGTGGCAGCGTTAATGAGACCTAATCCGAGATTCGTCGAATCTTAGACCGAATATCGAATCCGAATATTTACAGTGGGATTCGGCGAATCCGAGTCCGGGTACCCGGATCCGAAAAACTCTAGGTAGAGCGTCTTGAGCGGTATTTTAAACTTATTATAACCACTGATACACAAACATACACGCAATTCAATCTAGACATATGGGCAGATACATTAAGTAGATATAATATGAATATTAATATAACAAAGACAAAGGTTATGGTTATAACGAAAAATCATGAACCAGTTACAATTATTATGCTATATCAAAAAAAGATAGAGCAGGTAGCAAATTTTAAATATTTAGGAACAATAATTGCAGAAAATGGTAAAGTGGAGAAAGATCTGATAACAGAATAGCGGTAGCGACGAAATTTTACTACGCCACTAATAAATGTTTGATAAGTAAGAAGGAAATATCAAAAGAAACGAAGACGCGAGTTTTTAATGCAGTGTACGTACCCATCCTCACGTACAGTTCAGAGACTTGGACTCTAACTCAAAAACAAAAACAAAGAATACAGGTACAGGAAATGAGATTTCTGAGAAGAATAGAGAGATGTAGAGTGATCGATAAAATTCGAAATCACTTAGGAGTAACACATAGTAGGAAAAAAAAGTGGAGACGAATCAATTAAGATGGCTTGGACATTTACTACGCATTCCAGAAAGTAGATACGCGAAAATAGAATGGAAAATGCAGATGGAGGGAAAAAAATAGAGGGACCAAGAATAAAATGGGAAAAAGAAGTGAGGCAGAGACTAGAAGAAAAATAAGTCAGCTGGAGAGATGTGCCACAATTAGCCAACGAAAGGCAGGAGAGGAGAAACATAATACAGAAATAGAAAAGCATACCTCGACACCGAAAGGTACAACAGGAACCGATTAAGAAGAAAAAGAAGAAGATAAAAATCTCACGAACAAATTTTTTTGAAGTAAATTTGAAGAGGAGCCCAAAAGTATAAAAGTATACCGAGTGTTCTATTTAACATTTCAAAGTTTGAATCTGTTTTCGGTTAAACTCGAAGTAGTATCCAACCTTAATGTATATTTTCATCCAATCTAAAACATATGATAACGGTCAGATACCTAATGCCATTGTAATATCTGCAATAGTATTCTAGATATTTGTCTATTTTCATACTTTTGCGCTTGTCACGGACTCAAAAAATCATTAAAGGTAACGTCCTCAAGTAAGTCAAAAACTGCTGCAGTATAAGTCATGTTTCGTAAACTTATTTTTTCTTTTGGTGTTTTAACAGATTTTTGGGCACATTTCATTTTCGAAAATTTCTGTGAAGACGCCAGTTAATACTCTGAGCAGTTCCGTAATGTCTACGACTTTTATTTACTCCATTACATAATATTATTGCTTGTCTATTATACCACGACGTACACAAAGTAGATGTACTTTTCACAAAACAACAAAACCAAGTGCAATCTTGATAATTTACGGACAAGATGCATAATATATGTAACTCCCATTAAAAGTCAGCAGGTATTTCTTCCTTGTTCGCATGTAGGAGAATTAACTTCGTACATGTTGTTTCAGGAGTATTTTTAATTACCGCGATTAATTTATAATGCAAACCGAATAGTTAGTTGGTGGATTTTAAGGCGGAAATGCACGCTCATATTATTAACCTTTGACCACGTTATGGTTAAGAAAATCACTTGCACATGAAATCACGACATCCTGAAATAATCAAAAAGCACAAATGCGAAATTAATGAGCAATATATTATAAATATTTACCAGCTACCGCAGCTGGAGGGTTACCGACCTCACTGGTTTTTTTATTTATTTTATTGATTCTATATATTCGTCGGTTTATTACTTACTAGATTAGTTTGATGTAAGGAACGTGTATCGTTGTATTGTCTTCATTTTCTGATTTGTGCGTGTTGTGATCTTACGCGCTTTCGTACGATTTAACTTGATTTTTTTAAATTCTCTTGTATAATGTTCAGGTTAGTATACGAGTATTGTGTGTGTGTTTGTGTATTGGTGGTGCGGATACTTACTCGAATATGCAATTAATAGACCATAACGGTATCTCTAGTATAAGAGTTGTAAGTTTTAGTTTTCTCCAAGAACCGTGACATCTAGTTCACAATTGCAAAATTTTGCGGAGAAAGTTATTGTTACATAATAGTTTCTTTTTAACGAAGATCTATTGTCTGAGTTACCAAATTTGATGGGCTTATATGGGTATCTCGCTTTTATTAATTATAAAAAACAGTTGAATTGCAAATGAAATATGCAGCTTTTAAAGAAAAATGTAGAACTAGTTTTTACTTCACGGAGACACTCCCCTAAAGGAGAGCGGTTAAATTAGGTTTTTATTTTATTTCTCAAATTTGGAATAATGTAGAAGAATGATATTTGGTCGATGCATGTTTTATACTTACTTATTCAAAGGTTTTCCGTTGTAATATTTTTAATCGTATCCCACCTTCACAGGGGGCTAAAAAGTGCGACCCCTGTTGTTTTTTTTTAAATCAGAGTTTGTTGGTATGTTGAAATTTTGCAATTTAAAAAATATTTTTTATTGCTTTATTTACAAACTTTTTTTATACTTTAATTTTTCTTGTAAAACGTACAGTTTTTAAGTAAAAAATTAAATAAGTAAACATGAACCATTAAATATTCCAATCTAAAACGATTCATTTTGGTGGTTGCCATGGTTTGTTTATGTTCATATTGGGTAGAATTGACGGGCGTAATTCATTTTAACGTTTACGCGGCGACAACGCTAAAATGCCCGTGAGTTTTTTATTGCAAAATTTTAACCCACCTAAAAGTTCTGATAAAAAAACCAACAGGGGTCGCACTTTTCAGCCCCCTGTGAAGGTGGGAGACGATTAAAAATATTACTATGGGAAACATTTCAATAACTATAAAACATCTACCAATTATCATTCTCCTACATTTATCCAAATTTGAGAAATAAAATAAAAACCTATTTTTATCGCTCCCCTTTAGGGGGGTGTAACTCCGAAAGGATACGTCTAAGGAAAAAATTATATAAAAAACCTCCCTTAATTTTCGAAAAGGAATCGCCTCCCGATTTTTTTTGCAATACGTAAGAAACACCCTGTATATTGTTATCATTATAAATTGAAATAATTTACGATTTTATTTTTATGTGAAAGCTAATAACATTACCTAATGATTTTGTTTCCTTACCGATGTTAAAGTTATTACGCAAACTTGAGCTTTTTTAAGTGGCAACTTGAATTGGTTCCCTTTTTTGATTTCAATTTTTTTCTTATTTTATTTATGTAATGGCTATATTGTTATATTAAAAATATTTTTTTTTTTAAGTTTTTTAGTGTAAAAAAAATAAAAATGCTGAGTAGGCAATGAAAACAACAAAACAATACCTAAACAATATTTTCTTTATTTATAATATTGGTTGTAGTACTTTTAAAGAAGTACAAAAATTAAAACTTAGCAGCTAATGAAACTGGTTTAAAAAACTTATTTTGGGTTTTCGAAAAAGTTGTGATAAGAACAATTTTTAAATGAAATAATAAACATCTATGGCTCTTCCAATACGCCGACTGTTCAAGTTTATTATCAGGTATTCGTTTCCTTAATTTCTCATTATTATTAAATTTCAATTAATCGTGGATGAAATATTAAAACAGCCGGGCGGCGATGTTTATTGATTTGAAAGACCACTAATATCATTCATTGGTGCCCATCCAACCATTTGTTGTTAATTAAAAAACTTTAACATTTATTTAAAATCCTAATATTATCATAAACAACTGCAATAGATACATAAAATATTATTTATGTATTGTTTCTATGTTCCATGGCCAACCCTATATTTTTATTATCTACACGAATACAGCGGTTCTCAACCTTTTAAATGCCGCGTACCATTGAAAGAAAAACTTTAAAATTTTGGTACCACCACCATAACAAAGATAATTACATATTAAGCTGTAATTAATGAACAATTTTAATTTTTGACAATACCGGGTGATTCAGTTTGACTGTCGCACCCCTATAACTTTGTAAGTATTGAGAATAACCCCAACAACCCTTATATATTTAAAATCAGCGAGAAATTCTCTATTAAGTGGTGTGTTTTTGTTACCTCTACGATGACGTATGTCAAATCCGCGATAGACAACTTTTTTTTTAAAAATTACATAGTATACATTTTTTTGTTAATTCGGATAGAGAATTTAATTCTGAATCCGACCATGTACTCAAAAAGTAGGCATACATTAAAAAAAATTCGAGAAAAATCAGCAGCATTTTGAATACATTAAAATCTAATTTTTTATGTCGGCGTTTATTATTGGTTTTTATTTTTATTAAAAATTAATTTTTAATACATTTTCATTGATTAGTTACCGTATAATTTTTAAGATTTGATCGTTTTTTGTTATGTTAAATAGACTGTTTGCTATAATTTGAATAAACTTTGAACTGACCCCTTTCAAAATTAAATGCTTATACAGGACCCCGATGATTTGTTTTGTAGACAATGTCTTTGTTTTCTTTATGACCTGGTAAATTATTTTGGATAATGTTTGAACATTATGAAAATGCTCGGGAACCCCTTCAGAAGGATTCAGGGACCCCCAGTGGGCTTTGAGAAACGCTGCTTTATGCGTTTATGCATTTATCTAAATTACCATCTCTCATATAACAAACTATGTATACCTCATCAGTAAAAGCAAAAATTTTCCTTATAGGGCTACAATCCTATAACACGGTTGACATTAAAAAAAAGACTTGACAAATTAGTCTACTTATGAAAAGACAATACTCTTGAAACTAGCCTAGATATTAAAAAAAAAAGGATTTTTTTAAATATACAGGGTGTTTCATAAATATTGCGAAAAAATTCAGGTGATGATTCCTTGTCGAAAATTAAGAGAGGTCTTTCATATAAAAAATTTTTTTCTTAAACGTCTCCTTTCTGAGTTACACCCCCCTAAAGCCAACCGTAAAATTAGGTTTTTATTTTATTTCTCAAATTTGGATAAATGTAGAAACCATGGCAACCACCACAATGAGTCGTTTTATATTGGAATATTTGATGGTTCATGTTGACTTGTTTTATTTTTTACTCAAAAACGGTAGGCGTTACGAGAACAACTAAAGACAAAAAAAGTTTCTAAATAAATCAATCTTTCAAAACAATTTTAAAATTGCAAAATTTTAGCACACCAAAAAGTTCTGATAAAAAAACCAACAGGGGTCGCACTTTTCAGCCCCCTGTGAAGGTGGGAGATGATTGAAAATATTACCATGGAAAACCTTTCGATAAGCATAAAACATTACCGAATATCGTTGTCCTACATTTATCCAAATTTGAGAAATAAAATAAAAACCTAATTTTACTGTTCCTCTTTAGGGGGGTGTAACTCAGAAAGGAGACGTCTAAGGAAAAATGTTTAAATGAAAGACCCCCCTTAATTTTCGATAAGGAATCACCACCTGAATTTTTCGCAATATTTATGAAACACCCTGTATAAATTCGGTGATTTTTTAAACCAACATATTTATTTGTAAATCGAATAACTTTAAATGTTCATTGATAGGTATTTTGTTATTTAGGCTTTCGAGTTGATTAAATGAGTTGATTTTTTGATTAAATTATTTTGACGTTTTAACCATACTGTCTTGGACTTTTTAAAAGTTTTTTTTTTGTTGATAGGATAAAGACTAAGAAGATTTTATCAAAAACGACGCGGTTGGCATCTCAAAAATCATTAATATTATTCATTTGATATGTTATAATCTTAGCTTGAGTGCACTTTATAATGTTATAATTTATTGTTACCTCGACACCGAAAGGTGCAAGACGATCTGATTAAGAATAATATGAAGAAGGAGAATCATAGTAATAATGTTGTGAATCTTTACAGAAACATGATGGTACTGCGAGTCCACGGGGAAGATCTAGTATTTCCTACTCCACTGCATCAAGTGTCGCCAAGAATTCCTCAAATGAATATGATGAAAGTACACATTCCGTTCACCTTCAAACTATTGGAGACCTCAAAATCATCGTATTCAGGTAGGTTAAGGTTTAACAATTGTTACAATGTTTAACCGCACGTGTCCAGCAATGAAATCGAAAGGAACTGAGTATGTGACATGACATAATTAGAAGTACATGCATGATACGTGGGTGACATTGAAAGTGATTTTGTTGTAAACCGCTGTTTGTTCATTTTTTTTTGGTGCACGAAATTCGTATAAACACTTTTCAATCAATTTATGCAGGAATAAACAGTGGCTAGACAATAAATAACATGATAATTCGCGGAATCCGTCGTTCAAACGTGCTGCGATGAAGGATCTTCAATTTGTTTATTTACATTCGCATGATTCAACCAAGTCAGTTTTGCAAACTGTTATTATAATGAGCATTTATCATAATAAGACGATGTTTTTGCCAAATTTCCTGTTTCTTCACAAAGAAATGTATACGAACACGCGGTTTAGAGTTGCGAAGTTTATGATCGGTACGCGTGATAATATGCAAATATTATGTTCTACGCACGTTGGTGTGCTAATTATAAAGTATAATTGATTAATTTGCGAATTTTATGGTTCTAAACGCTATTCTCACGCAATTTTTGCTGGGAAACTATTAATCTTTTAGCGTTTTTTTTTTTACGCATTTTGATTAGCAAATTCGTATCCGCAATTTTGTGTATACCTAAGCGATTTTTTTTCTGACTACGTAAGTTGAATGTATCATTTGGCGTATAAGCTTTATATACAGGGTGATTGATTGGAACCGGCCATTAAAAATATATGAGGAATGAAAAAAGGGTATTGATCTGAAATTTTGGTTATACCATAATGGCATATGATCTGTTTAATAAAAATATTTTCAAGATGGCGACACTTCCAGAAATACCGGAAGTTGACGTCCACTTTCTTATTTCAAATACAATGGTCTATTTTTTATTGCGTATTTGGATGTAAAACTTTATTTTAGAGGGACTTTTATTAGCATTCCCTATACCTAAGTGCAGTCGTTTTTTTAGATTTTTGACTTTTTTGAAAATTTCTTGATTTTCATCGTGATGCTTAATACTATTTACCGCATTTTGGAAGAGAAAACGCTTAAATTAAAACCATGCATAGAAGAGTGGAGTTCATCCTGGAATTTTTGCAATCGATGCATACTTACAGGGTGTCCAAATCTAATGTTTTACAGGTTATTTCGGTTTATATGCGTAGTTAGCGAAAATTTGGTGTTGGTTTCTTGGGTTATATTTTTGAGCAAAACACGCCTGTGTCATTAGATTTCTTATATCACTTTCCATTTTGCCACTATAGACGAAAAATGAAATTCATCGTTTTTGAAAATTTAATGTAACTTTTTTTTATTTATAAAAATTGAACTAAATGTTATACCGGATTTTCATTATGCTTTTCATTTATGCTGAATTTAAAAACAGCTTTTCTAAACTACCTTCTATTTTGAGATATGAAGTAACCTTTTTATTTTTTAAATCAAAAATTTAATAAGCCATACATAACTTTATATGAAAGAGCACATTTTAGCTCTTTAAAAATATGTTGTTTTATATTTGTGTTGTCAAAAATAACCGAGATATGGCTAATTTTGTGAATATTTTATTATCAAAGTTTGCCATGATTTCGTAAACAATTTAATAACAACTAAACGTCATTTGTGCAGCGATACGTGACTCTGTTCTTTAAATTTAAAGTATATTTTGTATTTTTAAAGGTGAATTAAATTTTTGTTCCAAAAATGTATAAGCTTTTTTGTACTAAAATCAATCGTTTTTGAGTTACCTATTTACTTTTTTGAAAACATGGGCTGGAAAAGTGTTGAAAAAAATTGTTAATGTTTAACCCATTAGCAATGTTAAAACGAATTCATTTGAAACTTTATTTGACAATAGTGTGGCAAGACTAAAGAAGAATATGTAAACTTCTGTAATGGAACACCCTGTGTATTTTAACATTTTCTTATCGATAATAGAATAATCTTTAGAGGCCATTGCTGATTATTTATGTTTAAAATTATGTAGGTATTGTAATATTTACCTTGTTTTTGCGGTTTTAGTGATAATGTACGGAGAAAAACACAATATTTAATAGAATTAACCTTGAGCTTTGGAAATATTTAAAAAAAATTGTTTTTTATGTCAAATTTAAAGTAAGAAAATAAACAATGAATTTGCTGTATAAAAAATATTAATTGCTACTTTTTTATAGCATATTGTTCTAAAAAATAACTGCTAAGCAGAATTACAAATAGCATATTGAAAATTATGTTGGTTAAATAAAATAAAATATTCACTAAGCTGCATGTTGCCTTTAGAAAAAATAAAAAATGGTGTAAACTGCTAAATTATTATTGAATATGATGATGATAAAATAATACTTTGTGGATATACGTATGTCATTGAATACGTTTATCATAAAATACATATGATTGTAAATTAAACTTTTAAATTATTGTGATAATATTCTAATATAGTTCCCAATTATTTAAATAAAAAGTACGCAATGGTATTAAAAATATCACTGATTCAAACCGTTGTATGACCCGCCTTGAATCTGTTTAAACCGGTTCACGTATATCGGTTTTGTATTTGAGATTTGATGCTTTTTACGTTAAACGTTCAGTTCCGGTTCGCTTCCAGTTCCGGTTCGGTTGGGGTCTCTCTATAAGTACATACATTACATTTTTTTAAATTACACATGGACAATAGAATAGAATAAAAATAGAAACAGTCGACATAATAAAAGCGATGTACGAAAAAACGGTAAATTTTGTAAGAACCCAAAATGAAGAATCGGCAGACTTTGAAACAAAAGAGGGCTTAAAACAAGGGTGCGTGCTCAGCCCATTATTATTGTCAGTAATCACCGATGGGGTAATTAAAGAAGTAAAACAAAAAATGAGACTGTTTCACTTAGGCAACTGGAAAATGGAAAAAATAAACATAACTGAGCTAATGTTCGCTAATGGTCTTAGTTCCGGAAACAGAAAAAAATCTGCAACATCTAGAAATTCTAAACCAAGAATTGGTAAAAATCAAGATGAAAATAAATACAGAAAAAATTAAAACTATGATCGTACAACAGAGAACAAAGGGCATAACATCACTTTAAATGGGCTTAGGTTAGAACAGGTAGAAAGCTTTAAATATTTAGGAGCAATGATAGAAAAAAATGGAGGAATGGACAAGAAAATAAGCGAAAGGACAGAAAATGTGGGAAGAATATTTAACAGTTTAAGAACAACATTTTTTGGAAATAGAGAAGATCCAAAACGAACAAAAGTGGAAGTGGTAAAGAAGGTAGCAACTCCGGCACTTTTATACGGAAGTGAAACGTGGACACTCACAAATTAAAATAGTAGCCGAGTCAATGCAGCAGAAATGGGATTTCTAAGAAATTCCAAGGAAAAACAAAAAAAGATGGAATCAGAAATGAAACTTATAGAGAACAGTTAAAGATAAAATCAATTTAAACCAAAATACAAGAAAGACAGCTGGGATGCTTGGGCCACATTTGTGGGATGAAAGAAGAAAGGTTAACCAGATATGCCTATGAAGCAAGATCACAGGGAAAAAACAAAAGAGGTAGACCGAGAAAAAATTGGCAAGACGAAGTTAAAAAAGCAGCAACCTTACAGCAGAAGGACTCATGACTAAATACAATATACAACGGTATATTGGCTGTGGTGGTGTGACTGTCGTTTTAATCCGTTGATCTCCGGGCAATCTAAATCCTGAAATAACTGCTTAGAAGGATAAACACACATGGTTTTAAAACATAGACTTGATTTAAAAAGTGGTAAACTTAAAAACAAGAAAGCAATAAACGTATTTTTTTAATTTCAGAAATTTTAGTCGCCAGCAATGTTTAGCGGCGTCCAGCTGCGACCGCCTTGCCGTTAAACACGCGGCGCGACCTTAAGCTTTGTGAAAGAAAATTCACGCGGAAGTGTTGTTTTATGAGAAGTAATAGAAAATTTTCATTGTTGTATTACCACGCAAATGTTCTTATTGCAAAACTTTTATAATGCTCGAGTGTTTGGCATAACGTGTTGTGAGGACATATGTATATAGGTTTAATTAAAAGTGACATTGAAAAAATAAATTTCATATTTCATAGAATTGCTTATGGAAATAATTAATGTAGTTGATACTTACTTTTAATTACATTACACGTGTTTCTGTTGTAACGCCATACGTAGGGTTTGGCCAAAAAAACTTAGAAAAAACTAGGTGTTTAAAAAAAGTATTGATGGATAATTTATCACTATTATTTAAAAAAACTATTGTTAAGCGTTAATTCACACTTTTTATAGGTTTAATTAACGAGGCACGCGATTTAATTACCAAGATTGACCAATAAATAAGGCTTAATTACCTCTTACATACGTCTCAATAGAATCATGTAAGATAATATTTTGTACTTTTGACACTTCTTGATCATATAGTGGAAATTTAAGGTTCACCTTTGGTAACTTTCACATCGTAAAAGTTCGGTTAAATAAGACAATAGTTACTTACTATATGGATCAACTTAAATTTTTGGAAAAAAATCAGTCAATAATTTAAATTTAGATTATTATCACTGTTACTTTGATTGGTTATAAAAAAAACATGTGCAGGAAAATTTTGTAAATGCCGTATTAAATGGAGGATATTCTTTTGTTTACATATTGCTTTAGTTCTAACGTAAATGACAAAGATACAATTTTATAAAGATAGGAATCATATTTTTTTTTTTAAATATTCTTAACGTTATACAGGGTGTTTCTTAAATATTGCAAAAACATTTGGGAGGTGATTCCTTATCGAAAATTAAGGGGGTCTTTCATATAAAATTTTTTCTTTAGACGTCTTCTTTCGGAGTTACACCCCCTAAAGCAGTGGTTTCCAACCTTTTTGGACCTCCGCCCCCCTTTTTTATAAAAAAATGTTCGCGCCTTCCTTACCCGTAACAATCCAATTTCATAAACAATGTCCTGATATAATAATTATTTAATGTTCTACAAAACAATATACCATATTCTGTATAAAAAAGTTATTTTTGTTTGTTTATATTAAAAAATGATATTTTGGTAACAGCTGCGCGCCCCCCTTGCAATGGTCTCGCGCCCCCCTAGGGGGGCGCGCCCCACAGGTTGGAAACCACTGCGGCCTAAAGGGTGGCGATAAAATTAGGTTTTTATTTTATTTCTAAAATTTGAATATATGTAGGAGAATTATATTTGGTAGATGTTTTATACTTATTTAAAGGTTTCCCATAGTAATATTTTTAATTATCTCCCACCTTCACAGGGGGCTGAAAAGTGCGACCCCTGTTGGTTTTTTTATCAGAACTTTTTGGTGAGTTAAAATTTTGCAGTTTTAAACTATTTTTTTATAAGTTTAATTTATTTAGAAACGTTTTTTATTCTTTAGTTTTTCTTTATAAACCTACAGTTTTTGAGGAAAAAATAAAATAAGTAAACATGAACCATCAAATATTCCAATATAAAACGATTCCAATATTTTTTAAGTGATTTCTCTAATTATGCATTTTAAGCAATAAAACCTCGCTGATATTCACCAAAACGTTTTTTTTTTAAAATTCCAACAACAAATAGGAATTGCTTGAAAAACTATTGTTATTCAATGGTTATTATCGTCATATTTGCAACACACATTTTTAGCCATTCTCAAAATAATCAATAGGTTGTTTTGGGCGAGGACTGGAAATACCTCCGCTAGACAAAAATTGTTTTTATATTTGTATTTGGTGGTTCGTAGAAACAGTTTAATTAGCATCTTACATAACACTACAACAACAAAAAAGTATGGGTCGAAGGATATAATGTTTTATAGAAGACTATTTTTAAACTGTAAAATGTGTGTTTAGACATATTTAATTCAGACAAAATAAAATACAATTTTTGGAGATTGTGCAAAGCGTTTTTGCGCGCTATTCAAACGTGAATCTAACCCAATCGAGTTTATCTGGAACTAGGATATTCGTTCAGTTTTATACCAAAACGTCATCATATTTGATTCAGTGGTTTTTAAATAATCGCTTTCTAACTGGTGTAGCAATGGTTGACGATCAGGGCCGGCCCTAGAATACGCAATGACAAACTGCGGGGCCCTATTAAAAAATCACAAGAAAACGAAGCTTTATTTGTGTGATATTGGTAAGAATATATTCTTTTTTGCAAATTATTGAACATACATAAGAAATTTCACAAATTGATTGTAAAACAAAAAAGCTAAACAACCCAATTTTGTTATAAACTAAATAGAAACTTAATAGTATATTACATAACAAGAGTTGTAAGAAGCATATACGCACGAGTGGAAAAGTTGCGCATGGAGTAGCGGCGAGTGCGTATTTCCACGAGTGGGTAATTGCTTTACAACTCGTGTTATGTAGCTTACTTTTTCTACGATCACATAATACCTACGATTTTAACGGCTTTTTGGCTAATATACACATGTAAAGCTTTATCCACACCAATAAAAATTTGCGTTGTGCGTTGTATTTGACACAAATTTGCTCGTGTGCGTCGAAATTTTTGTTGGGGTGGACTGTGCGCCGCATAGAAATGCACATTCGTGACGAACAACGCACGCTATCCATCGTGCTGTCGGTTTTTAGCCAACTTCAATGATATTTGCGCCGCACAGTCTTGTCAATGTGGACTTGATTTTGAGTGCATTGTTCTGCATAAACAAACGTGCACAAATGGATTCGGCCGTTCAACGCACAAGATAACTATTTACGTGGTGAAATACTTAACCAGATTTAAATTTGCGTTTGTGTTGAATTTGAAATACAAAATACAACATAAATTTTTATTGATGTGGATCCAGCTTAATTACCTTGTCTTGTAAATTTTGACGTAAGCCTACTTTGACATTTCTAGACAAGTGTGCGTGTTTTGCTTACCGTGCGTTATAATTCACTTATTAGGCATGCAGTGTTTGATGTGAGTTTACTTTGATCATTTCTTTTAAAAACCGTGCTTTTTGCTTACCGTGCGTAAGGACCCACTTACTATGCATGCAGGCTGTACGGTAAGGGTCATTTACATTAGTGGTCGTACAAAAATAAAATTAATGTTTCTAGCTATTGCTTTCCCAAAATCGGTTGAATGTACCTACTTAAGGCCGGCCCTGTTGACGATAACTATAACCCAATAGCAGCTGAAAGCCAAAGTAAATAAAAAAAGATAATACTTCAGACTTTCAGACTAATTTAATCTGTATCTCGAATGGTACAAGTACGTCAGTTGTTTAATTTTTCATTTACGTCGTTTGTTACAATATAATTTTTTGCACAAGCAAATTTTTTTTCTTCGCAAAAAGTCCTTCGTCATACTATTTACTTATTTCCAACGCATAAATTTAGATACTTATTGATTCGCTGTTGAAAATAACCTCGTCAATTGTTGGCGTTTTGTGATCTTGAATTTTTTTTTGTTGCCGCGAAATACAAAAAAATATCACATCATTGCTTTTGTTAGACTTTGAATAAAACTACGCTTACAAGCTTTTGTTTCTTGGTGGTAAAACTTGTCAGGTTTTACGTTTTCAAGGCTTACTTGAAAGGTATCGAAACCCAAGAACACCAATCAATCAGGTCTGACCATTTTTCATGTATAAAAAAATTGGCACATTCGTTTTTTTTTTGTGCCATCTTACTAGCTATATTTTGTAGTTATAAAATTTAGCGAGATTGTGATGGCACAAGGAAGTTTCCTTGATTCTGTTTTTATTCTTAAAACCGTGAAAGTGGCGTGTTTTAATAGCGAAGTATTTAATTTTACTTATGTGATTAAATTCGCCAATTTTAAGTATACATTTATGTTGTATTTGATTCTATTTGTGCAGATATTCTTTTGTTACAGCGCTTTTTGTTTCATTGTAAAACGCTGGAGTTCAGGATATTAACTTCTTGTTTACTTTCCCTTTTATATAACATAAAAAACTGTGTAAATGGACACCTCCTACTTGAAAAATTCGCAAACTAATCTTCCGCGCTAATAATATAAAGTCAAGGTTACTTACGTTCTAGATATACGAGTTTCCCGATAATATTTGCATATATAATATGAGATTAATAAGTTTTGCTATTCGCCGATAGCGTAATTTTGAGGTATAGAATGTAATTTTTCAATACGTAATGATACTGCATACTATTAAGTGATTATTCATCGGTAAAATATCTTAAATTTGCGTTAAAAAATTAGGAAATCTTAATCTTTACATTGCTGAATGTGGCATTGGTAAGATTTTGTTGTAAATGCAGATATTTTGTTCTCTGATGGTACGATAAATTAACTTTGGTATTAATAATATGAACGAACTTCAAATTAAAAGTTTTGTCTTTTCCTTATGTATGTGGTGTTGTATTTGTTTATTTATTAATTAAACTACAAAAAAAACATTTTTGTGTCAGTTAAGCAAACAACAAAGTTAACATTTTAAAGTAGTTTGAATTTTAATCAGTGTAAAAGCACTATTTATTGTAATAAACAACAATAATGTTTTGTTTTGTTCAAACGATGACTAAATATTAAGCTGTACAGGGTGGACCAAATTCGATGGGATTGCATGGGTAACTCGCTTAATATTCCAGATAGAGAAACGGGCAAATAACCAAAAATATGCTGTTTTTAAGACAAACTCAGAACCAAAAATATTCTATCATTGCCGGTTTTTGAGTTATTGGAATTTTTTTCATATTAAGAATGTGTCATATCTTCGTTATTGTGGTAAATATCAAAAAAGTTTATGTAGATTATTTTTAGATATTTTTATGTAGATTTTGATAAATAACAAAAAAAAAAGTTTCACTCGCCGTTAAGAAGTTGTGACACAAACTTACCTTTTTTTAAATGGAAGCTATAGTTGGCTATGACCTATTTAAATTCCTTATTTTTTTCTCATTGCAAATATATAAGGGTTGATGTATTTATTTTCAATAATACGCAAGTTATAAATGTTTTTTAGTGTTTTTTTCAAAGAAAAACAGTAGGCTGTGAAAAAAAACAATAAGTTTTAAAACCTTTTAAAACTCATGTAGTACAAATTACTAAAGTTTTTGATTAGTTGTTTAGATAAATAAATATTATTGAACATAAGATAAATAACAATATACTACATGCCTGCTAATTCTGATTATATTGTTGTTATTTTATGTTCAAATATTTATAATGTTTATCTCAACAGCAAATTAAAAAACCTTCGTAACTTGTACCACATGAGTTTTGAAAGGTTTTACAACTTGTTTTTTATTATTTTTAAAGCCCGCTGTTTTTTGTTAGACAAAACTTAAAACCTTCGTAACTTGTGTATTATTGAAAATAAATACATCAACCCTTATACAGTGTGCCCAAAAGGTATGGAATATGCTATATATCTCAGTAAATATCCACTTTAGGGAAAAATGTTTTGAATAAAAGTTGTTTGGTACTTAGTTTTCCACCATAAGACAAAATTTAAATTATTTTTTTCGAATAACAAAAGCGCAATGAAAAACAATTGAATTTTTTTAAATGTCAAGGTACCCCTATATTATACTCATTTGATAAGAGAATTTTTTCTCTTTCCAATAATGGGGTCACCTTAAAAATTAAGTTTATGCTAAGAGGCCGGAGAATATCGAAAATTTAAAAGATCGAATTAGAGAAATTACACCTGATATGGTTGGGAATGTTATAAACGAGTTTAAAAACAGAGTTTATCATTGCCAAGCTGTAAATGGTCCACAGTTTGAACACTTACTGAAGATTTCGTCAAAAAAATTTAGTTCTTATGATGTTTTTGTTAGAAATAAATACTAATCAATTAAAATAATTTTTGCGTTTTTCTCAAAAAGTTTCTTAAGGGTCTTGCATCATTGAAAAAAAAAATTTCTTTATCAAAGGAGTATAATAGGGGCACCTTGTCATTTAAAAAAATTCAATTGTTTTTCAGTTTGCTTTTATTAAAAAACAAATTTTTGTCTCATGGTGGAAAACTAAGTACCAAACAACTTTTATTCAAAACATTTTTCCCTAAAGTGGATATTTACTGAGATATATAACATATTCAATACCTTTTGGACACACTGTATATTTGGAATGAGAGAAGTAGTATAAGGAATTTAAATAGGTCATAGCCAACTATAGCTTTTAATTAATAAAGGTAAGTTTGTGTCATAACTTTTTAACGGCGAGCATTAAATATTTTTTTTAGGTTCATTGAATTTACATAAAAATGTCTAAGAATAACCTCCATAATTTTTTTAATATTTACTACAATATGACACATTATAAATATGACAAAAAAACAGTTTTTTTCCAATAACTCAAAAACCGGTTATGATAAAATATTTTTGAGAACTGTTCTGAGTTTGTCTCAAAAAACTGCATTTTTTTTGCAATTTAACCGTTATTCCTATCTTGAATATTAAGCATACCTATGTAATCCCATCGAATTTGGACCACCCTGTACAGGTAATCTTAGATTGTACTCCTCATCCTATTTTTAGGAATGTAAGTTTAATTTCTTTGTTTGAGTAACAGCTAAATGTGAAATAACTGCCCAAGCCAATTATTAAAAAACGTTTTGCAATCTTTAATAAACTACTAATAATTGGACGCGTAGGTGTTCAAATGTCACCGCATTATGTTGTGTAGATGTTTAAAGTTTGTGTTATCATGTGGTGCAGGATGCTTTTAATATCCACGGCAATATTTTTCCTTTTTGTTCATTTGCCAACTAATCAGTCATTAATTTGTTTTAATTTATTCTTTCGTAAAATCAGACTGTTTTGATTGTGAATGCCAAGGAGAACGTGATTGGCGATCGGTTATTTGCAGTTGCAATTTTCATCGATTTGAAGTCTGTTAGACTTTTCTAACATTTGCATCGTGCAAATAAATATTCTTTTTATGTAAAAGGCCACTTTAATATTACTATACCTGTTTATCTAATAATAGAATTTAGGTGTTTCCTGCGGTTTAGTTGTATTGTTTTGAATTTTATTCGTAATAAAATATGAAGTTAGTTAACTGAATAAGAAACAAATTTTAAAAAAATATAGAAGAGTTAGCCGAAAATAGGAAATTTCTAAACTTTAGAACCCTGCTTCATATACAATATGTATTATCTCACAGCCTTATTAATGTTAATGGCTGGCAGTCATGGTCAAGGAAATTTCTGGAAAGCCGTTGATCTGCAATTGAAAAACTAGCGGAGATACATTTCATTTTTTTAAATCCTTTTATTGCAATTTTTTGTGACAAGGGTGCACATTCTGGCATTACTTAATTGACATATCAAAGAACCCAACACTACAGGCTTGGTTTCATGTGATCGTCTTGTGTTTGTCGCCTTCTGATGTACCATGTAGGTACTATGGAGTCTACTTTTAATTCTGTGTTAAAATTGACAACAAAAATCGCGCTTACTGTCGCAATTTTAGACATTAGATGATAACATGTGTAGCTGGATTTGTAAAAATATGTTCTGAGGTTCGTTAAGGCCCGGCGAACATTTTTTAAATGATATTTTCGCATTATGTAGGACAAATTCTTCACCAAATTATTTACATACTCAGTTTTTATTCTCTAATTTGTCCAAAAGGTTATTTAACAATTTTAATCGATTAATTTTTAAACTGTCTAGATTTACAAACATTTGAATACAATTTTATTTAACAAAATATATATTATTTTACGCTCCTTAATTAAAAATATGATGTTTGCGCTAAAGAGGCTACATTTGTAGAAATTTTAATAGAAAATATAAATTTTACCCTATTATCTGGAAGCAGAAAATACATGCATTTTTTTTTGCAATATGGAATAAGATGTGACCTAAACATGTTCGCTGTTTTGACACACCCAATATCTTAAAAAATTAGATGTACAAGGTAACGCTTTATGTACTGTTTCGATTGATATAAAATATTATGTCGTCCACCTTTCAGTTCAGTTTTTGCTATTCCCGTTCCGCGTTGTTCGACTGTTTTTGAATATTTTACTTTGTTTCATGTATATTTTAACTAATGAGAAATAGGTAAAGTTCACTTTGCTATTAATATTTCAGTTAATAGCATTTGTTTAAAAAACTAAGTATCGTTAACAATTTCTTAACAAAACTTATGTGTGTATCTAATCGCTTAATTTTAAAACTAAAGTTTTACTATTTAGAATCGTTTTAATAAAGTAAAACGTAACTTGGATAACAAAAAGACTCATAACTGAACCAGAAAGAATAGTCTCAACAATTTTTAATTACAATCGCGACTATTTCAAGGTTAACATAAGTAAGAGGTAAGTACCTACTTTGGAATATTCCAGCCATTTCTGACCTCTCACCTAAATAAGAAATTTAAGGAAAAGTATAATGCAAGAAATTTGGAATTCGTGTATTGGTTTAGCTCTCACACTTAATTAATTTTTGCAGACCGAGTGGTACTTGGGTAAAAGTAATTACAATTTTTGCAATTCGAGTGCGCCCAAAATAACATATATTGTGAATAAATACGTGGATGCGTTTTTTTTCAATAATTATTCTACAAATATTAGAGTTTAAGAGATAACCACCAAAATATAACTCAAAACGAAGAATGTTAAAAATGGGGTTGTATTCAAATAATGCAAAATTTTATTTTAATGCAGGTACAAAATATGAAATTTATTTGAAGATATAGAAAAACAAACTTCTAGTATTTGACAGATCATTCACTAACGCTTAGGCACAACTCCTCTCGTGCTGTTTTGCAAGTTTTTTTTTTTTTTTTTTGAGTAAACGTCTTATTTGGTTACATATTTTTGCGCATGTTAGCGCAAGTATTACTTATTTTTTGCCATAAAACATCATAAATTCTTAGTGAATTTAAGATACTTCCTGTTTTCCTGTAACCTTCATATAGTTACGTACGAATAGCATACCTAATAACATCGGTTTTGCATCTATTTCGTCTTAAGACCTCTTGACATTCCTAAAAATTATTAAAGACCCAAAAAACTTTTTTTATGGATTATATCGATCGATTAGAAATTAAAACTGAGAAACTTTTAAAATGTTTATTAGTTTGTGTCTGTAAATAGTATTAATAAACCAGCTGCATAATAATAAAAAACAAACTGCTATGCTTTTTAAAATTTGGACAATTCAATGAGGTTAGTGACATTTTTGCAATTCTCGTTCTCTAATCATTTTGGTCTCTTGGCCCCCCTAGGGATATGAGGACCACACTTTACCTACTGAAAACAGGTTAACATGTGATCTTCCAATATACTTAATCATATCATACTTAAAGAAACACGTAAACAAACAGCTTTGTTATTATCGTTATCTTAATTTGAACTATTAGACAAATGGGTGCGTTTGTTGGTTTTTATCTTATCCAACTTTCTTCATATCGTTTTCATTATTTTGTTTCTTATCGGTATCGAATTAGTTTTTGTGATCAACATAAACGAGTCACCGTTTTTATTTATTTATTTGTGAAGGTTTTTTGGTATAACTTCACTTTAGCGGCAGTTGTCGAAAATTGATAAAATTTTGTGGGTTAATAAAACTAGACTTGCTGAACTCAAATATGTTAAAATTACTTGGCGCTCTCATTTAATAAGCGTAAAAATTCAATATAAAAGTTCCGTTTGACAGTTAGGTTAGGTTTTTTAATTCGAATTTTCTCATGTTAGGATGGCTAAATTATCTGTGTAAAGTGTACAAATATGATTATAAGGCATAAATAAAACTATATTTGTTAAATATTGCTAAAGTGAAGTAGTTCCGGTTTTTTAATCGATTGATTTAAACCTTACCAAAATTAAGTAAAAATCATAAATTTGTGCAATTTTGAATTCCTTAGATCAGTGTATCGCAAACTCGTAGCAGCGCATACTAGTGTTCGTCGCATAATTATGACGAACATAATTTAGGAGATATTGCATACTTCTTGAATGTTCAAAACTACTAAAAAAATTAAAACTGGAAATTTACAATAAAATTTTGTGATCAGTATTATTTTGTAATTCTAAACAACTTTTTTTGCACCTGTTAAAATAAGGGCACTTTACTCTTGCGAATATTTATAAAATCGCTAAAATCTAGTGTGCTATAAGATTTTATTGCACCAAGTTTTATCAAGAATAACATTTTTTGAGAAATCGATAATAAAAATATTTTTCAATTGTTGCATACTTTTTGAATGTAAAATTACTAAAAAGTAAAAATTGGAATTTTACTATCAAATATCGTATTTAGTTTTAATTTTTAGTTCCAAACAATCTTTTTTATGAACTTTTTTTGTACCTGTTAAAATAACGGCACTTTACTCTTGCGAATATTTCTAAAATCGCTAAAATCTAGTGTGCTATGATATTTTATTGATCTTTTTTTATTTTAAAATTAGTTTTAGGTCAGGGGTTTCCAAACTTCTTAGAAGTAGGGCCACATAGGGCTACTGAAAATACCAAGTGGGCCGGGTTACGAAAATATTAATTTTTTCACATAATAGTATAACAAGAATAATAAGTCAAGTACAACTAAATAAATAGATTCTTCTTAGCAATAAAGTAAATTCAATTTACTCAACAAATAAAATAATTGCTAAAAAATCCTATTAAACAAAAATGTATTCTCAAAACCCTATTAATCATCATCGTTAACGTTAAGTAGGTATGTATTGAAATAGTGTTAATAAGAACTTTGTAATGGTATCTTAATCTTTGAGCCTAAATTAGTCTATCGATTTTTGGTGTCAAATTTAAAACGCTCATTTAAAATAGGTAATTATACTAATGACTCGATTAGTTTTGAGAAGATTTTTCATTAAATTTGTTTCAGTCTTAACAATGATTGTTTACTGATGTAAGTACGGCCTAATGCAGAAATCATGAATCTTGCAAAATGTTTAATGTTACCATATTTATTTTCTGGCAACAAAGAATAAAACTTGTACCAAGTTTTTACTTTTAAACAATGATTTCTCCGTATTGATTGCAAAGTCACCAATTGGTGGGTTAAACTTATTTTGTTAATTAAAATTGGCATGAATTCTGTTTGTAGGTATTTTCTATGTGACATTAGCAGACCGTGTATTTTAAACAGCCGCGGGCCGGAGTTTGGGGACCCCTGTTGTAGGCCATGCACCAACTTTTATAAAGAATAATTTTTTTTGAGAAATTTATAGATAGTAATTATCCATTTGTTGCATACTTTTGGAATGACGCTGTAGGTGTAGATAGACGAATGAGATTGCTAGTGATAATGAGATTAGTTTCAAGAGGATTTTTGCAAGATTTAATAAATAAAAGTAATTTTTAATGATCGTTATTTACATTACCAAATTACTTATATAATTCAACCATATTTTATGGTTGTGTAATAATTATTTAAAAATATTTTTTGTGTTTTCTTGAATAGAAGATATATTTCGCCAACATTTGGCATTACAAAGTTTTCCCTGTTATTTTTGGCGAGTAAAGTCGATACTAACGAAGAAATGTTGTAGGCGTTTTTTATTCTAAAAAATTAGACAGCTTGGCCTCGTTTACACTAACGACTTAATTGGTAACAGCTATAAAAATCCCGTATCCGTCTAGAAAAATACATTCCGTGTTCATTCGTTCGCTGTTGCAATCTTTATTTATTGCAGAAACTTGCACATTTTCTTACAAAATAACGTGATTTGCAGCTTATATAAGGAAACGTTGTACTACAGCGATCTTTTTGTTGCGTAAGGTCATGAGCATGACTTTCACAAATCTTATTAAATGTGAAGCTGTTGCATAGAAAAAAATCCTTACCGTAATGGAATTGCTATTATCGCGAGTAAATATTATCATTCTATCAAGGGCAATGCGTTTAAAACGACAAAATCTCTAGAAATAGATAAATAACGGTAATCTTTCTATCCAATAAACCGACTTTAATTAAAAGCGTGATCGCTTACTTAAACAGAATGGATCGGTTTACCCAATGTGACCTTTGGTTGAGCAAATGTAATGCAATATTGACTGCGCTAACAAAATTGTTCCTTTCCTCCCGATTCACGACCTAATTTCGTTTTTCGAAAACTGCTCTTACGACGTTGATTCACGCAACGAACGAAAGCTTCCCATTATTACAAATTTTTCATTGTTTCCAGAAAGTTTTCATCCCAAACACACAAACCTCACCTTAATGCAACAAAGAATGATACGTAAGTATTATAAAATTAACACTAACAATCAGTTTATGATATTCTTTGCGCCAAACAATAGTTACATCACTAAATTTCTACAAAAAAAAAACGGTGCGTTTAACAAGGCACAGAAGTTGGTCAAATGAATGCCTTCTGTAATGCATTGTTTCTTAAAGTATTGTACAGGGTGGACTATTTTCGATGCCCATACATGGTATCTCGGTTATTATCAGAGATAGAAAAAAACTAAGTACGTAGTATCGATTTATTTTTTCGAGAGAAATTCATTGCCGATTTTTGGCATTTTTAAAAAATGTTAAATATCTCGCTTAAACGAAAAGATAGAAAAAAACTTTAAAGACATTTTTTGGCATGATTTTTTGTGCTTAATAAGATAGCGATGTTCAATTGTTTTTTACTCATATCAATGCCGATATATTACACCTAACTTTCTTATTTTAAATGGCAACCAAAAGCAAATTATATATTTTTGAAAAGCGCAAAAAATAAGCTTTCGATTCATGTCAAAGCCAACTATGGTTGCCATTTTAAATTAGAAAGTGGTGTAATATATCAATATTTGTATGAGTGAAAACAAAATTAAACATCGCCATCTTATTAAGGACCAAAACCCATGCAAAAAATGGTTTGAAGGTTTTTCTGTATCTCTTCGTTTAAGCGAGATACGTATTTAACATTTTTGAAAATTGCCAAAAATCGGTTTTTGGCTATATTTCGAAAATTAATAAAGATATCAAAAATCTGTTTATGGCAATGAATTTGTCTCGAAAATATAAATCGAGACTACGTACTTAGTTTTTTTCTATCTCTGATAATAACCGAGATACCCTGTATGGGCATCGAAAATAGTCCACCCTGTACTCGTACCTTCGGGGGTACGTGAAACGTCTTCAGGGGGCATGTGGAATTAACGTATGAAATAATTAAAAAAAAAAACTTTGACGGTGTATATTTCTTAATAATGTATATAGATGTCTAAAAACCTAAGACAAGTTGTTAATGAAACTGAAAATCATAAACTATTCTAAAGGCCGTCCTCTAAATGCCAGATTTATCTCTCAACTCTGCAAAGAAATGGAAAGTAATCCTACACAACTTCTCTTCAATACCGAAGTTTGTTTACTTTCCGCGGAGGAGTGAGTTATAAGTTTTTCTTGATTAAAATTTTTAATTGGAAAAACATTTACCTTATTGGAAATATCTGGTATGATGATGTGAAAATTACAAATGAATCTAGAAAAGTATTTCTTTGAATTGGACGTTAATACCCTTTTGATGTTAACAAATTTATGCCAAAGGGTCTGTCGCCCATAGAAGAACAACTTTTAGAACTAGCTTTTCATAGTTTCTTAAGAAATACATCCTGTACAACGAGAATAAGTTATCATCATTTTGGCTCCTTGTAGATATTGAGACGAAGTTGAGTAACCCCATTATAGATGTTAAACCGCATCTGACCAGGAAAGGTCATGATATGTTGTCGCCAGAATCTGATCAAGGCTGTGTTTATTGCATCAAGAACATCAAAACTAAATGTTTTGCAGAGCTATACGTGCCACTGGCCATTTCCTGCAGAAAAATGGCGGAAAAACTCTATAAAGTTGAATAATAAAGGTAATTTTTGCGATCGCGTCGGCCATGAAACCGTCAGAGACAAAATCTAAATTTTCCCATTTATCAATGCGCGCATCCTTTGCAAGTAAAATGATGCAAAGTTTTTGGAAAAATCTTAAACGGTTCCGGAGAAAAAGGTCAAAAACGGAAAGCGAAAGCGCTATGATTTGAGAAGTTGTACAGGAAACTAAATCTATGCGACTTGCATAGGCGTTTAACATAGGGAAAACCGTTTCTAGAAGGACCTCGTTTTTCGCGTTTTCTCCGGAACCGTTTAAATTTTTTTCAAAACTTTGCAACATTTTACTTGCAAAGGATGCGCGCATTGGGAAATAGAAGAATTTCGATTTTATCTCTGACGGTTTCATGGCCAACGCGATCGCAAAAATTACCTTTATTATCCTCTATTTTTCCAGTGGCACGTATAACTCTGCACAACATTTATTTTTGATGTTTTTGATGCAATAGACACAGTTGATCAGATTCTAGCGACAACATATCGTGACCCTTCCTTGTGAGATTCAAATTAATAACAATAGATCCTGCTGAAATTATTGATAATAAATTTTTTAAATTAAGTAACAACTTATTATTTTGTTTTATCAAAACAAATCATACCTTATTGTTGATATGTAGGTACATCTAAATTCATATAAAATAGATATTTACAGTAAAAAAATACACGTTTTTATTAATTTTTATTTACGTACCTACTTATTATTTATTATTAGAGTAAAGTGCCCTTATATGGAATACTTTTTTGTATTCGGCAATAATATTCACATTTATTCAACAAAATTTTGCAAAACAAATTATAAGGAATTTTTAATGAATACGCAACACATTACTCGAATTCTGGTACGATATTACGGTAGATATTTCTTAATAGCTATTTTTTTTAAATGTTACTACTATTCCATATTAAGCTCCCGGGGAACCTAATATGGAATACTAGGGGTTCTTAATATGGAATATAAAATTATATAGGAAATATACATTAAAATAAACAACTGCTCATAGATTAATCTTTTATTTCTCTCTGATTTGCATTATTACTTAAACCAAACCAAAACTCTGTTATTTGTGTAAATTAAATTATAATTCAAATGTCATTCGAACTAAATGTTGATAATTTATTTATTTTTTACAGGTAGGACAATAGAATTGTTTTTTTGGGTATTTTGCACATTTTTCGTCTGCCTTTTTCTGACACTTTTGACACTGAACCCATATTCCTGTACATAGTGACCATAATCATAGTCATTATAAGGCACCTGTATGGTATTCCATATTAGGTATCAATGTGACTTTTCAAAAATCGGTGTATGTAAAACATGAAATGACCCCAATCAAAATTTTGGTCTATTTAATTGAAATGTAAAGGCTCATGCTAAATAAACATGCAATAAAATATTTTAAAATCATTTACCCTAGCATATAAAATTTTGTACTGAAAAATTTTGCCTAAAAACTCAGTAGCACGTCAAAAATATATTTGAAACTGTTATGTAATCTAGTGAATATTTTTTAACTATTTTGCATTTGGGAATGTGTGATCAATGTACAAATAGGTACATATACTTTTTAACAGATATCGCTTATTCATTGTCATAAAACTGATGTATTCTATAATAAGTAACTATTCCATATTAGGGCACTTTACTCTAATATCACCTCTTTAGGTCTATGGTCGTAGAGTCGCCACAATTTTAGCGTGTCTGTTTAACTGGAATGTTTAAAATGGTATATTTTTGAACTGTTCTGGACGCAGAGAGAAGTGTAATTGTTATGCAACGTGAAAACGAAGCCGTATTAGCTCTTAAACATGATTAAAACGGCTTCTAAATAATGTCGTTATAGCTTCGGTGCGATCGAAATGTCTGGTACGATTTTTATTGTTAAAATATTTTTTTGTTTGGCACGACTGCTGTTATATTGGCAGATTAAGCGGGATTGTTACAGCAAAAATATCAACAAACCTTTGGCTTGGCATCTGCCTGCGTTTGGTTATGGGTTACGAAAGCAATAACAAAACTGAACTTTAAATTGTATTTATTTTCAATTTTATACGGTATTGTTGTGATACACGAAGTAGACTAATGTTAACACTTTGGAGCGTATAAGAAGTGAAATAGAAAAAATAACCTGTATATGTGTTTATCATGTTACTTCTTAAGTACTCATTGTTGCAAAGCTATAAAATAATTCACAACATTCAACGCAAAACGTCGCAATTAGTGTTAAAAGTGTAAATAACCATTATGCTTAAAAAGTTGTTGACTGCTCTTCATGTTTTTAAAAACGCCCAATAAAGTTGCTAGTGTAGAGAATACTACAATAAGTCAATGTTTACTGTGTCAAATGCTATTCTTGTACCTAATGTTTACTGTGCCCTTATATTTTAAAAGTGTTAGATATATAAACTTATCAGATAATTTTACGTAGGGGAACATGGGACGTTTCAGGATTTATGTTTGATAACAAATAAACCATTATTTTCGCTTTTGTGATATCGATCCCTTTATTAACAAATAAAGAACTGGAAACGATTTTTAGATGATAATTTTGTAATAATAATTCAGAAATATACAAGTTAAAAGAAATATATAAAATTTGCCTCGTTTTGGCTCATAGGCGAGGGAAGATGGGGGATTTTCTTCTTTTTTAGTAATACTATATGAAATGTAACTCTTTCGCTAATGGAAAACCAATTTTTACAATAAACACAAATGTGTACAGCATCGTGTTTCATCACTTTTAAGTCCCGCCCAAGAGTTGTAGCGAGTGAAACATCCAAATCCTTCCTTCAGAATAACCAAGACAATAATTCATCTTTTTTATCCGTTTTTTCTCAGTTAGTTTATGATGTAGTTATGAAACGATTTGGGGGATAAGGAAAGGGACTACAGGTTTTCCTAACTTTGGTGGGTGATTTTTTCTGAAGGCTTATGCACGGGGCTTTTAACGTAGTAGTTAGTGCCCCTTTTTGCCACGTCCTGGCCTGTGGTTTCTATCTTAGCTTATACAGTTGTGGCGGAAAAATTCTGAAATTAAACTCGACTACAAAGACGGAATGAGAACCTAATGAAATACTCTAAAATCACAGTATACTAATATATTATCTTAATGTAGCTCACAAAGTTTCACTTACATGTCATGAAAGTCACATCCAGTATTGTAAAATCACCACAAATTATTACTGTTATAAAAGGCATATTGGCATTATAGCCGCTCTTTGGAGCCCTATTGACTATTATGTCTTGGATAGTTACTTCGCGATTTCTGTTCTTTCACTTCCTATAGGTTGTTGTTTGTCTTTGCTTCTTGTACGACTTGCTTCCATGTTTTCCTGTCAAGCATTTTCTTTCTCCATCCTGTTCTTCTTAATTTTCCTATATCAGCTATCACTTGGTTGTCCCAGCGTATTTTAGGTCTTCCTCTCGATCTTGTCACGTGTAGTTTCCATTTTGAGATCCTTTTTGGTGTAGACTGTCCCTCTCTTCTACTTATATGCCCATACCATCAAATTCTTGCAGCTTTTATTATTTTGGCTATATCTTCCCCATTTAGTATTGTTTTAATTTCTTTATTTGTTACCCTTATGTATTCCTCCTCTATTTTCCTTACTATTTTTCTTTCAAAAATTTCTTCGTTTCTTGTCTCTGCTTCGTATATCACCACAGGTCGTATCGCTGTTTTATAGATTGGCATTTTTGTATTATTACTGTTTTTCTTATTTTTCATGTAAGTTTTATATTTATAATATGCTTTATATCTCGTCTGTATTCGTTGTTTCATTTCTTCCCTGTTGTGGTTCTGACGATTAATTACTGTTCTCAGATATTTAAAATTTTCTACTTCTTCGAACGTATAATTTTCTATTGCTTCTCTGTTTTCTCCTTCTGTATTTTTTTTAATACCATATTTTTTTCCCTGATTAATTTTAAGCCCGCCTTTCTTTGCCTCCGTCTCGATTTTCGATAGTGCTTCTTTTAAACCTTTCCTATCTTGCTATTAAGGCTAGATCATCGGCATATGCTACTATTTGTGCTGATTTTTCAATTATAGTCCATTTTATTCCACATTTTCTAATTATACCTTCTAACGCTATATTAAATATTGTCGCCGATAGTTCATCGCCTTGCTTGACCCCTTCGTTAAATTCGAATTCTTTCGAGATCCCTTCGTGCAATAGTATTGCTGCTCTTGATCCTTCCATAGTCATTTTTATTTGTCTTACTAATTTGTTTGGGACTTCCATTTCTTCTGCATCTGTATATATAACAATTTGCCTTAGGGTATCAAATGCTTGCTTAAAACCCATAAATTTTTATTTGCAGTTCCACGTTATCGTAATTTTATTTTTGGGTGCACGATAGGTATCCAATAAATAAACACATTGAGAAAACGTAAAATATAAGGCACTTTTCGGGTGCACCATTATCAACTTTTCCAAGCAACTCTGGTTCAAATATATCCAATCAACTATTAGATACCATTTTAATATTATGTGATACTTAAAAAGTAATCTGTCAGGATTAAAACTTATTCTTAAAAAAAGGTATCTACTTTAAAAACTGCAAAATTAATATTTAATGTACTTTAACCATTTTATTTGAATAAAATTACCTGAAATTGTACCGAAACAATTAATATAGTCCATAAAAGGATCAGCTAATAGAGTGAGGGTCTGTGTAACTGATAATATTTAACAAAAATAAAGTTTTGAAAAGTGGTTAATCGATTTCTTGATTAAATCAAAACATTTGCGAAGAGAATTAATCACGCGAAGCAAGCCGGCGCTGAACAGGTTAATTAGGTATTTAAAGCAATGGCAATGTAAAAGACGATTTTTTACACCCATTGCGACCACAAAAATTCCCCTACTTACGACAATTTTAGCAGACGTTTTTGACCACTATAATTTTAAAGCAAAGTCTTAAAAGTAGATGCAAAAATATACATTTGTTAAAATTAAAATTGTTTTTTGGCTAGGTACAGACGCGATATTAAGTAGGTATTAAAAGGTGTACATGATTATCGCTCCGTTGGCGTAAAAAATGTTAATTACTTGTCTTAAGTGATTCAAATCGCAGTTTTTAACACATACATACATATATACATTTTAATGTGTCTATTATTCGTGAAAACAAACTTTTTAGAAATGTAACGCTTTCTGCCCTTAATTTACGGTGCGCAATCAAAACTATGCACCAACGCATAACTGCTTGTTCGTCTAAAGGTGCATTTAAATCAAAGCGAACAGAAGCGAACGAACGAATTCGTTCGGTCAAGCTCGCGCAATTTGCATGGAGAAGCGAAGGCGAGCGAACGAACTCGTTCGCGTTCGCACAGGTTCCGTAGCGTGTCGGTAAACAAGCGAATCATCAAAGGAAGTTCGTGCTCGATTTGCATGGTGCATTTTGTAGCTAGCGAATTCTCTATCCGACATGGTTTGTTTTCAGGTTTTTACACCGGAGCGGATCATCAACGAATGCGAATGTTCGTTCACATTGCATTGCGCAGAGACGACCGAACGAACGAATACCTAAAAACCCGTTCGTTCGTTCGTTCGGTCCTGTTCGCTCTGATTTAAATGCACCTTAAGATGATCGCACATTAACCTTAGAAATATTCAAGAAATGCATTTTTTTATTTCCTTTATCTCCTCACGCTTCCCACTATTAATTTCACATACTCGGAACTTGTGAAGGTCGAGCACCTTATAATTTAAAAAATATTTGCTTAGTACATTTTTATGTCAACAAACATTATTGCAAGAAGTATTTTTATTGTTAACGTATTACCAACGCGTTTATAAATAAATATCTAAAATAACAGGTTATACTGGTCGGTGTTGTTTTGTCTCTTGTGTATCCTACAGTTCAAACTCAGATAAGTAAGGTAACTTGATGTTTGTCATATAAATTTGTTGTGTAAATATAGTCTCCTGCAGCCAGCGTCCTTTTAACTTGTGGAAGCACTCCTTGTAGGCATTTTTAGTAGGCACTCTAGATCAGCCTGCAACTTTTTTTTTGAATCTCTTCAATCGTTAGAAAACGTCATTATTTTAACGATGTCTTTAGTTTGTGGAACAAAAAGAAATCACAAAGGACTAAGTCAGGTGAATATGGAGGGTGAGGAATTACGGTGACATCGTTTTTCGCCAAATACTGCCTAATCAAAAGAGAAGTATTCAGGCTCTTTCTGGTCTTCTGTAAAGAGACGAGGATCAAACTTTGGAGCAACGTGACTTATATCTAGAATATTGGTCAAAAGGTCTTGGCAAGACCCGTACGATATTCCTGGTTCTTCTGCCACCTCTTTAGCAGTCAGTCGCTGGTTAGCACGAATCAGTGTAAGAACTTTGAAAACTTTTCCGTCTGCAATGAAGGCTTGATCACTGTTTAGGGACTAAAAACGAAAAATATTTCGTTTTCGTTCTTTAAGATCCCACCCATAGTATTTCGTTTTCAAGAATCGAAATTGAGTGACGATTTGTACCGGTTATACCTTTTTTAAGTCACCTTTTTTTTTTTTTTTTTTACAAAATTTAGAGCCGAGGACTTTCTGAAGAACGATCGCCATGTCAAAATGACCCTATGAACACGATAAAATCCCTATTATTCGATATAGATTCTTCTTCTTAATCGGTGTCGATGTATGCTTTTCTATTTCTGTGTTAGTTTCTCCAATCCTGCCTATCGTTAGCTAATTGTGGCACATCTCTCCAGCTGACTCCTTTTACTTCAAGTCTTGCCTCACTTCTTTTTCCCATTTTATTCTTGGTCTTCCTCTTTCTTTTTTTCTCCATGTTAATTTTTTCTTAATACCTGTGACTCCTAGGTTTTTTCGAATTTTTTCGTTACTGATTTTATCGATCAGTCTACTCCCTCTATTCTTCTCAGAAATCTCATTTCCTGTACCAGTATTCTTTGCTTATGTTTTTGAGTTGGTGTCCAAGTTTCTGAACTGTACGTAAGAATGGGTACGTACACTGCAATGAAAACTTGCGTCTTCGTTTCTTTTGATATTTCTTACTTATCAAACATTTATTAGTGGCGTAGTAAAATTTCGTCGCTGTCGCTATTCTGTTATTCTTCTTCCAATTTACCATTTTCTGCAATTATTGTTCCTAAATATTTAAAATTTGCTACCTGCTTTATCTTTTTTTGGTTTAACATAATTGTAACTGGTTCATGATTTTTCGCTATAACTTTTGTCTTTGTTATATTAATATTCATATTATGTCTACTTAATGTATCTGCCCATATGTCTAGATTAAATTTCAAGTCCTTTTCGCTTCTAGCTAATAGCACCACATTCAGATTACAAATACTTCGTATGTATTTGTATGTAAATCAGCACAGTCACCTAATATCAAGTGAGATATTTTACTGACTTGGGGAGTCCTCTCAGCATAGACGGTAAATTCGCATTTGTGTTTAATAAATAAAATTTAAATCGTAAAAAAACCCGTTAAAACGAACAAAAAATAATAATTTCGTTTTCGTTTTTATAAAAATTTCGGCTAATTTCGTTTAACGTTTTAGTTTCCGTCCCGTTCTCAGTCCTTGCTTTGATTGACGATTTTCTTCCTTTAAAGCGTTTAAACCACTCAAAACACGTGGTCCTTCGTCGAAGGCCTTTTCCAAAAGTTTATGTGTTTCTGTCGCCGTATTTCCAAGCCAAGTCTTTTTTAAATCGCAGGGGTAAAAAATTATTATTTAAAAAATATAATATCCAATATAAATCTAAGCCTATTTACCAGGGGTTTGGAGCAGTCCAATTTTTTAATTGCTCTGCTCCAGCTCCGCTCCGGCGTCAACATGCCTGCTCCAGCTCCGCTCCGGCATCAACATGCCTGCTCCAGCTCCGCTCCAGCTCCGCTCCAGCTCCGCTGGTCCGCTGGTCAAAAATAACAATAGTTGGCCCTAACAAAAGTGAAGTTAAATAAATGTTTGAAAGAACAGATGATTGATCTTCAAAGGTTGAAAAAAAGATGAAAAAAAGGTTTTTTTTTAAAATTGTACATAATAAACTGGAGCAGTGGAGTAATCAAAATTATTTGCTCCGGCGCTCCTGCTCCGGGCAAAAACCCATTGCTCCACTGCTCCGTGCTCCAGCTCCGAGCTCCGCTCCAAACCCCTGCTATTTACAATCCGTTGCTCATGAACGATAAGTGAATGGTGTGGTAATCCAAACTAAAATAAAATTTTAACTTACCAAGAACAGCCTATTGGTATGAATTACAGAAACCACTCCACTGTCAAACGAAATAGTTTTTTATACGTAGCAAAACAGTTATAAACTCACAACTGAAGATTTTACAATACCTACCGTATCACTCTTTTTCCTCTTCACTAACTAAATATGGAGAGACATGAGCAATTCGAGTATCATTTGATCATACAAATTTTAAAACTTGACAATATTTAACAAATAACTACAAATAGTTAATTTATTTCAATAGATACTTATATTAATTGCATTGTTATTAACTATAGTTGATTCGGAAAATAGTCTGGTAAAATATGTCTAGCACGTATGATTTTTCCGAAAAATGATTTTAAAAATACTGGAGATTTGTTGCTTATGTGAAATAGCCCTCGGCAAACTGGCGCTGATTTAAAATCATATTTATTCGTCTTTTGTTACTAAGCAAGCAAGTTTTGTAGCTATTAAAAATGTCACAAAATTACAGGCCGTATACTGATTACTGACCATAGTAAACTCCGATAGTATTATCTTGACGTTGTTTTATCGCTTTTATGAATTCCATAAAGCAGTGATTTTTTTGTTTAGACCAAGCAGTGAGTCATATTTCAACCTTTTGTATACCTGTAGGTATTCGTAATGTGTTTTAAAACTTTGTTAGTCACTATTTATCGTATGATGCGCTGCTAGCGTCGCGAAATACCGTGTTTATTATACCGTTCCATGTCGGTAGCTCACTTACGTCAGTCAACACGGTAACTTTTTTCATGTGCAAAAATTAACCCTGGTGCTGCCTCTAATTATAATTTATAATGGCTTTATGTTGAATATCAACGCTTTAAAAATTCCAAAACTTTTAAAATTACCTTCAATTTTTTAACTCTATGCGGACTCGGGCAAGCACGTGTTAGTATTTGGCGGAAAATTGACATTTTCCATCATTTCTTCTCAAATTGAGCTCCTCGAATCCTATGGACGTTTTTTTAAGAAAAAATTGAGAAGGCAAATAATTTACATATAAATTAGTGTCAACCTTTTATATGCAGACACATGCTTCAAGTACTTCAAATTCTTTAGTAAATGACATTGCCCAATCATATTTAATGAAAATGGTTTAAGTCAATTTCTTGTAATTTAATTAAACACTGGATAAGTTAAGGAGTAAAACCGTGCAATCATTAATGTACCCCTAGGCCTTACTGTGAAGCGTCATGTACCCCTGGTCAATTAGTCCATTTCAAAAAAACTTTATTTATGCATGGAACATACAGTGTAAAAAATATTTTGTGTGAAAATTGTTGGTTCTTGCTTTTCATCAATAAATTATTCCGGTCATTGTATTTGACACGTACTCCCTGTAGAAGCTTCACGTACCCCTTGGGGGGTTCATGGACCCCTGGTTCAGAACCTCTGGTGTAGTGGATTCTGAAAAACATTATTAGATCAATTATTTACATATATGTAATTAAATTAGTAGAAATGTAGGCTAACTTAGGTAGACTTTATGAGTATTTTTAAATCGACTGAAGAGCAAACCTTTAAATATTTCAAAGGTTTATGGACTTGCGCCACTTTCAAAATAAACGGTCTATATCTTGAAATTGGATATAAAATATAGACGGAATTTTGAAGGTAATTTAAAGATAGTGCCAACGTAAGACTAACATTTCATTCCGATACTGCCCTTGGGAGCGGCGTGTGTGCCAACCAAAACTGATTTTTTTTTCCACATGCAACGTGAAATATTTTTGTACAGGGTAACCAATTATCGTGAACAGCATGGGGATCCAGTTAGAGATACAGAGTTGGTTAAATGAGTAAAATTGATCATTAAAGAACAACTATTCAATAATAAAAATCTTGAAAAAATGATGATGTTTTTGATTTTTTCTTATAACTTGCTTAATTGTCATCATACTCAAAATATTTTTCTACTTTTTTGCCTAGATTTGAAGTTTGATAATAAATTTTACCCATCTTTATTTATTATTTTCGCGGAGGTCCTCTTTCGGGTTCCTGTACTACGACCTATTGGTCTATTTTACCCCTTAAAGAAGTTCTGTGTTTTTGAAAAACTCCAGGATTTTCTTTAAGGGTGTTTTTCTCAACTCTTCTTGGTTGGCTTTTTGCATCCCTAGAAGTGTACGCTGATAGGGTGTGAATCCTTCACACTGGCATATTACGTGAAGATGAGTGTCTTCTTCTTCACCACATCCTCTACATATATCGGTCTCTGAGAGCCCTATTATCTAGAAGTGTTTGTTTAGCCCACAGTGTCCTGTGACGAGTCCTGTGGCTGCTCTGCTCATCGTGACCATTTCTTTTGTCTTTTGTTTAGACCATTGACAGGATAGCCTTGGAATGGGCTTGTCCTGCAACTTTTTTCCAATAAGCATTATGCCCTTGTATTAATATGTCATTAAGACACCGCTTAGCTGTTCCATAGGATGTACCAACTGCGGGTTCTGGTCCGAAGAAAGGTGTCTCGCTGCCAATTTTGGCTAGGCGATCTGCCTTCTCGTTCCCTGGTATATTAGTGTGCCCTGAGCACCATACCAGTTTAACATTATTCCTGCTTCCTCCTAGCACTTTGTGCCCGTATGCAGTTCAGAACAAGTCCTGAGTTTACTTCCGACGAGCCAAGAGCTTTTAACGCTTCTTGGCTGTCGGACACTATGAAGATTCTTTTATTATTAAAATCTCTTTCTAATAGTGTTTCTGCACATAAGTGCATAGCGTACACCTCGGCTTGAAATATGGTTGCACACTGTCCAAGGCTTACAGATTTGCCTTGTCTCAGTTGTGCTGCTCCCCATATTCTGCAGCCTGTTCCATTTTGCGTTTTTGACCCGTCCGTGTACCAGATCAGACCATTAACCTCTATTTCATGACGCTTCCATTGGTCCCGTGTTGGAATTATGATTCCAAAAGTTTTCTCAATCTTTATTAATTTGTTTTTGTTATTTTAACATCAACATTTTTATTTAAAGGCTGTGTGTTTTCTGGTTTCATTGATGTATAGGTTGTTTGGTTTATCTTTAAAAATAAGTAAGTTGTTACAATGTTATTGTATTCATTAACTTTAATCAAAGTGGCCATTGAAAAACGAAACAAAACATCAAATAAATTAAGCCAGCTGTACTTAAATAATTTAAAATATATGTATGTGCATTTTCGTTATTTATATTTAAAATTACAGCTTTGTATGGAAAAGCAGGTGTGTTTCAGTTTCTTTGTTGGCGTTTTAAAACTAGAATTGGATGTTAATGTCGCTTTTAACGTGAGAGCAACAAGAAATGGGCTGCTTGAAAAAATACGCACTTTTATGACCTTGCTCAAGAACACGTTGGTGTAGTTATCGATTTTCTGCTAATAAAAGCAAAACAACACAACACCGGTTGGAAACAATTCATTTGTTTCGTCCTATAAATAGAGTCGTATTTTTAAAAACAAATGCCGTTCCAAGTGTGGAACAGCGCGTAGAATTTTCTTACTACCTGGCGGAAGTACGCGGGTTACTGATAATTTTCATGCCGTCCTTGTTCCCTCCCGAAAACGATAATTTTTAATTACCAAAATTTGATGGCATAATTTATTCCATAGATTATAACCTGTACCGTTTTAATGGTGCCATAGTTTTAGTAGGCGCGAGGTTCGAACAAGGTCGTCCGTTGTATTTATTGTTTGGAGTTGAGTATTTTGATTAAATGGTGCAAAAAAGTGTTAACAAACGCATGTACATTGATTCGTGCAAAACGGCACGTAGTTGTTGGACATAATAGATTCATACTTGTGGGGTTTTTGCACTCTGCAAAGGCCAACTTGCGAATAACGTTGATTCCTTCAGCATCTGCTAAGGCTGTGTAGGAATTACACCCGTATCAAGTACCTAGACTGTCTTGAGAACAAAGAAGAGTTCAAGAGATGATTATAGCGATCGTAAAACTTGTATTATGTATGCACAATGTATGCTTCCATTAATTTATGAGAGGCTGCATTTGGTACCTCGACAAATCATAGAATTGTCTGAGATAATTCTTTTTTACTTTGATATATAAATGAAGAATACCAAATAAGTATAACCCTTAAGACTAAGGATCAATTTATTTAAGTGCTTTTGCGAATAAGGAGGTCGTTAGGGACCCTTACCCGATCCTACACATTTAAAAATCGTCGGGAGTTGGCTTGGTTTACTTTGATAAAATTTTGGTGTTAAATTTATCATAAATTTTGGGTTAATTTGATACTTAGTCGCCATTTGCTATTTGGACAAATTCGTGTCGTGTTAATATTTAAATGAATAACACCTAACTTTAGATAAATTGCGAATGAATGCAAATGAATTATGTTGATATATGTAGCAAAATGTCAATCAATCAAAGACGTTTATCTATATTATTTTAGTAACTAAAGCAATGTATTTAGATTTTTCATGAAAATATGGCAGTTATTAGATACTTCGAAACTAAACAGGGCAAATTTAACAGTTGTTTTAATAGATGCACTAAATCCAGAGGTAATTTTTGTAAATAAACTATTGAAATTGACTAAATATTAATCAAAACTTCTGTTCCGCATGTTTTAAACATTGGCAGACAGTCTAAGGCAAAATATTTAATTTTTCTTTGCCAAAAAACACAATTTTTTAAGGGGGCTTATAATAAATTCCCGTGTCATTTTAGTATTAAAATTGACACCGTACTTTTTACTGTGTAGGTCAGGGCTGTCCAATTTTCTATCAATGCGGGTAATTTTTTCTACTCTTTAATTTTAGCGGGCCACAATTGCGTATAAATTCCAATAGGCTAAATGAAATATTATATATAAATCGAGTGAAGGATTAAGATGAATAATTTTTTGTAGATGTTCGGGGCCCCCAAAATATCTTTCGGCCCGCGGGTCGTCAGTTGGACAGCCCTGGTGTAGGTAATGGACTTACACCAATTTCTGCCATCATTTCGGTAGATTTCACAAAAAAAAAAACGTAACTACCTACATCTGCAATTAATAAAACTTTTAAATGTAAACAAAATTAACATATAAATAGCATATGTCTCCTGTGAACCCAAACGGTTAAGGTACCTAACAATAATTTTTGATATTTTTGGACTTTAAGAACATATTATCCTCTAAACATTGTGCAGTATGGTGGTGGAAAGGCACTGTGTTAATATAGCGTAGATGGCTACTCATTCAGCATAATACGTAAAAACTTTGTTGCTACGAGCTTTTTAGCGCAATTTTCTAGCGAAATTGCGCTTGTTAACTCATGATTTCTGTTCTGTGCGTCTGTGCGCACCAATCTTGCACTTCTATCTACTCCTCAACCAGACCACCTAGAGACTTCGGTTTTTCGGCATTATGTTAAGGAAGGTCTAATCTCGGGAACGCACAAAAAAAATCCAGGAAAAGATTTTGGATTTCCTGGAAATTCCGGAAAAACTCATAAAACTCATGATTTCTGTTCTGTGCGTCTGTGCGCACCAATCTTGCACTTCTATCTACTCCTTAACCAGACCACCTAGAGACTTCGGGTTTTCGGCATTATGTTAAGGAAGGTCTAATCTCGGGAACGCACAAAAAAATCCAGAAAAAGATTTTGGAGTTCCTGGAAATTCCGGAAAAACTCATAAAACTCATGATTTCTGTTCTGTGCGTCTGTGCGCACCAATCTTGCACTTCTATCTACTCCTCAACCAGACCACTGAGAGACTTCGGGTTTTCGGCATTATATTAAGGAAGGTCTAATCTCGGGAACGCACAAAAAAAATCCAGGAAAAGATTTTGGATTTCTCGGAAATTCCTACAAAATTCCGTTTTTTGCAAATTTCTCGGCAAGCATAATAGCTATCGAGTTGAAACAAATTGCAATCGATAGCTTCTAAAATTTACAATAATATTAGAAAAAGAATTAATCAAAAGTCTTTCCTTTATGCTTCACCCATGAGGTGAAAAAATTGCGCTAAAACACTCACTGAGTTTTTATTACTTGTTTTATTTGGTCGCAATGTCCCGCGACAGAAATGTTTAAATCTGGTAACTCTGCCCCGTATCATCAAAATTACAATTCGCTCTGATTCAGTAACTTTTACATCTTTAATGATAAGCAACAATGAAATTTTGACAACAAACTGACCGTAGTTGTATCTTGATTTTGTTAGTTTTTTCAATTATTTCATTAACTTTATTTTAAAATTAAACCATTGATGATGGTGTTTCTTAATGCAGTTTTTTATTTTGCATCCAATTATGTACAAACATACAGCGTTCCATTACAAAAAATAAGTGGGGGTAAAAAAAAAATTAAAATTTACCAATAAATTACTTTTATCTGTATGGATACTGGGTGATTGAAATTTGAGTTTAAGCATGGGGATGTCGCTTATTATAAAAGCTAGAGTATAGGTTTAAAGTTGGCAAAGTTGCTGAATTTCGTGCTCAATAATCATCCAAAGAGAAATTGAGAATATCTCAAACGGTATCCGAGAAAATTAGGAAAAACCGGAAAATACGATTTTTGATTTCTTTGTAGTACAAAATATTTCAAATGTGTAAAAACATTGCTTAAGCAACTTTTTTAGCAGCATCGTATAGTAATCACTAATTTATTCTAGGTCGATTCGTTTTTGTTTTATGACAACCAACTTTATTTTTTTTTATGAACGCAAGTTTTGCTATTAACGTAATCAAATAGAATTATTTTTTTCTGAATTTATTAATGTATCACACATGGTATTTTACCTCTACATTCATTGTCTAATTTAAAAAAAAAATGCGTTTTGGACAACAACCACTATAAATCAGGCAGCCCGGTCGTGGTAGTTTACGTCGTTACCACGACAACCAATCAACAAATTCAAAAATTTGAAATCTTATTACATGTGTATGTTCTGTGCTTATTACTTGTTATCGTAATAAGTTCGTATAGGTAAATGAATTTCAGTAACGAAGAAAAATGCGATATGCTGCGAATTTTTTATTCATTGAATAGGAATTCTACGGTGTCAAGGCAACGTTATGCAGAAACATACCCGGAAAGAAGGCAACCCTCGTATACATATTTTTGTACGTTGGCCAGAATTTTGGGTAAATACGTACAAAGCATGTGAAAAATGTATTACAATACTTAAAACAACGGTATACTAAATTTAACAGTAACATAAAAACATAAAAACAGAAACAAATTAGAGAAGATGTTCAAATAAATTTCCTCCTTCTGCAATGCATAACCGCAAACGTTTCTTAATGTAGCTGTCCAGAACCCACGCTATTGTTCTTCGAGTTCAAAGATCTTAGTCTGTTAATCAGTTTATTTTTTAATTCAAGAAGAACTTTTTCTTACAAATAAGTTAAGCTGTTTATTTTCCAAACTTGCGTTATTTTTAAATAAAACGCTAAAATAACTAAAACATTCACAAAACTGCTTAATCGTTAACAGATTAACAACAGCAAAACTCAATGATTTAATGTGCGATTTATTACTGTTTGCGCCAATATTTGCCTGTAATAAAATACGTTACTGTCATCATAACTGTCGCTTTTTATATAATACTACAAAGATGTAACGCGCTATTAATAAAACCGATTGTTGAGTAGGTTATCAAAGGGGGTCATGAGGTTTGCTGGTAGAATTGGATAAAATACGACGGCTAAAAGAGATGGAAACGTGCTGGATGCAGTTTAACTTTCACTAAGTCGCTGCTTGCGCGCTATTACGTCGGATTACATAATCGGCCGCATTTTGCAATTACACCAGTAACAAAACGAATTAGCCGTCGTCTCGGTCTAGCGTAAAACAGGCATTTCCATTACGTATGAGGCGTTTAACGCGACACTGTTTTGTTGAGGCTTATTTTATCGCTTATTATTGTAAATTGTCAACTAGCGACATACATTAATATTACCAACATTACGGTCTGTGCCTGTTTTTTTTTGTGAGTAAAATGTTGTTAAGACCCATCGTTACGTAATGTTAAGTCGGAGAGAAAATCTTTAGGTCATTGTGAAACAGATTGGGAGTAAATATATAGATTTTGACACACATGTTGGTAACTGGCTTGGCCAATGTTTTTCATTTTCGGTTAATAGATTGTAGAAATATTACATGTCGTCACAAATGCGATTGCGACAGTTTGGCTAATGGTTTTGTTTGATTTTTTTAAAATAATTCATGCCTGCTTTATTATCTTATGTTAATATTATAACTTAAATAAAAAACCTGAATTAATTTCGACCCTGACAGATTTTAATGCCAGGAACTTTAAGGTGAAAATATACCAATTTAAACGTTTTAGGACGAAAACGAATTACAATAAAGTGTGAGAAACTTCCGCCTCGCATTTTGTAATAAATCAATTTTAAACATCTTAAACTACTGTTAATTTGAGTATCTTTCCACGGCGTAGATTACTTTTTTAATATCTTGTTTTGTACAAAATTTACTCTTGAATTAAAATACTTTTCGCAGTTTATGCTATAGTCGGCTAAAATATGTTAAGTTTTATGCAATTTCATCTACATTTTTGTATAATAAACATTATCCAGGTGGCCCAAGGTTGCGTACGCAAATTGGGTATATTTGACGCATACTCCAAAATCAGTTTTTAATCGCCTTGCTTCTACATATATTGTGACTAGTACAACGTTGACAAAGCATTCAGTACGTAAATGACTCACCAAAAGTTTTAAAATAAATCTAAACCCGACTCTCGTAAGGCTGTGCGCTGACATGCAACAGTTTGGTTGCGGAATCATTACCATTGGTTTATATGACAACGCGCTCATATGCAACTTACAACTGTAAATTTGGGAAACTAAACAGTGTGTCTTGAAACAAACTAAACTGGAACTGTTTTGTGTCGTTTGAATTTCGTCCTCCCTATCATCTCAAGAGCACACACCGTAGCTAACTTTTAGAAAACCATGTTGAAATCAAACAATTTAGTTGCTTGTGTGCTTGCATCTATGTGACTCTTGTTTTAGTTTTGCGTATTTAAGCGCGGTTTAGCCATTCGCGGATCAAACTGTTGCAGAACTGATTAATTGCATGTCAGCGCCTAGTCTTAGTGTACAGTACCTGGCCAAATTACTAGGACCCATTCAGGAAATTAAACGATTTGCTTTTTAAGCATGATTGTTTAATATCTGCTCGATATGGATTTGTAATATTAACACACATTGATGTCATAGAAAGTAAAAATTTAATATTTGTGTCCTTAAATTTTCTTTAAAGATTAAAAAAAAAATACTTATTTAAAATTATTGTTTATTATGCTTTCTTTTATCATACAGTACGGCTTCAATTCTGCGGGGCATACTTTCAATGGTATTTTTTGTCTTATTTCCAAATTATGGTTCCACACATTTATGAGAGCCTCCGTTAAGTGCTCGCTTGGTCCGATTTTGGAAATTTCCACTCTCGAATTCCCAGATACTTTCAACCGCGTTTATACCTGGCCAATTTCCTGGCCAATCAAGTACCACGACATTATTTTCTGCTAAATTTAACAGAGAATGAAATACAAGTAGCATGTTATTCATCAACCCATATTACTCCTAGCGCAAATGACAGAAATTAAAAAATTTTAAATTTCAACAATAGGTCTAATAATTTGGCCAGATACTGTAACTGCGATGTCATGAAACTAAAGTAATGAAAAATAAAGAATGATGTGTATTATTATTTTTTGTAGTAAAAGGTTTTTATGGATATAAAATTCTGTTATTAACAGTGAGGTTTAAAAAAAATTATGATAACGAAACTTAAACTATATAAAACATAACAGTCGATTTTTAAGTCACCCTACAGTAAAATTTTAATTTGTGAAAAATGGTTTTATTTATTTTGTTTGTTTTCTTTAAACACATCGCCGGTTAGATCACAAATTGTAACTTTCATAACATCTTACGTATTCATGGTTTTCTGTTTACGGTTTTAGAGCAATTTGCTTGTAAATATATAAATAATAATTGTTACATAAATATTTATTCTCTTAAATTGCGTGTAAATTACCTTGGTTGCAATAAAAATGAGTACGTTTTTTTTTGTGAATTTTCGTACATTGAGTGAAATAATAATTTTAGTAGACTACCGGCGCGAATTATTATTCGCATTTTCAAGGAAGTCTAATTAAACCATCGCCTTTCTTATTTGAAACAATTTATCTAAATTTTATAATAACTTTCTTTAGTTAATTTGTGTAACGTTGTTAAAAAGTGTATAAGTAACCTAACTTTACCAATTCGGAACTTTTTGTTGTATCCAATACCGTTTCTTTAGCAAAAATAACCATAACACATGCCAATTATGATTAACATTTTTATTCATGTCGGTGCGTAAAAGGAAAGAAGAAATAATTAAATTATTTACTAATTTACATATGTTTAAGGGTAATGTGTTTGATTTAATTCCTGGTTATTTTATAGCTTATTTGGAAAAACTATTTAAAACACGTTTGGTATCAGATAAGTTTGTTATCGTCGAAGAAATCAACTAAAACCTTTACTTCTGTGGTAAATTTTTATTTAACATAATTTTTTCATCGATTTATTTAGTGAAATACTTGCAAATTGGTACACGGATATATAAATCCTAAATCTTTTAAAATAAAGAAGTTTAACAGTCGAGGACGACCTATATTTATGTAATGCCTATCTTGCAGTAAAATGCAGTATGCATTGTATAAGGTTTGTTTCAGCAAGGCTATGTACGATCCCATGTACTATCAGGATTCTGCGCAGTATCGATATCGCGTTCCAGTCTCTGATAGTTGACCGAACGGTTAGTCGACTGTTCTAAACTTAATACATGTACTAGTCAGTGTACGGTCAAAATAGTACTAGAATGAAGGCATGTACTAGCGCTTGGATTTTTATACGCATGCGCTGTTCGGCTCTGGTAGCTATGAATCGCCCTCCCAATTGAACCAGCAGTTTGAAGAAGGCAATAATTACAAAAAATGAATTTTTGGAAAATTAAAAAAATGTTGTTGGTGTTGGTATTTTCACTTGTATAAATTTTGTTTTTGATGCAAAAATTAAAGTTTTATTGTGTTATTACATTTCTGCGACCACTTTATTTTTTGACAAAATATTTTATCAGTAACCATAACAACAAGAGAGTGGAATTATTCCCTTCTTCAAACTATTGAACTGCAATTATAAAAATGATGTAAAAGGAAGGTTTTGCAGTAATCAAAGATGAAAAGAAATAAACTTTATCTAATTTAAGTATTATCACATAACAAAAGAAATAAACAAAAATTATTTTAAACAAGAAAAAATTGTATCAAAATTATACCAGAACTTATTTAGTCTTCTTCACCTTCCACTTCAGTAGTGGGCCAAGTCAGAATGTTTTCATAAAAATCTTTTTTGTCATCGGGAATGTATGCAATGATTTTTCCTACGTCTTGCATTTTTTTGAAATTAATAGGTCTTTTTTGTTCGTAAGCTTTTGCTGTCGGTAACTTTGCAGGCATTCCAGGTTTCAAGAGTAGGAAACTATCTTTAACCAAACCATCAATAAATTCTGAGGCTATAAGGTAGCCTTTAGGAGATGATGTATATTCTAGATGTTTATACTTGGATATCTGAAATTTCGCATGTTTATCTATCGATTTTGTGGTTTTTTTAAAGAAGTTAGGCCACCAGTTTTTAAAGTCAAGTATGTCGACCGATGTTATTTTGGTTACCTGTTGTTTTTGCAGTAGTAATCATCTCGGTGTATTCATCGGGAGTGTAAATTCTGTCCTTTTTTCTGATTTTTCGTTTAGCTGTTCCAAAGTTTCGATCACATTGTAAAAACGAGTGACCACGCACGGGAAAATAGTGGTGAATCTTCTTGAAACGACCCGTACATACCAAAGTGAGGAAAAATCTTACCAAAGTATTGTTCCTGTTCTGGCCACCACATGCATCACTAAATACATATAATTCATTTATAGCAGGATCCATCTTCTGAATGCTCCTCCACAGAAAACTGCAAACCTCATCTGGTCCCCGTTTTGCTTCCCCTTCATGGTATGTGTAGAATTCGGCAGAATTTGTTTTCATATTATGCACACAAAAAACATAAAGCCAAAGCTTTCTTAAATAAAACATTTCTTGCACCGGCATTTTTGGCAAAGGTAAATTCTGCATAAAATCAAAAACAATCGCCCCCGCTTCATCCTTTTCTTTACATATAGCCAACACTTCCTGCTGTTTTTTGTAAATTTTTTTAGCCCGTCGCATATGCACCATTTTTTCTGCAACTGCAACACGTTTGGCGTTTTCGTTGAGAAGTGGTGATTTAATTTTGATTTCCAGCGCCTCACAAGTTGAGCAAACGTCCACCTGAGGCCTTCCAAATCTGTATCCATGATTTTCATTAAAGTATTTTCGGTAGAAATCATACTTGACGACATCAACAAGATCAGGATACTTGGTGCAAAATAGTTCGAACATTGTTTTCACGTTGAGGTCGGCAGTCAAATATTTTACTACTTTACTGCTATAATGCGACTCTTTAAGCGGAAATTCTCGAATATGCGCGTCAATACTGTTAATTATTTCGTTTGATAGCGCCTTTGCACTGTTTTGATGCTTACCACGCAAATCTATGGGCGATTTTCCTTCAGCAATCATTGATGTTAGCCGGTAGAGAGCTTTATTTTTTACCGCATACAAAATAGAGAAAGCCTTTTTGCAAACTTTCACTTTTTTGAGTCGTTTAATATAAAATACGAAAAAGTGCTTTCCCTCTTTTTTGGCGTCTCTTTTTTTGAACGCTTGCGAGCTACACTGGATCGTTCTATTAACCCCATAAGAAATGTGTCTTGCTCATTTTTCGGGCGCCCACTATATATGTTTTGTAATAAAAACTTCTTTTCTTCAGAAGTAAATTGTTTTGTACAATTTTTTTTACATGAACAATCGGCTTTGGTATTAGACTTTGCCGCAACAGTTAGACCGGTCGTAGTACTTACGTAGGATTCACCGTGAAGACGTCTCCGTTTTTGAATTTCGTGTTTGTACAGGTGTACGTTTCTAACGCCCTTTGTCTTTTTGCGTGGCACTTCACTTTCACTTCCAGATTCATTGTTACTACTGTTACTACTAGACATATCTTAGATTTAAGGCAATTAATTTCGTTTTTATTAACGAGTATTAATTTGTCGTTGCCATTTCCTATTTGACATGGCCAAATCGCGCAGAGCGCATGCACCACAGCAAAAGTTTGAAGAAGGGAATAAATCTGGCGTTTATTCCCTTCTTAAAACTGACGCGATTTAAAACGTCGAATAACTTCATAAGGATTTTGGTTTTTGTTTCTTTCTTTAACGTAACGCTTGAATCGACACTTGATGATGCCATTTTTAAACCAAACTCAATTTATGAAATTTTGTCGCTTATTCCCTTCTTCAAACTGATGGTTCAATTTCATTTAGTACTGGATTCTTAAGGTGTTTACCCTTGCCATGCGCACATTTCTATGAACCCAATAGACACAAATGTCATTTACAGTTGGGCCAGTCGTAAAAGCGTTCCAACAAAGGCTAATACTGGCCAATACATTTATTAGTACATAATTCACGCATGCGAATAAACCAGTTCATGTACTTATTCATCAATAGGTTTTAAATCGCTTGTTGGAACAAACCTGTAATCTCACTAGCAAGTGTATACGATTATACGAGCTAGCCTCGTAATCTCTTCATTTGAAGAGATATAGCTTGCTGTTATTGACAAAATATTTAAAGCGTCGCAAGTGCTCTTTTAATATTTCAATTATTTTGGAGATATTCGATGTTGTGAAAATTATTTCAAATGGCCCTTTTTAAAATCATTATTTGAAAGTTTATGAAAACCTCTATCGCATGATATACCGGTTGATTTAGTTTGACTGTCGCAACTCTATCACTTTGTTATTTTGAAAGAAAACCCCATGAGCTTGACATTTTTGTAAATCGCAGGGATTTTTTTTTATAAAGTGACGTATAGATGTTTTTCTTTCTACCATGACATATATCAAACAGGCGATAGTCAACTTTTTTTGTAAGCTATGCTGTAGATATACTTTTTTGTTCTGAAAAGAATTTAATTTAAAGTTCGATAAAATAAATCAACATTGGAAAATTTTTGAGAAAAATAAGCTTCAAAATCATTTATTATATTTCACAAAATCTTAGTCATCTTTGTATTTAACAAGCAAAACACGATCGCTGTAGTAATTTACAGTTTACAACCTGTGTAATTGTGTTTTTATTATTTTTTGACTAGAAACCATGATTTTGTTTTTGTTGTTTTAAATAAATTTATAATGGACCTTCTGCCGAATTGCTATTGAGAATGTGTATTCTAGGCGTTACATACAGAGGACAATAATTTCGTTTATAGGCAGAAGGTGGTTACTTTAAATGTGTTGAAGAATTTGTTTTAAAAATATTACCGTTCAATTTGTTTTGTTTTATTTTCTACCGGAAATTTGTTTTTAGTTAGTACATTGTATTTATTAGGTATTTTGCACTTTACTTTAATCGTGTTTTGTGTTGTGAAGTACAAAGATTGTTAAGATTTTGAAAGTCATTTTTCTCAATATTTTGGTCCTATGTATGTTTATTTGTTTTATTGTATAAACGCATTTAGAATTAAATTATCAGAATAAATAAAAAAATGTATACCATGGAATTGAAAAAAAAGTTCGCCAGTCTGGTACATTTCATCGTAGAAAAAACATTTTGACGTACTTGATGGAGAATATCCTGCGATTTAAAAAAAATATAAGGTTCATGGGAGTTCCTCAAAAAATAAAAAAGTTATAGGGGTGCCACTGCCTGTAAAATGTTTACATTTCAAAATATTTGGTATCCTTAGAAACCGTAAGGTTAATTTGTTTGTGTACAGTTTTGCTAAATTAGAATAGTAAAAGCATACATTTGGTAGTAAAATAATTGTCTTTTAACACTTATTGTCAAAGTTATTACAGGTATAAATTTACTAGAAGCGTATAAAATTACTGATATCATGCTTTTACTGTAACAGTTACATATAATTAATCTTGTTTTTTGTTTTTTGGTTGAAATTACGAAAAATTAATTTTGTATTAATTAAATTCCATATAAATAAATTATCTATGTAAGAAATCCACTACATATAAAAAATATTTGCAATTAAACTGGTTTCTGCTTTAACGTAACCATTAACCTGTTACAAAAACTATCGGTGGATGTTATGATCATGTGTGAATATGTTCATAATAAATAATACAACTTTATTATTATATAAACGAACGTTTAATTTTTCATCGGTTTCTCGTTTCTTTACCAAGTTATATTTGTTATGTAAATACATATTTATAAAACATTTAGTTAGTTTAGTGAATGCCATTAGAAATTAATTAATTATAGGATGTTGTGATTTGTGACCATTGTTTTGTCAATGACTACATAAATTTGAATAATTCTAGCTGCGTTGTATATTTAATCCTAGGATAATTCACGTGATTATAGGGTCGCAAAGTTGATTTAAGTTTCAGTAAGCAAACGTATTATACAGTTAAGATGTTGAACGATGCTATATGATGTCAAGGATGTTCAATATTTTCTGTCGGCAATTATGTTGTAACTACGTTAATTATTTCTAAGTAAATTTGTGATGAGGTTGTCATAGTTTCTAGCATTTCTACCCGGGAACTTATTTCGACACCGAAGTACATTTTTATAACTAGAAACCACGTATGCTGTGGCGAAAATTGCTTTTCATCGTTATTAAAATTTGAAAATTATTGAACCAAGTAAGTACCTACGGGGTGGGCAAATTTCGATGTTTTCATAGGGAATCTCGGTAACTACAAGAGGTATCGAAAAACGGACCTCGCTTCCTCGATCTTTTTTTTCGAGAAAAAGTTAATGGTGAAAACTAAAATTGGTTATCGTCTTTTGTTTTCGAGTTATCGCCGATAACTCGATTTTTCGACTTTTAGTTTTATGAATATATCTCGATTGTTTATGAAAATTAAGAAAAATAATTTTAACGTTCCACAGGCACTTTTTTGATAAAAAGGCAGTGGCGTAGACAATTTTTCAAAAAAAGTTTCGAAATTCGAGTTGTGACATTAAGTTGTATTTTTTTTAAATAGAACCCATAGTTGACTGTGGCATCACGAGAAAAAGGAATTTTTCCCCCATTCCAATGGTATACATCATGTGGGGTGGATTTATTCATTTTCCCTACATTATGACAAAAATTAGGTAAATTTTTATATTATATTTTGTTTTTAGTAGTAGGCTTATGTCATTAAGAATATAACTGGTAAAACAAACTGTCATTCTGTTCTTTGTCCCACAATTTGAGATTTTCTTTTAATCTTTCAAAAATAGATTTATTAGGTTGCCTTAAAACAAAATCTTATTAATTGTGGGACATTTCTTCTTCATTATGGGTAACGATTAAAAAATAACAGAATGAAACAAACTGTCATTCTGTTGTTTGTCCCACAATTTATGAGATTTTCTTTTAATCTTCCAAAAATAGATTTATTAGGTTACCTTAAAACAAAATCTTATTAATTGTGGGACATTTTTTCTTCATTATGGGTAACGATTAAAAAATAACAGAATGAAACAAACTGTCATTCTGTTGTTTGTCCCACAATTTATGAGATTTTCTTTTAATCTTCCAAAAATAGATTTATTAGGTTGCCTTAAAACAAAATCTTATTAATTGTGGGACATTTCTTCTTCATTATGGGTAACGATTAAAAAATAACAGAATGAAACAAACTGTCATTCTATTGTTTGTCCCACAATTTATGAGATTTTTTTTTAATCTTCCAAAAATAGATTTATTAGGTTGCCTTAAAACAAAATCTTATTAATTGTGGGACATTTCTTCTCCATTATGGGTAACTATTAAAAAACAACAGAATGACAGTTTGTTTTGCCAGTTATATTCTAAATGACATAAGCCTACTACTAAAAACAAAATAAAATATGAAAAATTAGCTAATTTTTGCTATAACGTAAGGAAAATTAATAAATCGATCCCACATAATGTATATTATTGGAATGGGAAAAAATCCTCTTTCTCGTGATGCTACAGCCAAGTATAAGTATGGGTTCTATTAAAAAAAAAATACAACTTTGTCACAACTCGAATTTCGAACATTTTTTTGAAAAATTGTCTACGCCGCTGCATTCTTATCAAAAAAGTGGCTGTAGAACGTCAAAATTATTTTTCTTTATCATCATAAACAAGCGAGATATAGTCATAAAACGAAAATTCGAAAAATCAAGTTATCGGCGATAACTCGAAAACAAAAGATGATAACCAAGTTTAGTTTTCACCATTGACTTTTTCTCGGGATCGAGGATGCGAGGTCCGTTTTTCGATACCTCTTATAGTTACCGAGATTCCCTATGAAAACATCGAAATTTGCCCACCATGTACAATGTACAGGGTGACTTGTGGGAAACGGACGTTTTTTGAATGCACAGAACTCGATTGATTTTCAAGTTTTTTTTTTTTTTTTTTTGTTTTTTTTTTGTTTTTTTTTGCAAAATGAAGAATAACATCTGCCATTTGCTATAACAAAGTCAAGTGTCCTCTTGAACGAAAAGCATACTGCAAACGCATCCATGGAAGTTGTTAGAAACACGTTCCCTGGCCGCGTCATTTCGCGTTTCGGTGACGTGCCGTGGCCCCCAAGATCACCAGACTTATTTTCCTATTACTTTTTCTTTTGGGGGCACTTAAAAGAACGTGTTTTTGCCCACAAACCGCGTACACTATTGGAGTTGAAAGATGCCATTACAGAAGAGACGCATTTAATTGACGCACAGTTGCTAGACCGAGTCATGAATGACTTCAGGCAGAGACTTGAAACTTGCATTCAGGAGGGTGGCCGCCACCTGATGGATATAATTTTCCATAACTAAATAATTATGGTAAATCAAATAGCATATGTTGTTTCACAATTTGTAATAAACAAGTTTGCTTTTTCTTGAAAATCAACCGAGTTCTGTTCATTCATTTGTATACTTGATTGAAAACAAACACAAAAAAAACAACTTTTCGTTCAAGAGGATACTTGACTTTGTTATATCAAATGGCAGATGTTATTCTTCACTTTGCAAAAAAAAACATGGTGTTTATAATGGATTTTTCTTTTCCTATCGTGTTTGTTTATAGGAAACTTAAATACTAGTATGATAATTGATTGCCAAATAAATTGTTTTTATATAAAACATTGACAGTGTAGAAATACTTCCAAGTCACAGTCGGCGATTGAAAGTAGTTAATTATTATCAAAATTGCGAAAATTCTTTAACGTCATTATGATAATTATTTATTCAGAAGTAAACAGAAATGTAAATATAAGGTCAGTTATAGTTCTTTCGGTGTAGAGGCGGTAATCCTTGTAATTTCTGCGACCACGTTATTTGAGGAAGTAGAATTAAATGCAAATAAAAATCGTTATCGGCGTATTTTAAAATATCAGTACTAAATAATTAGCGTTTCATGTCACATTTCAATGTCGCTAGTTCCGTTGTAAGCAACACAAACTGGTGTTACGACACGAGTCGTTATTGTTCTATGCACGTATGGATTATAAGATAAATGTTAAATGTGACGTACTTAAAACGGGGCAAGGACCTTCTGCTATGTCATCACGTACAAATCATCAATGTTGTTGATTATATTGTGCGCCAAATTTGAGAAGAATAAAAGCCTATTTGTATAGTGTAGGGCTGTAGGCCAAGGTAGCTGACATACTGTTGCAACATGCATTCGCCGACACGTTCGTGTGTAAAATAATTTCCCGAAAATTACTAATCGATACTAATGGATGCGGTGTTTCGTCTAAAGTGGTGAATTTTTACGTGCTTGGATTTAAAATATTTATTAGGTTTTTGCATACACAGGGTGTTCCAAAATCGAGGCTCAACATCTCAAGAATAAAAAGTGTGAAGAGGAAAGAAAATTACCATGACCGTAGTTCAAAAGTTACTTAAAAATGCTTCGAACGGTTTGATGTTTGAACAGCCTAAAAATTTGAGGAAAATCCGGTTTCGAAACTCGAACATACATTCGAAAGTCGAACAAAGAATCTGTTTTTGAGGCGTTTTATTTATTTCCTGGGTTGTTTTTATATTATTCTTAAGAATATCCATTTAGTAATATTCGTCTTCTATTATTATTGATTGATTATTACACAATATTTTTTATGTATACAGGGTGTTCCAGATTAGATTTCCAGCAAGAGAATCTCGTTTATTATAAAAAAATACAAGCTTGTTTAAATTAGATGAATTATTCCTTAATATAAGAGAAGCCACAATCAATTTTTAAAAGTATAAAATCTCTCGTGCTTTAATGTTTTAGCAAGAAAAATGAAAATGTCGAATTTCTTTTTTGTCTCAATCATTAGAACAATTTTATTTGTACCTTCTTATGGTACTTTTTTTTATGTAGAATGTAACCATTATTTTAGATTATTTTTTATCGCGTACGATTTTTGAGATATTACCCCTAATTTCATTTTTTCTCATGGGCCGCGAAGTTAGCTATGGAATAGTTAAATGTGCTTTTTTTCTTTATTTAAATGAAGTATTACGTGCTATATCTATTTTTATAAATAAATCACAAAATGAAGAAAAATCGTGTTTTTCCCATCACTTATCAAGCTATCTATGAAAAAAAAAACAACTAATTAAATGTCAAATGACAGTTACCATTTGTCTGCGGTATCATTTATTAGAATTTTATATTATTGTTGTGTTGACATTTAATTAGTTGTTTTTTGTTTTTGTTTTCCTTTTCATAGATAGCTTGATAAGTAATGGGGAAAATACGATTTTTCTTCATTTTGGAACTTATTTATAAAAAGAGATATAGCAAATAATGTATCATTTAAAAGAGAAGAAAAAAGCACATTTAACTATTCCATAGCCAACTTCGCGGCTCATAAGAAAAAATGAAATTGGGGTAATATCTCGAAAATGATAGGTGTTAAAAAAAATCTAAAATAACAGTTATATTCTCCATTAAAAAGTACCTCTTGAAAGTACTAATAAAATTGATCTAATGAATAAAGCAAAAAAGTTATTCAACATTTTCATATTTTTTTGCTATAACATCTGAAGTACGAGATATTTTGTACTTTTAAAACTTGATTGTAGCTTCTCTCACACTTGAGAATAATTCATCTCATTTAAAAAAACCCGTATCTCTTATAATAAGCGAGATTTTCATGCTGGAAATCTAATTTGGGACAGCCTGTATACCTATCATTTTATTACAAATATTCAATTTTTTAAATTAAATATAAATTTTTTTCGTTATTTACTAATATTCGTTTTTAAAATAGGCCTTCAAATGTTTTATATGGGGCAAATTTTGAGGTTCTAGAAAGGATTAATCTAATTTAGACAACTACCTATATTTTATGGGGAAAATCTACTTTTAAGTCGAACAACTTGAAAGTCGAACCGTCTCCTGCAATGGCTTGTGTTCGTAGTTCCAGTGTTCGCTTTATTTTTAGTTATTCAACAATAAAAACTTTATTTACTTTCTTATTATCTTTGGTAATCTTTTTAATATAATTATGCAACGTACTTTTAATACAAATGAGCAAACAAAATCTGTCTAAAATGTGATAAAATTTTAAAACTTTTTATGGTAGCTAGTAATTACCACGTCTTGATGACAAGTAACTAAAAATAGGCAATGTTGTTTAGACTTTATTTAAGCATTAAGCTATTGTTTATTTAAATTACAACTCAGTTTTCGTCATGTAGATAAAAATAAAACTCATTTTAATTATAAACAACAAACAGAACAGTTAAATTTTAAATCTCATCATATTATTATACTATAAATATTCTTTTTTTGCAAGAACATTGTACATTGAATTGTGGCTTTACAAAACACATAGAAATAGGACCTTTGCATTGTTTTACATTGTTGACAGCCACGATTTGCATAAAATTTGTGTTTTTACTGTAAATCTAATGGTAACTGTCGTAAACCGTATCAGTTACGTTGCATTTTGGGATAGTTTTTGTTATGGTAATGACTAAATTTTTGCGGATTGCAGTTTGCATCAATTGTTTGTTATATAATTTTATTTAAATTTTTTAGATCTATATTTTAATTTAATGCAAAAATACCTTATGGCATCTATAACAAGTAACAAAGTTGATGATCTATAATAGACAAAACATTTTAAATAAAATATAATTAGATCAGCGCATAGAGAATAAACAAGTGTACCAAAACAGTTTGTTTGGTTTTTTGATATCCTAAAAATAATGGTAATATGAAAAAAAAATAATGTTGTAGTTTAGTAACTTTTCACCTAAAAGGGCCCAGCTAATTTTCTTTTCTAACTAATAATTTTGTTGATATTTTAGTTTAAAGTGCCTCTCCAAATTGTTTGAGGCACAAAACTATTGAAGATATATCGTAAATATTTTCATTAGCTCGATTTATTTTGTAAACACTGCTAACTTGTAAACATGTAGTTGATAAGTGTCGGTTTAATTTTCAGTTGAGCCATAATATTTTTATTTCGGCTAAGTCAATAAATAGGACATGTTTGATACTCTAGGACCTAGGAAGTCGATAAATATACAAAGATTATATTTGCAGATCACAACAGCGTGATCTGGTAATCATCAATTGAATTTTATCTGCTTATAATATAAAATAAACATAGCAGCTAATACAGGGTGACTTGTGGGAAACGGACGTTTTTTGAATGAACAGAACTCGTTTGATTTTCAAGTTTTTTTTTTTTTAAGTAAAATAAAAAGTTGCCATGTAAAAGTTTTACAGATTTAAATAAAAATCATAAATAAAAAAGTTATACCTAGCAAAGAAACGAAAAGTTATTTTTTCAGTTTTTTTCAATTTTTTTAAAAAGAGTTGAAGATATTTCAAATCTGTTTTGATATTATTATTGAACATAAAATTTAACAACTTTGCCAAATTTGAATCTACCTATCTTCAGTAATAAGCGAGATCCCCATGGTCGCCTTCGAATTTGAATCACCCTGTATATAAAAAATACGTTTATTTTACTTTAATTTTAAAATTGCGCTAGTTTAGTTTAAGTTACTACGAGTTTTTGGGTTTTAAACATTTTTAGCTTTAAAAAACCAAAAACGTTTTACTACAAAATTTGTTTAGGTGTTTTAACACCTTGTAAATTTCGATATTTTACTAAAGTACTAAAATTACATGACTGAAAAGACTAGAGAACTTACCACTTCATCTTGACTCAATATCATACTTAAGACATTTGTAAAAATAAGTTGATGAATACCTTTTTAATACAAATTATAAATTAAAATTAATTTTCATGACAATTTTTGCAGCTTTTTCAGTTACTATTCGTGCGCAAAGACTATTATAGCCTTTGAACTTTTCGCATTTTTCACGAAAAATGAAATATATTATTTCAGGTCTAGTAATCCTTAATTTGGCCATAAGTTATGCGTATAAAAAGTTTAAAGCCATTTGCTTTAGTTTTAAAGATTTTGGTCGAAAAAAGTGCAAAGACTATAGCCCTTGCACTTATCCCATGTTTCACAAATTTTTAAAAACAAACGAAATAATTGAGTTGGTAATGATATCTGGGACACCCTTTATAACTACTTCTTTTTGTAAACACCTGGTATTGCTCTTGTTCTGAACCTCATGTGCTTAATTTTCTACATTCTTGGCAATCATTGTTTATCCTGCCAATTTTGTTGTGTATTTAATGGTTAATTTCTTTCCATTTTACTTACAACGGAGTGTTGTGATTTGTGTACTGTAGTCACAAAAAAATTACAGTAACCGAACTCCGGATCATTTATAACGGCTATGTAGGCGTGCAAGGTCATTGCTCTCCAATATTATTTATCTTGGGTGATTAGCGTATTTCCGCGTTGTAGATTTTTGAATATGTTAATCACATCTTTGTCTCGACTATTACCGCATCACGATTAGGTTTATTTTGTGTTTTTCATCATCATCATCATCGTTGTCCTCTTGTACCCGTAGGTGTCGAGGTTTGTTCCTTCACTTTTTTCCTTCGACAAAGCTACGCCACCCCTTTCGGTCCCTGGCCAATACTTTTGCTTCTTCCCATGTTTTTCCTCTACGTTTTATTGCCTCCACTACGCTGCTGTTCCATGTTGTTCTGGGTCGTCCCCTTCTGTTTTTGCCTATTTTTCTGGCTTCCCATACTTTCTTGACTTGCCTTGTGCTGTCCATTCGTATTAAGTGGCCTGTCCACTTTAATTTCTTTTCCTCTATTTTACTTGTCAGTGATTTCATTTTAAGTTTTTCTCTTATGTATTCGTTTCTTATTTTATCTGTTCTTTTTACCCCTTCCACCTTTCGTAGGTACCGCATTTCTGCAGCCTGTAGTCTATTCTCTTGTCCTTTATTCAGTACCCAATTCTCAGCACCATATATTAAAATTGGTATGTAGATTGTGTTGTATACTGTTATTTTTGTTTCACTTGATATCTCCTTTTTATTCAAAAAATTCTTATATATGGCGTTGTATGTTCTTGTTGCTGTTTTTATCCTGTTTCCTATTTCATTTTCTTGTGTTCCTTTACTGTTTATAATTATTCCAAGATACTTGAATTCCTCTACTTGTTCTAACATTTCTTCTCCGAGTCTGATGTTGATTTTCTTTTCTTTATTTGAGATAGCCATTACTTTTGTTTTTTTCTTATTCACTAATAAGTTATAGTTTTTCATTATCTGGGCCCACACATTAATATTATTCTCAAGTTCTTTTTCGTTTTTAGCGACCAGCACAACATCATCTGCGAATACACAAGCTTGTACTTGGACTTGTTTTAGATTGTGAAAACCTATTGTGTATTTCGTCGTTTGGTTCCAGGTTTGTTTTATAACTTCATCAATTAGGCTTATAAATAGTAGCGGGCTTAGTACTCCTCCTTGCCGTACTCCATATTTATTTACAAAATGTCCCGAGGTTTGGTTACATGTTCGTACTTTGTTACGTGTTGTTCTGTATAGACTTTTGACTGTCTCTAGTATATCAGTATTTACTCCTTTGTTCTTCAAGGCGTTCCATATTTCTTCTCTGTTCACCATATCGAAAACCTTTTCCATATCTATGAATCCTAGGTACACATTTTCTCCCTTCCTTAGTGTTTTTTCTATGATCTGCTGAATTGTGAATATGTGGTCATGTACACTATGAGCTGGTCTAAAGCCGCTTTGTTCATCTGCTAATTGTGTTTCTACTATGTTTCTTACTTTGTTTTCAATAATGCTTTCATAAACCTTTAGTGCAGTGCATAATAGTGATATTCCCCGATAATTGCTGCAGTCTTTTGGGTCTCCTCTTTTGTATATCGGGTGTATAATAGACATGTTCCATTCGTTAGGTATGCTTTTTGTTCTCCAGGCCAAGTTTAGTATTTCAAGGAATTTTTCCTTTCCAGTAGGTCCTAGGTATTTTAGCAGTTCGGAGTCTATTTCATCTTCTCCGGCAGCTTTTCCTATTTTCAATTTGTCGAGTGCCTTCTGTAATTCAGTTTCTGTTATAATTTCAGTTGTTTCTTGTATTTGGGTTAAGTTCATATTTTCTTCGTTTCTTATATCCTCCTTTTGCTCATGCCTTTCATTGTTGAGTAATTCGTAAAAGTATTCTTCCCACCTATCCATAATGCATTTTCCGTTAGTTATTAATTGTCCATTTCGATCCTTTATAGATTTCACTTTTACTTCTGGTTTATTTCTCATATTTTTAAGCGCTTTGTAAAAAAGTTTTTGATTTTCTTTGCTATTCTCTTCAAGCTTCTGCCCAAACTCATTCCAAGATTTTTGTTTAGCTTCTTTTACCAGGTTCTTAACTTTATTTCTTTGTTTTGTATATACCTCGTATTGTTGCTGGGTTTTACTCTGTATGTATATTTTCCATAGTTTTTTCTTTTGTTTTACCTCTTTCTTAATATCTGCACTCCACCAGCTCGTCTTTTTTCTGTTGTCTCCTTTCTTTATCACACCACAAATTTCTATTGCTACTTTTGTGATTATTTGTTTAAACTTTTCCCATAGATAATTCACATTTTTATTTTGCCCTGTTACACTAAGGCATTCTATGTTTTTATCAACTTCCCTTGAATATTTTTCTTTTAGTTCATTATTTCTTAATTTGTAACTTCTAGTTTTACTCTTCGTGTCAATACTTATTGGGTTTTGGCTTGTTTCTTTATTTTTGGCTTGTCTGAATTTAGCTTCTAGTAAGTAGTGGTCACTGCCGATTTCGTATCCTCTTTTGACTCTCACGTCTTTTAGATCCCTCTTATTTTCTCTTGCTATTACTACGTAATCTATAATTGACTTTTCGTTTCTTTGCGGTACTTCTCTTGTAATTTTGTGTATTTCTTTGTGGTTATAATATGTGTTCATTATCATTAAGTTGTTATCATTACAAAACCCTAAATGTTAATCACATCTTTGTCTCGACTATTACCGTATCACGATTAGGTTTATTTTGTGTTTTTACATTTTTTAAATTCATGTAACGAATCATACATTGTCTGTGCACTTGGGACACGTTTATGAGAAGATAACTGTGTGGAGTGAAAAAAAAAATTATTTAAAAATACACTTGGGAGATTTGTGTAGGGTTTCTCATATGGGACATTTTGGCTTATTCCGGGATTTCGGGACGAAATCTTACTTCCACCCGGAATTTCCGGTATCGCGGAATTTCATTATTTATTTTATTCTTCAGGCTTTCGCGGCTATCGTCCATGTTACAATCTTCGTTCCCGGGTTTGGAACCGCGTCTTCTTGATTTGTGTGACGTTTCGACCATTCTATGTTGGTCTTTATCAAACGACTGATAAAGACCAACATAGAATGGTCGAAACGTCACACAAATCAAGAAGACGCGGTTCCAAACCCGGGAACGAAGATTCATTATTTATGTTAATATTTTGAAATAAATAACCCATTAAACGAAAGAAGCGGTCTACAATTTAAGAACAACATCCAGTCATATACGTAATATATTTTTTCTGCGTCCGTCCAGAAAATCTGTTGTTTCCGACCAATTCTTAGGCTGGAAAATAATCTTTACTGGCCTAGCCCAGAAAGTAAGTGGTTGCCATGGTCTTTGTCTTTACCGGTCTAGGCCGGAAAGTAGCTGGTTATCATGGTTATGCGTTGTTTTGTTGATTTGCGCTGTCAAACAAGCGTCATTATATCACCAAGCGTGTTTTCACCTGTAGTTTGTTAAGTTATTGTTTAATTATGGATGGTGAGGACAGTGATATTGGTGTCAGTGGTGGATGCAGAAAAAATATTGTACGTAACATACCCGTAAAGTGTCTTTACTGGACTCGTATGATTTCAGGACTCGCCTACGGCTCGACCAAAAACTGTCTACTAGTCCAGTAAAGTACCACTTTCTGGCCTTGTTACGTAAATAATTATTGCTCCATGATTATTACAAACAAAAAAATAATAAATTACATTCACAAAAAGTACTAGGTCTATTTCAGTTTTAAGAAATTTTTGATATTGTTATTAAACTAACCGAGAATAAATAGTCTCTTAATTTGGATTCGATTATGCGTCTATAGAGATTTTGAGCAATTTCTGTATTGGAAAAATCGTTTTTTTTTCCCCAACAAAAAGTACAAATACTATAGTCTACACGTTTTTAATTTTTGGTATTTGGTTATTGGTTATTTAAAAACATAATGGCTAATTAAGTTTTAACTGGGATCTCAGAAATGCCCGTTTGAAGCCCGAATGTACGGGTAATTGCTCCATAAAAAAAAATCTGGATAAGTTTGGAAGTCTTTGCACGTTTATAATTTTTGATGGAAACATCAATGGTCATCCACAGGAATTAAGGATAAATAATCTGTAAACAATATGCGCCTATGAAGTTTTAAAATAATTGCTATAATTGAAAATGTTTTTCCGCATTTTTTCTCAAACAAGTTTGAACTTTTAAATTATCAAGGGAAATCTTTTAGTTGTTAATTGAAAGGGCCGAGGATGTAAAATTGTTAGTTAGAGTGTCTGTAATGTATCTATGAAGTCTAAAAGTAATTTTGACAAGGTAAATTGCTTCGATTCTGACGTCTAGTTGCATAATCAATAAAATTTGGTTAATGGAATTCTAAGTATATGCACAAGATTACCAAAAATGCGTATCTGAAGGTTGCGTTCATTTAAAATAAGTAAACGCAAAACAGTTTTTGTGTTTGTAATTGACAGTAAAATAAATTTGTATAAATCTGCATTTATAATTGTTCCATTTACCCTGTTAGGGTAGTAACTGACATTGTTTTGTATAATGTATAACAACATTTTAAAATGTTTTGCTGTGTTCATGCAGCACCTGTCTGTAATGATGTTTTCCGACGACCACTATGTAAAGCGAGTAATTTCGCACGACTTACTACTACTGAAAATGACAAATTGCGCATGACACCGGAAATTGTGTGCAAAGTGCACTTTGCGTGTGTAAAGTGACGATTTCCGCTACATTACACAAGCTAAACGCGCTGTCAAGTTAACGTGAAGAAAATCTAACCTCACAAATGTCAAGTGTCACCAACGTCAAAAAAATGTTATTTTCACAATTTTTTTGCAGAATTAATGATTATGTCTAAATGGTCGTCGGAAAAGCATAGTGTACAACTCGTGCTGAAAGAATATTTCACACTCGTATGACTGAGCCACTCGCCTGACGGCTCGTGGCTCAACTGTCATACTCGTGTGAAATATTCAGCTTTCAGCACTAGTTGTACAATATACTATTATAGCCCACTGTTTGATTTTTCACCATTTTTTCAGTTTATTTTCACATAAATTCTCTTCAATTGTATTTTTTCTGAGGGAATTTGACTTAGCTTGTGTATTTTTTATTTACAGAAGTTCAGTGCAGTGTATCAAGCCAGATGAGGTATCGCATACAAGTTTATTGGGGAGTAAATATTCGCGAACTTCACATAAATTTGTGGCGCTCATGGGCAATTCTAAGAGACAGCTGCATAAATGGTTGTTTACTTAAGGGCCACTACCAACAACCAGGTCCATGTATGCAGTAAGTATATTTTTTTATCGTTATACCATTGTACCTAATAAAAACAAAAATAAAACAAACATTAAACAAAAAATGAAACAAAAGTAAAACAAAAAATAAAACAAAAATTAAACAAAAAATTAAACAAAATACCTAATAAAAAAAAGGTACAGTGGTGAAAATTATATGTTCAAAAAAGTTTATGAAATGTCAATGCTGGAAAGACCACAAAGCTTTTTGCCTTGATTTAGCTTTTGCTAACTCATTGATCAGTTTTGAAACGTACTTAAATCATGTTTTATTATTTTCAGGAGAGAAGCTCATTCAGATGACGTAATAACACTGAGTTTGCCTGCTCCACCATTAGAACTTGGTACACCCCCCAGACTCTGTTATCCTTTAGTAATATTTCTTCTTCGTGTCGATCCTGTTGAGACTGTACATCCAGACGAAACTGTAAGAATATATACCGTAACCAGCGAAGAATTTTTGTTATTATGATTTCAAATGTTTTATTTAGGTATCCCTTATTAACGTAGTTCATATTAAAGATTCCGTATGCACCCTGCCCACCAGTATTTTGGCTCAATATTTAAAGCAAGCCAATGGACAGTTGTCTTGTTTAAAGGTTGGTTAAAAGTATTTTTGTTGCTCGAAATAATAATGATTTTTGACTCTTCAGCAATTATATTTGGCGACCGGCAATCCCGGTACGTACGAAGTCGGTCAAATTCCGTTAGCAGTTGCTGAACCAGTGGAGGGTGGGCCAGATTCTCTTGGTCGTACATTGTTGTGTCCTAGCAGTGAAGAATCCAGTATGTGGAACACGACTGGAGAACAACTTTGTGTTGTTTGTCAGTTCTTTCCATTATCACGTGCACTTTTACCTTGCAGGTAAGTAATTGTTACTCAACTTTAAAATATTTTTACATTGTGTTGTCCAAATTATAGGTAAAAGTTATTTTTATGAAAAAAAGAGATAATAGTCTCCACAATTTCAACCATATCAATATTGCTTTAGTTTACAATTTTTTCACCTTTTCTCTGTATATTTTCCATTTTTCATAAATATTTTTATTTGCAATTTGAACCATCTGAGTTATAATAATCCTTACTTGTAAAGTGCCTTTCCACAGCACTATATAAGACTACCCTGTACAGTATTCTCTATACCAGTGTTTCCCAACCATTTTTGAATCATGCCCCACCTTAGTGCCTCAAACGTTTTAATGCGCCCTCTAGTATAATAGAGGACCAAATTCTAAAAAAAGGTAATATAAATAAATACTTCAAATATCAAAAAAAAACTGAAGGTAATAACTGTTTCAGCCTAACTTTTTTTAAGGGACATAAATTATATATCACACTCTTTGTATATTATAGATTGCAATATCATTTTCTAATTGCCCCCCTATTATATTCGATATGCCCCCTTGTGGGGCGTACGCCCCACGTTGGGAAACTGCTCTACAGCGTCATTCAAAAAGTCTGCAACAAATGGGAACAATTTTTATTATTGATTGCTCAAAAAAAAATTATTCCTGATAAAAGTTGGTGCATGGTCTAAAACTAATATTAGGATGAAAAAAAGTTCGATAAAAGTCATAGTACACTAGATTTTAGCAATTTTTTGAAATATTTGCAAGAGTAAAGTGCCCTTATTTTAAGAGATACAAAAAATTTTTATAGGAAAAAGCTATTTAGAATCTGAAATAATGCTAGATTTATATTTTAACGGTGCAATTCTAATTTTTATTTTTTAAGAAATTTTAACATTCAAAAAGTCTGCAACAAACGGAAAATTTTTTTATTATCGATTTCTCAGAAATTTTTTTGTTGATAAAAGTTGGTTCATAGTCTAAAACTAATTTTAAGATGAAAAAAAATCGATAAAAAGTCATAGGACACTAGATTTTAACGATTTTTGAAATATTCGCAAGAGTAAGATGCCCTTATTTTAAGAGATACAAAAAACTTTTGTAGGAAAAAGTCATTTAGAATCTTAAAATAATTTGGCGGTCCAATTCTAATTTTTATTTTTTAAGAAATTTTAACATTCAAAAAGTCTGTAACAAATGGAAAAGTTTTTTATTATCGATTTCTCAGAACATTTTATTGTTGATAAAAGTTGGTGCATGGTCTAAAACTAATTTTAAGATGAAAAAAAGTTCGATAAAAGTCACAGTAGGTACACTAGATTTTAGCGATTTTTTGAAATATTTGCAAGAGTAAAGTGCCCTTATTTTAAGAGATACAAAAAACTTTTATACGAAAACGTTATTTAGAATCTCAAAATAAGGCTAGATTTAAATTTTGACGGTTAAGTTTCAGTTTATATTTTTTAAGAAAAATGTGAACATTCAAAAAATTAAAAAGCTACTAAAATCTAGCGTCATATGACTTTTTATCAAGCTGTTTTCATCTTTAAATTAGTTTTAGACCATGCACCAACTTTTATCAAGAATAAAATTTTCTGAGAAATCAATAATAAAAAACTTTTCCATTTGTTGCAGACTTTTTGAATGTTAAAATTTCTTAAAAATAAAAATTAGAATTTGACCGTCAAAATATAAATCTAGCGTTATTTTAAGATTCTAAATAACTTTTTCCTATAAATGTTTTTTGTATCTCTTAAAATAAGGGCACTTTACTCTTGCGAATATTTCAAAAATCGCTAAAATCTAGTGTCCTATAACTTTTGATTAAACTTTTTTTTTTATATTAATATTAGTTTTAGACCATGCACCAACTTTTATCAAGAATAAAATTTTCTGAGAAATCGATAATAAAAATTTTTCCAATTTGTTGCAGACTTTTTGAATGACGCTGTATACATATAATAAAAATAATTTCAGAGTCAAATTTTATAGATATCATTGTAGTCTTGTGCTGCATATGAAGAATTAAAAAATAAAATAGTATTAACAATTATAGTTTCTTTGTAAATTTTAAGTGTTTTGTAAGTTTCTTATTATATTTTAGGCACACATGTATATGTGCCAGTTGTTTTGACAAATTGGATCGTTGTCCAATGTGTAGAGGTCCAATCAAGAGTTACTTCTGTATAAGAGGAGAAGAATACATGCCCATACAGGCGGCAGCCAAAACTATCCAACCTTCTCACGGCATAATTTACAACTGGTTAGATAGTTGGAATGATCGTCTGATAGATTTTTTAGGATTTCAACGGTAACATTTTTATATTAGCAATGACATAAAAAAAATCATGTTTCATATCATATCCATCTGAATTATTGTCCATTTCCAGTTACGTAAGTAAATTAAATTTTAGTCCACTAACGTCTAATGTAAATATCGTCATTATTTTCATATTACTTTTAGTAATTTAACTATTATGCAAAACATTCTAAATTTGTTCATTTTATTCATAAATCGATATTTCACTGTGTGAATAATATAAATTTAATGTAGTAAAATTTGAACATCACCGTCTCATAACTAGTAGTGCAATATATTAATGTAAGACATGCACTCTGTAATACTAGTATTTATATGACATAAGCCTGTGATAATCTGTAGATATATTTTAAATAAAAACTGCATCACTATTATTTTTGTTTTATTTTATTACCTATTGGTGAGTAGCTAAACTAATTGTTTAAAAAATGTTCATTTATTTTAATTTACAATCGCACATATTTTCAACAAAGTTTAAGGCATGCGTAAAGTGAAATAATAACACTATATTTAAATGTATGGGCATTTTAAATAGAAATAAAGCTTTTTTTTTAAATATTAACATCAACTACATTTGCCATATTAAGACATGTAAGTTTGTGTTGAATGTAATTATAGAATGACTGCATAATTGATGCATTTCTTTATTTAAAATATTGTACCTCATTTTGTAAAAAAAAAAATTATTTTTACGTATGCTCATAACAAACTCATAATACTTAAAGATATAACTATTTATCTTCATTTTCCCTATTCTTCATATCTTGGTTGTTGCTCTACCACTACATGGTGCAAATATGTTGATGAGACACTGTGTCGCAAATTCGTTCGAGTTTCTTGATGGTTTGTCCATTTTTTATTGCGATGTGCTATTCTCAATAATATAAGTAGTAGTACCGGGGTTTTAATACATGTTGTAAGGAGGGTAAAGGTTTCAAATAAGGATGATGATATTGGGTCTTTAGTAAAGTTTGTACAAAAGGGTTGATGGGAAAGGATGATTTTTAATGAAACTTATTTACATTAATACATAAAAGATTTAATTACAACGCCATAGTTTATTTTGGATACAGTACAATAATACAAGTATATACATATACACTTTATTTTAAACATATGTTTGGAAATCTTTGGACAGAATTAACAACAAATAGTTTTTAAGTAGTCAAACAAAACAATTATTTATATAACACAAAACAGAAAACTAGATTACAATTACAAACGCATATACAAGTTCCTTATAATTATAACATCATCATTCTATAAATTTGTGTTTGTGTTAAAAGTAAGTCAGTGTAAAATTGTATGTATAAACAAATAATTTTGTTTTAAGAAATAAATGACACCATTGATCAATGTAAAAGTACTTGAGACAATATTTTATATGTTATTACAGTTTTCACAGAAGTGGAAATGCTGTTAAAATGATAATGTTGAAATCTATTGAGATATTAATAAAAATATAACAAAATCTTGTGTTTTAATTCTAATGGATGCAACCCGCAAACCACGTACAAATGATTCCCACCAAAAAATTCAAATTTAGTTTGTAAGTTAACCACCAGAGGGCCAAACACCGCCAAATACCTCCTTTAACTCATATGATACTGATACAAAAATCAAATTTTGCCTAATTCCTCATCAGAATGGCGTTGTTTGGCCCTCTGGTGGATTTTGCACGAACTAAATTTGAATTTAATTTACCAAAAATTTTGCAAAATTTGATTTTTGTATCAGGATCATATGAGTTAAAGGAGGTATATGGATGTGTCTGGCCCTCTGGTGGTCAACTTACCAACTAATTTTGAATTTAAATTTTTTGGCGGGAATCTTTCTTTCTGTATGGGGGGTTGCATACATTAAAATTAAAACGCAAGATTTTGTTATGTTTTTATTAATATTTCAATCAGTCAACACAAATGCTAAGTAATTACAATTATTGAGCGATATTACAACTTAAAACGTGCTTATAAATACAATATGATTAAACATTACATTTAAAATTTATTATCGAGTATTTTGGTTATAAACACTTTATCAGCGCTTCTGTTTTCTTGAAAACTGTAAAATTTACATTTAAAATACGGTCTGGGAAACTTATACATTTGTCAGTGCTAACATTTATTACCCGCAACAAAGTTATAATTGTTTTTAGATACAAGTTAACTCTGACTTATGTTAAACACCTACTACAATATTTTAAACACAAATATTAAGTTTTAACATCACTTACATTGCTGTAACTAACTTATTAGCTCAAATTTAATCACAGCTATACATTATTTATTTGTAAAACAATAATTATAAACTATATCAGTAAATGTTAATAAAAAGGTCATAAAATAACAATTATTGAGCGACACATTCTGCCTTATAAGATAATAGATTATCTGCAGCTAAACAAATAACGTATTAAGTGTAAATGTATTAAATATGTAAATAAAGTTTTAAAAATCATTGTCAAAATGTATCAGGAGAACTTTGATGTTGAGAGTTTCCACTGGGTAATGTGATTTCACATAACACAGGCTTTCAAGGCATATGTCCTGTAGATAACTTGATTTCCTGGCTGAAACCACATCAACGGTGGCTTCATATTCCATGTTTTGTTTAATTCATCTTGAACATCTTCTGAGTCGGTTGTTTAGAAGTTATTAAAGGACTTTCCAGTGCAACTGAAAACAATAATTTAAATTAGAAGTCTCAAAATAAAATGATGATACTGAGCAAGTTGGAAAAATACCATTTCCTTAAATGGTCTAAATATTTCCACTATTTTAAGACTATCTAAACACATTTAAACAAATAAATTTATTAAATTATGATTTACAATCTTATCATCTTACCTTTTAAATTTAAGCATCGCTTTATTTGATGCATTCTGGTATCATCTTAGTGTTTTCTCAACTTAAGTTCAAAATAGTTGTTTATTGCCATAACAAAACGATGTCTTCAAAACCTTCTACGTAGTTTCAACAAGTTTGAAGTTGATTACTTTGGGAAGACGAATGAACTCGAAGCGAACAGAAACAATCTAAAAGATGAATATTTAATTAATGTTTTGAACTTACACTTTAAGGCAGTGGCACACGACTAGTGATTGCAATACCGGTATACCGAATACCGGTATACCGTGCCATTTTACAATACCGAAATACCGTCTCATTTGATGGTCTAATACCGGTATTCGGTATTAACATTATTTTTTTTAAATTTGATTTTTATTATTTTATAATTGCAGTCTGCCATAAATAAAAAAATAGCAATAAATGCAAAACACAAAATTGTGCCACAAAATAATGTATTTAAGTTAAATAAAAGAGAGATGATATTATTAGAAGACGAAAGAATATTGCAACATTGGAATATTTGTTGTCATTTCCAAGGCTTACTATTAAAAAATGTTGCAATTTCTCTTAACTTTATCAAAAATTCTTAATAACTCGAAAATTATTGCAGATAGGTATAGGAAACGCTAATACAGATTGATGTAGAATTTACTTTTGAATTAGAAAATGGAAAAAAAAATTGGGCATTGTGTTTGAAAAAAACGAGTTTTATTGGTCTGAAATTGTATTAAAAGAAAATAAAATTTTGGACATCCTGTAAGTAATGCATCGATTGCAAAAATTCTTCTATGCATAGTTTAAATTTAAGCGTTTTCTCTTCAAAAATGGCGGCGATAGATTGATAGATAATATTAAGCATCACGATGAAAATCAAAAAATTTCAAAAAAGTCCAAAAATCTAAAAAACGACTGCACTTAGGTATAGGGTATGCTATTAACAGTCCCTCTAAAATAACGTGTTAAATCCATAAATGCAATAAAAAATAGACCATTGTATTTGAAATAAGAAAGTAGACGTCAACTTCCGGTATTTCCGGCAGGGTCGCCATCTTGAAAATATTTTCATTAAACAGCTCAGATGCCATTATGGTCATAACCAAAATTTCAGATCAATACCCTTTTTCATTCTTCATATATTTTTAATGCCCGGTCCCAATCAATCAAAATATATCTTCAGTTTTTTGTGTCCATATTTTTTTTACATACCTATGTAATTTTTTAAGTTTCTTTATTTTATGTAAATTTGTGTTTTGACATTATACTTGTTATATGTACATATGTGTAAAATGCATATATTGTATTTTCAAAATTAATACTTTTTTTTAAAAAAGCAACACCGGTATTAATACCGGTATACCGGTATTACTTGCGAATAAATACCGAATACCGGTATTGAATTTTGGTCCGGTATTGCAATCACTACACACGACAATCATCAACAAAATAACATTTAACCAAAACAAAACAAAAATTAATGTATTAAAACACAACAGTAGAATGTTTGGTTCAGTAACACGTACCTACTCGCTAATTGAGAGTGTTTTAAAAGTATAAACATACAGTATATAATTTAGTACAAAAATAACATTCATTTACCTGCAAGGATGACGTGGATCGCCAAATTATGATTAACATGTTTTCAGTGGCCTGCTAGTCCTCACCATTTGTGTATCAGTTTTGGATTCATTGACTTGATTTTATTTTTAAACTGCTTCAAAAAAATTGTTTGCTTTTATCTCCGACATTGTTTAGGTAACTGGAAAATCATCATGAGTGACTAATATAAACAACAGATATAACATTTTACCTTAGATGTTCCTCTAGCAAGAAGCTTCATAGATTTTTCACAAAGAAAAATTCTAGCAATAAAAAAGTTATATTCCAAAAATAACTTCATGGCACGAGTACCATATTATATTTCTGTAACTGCACCCACACCATTGATGATTGTTAAGCACATGGCTGAAGAAAAATCATCGGCAAAATTAACTGTAAAACATAACACATAAATAGCTGCGTGAAAACCTAGAATGTTTCTATGGCAGCTGTATCGGTCCAAGAATTAACATCTTGGATTACTTATAGCCTTAAAAGCACTATATATCATCGATATTTCATACCTTAAGTGTTGTAGACTAATTCGCACCCGGTTGTGCGACTTCCTGTCACATGTACAGCAGCACGTTTTTGTGGCAACCATATCAGTCCAGGATTGTTCAAAGTTATTATATGGGGTTAATAATAGCCTTGGAAACCCTATTTCTCATCGAAATTTCATACCTTCAGTGTTGTAGGCAAATTTGTGTCGAAAGGTCCGACCGTTGGGTTCCACAATCCACAATACAAATCATAATGTTTAAACCATATGCACACCGTATAACCACAGAAAGTAGTTTCGCTTAGCATAAATGAATCAATATTCGGGTTTTGCACTGTATTTTTACCTGTATTTGTTTAAATTTTAAACATTGCAAACTATTTAACTTGACAGCTGATGACAACATGGCCGATACATGTGCGCCAACCTAAGAAGTAAAAATTCCTAGTACACAAAATACACGCAAAGACCTCCTGCAGTTTCTGTTATCCTGATACTCATTTTCTAAATCCCATAAGAATAGCATTGACTAGAAAAATATCTCGGATTCAGCTGATGGTGTGCCAAGACAACCTAGGGACATTTTTATGAGCTATGTTACGAACATGTTATGTGAAATGTTATTGTTTTGATTGAAATTATAGGTTAATTTTGGTTAAAATATGAATAAATAAAATATGATTAAATAATTATTATGGAACTTTCTATTTTTTATTTACAGAGTGCAAGCTGTTTAGTTGTTCTTCAATGTGAAAGCTAAATTAAAATAAAATACAGACTGTCTTTAATGTATGAGCCTTTGCTTTATCGATAATCACAAAAATTGAGTTATTGGTTTAAAACGATTAAAAATATACAAGAAAAGTAATGCATGCTCAATGAATAGAATGTATTCGTTCATAAATCTAGGACTGCCTTTTTACTCAATGGAAAAGTACTCATTTAAATAATAATTAATAGGCATGTAAGCATATTTAAATGTTACAAATGTCTTTATTATGCGCATTTATCATATTATGGTGTTTATTGTTGCAATGAATAAAATGTTTCTTTTATTTCCGATATTTTTTTCTTCAATTTATTTGTGTCCTCCTTATCATTGTGAAAAAGTTGGTCACCTTACAATTATGCAAGCCTCTAATATGAATCTGAAACACAAAATTCAGGGATAAAAAAAACACTTTTATTTGAGTAGCATTACATTTCAAATACAATCATAAATATTTACATACATACATAAAAGGCTTGGAAAAAAATAAGCCAAATAAAATTAAAATAGATATATACATATATCTATAGGGAGTGCTTCAATTTTTACTTTATTATTTGCACTGAACTTCATTATTATTAGACAAATACATTAAAAAACAATATTTAGAAAGATTTATCTATAAAACGACATGTATCATTTATTTCCGTGTATTAGTAAGTTGTACTTTTCCAAATTAGTGTACAAAACATTTAAGAGTTAAATTAAATTACAAAAATACACATAATCAAAACAATTAAATAAGAAAACTGCTATGTATATAAATAAATCTTTGTAAAGTTAACACGACTTATTCACAAACTGCAAGTATTATTAAGTGTCATTTTGTTTTTTAAAATTTATTTGTGCAAAATTTGATCATAACTAATTTAAGAATTACTCAGTTTTAACATTATTTTGTAGGCCTGTGGTAAAAAAAAAATTAATTTAATTTAACTTTGTAAAAATTCAATGTGCATGATGTTCAACCTTATGCCTTACGTCAACATTCTTTATTAAAATAGCATTGGCTTGTATTGAAGTGGTAACCCCAACAATGTTATGTAAATTGTGCATTAACGAATAAGTAATTTCCTTTATTGTAATGTTTGTCTAATTAAAAAAAATTATAAGCTATTGATGGGCATTATGGTGAACTAATAGGGTAATAAACAAATCCTTTTAACCTATTCAGTTTTAACAACTGAATTTAATATAATTAAATTAAAACTGTTGACAATAAATAGAATCGTAAAGTGCTACAGCAAATACCAATACAAAATGCTTTGTTTTTATAATAAAAAAATCTATCATAAGCATGACATTGAAACTCTCCCATACAGTTCCAATAAACTCTCGCCAAGCATGGGGTTATAATTCTTTAAAGCGACACAATTTATGTTTAATACCTCAAGGAGCAAAAATATTTGGACATTCTAGAAAAATTCTTTTCCAATTTAATCTTTCATGATACTTGTTTTAAAATATTAACCATAGTTTAATATTGGTCATATTAAAATTACACATGCTATAGCAATGAACATGGTGAAAATATGCTTGAGGAAAATATTGTGTGCATGATTTTAAGTAAAGCTAAGTGCATGTTCAGCAAGAGTTTATTGTTTCATTAAAAACTAAAGCATATTTTCATCTTAAAGTATTATAAATTGCCTCATCTGAATCTGATTGTGTGACACTATCACCATTAGATCCTAACTTAACATAACAGTATTCAGCAGGATCCTTTCTTATAGTCCTCTTATTACATCGACAGTTCTGATTATTATCACATGCGCAGGTATTTTCACAAATTTCCGCGTAAATATTTTCATCAGTTGTTTTTGCTTCTGTCCCGCGAACTTCATCAGCTACTTTACTGTAAGGAACGTCGTCAATGATTGTTGAAATCCTGTTTTGTCCCTTAGTTTTCGGCAGAGATTCTTCATGAACTTGCACCACGACTGACTTGATGTTGGTGTTCTGTTGTCTTATGAATTGCTTATCTTCAATGTATTTATTTCGCGGATCGAAAATAGAAAATTGTTGGCCTATGATGGATTCAGAAGCGCGTATACTACTTCGTATATTTTCAGTACTGGCTAATAAATTTTGTTTGCTAATGCTCTTCTTCTGTATTTTGGTTTTTACATGAAATTCAGAGCACAATCTCTCAGTGATGTAAGAGTGTTCTGTGTTGTCATCTTTTGGAAGTGTGGGTATCAAATCAGGTTTGATTTTTCTTAGTTTGGTGATCTCTTCTACAGGTTTGATTTCATCAAAATCAATGTTTGTAATTTGTATATTCATAGATCTAAGATCCCTTAAAGACTGACCCTGTTTTGATAAGAAACTAGTTTTAGATTTGGGTTCTACAAATCCACTCTCATTATCCAATAAACACATATGAAATTCATTACTAAGACTATCAGAAATGTTGGAATCTTTTCTTTCTAGCTTGTATTTTAGCACCTTTGTTGGTTTTCTATCTTCTTCTAAAGAATAAAGTTGGGTGTCCAGACTTTGGCATTTGAGTAAAGCTGGGTTGCTCTTATTGTTGGTGGGAGTTTCCTCAAGATCTATTCGCTTGTTGGAGTACATAAAACTAGCTGATTTTTTAACAGGGTTATAACTCTTCTTCCCAAATTTTTCTTCTATTAATTTAGACATGTCTTTGTACCTTTCTATACTTTTCACCTTTTCAATTCCATCCATTGGATCTTTCATGTCTTGATATTTTACTTGAGAATTGCTATCGCCACCAACCCCAAGTATTTTAAAATGTTTGTACCATTTTTTGGGTTTTGGAAACTTTTCTATGACTTCTTTAGTAATTAGTTGCTTATTTGCACTGTTAACATCACTTTCATGACTTTCGGAACTTTTACTGCTGCTGCACTTTTCTGAGCATGGTTTATTCAATTTACTGCAATTCGCGCAAGATTCTTGAACAATTTTGGGGTTTCTGCTGAGCACAGGAAGCTCTCTTTGTAAATTTGGCACCAGCCGCACTTCTCTATACCAATTTTCTACATTTTTGTGACAGAATGATAAAGCAGCTTGCAATCTTTGCGACTTAAACAATCTGTTTTCTGTATCAAAACCCAACGTGCATTTTGAAATTTTAACTGCTGAATTAATATTTATACAACTTATTTCGTGTTTGACGTTGTCCGATGGTGGGGGTAACGTGCAAGTTACCATTAAGGGTTCTTGAAATTTTCTTTCCAAAACAAACGTATCTGCAACAAAAAATGAGAAAACGTGTCAAAAAGATCTTAAAAGTTATTGATTGCTTTAAGTAGTATCACTATCACATACTCTACAACTAAAAATTGTTAAAATATTGAAAACATCGTTGTTTAGATAATGTGCTCCATGCTTAGAAACAATACATAACTTTTGTGTATCTATTTCGAATCATGTATTGAAGGAATAATACGTTTTTGTACCAAGAAAACAGTTTCGTTCTATTTTGATACTTTATTGTTGCTTAAATCATTGCATACAGAATATTCAGAAGATTTAAAAAAGTATTTTAAATTTAAAAATACTTTTTGATTTCCGTTTGGACGAAGCCCCAAAATTTGTATTTTTTTTTTAAGTATAAACATTTACAGCTCAAAAAGATCTAAAATGTTCACCCAAAAATGGATATTAGTATTGATATAAACGTTCGTTGCCATTAGTTATGATAGTGTTTTTGGTGTCATTGGAGGATCCAGAAAAAATATTGTACGTAACATACCCGTAACCCGTAAGGTCTTTCTACTGGACTTGTATGCTTTAAGGACTCGCCTTCGGCTCGTCCCAAAACTGCCCATTCGGCTAGTAAAGTATCCTTTCCGTTTTTTTTACATAAGTAACTATTTTTGAAAGTGGGATAAGTCCATTAGGGTATAACAAAATCTGCTGGATAATAAATTTACATTATCTTTCATTAAAAAATACATAAAAGTTGACTATTAGTGCTTCCTTATATTTTAAATTGCAACATAAACCCTTAAATAACTCGCAATAACAAAAAACTGACTTGCTGCACTGTCAAGATAAACAGCTTAATTGGGGTTTACCTGTATATTTGTCATCAGGTCATCACACAGTTTTTAACTTGGTTTAGACAAGATTTAAGTTAACAACTACAATAACAGTTATTAAATAAGCTGACAGACATAACTTGGAAAATTATACATCAAACTTTTTTTGTAATTCGCGTTAAAAAGATGGTGCGCGATTATGTTGCTTGAAGCTCCGAATACGTTATACAAAAGTGTAATAAATTTGTAACATAAATTGTTGATCAAAGTTGTTATTATACAGTGCAGTGACTGTAAATTAGCTGCTCTGAAATAACACAGTTATAGATTCATAAACAGGTTAAAACATGTGTACAGATAAGATAATTAACAACCCCTGGTCATGTTCAGACAGAGCAATTTTATTTAAATTTAGAAGAAAATATTGCTGCTAGATGAATTGAGATATAGTTTCATCGCAGCCAACTTTTTCATTTTCTAATTTGTGTAATTACTACATGCGATAGTGCAACCTGTTTGAACATTACCTTAGGCTTGTTAACCTATGGTGCGATTATCGATCAAAACACGTTCTTAAACAATTTCAAAAGCATAGCTGTTCCGTACGACATTATTTTTTAAGTTCATGAAGTCATTTTACTACTAACTTACATAAGTGAACGAAAAAAATGTCCCACTTAATCAACAATCATTTATTAATGTGAATAAACGCAAAAGCACATTACAACTGCGCTATGCAAACAACTTTCATTTGCACACACAATTAAAAAATTATATGGGTGTGCGAGATTTTCACACAAACCGCATATTATTTGTTTGATTCTCATCTATAAAAGTGCAGGAATAAAATGTACGTAATTGCGTAAAAACATTTGCGGGACGGAAATAACCTCATTACGAGAAAAATATAATTAAGATTTAAATAAACATTTTACGATAAAAGTAGGAATTCATAAAGTGCAGTTGTTTCCTTGGAGAAGAGCATTAATGTAATCAAGGAAGTTTATTTAAATATCGCCTTTCAGTATTGTCTTCATTAAAATGTAATATTTATGAACTTTAGATGTAAGGACTCGATCTATTTACGAGGCACATTCGGTTATTTACAAAACAAAAAACACAATATACTTTTATTAGATTGGTTTTATCTTAAACTACTTCTCTATAACTCTATACAATATATAATAGCGTTGTCGCCACGTAAACGTCAAAATGAATTACACCCGTCAATTCTACCCAATATGAACATAAACAAACCATGGTAAATTAATCGTTTTATATTGGAATATTATTTAATGGTGCATGTTTACTTATTTTATTTTTTCTCAAACACTGTAGGTTTTACGAGAAAAGTTAATGAATAAAAAAAGTATCCAAACAAATCAAGCTTTCAAAGCAATATTTTTAAATAGCAAATTTTTTATCCACCAAAAAGTTCTGATAAAAAAAACAGGGGTCGCACTTTTCAGCCCCCTGTGAAGGTGGTTGATGATTGAAAATATTACTATGGGAAACCTTTTAATAAGTATAAAACATGTACCAAATATCATTATCCTACATTTATCCAAATTTGAGAAATAAAATAAAAACCTAATTTTACCGCTACCCTTTAGGGGGATGTAACTCCGAAAGGAGACGTCTAAGGAAAAAATTTTATATAAAAGACCACCCTTAATTTTCGATAAGGAATCACCTCCCGATTTTTTTTGCATCTTTTTTACGAAACACCCTGTATAGTTTTCACCATCATTGATACATACAGGGTATCCCAGCATAAAGATCTCTCTTATGATAGGAGAAACAGGTTTGCTTAAATTAGATGAATTATTTTTAAGTGTAAGAGGAGCTACAATCAAATTTAAAAGTACAAAATTCTTCGTACTTCAGAAAAAGAGAAAATCTTGAATTTTTTTCCCTCTCATAACATTTTTGTCTTAAATCATTAATTCCACTTTATTTGTATTTTTTTGAGGTACTTTTTCATGTGGATTGTAACTATTATTTTAGATTTTTTAATCACTTTTCATTTTTGAGATACTACCCCTAATTTTATTTTTCCTTATGGGCCGTCAAGTTGGCTTTGGAAAAGTTGTCTGTGCTTTTCTTTCCCTTTCTAATTAGAGATTACTTGCTATATTTATTTTCATAAAGAACTCAGTTTATTAAAAAAATCGTATTTTACCAAGATTATTTAGTTAGCTACAAAACAACTACAAAAGGGACAAGTTGGCTTTGGAATAGTTCAGTGTGTTTTTTTCTCTCTGGCACATCACTTATCATATCTCTTGAAATAAATAACTCAAGAAACTAAGAAACAAATATTTTATTAACAATATTTTAAGATAACTATAAAACATGAATTATTTAACAATAACTTAATAATTCAGAGAATAACATTCATGGATGTTTAATAACCTTAATTGTGAAAAAAGAAATAATACTTTTTTAATAAATGTTCAAACAGTTTTCCATTATGCTCTGCATATAATTATTGTGATCTGCGAAGTTTCAAAACAGTTTTTATGGCAAAAAATGTAGCATATCAACATGCCAAATTTTCATTATATTTAAATGTAGTCATTACAGTGAGCTCGCGTTATAAGCAACCCACGATATAAGCAACTCGCGTTATAAGCAACACTCGATATAAGCAACTATCGTATCAAAGTACACGATATAAGCAACTGTCAGTGTGACAGTTAAAAATACAAATATCTAAAATACTATTGCAGATATAACATATAACAATGAAATTTTGTATCTGAGCGTTATGGTATTTTTCGGGTTCGATGGAAATATTAAGGTTGCAATGCGACTTCCGGTTCAACCGGAAACGGACTCAAACTTTGAAATTTTGAATAGAACATCTGTATATTTTTACATTTTTGAATTTGTCTCAAAATTTTCTTTAATAAATGTAAAAGGTTATGTGGGTCTAAAGTCAACAGTTTCCAAAATATTTACATTTTTACGAAAATTTTGAGTGATATAGCACTTTCAGTTTTTTTTTTAACATTCAGGTTATTTAAAATAGCAGTAAAATATCGTGTGAAATCAAGATTAACAATAGATTTTTTAACAATCGTTTTATTTTTAGGAGATTATTAATATACAGCGTCATTCAAAAAGTCTGCAACGAATCGAAAAGTTTTTTATTATTTTTTCTCAGAAAATTGTATTGTTGATAAAAGTTGGTGCATGGTCTAAAACTAATTTTAAGATGAAAAAAGTTCAATAAAAAATTATATGACACTAGATATTAGTGATTTTTGAAATATTTTAAGAGATACAAAAAAAATTATGGACAGAGTTTTTAAAAATCCCAAAATAAGGCTAGATTTAAATTTCGACGGTCAAATTTCAATTTTTATTTTTTAAGAAATTTCAACATTCAAAAAGTCTGCAACAAATGGAAAATTTTATTTTTATCGAAAAAAGTTATTAAGAATCTAAAAACCGAACTAGGTTTGAATTCTAATTTTTTAAGAAGTTTCAACATTTAAAGTCTTCAACAAATGGAAAATATCCTGACTTTTTATTCAACTTTTTTTCAACTTAAAATTAGTTGTAGACGATGTATGTACCAATTTTAACAAAAATAAAATTTTCTGACAAATTGATAATAAAAAATGGTTCTATTTGTTGCACTTTTTTAATGTTTAAGTTTCTTAAAAAATAAAAATTAGAATGTGACGATCTAAATTTAAATTTAGGCTTATTTTTAGATTCTAAATATTTTTTTGTTTCTCTTAAAATAAGAGCACTTTATTCTTGCGAATATTTCAAAAAGTCGCTAAAATCTAGCGTCCTATGATTTTTTATAAAACTTTTTTCATCTTGAAATTAGTTTTAGACCATGCACCAACTTTTATCAAGAATAAAATTTTCTGAGAAATCAATAATAAAATTTTTTTCAATTTGTTGCAGACTTTTTGAATGACGTATAATAATATAATAAACTCGTAGGTTAAATTACTAAATTTTTTTGGCTTTATATAATTTACCAAAGACCATAAGTTCAATTTATGATTGTCGGTGGAATTAGCACACGGCATAATAGTACCTAACTCGTTGCTTAGATATTTTTCTCCCGGGAATATTTTTTTTACGTGTATGAACAAGAGTTTTGTCCGGTAAACACTTGTAAAATAAGGCCGTTTCATCCGCTCTGTATACTTGCCATGAAATCACATCATATTTTTTTATTTGAGAGATGTATAAGTACATAGATCACGACTAAAGGTACGTGGCACGCGCGTATTTCGTTTGACATAGGTACGTACAGATCACCATAGCAACGCGACAACGATCGCGTTGTTATGGTGTAAACTTTTATTTTTAGTTTAACTACTAAAAACAAGATTTATTTATGTTAAAAATCGAATCGTTTCTATTTCTATCATATAAGCAACTTTCACGTTATAAGCAACTTTTAGATCGGAATTGGCCGCCGTTAGTTGCTTATAACGCGAGCTCACTGTATTACAACAAAATTGCTACAAACACTAACGAAATATGGGAACATTCAACTATTCTAAAGCCAACTTGACGGCCCATGAGAAAAAAAGAAATTACGGGTAGAATGTCAAATTGGAAAGTGATTAAAACATGTAAAAAATACTTCAATAAAGTACAAATAAAATTAATCTGATGATTAGGGCTAAAAACATGAGAGAAAAAAGAAATTCAACATTTTCATAGTTTTTGCTATAACTTCTGAAGTATAGGGAATGTTGTATTTAAAAAAATAGATTGTAGCTTCTCTCATATTCAAAAAAAATCTAAATCAAGCAAACCTGTACCTCTTATAATAAGAGGGATCTTCATGCTGAAAATGTTATCTGGGTATACAACATATTAAAAAAACAAGCTTCACTAGACTTTGAACTAATGTATAAAGTTGAAATTAATTTAACACATCTAAGTTTCTGTAGCGTAAAAAAGTTCTAAAGGTGTAGAAAATACGTTACTATACTCTATAATTGTAATTTACTGAATTGCTTTTCACAATAGCTATTTACGTTTAACAACAGACTATCAAATAAAATTTATGACTGCCACAATTTAAATAATTAAATATGACCGAATACGAACTATGCTGCAGTTTTATTCATTCACTATTTGAAATCGACATTTATGCTGTTACACTTGACCAACTTATTTAATGACATACTTACTATGCAGATAGGTATTACTGTAATTATTACAATTTAAACCTTTTAATATACTTACAAAAAATTGTAAACGTTTCAAGTGTCGAAGGTTTAAATGCAGAGTTTCTTAGAAAATACTCTTTAATTTTCAGACTTTAGATCAATCAAAGTAACCTGTGAAAATATTATGAAAGGACATAAATAAGGAAAAAGTTTATCAGAGTTTATCAGAGACTCACTACTATTTTTGGTCGTTTTATAATTTTTTCCACATATTACAATTGCTCCTTTTATAAGTTAAAAGTTTGTTGTAAAGAATATTTAAATTATACCTAAAACGACAGGAAATTTAAAGAGATTTCAAGTGATATAATTGAACTAGTGATTGCAATACCGGTATACCGGTATACCGAATACCGGTATATCGTGCCATTTTACAATACCGAAATACCGTCTCATTTAATGGTCTAATACCGGTATTCGGTATTAATATTATTTTTTTTAAATTTGATTTTTATTATTTTATAATTGCAGTCTGCCATAAATAAAAAAATAGCAATAAATGCAAAACACAAAATTGTGCCACAAAATGATGTATTTAAGTTAATTAAAAGAGAGATGATATTATTAGAAGACGAAAGAATATTGCAACATTGGAATATTTGTTGTCAGTTCCAAGGCTTACTGTTAAAAAATATTGCAATTTCTCTTAACTTTATCAAAAATTCTTAATAACTCAAAAATTATTGCAGATAGGTATAGGAAACGCTAATATAGATTGATGTAGAATTTACTTTTGAATTAGAAAATGAAAAAAACAATTGGGCATTGTACAGGGTGGTCCAAATTCGATGGGATTGCATGGGTATCTCGGTTAATATTTAAGATAGAGAAACGGTTAAATTACCAAAAATGTGCAGTTTTTTGAGACAAACTCAGAACCGTTTTCAAAAATATTCTATCATTTTCGGTTTTCGAGTTATCGAATAAAAAGTGTTTTTTTGTCATATTAATAATGTGTCATATCTCCGTTATTGTTGTAAATATCAAAAATATTTATTAAGATTATTTTTGGATATTTTTATGTTTAATTTGATTATACTAAAAAAAAAAAATTACGCTCGCCGTTAAAAAGTTATGACACAAACTTACCTTTTTTTAAATGGAAACGATAGTTGGCTATGATCTATTTAAATTCCTTATTTTTTTCTCATTTCAAATATATAAGGGTTGATGTATTTATTTTCAACAATACGCAAGTTATGAAGGTTTTTTAGTTTTTTTTTTAAGAAAATCATAGTAGGCTGTGAAAACAAAAAATAAACAAGGTGTAAAACCTTATAAAACTCATGTGGTACAAGTTACCAAGGTTTTTTAATTTGTTATTAAGATAAATACGAAATTTTTTGAACATAAGATAAACAACAATATCCTACATTACTGCTGATACCGACTATATCGTTGTTTTCTTATTTTCAAATATTTACAATGTTTATCTCCACAACAAATTAAAAAACCTTGGTAACTTGTACCACATGAGTTTTGTAAGGTTTTACACCTTGTTTGGTTTTTGTTTTCATAGCCTACTATGATTTTCTTAGAAAAAAAAACCTAAAAAACCTTCATAACTTGCGTATTATTAAAAAAAAATACATCGACCCTTATATATTTGGAATGAGAAAAAAATGAGGAATTTAAATAGGTCATAGCCAACTATCGTTTCCATTTAAAAAAAGGTAAGTTTGTGTCATAACTTTTTAACGACGAGCGTATAATTTTTTTTTTTAGTATAATCAAATTAAACATAAAAATATCCACAAATAATCTTTATAAATATTTTTGATATTTACAACAATAACGGAGATATGACACATTATTAATATGACAAAAAATCACTTTTTATTCGATAACTCGAAAACCGGAAATGATAGAATATTTTTGAAAACGGTTCTGAGTTAGTCTCAAAAAACTGCACATTTTTGGTAATTTAACCGTTTCTCTATCTTAAATATTAACCGAGATACCCATGCAATCCCATCGAATTTGGACCACCCTGTATTTGAAAAAAACGAGTTTTATTGGTCTGAAATTGTATTAAAAGAAAATTAAATTTTGGACACCCTGTAAGTAATGCATCGATTGCAAAAATTCTTCTATGCATAGTCTAAATTTAAGCGTTTTCTCTTCAAAAATGGCGGCGATAGATAATATTAAGCATTACGATGAAAATCAAAAAATTTCAAAAAAGTCCAAAAATCTAAAAAAACAACTGCACTTAGGTATAGGGTATGCTATTAATAGTCCCTCTAAAATAACGTGTTAAATCCAAAAATGCAATAAAAAATAGACCATTGTATTTGAAATAAGAAAGTAGACGTCACTTTCCGGTATTTCCGGAAGGGTCGCCATCTTGAAAATATTTTCATTAAACAGATCAGATGTCATTATGGTCATAACCAACATTTCAGATCAATACCCTTTTTCATTCTTCATATATTTTTAATGCCCGGTCCCAATCAATTAGGTACCCTGTATATCTTCAGTTTTTTGTGTCCATATTTTTTTACAGATTATGTAATTTTTTAAGTTTCTTTATTTTATGTAAATTTGTGTTTTGACATTATACTTGCTATATGTACATATGTGTAAAATGCATATATTGTATTTGCAAAATTAATACTTTTTTAAAAAAAGCAATACCGGTATTAATACCGGTATACCGGTATTACTTGCGAATAAATACCGAATACCGGTATTGAATTTTGGTCCGGTATTGCAATCACTAAATTGAACATATAGAGTAGTGCCATTTAAAAAAAGCAATAAAATGGAAAATTAAACCTTAAAAACTAATATTTAAAAAATAGTAAAAAACTAAATAAAAAAACTATTTTTGGAAAGGACTTTTAACCCTTTAAATATATTGTTATAAATTTCAAAGCTTTATTTCTTAAAATAAAAAAAAAATACAAAGTTGGTGTGTTCTTACTGGGACACCTTCTATTGTACATAAAAGTTTTACCCAGTGGTCTTGCGTTCCTAGAAATAATTGACAGGTTTTTAAATGCGCAAGTATTATTTACAACCTAGAAGGGCAATAAAGTACGAATAAAAATGGTGGGACGACCACATGGTAACATGTGCAGAATGAACTTGGCGTGCTTATAAGTTTGTGTAGTGTTCTGTGAACGCAGCATGCGTTGAAAGCGGCTCGGTTATTATGATCTTACAAACATGAGAAAAAGAAAATCGTACATATGCAAATAGTATACAGGGTGTATGTTTTGATGTGAAGAACATGAGGATCTCGGAAACCGTTAGAGCTAGAGAAGGATGATTAAATTAGCAAAGAAGTGTTATTTTATAAATATATAATCAAAATCCACTTAACATTTTAATGGTGTAGGTAGGGTGATACGTTTCATTGTTTAAATATATTCATATCACTAAAATAATATGGTCTATAATAAGTTGTCTTTGTCCATTCTTGTCATACTTTGTCCTTTTTTTTTCCGTTTCTATAATAGCCAGTAAATCTAACCCTGTTTCTTCAAACTATTCTTCTAATTTCTTTTCTTTTCCTAATAAGCTTTTAATGTTCCGTGTGCCGATATTTCATCTTTCTTTTGCTGTGTTTTCGTTTTTCCATTCCTGTCGTGAACCTATTCTTTGCCGAGTTGTTACCATTTGCTCCTCATTCTTTCTCTTAACTTTGTTAGTTTTTTGTATCTTGATCATTTGGGAATATGTTTGTGCTCTGCCTTATTCTCTCCAGCTGCTCTTTTTCTTTATTCCATTTCCACACTTGTTCTTCTATTATTAATTTTTGAATTTTTTTCTTTTGTTTTCTCTTCTTTCAAAATTTTCCTGATCCTTTCTTCTTCTCCTTCTTTTTCTTAATCGGTTCCTCTTGTACCTTTCGGTGTCGAGGTATGATTTTCTATTTCTGTGTTATGTTTCTCCACTCCTGCCTATCGTTAGCTAATTGTGGCACATCTCTCCAGCTGACTCCTTTTTCTTCTAGTCTCTGCCTAACTTCTTTTTCCCATTTTATTCTTGGTCTTCCTCTATTTCTTTTTCCCTCTATCTGCATTTTCCATCCTATTTTCGCATATCTACTTTGTGGCATGCGTAGTAGTGTTCTTGTATTTCTCTTTCCTGTTTAGTCATATATCATCATTTATAAAGACATTTTCTCCTCTCATATTTTTTATTTTACTTTTGTTCTTCGTTACGGTAATCTTGTTGTTCATACTATCGAATTCGATCAAGCAGGTTTTGTATCCAATTTGCTTTGCCTTGTTTATTTTTACTGTGATTTTCAGTTCTTGTTCAATGAAGTTAGCCAGTTTTTGTTTAAATAATATATATTGGTCGCTTTTATCTATTTGTAGGTAATATTGCATTTTTTCAACTTTTTTTCTTCAAGCTTTTTTATTCTTTCATTTGTCTGAAAAGCCTATCTCTTCAGATCGTCTACTTCTTTCGCAACTTTTTCATTTATATTCATTAGTTTTTTAAATTCTTCTTTAGATCTTCTTTGTTTGGTTGTTAGTTCCTTTATTTCAAGTTTTAGTATCCTCATATCATCACTCTTTTTGAGTTATTCCTTTTTTGTTTCTTTGTCTAATGCCGTTCATTATTATAATCATTTGCCCCAACTTATCTTCGCTAAAACCTTCGCCTTTTTTTTTGGCGATGTCAGTGTCTTTTCTGGAATTGATCGTCTCGTTCTTCTCCCTTCCTCTTTCCTTCATCTGTATTTTTTTCCCAATTGCTGACTTAGTAAGAATCTAAACTGAAAACGTACATACTTCGTTCATTTCCTGTACAAACTTGAAAAAACTGGAAACTTCAACTCTAACTTATTATCGACAATAGACATTTGGTATTCGTGAGCTAGGCAAAGGTCTTCGAAAACTAAATTTAAAATTTCTTATGTCAATAATTGAAAGTTATAATTGAAATTTAAAAATGAAGCTCCTTAGTTGTTTCAGGATATTTCAGGTACCGAAGACAATAAGTACATTTTCAGTTTTTATTCTTACTGAGCACGTAAAAAACACTTCTGAGATAACTTAACGATTTCCAAAATCCCAGGTTCTTCATGTTAAAACATATACACCCTGTATATGTATGTAGATACATATGTATGGATGATATTGAACACAGATAAATCTTAAACGATCACTTTACTTTGAAAATTTCGTTGTATACATCCAGATATTTTAGTGTTAATGTATTTTTTCTCGTGTAATTAGCGTAAAAAGTACAATTTATTAACTGTGTAATTTTAAAATAAACCGATAAACGGATTTATCATTGTTTATGCATACTGCGTACATAGTATAGGTGCACAGGCGTCTAAATATGGGTCATGCTCATCCTTGCTTTGTCTGCATTCAAATGAATATTCAACATGAGAACGCATTCTGTAATGAGTTTCTTTGTACAATAACAGTTATCTCAAGGTAATATTTTAATTAGGCAAGACGAAATGTGCTATAATAAAAGATGTACTGGCAAGTAATTGGCATTGATTGACACTCGTTCAAATAAAGAGAGGTTTCACATTGTATCGTTTATACAGGGTGCTCCATGTTCTAAGTTTTTCGGAAATTACAATAATAATGCCCTATTGCACAAAACAACACTGGCTTCAAAATACAAGTAAAAAATCGCAGCATAGTTGTTGCTGATTTTGCTTAGTTCTAGGGTCAACGTAATTTAATTCCGGGGTTAATCCTAGCTTTAGCGTTTATGCAATCGGGCCTAAGTGATTATCTGAATAAGTCTCTATGATACGGGTTTTCAACCTTTTTGAACCTGCGCCTCCTTTTCCATATCAATTTTTATTGCTCCCTTTCAATTCTTTAATGCAGTGGCGAATAAAAAAAAACGTCCTGCTATTCTTTTTAAAAATCTATCCCGTTTCACACTGGGTATTTGCTGTTTCAATGAATAGTTTTCCCTTTCATTACTTTGCGACCCCCTTCAGATATTTGCCTCCCACCAGTTGAGAACCACTGCTCCATGGCTAATTTTCGAGATAAATTCAGCAGTATTATCCTACTGACAGTAGCAGTTTCCATTTTTTGCCATAGACAGAAATGGTTTAAACGTTCTTTATTTTTTAAAATTGCATACAATGTTATTAATGTTTTTAAGTAAAATTTGATAAATGATTTAATTTTTTTTTAATACGAATTCAATTTCTGAAATATAAGACAACTTTAATTTTCTCATCCATCGAATGAATAGTACTTCATTAAAAAGTATATTATATCCCCTTTACAATTTATATATATTTTAAAATGTGTTTAAAAAAATTAGAAACTTATCCTCACTTTTTGAAAATAACATGGTTATGGTAGGCAATGGAATAAAAAATTGCTTGCTGTTAAATAAAAACGACCATCGACTGTCATTTCAAAGTTATTACAAAGTTATAAGCATCAGTGTATTTTTTTTAATGAATAAGCGTTTATACTTAATTATATTCAGTTTTTAGTTGTTTTTTGTTTTTGAATATTATTTAATTTGATAACTTTCAATAATCTGATATGATTGAAGTTTGTATTATAAGCGTAGAAAGAGTTTCTTATGATTTATAATTCTAATAAATAAGAAATCAAATTGCTTTTTCTTGCAAAAAAATAGTATAGACTTAATCAAACTTTGCCATAACGTTTCAGGTGATTTTCACAATATCTACATAATATTTGCAATCACAATATCAGCTTTTGCGAAATGATGTCAAGAAAAGTCAACAATTTGAAGATTTACTGTCAATATTACTACCAAAATCCAGTTTGTGTTTTTATTAATGCAAAAGTTTTTAAATACTATGACTACGTAATTTTTACAAACTTCGTTATTTTTTGCAACACGTACATAAAAGAATACATGTTTTCAGAAAAGTGAGATTATTATGTTTTTAAAAAGCTCATGACCTATTATGGGTTTTACATAAAAATTAGAAATTTATTTAAGATTCCAAAAATTAGGATCGTTGCAAAGTTACAGCAATTTAGCAAAATTTACTTTAAAATAACTATCAACCCTCTATTGCATTGTGCGAAATCTTTGAAAAGATCCGACTTATTATTAAAACAATGTAATAATTAATTTTCCTCGATAGCAGGAAAATTAAAACCGCTGCTAGAAATCTCATAACATATATAAATGAATTTATTTATATTTTTGCTAACTGTACTAAGTACTCTTCATACACATACTTTTGATAATTCTACCCAATATGAACATAAACAAACCATGGCAACCAACGAAAAGAATAGTTTTATTTTAGTATATTTAATAATCCACGTTCACTTATTTTATTTTAAATTGCGAAAATTCAACCCACCAAAAAGTTCTGATTGAAAAACCAAGAGGGGTCGCTTTTTTCAGCCCCCTGTGAAGGTGGGACATAATTGAAAATATTACTATGGGAAACCTTTTAATGAGTATAAAACATCTACCAAATATCATTCTCCTACATTTATCCAAATTAGAGAAATAAAATAAAAACCTAATTTTACCACCCCTCTTTAGGGGGGTGTAACTCCGAAAGGAGACGTCTAAGGAAATAAATTGATATAAAAGTCCCCTTAATTTTCGATAAGGAATCACCTCCCAAAGTTTTTCGCAATATTTAAAAAACACACTGTATATTGAAGTATTATTTATCAGTAGGTATCTATCAAATGCTTTTAAACAATCATTTTCCCTACACATTACAACCGAAGAAAAATCTTTATTATTTCAGAATTTTTTAATGCAAAAATTACAGCATTATTCACAGTTTTAAGACACCTAACACACCTTCAATTTTTAACGTAAAATGATTTATAATATGCACTTTGAAGGAAACAACGCATTCTCATTACAGATTACCAGACTAATTTTGTATAATGATGCTATAGTTACAAGGTACAATATTGTTGATATCATCTATTTTTACAATTATCTTTATTATTTGCAATTATATTGCATAACGGGAATCCATAGTACATGCCGGTAACCGTTATTTAAATATAGCACTTTTACTGTACATTACGTCTGGGTTAACTATGTCTCGTACCTGTTAATATAAACTTTATATTGTGATAGATAATCTTACCTGCAAAATCTTTTGGAAGCCCGTGAGGTAAAGGTCCTGATAGAAGTTTCACCTTGATGGGGAGGGCTACTCTCCTCAGCAAGTGGGTTATTTTGTATAAGCAATCCTTATCCAACGCTAGAGGACCTGTTTTATCAAGCATGCCAGGAAAACACAAGCGGGCCTTTATGGAACTGTAGATTTCGTAAAATTCACCTTTGGTTGTGAGAGGGACATAAAATTCCTGAAATAAAAATTTCATTTACCATTATGTAAACATAACATAAAACGTAGAAGGAAGTAAAAAGTAGCATGAAAAACCTAGTGGAAAAGTACAAAACGAAAACGTTTCGCGCAATGTTGGTGAATTTCTAAATTTACGTAGTGACACATATTTTTAACAAAGTGTTTTAAGAGTTTCTCGCAATTAATGTAAATTACACTAATGCACGTTAACAGTAAAACTCTAGCTGTAAGTACTTCAATAAAGGTATTAAACCCACTTCACCTCATTAAAAAATCTGGAACAACAACGAATTATTCACGACTTGTAGTTCCATTAAACTCCAAAGTTATGCTCTAATAATCCATTTTGAAAATATTTATTACTTAAATTATGGATAAAATAATGGGCAGTCACATAATTTGGAACAATAATTTGTTACGCCAACTTAATTAAATGAAAAACAAAAGATCGTAAACAATGATAATAATCTGGATTGTTTTATTAAATTTCAAGCAAAAAATAAATTTGAAGAAATTCGAAATGGAAATATTACGATTTCATCAGGATTTTCTTCAACTAAATTAAGTATGAATTGGCATATTCTTTGTACAGGGTGGGCAAATTTCGATGTTTTCATGGGGAATCTCGGTAACTATAAGAGGTATCGAAAAATGGACCTCGCTTCCTCCATCTTATGAAAATAAAGAATAACAACTTTAACGTTCTACATGCACTTTTTTGGTAAGAATGCAGTGGCGTAGATAATTTAAAAAAAAAATTCCAAATTCGAGTTGTATTTGTTTAAATAGAACCCATAGTTAGTTGGCTGTGGCATTGCGAGAAAGAGGATTTTTTCCCCATTCCAATAATATATATCATGTGGGGTCGATTTAATAATTTTCCGTACATTATAGCAAAAATTAGGTAACTTTGTCGTATTTTATTGTTTTCTAGTAGTAGGCTTATGCCATATAGAATATAGGTACCTGGTACGTCACGTTATTTTATACTTGCCTTAAAACTAGGAATGCAGAATAATGAGAAAATATAAATAAATTGTTTTGCAAAGATCGCAGAATTGTTATGACATTAGCTTCGGAAAAAACTAAACTCTTGGTTTTATTTATTACTCCTATATCTTATTTATGATACGAAAGAGTGGTACTATTTTTACCGATCAAAACTTTATAAAAATGATAAAACATAGGACATTTAAATGTATAAAGGGCATCAACATATCTGACCAACTTTGTTTGCAATGAGCTTATGCTTTAGAAATTTTTATTACACTTTCATATAGACTAGAAACGTCCTTGACCGTAACAAATTTGTCACAGCGCCTTTGTGTGTAAGTAAACTTATTGAAGTTAATGTAATTCCAGTTTCTTTTCGTTATACTGTTTAAATTTCTTTTCGATTAAAAATCGGTGACATACAGTAGTAATAAATATACTAAGTAACGGATAATTAAAATATCTTCTGTATCAACAACGTTTTTAAGCCAAATTTACATACTAATGTTTAAAAAACGCACTCTAGACTTGTTACATTATTTTATGCTTGTCTTACATCTAGGAATGTGGATATTAACAGGATATATAAAATAATTACTGAGAAATGTCGCAGTCATTACATTTGTGGTTATAAATAGATGATCTGACGTTATTTACCTTTACATAAACATCCACAAAAGATTATTGAATTTAATTGCGAAACCGTTTTTTAACTATAAACTTCTACGGTCTAAAAATTGAAAACAAATTGTAATGCCGAATTAATAACTGATTTTCGATTGATGAAAATGTACAGAAGTTACAGGGCCGAATCAACAGTTATGTGCCAATTTGCAAATATTTCTCAGTTTTTAAATTGTTTTAGGTACTTAATTTTCAAAAAAATCATTTTTGGTTTTATAAACCAAAATTAAATAAGACCGGACATAACTACATTAACGTTAATACACAGACACCAAGTTATTTAAATATTCTATCGTTCAGATTATACATCGGTTAATACTTCATATTATGTAATATCGTAATATGTAATACAGTTCACCTTAAAAAAAAAAAAAAACAAATTTGGCGTTGTTATTTTGTACTTTTAATAGTCCATCGATGGAAGTAAATTGTTTGTGATGAGTTTTAAAGTCCATTTTTAATTCTTGTTTCTATTTCTTAACAATCTTTGGGCCCCCACTAATTATAAACGACGATATAATGGGTGTTTATCCTTATGGACAGCATATTTTAGACTAACGAACCGCCATATTAGATCAAATTGTTAAACATATAGCCGAAAATAATTTGCGCATTTTATTTTGGATAATTTCTCGCCCGTTATGTGTAAAAACATAAATCGATGTTTTTAATGAAAATGTACACACGGTCTATATTTAGGGTGACTAGATGTCCCGATTTTTCGGGATTTGTCCCTATTTTTGGTTTAATGACCTGATGTTCTCAAGATTTATTTTCGGGACAATTGTGTGTCCCTATTTTCAAATTCTATAATTTTTAGTTATCGTATATAGACAATTCACAATAAAATGTTGATATTTCTTAAAAGTCCTTTGGAAAATCTATTTTCTTGTCCATATACATATATCTGCTTAGAAAACTCTTCCAAGTGTTTTAAGTATGTATGGTAAAATGACATGAGAAGAATGTTTCTTATACATAAAAAGATCGATATATTTTTGATAAAATTGTGATGGGTGTCCCAAAACTGATTATCTATTTTGGTGAATTTAAGTGTCTTTAAAAAAATTATATTCTGGCACAATGGTTTGTCCACTATTGTACAAACAAAAAGTTCTCACATGAAATACTTTACGCTACACGAGATTTCCAAAATTTGCGAGGTCGCGCCTTAAACTTATTCGACAGAGTTATTAAATCTTGTGTAGAATAATTTTGTATACAGTGCAATTTGGACAATCGAAGAAAATAATTTTAAAAAAATCGCCTAGATACGATAATAAATAAGAAATTTATTAAGTTTCATGGATAAAAAAAAATGAAAGACCCAAATTTAAAATTTCATAAAATTACATTTTTCTTTATCTCGGCGAGACTGCACCATTTCGAGAATCTGAAATTCGGATCTGAAGGACGATTCTTCCATAGGAACCCTCAGTTAAGTTGTTAAGTTGCATAAAATTCATATAAAGTTATAGGAAACCAGACAACCGCGATACTTTTTTAATTTTCCCAAAGGAAGCGAAAATGCTAACCAAATTGAAAATGCAAGCGAAGAATCTTGCGTAGTTTTTGATTCTGAACGACTTTTATGTTTACACGTTTGTTGTAAAATAATCAGGGAAGTTAATATTTGCAACTATTCAATTTTGCATGGTTAAGTACCATTTATCCCCCTAATCCCCCCCTCTTGTATACGCCACTGTGCAATACTCTCAGTCAACAGTCTAGTAGACTTTAAAATCTTTAAAATCGAATTGTAAAGATCTAATAAAAATTGACAATGCTTGCTTTCACGTAGGTATAGGTATATTGTTTGCATGTGCTTTTTTTATCATTTAACTAAATCTTTATGTCTAACCGTTTACGCTTTTCTTGGACATCCTGTACATCACAGTTCACAGTTAAAATGTAATGCAAACAATAAAAATCAGACCGTAACTATACCAACATCCATTAAGATAATTGATCATAATTTTGGTTGTTTTCTTTCAAAAACGTACTACTCTATTTATTTCCAGTGAATTTATCGCCAACAACGCGCGCTGCTTAAAATTTTAATAATCAAATACGTAAAATAAAAGAGCGTAACTGGAAAGGCCAAAACAAGTGTAGATAATGTCATAAATAATTAATTATACACACAAGCGTTAGGTAAATCGTGCATTAAAAGTCTCACATGCAAATGTCTTAATATAGCGTAAAATTCGTAGGTCATTCATCAAAAAAACATGAAGTTCTTCCGGTTCAATTTCATAAATTAAAACTGGGCGAGTTTACAACTTTAATCGTTGCACAATCAATTGTATACAACTATATTAACAGCGGGCCATGGAGATGAGAATGAGAGAGCTCATAAGCCTTGGTATTAAAATTTGTATAGTTTATCTACGATTATATCAGTAAGACACCTACATGGAAATTTATTAGAGTTATATTGAATGAAATTAGACAGCTGATGTAAGATTTAGAAAAAAAAAAATGAGTTATGGAGTTTATATCACCTGCCTCTCCCAAGTGTCTTGAGAAAAGTGAAAACTTTAATAATGCTTCGTTCGGTATATGGCTAATGATCAAAACTAAGCTGTAATAGAAATAGCAACATTTCTATTCAACACACACAAACCTGTTTTGCTTTCACTGTTGTTGCTATTTTTTATTAGCGAAAATTTTGGCAAGAAATGTACTTGATCTTTTTAATTTATATCGAAGGATATTCTGCTAAAAAAGCTACACTTGCATGTTTTTTTGGCGAGAAAACAGCCTGGACTGTACAGGGTGGTTCACATAGAAGGGCCAATATTGTGATCGCGTAAACGGTAAGAGTTACAAAGAAGTTAAAGCAAGACAAATTGTTCTCCCTTTGAGACCTATTCAGTGATGCTTTAATGTTTTAAAAAATTCCATTGCTCGCAAAATATATAAAACAAAAATCTAAATACATTAAGTCTGTTTTACACTATACTATTTTTTCGTTTAAGAAAATCGTATACGATTTTCTAGTACGGTGTCAATCACAAATTAAAAATCTTGAACGAAAAATTCGTACGAAATTACTACCTGCCCTAAATGCGTCCAATTTTAGCATGGGCGCATGCGTATTCTACTGTAACTGTATCTGACCGCATGTCATTTGTGGGTTAGGCTAACTGAAACAATCAGACGATGTTAAATACTACTTATTACCGTTAATCCCTCACAATATATTTTGTAGGAATAAATATGTAGAATGGAACAAGCGTTAAATATACGTTAAATTTGAAATTGATTCGCTTTCTGTTCTGTGATAAATTGAACATTTGACATGGTTACCCAAGGTGCCAACCAAATATGATAAAAGTTACTAAAAAGTAACCAAAATATATTGGTGTTTTCGTACCAAAAAATAATACAATGTAAATGGTTCATATTTTCCATGCTTAATTCTTGAACGATACATATACGATTTTCTTAAACAAAAAAATAGTATAGTATAAAACAGACTTTAAACCTTATATTAATGGAGGGAAAAAAATACTTAATCAAGAGGTCATAGCCAACTATGGTTTCCATTTAAAAATATGCAAGTTTGTGATTTATCTATGAGCTCAAACCATATTAAAACAAATAAATAGTTTTATTATACAGTGCTAAAAAAGTTTGGTTGCCATGGTTTGTTTATGTTATATTGGGTAGAATTGACGGGCGTTATAGCGTTGTCGCCGCGTAAACGTCAAAAGTGAATAACAATTCTACCCAATATGAACATTAACAAACCATGGCAACCACCAAAATGAGTCGCTTTATATTGGAATATTTGATGGTTCATGTTTACTTATTTTACTTTTTACTCAAAAACGGTAGGTTTTGCGAGAAAAACTAAAGAATTAAAAAAGTTTCTAAATAAAACAAACTTCCAAAAAACAAATTTTTAAGCTTCCAAAAAGTTCTGATAAAAAACCAACAGGAGTCGCACTTTTCAGCCCCCTGTGGAGGTGGGAGATTATTAAAAATAGTACTATGGGAAACCTTTCATTAAGCATAAAACATCTACCAAATATCATTCTCCTACATTTATCCAAATTTGAGAAATAAAATAAAAACCTAATTTTTCCGTTCCCTTTTAGGGGGGTGTAACTCCGAAAGGAGACGTCTAAGGAAAAAATTTTATATATAAGACCCCTCTTAATTTTCGATCAGGAATCATTATTTTGCAATTCTTAAGAAACACCCTGTATAACAAAAATTAAAGAAGCTATAGGCACTGTCACAATCTACCCGTGTTACTTGCATCCCCGGTCTCCCCTATATTTTGCTGGAATGAAAATTAAATTGCAGTTTAGCCTCATTTGCTATATCGAGATATATTACTATTAAAATGTGTTCAAGCACTATGTTTTTAATGTAATTGCTTTGTTTATTTAAACAACCTTATTAATTTTATTAGAAAATTATTTATTTTTCTTCATGATGCTAATTTGTGTTTTAAAAAAGTTTTTAGAAAAATGGTTCAATTTTCTTTAAAACTTAACTTGTTTAGAGCAATTGAAATCCTATAAAAATTAAGTTTACGAACATGTGTTTCTGTAACCCATGCGATTACTCTATTAAATTAATGATAGCGTGACCCAAGCCAACTTGTACAGCAAGGAAAATGAAAACAATGTCCATTTTATAAATATGAATATTAAACAGGTAGGTATAAGTTATGTAATGTAACTTAAGCTAACTTTCGAGGTTATTGCCTTTGTAATCTTAACTGATGCATATGCTGAAGTAAAAAAAAACTCGTGTGTATTTCAGTAGGACATGATATTGATCACTGTCAATTTCAAGCCCCACGCGAATGTCCAAAAACAATGTATTCACCTGTCGCATTCACGATAGGAGCAAAATTAACGTTACCTGATTGTTTTGGCCAATTAGCTGAGCGTAACGGTTAGCGAGATCCTTATCTCGAGCAGACCTAGACACTCGCGACGATCTGGTAGAATGTCTTCCACCTTCGGGCTTATCTCGGTGCTGGAAGACGGCTCGCAACTGGAATACTTGACCAGGACGCACCTGAGTTTTTAAATACTGCGTTTTTCCGGTATGGCCATCTGCAATTGAGTTGTGATTGAGTAGGACGCTAAATTAAATGCTGACGTGATGATTAACTTACCGGTAGGATTCTGGTTGTTGGTTGCGTAAGCGGTAAAAGTTTGCAAACTCAGGAATGTGCATACTTGATCCCTGACAAGTTGTAAAATTGATGGGTGAGCTACTGCAGAGTTTTCTCCTTTTTCGTTGACCAAGGAAAACCAGCCTGGAATAAGTAAACACAAGTTTAGTCACAAAAATTCAAGGTGCAGTTTTTATTTCATAATTTATTTTCCCTTTACTAAGAAAATTTGCACTTTGTTCTGATAAAATCGAATTTTTTATACTAAACATCCTTTAAATTTTTAAGACAACTTATAGAGCTCTTCAACAAGAATTATTCGTCCTCAGTATGTCGAATAAATTTTCTTGGTTCAGCTAGATTAGGTGAATAGAGAAAGAATCTGATTACATAAAAAACAATTGACCAGAACATCTAAAAAGAATGTAGGAAACCCGAATACCAAAATCATTTTAAATTATTAGCCAAGAGGTAAACGGCCCGTGGGCAGATTAACAAAAAATAACAGAATAATCTATAAAGACGCAACAGGCTATTTAGGTCCAACTAGGGTTTGTTCCCGGAATCCCGGTCCATTTTAAGCTATTTTATGTTTCCTGGGAAATACTTATTGTCCCGAGAATTTCCGGGAAATTTCAATTGTTTATTTTGTGCTAAGATCTTTGTAATACTATCATAACTTATCAGAATTTATTAAAAATATCTTTACTAACAGTAATCTATGGAAAAACTTTTTCTTATTTCAAAATATTTTTTTTTGTTTTATAATAAAAAAATATGTGCACCCGTAGTATGGCGTAAAGAAGCCCGGTCTCCATGACAAAGTTAATATCTTCAAAATACGTTTAGGTACCTACAGTTCTATTTTTGTGTACCTTGGTAATGCGAACAAAATGGCTTATAAATGAAATTTTGTTGCTAAAAACGATGTCTTTGCTGCTAGATGCTCTCAAGACAATTTCACACACGTCAATAGAGACTGAGTAAGCATTTTATGTAGCAGGACTTCTGTTAATAAATTAAGAATAAGACTATGTGACCGAATCAAAGATCACCTTTTTTTCTTAAATTATTTTACAAAAATTCAAGTTAAAAATTATGTTATTGTGTTTATTAAAATAAATTGCTATAAAAAGGATACACTTTTCCAACTGTATGTTTCTCTCCACAATATTATTTTATTATTCATAATAATCATTGAGTAAAATGCATTACATAGATGACTAGGAGTTGTTTTTAAGTAATAAAGTACTCCCTTCCTTCTTTGGGTTATTTATTTAAAAATATTGACATAATTTATTTCACCCCGGGATCCTGGAAAATATCGGGACAAAGACAGATTTCTTCCCGGAATTCCGGGACAAGCAAATTGGTTAAATTGGAGAAACCCTAGGTCTAATTCATGAAGCTAAGAAGAGAAAATGTAGAAGTGCAGATTATTTTATCGAAAAAAAAAATCGAAATAATTTTGAACAAAAGCATTTGTCTAAAAATAAAATAGACAAGTTATAAAAAAACCCTAGGAAAAAAAAAATTACCCTGAGTTAGTTAAAATTACGTTTTAAATGATTCATAAAAAACTTGAAAAAAATGTTATTCAAAAATGAAAAGTGCGAAAACTATAGCCCTTAAACTCTAAAAAAATAATATTTCTTTATTTTTAAACTGAAGCAATTGATTTTAGACTTTGCGTACACACAATTCGTTTGAGTTATGATTAAAAATGTTTTTTTTTTAAATTAAAAAAATGCAAATCTGAACTCTTTTCAGAAACTAATAGATTTAAATTAACCAAGGCAACTGGGTTAGACTTCAAACACTCCTTAAAGACAACTTAGCTAACAATTATTTGGCTACAAAGTTAAGAAAATGTCTTAAACATTGAAAAATTGTAAAGGCTAGTCCTTAAGGTGATATTAAAGAATCATGCACTAGCAGCGATTCTTAACCGGGGGCCGCGGCCCCCTGGAGGGTCGTGAAAAATTTACAAAATGTTTTTACTTTTTAAAATATTGGAATCTTAAAAAAAATATGTTTTGCTCCTTATTTTACTCGAACCATCGGAAAGATATCTTCTTAAATAGTTCATAATATTTTTGTTACTACAAACTAGGGGGCCACAAAAATATTTTAGGATATTTAGGGGGCCGCGACTACTAAAAGGTTAAGAACCACTGCACTAGAGTAGCAATGTACTGATTCCCATTTGTCCTAATATTTGTAATTTTCTTAATGAAGCAATAAGCTTTTATCTTCATGGGCATATTATACAAACTCTAACTATTATTTATTCTCGGGTCGTTCAAATAACGATTACAAAATTACAATATTAAAGTATCAGGAGAGGCCAAAAATTTTGAGTAGCTTACAAATTAATACTTACTTATAGATAAGATACTCGTAGTTCAAGTAGGACATAATTATTTATTTGCTGGAAGATTATGTTTAAGGGGGCGTCAAATAATATTCTTTATTCAGGACCAAATAGTTCAAGATTGGTTAAGAAATTAAACACCTGATAATTTTAACAAAATCATTATTACACGAATTAACTTACAATACAATACCCACCAAACGAATTAAAAATTCTGCGGGTTAATATCAATATGCAAATACACGCCAACACAAAACAAATAGAAACTTTTTAGGGTATATGTTACCTAATATTTAACATCACTTAATAATAGTTACACTTTCAAAGCTACTAAAAAAATATTAAACCATGTTTATCAAGTCAAAAACGATTTTAATGCGACCTCAAATATATTTGAAGCTATAAAATATTCTTTGCATAATAAAAAGTGACCTGCATTTAATTATTTGAACCATCGTTGATTATTTAACGATGTTTTAAATACACTTCCTTAATAAATCACGTTACAAGGCGAAAGTATTCTTCAATACTTTGTGGATCCGACCAGATTTAACTAACAAGGAAGGGTCACGATATGTTGTCGCTAGAATCTGATCAAGGCTGTGTTTATTGCATCAAGAACATCAAAAATAAATGTTATGCGGAGTTATACGTGCTACTGGCCATTTACTTCGGAAAAATTGGGGAAGAACTGAGAAGTTGAATATTAAAGGTAATTTTTGCGATCGCGTTGACTATGAAACAGTCAGAGATAAAATCGAAATTCTTCTGTTTACCAATTCGCGCATCCTTTGTAAGTAAAATGGTGAAAATGCGAAAATGAGATTGTTAAACGCCTATGCAAGTCGCATAGATTTAGTTAAACAACTTCTCAAATCATGGCGCTTTTGCACGGGTTTCGTTTTTGACGTTTTTCTCCGGAACCGTATAAGATTTTTTCAAAAACTTTGCACCATTTTACTTGCAAAGGATGTGTGAATTGGTAAACAGAAGAATTTCGATTTTATCTCTGACGGTTTTATGGCCGACGCGATCGCAAAAAGTACCTTTATTATTCAACTTTATAGTTTTCCCCCATTTCTCCAAAGGAAATGGCCAGTGTCACGTATAACTCTGCAAAACATTTAGTTTTGATGTTCTTGATGCAATAAACACAGCCTTGATCAGATTCTAGCGACAACATTATGACCTTCTCTGGTAAGATTTATTATATTTTTGCTGAATTGTCCGAATTTTGCTACAGTTTAAATTATAAACGAGCGCTAAAAATGCATACTTAACAGATGGTCAAATTCATCCTATTAAGTACACTGTAAATTTATTATGTTAAACAGGTTTACTACATTTTTCAAATTTACTATCGATTACTTACTACTGCAGCTTAAAGTGAAACAAAAAGTTATTTTGTTGGCAATATGTGTCTCGCGTAAATCTTTGAAATAGTTATTTAATACGCTTAAAGTATTATTAATTACAGTAATTTCATTAATTTATGACGTATTTCATGTTTTCTTGCACAGCGTGACGTTGCTAAGAAAGTGGACATTATTTATTTTTAGTAATTAAAAAGTAATTATATTTATTTGCTTTGCAATTAATGTGTGGATGTGTGTGGTAATTTTTATTGCTACGGCATGTTGATAATATAATGTAAATAAAATATAATACTGATAACTTTTTTTACTGCCCATAATAATATAAAATATTTCTTTTCGTAGAAAAACTATACAAGCCTCGTGAAAACTACTTATGGGAGACGGGATTTTCAAAATTGTTCTTGTTTTTCGTCGGAAGACTATGTCGAAATCATAATTAGAACCATTAATTACACAGCAAATCATACTAATACAGTTAAGTAGCACAAATATGTAACAGAAGCTGGTATAATTGATAAATTACTTTTTTCTGTCGTTTTCAAATACCATTGTATGGTTAGTAGCGAAAGTCTCTTGCTTAATCAAGCGGGTAATGCTCCAATATTGTAGTCTACGTTCTAAGTCATTTGTTTAACATTTAGTTCCCATTTGTTTAGATACGCTATCAAACGAGGTTAGCTTCGCCCGTATGCTATAATTGTACTGATAATATGCATATGTATAACGTGTACATACACACAAATGTAGGTTTATGAATATGACCGTAATTACTTATCGACTGGATATAATTTAGTTATCCATGCGTATCCTATGTGACGCATTATCTGTACGTTCGTTCTCTAATGCACTACAGGTGTTCAAAATCAAGCATTCCAAAACATGTAAAATGTAAACTGACATGTAAACAGACAGGGTAAGCCGCCCAGTTTTCAACTCGCTGTTAAAAATGTGGTTGTAGTAAATGAACCGCGCAAATAACTCTTAATAGCTTAAAAATGCCCCCATGTAAATGTTGTATGTACGTATTATACCGTGTATTTCTTTCAAACATGTGAAACTCTGTAAAATATTTTTCATTTTTAAGTAACACATTGAAATAAACAGGGTGCGACAATCAGGACCCGATCTAGCTTTTCCGCCGCCCTGGGCAAAAATGATTTTTGCCGCCCTTTATATTTAATTATAAATTATTTTTTTTAAGTATAATTTTTTGCAGTGAGTGTAATTTTTGCAGGTATTTATTGAATAACAAGTCTTTTGTTTCATAAAAAAATTTAAATCCATAAAAATCAGTAACATAAAATGAAAAATATAAGTAGGAGATAGGTGCATGTTTTTTCTTTGAAAAAAAAGGAAACAACACAAAATGTTTTTTTTAAATTAATAAAAAAACAACATAAAAATTAAATATTTTACTGCTTCGCGAGGGATATTCAAATTATTATTATATGCAACAACAGATTGGTATTACATATATCACAATATACAGGATGTTGACTGAAAATATCGTACAAAGGACTATACCATGCAAAATTAAATATTTGCAAATATTGGCTTCCATGATTATTTTACGACAAAAGTGTAAACATAAAAGTTTTTCATAATCAAAAACTACTTAAGATTCTTCACTTGCATTTTCAATTTGGTTACCATTTTCGCTCCCATGCGTTAACATCAGCAAAATGGCACAATTTTTAAATTTTTAGGCATTTCTCACTTTTCTAGAATTATTTGAAATTTTTACTAAATAAATATGAAATGGGAAATAAATAAGCGCTATTATATCTTGCATGAAGGTAAGTTTAGTGTGATCTAAATTTTAAAAGTGCAGTTGGCATCTTTAAAAAAACACGCCAGGACGCTACAAAGACAAAGATATCTGAGTTCTGTTTGTTGCAAAAACTGCGTTAATATTTTGTAATAATTTCGTCTTGATATAGTAGTGACCTATTTATATAAATTAAAAAAAGTTCTCATATGTGTCATTTTACGCTACACGCGCTTTCCAAAATTTACGAGGTCGCACCTTAAACTTATTTGACAGGTAAAGAATAATTTTTCACAGTACAATTTGGCCAATCGATGAGAATAATTTTAAAAAATCGCCGAAATATGATAATAAATAAGGAAGATCAAGTTTTACCCATAAAAAATAATTTAAAACGCAAATTTTTCACCTTTCATAAAATTACGTCGTAATTTTACGTCGTAAAATGATTAGGAGAAATGATCAGGAGAGCCAACACTTGCAACTAATTAATTTTGCATGCTAAAGTAAGGTGTCCAATTTTTTCTTACAAGTTTCGGGGACACTAACCAAGGGTTATGAAAAAAAACTCGACGAATTTTCGCGGAAATCATGCAAAATTCAATTAAAGAGCGGAAAGTTAAAACTCGGACAGTTTTGCTCATTTCAAAACTTCCTGCTATTCCAGTTTTCGTTTCCAATGAGCGATTACATTGTTACAATATATTGCCAGACTATAGGATTTGCATAATTTTGCAGCAATGCCGTACCATAGCTTCCATTAATTATTTTAAAAATTCATGAGAAAATTATGTAAATCAGGACAAGAATTATCCGGGACTTGGGTCTTGTTTCGGGGACTGTCCCCGAAAATCGGGGACGAATGATCACCTTATGCCCTTATGGTAAAGTCCTTTTGTACAATACTCTCAGTCAACCTTGTATGTAAAACATAGTAAGTAACATTAAGTAAGAGAATTAGAATGAAAATAAATTTCAAAGTGGAATGATTAACTTTAAACTAATCCTAAACGCTTTACCATTGGAGAACTATTATTGTACCCACTCTAAAGTACACTAATACTATGATGTATTTCTGTATACTCTGCTTTTTATTGGTTTTTATTGATTTTAATTTTCTCTTTCTACCAATTTTGCCGCCCCCAAATTTGGCGCTCTGGGCAGTTGCCCTGCTCGCGCCCCCTTGGATCGGGCCCTGGCGACAATTAGGTATAGGGTTCTCGTAAACGGTAAGAGATAAAAGGTCAATTAACTTAGATAAAATGGTCCTATTTTAAAAAGCTACTCAGTGATACTTTCATCATTTTTTTCAAATCATGGCTCAGTTGTTAATTGTCTTGGATACTTTTAAGAAATTTTGGAATAAGTTTTATTTTAAATTTCGTCTAAATTTGACACTTCGTTGCATTTTACCATTTGGACAAATCTGCCGGGTGCTAATTTCTAAAACAATAACAATAAACATTTAGATTAGTGGCAAGTAGATATATGGTTGCAAGTGATAAATAACGCAGACTTTGTCGATATTAGTAGCAAAATGTCACTGCTATAAAGACATTTTGTCTATGTCATATAATAACTTGGGCAATTTATATATAGAGTCTAGAGTTTTTATGAAAATGTCTCAATTATTAGATACTTTAAAAGTGGATTTGGTCTAAATTCCGGGCTATTTTGGAGGTAAAATTACATCGCAGTTTTTATTATGTACAGACGAAAAACTGCAGTCCTGAATATCTCCGTTGCAATTCCTAAACATTTTTTAAGATAATGATTTTAGTTAAATACTTTTACAAAGTATAATGTGTTAAAACAGTTCAGATTTTGATATAAATGGAAAAAGGTTGAATTTTTTAAACTAAGATCATAGTTGGCTTTGAAATAAAAACACCTATCCACACATTTTTGCCTAAGCTTGTCTTGCAGCTAATGAATTAAATTTTTGGCGTATTTTGGATTAGCACAACAATCCATTTGTACTGCACTGTGTTCCACTTGTATTCACTTTCAATTGTAGATTAATTAATAATTTTCAAACAGATTTTAGATACCTAACCCGTTTTCAGATAACTGAATAATTGTGGAAAAAAAACTTTTGTTCTTGTAGTTAAAAATATTTGTTTATAACAGTTTTAAAATTTCTTAAAAACTCACTCGTATCAACTTTTTACATTTAATGATATTATCAAATAATTGCTAAATCAATTGGATTTTGTTTTTTCGACATTAAATGTCTTATTTTTGAAAACACTAGACTTTTTAATGTTTACATTGTTAGAAGGACCTATTTTTCTAACCGCAAAAATAAATTACTTGCTATAATTTAGATTAATAAAGATGGTATTGTAAACAAAACTGTGTTTAAATATCTTTAAAAAAAAGTATTTGCTTTGATGAAAAAGTTTAACCAATTATTAATGCTTTTAACTTGTGTTGATTTCTAAAAGAATAGTACCGAACATAAGACGAATTGCAAATGCCAAAAAACGCAGACAAATTCTATCCATATTAGTAACAAAGTATCACTGAATAAAATACATTTGTCCATGTTACCTAATAACTAAAGCAATTAATCGAGGCTTTTTAAGAAAATGTGTTAGTTTTTAAACTAAGTTTAGAATATGAACTCGGCAAATTCTACAAAATTATTTTAATAGATTAACGAAATTCCGGACGTAATTTTATTTTAAGAGTTGTTGAAATTAACTAAATATTAATCCAAATATCTATTCCAACAAAATTAAAATTTGACATGCAATCTAAGGATTCTAAAGTAATAAATCAAATTTTCCTTCACACAAAATAGTACCATTGTATAGTAGACTTATACAGTCTTATTTTTTGTGTCATTTTTGTTTTAAAATTATAATTGTACTTTTTACCGTGTAACTATTAAAATAATCGAAATTCCCATGTAAATGAGAAAACGAACGCAAAATGATTTTGTAAAAACTGCACCCTTCTATCTTTTCAGTACTACACAAAAAACATTCTTGGGCTTTAAAAGAAGCGACTGAGTTTAATACAGGTGACACAAAAAAAAACGTGTGACATTTTATTTATAGTTACAGGAATTCTTGCATGTCACTTCGAACTATAATGTGAAGCAACGTATCAGATTATATAAAAAGAGTCGATCATTCACAAGTTAATTCAATTAGACATAGATTTAATAATGCATGTCAGTGGAGTAACTATTTTATAATGGTTATTGTTCAGAAAGACTACATCCTTTTTGCCTGCAAACCGCACATTTATATCGGATTACTAACACAATCGCAAATTACCAAGAAATCTAATGGATTTTACTGGCGAATAAGAAAAAATTGAATTCCAGGCGATTTAGAAACAAACGACGGATTAGGAAAAAAAAAACAATTACGTAAGAAGCACGTGTGAGAATGACTACCAAGGTTTTTGAGAACTAAATTATCGTAGTTTAAATTACAAGTACCTATCTGCAAATAAATCTGCGTTAACCGTAACAAATGAGTTACAAATCGAGTAATATTAGAAACCGTAAAAGTTTGCTACTTGAATTGTTTTTAGTGCTAACTGATGGCGAAACTTGCGTTCAATAGGATGTTTGGGTTTTATAGGTACGAAATGCGCCCTAAGAATAACAAAATTTGTTCGCCAAAAGCCAGGATTCTACTGTTTTTAATGTGTACTAACTAAAATCGTTTAAGTTTTTGCGATTAAACTAATGAACAACCTGAATAAAATTAAGTAAATGTACCTACATACAGGATATTCCAACATCGATAAGATTTCGCTTATCTTTACACTTTCAAATATTTGTAAAATCGCTAAAATCTAGTGTCACATGATATTTTAATAAACTTTTTTTCTTCTTAAAATAAGTATTAGATCATGCAACAACTTTTCTACAGAATAAATTTTTTTGAGAAATGGATAATATAATTTGTTGCAGACTTTTGTATTTTAAAATTACTTCAAAAATCTTATTGTTGAATTCTAAACAACTTTTTTTATGAACTTAATTTGTAACTCTTATAGTAAGAGTATAGGGTGGTCCAAATTTGATGGGATTAATGGGTATCTCGTTTAATATTCAAGATAGAGAAACGGTGAAATTACCAAAAATGTGCAGTTTTTTGAGGCAAACCTAAAACAGTTTTTAAAAATATTCCGGTTTTTGAGTTATTGGAAAAACGTGTTTTTTTTTTGGACATATTTATAATGTGTCACATCTCCGTTATTAGGCTGTGGAAAGTTGCAGACGTGATTATGATCCCTACCCTAAATAAGGGAAACCTCCCCATGAAGTTTCATCTTACAGGCCAATCTCATAATTGCCTGTTATATCGAAACTGTTCGAAAAGCTGTTGCTCAAAATAATGAAGAAAAAGAACTATCTAAATACAAAGAATTACGAACGTCATAGAAAAAGCCCTAGAAGAAAAAAGTCTGTTCTACCATCTTTCTAGACGTAGCGCAGGCTTTCGATAAAGTGTGGCATGAAGGCATGACGGTTTAAAATCGTTCCTCCCAAAACAATACTCCCAAATTTTTCAGTCCTATATCTCTGAGAGACACTTCAGAATAAAGCGAGAAGAATCTTATTCAGAACTTAAAGAAATTAAAGCAGGAGTTCCACAAGGAAGCGTACTAGGTCCGGTCCTATACCTATTGTATACTTGTGATGTTCCAAAGTTAGAAAACAATACTATAGCGACCATTGCAGACCACACGGCTATTTTAGCAGTAGGAAGAAACAATATAGAATCATCCGAGAAATTACAAGCAGCTGCCAATCAGATCAACAACTGGGCAAAAACATTCTGTATAAAGTTAAATGAAACTAAGTACTGACATATCAATTTTACCAACAAGAGAATTGAACACGTACCAATCAACTTAAATAATAAACAAATTCTATACTCCATACTCCAACACAGCAATATACTTAGGTATTACATTGGACGCTAAACTATGCTGGAAGGCTCATGTCAAGAAAAAAAGGGAAGAAATAGGTATCAAATATAAAAAATGTACTAGCTAATCGGGAGGAATTCCTCTCTGTCCCTACATAATAAAATTTTACCACTGAAATTACTATGTTGCGTGATCCAATTCTACACCCCGTATATGTGGGTCGACTTTGAACTAGCAGTCAATAAAAATTCGCCACAACATGTGAACCTCACAAAAATTTAAAATAGTAAGCGTCGGAATGTTAATGGCGTAAAATTCCCAAGGCCGTCCCCGTTAAAAAAACGTATGAAATATAGGTCTATGTATTTTCTGCACGTCACACACCTATTGTCTTCAGGAAAATTTGCTCAACCGCAGCTCTCCGTCTGCAAACAACCATACACTTTAGCCTACCAAGATTATGTATACGAACGATTTGAATAAACAAGCACTTACGTACGTGTTGATGGGAAAATTGGCTACAATAGCCCGCGCAAAAGACAAAAGGTTTCCGCGAGTTATGTCACATTTTTTAAAACGCCCGGTTCTCACATTTTTCATGCTTGGGAACTATTTCATTGCGACAACTCGAACTGTATTTTTCGCAACTGCTTACAAATTAACGATGTTAAAGTCTGCAAATAGAGCCTGTGTGATTTAATTAGCCTTGAACAATTAAATTGATTTCCCAGAAATTTATAACAACAAACAGTAGAAGCACGAAATATCCAGCGACCGTCACTTATTTGATGAAAAAAAAAAACAAACTAAAAACAAAAGGGGGTAGAAACAAGCCACGCCACACCACGAGACAGAAAATAAATTAAGTAATATTCCCCGACGTGCGCAAACTGTTAACATCGTCGCTTTGAGATAACCCATGTCAGAGACCGTAGATGAAGTAATTTATAACAACACGATTGTCAAATAATTTAAAGTATGCCTCGTTGCACAACACGCATGGAACCAAATCCAATCACCACAAATCATTTTGAATGATGAAGTAACGTATTGTCAATCTTAAAACGACGTATAATTTTTCAGTTGCAATTGCACAGATGCCTAAAGAGATACTTATTCTAAACGTTCTAACATAAATCAAAGAACTATTTAAAATACATTAATCATGAGCATTTACAATTTTATTCAACACGAAAGAGTTTGATAGTTGGAATAATTGGATTTCTTGATACTTTTTTTTATAAAAAAAAAAACAGGTTATGCATTGTTCGTACTTATTTATCAAAGTATTAAGTTACTCATTTAAAATTTCAGAACATGTTCCAGTACAATTGAAATATCGGATTCTCCATCAAAACAAATATAATACTCCTAATTAAAATGTATGAAAATATAAATAAGAGGGAAGGTAGTGGGCCAACAAAAGTTTAAATATACAACACAGTTTTTGTACCAGTTTTGATATATGGAGCAGAGTCATGGAATATAACAGATAGACATAAATCCATGCTGATAGCTTGTGAGATGAAATTCCCCAGAATGATATACTAGAAGTAACAAAGGGGGATCGGATAGAATAAGAAATAAAGTAATAAGAGAACGTCTGGGAGTAGAGTCATTACAAGAAAAGATAAAACGAAAACAATTACGTTGGTGGGGACGCATGGTGACGAGTAGATACGCGAAAATAGGATGGAAAATGCAGATAGAGGGAGGTGCCACAATTAGCTAACGCATGCAGGAGTGGAGAAACATAATACAGAAATAGAAAAGCATACCTCGACACGGAAAGGTACAAGAGGAACCGATTAAGAAGAAGAAGATGTATCGAGAAGGCGGAACAAGCAGTTTGCCTAAACTATGAAGTGAAAATGAAGATGGATGTCTTAGATGAATTAAATAGGCTTTTAAATGGTCTTTGATTAAAGTCTCTAGCTGCTGTAGTTTCTAAAATATTACTACTCAAAATTAAAGCCACCTTGTGCGATAACGAATTAAAAATGTCGTTAATAAAAAATTGCATTTAACTAATGGAGGTTATTAAACCAAACTTTTTGCTAGCTAGCCAATAAGCTATCATATTACGCTTTACGTAAACAAGTTCAAGTGCATGTTACATTTAATATGTAACTTGTACCGTTTAGATTACATCATGCAAGATACAAGCCAAGATTGTTGACCACAAGTATGCGGGTGGGAAAACGCAAACGTTTATATTTTAAATCAATGGACAAACATTAAAGCGTAAAGAATATTTAACGAGTTTTGAAGTAGATTACAAACGAAAAATTAAACATGCAACAAGAGATCTTGATATTAATAAATCGTTTAAAAATTAAAGAATCTGATTAATAAGAATTTCAATAAAAGGCTTGATTTGGCGAATTGTTCCAGGTTTTTGTATAGCCTTAGAATCGAACCCAGTTAGAAATTGTAGGATCAAATTGTGGATGGTGAGGAATAATTACAAATACAGTTACTCACCGCAGTAACCCTCAGGAAAATGTAAAATGTTGGCATCAGCTTTTTCCTTTCCCTTTTTTCCGAGTATTCCCCTGGCTTGCACCTTTGTGAAGCTATCAAAACATCTGTAAAGCAACAAAGGTTCTCCTCCTGCCACCCTAACAACTCTTGGTAACGAGTATCTCTCTAAAAAATCTCTCGCTTCGAATTCTGGCTTTTTAATTCTATCTTCAGTCGATTGCGGACTATTTTCCGGGGTCGTTCGATTTCCGGACCGACTCTTCGTCGATTCCGGAGTGTTATCCGGCGATTCGATTTTTATATCCGTAAAGTTTGTGTGTGAATCATGAGAGTTATACCTCCTAAGTATCGGTCGTTTTTTATCGCTGTGGTTTTTGTTTTCTTGGAAGACGAACTGGGATGCGTCAAAGCTGGTGAAGGCGTCAGAATGACGATAGAGCGGGTTGAAGGAAGTTTTAGGGTAGAATGGGTTGGGTATTCGCAAAGAGGGCATTGACGAATTTCGACCACAGCTGTTGCCGCTCCGGCTTGAACTGCTTCTTGAAGAAACAGTGGCGTTGGGAAACATTTTGAGAGGCGCTGGTGCATTTAACATTTTCGGTGTTAATTACATCCTTGTCGATTTAATCTGAAAATAAAAAGAAATAATTAATAGCGATAGTTAAAAGAAATTGTAATTATGTTTAAATACCAAAGTTAATTAAAATCAATATAATGTTGGCACTATCTTGAAAAAAAAACTCCCAAGTTAATTACTTTTTCCAAGTCGTTTGATTATACAATTCATCACTTATTTGCGTATGTGTATTGCATGTTCACAACGCATTGCTTTTTTTTTCATATTTTTGCTTAATGTAATTTAAAGTTCATAACCACAATAGGTTGCTATTTAATTCATATATTATCAATTAAAAGTCTTGTAACAGTTTTTGTAAGGTAGAGAAATTCAGTACGTTCTTCAAAATATTAAGGGCAATTTGTTGTATCAATCGTTGTACTGGCGGACAGGGCCGGTCATCTATATGTCCAGGTCCGGGTGCAACTTTTCTGGGGCCCCCTATAAAAATATTTTTGGAAAATTGTTACACTGAACTAATAAAATTTGAATTATCAAATACAGGGTTCTCGTTTTTCGGGTTCGACTTCGGTTAAATTAGGGAAAAGTTGTATATTCGGGTGCTTAATAATTCGATGCAAACAGAACTTATCTAGCTCTTTTAGTTTTTGAGATATAGGGAAAAAAGTAAAAAAGTGGATTTTTGTTTTTTGCCCGTAACTTTTTCATTTGATGTCGAATTTAATTTCTGTTAAAGCTTTTTCATAGTTACTTTTTGCAAGGATTCAGAATCCCTAATTATATTTTCTGTGTGACGTTTCGTTTTTTTAAAACCATCATCATGTCAATTTTTTCTTATGGATTTTAACGCCAATTTGTAGAACATTTTTTTCTGAATTCGACAATGTATAACACTTGGGACTTTTTTGAAACAATTGTTGTTAAAAATGGCAAAAAAAAATATTTTATATAAAACAAATCCTAATCGGCATGATAAATAATTGTTTTTGTCCCTTTTTCCTTGGAAGCACGTAAGTAAACCGCATGAAATTACTATTAAAGGGATTTAATTAAAAAAATAGATAATAATAAATATGTTAGGAATGCATCATAATTGTTCACTTATTAGCAAATATTTTTAGAATATTTTCTTTGGTTAAGTAACAAATTTATCCAAAAAAAATTGTATTTTATAATTTTGTAAAATTTAAGGAACTGCCTAAAATCGTTCGTTTATTTAAGAAATCAAGGTGTCAACAGGGCATAAAACAAAAAAAAAATGTTTTAATTTGTTAAAGAGTCATCCAAAGTTTCCTCAGTACCTGCCACACCAAAAAAACTTTTTTTAACAGACACTATGGGTAGGAAAGCCTTCACTTCCACCTAGTACTCGAACCATTTCCTTACTTTCTTTTAATGATTTTTCGAATTCAATATTTTTAAATGTTAAAGTACGTTTTGCTCCGACTTAATACGTAAAAAAGCTGATTCTAATGTCATGTCTTTGAAGCTAATAATTTATTATTATTTGTGTGTATTATATGTGTATATCTTGCATCAGTTTTTATTCCTTTATTTTCGCTTTCCATTTCAAAAACGATATTATGGCATGTACAATTTGTACTGTTTTTGTTCTATTTATTCACTGTTTTAAACAACTATTACTTTTCGTTTCTTTTTTATTTCATTTTAAAAGTTTTCATTTCATCACAACCGATTAATATCATATTTATTTTTTACAAAATAATTTTAACACATGCCAATTTGGGACCCCCTACGTCGGGGGCCCGGGTGCATTGCACCCTCTGCACCCCTCACTTAACCGGCCCTGCTGGCGGACTACCTCTAGAATTTTATGAGCCCTGCTTGCTTTCTTAAAGATTATGAGCACACATTACTGAAGGTTTCGCAATAAAAGACGCAGCAAGTAATATTCCGGTAGAAATTTGTGATCCAGACCTTGTAGAGCGAGAAATTCTCAACTGTACTTACAAGTATTAATGCCCTGTGGCGATCATGAAAGTGATCAATTGAAATAGTTAATACCACATCAAAACCGTAACAACTGACTGTAGTAACACGCGCACATCTAGTTGCGATGGCTTTTTAAAAATTTAAACCAAGAAAACCACCGACTATTCCGTCGCCACTTAACAGGAGTAACTATCGAGTGTCTATAAAAGATTATAGTTATGTAATTGTTATATTAAAGTATATACCTATACCGCCTTTGTTTGTACGTGTATTGTGCTGTAAATGCTTCTTTATATTTTACATTATAAGTATATATTTAGTTAACATATTTACAACTTTTAAGACTCCTTTCAAACAGAAGACAGATGAACTGCTAAAGCCAATTTTTCAAAACGTTCGGCACGTGTTGGCTTTAGTAATAAGTTAGACAATGTGTGCTATCTTCTATGGAATTTGTTAAACATCTTTGTGCAGCTTTAGGTTTACTCTGTCTACTATGCTATTAAATAATAAATATTCTATGTATGCTACTGTAGTGTACTTATATAATTATAGCATGTAATAAACACAAACGGCTTTAAACAAAGCAAAAGTGGTCGTTTGTTTGTATAAAATTAAAAGTGTTTTGATATACGAGTGGCGTGGGTTTGGGATTTAATAATTATGCCAAACAGTATGCACATTTGAATTATAGTCTGTGCTAGCTTTTAACCCCGCGTTTTTGGCCGCGTGAATTCGTTAGTGTACAACCCCTTAACACTTTCGGTGCCGGATCCGAGCTAACGTCGTGCAAATGCAGTACTCTTCGCGTATGAGCGAAAGTGTTAATAGACATTTAAGCAGGATAAAAAGTATTCGGTTTACTGTCGACACTCATGTGTATACCTGTAAAATTTTCGTTTAGTGGTTCTCGCGATCTCGAGTTATAAAGAACTGCAGACCGACGAACAGGCAGGCGGACGAACAGGCGGACAAGAAGTCAAAAATGGCAAGTATAGGGAAGGAATTTCAAGTGTACTATAAAAAAAAAGTTCAATGCGTTAAAAATCTTGATAGACAGCTCGACTAGTTAGTTGCATTATTTTCCTCTTAAATCTAATTACTATCTTAGTAAGTTAATTTTACAAAATCAGTAAATAATACTTCTAATTAAATTGAAACATGAATAGTAACTTAGTTCACTAACTAAGCATTACAATGAATTAGATAAAGCACTACAACAACACTAAATCCTGTGGTTTTTTGCGCTTTACACGTGTGATGTCGTACTCGGAGTCCAGTGGCTGGATCGCTTTGGGGTTAATATGTTCATGGAGCCGTTTTAAGTGGGCAGTTGAGTTTGATCCTCTTGAGCCTTCTTTTCAAACCAGCATTATCTAGGAGCTGCAGTACCTCGGTGTTGCCATAGGAGTGAAGTCTTCCCTCGTGCTTTTCTGCGAACTTTGTGATCTCTTCTCTGACGGTTGGAATCTTCAGATCTCTGTGTAGCTGGTCATTCCGATAATACCATGGAGCATCGACAATACCTCGGAGCACTCTATTTTGAAAGACCTGGATCTGATCTATGTTGCTTTTGGCTGCAAATCCCCAGAGCTGAACTCCATAAGTCCAGATTGGCTTAAGGATTTGTTTGTATAGTAGCATCTTATTATGCATAGACAATTGTCTATATTGGTCGGTAGGAAGTCACTTCATTGGCTGGCTTGTCAGGCTTTCTGAGCATGATCATCTGTGCCGTTTTAAAACTAGCGGGCACATGCTCAAGACGTAAACATGCGTTAAAGGTATACATTAGAAAGACAATTCATTTCCGCGACAGTTCTTTCAGGACTTCCGGAGAAATCTCGTCTATTCCAGAGGCTTAATTTGGATGGATGTTGTTGTCAATTTTTTGAGCGACTTCGTAAGGCGTTACACGAGAGAATAGTTGAGTTTCTTGGTAAAGCTTTACAGATATCATTTCTGAGTGAGTTGAGTGCGGTTGGAAAACAGATTCGAGATGTTCAGCAAACAGTTCGGCTTTCTCTTCATCACGACAAAGCCATGGTGTAGTTACATTTAAGAATAGATGGTTTAAAAATTCAAAATCTGCATTGGAATTTTAATTTATTAAACGGGCTGTTTATCAACAATTATTTTCCTGTAAGGTATCTGTTACGACCAAACAACGTTATGTTACTTCTCCATAACAGTATATTACGGCTTCAATTGCAAATAAACGGTAATGAACCAGGTAATTACATACATTTCCACAGATACTTAATGCACCAGGAATATTCTCATCGCTAATTTTAGTTTCCTGTGCAAATAAAACATTCTATATTACAGTTTCTGTTTCGAGGTACACTTTAATTTAGGTCTACTCGAAAATTCCGTAGTTTAAAACAAAAAAAGCTGTGATAAACAGCATCTTTTTAGCTTAAATAAGAAGAAACAAAAACACTTCTACCATTTATGTTTTGTTTCAAGTTGCACCGCACGCACCTGGTCGGTACTCAATAAAAATATTACGTTGTTTAGCCTTGCTACTTCTCAAGGTATTTCTCGACAATAATAGCCAACAATGAATTATTTATAAACAGCAATTACGTTCATAAACTTACTACTATATAAAATCTGTGTACTTATAAGTAATTATTGCTCACAATTCAACGCGTATGTGTTACTCTCGTGATATAATATTGAATTAACGGCTTCACCTTCAAACCTGAAACTAATAAACAGCAGCTCATCAAGCCGAATTTTAATTTTTATGAGAAAAGTACATGAGATAGAGCAGTAACGAGTACGTCCGAAATTCGATGTTCACCATTTGTAACAAGGTTAATCAACTAATAGTAAATTTATATTTAATAGTTTTTTAAATTCCGTGACCCACTAGAATTGGCCAACAAACAAAAAATAGTCAATATTGTAAATCTAAAATATCGTCGTTTCAATTTTTATTAAGAAAATGTGTTAAGGACGAAGGTGTAAATATTTTTATAGAGTATAAAAAGTACAATCTTTGCAATACATTATTATACGGACTTCAGTGTGTTTCAGGTATTCGATTTAGTGTTCAACCCTAAAAACAGTGAAGTTACTTTATATCGATCTAATCTTCCACATATACAATAAGCGTTCAAACTTATCTAAACATAAGTTTGGTGATGCTATTAAAAGTGAGCTCAAAAGACTGTTTGAAAACTATACCAGAATTTAAAAAAAAATAATTTGAACGAACATTCATTGGGCGAATTGGACAAGAAGATTTTAGAAAACCCGAAAATGATATTAAGCCATGTATTGTCGTCTGAGATTTGTTACGATAATAAAAAAAAATAGGTTTTTTTATGTCTTCAAAAACGCTTTTACAACATGCATTACTGTCTGAACATATACATGCAACATATGTATAAACTAAATTGACACGGATTTTTGGTCCTTGAGATAAGGTACAAGTGATCGTTATAGATCTTTCAATAATTTTGGAATTACAGTTTGTAGTTCGGAAGCAACAGAAGATTTTGGATTCGTCTTTAGCTCCTTGAATGGTGTTACCAAAATACTTGAAAACCTGACCTAACATAACCTAACCTAACCTAACCTTAAATTTTTTATAGCAAAAATAAAAATATTCACAAATTTTTCTAGTTTTTAAAACAAATTTCATTATTTTTATAGTCTTTATTAATTAAGTACAGCGTTTCTTAAGTTTTATGGCAAACTTATTATTATTATAGCAATTATTATTTTTTACAGCGAAAATTGTTTTATACCAATTGCACTTTTTTATAGATACAAAGATTCAAAAAAATAATTGTATTTTATAACATTTTGTTTTATTTTAAAAATAAACAAGTTATAGCAAATTTTCAAAAATGATCAAATTTAATTTTTTGTCTGTGGCAATAAAATAAAAAGCGTTATAAAAAAATCTGATTCCACAGGCGTTCTTATCTCAAAAAAATAGCACAAGAGACCGATATCAGATTTTCGTCAACTATTACGGTAACCGAGATACCCCATAAAACATTCGAATTTGGTCCACCCTGTATATAAGATGTTAATGTATCAGATAGCATTTCCAGCATGGAGATCTGGCTTAGTATAAAAACTACAGGTTAACTTAAATTAGATGAATTGTTCCTAAGTAGGAGAGGAGCTACAGTCAATTTTTAAAAGTACAAAATTCCTTGTAGTACTTCAGCTGTTATAGCAAAAAATATGAAAATGTCAAATTTCTTTTTTCTTTCATAACTTTTTTGTCTTAATCATATGATCAATATTATTTGTACTTTCTTGAGGTACTTTTTAGGTAGATTGTAACTATTATCTTAGATTTTATCATCGCTTTCCATTTTTAAGATTCTTCTTAATCGGTTCCTCGTGTACCTTTCGGTGTCTATTTCTGTGTTATGTTTCTCAACTCTTGCCTATTGTTAGCTTAATGTGGCACATCTCTCCAGCTGACTTTTTTTTTCTTCTAATCTCTGCCTCACTTCTTTTTTTAAATTCTTGGTCTTTCTCTATTTCCTCTTCCCTAAATCTGCATTTTCCATCCTATTTTCGTGTATCTACTTTCTGGCATGCAAAGTAAATGTCCAAGCCATTTTTAAAATATCATTCCTAATTTCATTTTTTCTTATGGACCGTCAAGTTTTGAAATGATATATTACTTGCCATATTAATTTATATAAATAACTCAGAAAATCAAGAAAAATCGCATTTAGCAAACCTGTATATTTTACAATAAGCAAGATACCCATGCTGTAAATGTTATTTGAGACATTCTGTATGTATCTCATGGTTATTTTTACTTTTAACTTTAGGTTTTAATTATTTAAATAATTCGTAAGCTCATGTTTCGTTTAAGTGTCTTTAAAATCTCTGGAATATTTAATTTAACTTTTCCCGAGGTAACCCGATACCTCATTAAATAATGTAAGAGCAATTCCACGTACAGCGCTCTCAAAAATCCACGCTTTACTCGTTAATGCACAGCCTTCTTATTCACGAAAAGAGTGAATTAAAATAAATCAAATTGTAAAACCGGTCGGGTATCAGGTGAAACCGAAAAATCGGTTTCTCAAGTGTTATGTAAATAAGTGTAGGAACGTTGCGACGAAACATGTGTGACTGATAAACGATCAGGGAGGTAAACTAACTGTTAATTTTAATTGATATTCCGCTTATTCGCCGTCAAGTCTAAGCTGATTGATAAACAATGGCTAGAAAACACTCCAAGTTATAAATGCGCAGCAAGAGTTTCTTTGAAATGTTAATTAACCACGCGCGCTATTTAGTTTCAAATTTGTCAGTGAAAATGAGCAATATTTAGAAACATTATTCCATTTTAGGCAAATCGTGTGGGCTTTCTCAAGCGTAATCGACGAAATTGAAAGCCTACAACCACATCCATATATTCTTTACTTAATCATATATAAATATAAATGTCTAAAATTCCTAAACACCTTGACCAAATTTCTTGAAAATAATTGTACATTAACTTCATGCGATACATAAAAAACGCCGTTAATCCGTTTTATCTCATACATCAAGCTGTTAAGTGAAATTTTATCCGTAATAACGTAATGTATTATAATAAGCTTGTGTTACCATTTACGTAAAAGGCTAAATATGTGATGATAAAGTAATCATGTTTTTTAATGGAATCTATGGTGTTTTGAAATTCGAGGCTAACATCAGTAACTTCTAAAATTTAAACACTAAACGATACAAGATCGGAAAAACAGAGAAAAGGCATTTTGTATGAATGAATTAAAAAAAGAATCTTTGTTTAAAATACTAAATTGAACTGTTTTATTAAAAATATCAAACATTGGTGAAAAATTATAAGTAATGTGTAAATTGATATTGTTTTTGACATGTAGAGATTGTACCAAATTCAAATGTTTCACGGGGTATCTCGGTTATTGTAATAGTTAAAGACAATCTGACATTGGACGCTAGATTTTTTTGAGACAAACACCCCTCTGTTATAAGATTTTTTATATCACTTTCCATTTTTCCGCAAATTTGTTCGTTTTTGAAAATTTACTGTAACTTCATTATTTATCAAAATACAATGAAATGTTATTCAAGTTTTTAATAAACATTTTAACGCTTAATTTAAAAAAATATTTTAAATACAGTATAAGAATTTTAATAAAAAAACCCATATAAGTGGTCAGTATTACATCGACTAACACAAAATCTATCAGTATTTTAATTAAAATATTTGTAAATACAGGGTGATAATAACTTACATGTGTTGCATGGGTAACTTTGTTATTATAAGAGTTACATGATCGATTAAATTAGCAAAGTTGGGCAGAATTTTAAGACGAATTTAAAGCCATTTTGAGCTTTGATCTACATTTTCAACTTTTTTGGAATATTTTGAAAAAACTAAAAACAGACGAATTTTTCAGTTGTTAATAATTTCATAGCCACCGATGTTAAAATTAAAATGTGAAATGATTCCTGTAGATATTTTTACGAAGATGGAAAAAAGTAGGTATCTAAAGATTCAGAGCACACTTGATTTTTGAGATTTAAGCCAAACTTGACCTTTTTTTTATTGGCAAACATAGTTGGGCTATGGGCCATGGGTCATTAAAAAGAGAATATTTTTCTCGTTTCATTGATCTACCGGTTGTTTGCTTTATTTTAAAAAATAAGCAAGTTATAACAATTTTATTGTGTTTATTAAGTTTAATCCAAGTGACCATTGGAAAGATAAACCAAAAGATCACATAATTAAGCTAGCTTTACTAAATTAAACACAAAAAAAATGAAAATTTATATAAATTAAAATATTTTGTACATTTCATAATAATTTATTATTTTTCACTTACTAACACTATTAAATCTAAATTATAAAATACGTGTAGCCCTCTCTCCATGGACAAGTTGAGATCTGCATTTGTAGACAATATTGTTGTCCTAAGCATATTTCTTTTATTTTAAAGGAAATATTCTTAAAATAGCCAATCTTAAAAAACAGTTAAATGAACAACGATTAGCTATTTTAAGGACGGTTCAGCAAATAAAAATAATATGCTTAGGAAAGTGTTATTATTTTGTGTGTAGGTCGACCCTAAGATTTTAAGGCCAAGAAGTTTCTCAAAAATTTCGCTTTCACACGGTAAATATATTTTTTTTAAATAACTTTTATGCACGATTCTTTGTACAAACAAAAAATGAAATTAGGGGTAATATCTCGAAAATGGTAGGTGTTAAAAAAATCTAAAAAACAGTTACATTCTCCATCAAAAAGTAACTGAAAAAAGTACAAATAAAATGTCCTAATGATTAACACAAAAAAGTTATGAAAGAAAAAAGAAATTTGACATTTTCATATTTTTTGCTATAACATTTGAAGTACGAGGAATTTTGTACTTTTAAAAACTATTATGGCTCCTCTCATACTAAGGAATAAGTCATCTAATTTAAACAAACCTGTATCTCTTATAATAAGCGAGATCCCCATGCTGGAAATGTAATCTGGGACCCCCTGTATATATATTTACATTTTTACAGTTTTTCCCAGAGCTTCGAACCGTAATTTTTTTCGTTTCGGTTTTCGTTCCGGTTCAATTAAAAAAATATATAACGGTTCGGTTCCGGTTTTCATTCCGGAAAAATTAACGGTTTTTTCGGTTTTCTGTCCAGCTCCAAGTGATTACTTTTTATATTGTTTTAAATGTTTTTATTTGGTAGAATAAGGTATAGCTAATAATTGGAAATAGAAGTATATAACCTATGATGATAATATAATTTATTAAAAGAAACATATATGTATAAACAAAACGCGCGAGTTTGTTGAACATGTACCAAACCGTAATAAACCGACATTTTTTTCCGGTTCAGTTCCGGTTGTCGTTCCGACAAAAATAACGTTTTTTTCCAATTTTCGGTTTTCGGTTCAGTTACGGTTCGAAGCCCTGGTTGTTTTTCCTTAATCAAACTCTTTTAAATTTTCCGGGGTTGCCGGGAATATTAATTTTAAATTTCTCGTTTCCCGGGCACAAAAAATATCCGGAAAATGTTACCCACTAAGGCAGGTAATTTAAGCAAAAATAAACCAAGAAAACGTAAACACGTGCGACGCTGATAAAAATTAACGGCAACTTAAGATAAAAATAATCGGTATTGAATAATTAACATCAATTTACCAGATGCATTACGATAATAATCCTTGTTGCAGCGAAAAAGTAGATTTTTTATGCGAGGACATTACAAAACACGTTTCAAAAAGAAATAAAATTAAGCACACATACATATGTTGTACGATACCATATATGAAACGTTATGTGGTCTTCAAGACCTTATTTATGCCGCAAATTTAAAGTAACTTGTAAACACAATAAATGAAAATTGAAATAAACCATTATGTAATAAAACACATACATTTAAATAAGCGAAGGTTGCCTTATTTGTCCAGATTGGGAATTTTATTTATTACTTTTATTTGGCTTCAGACTTGTCCCCGCTTATCGACAGTTTCAATTTATGCGTATAAAATGTTATGCATAATAATAAGTGATTACCAAAGATACAAAAGAAATGACACAACCTATTGTGTTTTACAATTTAATTTAATGGTTGTTCTGTTTTATCAGGAATTTTAGTAAAAAAACAATCAAAAAACATAACAAATAGCACATTATAATACTTTTATGTGTTTTTTTGCTAAATATTACTGTAATAAAAATCGGTAATTTCATTTAATAATAGGAATGAATATAAGCTAATATCTAAGAAATAACTTTATGGTAAATATGTTTCAATATTTTATTGTAAAATCCTTGAGGGTTCACCGCGAAATATACACTCTGCTGGATTTTCTACTTGCTGTTGTTCTATCTAAAATTCTTCGATCATTCTGTAGACGCCAATGTGTGCTCGTGCAACTACATTTTCCAATCTTCTATGCCAAGCTTCGATGTTATTACTAGTGCGAGGAACGCCCAGTTAAATTGAACGATAAACGGACCACAAAATTGGTGGAAACAGAGGCAAGCAGGGAAAGTAGTCCATTTCGCAAATAACGTCTTATTCTTCCATGAACGTAATTCTTTTTGAACTACCCAATCACTTCACTAACTTCTGGTGGTAGTAAATACGACTTAAGAACATTAAATGCTTCTGGAATTTCATCTGAGGAAATAAATGCCAAGGCAAAAGAATTACACAACGTTAAGCAGAATTCTTCGCCTGTGCCGTATCGAGATGAAAATCCACTTTTGTTGGGGAGTTGGAATGTCGGGAAATTGGATTTTAGGAAGTTGATCTGTCGGGAAGTTTGACTGTCGGGAAGTTAGTCTGTCGGGAAGTTGGCCGTATTTATGGTAAAACTAAACTGTAAAATGATTCCTGTAGATAATTGTACGTAGAATTTAAAACAAAATATCTAAAAAGTCGGTTTTTGAGATATAAGCCAAATTTGCATTTTTTTTTAAAGGGCAATCATAGTTGGCTATGAGTTCATCAAAAAGCTTATTTTTCAGATTTCAAAAATATATGGGTGTAATATCTATTTTTATTACTTTTTTTAAAATTAGGCAAAAACCAAAATTATTACTAAATTTGATAATATGGTACATTTGATTTGAATCAAAACAAATCTGATTTTAATCAAATAAATCGATTTTTTTGATAAAAAAAAATACATGATTTTTATCCACCCTGGCTTCTAGGGTTTCTCATATTTGACCATTTTGCTTGTTCCGGGATTCCGGGATTCCGGGAAGAAATCGGCCTTTGTCCCGGGATTTCCCGGGATCCCGGGATTTAATAAATTATGTCAATATTTTAAAATTAATAACCCAAAAAATTAAGGGAGCGGTTTATTATTTAAAAACAACTCCAAGTCATAATGTAATGCATTTTGCTCCATGATTATTACAAATAATTCAATAATATTGGTGAGAGAAACATACATCTGGGAATTATAACCTTTCTATTGCAATTTCATATTTATGAATACAATAATATAATTTTTACAATGAATTTTTGTAATGCGATTTAAGAAAACAAAGGTGATCTGTGCTTCAGTCAATTAGTCTTTTTCTTAATTTATTAACAAAAAGTCCTGCTGCATAAAATGCTCTCTCAGTCTCTATTGATGTAGGTGAAACTGTCTGAGAGCATCTAGCAGCAAAGAAACATCGTTATTATCAATAAAATTTCATTTATAAGCTATTTCATCTATAAAGTCAAATTATTTATGAATTCGAGCGTACAGGTTGAGGCACCTCACGTAAAAAGGGAAATCCCACAATGTACTCGATGCCAGAGATTTGGGCACACAAAAAACTTTTGTAACAAGAGCCCACGCTGTGTTAAATGCACAGAAAACCACCTTACCAAAGATTGTACCAGGAACACAAACAATAACGAAGTAAAATGCGTTAATTGTAACGAAAACCACCCAGCTAATTACAGAGGGTGCATCGTGCATAAACAATTACAACAAAAAATGTACCCAAAGCTTAGAGAAAAAACATTTGGTCAAAAGGTGCAACCAGGTACTTCATACACACAAGTAACGCAACAGAATCAGCAACAATCACTACTGAACAATACTGAAAATAAACCAATCCCAGCAAATAATACCCAACAAACAAACGATATCATGGAACTGAAGAACATGATGAAAGATCTAATAAACCAAATGGGGATAATGATGAATCTTATTACTACACTAGTCAATAAAATGCCATATGGCTCAGCTTCTTAAAATAGGAGTATGGAACGCCAACGGCTTGTGCCAACATACACAAGAAATAAAATCCTTTTTAGTAAGCAACGAAATCGACGTAATGTTAATAGCAGAGACACATTTCACCAACAAAAGTTACATGAAAATACCCAGATATCAAATCTATAATACTAATCACCCGGATGGAACAGCGCATGGTGGTACTGCCATTATAGTCAGAAATGGCATTAAGCATTACGAACTATGCAAATACGATCAAGAACATTTGCAAGCTACAAGTGTTGCAGTCGAAGAAACAACTGGTACGCTGAGATTATCAGCAATCTACTGTCCACCTAAATACAGTAATAAGAAGAAAGACTTTGAGCAATTCTTTAAGACACTTGGTAATAAATTTATTGCTGGAGGGGATTATAACGCCAAGCATACCCAATGGGGTTCGAGGATAATAACTACCAAGGGCAGGGAACTATTAGCAGCAATGACTGGTAGCAACTTAACCCACCTATCGACAGGTCAACCTACATATTGGCCCACTGACAAAAGGAAAATCCCCGACTTATTAGACTTCTGTGTCGCAAAAGGAGTAAACACTGCCCAATTTAAAATCAATTCAAGCCTAGACCTCTCATCGGATCATTCACCGATTATTATTACTATGTATTCCCATGTTCTGCAAATACATAAAAATCCAATGCTCTTTAGTAAAAAAACTGATTGGGAAGCTTTTAAAGAAAAACTAGATGAACTTATTGTTCTAAAAATTCCACTCAAAACGACTGAAGACGTTGATGAAGCAGTCACTAAATTAACTAAAACCATACAGGCTGCAGCGTGGATGGTTACACCTGAACAGAACAGTCTACAGAAAAAGAATGAATGTCCCATAATAGTTAAACAAAAAATTGCGGATAAACGAAAACTAAGAAGGCGATGGCAGATAACAAGGTCAGAAGAGGATAAGAAAAATTTTAACAAAGCCGCAAAAGACTTAAAAAAACTGCTACTACACCTGAAAAACCAATCCATTCAAAAATATCTTAGTGAATTGACGGACTCGGAGACAACAGATTATTCATTATGGAAGGCTACAAAACAATTAAAAAGACCGCAGCAATTCATTCCACCCATTAAACACCGAGATGGTGAGTGGGCTAGAAACGATAAGGAAAAAGCGACCGCATTTGCTGACCACCTGAAAAATGTATTCAAACCCTTTACATCGGAATCAATCCCCGAAGATGAAGCTGAAATTAAAGAATTCTTAGCAGCACCGTATCAGATGGATATGCCTATTGCAAAAGTGAAGGCGAGGGAAGTGAAATACACGATAAAAAAGGAAATTAACCCCAAAAAGGCACCAGGATTCGACCTAATAACGGGAAAAGTGTTGCAGGAGATGACTGATAAAGGCATAAAAGCTATAGTACAAATATTTAACTCGGCTATAAGATTAGGATACTTCCCTAATCTCTGGAAAATAGCACAGATAATCATGTTGCCTAAACCGGGCAAAAAACCTGAAGAGATAACGTCGTACAGGCCCATAAGTCTCCTGCCAACGCTTTCAAAGGTATTTGAGAAAATCCTACTAAAAAGAATGCAGCCAATACTTGAAGAGAAACAATTAATACCCAACCACCAATTCGGATTCCGAAATAAACATGGCACGATCGAACAAATACATAGAGTAGTCAACAAAATCAACAATGCTCTTGAAACAAAAAAGTTCTGTTCTGCCGCCTTCCTAGATTTAAGCCAGGCTTTTGACAAAGTCTGGCATGAGGGCTTGTGCTATAAACTCAAGAAGGACCTGCCGCACCAATTATACGAAGTACTAAAATCTTATTTAACAGAACGCCATTACCTTGTCAAGTACAAAGAAGAATACACTGAACTGCAAAACATACTATCTGGTGTACCGCAAGGAAGTGTGCTGGGACCTGTATTATACCTGTTATATACAGCTGACCTTCCAACAACTCGGCTAACTACTGTAGTGACCTTTGCGGACGATACTGCTGTACTAGCAACACATCCTAACCCTGCAGCAGCCACGAAAAACCTACAAACCAACCTCAATAAAATCCAGCTGTGGCTTAAAAAATGGAAAATGAAAGTTAACGAAGACAAATCAGTACACGTGACGTACACTATGAAAAAAGATAATTGCCCACCCGTTATACTAAATGGACGACAATTACAACATTTAGATAATGTAAAATATCTCGGCCTGCATCTAGACCGCAGAATGAATTGGCAAAAACATATATTCACTAAGAGAAAGCAACTTGGTATGAAACTGCGGCAAATGTACTGGATGATTGGTAGACAATCACAGCTAACATTAGAGAACAAACTATTAATTTATAAAGTAATACTAAAGCCCATATGGAGTTATGGTATCCAGCTTTGGGGCTCAGCCAGCAACACCAACATTGACATAATACAACGATTTCAGAATAAAGTTCTTCGAACCATAGTGAACGCACCTTGGTATGTACCCAACGCAGTAATACAATGTGATCTGTGCGTGCCTTCAGTGAAAGAAGAAATAAAAAAGTTTAGTTCCAGATACAGTGAACGAGTAAAAGTCCACCCTAACAAGTTAGCAAACAATCTCATGGACAAAGAGTGCGAAACTAGGCGGCTAAAAAGGTTCAAGCCATCAGACCTCACAACCCGGTTTGATTAGCATTGCTAGACTAAAAATTAGAATTAGAAACCTCTTTTAAGTTAATTATTTGTTACGTAGGTAAGATTTGTTACTTAGGTAAGATTTGTTACTTAGGCAAGTAAAGGGACTATCCACTGGGATAAGCCCTACAAGTCAATTAATTATTTTTAATTTTTTCAATTAATTATTTTTAATTTTAATTTCACAAAAACACTTATTGTCCGTCTCTAGGACAGATTGTGTAAAATGTAATGATATAAAAAAAAAAAAAAAAAAAAAATTTATAAGCTATTTTGCTTTGAATTATCATGGTACACAAAAATAAAACTGTAAAAGTATTTTGAAGATAAATAAACTTTGTAATGGAGACCGGGTTTCTTTGCGCCATACTAAAAGAGAAAAATTATTTTGAAGTTTTTCCATAATTTACTGTTAGTAAAGACATTTTAAGCATAAAATTCTGATAAGTTATGATAGTATTACAAAGATCTTAGCACAAAATAAACGAAAACAACACTTTTTTTAAATCCCGGGAATTCCCGGGACAAAAAGCATTTCCCGGGAAATATAAAATAGCTTAAAATGACCGGGATCCCGGGAAAGAAACCCTACTGGCTTCTTATTCCGATTTATCAATGATCGTTTAAATATTTAACATTTCATACATGCTCTTTTCCTCGTCTATCATGATCGAAACCGTTACATGATTCTTCGTTATAACCATAGTCTGTCTTTTTTTATAGTGATGCCTATATTCTTCTTACATGCACATACTTTCAAATGATGTTGTAAGTCCTTTTCCTTTCTAGATTTTATTTTCCATCGTTATCTATTATTTTGCACAACACTGTACGTGTATCAAATTAGTAGGACATAAAGTAGGTACCTATGTGTTTAAGGGATCGATTTAAATTCATCAGTTGCTTTGCATATAAACATGTTATTTGAATGCTGTTCGCTGATCGCAATTCCCGAAGAATTAATTGCTATTTTAATTTATTTTTCACGTGCGCAATAAAATCATTCAATGCAAATTGTAATGGTTACACAAATTCTTTGTTGTGACTCAATACACAACTTTGTTGCATTGCCAAAGGCGGCAATTGTCACTCGCTAATTGTTTACCGTTCGTGTTTGAACCATGTAGTATTCTAAGTGCAATGTTAAATAAAGCTAACAATGCACTTGCTGCGGAATGGTGCTAATAGATTTGCGATTTCTAAAAACAAAAATGTTGCACAAAAAAATGTAGGTTTAGACGCTAACTTGGCACAAACAGTTAAAAGTTAGTAGGTATTTTCGGAAATGAAAAATTTTATTTATTACCTGAACGAGCGACACTATACAAACTTACTTTAATCATACGAAAATTTTTATGAAGTGTTAGTCAAAATTAATCAAGACCGTATATTCTCATCAAACTATAATACAATCTAATGCGAACTGGGTTACATCGTTTCTGCAAATTTAAAAGAAATATAACTTTTGCAGAGGATTTATAAAAACATTTCGCGAAGATGAATGAAATAGAGACTAGTCATAAATTATTCATTTAAAACTGTTTAACATTTTTTGTATTCTAGGACACATTTACAATTATTATCTCTTGGACTATACCGGGTGATTCAGTTTAACTGTCGCACCCTTATAACTTTTTAGTTATTGAAAATAACCCCAAAAAACCTTATATTTTTAAAAACGGCGACAAATTCTCTATTAAGTGCATTTGTTATCTCTACGATGACGTATTCAAATCCGCGATAGGCAACTGTTTTTTTTTTTTTTTTTAAATTACATAGTATACATGTTTTTGTTGATTAGGATAGAGATTTTAATTCTGAATCCGACCATGTATTACAAAAGTATGCATACATAAGAAAATTTTCGAGAAAAATCAGTTCAATGTTTATTCAAATTATAGCGAACAGTCTATTGAACATAACAAAAAACGATCAAATCCTAAAAATTATACAATAACTATCAATGTAAATGTATTAATAATTATTTTTTAATAAAAATAAAAACAAATAATACACTGTTTGCCATAATTTGAATAAACTTTGAACCGATTTTTCTCGAAAATTGTCTTATGTATGCATACTTTTTTAGTACATGGTCGGATTCAGAATTAAATTCTCTATCCGAATCAACAAAAACATGTATATTATGTACCTAATTAAAAAAAACAAAACAGTTGCCTATCGCGGATTTAACATACGTCATCGTAGAGATAACAAATGCACATCACTTAATAGGGAAATTTGTCGCCGTTTTCAAAAATATAAGGTTGGTTGGGGTTATTTTCAATAATTAAAAAGTTATAGGGGTGCGACAGTAAAATTGAATCACTCGGTACAGCGTGAAACTCTTGATTCGTAGCCAATTTAACCAAATCTCTATCTCTCATCTTTTAGCAAGATTAGCATAGTGGGGGATTCACCCTGTATAAAAAGTACATAGAAATGTTTCTAGGCAAAATGAAATATTTTTTTTTCACTTTAATTTCGGATTTGTCAAAGTACATTATTTGAACCAGGGCTGGATTAACAAGCTTTGAGCCCTGAAGGCAAAGGGTTGGACTTAAATTTTATTGATAAAAAAGACCTCTAATTTATACATTTACTAATGTACTATCACAATTACTGACTTTTTTAGCAGCAGTGCTAAACGACAAGTTGTAAGTCATTATAACAATATGGTCGCGTTAAAAATGTTGTCTGAAGCGCTCCTAATTCTAATTGCATGTTTTTTATGCATGACCAACCACAGACATATTTTGCGCACTTATTGGATCATAATTTATGAAAATGAAAGGCTACACTCGCTAGGAATTAAAAAGCAATACAATTAGTTCGCGGTACTAATTAGCAAAATATTTATGCGTTAAACATACCCTTAAAAGTTGCACCAAGTGTTACTCACAATTTTTGAAATTTTTATGATTTTTGTTGGAAGGTTAAAACTGTACACAACATAAAATCACATACGCAGTAATGAAATTTTTTATATGAATGCAAATCTTGTATTGTTTTAGCCAATAAATCAAGTATGCTTTACACACAACCAAATGTTTTTGCAGTTTTATGACAAACAATGTGTTTTTTATTATCAGGCATTGGTAGGTTTTAATAAAACGTTATAAATAATTTTATGGGGAAAAATATTGCATTGTTTGAAATTCTGATTACAGCTTTAACCGTCCGGTAAAAAAACAAAAGAATGTTAAAAATGATTGCCAACTTTTTATGAATTAATAATTACTTCAGTATTTTTTTTGTCACTTACTTCTGCGGAACTTCTTAACGGTTTGATTCTGAAAAGAGAACATCAACTTTAATATTTTTGAAAGATATTAACATATACATATTTGGTAAACCAAAAAATCAGCGATATAAATATGGTTTTCGGGCTTCTAAGCAAAAATCAAATACAAGCCCTTTCAACTAACATTTTTATTATGTTATTTAAGTTCTTAAGCCGGTGGCAATATAAAAATTATCATTTTTTTTATACAGGGTGTTCCAATTATACACCGCCAAAAAGTAGGTGCATATTTTTGAGTGAAAATGATGACCATTTGTCAAATATTTTGTTATCCGAAAATGCTTCCTTTCAAAGTTAGACACCTCCAAAGTTGCAAGAAAAAAAATATCAAAAAATCGATACGTCCTAGCCGTTTAAGCTAGAGCTATCAAACTTGGCCGAAATGTTAAGGTGTTTACCATTGACTTTGTGGGATAATTAGAAAGAAAACACGTAATTGGAAGTATGATTTATAGTCAGGTCATCCGCTTACCATCTTCAGAATTTTTTTCAAGCATGACATTAGCCAACTAAGTTTAGTAAAAAAAATATTTGAGGTGTAGGTATAAACAGAGTTTGTCGATGCATCTTTAGCGCTAATTTTCTCGAAAACGTTTACAGCAAAAAACAAAGAGGGACGAATTTTTTCGTACTTTCTTATGGACGAATGACATTTTCAATTTTATTCAAGAGAAAAAAAAATCTGAAGATGGTAAGCGGATGACCTGACTATAAATCATACTTCCAATTACGTGTTTTTTTTCTAATTATCCCACAAAGTCAACGGGAAACACCTACACATTTCGGCCAAGTTTGATAGCTCTAGCTTAAACGGCTAGGACGTAATCGATTTTTTTTTCTTGCAACTTTGGAGGTCTCTAACTTTGAAAGGAAGCATTTTCGGATAACAAAATATTTGACAAATGGTCATCATTTTCACTCAGGAATATGCACCTACTTTTTGGCGATGTATAATTGGGACACCCTGTATTTCACGTTAAAATAAACTGTACCGGTATGTTGTTTAGAAACTAATTTCATAATAAAACACATTTTTTATAAGAAAATTAAGTAAAAACTTAATCGGGTGTCCATAAGCTTTTGTAAAATTGTTAATTGATTCTAGTAACATCGGAAAATTTCGTCCTCTGTTTTTCCAATAAAATTTCACCAGTTTTTTTTTTTAAATTTAAGGGTAACCCAATTTTCTTCGCAGTGGATAATTATATAGTATAAAACGGTAATAATTTCTGAAAATTTGCTATCCAACCGCTGCGCTGTACTTGTTATATCTAAAGACTTTTTTTTAGTTTATATGGATAAATAAAATATCTGCATACGATACAATCAGGGGTCGCAAACTGGCGGCCCGCGGGCCGGATGCGGCCCGCGGGCCGGATGCGGCCCGCGGAGGCTCTATATCCGGCCCGCGACCTCAAGTATGGAATACATTTCGTCATTACTACTACTAAAATACTAAAGAAAGAGGCTCGTGTTCAAGAGCTAAAAGAAAAGGGTCTTCACTTTTGAACACGGCTCGCGTCGCACTAAAAAACTGATAGGAAGCTGTGAGCTAAAAAAAAAAAAAAAAAGCTCCTCACTTCTATACGGCCCGCGTAACTCGCACATCTAAATTACTGGCCCGTAGTAACATTTGAGTTTGCGACCCCTGCGATACATTAATAATTTTCGTCGGCTAAAAATCCAAAGTAATTTTCCAAGTTCCGTCAAAACGATTCTTAATTTGTATAATCATTATACCTAGAACCTAATAAACCCAATAAGACTAAATAATTGGTTCCTATTGTCCTAAGGGATATGTGTTTAATAATCAATTAAAATACGCTGATTGGCCAAGCATATGGTATAAATATAACTGATGTGTATTAATTTATTTTAATCCTAAAAGACCAAATTAATGATAGTTTCATAGGAGGTTTGGTTACTAAATTTGATTATGTAACAGTTTAACATTAAATAAAGATAATTATGGATACTAAATTAAAATTGTGAGACTAACACCTTCAGCATGATTGTAATATTTTATAATATAAAATAATATGTGTCACAACTAACTGATGTATTTTGTATAAATTTGTTATTTTAAGAGGAAAATTTTTGAGAAAAATTAGTTTAAAAAGTTTTTGTATTATTTTTTACAAAATCATTGCACCTATTTGACAAAACAAAATGTGTGTTAATTTTTTTAATACATAATCGCATGTGGGACAATGAAACAGTGTAATAGTAATAATAGGAAACATACTGCCTGGTGGACCGAAGAAATCAAAAGAGAAGTAAAGGAAAAGAAAAATCTATGGAAAAAATACCTGATAACAAGCAAACCAACAGATTACGAAAAATATAAACAACAAAGACTAAAAGCTAAACGGATTGTGCCAGAAGCAAAAGCAAAGATTGGGAGGACTTGGTTTCTTTTTAAAATAATAAAGTTGTAGGCGTGCGACAGTCAAACTGAATCACCCGGTATAAGGGATTTTTTATTACCAGTACTTGTTTGCTCTTTGCTAACAATTAGTGGCTTAAAATTTGCTCACTGGTTTTTCCCTTTGCTAAAATATGCACATCAAACTTTTATTTAAACTTGGTATTTCATAGTTGAAACCGGTTCGCTTCGACAAATATATGAACAGTGAATTGTTTAAGGTAAATTCATAATAGCATAGCGATCGCAATAAATTTTAAAGTGGGTCATGTTTTGTACATATGCATACGTACATATGTGTATATCAAGCAAGAACATGTATTATATACGCTTTTTAACTGATTTTAAGGCTACATGGAAATTACAAACTCAATACCATCTGGAGAAATGTCGTCGGCAGAGAGTATCGGATTACATTGCGTAACATTCACGTATACATCTTGGTATAATATCGAAATTTATGAGAAAATATTATTAAGAGTTGTATAACGTTATTATTTATTCTAAAGAAACGCTAAAGTAAATTAAATGCCGACACGTTACACATGTTTAACATTCTTTGGTCTATGGCTCATTGATTGCATACGTGTAAGTTATATTAATTGTATAATATTTTGTCGAAAATTAACAGTTCGGGATACCTCACAGAAAAGGAAAGCTGACGACATACGATTATTGGTTTTAATCCCGTCTGGTATTTACGTTGACCAGTAGAATTCAGCCTAACGAATCTTGAGCAAAAAGGTTCTCATTTACTTCCGACAAAACGTTGAGGGTACACCAGGGTGAGATGGTGAATCAAATTTAAATTGCTCATAGTTCTTCTAAAAAATTTATTATAATTAAAATAAATACATAATTCTTTGGTTCAAAACCAATACAAAGAAACAAAAGTTTTTAAAAATAAACTGAAAAGATTAACAAAATAAAATTTGCATTATTTTATTTTCTTCAAATCACCATCTTACCCATACCAGTAAGGGTTAGTTGATGAATGCTATATGGGTGAGATGGCGATTTGTGAAATTGGTATTGAAATGTTTTCAAAAATGTTATTATTTTTGGACTCGTATTTGCCGTAAAGATGGCATAAATTAGTGAACTTTTTACAGTCTTCATGCATCCAACGTTTACAAATCAGGCATAGAAGCCAGTCAACTGTCTTTTTCGTCTCCTTGTATTCTTCGCCGCAGCCATCAGCACAACATTCTTCATGTTCAACACCATCCTCTTCGTCTTGCAGTTCAGGTTCTGAACACGATTCAGATTATGTATGGGATACAATTCCCTTCTTCGTTTTGAAATTTGAAATCTTATTTTTATTTTTGTTGCCTGAAGATTGCAGGAGTTTTTTGTTTGTTTTTCACATGATTATTTCTCAAAAATTTAACATTATGTTCAGTATTCAGAATACTTGCTAAATTTCTTGTATTCTTGCGAACTTTTTCAATTTGAGATACGACTGTTATTGGAGAAATTTGTTCCAGCATTTTTTCAGGAATTATATCATCGCTTGTCAAATTCTAAAAGCTCCCTCTACAGTCTTGGAGCAACTTGGTCGCGGAGAGGGAGTGTTCTTTTGTTGCACATTTTCTGTGGCTGTAGATAAGTACATACATATGTACAACTAGTCACCATTTCTACCATAGGCACATTCACCATCAATCCCATTTGCAAGGGAGAGATGGTGAACGGCATCACTCTTAACCTGCTAGGTTATTCGGTATTTTTGGAGGTGATGTTATCTCTTTATACTCCAAGGATCATGCATATAACGAAATATTTGCAAGCGAGTGATCTCAACCATTTGTACAAGCAGAACACGTAGATATCACTGTATAATGTTTTAAGGGGCTTGAAATAATATTTTTTTATTTACTTACTAATTTGTGGGACCTTTCACTTGCACAACTAATGGGTATGTATAACAATTAGGGATTGCAATCACGGGATTCGGGATCCCGGGATCCCGGGATCCCGGTCGCCTTTTGGTCTCGAAAATCCCGGGATTTTAAATGTAGAATCCCGGGATTTTCGGGATTTAAAAAATGTAACTATAAGTACATTATTTTGTAAAAAAAATTGCTCATAGTTGGTATCTACTCAACGTGAATAAGTTGAACGATGCAATTTTGCAAGTTTAAGCTTGTTTACGTTGCCGCTCGCCGTCTTATGAATGATAACAAAATTTACAAAAATTCTTGTACTAAGATAATAATCATCCTAATTTCTTTTATTTTTGTTACTTATAAAACAGTCTATTTTTTAAATTTTTAGTGAATTAAAGTTGTGCTTTGTTTGAGTTTTTAACAGTTTCAGCAAATTTATGTTTATGTAATTAAGTATTCTAATGTATAATAAGTTTAATTTCATTTATTTAAAGGTTATATCTAATAATTCGATTATTTCTATAATAATAAAACATAATAGGTACGGTAGGCAAATATATATATTTTTCAATTATTATTAACATCTTTGAACCTATGATATAATTAAAACAAATTAACAGAAATTATAGAGGAAACAAATTAAATAAAAAGTTAATAAAAATAATTGGTAATTACTAAATTATTCAATAATTATGTAAATCATTTGTAATCAAAAAATATATATACACTGCATTAGCTTCTGTTTTTAAGTAAATACTTCACATTATATATAATCCCGGGATCCCGGGATCCCGGGATTAAAACATCTTCAATCCCGAAATCCCGGGATCGTAAAATTTGATCGGAATTGCAATCTCTAATAACAATGTACGGCATAAAACTGGCAATGGCGCTAAATGGCGCTAGCCTACAGAAATAACGCGGTTCACCGTTGCACCCGATATCACCATCTCACCCTGGTTTACCACCCTATAGTGATTTAAAAGACATCATTGCTATGAACAAAATGTTATGATAACATTTTGGCTTTAAAGCAAATGGCTACAATTTAAGCAACATTAACACTCTTAATATAAGCAGTTTATTTCAAAAGTGTCATGAAACACTTTTTGTGAAAAATAAGTTAAAGCTGTTTACAATTACAAAAAGGTATGGTATTTTTTACTTTAAACATTTTTCTTGAAATTTCTTTTAAAATCATTGCTATTTTTGTGTTTTTTTGTCAAATAAAAGTGCAAATACCTCAAGTTTTTTTAAATGACATAATGATGGATTTGCTTCCCTTTATACCACATATTCACCACAGTTATTTTAAAAATTTAAAACAAAGTGAAATGTCTGAAGACTTCATCACTCCTATTACTGACAATGATTCAATACATGAATAAAGTTTTATATGAAATACGTTATATCAATTACTTATACTTATTTTTCAAAATGTACTGATTACTAATGTATTTTATGTATACTAATAAAAATATTTATAAAAATTAAAGTTTGATCTACATAAAAGAGTTTAATTTTTCAGGCTAATAAATAAATAGTTCTTATGCCCTTAACCACAAAACAAAACAAAAATGGTATCAAATTTGTATTTCTTTTAGAATTAATGATAAACACAATGCAAAATATAGTCAAAAGATGAAAATAGAGTTGCATTTGACATTTAAAACAAATTTTCGAGATATTTTCAAAGTTTAATTTCATTAAATATTGTGTTTGTATTTAATTACTGTCTTATTATTCATCACTTCAATAAAACACAATATCAGTATAGGATTTCCTAAGCCTCATTAGTTGTGTAATATTGTAGATTATTGTCACCCTCTGTTTTTTATATGCGCCTGTTTGATTGAAAAACTTTTACCAGTTTCGACAGACTCTGGGAAAGATTTTCTTGACAAAGTAATTTTTGTAACAAAATAGAAAAGTATTTTTAATCATATTTATATGCATATTTATTTAAAAGCAATATGCACTTTTCTACACTGAGCTTTTATATACAGTAAGTCAAATACTAGAATCAAAGAATATTGTAAAACGAGTGCGTAATTGCTTTACAACTCGTATAATGTAGCTTACTTTTTCTACGATCACATACCTACGATTTTAACGGCTTTTTGGCTAATATACACATGTAATTACGTTGTCCTGTCAATTTTGACGTAAGCCTACTATTTCTAGACAAGTGTGCGTTTCGCTTACCGTGCGTTATATAACTCACTTACTATGCATGCAGAAAGTGTTTGACGTGAGTCTACTTTGATCATTTCTTTAAAAAAACTGTGCTTTTTGGATACCGTGCGTAAGAACCCACTTACTATGCATGTAGGCTGTACGGTAAGTCATTTACATAGTGATCGTAGAAAAAAATAAATATTAAATAACATTTGTTAACGACTTTAATTAACTGTAAAGTTAATACTATATTCATTACCCAAATTAAAGATATATTAATCAGTCGTCGACTCAAACTTTGTTTTTATAAAGTGTTTGCTGATTTTATTACTGTGTTAACGATTTATGTTAATGGGTTGAACTACGGTACGAATTTATTTAGAAGCAAAGCAAATAAAACGGATATGTGTGAACATAAAATTGTGTCATATAATGTTTAAGTTTAGCACGCAATCTAAACAGTAAAGATTAGCAAAATACATTTAACATATGACGGTTTTTAAGTTATATAGCAAGGAAGCTATGAGAAAATACCCAGAGCTGTAAGGCAAATAAATTAAAATAATTAAGAATTGACTTTAATAACCATTACTTATTGTGAAACTGAAGAAATTCCATCAGCACTTTTGCGTACCCACAGCATATAATAAGTTACCTGGCGTACTTTCATTCGACATTTGGAAGTATTTAGTTCAATTTTCTATTGTTAAGATGTTTATTTTTTAACACTGTCTGCATAGGAAAGAGTCTTAGTTGCTAAATAGATGACTCGACATTATTAACTAGCACTGTATGGGCGAAAGCGTTGAACAACAATATTAATTAAAGATTACAATTGGGTGGGCTATGAGAAATTTTTAAACAATACATTTCCCTATTGTTTAGTCAACGATCAGTAAATACGAGGGTGAAGCTGTATTTATTGCACTCCCTAAATGCTCTCAACCATTCCGGAATACTTGCAAGACAATCTTGAACGGCAAAATTAATTTCGTTCTCAAGACTACAATTTTCTACGTCGCAAATGCTTTTAACGTGTAAAAAATAACCAGAAATCGTACATTGCCAAGTCAGGTGAGTGCAAGGGAAGCTAAATAAAAAAATTTTTTTAAGAAAAACTTCAAGAGATATAGCTGCTGTATGAGAAGGTGCATTATTGTGATGGAGCATAAGCCCATTCCTAGGAAATCTACTGATCACGCCAGGCAAACATTTTTCTGTGTACCATTTCGCTGTAAATGTCCAACTCCTGAAGAAATCTGCATATATCACTTTTTTCTTTGGTTGTTGCTTTCTGGTCTTTGTAGGATTTTGCTTATCTTTATCCATACACGTCTCTCCTGGTGGGTGAGTTCATCGAAAAGACATAATTAAATTTCGTCGCTTGACACAATTAAGAAAAAAATTTAGTGCCGGTCAATATTGAAAAGATTTAAAGTTTCAGAGCAAATTCTCAGAGAGCTAATGTTTCACAAAACGACTGACAACTTTTTTTAAATGCAGGTGATCGGAGAGCAGTAATGTCCAACCGGTAGCTGGCGAGCAGAAGTTGCAAGTTGAAAATCGTACAAAATGATAATTTGAAAATGCTCTCGTTATTTTAATCGCTTCTAGTCGGGGATTTGTAAAAGTTACTATATCGCCGCTAGAAAATGTTTGAGATCCCAGGGTTGGCACTACTACCTACATCATTTTTTTAAATCACGTGAACTTCGGTGGGGAAGGAAGTTTGTTGTAGTTAGCTGTTTTTCGCGTTTTACGCCATCGTGTTTGTGTTGTATTGGTGCACCTGCAGATCGAATCCCAAAGCTGAGGTAAGTGTATTTTTTGTTTTTCCCAATTTTCATCATGATCATACTCTCGAGTAGTGTTGATATTACTTTAAGTTTGGGTTCTCGATGAAATTTTATCAAAACGAGTTGATGGGATAAAAACATTTTATCCTGGACAAGTGACTGTAGACTTATAGACGATGGAAAATATCAGGTCAGTGTTTTGTGTAAAATTAGCAAATTTTGGAAGTGGCCAACTGTTGAGGATGAGTTATGGTACCCAAAAAAAGGCATAATTAAAAAAAAACCGCTAAAAAAAAATGGGGCAAAAAATTTCCTTATTGACATGAAAGGGTGACTTTAAAGATGTGTTTTATTTGTTCCTTATTCTTCTTTATGTTCCTTTATATTTAAATAAAATGTTTAAAAAATTGAGGCTGTTTCGTTATTAAAATTCCTAATTATGATTAAAAAACTGTGATTCTAGACGGAATTTCTGATGAGATAGCAGTTCTAAAATGTTGAACTCGATAGAAGATGGGACGAAAATATTACAGGACTAGTTCCATAGCCAGAATAATGAATTAAACCTATCGTCATATTCTCACCCCCCCTTAATGTGCTGATTATGTGACGAAAAAATTCTACCACCCCCTCCTTTTGAAGATATAAGTTATTTAAGAACAGGAATTGAAAGATGAGATTTACAGCTATCATTCTGTATTAATTTCATTACTCTAAAATAATTACTCTTGGTGCCACAACAAATAAACTCCAAAAGTGTAACATCTTCACCCCGTTTTACTGTATAAAGTTAACAGTAACGTTTTTTCCTAAATAGGCGGAATTGCTAAAATGTATTCTCTAGAACAAGGAAAAGCCTCTTAAAACAATGTAATCTTGCAGCTGCTCGGTGTAATTTAAATTGATTTCCGTTATTTGCCTCCTTAACATAGGAAGAATCGAATGACATGCAAGTTAAGAGCTCGTTGTGCAACTTCGTTAAGTATTTTATTGAATAAGCAATCGTTAAGGATACATTAATCGACAACGTCAACGTAACCGACAGACAAAAAAAAAACTTACTTACGTATACAGTTCGCGAGGTAGCAAAATTTCATAAAACGTTTAAAGTGTTGATATTCAAATTAACTTTAGTATGATTTGTCTACCGTTGGCTGCTATTAAATCATAAAAAACGAAGAGTCTTTGAACTTAAACAAATCATTGACTTTTAAATTTGTACGAACAGTGATGACTCACAAATTTTAAACAGTTGATTTAGTTTTGGTATTGCTTCGGGTCATTAAATAATTAATATTCACTCCTGAAATTCGATACCCAACTTTAAAAAGTTTCAATAACATTTAAATATAAAAACTGCCGTCATCGTGAAAATATTTTGAGAGTATCATAAAAGGTTTACGAGTTGGCCGGAGCGTTAGCAAAAAAAGTTAATACTTAACTTTGAAAATACAGATTAAAAATAAATAACAACGAAAGTAAATTAAAAGTATCGAAGATTAATATCGCGTACATAATAATTTGCACTTGGCTAATCTAAATTTTAAATGAACGCTGCTTTGCAACGGCGAAACAATGCATTACCGCTACTTTAGACAAGAAAAAAACTGGTCCTTTCAAATACGCTAAAACGGCAACTTATTTTTACATGAAAAATAATCCCGTCTCACTAAAGCAATTATAAAAAAAAAACGCTAAATCAATCTTTGTGTTTTATTATGTATTATACGAGTACATACGTATACAGTGTGTCCAGTGGCGGATTAACTAAATTGGGGGCCCTAGGCGCAATCTGATTTCGGGGCCCCTACTCCCCTTACTTAACGGTAACAAAAAATGTTATTTTCAATTTGAAAAAAAAATTAATTCAACAACAGACTACTAGAACTATATTGCATTAATTAGAATATGGATATACAAACGTATTAAATAGGAACCTTCCTGGCCTTCATATTCTAAAAATTGAACATCATTTTCGATAAACAAAACTGATAATGCGTTTAAATGCATATGACTTAGAGAATTACGCAAATAGTTTTTCACACGTTTTGATACCCAAAATGATCTTTCGCCACTTGCATTGCAAATCGGTAACGTTAAAAAATCTTTAAAATGGTCTTCACGTTAGGAAATGTAGATATAATTCCTTCAATTAACACCCTATACATTTCAACAGGATTCGACAGTTTTTCTTCTCGAATAAAGTTAATGAAGTGATGAAGTTCATTTTAAAAATTTGTTATGTCGATATCTTGTTCATATTTTAAAGTTACATTTTTTACACATTCATCAAATTCATCGTCGCTCATTGATAAATTGAAAATACTTTAAAACTTCGTTGTGAATTGCGCTTCTATCATTCAGTTCAGATATAAGTTTATCGCAAATTAGGTACATTGTGAGTGTTTATAACGAAATTTTGTTTAGCACTGAAATGTGTATCATTAGATGATGTTTCGTCGAATTACAATTTTTTCTTCTTTTTTCTCCCCTTTCCGAAGATCCTATTTTCATGTATGTATATTAACTTCATACAGTAGAAAAGCATAACCAAAAATATGTTGGTCACTATGTTAAATTCTTGTCAAAGTATTAAAACGTAATTTGTCAATTTTTAAATGCCTAAAATTGTTTTAATAAATGTTCGTTTTCGTTTGACTAATTTATCCAACCCAGGAAAATCTGGGGCCCCCACGATGCGGGGGGTTAAAACAGATATCATAAAAGATGTGTCAGAGAAAAAGAGAAAAAAAAAACTCTTCCAAAGCCAACTTGTTCTTTCAATATGTCCTATAGCTAACTAAATAAGCTTGATAAAATACGGGTTTTCTTCATTTTCTGAGTTATTTATAAAATAAGATATAGCAAGTGGTGTCTCATTAAAAAGGCAAAAAAAGGACATCCAACTATTCCAGAGCCAACTTGACGATAAGAAAAAATGATAGGGGTAGATAATATCTCGAAAATGGTAGGTGTTAAAAAAATCTAAAATAAAAGTTACATTTTACATAAAAAGTACTTTAAAAAAGTACAAATAAAATTTATCAAATGATTAGGGCAAAAAAGTTACGAGAAGAAAAAGAAATTCAACATTTTCATATTTTTTGCTATAACTTCTGAAGTACGAGATCACCATGCTGGACATGTATATGGGACACCCTGTATAAGATGAACGCGATAAGGTCATGTAACAATTTGCACGCATATTTGAAGAAGTACACAAATTTTCTGTTTCCTGTTGACACGGACGAGGCAAATTGCTTGATTGTAATTGTTTTGTGGATATATAATAAGTATACAATAATTAAGTTTTAAAAACGCTGTTTAACAATAGCAATCATAAACAAAAACATTCACGGAAAATTAAATGTTAATGCAGTAATTAGGTTTAAGAAGTAATAAAATTTAAAATAATAACTGCTATCATATAAAACTTGCAATGTTAAGGTAAAATTTTGCATCAAAGCAATATAGTATTTTATAGATATTATAAAATCAATATTTGTATCTTATAACGAAGAAACGTTTTAGTAACGTGTAGTTTATTATAATCGACTTTATATAATTGTACGATGTGGAAACATCCATTTTAAAATATAAATGCATCGCACATAAATATTCTTGTTATCTCTACTCCTAGTTATATCTGCTTCTAGTACTAAGCTCTAATTATAATATTGTTTATTAGCGGTTGTGTCAGACTTTTCCTTTTTCATTTGCGTGTAACCTAAGTACAATTACCACGGCGGCTAATTCAATAAGTCGCTTATTTTCTTTCGTTGAAATGCTCATAACATGCACATTTTAATGTAGGCAGTGGTAATTAGATTAACTTGTTTAATGTCATACCCGACACATTTATCTAAGACGCAAAGTATCGGAATCTGACGTTGGTGTCATGAATAATTGAATGGAATAAACGCTAAATAAAATTGACAACTAACTGTGAATATCTTAAGAGATGAATATTTTAAAGAGGAGAGCACTGAAAAATGCATGACTGTAAATTAAAAATTTAATTTAATTTGCACCTACGAGTGAGAAAATTTAATCAGAGATTAAGGCATTTAAATGCTGGTCACGACCAATAAAAAACAAAAGGCGATAATTTAAAATGTCAGACGTAACTACGATTTTATCATTGTGTTTAAATACATTTATTAAATAAATTTATAATTATAGGGATTACTTTGCTGAGGCTCATCTGTAAGACTTTGATTAATATAAAAATATTTGAAAGAATATAACAGAAAACCATGAACTTTCTTGTTGAGTTTGGTTGAGTTTTTCAAAGTGTTCGATTGCAATGTTAAAAATATGAAAATCTCGTAAACTATTCGGGATAGAACGATGATGAAAATAGCAGACTAACAGTTTCCGAAATTCTCACGTCTGTGTTTAACATGCACACCTGTATTCAGTAGGGTAGCGAGGGTAAATGGCGCCCGGGGCATTTAATTTTTTTGCGCCTTCCCCTCGTCTGTATTTTATTGTAGTTTTTGAGTTTCAAGTAAAATAATGTTTTGTTATTTATTCAAATACACTGCATTGAAAATAAGAACAAATTTTAAAATAATAATGGCATTTTAGTTTTCTGGCTTTAAATACGTACGCAAAAATATTTTGTCTTCGCGGCGCTCCCCAAGACGCGGCCGGGGCATCGATACCCCCCTTGCCCCCCCGTCGCCGCGCCTCTGATTTCATCCTTTTTTAATTCGTTAAAAGTACAGTTTCGCAAATTTAATACGAATTCATATGTACCGCACTCGTCGTCCAGCAAGACACAGTAATCCCGAATGAAAGAACGAGAATTTTCATAACTTCCAGGCAAGAACAATCGTAATTACCAATCTAAAGCATCTAGAAATGGTTTGCGACTTCATTTACATAAAAAGCTCGGAAATTAATACAAGAAGCTCGCTGGAGGCAAGGCCGGTGCTGGGTGTTGGGTGCCAGGTGTCTTGCCCTCAACACCACGCAGTAGAAAACGATGTCTTAAAAACGCGATTATTTTACGTTTCAAACACTCGATTCGTTCCATACTCGCATTCTAATAGATTTTTTATCTAGCTGTGGCTGCAATTATAAATTTTGCAAAATATTTTTCCATTCTGAGCTTACAGTTTGTTCTTTGATGAATGTTAAGTTACCCTTGGAAGAGTTGTACCGCGTGATCTGATAGTAGGATTACCACATTTCAAAAAGTATTAAGTAGAACATTTACCCATTATCACAATGCAATTTAATGCAGCATAATTGCATTCCTATCCTATTGCATTCAATACATATTAATTAGTTTGTTATTAAAAATCACTATAATTTATAATAGTACTACAAATTACCTACTAAAGAAATAAGATTGGACGAAACATTGTGTCTAGGTCACGGTAGTACATCCAGCGAGTTGTACTATTTCGTGAAAATTAAGTGAAATAAAAATGCATTAACCCATAGGAAAAAATTGATCGTTTTATGTCGATTTAACGAGAAACTAAAGTAAGAAATAACCTGGTATAAAATAATTCTGAAATCAACGTCAAAGTCTTTTAAGAAACTCATATTCAGATTCAAAGTTTTTTTAAACTTGTACAGCAAATCATAAAACCAAAATTTTCATTAGTACTTTTAGCTCTTTATGCAAAAATTTGAATAATTACGATCTATACATATATTTCAAATATTGAGAGATACTTTCAAAAATTCAATTATTAAAAATATCGGCATTTCATTTACATCTATTAACTTATACAAGTAGTATAAATTGTTACATCTAGGAAAATATGTATTAAATAATTATTAGAAAGACACCTCGACACATGTGGTATGGTACAAGAGATCAACGGTTAATATATATTTAAAAAAAATTGTTTTGTGTGTTGGTTATTTGTTAAAAAAACTTTTGAAATTCAGAGTTCTATACATAGATAAATCTATGGAAATTTTATACAAACAGAAGTGTTTCCAAAATAAAGTATAAGATGGGAGGGGGAGACGATGATGTTTAAGTTTGCCTGGGAAATGATTTTTAAAATTAAATAAAATACAGTGAACAAAATTTACAAAAGGGGCCCCCATTACTTTAAACAGAAACAAAAAAAAGGTGCAACCGTCTGAAATTAATGCAAGGGTTGGCGGTGAAGATTAACATATATAATCCCCCGTGGGTTCGAGTTAAGATGGACAAAGCCCGACCCCCCTATTGACAGGCGCGGGTTAAGCCAAGGTCACGATGGCAATGACTTGTGCTCGTGATTCAGTCAGGCTCGGGTAGAGACTACGAACGCGTGGGCGCTCCGTCTGATCTCCTTTATCGGCGCATCTGCACATCTCCGCGCCTGGCCTCTGCTTGTACTACGAGATCTCGCCGTAGATACCGAATTGGACTGGATTTTGGCAACTCGTTTTAATGCACAACGAAACTGTACTTCGAAATGCATTCGCACGCACCATTCTTGTTCTCTAACGGTCTTAAGCGATATCAGTATGGCTAATCATCCATTTGCCATTCACCTATTTTAAAATGAAGACATAACGTAGCTGTTTCTTATACAACGGTTACTAGACTTATTTTTACAGTTCACCGAGCTTTTGAAAATTGTTTATGCGTTGGAACCGCTAATCGGGTTAATATACGATATACAAGACAAAAAATTGTCGGACCCACCTTTAAGTTTTATGATCTATTGTCCATAATACAATTAAATACTTATAAAATAACTGGCCGTAGAAATTCGTGGTGCAACCTCGGGCATGTTAATGTACAGCTCTAATAAATTTGATTAATTTTTATTGCCACTTACGCTTTCGTAAACTGTTGTTTGGTTTATGAAGCAGCTAAAAGCCATTTGGTATTACAAAACGTATATTCAAATTAGGTTCTAATATAATCTTTTATCAAATCTAAAAACCTCAACAATAGTAACCTTCACGTGTTTTGTTCTTTTTACCATAATTTTTCAGTCGTCTTGTCAAAAATATTATAAGGTGACTGGGTTGAAAGCATTCTAACCCGAATTTTTCTACTGCTAAGTGTATCTAAACAATATTGCTTTACTTTAGTAATTGCCCCAACTAACTCATAAAGGAGTGGTTGTTGCATCTCCCAAAGCTAATTTGTTCAGAAAGAAAAAGAATTAACCAACAACTAACAAATTCAACTTCCAAATACATAATCCTAGTCAGTGCAAAACATTACAAATACTAGGGCTATTTTTTATATTTGTGAAATAGCGTAGAAAGAGACTGAAAGATACAAGTTTTATCATTTTATTTTTCAAACAATTCTTCTCGAACATGTTTACATTTGTTAGATTTTCAATTAATTTTTCTAAACCTTTATAAAAATAGTTTTTCAATTTGCCTTTCAAGTTAGAACACAAAAATCTCCGTTAACAGCCCTGTTAATAACGTGTACAGGATGGACCAAATTCTAATGTTTTAAGGGATATCTCGGTTACCGTAATAATTAGCGAAACTCTGATATCGGTGTCTTGATGAAAGGGAACGAATTTCGTCTTCGAAATGAAGTGAATTTGATAACGTCGGGTCTTGTTCAGTGAGGATGATTGCAAACAGCGAGGGTTATACCTTAATTGATGTTTCTGACAGCAAAATGCATAATAATTAACATTCCTAACGAAACTATTGTCATTCATGGCAAACAATATTTTTATTTTGAAATAATTTGGCTTGATTAAAGTTTTTTCAGTACAAAAAATATTTACTTGTTAGTAAAAAATTCCTAGATTACAATTACAAGTAGCGACTTCAAATGTTCATCAGATAAATTTTCCCTGCATTTTAATTTGACATATGTCACCAGCGAAAAAGTTTGTTGGCAAAGATACGTTGTCCCAAAAATGGAGAAAAATTAACGAGTAAATTTCTTAAAATTTGGAAACTGCACAGGGTTCAAAACTTTATAAAAATCGATCAAATTTCCCTCCTTAAATTTTCTTTAGATCATTTTCGTAAAGTTCAATAATTTTCATGTGACTTGGACTTGGGAACTTGGGACATTTTTTGCATCACAGTCCAAAGGATTTTGCAACAATCTAATTTTTTAAGCACTGGAATCTAAATCAGCAAATCGCTTCTGAAATAGTTTTAAAACTGAAATGATTAAATTTGCGAACGAGGATGAAAATGCTTCATCTTTTTTATGCTATTCTGCACAGTATTAGCAAAATTACAATCTTTCATTTGTCTTTCCAGAAGTATTAACTTTGCTCTAAATGCCTTGAAATGAGCAAATAAATGACAAAGTCATTTTCACCCTGCAACTTTAAATTCAAATTTTTCATGTGGTTCACCCAGATCTGCAAAAAATGCCAACTTCCAAATCCACTCGATGATTGGCTCATAACGATTTTTCTCAATAAGAACTAAATCAAATTCATTCTTGAGCTGAAAGAATCGCGAAAGGTTTTTTCCACAGCTAACTGCGGTATAATATGTCAAGTCACCGTATCCGGAATTAATATAATACGGAATATCAATAAATTTTGAACACAATTTTAATTAATGCACTTGAAATTTATCAACACCTCATGCTTTTTGCAGATTCTCATTGGAAATTTAGTCTAATTGGCACATTTTCGCATAATTCTTTCGCGGGCCGGATAAGATCATATCGCGGGCCGGATGTGGCCCGCCGGCCATAGTTTGGAGACCCCTGATGAAATTATGGTCGTGTGCTACCTACTGCATTTTACTCAAGTACAAAATCTACCCCATCAATTAGTTAATTTTATAGTGTGCTTTGCGTTGCGCATTGAAGATGTCTGGTTATAAAAAAAAAACGTACACAAAGGCACAAAACAATAAAACAAGTTTTTTTTTTTAATACGCCATAGTGTTAGCAAACACAATCGTAAAGAAAGATTCGTTTGCCATTGTAAATGTTAATAATGTTAAAAAGAGTTTATTGACATTTAAAAAAGCTTTAACTGTTATTTTAAGTACTCGACACAGCAAATAAACCTTGCATTCATGCGTCTGAGCAAGTGGTAGTTATTAAACCATAGATCCTTTGTTCTGTTTAAAAAATATTAACAATACTGATTGGTTTTAATAAACATTATTGCCAGCGAAGCGTTGGCGCCGACACCCGAAAGGGCTGCTTAATTCATATAATTATGTAGCCATAAACATGTGCAACTACTTTAAATATAAAAATTATGGATACTTTCAATACGTTTAATACAATAATTTTAATTAAAAACCGTGTTTGAACTTTACGTCGCCGTAAAAAGAACAAACAGAAAATGCAAGTACTCGAATGAGAAAATCGTTTACCTTTAACGACTTTCTCAAAAATTGCTCTTCATAATTTTTTTTTAATCCGAAAGTTATTTTTCTTCATTTGCTTTAAATAATAACAGAAGAGATACGGTTAGATATTCCACTAAAAACTAATAGCAATTTAAAGGAAGCAATAGAACACTTACTTTAAATAATCCTATAACGATTCCTCCCAAACCAAACCACATCGAGGAGGCTATTTTCGATAAAAGAAGACTTGGAAGAATCTGGCAGAATACGAGGTCACCAGAAAATAAAACTAATTTAAAGTGCCATGAATTTAACCAATATTGAAACAAATGAATGTGTTCATTTTAGAGGGCGTAAAAAAATCTACAACTTTTCCCCAAAAAAATTTTGTATCATCAAGTATAACCGAGTTATTAACGATTTAAAAAAAAAACTCAGTTTGATTTTTGTGTTTAGTATCTAGCGTGCCATGGAACTTCTTTAAAACATTAAAACATCACTGAATAGGTCTCAGAAAGGGAAACAATTTGTCTAATTTAAACTTCTTTGTAGTTCTTACCGTTTGCGAGATCTTAATAGTGGCCCTTCTATATGGACCACCCTGTATTAGTCTTGTCTAAATACAGGGTGCTTCTTAAATATATACATTTTTTTCTTAGACGTCTCCTTTCAGAAGTACACCCCCCCAAAAGAGAAGCGGTAGAATTAGGTTTTTATTTTATTTTTTCAAATTTGGAGATGTGTAGAGTTTGATATTTGGTATACTTATTGAATCGTTTCCCATAGTAATATTTTCAATCATCTCAGACCTGTAGATTTTTTTATCAGAACTTTTTGGAGGCTTGAAATTTTGCAATTTAATTGTTATTATTTGAAAGCTTGATTTATTTAAAGACTTTTTTTAATTTTTTAACTTTGCCTGCAAAACCTACAGTTTTTGAGTAAAAAATTAAATGAGTGAACATGAACCATTAAATATTCTAAAATAAAACGATTCATTTTGGTGGTTACCATGGTTTGTTTATGTTCGCAATGGGTAGAATTGATGGGTGTAATTCATTTTGAAGTTTAGATACGACAACACCTGTCAATTCTACCCAATACGAACATAAACAAACCATGGTAACCACCAATATGAATCGTTTTATTTTAGAATATTTAATGGTTCATGTTCACTCATTTAATTTTTTACTCAAAAACTGTAGGTTTTACAGAAAAATTTAGAGAATGAATAAAAAATCTAAATAAATCAAGCTTTAAAATTGCAAATTTAAAAGCTTCCAAAAAGTTCTGATAAAAAAACCAACAGGGGTCGCACTTTTCAGCCCCTTGTGAAGGTCGGAGATAATTAAAAATATTACTGTGGGAAACCTTTCCATAAGAACAAAACATCTACCAAATATCATTCTCCTACACATTTCCAAATTTGAGAAATAAAATGAAAACCTAATTTTACCGCTCCTCTTTTGGGGGGTGTAACTCCGAAAGGAGACGTCTAAGGAAAACATTTTATATGAAACACCCCCCTTAATTTTTGGTAAGGAATTACCTCCCAAAGTTTTTCGCAATATTTAAAAAACAACCTGCATATTAATATATTAATTAAAATAGAGAAGTTTTAAGCTCCATCGACACCTTAATCACGAATATGGCCAAAACGCCTTGAGTAACTTTAAAACGAAAAAATTCTCGAAAATTATTGCGATCACTATATTTGCTTCATACTACGTTTGGCGGAAGCAATAAAAATTTAAAAAATTACAAACAACGCCCGTCAATTTCTTGCCAAATTATTTTCACCAAAATTACAAAGCGCGAAACGTTATTAGCGGAAAATGTAATTTTTACGAGTTTAAAATGCCTTTAAAACAATCGCTTTAAGATTCAACACATGAGCAGCTTGGCCACAGTCATAAAGATCAATTGATAATAATTTGCCGGCAGCGCATACTTCGTGGGTAATCGAAAACCCTTGCAGCATTTTTAAACGCCGCGAAGGCAGTACATACACGATGCACCGAAGCCGCCAATTACCGGTCAAAATTTGAACCTGTGTATGCTGAAAAACGGCCTCATGCACTATAATCTCTTAAAGAGTATGACAGTTTTACGAGTACGTATAGGTATTCATGAGGCATTGGGCAATTTCTCGGAACAACGCGCCGCAAAAACGAAAGTGTATGCATAAAAATGCACAATTACCATAACGCATTACCATAACAATTACTATCGGATAACCAAACACTATAATTATTCAAAATTCGAATTGTTACCTTGTATAAAATGATTACATTTTACGAGTAAATTAATTATTGAAGACTTTACGATGTTCTTTTCATAATATATAACCGTTTATGGTGTCGATCGCCTACTACAAACTTCAAAGTTTATTATTATCGTAAATGTTTTTATAGTACGACCAAATACGACGATATGCACGACTCGAATAAGGAAATCTTGTCATTTACGCCGGCAGATGGACATTATTCCTTGTTTAAAAGTACCCGCAAACGCGTTTTTCCAAGTTCCTGAGTTCCTGTTTATCATCATAAACTAGCAAATGTACGAGTTGGGTACAGTTTCATTCATATATGCGGTGACCATACGTCCTTTATTATCGAGGACAGTCCTTTATTTCAAAGCGATGTCCTTTAGATTTACTACCTTTTTGAAAACTCAATTTTGTACTTTATTTTAAAAAAATTTACGGCATTAAATTAATTGGTGTTTATTGTGATGGACACATAAAGAACAATTTGTATTAGTATTGGTATAAAATGCCTTTTGACCAAGGGGAGAGGTGTGGTCAACATTAAAAGTGTATGGACAAAAACCATAGAAACGGATAAAACCATAGAAACGGATGAGTTTATAACAGAACAAGGGCCCAGACAAGGCAGTATTTTAAGCAGGGGTTTGGAGCGTAGCACGGAGCTGGAGCACGGAGCAGTGGAGCAATGGGTTTTTGTCCGGAGCAGGAGCGGAGTCCGGAGCAAATAATTTTGATTGCTCCACTGCTCCAGTTTAAGTCCAATTAAAAAAAAACTACTTTTTTTCTTTTTTTCAACGTTTGAAGATCAATAATTTGTTTTTTCAAACTTTTTTTTAACTTCAACCGGAAATAAAACCTTTAATATTTGAAAGTTTTTTTTCGGGCCCCCCCAATAAATTTTGAATTCATATTGCGCCCTTATTGACAAAAAGGTTGCCGACCCCTGTAGACTATCGATAAGATAAGCAAGATAAAATCAGAAAAAGCCTAGGAGTAAAAGAATACGATAGAGACAAACCAATTAAGATGGCTGGGACATCTACTAAGCATGCTAGAAAGCAGCTGCGCAAAAATGGGATGAAAAACGAAGTTTGAGGGAAAAAGAAGTAGAGGAAGACCAAGAAAAAATGGAAAACAAGTGAGACATAGACTAAAAGAAAAAGGAGCTAGCTAAAGAGATGTGCCACAGTTAGCCAATGATAGCCAAAGATAAAGAATAGATAAAGAATATATAAAGAACAGATAAAGAATAGATAAATAATAGATAAAGAATAGATAAAGAATAGACAAAGAATAGATAAAGAATAGATAAAGAATAGATAAAGAACAGATAAAGAATAGATAAATAATAGATAAAGAATAGATAAAGAATAGACAAAGAATAGATAAAGAATAGATAAAGAATAGATAAAGAATAGATAAAGAATAGATAAAGAATAGATAAAGAATAGATAAAGAATAGATAAAGAATAGATAAAGAATAGATAAAGAATAGATAAAGAATAGATAAAGAATAGATAAAGAATAGATAAAGAACAGATAAAGAATAGATAAAGAATAGATAAAGAATAGATAAAGAATAGACAAAGAATAGATAAAGGATAGATAAAGAATAGATAGATAGATAGAGAAACATAATCAAGAACTAGGAAGAACACCTCGACACCGAAAGGTACAACAGACCCAAGTAAGAAGATGAATTTAAGTGAACTTGAAATATTTAAAAAAAAATTATGATTACAATACAATAATTATGAAATAGTGTAAGTTAATGTATGAATTAAAAACTAAAATATTGGTTTTATGAATTATTTAAAAAAATTATTTGCTTATTAAATTAATATATATTTAAATTTATAGAAAATTAGACAAACTTAGTAAAATTTATCATTGTTTTCAAATCGACCGAAATGCTGCTTCTTCTTTTTCTCCTTTTGCCTTTCAGGCATCGGAGGGTGGTTTCGAGTTTTGAGTCTATTTCCACCATGGCCTTTTATGTTTTGCTAGTGTTTTCATGTTCTACTGCTTTTCTTTTTTCTAACCCTATTTCCCTTGTTTGGTCTATTCATTTTCTTCTTGGTCTTCTTCTTTGTTTTTTGGTTGGTTTTCCAACTTCCATTATTTTTCTCGTGATTCTGTTAGGTTTCGTTCTTACTATATGGCCATACCAGTTAAATTGTTTGTTTTTTATATTTTCTATTATTGGTTCTTGTTCTCTTATTTGTTATTTTTCTAATGTTTTCGTTTTTTAACATGTCCCAATTAGTTTTCCCTGCAATTTTTCTGAGGTTTTTAATTTCGATGGTGTTAATTTTAGCCTCTTTTTTTCTCCTTGGTGTCCAGTTTTCGGATGCGTATGTTATTGTTGGTAATGTTACCATATTATTTATTTTTATTTTCACCTTTATGTCATTATCTTTGTGTCCTAGTATTGTTTTTCTTAATGAGTAATATATTTTTGTTGATTTGTTTCCTCTATTTGTTAATTCGGCATCTATTTTCCCATTCTCTGTTATTATGCTTTCCAAGTATTCGTATGCTGTTACTCTTTCCAGTATAGGTAATGTTTTTACATTTAATTTTGTCGTTGTTCTGATTGTCTTTTTGTTCTTAGTTTACGATCATAGTTCGACTGAAATGCAAATCCCTAAATATCTCGAAATTTAAAACAATTGACTTACACCACGTTCATAGTAAATGGTCCACAATTTAGTTAGTGACGCAACGGGCACAATAGTTTAATGTGTTAAAAAGAGAAAATGAAGACGACAAATAATGAACATGATAAAGTGTAAACACTTCAAGAGCCAATTTGATTGAACGACGTAGTATTGTTAGTATGCGCATTCCTTCCTCACGCGGCCTTACAAAAACCAAATAAATCACGCACAATTTTTGTAAACGATTTTAATCCGTACCTGTTTATGTAATAAAATTTCTGCAATTTATCAAAACTATCATTTACGGTCTTCACACTACATAAATATTATTCAGACACGTTCGTGCAGATGCTAAGAGGACTCCATAAATAGACTCCGAAAAAAAAAAATCCTCTACAAACATATTATCTCTAACTTTGCCGTTATTCAAGCATAGCTTACATATTTTAGTTATATACGTACAGTACCGGTATGCATCGGTAGTGTTTTTCCGCATAACTTAGATTTTGATACGTAATTTATTCACAAATACTGACGGAATACAGAAGTCGAGCCATCAACGATTATGCAAACTGCTAACTGCGGTAGCGGCATGTAAACAAAGATTTTACGATTTTTCGAATTAAAATTGCAAACCGAACGATGAAAATTATACTTTGCGCTGAATTTCTTAATAAGAATACGGTGACCATATTTCTTAAGAAAAATAAAGGACAAATAGAGACTGCGGATCAAAACCTATACCAAACAGCGTCGGACGCATCCGTAAAATAAAGACAAAATTCGCTTTTTCTCAGTGGTCTGATGAACGAATAGAAAAATTTAATTTAAAAGCATTTTTCACGTCAGTAACAAAACAAAACTGTACGGGAAATGGACTTAAACAATTTATATTAGAAATTATTACGTAGTGTCATTTACTAACGAATTTTCAATGGGTCAAAGCATGTGGATATTTTAAGATATTAACTGTAAATTGTCTATAAATCAGGGCTTCGAACTGTTATTTTTTTCGTGTCGGTTTTCGTTCCGGTTCAATTAAAAAAATATATATCGGTTCGGTTCCGGTTTTCGTTCCGAAAAAATAACTGTTTTTTCGGTTTTCGGTTTAGCTCCGGGTGATTACTTTTTAAATTTTTTAAATGTTTTTATTTGGTATAATAATTAGAAATAGAAGTATTATAACAGTTGATAACACGATTACCGAACCGTAATAAACCGATATTTTTTTTTGGTTCAGATCCGGTTTTCGTTCCGACAAAAATAACGGGTTTTTTCGGTTTTCGGCTCGAAGTCCTGCTATAAATAAACAGTTCACATTAAACTATAAGAAAACTATTTGTCCTCTTAATTTTTTCCAAAAACGGAATTACACCACTTTCATAAATATGGTCCATATGGTCTGCCTACATTGCCTCTTCCTCCAGGTCTATATCGGTATATTTCTTCGGGATAGGGTTTTGTAGTAAAAGTGATTATTTTTTAATTTGTCGACTTTAACTGTAAAAAACTATTGCTACTGTAAGCAGCTAAAGCCACAAAGATTTTTTCTTTCTAAATAAATGCAAGTGAAAGTTGAAAATAGCACTGTGCACACTTCAAAATGCATCTTGCACATTTATGGTTATCTACACCTGCAAGATAATGTAACGTATGGTGACGGCAACGAATTGACACAAAATAGAAATGTTAGTAGGTTAAATTAATATGAAATAATTAGCGCGACAAGAAAAAGTCGCACCTAAGCTTAAATGGTCAAAACCTGCCAGATAATTAGTGACTGACGCATTTTTAAATTAGCTTAAATTCAATTTGAACGTAAGTTGATTAATTAAGTCAGTGCATTTTTGGTATGGTATTGGTTACGGGAAAATATTGTGCAGATAAAATAATACATCACTGCATTAAATAACAAACAATGGTATGTTTAACCATTGGTTTCCGGGTTTGTAACATCTTAATCTTCTTGACGTTACTGTTTTGATTTTTTTTTGTAAGACAATGGTCGCAACAGCGTAATATTGAATGATATACCACAATGAATATTCTGAGTTAATAAATAGTGCCATTTTAGAAAAAAGATTGAGTTGCATTTCTTTGAAAACAAAAAACGAGTCAAAGTCAACTACATTCATAATTAAAAAGGCTTTTAGGTTGCACCATTTTTTTACACTAATATTTTATGTTGATGTTTGTTGCCTCTAAATATACCAAAGTTGAATAACTCTGTTTAAACACACAACCACTTTTTATTTTTAATTTATACCGTTTAAACAACTCCTAAAATTATAAACACTTTATCGACCATTAATTAAAAACCTATAAATCAACAATAAAAATAGAAGTGTATTGGCCTTCATTTGAACTCACTCTAAACTTCTGCAATAATATACAGGCTATGAGGCTATACAGAAATCAAAATTACCTCGCATTAGGCTAACGCTAATAAAAATCACCCCAACGAATATATTTTATTAAATGGAGGAAACTGTTGAGTATAATTAGCAAAAAAAAATAATGTCGGAGCCCAAGAGTTTATAAGAATTTTCTACTAAATATTTATTGCTGAATTTATACCTTTATTTACAGAATGCCTTTAACCGTAAATATAAAATTTTTATTTTTTTTTGCCTAGCACGTAGCTTTTCTGTCATTTATTAATATTTATTATTTATCTGACCAGGGAAGGTCACGATACGTTGTCGCTAGAATTTGATTAAGGCTGTGTTTATAGCATCAAGAACATTAAAACTAAATGTTTTGCAGAGTTATACGTGTCATTGGCCATTTCCTTCAACAAAAAAAACAGGAGGCCACTTTCTTCGGCAAAATAGGAGAAAAACTGAAAAGTTGAATAATAAAAGTAATTTTGCGATCGCGTTGGCCATGAAATCGTCAGAGACAAAATCTAAAGTGTTCTATTCACCAATGCGCGCATCCTTTGCAAGTAAAATGGTGCAAAGTTTTTGAAAAAATCAAACAGTTCCGGAGAAAAACGCGAAAAACGAGGCCTTTGTAAAAACGGTTTTCCTTATGTTAAACGCCTATGCAAGTCGCATAGATATAGTTAGTTAGTTATACAGATGTACCACAACTTTTCAAATCATAGCGCTTATGCAAGGATTTCGTTTTTGACGATTTTCTCCGGGACCGTTCAAGATTTTTTCAAAATCTTTGCACCATTTTGCTTGCAAAGGATGCGCGCATTGGTAAATAGAAAACTTTCGATTTTGTCTCGGACGATTTTATGGACAACGCGTTCGCAAAAATGACCTTTTTATAACAATTTTTTCCCCTATTTTTCCGAAGGAAATGGTCAGTGGCACGTATAACTCTGCATTGTTGCCTCATGCATCCCAATCGCCAGACTTCGCTCCGTCGGTTTTCAGTTCATTCCCGAACATGAAAAATTTTCGCGTCATATTTACGCGTCGTATTTCGAAGTGACTAATGCTACAAACGCACATTTTGAGTTAGACGAATCGTCCCATAATGTTGGTATAAAGGTGTAGAGCTGGAAGGAGACAATGTAAAAAAAAATGAAATTTTTCATCTCCATATTTTATTGTTTTCGTTCCTAAGGTGGAATTTGTTCATCTTACCCTCGTATATTTAACAATTATTGGCTCAAGCAAGCTTTTTTCAGCGTGATCGTAGTAATCCATTACTTCGTAAATTGGAGTAGTAAATGGTATTCTAACGGCACTACATAAACGAACGTACTGTCCAAGTTCAAGTGCGGTGAGGCAGATACATCTTTTGTAATGGCAACTGAGGTGATTATCATAAATTACGATAAACGGATAGAGTTCACCAAGAAGTTAGACATTTCCGTATTGCCATATGCTTTTCCACCTACGCCCTGATAGATAATAGAATACATAATGACTATGTAATGGAATAATAGAAATCTGGGCACAGCTAACAAGCTCACTTCATTTGTATGTTTGTCTCAAAACATCTGCATTTCAGCACAGGTAGAAGTAATAAAGATGTACATTCGAATTCGTTTTTAATGGGACTTAACAAGCCCATCCGATTCTTAATTAAGCCGATGAACCGTTTATATTTGCAAATTAAGAATTTAGAAGAAATAAAGATGTAATTCGTTTAAAATATAGGTGCAAGGTGTACCAAAAGCCTTTACCACCTTGACTATTTTGTGTGTTTAGAAAAAGAAGCTCACAAGGGAGGGTCACGATACGTTGTCGCTAGAATTTAATTAAGACATCAAAAATTAATGTTTTGCAGAGTTATACGTGCCACTGCCCATTTTCTTCGGAAAAATATGGAAAAAACTGAAAAGCTGGATAATGAAAGTAATTTTTGCAATCGCCTTGGCTATGAAACCGTCAGAGACAAAATCTAAATTTTTCTATTTACCAATGCGCGCATCCTTTTTTGCAAGTGAAATGGTGAAAAGTTTTTGAAATGTCTTAAACGGTTCCGGAGAAAAACGCGAAAAACGAGGCCTTTGTAAAAACGGTTTTTCCTATGTTAAACGCTTATGCAAGTTGCATAGATTCAGTCATAACAGATATACCACAACTAGTGGGTCCTTCCCGTGATTTCCCGGGAAATTGGCTGTTTGTTTATAACCCCGACTCCCGAGATTCACGTTTTTAATCCCGGGACGAGACTAATGAGCACGATAGCAATTATGAGGGACGAAATATTAACAATGAGAATGCTAAAAATATACATTCGCATCGAATGGTAAATTCAAACACACGGCATATCCCGCCGCCCGGTCTCGCTAAAAAAAATAAATGAGAAAGACGTTCCAAAGGCCTTGTTTTGCTTGTAATGTTCCTACAAAATCCAGAAAATTTAAAACCGACGACCCAATCTTATAAATATAGCCAGTTGTTTTCAAAATCTACCATTTCCTCCGTGCTAAATATGCAAAAGATTTGGTAAACTAGTATTTTTTTGGTGATACAGAATGGGAATCGAAACCTAGTGATAGTGGTTTAGTAGAAGTAATTGATTAAACTTCCCCAGTAAATCTTTATTAAGACTCTCTTTAGAAAATGCGATTGCATCCAATAAACCCATGGAAGAAGTAAAACCCGACACAATATTATCAATTCAAAAGGAGCTGAAACTATATGAAGGAACAGAAATGAAGACACGTACTAAAAGACGTATATACAATTCGTTATTGACTATAAAGCAGACATCGACGGAATCAGAACGCGTTTTTTTCAATTTCTGGCACAATCGTCACAAAAAAAACCGTTGGTCTATTTGATCATTCTGTTAATGTTCTGTTTTTTAAAAACTTATTTTAAAAAGCAACATAACGTATAACATTTTCTTCCTTTTTTTTTCTTGTTTAAAAAAAACGAATGTATTTTTGTTTAAGGTTTCATTTTAAAAACAATGTGTTTTTTTTTAAATTTTAAATAATGAAATATGTTTTTTTTTTCTAAACTTTTTTTTTTTTCAATAAAAATAATTAAATTGCTGTATATTATAAAATATTTATATAAAATAAAATTTCCCGGTTACCGGGAAATCCCGGGATTTTACGAAATCTCAATCCCGACTCCCGGTATTGAAAAAATTGTCGCGAACAGCACCCATTAACCACAACTTTTCAAATCATAGCGCTTTTGCACGGGTTTCGTTTTTGACGTTTTTCTCCGGAACCGTTGAAGTTTTGCACCATTTTACTTGCAAGGATGTGCGCATTGGTAAATAGAAAACTTTAGATTTTGTCTCTGACGGTTTCATGGTCAACGCGATCGCAAAAATGACCTTTTTATAACAATTTTTGACCCTATTTTTCCGAAGGAAATGGCCAGTGGCACGAATAACTCTGGAAAACATTTAGTTTCGATATCCTTGATGCAATAAACACAGCCTTAATCAAATTATAGCGACAACGTATCGTGACCCTCCCTTGCCAGAGTAAAATGTTTGAGAAACACTGTTGTTTAGAGTAGGCCGGAAACTTTTCGTATCATACTCGTATGTGAGAAATCTAGATAGGAGTGTTCTATGGCACGATATAAGCAAAAATCGCTATTAACAAACTTTTCAAGAAATACAAAAAAACATAAGTTGTATCAAAAATAATCTCTTAATGTTAGCAATAGTTACAGCAATAACAGTATATACATCTTGTAGATTAAGATAAGTGAGAAGTCAGTGTGTTCACCCACATAGAGGCACGTAGTCGGCTTAAAGTGAGTCGGTCTATTCACCTATATACTCCTAGCGCGCGTTTAAAGTGCAAGAGGTCGAGTGTTAATAAGGATCTAATGGAGAGTTGAAGTTACTAATTATACGATATCCCTTCAACTTCTTACGGTCAATGGGATGAATGTCCCATACGTGATTTCGACCGTAGGTTGTGGAACGAGTAAAGGTTCGCGATCTACATGATCCATGCTTGGGCATATATTTCACGCATTATCTAAACGTGGGTTTGCCGCTTAAAGTTACCAGCTTCAGCTATACGAACGATCGAGAGCGCTGCTCTTGCAGCAACGTCTCTGCACAATTACGCACGTTGTTACGTTCTTATTTTAAGGCTATGGATTTATGTGTGTGCGTCTAAATCATCCATGCGATGTGGATATTTTTAACGAGCACTTATAGCCATTAAAATTATCTCAGTCATTTGAAGTTAATAGTGGCGGAACATTTTTCATATCGTAATCGTAAAATAGAAATGGATATCGCATGGCGAACGTAAATTAATACATGACGCTTACATTTAAACGTTTTTTTTAAATTGTTTCTATGGCGCGATAACGTTGCTATTATTGCGCATAACTGGATAGAATATTTACAAAGCGTTGCAGAATTTTGTTAGTACCAAAATCTAAAAGCAATTCTTCAAAGTCAAATATATGTATTCTAACTCTAAAACATTTTTACCAACTTTAAAACGTTTTGCTTAACCTGTTAGGGGATTATACAGGGTGTAATGTAACGGGCATCGCTTATATCTTCTTAATTATTGATTTAGCTAAAAAAAGTTTGCAAAAAGGGATGTTTGGCTCAGTGGCAGATTATCGAACAGGCGCAAGAAGCGCGCGCTTGGGGTCATAGGATGTCAGGGGCCTCAAAAATAAACCGAGCTTGGTGGCTGGTTCGTAAAACAACCTAACTTGTAATCGGGAGGTCCTGGGTTCGATTCCCAGGGCCGACTGTCATTGTAGAGGTTTCAGGTGGTTTCCTCTATGGTTAAGGCAAATGCTGTGGCAGTACTTCCACCTATCCTTGCCCATCCTTGACTATCCACATCCCTACCCATTATCCTTAAACCTCTAACGACTGTAGAGGGGGTCAACCCCCCTATAGCAGTCTCCGCGCGAGCGGAAAAAAAGCACGTGACCCCCCCTCAAAAATAAAACTGATAATGTTTAAATTTTCACACCCTGCTTTCTTATCAGGTCACTGATTCACAAAAACTACACCAGTTCAATTTGTATAGGAAAAGGGCGTGTTTCTCATAATTTAAAAAAAATCCTATTTAATTTGCACTTATTGCAAGAGTATTCTATTATATGACGTCATGAGTATGAGTATTTTTTCGAGTGGTATTAGATAGGAGAAAATGCGAAATTGTCAAAATTACCCAGTTATGGATATAAAAACAAAAATATGCAATATTTTTTGTTGTACGATTTTAAACATTGCACTTATATGCAATACCTAGATAAAATAATCTACAACAATAAATACAAATTTTATGGAAAGACTATTCAGTTCTATTTTCTTAATAATATCTACTAATATTTTTTATAGAAAACGATCTAATACTAAATTATAAATCTATTATTGATTAACTTGCCAAACTTTAAAGCAAGAAAAGTTTCATTTTAGTTCGGTTTTTATAATAACAGTTATACGTCTGTACATACCTACTTGTTATCGGGCTGTATAAATAAAACGTTATGAGTGTTTTATTCTATTTTTAACATAAATTTGCTACATCAGCATTCCATTTAACATTGTTATTCCTAACAATTTAATAAATAATGCAATAAGGAATATGATTGTGATACCTAATGCTATTTTTCCAAAACTTCGTGTATATTTTCAATTTTTTTAATTAATAAGTGTATGCATTTCATTAAAACTTTACTAATATCTAGGTTACGCTATGCTTTAATTTTTTTGGGGTAACGCTAGTGACTCTGAACGCCTCTTTATTATACAAAAGCGATGTATAAGAACTATTTTTGGTCTAAACTACCGAGATCACTGTAAAGACACTTTTCGTGACAAACAAATATTAACTTTTTATGGCCTATTCATTCTCGAAGCTATCCTTTTCGTAAGAAATAATTAATTTTGATCTGTTCGAAGTGAATATAAGAAACCATGCAGCTAATACCCGACATAAAAAAATCTAAAGCCCGACTGCTTGAAATATACTTATCTTCAAAAAAATGTTGCCTCTATAATTATTGCAATATATAACAATTTAATACATCGCCTGAGAGTATAAAAAATTTACCCACCCCCGATTTGAAGAAAAGATTAAGAAATGTCCTAATTTTTAAAGCTTACTATGGAGTTAGTGAATATCTTAATAACGCTTACTTTAAAAACTCTTTTAATTAAATATAATTTTGTGTTGTATATACATATTCGTATATATGTGTATTATTATTATCATTATTGTGACATGTTCTATGCCTTTTTGGATTTTTCAGAACAAATAAAGACTACTACTATCAATAATAAGCCCTGATGATCATATACCTACATATTTCATTGAAAGATAGTAAAAAACAGAGACAGATTTTAATTACAAATGTAATCTGAAATGTTTGATACCCCGTGCTAAAATAGGCGGGGAAGATCTCAATTAAAATACTTAGAAAAAGGAGGGCCTCAAAATTGGTTTGCTCTTGGGCCCCTTCAAGTTTTTAATCCGCCACTGGTTTGGCTATACTCGTTGCATTTATTTTGTATACTCGATTTTGTTTTGTTTTCACGGTTTCGTTGCTATAGCAACCAAATTTCTTAATTTTAATCAAACACCTTACATCAAGGGTGGCCAAAGGCCGGCTTGTGGACCAGATACGGCCCGCGGCAGCATCTAATCCGACTGGCTACATAAAATACACAAAATATTTTTTCGAATCTTAATTAATTTGATGAGCGAGAAGGTGGTTTTTAATATTTTCAGATTCTAAAATAATTAAGGGCTGGGTGAAAGATTTTGAAAATCTCTCATATCTAAATTTATTCCAACCCGTTTTTTCATCCTAATTAATATTTATCCGGCCATCTGCAGAAAAAATGGTCCACCTCTTTCTTACATATTATAACATTTTTAGATTTTCTTTATAAAATGTTAAAGGTATTATGGGCTTAAAATTAAACTTTTTTAATTTTTTTTTTACATAAAACTAACCATAGAACATACGACAACGGATCTTACACCTTTGTATTTATTTTATTGTGAGATATCTAAAGCAGTGTTTCTGAAACTTTTAATCTGAGGATCCCAAAATTAAAGGCTGATAGAGGACCCCAATGAATTTGTTTTGTAGACAATATTTCTGTTTTTTTTAGCCCGGCAAATTAATTTTTATGTATTTCGGCCATAATGAAAAGGCTCGGGGAACCCCTTTCGAAGGATTTATGGAACCCTAGGGGTTCGTGGACCACACTGAGAAACACTGATCTAAGGGATAAAATATATAAAAAATGCCCAAATATTTTGGATGATTTAAAAATTAGTACTACGTCCCAAATAATACAAGCATATTTCAAAGGTTTTTAAATTTCTTTATTAAGTGTTATTTTTATTTAAAAAATTTATTGAAAATATTTGCTAATATAATTTTTTATGCAATTATTAAATCTGTAATTTTAAATTCAATTTTTGTGTGCAATTATTTTATGATTTTTGTTTATTTTTTGTTGATTTGATTTTGAATGGTAAAGTTATACTTTTTTTCGCTAAAATAATGATAATTTTATATTACACATACATAAACGTGTAGCTATATGTTTCCATTAATTTTTGCAGAAGATTATACCAAATTCTTCCTGCATATTATTTATTCCCAGATGAACTACATTATTTATAAAGAAGATTGGGCAATTTCAAAATCTGTCACCATACAAACATACACTGAATTGTTTTGGAAATCAACATTGAAATTCACCTTGAAATATCAGTTTGTTGACAAAATAACATTTTTGTGATAGTAACCGCCCAGAAAAACCTTACCTTTTAGATATAATCCCAAATTTTGTTATAAATAACTGTAAAAACACTCCACAACATCAGTTCACACATGCACGTACACCGTTTAAAAGACTAACTAATCTACTGAATCATGTAACAAATTTCTCTGATTGCACCTGATACCTATTGCATGAACAATGCCAACGTAAATACCGGTAATTTTAAACAGCAGTGACATCATAGTTATTTAGCAATTACAGAAATACAAAGAGCAGTTATTATGCGAACACTAAAATTAATACTTAAAAAAACTATTATTCAAGGAATGAGAAGATCATTTCGACGAAAAAAAAGTATAATGTATGAAATAACTGTATTGTATATAATTAACTGCGGCAATTAGAACAATTCTTTTTTATTACTCGACTGTTTAAAAATAACAGTATTATTATCCTGATTGTTTTTAACAAGAAAAATGTAACGAACTTTATAATCTATGGTATGCTAAGACTTTTCTTATTCCGAGGCCATGAAAATATGTTTAGTATGAAAGAAAAACATTCAACGTTAATTTTACAAAATTTAATAGATGGTTGCTTCAAAATTCTCGATAGGTAAATTAATACAAACAATAGCTATTGCTTGAGCTCGATACTAAATCTATACAGGGTGGACCAGTAGGAACTCTTTAGATCAGTCGCTATATAATTTTAAGAGATTAATAGGGTTGGTTTGTAGTATAACCTATTCAGAGGGTAGCAACATCTTTTCAAATAAGTTACTGCATTTTACTATGTATATTGCTTGGTATAATAAATAAAAATGTTTTAAAGATGTTCGACTTCAAAATTATGTTTTACGTTACAAGTATTATCCTCTAATTTTAAATATCATATCATTTTTAAACCCTTGTAATTTTCTGTCACATGATATACAATTTACTTTTTTTGAGAAACATTTTTACTTTTACATTTACATTTTACAATTTTAATTTAATATGAGTTTAAGCTAAAAAAACATCGTAAATGTTACAATTTGATATTGACATTGACATTATTTTCGCCACTAAAGACGAGAGTAAAACTTTCATGTAGAGTAGGCAGTAACAAAATGACTTTCATATACATGAGTAGAAAAAATTGTTTCCCTTTCTGAGACCTATTATTCAGTGATGCTTTAAAGTTTTAAAAAAGTTCCATGGTACCCTAGATGATAATGAACAAAAATTAAAATGGCATTTTTTAAAAATTGTTAATAACTCGGTTATACTTGATGGTACAAAGATATAAGTATTTGGAGAAAAAGTTGTAGAATTTTTTACGAATTGTAATAGGAAAACCTTCATTTGTTTCTATATTGTTTAAATTCTGAGATAAATTTCAAACTTGCCTTTTTTAAATGGAAACCATGGTTGGCTATGAGGCTATGACTTCATGAAAAAGCTTTTATTTTTCTCTTTTAAATAATATAAGGTTTAATGTATTTGTTATGATATTTAGGCTCAAAACAAATAAAATTTATCAAAAAGTTCCTATGAAACTATAGAGTGCCTTGAATTTAAACAATATTGAAACAAATGAAGGTTTTCCTATGACAATTCGCAAAAAATTCTACAAAATCTACAACTTTCTTCCCAAAAATATTTTTGTGCCATCAAGTATAATCGATTGTTAGCCTGTAGGTTAAAAGTAAACAGAGTAAGAAAAAGCTTTTTTTTGTAAAAAAAAAAAAAAAAAAAATAAAAAAATTTACAGACAGCTTAAGAAAAACATTTTTCTTTTAAATGTGGTAGGTATATATAAACTTGAAACATAAGAGTCTACCAAAGCTAATTTGACCGTGAATGTAACAATGTGTTAATTGTTCAAATGTTCTAAACCGCAGAGCAGTTTTTTTAATGTTCTGGTCTAGGTACAAACACCAGGTTCATAAACCAAGATAAAACGCGCACACGCATAAAACAGCGTTTGAAGCTGCCAGGAAATCAACGTTGCATGACGTTCCAATGTCAATAAAACTATTTATCTGAATGGATAATAAACCAAATTTAATGCAGCAATCAGTGGCGTGCGGTGGGTTTTAATGTAAGGGATGCTGTCGAATATATATTTTTTTAAAAATCCTTAAAAATCTATTTAAATCTTCATCACCCACATATATATATATATACATACATGCTTAAATCCCGTAAAATAGCATGACAACGTATTATTATTAACTAGCACTACTAATAACTTGTAATAATCCAAAAAAGTTTTAATTAAAAAAAAAATTCAACTTCTTACTAGTCTGTTATAATTGGTGATGTACATACCTGCGAGAGAAACTCTCGTATTTTTAACGAAGCTAAAGAAAATTGTAACTGATAATTTGAGAAATAAAAAAATTAAATTAAGATATTCGAGCTCTGCAACTTATTAACATAAAAAAACTTTTATTTTACAGACTGACTAAAAATTTTTAGAGCTATGACGGTTTTAACAAACTCTCCACTATGCAGTTGCATATTGCATTCATGTTTAATGAAATCGTATCCAACAATAAACGCTAAGCGCGAACACAATACTACCGCATTACCGGTGATCGGTGAATGCGTTTTTAGCTGTAGATGCTGTTTTCAAACCAGCATCTACAGCTAGTATATAGCTCCATCAACTGATACTTAATACGCATGCGTTAACTTCTACATCTCTATGCTATGAATCCAGCCCTAGATGCTGAGCGCTACACCGCATTCACGGCCTTAAATGAGGCAGTCAGACAAATGGGATATATTGATATATTATAAGATCTTTTTCCTCTTAACTTTAAAATGTAACTTTTAATGGACATAATAGTTCAATAATTACTCTCTACAAATTAATTTTAGAAAAACAAATTATATATTAAATTAATGTATGAAATATTTCAAAATTTTAAGGGATGCGCCGCATCCAACGCATTCATGGACTGCACGCCACTGGCAGCAATTACTTTTATCATACGCGATTCTAACACTTACACTGAGATAATCATTAGCTCTAAAGTTTCAACACTTATGATAAATCGAACATTAAATTTAATTTTTTAAGCCACTTAAAAGTGGAACGTCTTTAAGAACATTAATGTTAAATATAACTATTAAGCTTTTTTTGCAAACAAGGTATGCAATAACTTGGATAATGGAACAGCAAACTGCTAAAATTATCAATAATGTTTGAAATAAAATTGTTATCAGTAGTAATATAACAACTGCATTGAAAATTATTGATAATTTTTGGTAAATATGCCCGAATGCAAGTTGAGCTGAAAAAAACACGAGTGCACGAAGTGCACGAGTGATTTATTCTGATTCAACTTGCATGAGTGAAGATTTGTCAAAAATTATAGATTATTTGCAATGCACGAGTTATATTTTGTCAGAAAATTTCTTTCACCTAACCCACCTGTCGAATTAAATGTACGTTATGTCAAATTTTACAACTAGTGTCAAAGTGGTGCGTCAGGGTTAAGGTTTAATTTACATTAAAGTAACGCTACTGGTCGCTGAAATTCGTCAAAAAATTATCAAGACCAAAATATTCAATTCTCTCCCCAAATTTATGCTTTCGACCAATCACACTCGGATGTCTTAGAAACGACCACAAAACGCATGAAAATCTGTTAATTGCGAAAAGGTTATTATCAGTGTATGATTATGTTCATTTGTCGTTTCTAGGAAATCTGAGTTTGTTACTGGTCGAAAACACAAATTTGACAGGAGGATCAACATCTGACAGGGGAATGTAAAATTATTACCATGTAATAATGCTCCTATTGGTAGTCTCTACAAGATTTAGGATTAGTGAGTGGTTGAAAACGCAAATTTGACAGGTGAAGGAAATTTTCAAAGAAATATAGTCAAACATAACGAAATATTTTGTGACTATAAATAATAAAAATTTAAAAACAGGCATACTACGAAATAGAAAGCATAATTCAATATAAAATTTACATATTTGGTTTTTTCAAAACACTACAAAGCTGTAGTTATTAGTGTTTAACAACAATAGAGCTATTGTGTCACCCGGTAACATACAATACGAAGAGCAGTTACGAAAAACTGTGTAATTCTAGACAACTGAAAGTAAAATTACTAGTTCTTACATACTTTCCAGGTGAGCACATATTTGTCCACTAACTGTTATACGATTCGTTCAATGAAAGTTTTTAGGTAAATTGTTACGAAATGTTGCAAGAATATACGCAATGTTTGCGGACAGTAAAATTTAAAAATAAAACACAAATAAAACTAAGTAATTGAAGCAATTAAGATAAGACTACAAGCAATTTGTACGTTAATAACTAAGCCAGTGTTTAATGTTACAATTTCAAATATAGTCAATTCCTGAATTAGTTTAAAGCGATACTTTCAAAATACAGGGTACCAAACCTACCCCTTTTTTATTTTAGAAAAACTTTAAGTAATTTTGATTAGAAAATATTCAAGTCGTGAACGTTATTTAAAATAAGTAAAGGATTTTACTTAATTTAAATTGTTTTTAAGTAATTTGACTTTAAAATTGTATTATCCTTTTGTTTTTAGTTAAATTGCACTACATAATTTAGAATTTTAAAGCTCTTAGTATAACCATATTTTGCGAAAAACCTTTATATAAAAGGAGCAAATATAAATTAGATCAATCAAAGTGCTTGTGAAAAAATTGTGAACCGACCAAGAGTAGCTAAAAGTATTTAAAAGTCTGATAAACTGATAATTATGGTGCAGATAATAACAAAACACAGTAATTAAACTGATATGAAAAAGAAGTATACCAACAACAACTTTTTATACGTTTTTTACACTGCATTTATGTATCTAAACACAGCATTTGAAAACCTTTGAAATTCCTATCGCCTGATACATAATTTGCCTTTCTCTTGTGACAAACTTTTATAATAATAGGAAAAGCCTTTGTCAATTAAAGTAGCCTGTGAAAAAAATGAAACAAAAGAAAGTAGTTGGAACGTAATTAGAGATCTTCGATAAACTTTTAATTTAAAAAATAGTATATAAAACAAACGAATCAATGAAAAAACATAAATTAATAAAAATTAACCTAATAAGGGCAAGTTTCTTGTGGATATAAACTAAGCTGATTTTATTATTTTCATCATTTTTATTCGTTTTTTATATGAACGTACGGTAATTTCTAACAGTTTATGAAAGTCTTTAATTGCTCTTTTTTAATTTTTGTCGTTTTATAATTTTTCCCAAGCTGTTTTGATTAATTTAATGTCTGCCGAATGCATAAAAAAATTGCAAGAAAATGATAAATTATGCATCGTGTGATAAAGAATTTAGAGCGTTTTCAAAAGTTTTTTGAAGATTGCAGTCTCATTTGTAATATAAAAAAAAATGAATTTTTTGTTTAAAAAAAAAATCAGTTTTGATTCAATTTATGTTTATTCTTTTTAAATTATTTTCAACAACAACAATTTTCGAAGACTTCTAACTTAAGTTTTTATTGTTTTGTTGTTTCATAAATTTTGTGCACACTTCTTTGATTAATCTAATGCTTACTTCCTTTCAAAATGTTTTTTTTTATATAGTTAAATTATTTATCATATAATAGTGTTTTAGGAATTTTTAAATAATCTGTTAAAAAAGAAAAAATGAAACACCAAATAAAATATTAAACAGGACTTTCAACAACTCTAAATATTTTTTAACATTACTCAAGCTCTATCTCTTAAAATAAAGAAGTCATAGATTTGGGGGTTTCTCGCGGAGACACTGTGTATAATAAGCGACTAATGGTATCAATTTAATAAATAATGTTGTCAGTGGTGTTTGCATTCCGTATAATAAAGTAAACTCAGTCCGAGTCGATTTTAATGTAGGATTCTCACATAAATATCTTAGCAAAAAAGTCCCTGTGGAAGATTTCATAATTAAAATTCCAAGAATATGTAATCTGATGATGTAAAAGCGCAACAGGTACAAAAAATGCACGTAATCTCATACTACAAGCATTTGGCGGGTGTACTTATTTAGAAAGTACTAACAAGTACCTACTACTAGCAAAGTTACTTTACTCTCCTTGTTCAATCGTAAAAAGATTTTAGTTGCGTTGATTTTATTGCCGATTACAATCGAACTAAAATAAAACAGATGGTGCAATAAATATTGCACAGTCCTGCTGACATACAAAGTAACAAAAAAAAACGTGGAAAGATGGTGCAAAGAATCAATTCAAAAATACGTTTTATAGCTTTAATTGTTGGCTAGAAATAAACGATGATTAATTATCTAAATACACAAGAATGTGTACGTGGAATTTTCAAGTCGATTAAAACATGTTTCTACGGAGATGGTTCAAATTTAAACCGGAATTTTGTTCCTAAACACCAGAAAATTGATCAATTGGAAATCGAATTTTTCCAGTAATTTAGTAGACTATCCAGAAGCTTTACGAGCTGTCATTGTTGTTTCAATTGTTTTTGTTTAGTATTGTCAACTATGACAGAGCAACCAGTTCATAACTCTGTTGCGAACCGTAGTGTTATCAAATTTCTTTGCAATAAAAACGTTAAACCCGCTGAGATTCTTGTAAGACTTAGTCAACAATATGGAGAAAACACACCCTCTCAAAGAGTCAAGTGTATAACTGGTGCCAAAGTTTTCGGGAAGGTCGAGAAGGCCTCGAAAATCTGACATGTGATAGAGCACGATCTTGCGTTACCGATGAGAATATTCAGCGAATTGACGAGCTTTTTCGTAATGATCGACGAATATGTGTACGCAAAATGGCAAGCACGCTACATATAAGTGTGGTAGCGTTGAACAAATTATTCATAAAGAACTGGTGCAAAAAAGTTTATGCCAGATGGGTCCCAAGACTGCTTTCTTTCGAACAAAAACAAAGACGAGTTCAATTGTCAACAGAGCTTCTTAACAATTTGAACAAGGAGAAGCATTTCTGAACAACTTGCTTACATGTGACAAAGGGATCATCATTTTATTCCAGAGTCTAAGCAGTCAAGCATGGAATGGCGGCACACAAGTTCCCCAAAACCCAAAAAGGTAAAAGTCATTCCTTCAGCCAGCTACCGTCTTTTGGGATACAGCAGGTGTGGTATGTACGGATTTTTTGACTGAACGCCAAACTATTAATGCAAATTTTTACTCTCAACTGTTAAAATGATCAAAAGGCGAAACCGATCGATCAGAAGCATGATTCTTCTTTAAGATAATGCCCTTCCCCATAGCGCTCAGGTGACTCAGAACACACTGGCTAAATTGCATTGAAAAACACTACCTCACCCTCTATACACTCCTGACTTGTCGCCTCGCGAATTTCAACTGTTTGGACCTCTAAAAGAAGCTCTAGGTAGGCGGCAGAAAATTTGAAGATAACAAAGCGGTAAAAAACTTGTTGCAAAACCGGCTAAGCACGCAACCAAAACCTTTTATAAAGAAGGTATTAGGAAGCTTCCAAGAGGATGACAAAACTGCATAGAGTTAGAAGGAGAGTACATCAAAAAATAGTGGATGTTGTTTTGTAAAAATTTTGTTTAAATAAAGCGTTACAAAAAAAATCCGGGTTAAATTTGAACCACCCTCGTATGTTGGATTATTTAAGTAATGAATTTCTTAATATAAGTAAGCTGAATTACAAATCAATTGTATTTTTTCCAAGGATCTTTTATAGAAATTGAAAGTCAGTTTAAAGACCATTGTCTGTTTTATCAGTGGCAGTCTAATTAATTTTAAACTTATTCAAAATTAAAAAGACTGCAACAGATAAAGAGATGATAGTCTCAAAATTGGTTCCGCATTTAGACAAAAAAAACTCAAATAAGTAATTTTTATTCAAGGTTTTTTTATGGTACTGTTTTTATTTTTTTCGTACATAAACGGTATTCGTAATACTCAAAATATTATTGTGATTCAAGCCAATAAAAAATATTTGCTTGAGCACTAAAAATCCGCGATAAATATTTTGAAAAGTAAACACAACTTTCTGAGAAAAAAGGTTACTGTACATACATATGTGTGTATGTTGACATGACGATGCAGATAATGTAAAAATGGGAGACAAATATTTGGCGGACACACCAACACTGCAGTTCCATGAAGGTTTTACAAACACAACTAAAAATATTGTATAATTAGCACTGCAGTGAGATACAACAAATATTGCTTAAGTTTGTAAGCAATTGATAACAAATAGTTGAATGATTTAGGTTTTAGGTGATTCACTTTGAACGTTACACAAATAAGCTCCTTTAAATATCACTCTATTAATGTATATTAAGAATCTATTTTGTGGAATGACTAAATTAGTTTAAAAACTCTCGTCAAAGTAGCGCAATTAACTTTTATGTTAGTTTTTTATTGTAATTTATTTGTTATGAAATTGTCATCACATGTTAAATTAGCTGTGACAATAAGTGTGTCATTATACCTACTGTTGGTTTTGTGATAATTCGAGTGTGTGTTAATTTCCTATGAATTTTATGTCATATAAACCTATTTTTCTTTGTGTGAACCAAAACATCTTAAAAGGAGCGTTCTGATAACCTGTAATCGAATAATTATCCTTTGATTAAAGCACTTTTGTCGGATTAACTATTTTGTGCAGAATACTCTTTTGCTTGCTTTAGAAAACAATTTTTAGTTAATCTTGAAAGTGGTTTGATACTCCGAACAAAATACAACTTTTATTTCAGATCCATAATGTTATATTTCGCCGATCGGATCTAAGAAATTTATTATATATTTTATATTAGGAGGTTTATCCTTGACTTTTGTATTATAGTTTAAATTTGTTATATCGCACATTTATCAAACATAATTGGATCGTTTATAGATAATAAAAAATTAAAGATATTTTCCATTTTGTCGTTTTGTTAATCTTTATCGTAATTCACTCAGTTTTATAAATTGCTTTATCGTGTGGATTCCGGCCGTTTCGTTGTGACATAAATTTTAATCTTTTTATTGTCTTTATAATGGCGTTTGTTGGGCATTATACACTTGACATTTTATTGACCAACTTGACTTATGGACCGATATAATTATATTACACACAATTCGTAAATTAAAATGTTAATATACCAAAGGTTAACGTCCATAGTTTAATTCGAAGCAATTCATTAAAAAAATTATTGGCTTTTGAGCGTTAATGAATTAATTAGTTCCGTTGTGATCCCTAACGTTTTACGACATTGCCTCATACGAGGGATTATTAATTAGTTTCATGTCTAACTTAGAACGAAACTACATTATGTGAATAGTAATATTATTTGATCATATAATCAACCTTCAATTCTATGCACTTCACTTAAACGTTCATAATATAAACTGTAAATCTTTGGAAAAAAATCCTTTTTTAGTCTACCAACCAGGTCTCTAAGTCTACAGCATCAATCACCATATCGTTTGACGTAAACTGTGTCATTTTGAAGCTTTCTTGAGCTCTGGAAGTTGTAGCATGTAGATATATATGTACATATATAAAAGTTGTGGAAAATAGCTGGTAAGTTCAGTTCCATTTAATTAAGTGACAAATTACAAATAAATGATAAGATAAACACTACAGTGGCGACAAGGTAAATATTTTTTTAAATATCGCTAGTCGCGTAAAATTTGTGATTTATAACAGTGTAGTGATAAACTAACGGTCAAGCATGCCGAATGAAGGTGATATGGGTGCAACACAGACATATAATCGAAACTCTTAAAGAATTTGATCCAAAAATTAAAACATAGGAGGGGCATAAAAAACAATTAAAACAATTCTTTAATATAAGATTTATTAACAGACACTAAAAGTCGAGCTTTTTTTGCACAAGTGTTTTGTGGGCAGGGGCGCTATCTTGCAAACACAACATGCCTTTGGAAAGTTTTCCTCGTCGTGTTTTTACAAATTTGGCTCGAAGTTTTTTAACAAGAAACAGTAATATTCTACTCTAATCGAATGTTCCTGCTGCAACTAATTAGTGAAAATTATTTCACCCTATTTTAGAAAACAAAGGAGAGAACCAAAACAAGCTGTTATCTACATGTAAAATTTTTAGAAGCTAAAGAGAACTAGCCTGTTTCATATTTTTCGACGTTTTCTTGATTTTTTGATCATGACGATGAATCCAAGTTTCATCCATTGCGACAGTGAGCTCCAAAAAGTTTGAAGTATTATTGTCAAGTTGGCTGCAGATCGACCTGGACGTTGCTATCCTTGTTCGCTTGTGATCAACATTTAGGCATTTGGGTTATTTATTTTACTGAAACTTTTTTTAATGCTAAATTAACATCAGATCTGCCCCGCTCAAATGCCGCAAACCAGTTTTTTTTTATTGTAGAATGAGAAGGACATTGAATTGCTAATATTGTCAACAAGTCGTCACAAATATTCTTACCCTTATCCTTTAAAAAACAATTGATCGCTGAACGGTACTCGATTTTGTCCAAAGTTCATGTTTCACCCGGCAGGAATTTTTAGGAATCTCAACTCAACTCAGTTGAAAAACGACTGAAATTTTCGATCTTAAAGCTTAAACTTTACCCTTATCAAAGTTTGAACTTGCTTCCCATGGTAACGACATTCGCTTTTGTTTATTAGAAATGGTCAAGGCTAACTATTTATCGAAACCCCCTCGTATAATTAAGGACATACAAAAAATTGTTTGTTGCATGCGTCCAATAACAACTAGCAAGCAGCACGCTATACCAAAATTTCTTCCTGAATATTAAAACATAAGCAGTGCATTAAGTGACTTAATTAAAGGTGTCGTACAAGCGTAACAATTTGGTCAAAAGGAAATCGAAAAAATTCTAGCAAACCACAGATCAAGGTTGGCACAAATTCAGAGAAACATTAGATTACGAATCGTTTCGTCGCAAAAATAGCAGGTATACAATATTGCAATGTTTTATTCCAAAAAGTTAATATTCGCCATCATGTTACTTAACTTGTCCAAGCTACATATGGTTAATCGACGCTGCAGCATTTCTACAACTTTTACCCCTGCTGCGTTGCTGCAGTTACGGTTGTGTAAATATTGTTTTTATGTTACTTTAATTACCATCATAAACGTATTGGTAAAAAGCCATCGTTTTTTTTTACAAAAAATATTTACTTGCTTGTATTGTAAGTTTAGCTACACATACGTACGCTATACATGCAGTAATATTGTACAAAACTTTGGCTTATTTACTTGAATAAAAAAAAAAAACTATATTATGTAAGTTAGATTATCAACCGATATAAATGTAACTACTAAAAAATTGCCAAAAAGCTGTGTTTAAAATTTACAACTGTTTTTTTTCTCGAGAAAATTGTACTTTTTCGTAAATTTATTTCTGTATAAAACACAGGTGCTCTTAAAATAATTACAGACTAAAAGGTACGCCCGAAGACGAGCAAATTCTATATTATAGAGTATAGAGAGCAAAATCCATTGACATTAGCACAATATGCAAATGTTTTTTTAAAATACATGAATGAAAGCAACTCGACATTGAATTAATTATTTCTTCGTAGTAACATAAATTTTCTTAATTAAAATAACACGATAATGTTTGCATTCCAATCTTAATTTCGTATTCATGAAATAAATCGATTAATTTACGAAACAACATGCAGTTTAATTTGCAGTATCTTAACATTACACCTGAATATTTTTGTAGGCGTTTGTTTTACCAATAAATAAACACTTTAATCCGTATGAATAATTTACAATCAACGTTTTCAATAAATCTACCAATTTAAACTCTTACACTAACTTGATAAAAATATAACATTCGATAAATTTTTGGGATTCTTTAGTTAGAGATTCATTTGTTAATATAACAGAAACTTGGGTGCTACATGACAAAACTAAAAGCAGGTAACAAGCTGGCGAAATAAAATATTTAAGTGCAGCTGCAGAAGTAACTAGAAGGAACAGAATGAATAATAACATTAGACCAGGTTAGTTCAAAGTTCACTTTATGGAGAGCAACATTAAATAGAGCCAACCAAGGTCGATGTGTCATCTCACAAGAATGAAAGAAAGTGTAATAGTGAAACAAATATGGAAGAGGGGTGTCGACAAAATGAGAAGAAAAAGGAGGTCCAGAAGAACCTGAAATGGGGAGATAGCCAAGATACTTCAGAAAAAGGAGCGAATCTGTAGGCAATGGAAAACGCTAGCGAGGGACAGACGGGGGTGAAGTAATTTCCTATACCTTCACATTACTACATCGTAGGCTAGAAGAGGACTAATCATCTTATTAATTGAAAATCACTCGTCTCGAAACTGATATTGCATTCTGACAGATTTTTAGAAAAAACATTGGTGATTTTTAATTAGGTCGATGACGAAGCGGCGAGTGGCGAAACTAATACGGTTTTTTCCAAGAAGTGATTTGCAAAAAAATTATGAGTGATTTTTTAATAAAGCTTATATACAGTGTGTCCCAGATTATATTTCCAGCATGGGGATCTCGCTTATTGTAAGAGATACAGGTTTGTAATTAGATAAATTATTCTCAAGTGTGAGAAAAGCTACGATCAATTTTTAAAAGTACAAAATGTCTCGTGCTTCAGATGTTATAGCAAAAAATATGAAAAGGTTGAATTTCTTTTTTCTCTCATAATTTTTTTATTTTATTGGTTAGATCAATTTTATTAGTACTTTTTAAAGTTTTTTTTTTAAATGGAGAATGTAACTTTAGTTTTTTTTTTATCACTTACCATTTTTGATATATAGGTACACCTAATTTCGTTTTTTCTTAAGGGCCGCGAAGTTGGCTATGGAATAATGTACTCTTTTTTTTCTCTTTTAAATAAGATATTACTTGCTGTATCTATTTTTATAAATAAGTCACAAAATAAAGAAAAATCGTATTTTCCCATCACTTATCAAGCTATAAGTGACGGGTACAAAACGTTTTATTTTTATTTTGTTACTTATTTATAAAAATAGACATAGCAAGTAATATCTCATTTAAAAGAGAAAAAAAAGAGCACATTATTCTATAGCCAACTTCGCGGCCCTTAACCCGCCATCGGTCGCGTGGGGCGAATGAACGCCCAGCGATATTAAAAATTGTCAATATTTTTTAAATTAATAAATATTAAGATACGCCGCTTCGTCTACCTTCATACATCGATAGGCGCCACTGTTTACGCACAACACCCGTCAGTTCGCACTTTGCGTTTGATGCACAGTGGACATTGGTCACACGAAGAGGCGTCAATTGACCCCACGCGACCGTTTGCGTTAGAAAATAGTTTATGTTTGTGTTTTTGAAAAATGGTTTCTCGACTAGAATTACGTCTATTGAAGTGGTAAGAAGAGGTTAGTGATGAAGAAAAAATAGTTGGGGGTGAAGAAGACGAGGAGGATGGCGGTGATGAAGAAATAACGCAAAATAACTCACATGATACCGAGCATGATACGGAGACAGAAAAAGAGTACATTTCGGAACATGAAGATCTGTCTAGTAGTCAGGAAGACATTCCATTATCACAAATTAATTTAATTTCTGTAAAAAAAATTGTGTGCCCGAGACACAGTAAAATAATTTGTAACAATTGCACTGATAACTACACTCATATGTTAAATTCTCCATAATGACGTCACGATTTGTCGTTATGACAGCAGATAAAAAGGTACCTAACTAAATATCCACTTGCATTTTTGCATGTAACTTTGTTACCATGCAACCGACTTATTTGGTTGTAACTAAGTAAAAGATTTGACGTTTTGTCAGTTACTATTTGAAGGTTATAATTTATTCGTGCAGTTATCGTACCGAATTACACTCGAGCTTTGTTTTTATCCTGGACAAACTTGCTTTTACTAAACTCAAGTTTAGTTGCTATTAGGCAAATCTTGACTCGACAACTGTCTGACAGTTTTGTCTCGTCGATTTTCCTAGCAACCAAACTTTCGTAGCAACGCAACTTTGTCCGGCTATAAAAAAAGCTCTAGTGTAATTACTCCCGATAATTTGTAGTGAATTTTGAAGGCTGATTAGATCTACCTAATTTTTTGATATTTGTTTTTATTGTTTTTGAGTATAACTTTGTTATTTATTTCTATTATTAAAAAGACTTTAGTTTTGTTATTTTGAAGAGTTTTTATGTTATGTTTTTCTAAAGAAAGACCAAAAACAAAAAACATGTTCCTATTTCAGTTATATACATTTTTAAAGACTTTAATAAAGATATTTTTAGTAAGGTTTATGTTTTATTGTTAAGAACAGTCTTTTAGACCAAAGCAACTAAAAATAAACATAAATATTTAAAAAAATTGCAATATTTGGATTGAAGGCGTTGACTGACCCCACGCGACCGACGGCGTTACAAAAATTTAGCGCGACCGATGGCGGGTTAAGAGAAAACGAAATTAGGTGTAATATCTCCAAAATGAAAAGTGATAAAAAAAATCCAAAATAATTGTTACATTCTTCATAACAAAAATACCTTTAGTAGGTGCAAATGAAATTGTTCTAATGATAAAGACAAAAAAGTTATGAGAGAAAAAAGAAATTGGACATTTTCATATTTTTTTGCTATAACATCTGAAGCACGAGTATTTTACTTTTAAAAATTGATTGTGGCTCCTCTCATACTTAGGGATTACTCATCTAATTTAAACAATTTGTATCTCTTGTAACAAGCGAGGTCCCCATGCTTGAAATGTAATGTGGGACACCCTGTATATATATATATATCTTTTTGTTAAATTTTTATTTGTAGGTTTAATGACACTTCAAATGCAGAGGTTATTAGTGTCAGTGGAGTGGAGGGGAAGGGGAATAAGGATAGGGTGGGTAAGGTGTAATTACATAAATAATAATTAAATAATATGACCATATTATTATACGTAACTGCTGATTTAATCTGACAACAAAAAATTATTTCAAGTTTAGTTTTCGCTTTTTAAGTTTCTAACAAGGCCCCAGTATTGTGTGTCGTTATATTATACGTAATGAAATGGCAGCTGCAAGTGTAGCGAACTTCAAATTTCTACTCGACACAGTTGCATCATATCAGGATTATTGTCTTAACTTAAATAAAAAATTTTGATATAGACCAGATATTCGTAATATTTTCAACACAACTCTTACACAAGTGCAACTATGAGACTCGCATGCATATTAATTATATTTATTGCAATAATAACACCTTCGGAAATTGAATTATTAAGCGCAGCGAATGGTTATAGACAAACGAGTTATTGAGGAGAAATTATTTAGGTCCTTAAATGTTAATTATGCACTACCTCTACACAAAAGTGCGGATAGAATTCACTTGAAATCACAATAACCTTCGCACGATGTACAATTATCAGCAAATATGAATAAATTTACACTCATGACACATTGCAGGAAAAAACGTACAGTTTTAAATCAAAACGAGTTTTATATTTGTAATCTATGTGGAATTTCTATTTTTAACGTATATCATGATCATCAAAACCGAAGATTACGAGTGCATAGCGGACGTAGTTAATCATTTAAGAGAGTCAACGTTACTATTATGTCTTCATTTTAAGCAGTTTCACGTTATTTGCAAATAGGCAATTATGGTATTAATTTTATTACAATATCAAATTATTGGGACATCATAAATGGTAGCTTTAGACAGGCTGAAGAAGATTGCGACGTATTTATTTCAGATAATTATAACAACCAATTCTAGCTAATCGAGTTACATGAAAAAAGGGTTAATTATTGTAATTTAAAACAAAACCTGTCACTGCATATTTTATTTTAAATTCATAATCTGTTTGAAAATCACACCAACAACGTTCTAGTTTTTATGCAATTGTAATAGGTTCCTACAATGTAATTAGTACAAGAGAATTTATTTGATATTTTGTTACTTTTTAAGATTTTTTGACTTTATATCATTGACAAAATTGAAAATAAAACTCTTTTAAGCAGATCAACTTTAATTTTTTGTACGTTTTTTTTTCATTAATTTATATTCTGCCAAATCTTTCAATTTAAAAATCAAAATATAATTGTATTTGACATTTAAAACCAATTTTCGAGATATTTTTAAAGCCCACGTTTAATGCTGTTAAATATTGTGTTTGTATCCGTAAATTATCAACAAAACCACAATAACTCGAGAAATATTAGTTTTAGACATAATTGGCCTTTAATAGTTTTTGAACATAACTACATTATCAATAGGAAAATGTAAAAATATATAGGATATTCTATTTATAAAACCTGACTTATTAGTGTTTGAACTTTGAAGTTTGACTAAATGGACCGAGGGATAAGGAACACCCTGTGACCCTGGGTATTATTTTACAAAAACCACTATGACACTATTATCCTTCCAAGTTTCAAAGGAATTTGATCTGACATAGCCAAGTAGTGAAATATGATTTTTAGACTCCTGTGTCTGTCAATATTTTTATAAAAATTTAAATAACTCAAAAACGACTGATTATATATACATAAAACCTTAATAATTTTGAAGGAAAATTAAATTTTACCTCTAAAAATTATAAAATATACTGGGTGTCCTATTTAAAAAAACAAATTGACTTATCGGTTCGCAAAAACAAAACACTTTATAGTGAAACTTTTTTTTGTAAAGTTGTTAAAAGACGAAATATGGTGTTCTGTTACATTTTGTACACACAATAAATCCAAAAATAATTTTAAGAAACCTCTGTTTAGACGTAGGAATGGTAAAACTACACCTTCATTATAAAAAAATGTCAAAAATGCGTACGTAGGCAAAAGATAAAATTATAAGTTTCTTGTTTTTTTCTTTGAATTGTTACAAATTCCCTTTGTCTACCTTCATAGCCTACTTAAAAATCGCGATATCTCGGAAAATATCAAGTTTAGGTGGAAAACAGCCTTCATGTTTTCGAAAGACTGTAAAAAATGAGTTATCGAAGTTTAAAGTTTCTCAAGTTTGACCAAGTGTAAAAACGCCCTGTATAATACTTTAAAAATGTAGGTAGTGCAAAGTGTTAAATAATCTATTGTCAATCTAATCTCCAAGCAAATTTTTAAAGTTTTTAAATGTTGAAAGTACTGTATTTTCATAAAAATGCAATTTTCACGAAAACGGTTGACTTTAGACCCATATAACCTTCAACATTTTTTTAACTAAATTTAAAGAGGAATCCAAAAATGTAAATACACAGGGTGTTCCATAAAAAAAGTATAACTTTGATATACCACTCTTTGTTGGAGCGCCCTGTATGTTTGAAAATATTTTTAAAATGTGGTCCTTATTGACTTATATCTATAATCTAACCGCGACAGAAGTTTAAAAATATGTACCGTTTCGCCATAAAACTCCGGGGCCTCCGTCGTGACTCACCCTGTATATTTTATTTAATTTTGTTACTGATTAATAACTAATTATTTATGAAACAAAAGGTTTTTGTTATTTAACAAACACCTAGAAAAACTTTTACTTACTCCAAAAACGTTATTTAAACATAATTATTTATAATTAAATATTATTATTAGATATTATTATTATTATTATTTAATTAAAACACTAGGTGTTTGAACACTAAAACTGATCTAGAAGTAAGAGTAAGACCAACCATTAGTTTGTATCTGTTAAGTCTTAAATCTAAGTTAGTTAGCTGAAATCAGTCCAGCGACGTGTTTTAGTTGTCTTTGTTATCCTAATTAAATATAGGACGGCAAAAATTATCGCCCAGAGTGGCGAAAGAGCTAGATTGGGCCCTGCATCCAGTAAAACGTTTAGACATAAATCATTTCGAAAACGGTTCCTCTTAAAATTTATTGTAACAAACTACAAAGGCTACTCTGAATTGTTAAAAAATAATGCATCTTTATTCAAAAGAAAACAATTAACTCTTCAGCATGATAATGCTACACCACATGCAACAACAACCATACTCAGATCTTTGGAACATTCCTTAAAAAAAAAATTCAAATCTGTAGCTCATGCCCGAAGTTTCCTAGAGTCTTTGTCTACTCGGCGGCCATATGTTTACAAGAAAGAGATAAAAATTAGCAAAAAAGATGGCGGAGTAATATTAATAATAATAACAATTATGTAGATACTCGATTTGGAAATAAAAATTTTGCCTAAACACTTAAATTTTTCGTTCATATTAAAATAATTAATTACCTATGAGTAGGTACCTTTATTATTTTCTTACACTACAAACAAAACTACACACTTATTGCATGCATAGATAATTTCGTGCACATTGTTTAATTAGGGATGGTATTTGATTTGATAGATGGTAGATTGCAAAATACAGCGCTACAAAATCATTTTAAAACTAACGTTCATTTGCTGTTAGGCTTTCAAGTGCCAGACAAAACTGTCGGTAATTGTTACTGTAATTAATTTTTTAGATGACGGCTTCTGATAGCGAACAACGCTTTGTTCTTTATATTAAACACAAATAAACATCATGTGTGAAGCCTTTACAGTTAGCTCCGCTATAAATTTCATCCTATATTTCACACTGAATTAAATATGCCGTTAACAAAAATTCGTTCTAAGGCTCATGTGTGTAAATTAAGTAATTTACTTTTCTTGATGCGTGTAAATGGTGAGTCAATGACGCCAGTTGGTAGGATTTCCTGATGCATGTTTAATTTTCTTGTCGAAACAACTTTACCGCTAATAAATATCACGATAGTGTTCAGTTTTAATTGTGCAATTTTAGCTTGAGCTTTACCCTCACACAATGTTTTAATTTTATTCAATATTTGCAACTTAACGTGAAAAAATTACCAAAACTGTTTCTAAATTTGTTAATTTTCATTATAATTTGATAAGCAATCAGGTTCGTTGCTAGACCCATCGTTGATATCTCCATGTTCATTAATTAAAAACGTCAATATTTGCAGTTTTTTGCAACTTGTCGTGCAGGTAATTGATAAATCTATCAGAAATCTATTGTTTTTAATAACTTTTACAAATATTGTTCTGTTATTATACCTAAGCCAAAACATTTTTTACGAAAGAATAAATTTCGGGTTTTTTTCTGTTCTCAGACGTTGAGATCCCCACCCTATTTATTATTATTCATTTAAATTTGGCCATTAATATTTACTAATATTGGTTATCAGTCTAAAATCAACAAAAATTAAACAAAATAGAAATTATTTCTCGCCATAATTTTTATTTACTTATTTATTGTAATCCCTTTATGTAATTTAAATGGTAAAAAATTGTTCCAAGAATGTGTTAACAAATCGCAAGGTCTATTCAGGCAAAAAAGTAAAACCATTATCTTTTTAGATGAAAAAGACAGTTAGCTATGGCTTTAATAACTAAATTAATAATAATACTTTATTATGATGAGGTTATCCGTTGCGATTAATTACAGCATAAATTACATAAATAATACAAAATTATCATATTAATAATAACGTACTCCAAGGTTGTTTATAAAACCGATGTAGTAATAACAAAACACAACTTTTAAGAAAAACAAAACTTAAAATGAACTTGAAACTGTAATTATATCTTTATTTGAAAAGCAAAAGAGAAGCAAATCGTAGTAACAAGCAACAAGTTTTTCTAGATAATTGCGATATTAATAATATTTAACATATATACAGGGTGATCCACATAGAAGGGCCACTATTGGTATCTTGTAAACGGTAAGAGCTACAAAGAAGTTTAAATTAGACAAATTGTTCCACTTTCCGAGACCTATTCTGTGATGCTTTAATGTTTCAAAAAAGTCCCATTGCAAGCTAGATAATCAACGAAAATCAAAATGGGCAATATCTTAAATCGGTAATAACTTGGTTATTTCTAAATGATGCAAAAATATTTTTGAAGTAACAGTTGTAGATTATTTACGCACTGTAAAAAGAAAACATTCATTTGTTTCAACGTTGTTTAAATTCTTGGATAATAATAATAATAATAATAGGCTTTATTTAGTTATAAAAGAAACTATTTATACATCAATCTTTACAACTAGTACTTCAAATTAAAATTGCAGTTTTACATGGGTCTTGCAACCTTCTTTAAACGCATGCAGATTAACAGAATATTTTAATTCGTTTGGTAATTGATTAAATAATTTTAGCCCTTTGTAATAGAGCGAGTTCTGTGTACTACTTTTTTTACATTTAGGCAGTCTAAAATGTTCTCTTTGTCTTGTTTCATAATCATGCTGTTCTTTGTTGTATATCAGATATTTACTCATTTATCCTGGCATCATATTGTTTATACATTTATATATTAGAACCAAAACGTTATACACTGTATTTTGCCATATATTAAGGAACCCCAACTTATTATGCATATATTCAATTTTAGTTAATTTAGAACACTGTAATATGATACGCAAAGCTCTGTTTTGCTGCTTTTGTAATTTTTTCAGATCCCCCTCATTACTTAGAAATATTATGCTACTGCAATAATTAAAGTAGGGTTCTATTATTGTATGATAGACCAATATCCTAGCTTCAAAGTTTAATTTATTCGATATTCTCCCAAAATAACTAATTTTTGCACCAACCTTTTTTACAATATAATCTATGTTCTTTTTAAATTTTAAATGATTATCTATAATTACGCCAAGGTATTTAAACTCTTCAACTATCTCTACCTTATTATTATCTATAAATACGTTAACATTTGACATATTACTGAATTGTGTACTACCTATTACCATGCATTTTGTTTTAGATACATTCAACTCCAGTTTATTAGCTTTAAACCAATCTGTTACTTTAATTAAATCTTCGTTTATGACATTAACTGTTGTTTGTAAATCTTCACCTGATACCGAAATTAACGTATCATCTGCAAATAAATGCATGTCACACGATTTAACTGTCTGCGTAATGTCATTTATGTAAATATTGAATAAAACTGGACCTAAAACTAATCCTTGTGGTACACCTAACTCGTTAATAATTGCCTTTGATTCTACTTTTCCCACCCTGGTTTTTTGAAATCTGTTTGATAAATAACTTTCAAACCATTTTAGTTCATTCCCGTGGATTCCGTACATTTGTAATTTTTGCAAAAGTCTTTTTCTACAGATGGTTTCAAATGCTCGTTTCAGATCGACAAAAACTGCCAAAATTATTTTATCGTTTTCAATTTCATCTCTCCAATTTGTTAAAACTAAATTCAATGCTGTTTCGCATGAATGCTTATGTCTAAATCCTGATTGAGAATCTGATATAGTTTTGTTACTGTTAAGAAATTCTACGAGTTGTTGTTTAACTATAATTTCTAATATTTGTTCTATTTTAGGTAACATATTTATAGGTCTAAACTCACCGCATTTTTTAGTGTTAATAATTTTTGGAATAGGAATAACCGTATTAATTTTCCAAATTTCTGGTACTACCCCGTACTGTAATGATTCATTTATAATGTTAACTAATGTTTGCCCGATTACTGGTAAGGCATCCCTTATTGTACTAAGTGAAATATTATCTGTACTACTTGAATTTTTGATAGTATTCACTATTTTGTAGATAAATTACAAACTCGCATGTTTTAAAATGGAAACCATAGTTGGCTATGACCTCATGAATAGCTTTTTTGTGCTGTTTTTAACATATAAAATGCAATGTATTTATTTTGATATTTAGGCTCAAAATAAATAAAATTCATCCCTATGAAGCTGTAGAGCAGCGATTCTTAACCGGGGGGGCGCGGCCCCCTCCCTAGGGAGCCGCGACAGATTTTAAAGGGGCCGCAAAAAAATTATAAAACATTTTTACTTTTTAAAATATTGAAATCTTAAAAAAAAACTTGCTCCTTATTTTACTCGAAACATCGGGGAGATATCTACTTAAATAAATTGTAATATTTTTGTTACTACAAACTACGGGGCCGCGAAAATATTTTAGGATATTTAGGGGGCCGCGACTACTAAAAGGTTGAGAACCACTGCTGTAGAGTGCCATGAATTTAAACTATATTGAAACAAATGAATGTTTCCATCTGGCTGAAACTACAACTTTTTTGCCAAAAATATTTTTCTACCATCAAGTATAAGCGAGTTATTAACTATTTAAAAAAATGCCCATTTTGATTTTGTTTAATATCTAGCGTACCATAAATTTTTTTTAAAACATTAAAGCATCACTGAATAGGTCTCAGAAAGGGAGACAATTTGTCTAATTTAAACTTCTTTGAAGCTCTAACTGTTTACGAGATCCCAATAGTGGCTCCTCTATGTGGACCACCCTGTGTATTTGATATTTATATAATAATATTTTAAATAGGGCTGATGATCAACCCGAGATGTTCAAACGAAATTAACATCTGCCTAATAAATTTATTAAGCTTTAATCAATTACTATTGTCAATACAACCGTAATTGCCCGTTACGTAAATCTATTAAACACAAAAGAAATAAAATTATCCAGTAAAGTTTGACTATCGCCTGCAATTTTGGCTTAACCACAATACCTACTGTAACGAGAAATGTAAAAAAATCATCATCATTAATAAATGAAAGCGACAAATGTTTTCAAACAACTAGTAGTTGGTAACGCAAAAAACTCATACTACCAAAAATGGAAACTGCAAGTGCTATTTAGATAGTGTCTGCAATTTATAAAACTGTACACAGAAAACGAGTCTATAATTATATTGAATGGACTTACAAATGGGCAAATGTCCCTAGTAGCCAACTGCTAGACAACTTAATAGACATACAAACTAATTACATCATTTGTAATCATAATCTGATCTGTGAACTTATTTAAAATAAGTACTGAATTACCGTGACAAATCGCTCTGGTCCTTTGTGCAAATGACAATATTAACATAAGCGCAGAAGTAGGCTGTACAAGGTTTCAGTAATTTAATACGACTTATATTAATATGAACATTAAAAACAACATAAAATGAGACGCCTGTTTCGTATAATCAAGTTCGAAGAAAGATCGATTTTAATTTATAGTGTAGACTAGACCGGGGCTTTTTAAGGCTCGTTTATATTAGAGACTCAAGAAAGCAAAGCTGGCAAAAATTTTACGAGACCTATCAGTTTCAGGCAATAATTCATTGCGATTCCAAGTAAAACACCAACGGCTATTGAATTTTTAGCCACATCGTTCTCAAAAATGCATTTTATTACAGGTAAAATTTGTTCTTGGAGCCGTTTACAAGCGATTTAGAAGAACTGGATGGTTATGGCTTACCTTCAAATTTCTGGATCGATTATTATCTGAAGTTGCCTTGTGATTATGTTGACGCCTGGAACAACAAAATAGATGTTAAAATACGATAGCAAACTATAGTTTCGCAGATTGTTGAAATTGTATGTATTTATTTTTAAGTTCAAATAAAATCCTTCGATGCATAGCATATTTTCTGTTGTTTTGGTCCATACCTTAATTTCTTCTCCAAAGAAGCCCAGGCAAAATTTTAACAACATAATTATTTGATTTGCCGCATGAACATGTAAAGAGATTTCAGTTTTTTTATTTTATTCGATTTCAGTTGACTCCATAACAAATGAAACTGGGACAATGCTATGATACAGAATACAAATTCTGCAACAATAGTTTTATAACAATCGCAAAAAATATTATATATAAATATAAATGCAAAGTTCGAGGTTAGTAACTTTTAAACCGTAATAAATTAAAGGTTGGTTTATTAGGAAAAGATTTAAATGAGATTCAGCATGCTTTTATAGTTAAAAAAAATCTATGGTACACTGCAGATGGTGAAATAAAATTAGATGTTATTTGAAATCCCAGGTATCTCCCTTTCAGTTGTTTAATAAATGAAACTCTTAAGAAAACAGCTTAAGATATTTTATTAGAGACAATTGTTTACTTGATTGATAAAGTTGGTTTCTCCTGTTTTTGATTATAGGTTAAATAAACGAAAAAGTTTCTGGTTTTTAAACAGGTTTATTACGTTGCAATTTTTAAAAAGATCCTACATGTTTCGCAGATGTAATTTTATCTGCATCCTCAGGGCTAAAATTAATTTTTTTGTTATTTTTTCAAGTTTTTTCTTTACATATTTTGTTTATAAAAATTTATCACCTAGTTTATTAAAATTAGTATTAATAGTACTTACATATTTCTAAAATTGTTGAAAATTGTTGAAATATTGTTGAAAAATGTTGAATAAGTTAAAATACCATGTTGAAATTGTGAAAAATTGAAATATCAGTTGATTTTTTTAAAAACGTTGAGAAGTAAACTTGAAATTATTCTTATATTGTATTACGAAGATTAGCTTAGGTATTCTTAATTTTAAAACATATTAAAAATTGTTCTTTCATTTAACAGTACATTTTAACGTGTTTGTGCCGTCATTCTGTGTTTTGTTAAAAAGTATCGTCCAAAATTTAGTTAAGAACAATTTTTAATATGTTTTAAAACTAAGAATACCTAAGCTAATCTTCGTAATACAATATAAGAATAATTTCAAGTTTACTTCTCAACGTTTTTAAAAAAATCAACTGATATTTCAATTTTTCACAATTTCAACATGGTATTTTAATTTATTCAACATTTTTCAACAATATTTCAACAATTTTCAACAATTTTAGAAATATGTAAGTACTATTAATACTAATTTTAATAAACTAGGTGATAAATTTTTATAAACTAAATATGTAAAGAAAAAACTTGAAAAAATAACAAAAAAATTAATTTTAGCCCTGAGGATGCAGATAAAATTACATCTGCGAAACATGTAGGATCTTTTTAAAAATTGCAACGTAATAAACCTGTTTAAAAACCAGAAACTTTTTCGTTTATTTAACCAAATTGTTTACTTGTTTAAGATTTGCTTAGGTTTCAAGGTGTGAAAAAGTAGATTTTTTTAAACTGAAAATCATGGTTGGTTATGACACAAAAAATTGTTGAGTAGGTACTCTTGTCAAAAATATATTGTGCATTAAATTTATTTAAATATTTGGTGCCTGAAAAAAACAGAACTAATAACCGGTTAAACTAAAACTTAAACAAAATAGAACAAAATTTGGTACTGTAATTTTATAAAAATACTTCTACAGCGTCATTCAAAAAGTAAGAGTAAAGTGCCCTTACCTTAACAGATACAAAAAAATGTATGGGAAAGCGTTATTTAGAACCCAAAAATAAGGCCAAATTTAAATTTTGACGGCCAAATTCAAAAAGTCTGCAACAACTGGAAATGTTTTTTATTATCAATTTTTCAGAAAATGTTAATCTGAATAAAAGGTGTTGCATGGTCTAAAACTAATTTTAAGATAAAAAAAAGTTCTATAAAAAGTCATAAGACACTAGATTTTAGCGATTTTTGAAATATTCGCAAGAGTAAAGTAAAATTTCTTAATAAATAAAAATTGTAATTTGACCGTCGAAATTTAAATCTAGCCTTATTTTTCCCATAATTTTTTTTTGTATCTCTTAAAATAAGAGCACTTTACTCTAGCGAATATTTCAAAAATCGCTAAAATTTAGTGTCCTATGACTTTTTGTAGAACTTTTTTTATCTTAAAATTAGTTTTAGACCATGCACCAACTTTTATCACAAATAAAATTTTCTGCGAAATAAAAAATAAAAAACTTTTCCATTTGTTGCAGACTTTTTGAAGGGCGTATAGTAAAAAGTAATGCAATCAGAACAGTCGATTCGAATTAAAAGAATTTTTTGTTTATTTAAATAAACTTTAGATTATTGAAAGTAATCAATTTTATCGTTAAAAATGTGAAAAATGCATGAATTTAAGAAATTTAATGTTACAAACTGTATGAAGTTGAATTAATTTACTGAATAGTGAATAAAATCTATTAAAAATCAACTTTTTATTGTTTGTTTTATTTACAGAAAGTTTAACAAATTAATATTTATTTGAAATAAAACTTTTAAGTAAGAAAGTAAATTAAATTATGGTTTACAATTTATTTACATAGGTATAAATAACGATCAATGTCTATTCGGATAATGTACTTGTTGAAATTATAACAGCAATTTTTGTGTCATAGCTCTTCAGTTTTGCAGAGGTTTTTTAAAATTTATAGACCAAACATCAAAATGTACTATACACTCTAAATCATTTATAAAGGCGTAACAAAAACTTTTTTAAATATTGTCCACAGTTTTAAATTTAAAAAAATGCAACTTTGTCATTTACCTCAGTATGTAAGCAATATTCAAACAAAAGAATGACGACATCCATGCGTTAAACGACTTTTTTTAAATCAGAAAACTGAAACGGTGGTATGTTAGATTAAAAATATTGATCGATTTTGGATTTTCGTTCATATCTAGTCGGAAAAAAAATATTAAAGAATGTCTGAATTTCTCTATGTGATAGATAAGTCTTGTATTATTCAAGCGAATTTGTACCTAATACAGCTTAAAAGTAACTAATAGTGGGCATCAAGTTTCAAACACATAGTACACAGAAACTCTTGCAGATGTTGCAAAATTTTGAAGATGCTAATGATTTACACAATCATCCTACCATTACAAATTTGGTGTGGATTCTTGAAGGAATTGATACAAATCGCTGTGTCCTGCTGATTTGGACACACTGAAACATGTTCTGACCATTTCCGTAGCACCAAACTTGTAACATGAAATTAATGATTCTGTCAATTTCCATGAGTAAACTTCGGCACCAATACCGTTAATATTAATGGTGGTAACACAACTCCTAGATCTAATAAATTATGAGTAATAAATGTTGGAACTGTTCGCAACGTTTCCGGATTACTATTTTTGCAACTTCCACCTGTGATATCTTTTAAGGTCAAAGTGTTGTAAACCAAAGAACCACCTTACATAAAAAGGACGTCTGGTAATGACGAACGCCATTCTAGTTATGCTATCATCTAAAAATACTCTTTATTATGATTTCCTGCAGTGCCTTTTTTGTTGCATTTGAAGGACGACGTGTCATCAATATTAACGCGATAAATACGAGAGAATTATGCCAGTTTTTCAGATATTCAAACAAATTACACGCAATACTGTGTAAATTAATTATTAGGGTCAGAAGAACTATTCACATTAAAGTCAACCTACACGAATAGTTTGATATAATTTAACGTATTCAGTTCTGCAATTAGTTGGGAATAATTAATTTGAATTGAAGTTTTATTTTTATTACATGCAATGATATACAAATTATAAATTGTATTTAAAACTAACGAAGTTGAAAATGTTTGCTTGCTTATTGATTGGTAGTTTCTTGATATACAGGGTTACAACTTTAACTGGAATAAATTCTGTAACTTGGGAATACAGTATATCGGTAAAACCTGCGAAAACACATCGATTTTAGTTTTTCGCCGGATACATTTCAGCAGTATTGCTTTTGGGATATCTTCATCCAGAGGGGTGCAACAACCCCTAATAATTTTTTTTTAAATGTAAGGATATGTCGAGTGGCATATCGTTGGAAAGCTCATTTAGAGAGGAATACAATGCACATATTATTTTCGAAAAATTCCAAGAGGTTAGGTGTTAACAAAATAAAGACAGGTTTAAAATTTAACGGTATATAATGTAAAGGTTGTTAACAATGTGCACAATTTCAATCTGTAAGCGTTCATTTGTGCATTTCTTATCACAGTTAAACAACTTTTTGTCGTAACTTTTTGTTGCGCCCTTTTAGCAGTTGAAAATCTTGCCTCTCTATAACATTTAAAATTTATATTTTTATTTTGTTAACACCTAACCTCTTAGAATTTTTAGAAAATAAGATATGCATTGTATTCCTTTCTAAATGAGCTTTCCAACGATATGCCACTCGACATATCCTTACATTTAAAAAAAAATTATTAGGGGTTGTTGCACCCCTCTGGATGAAGATATCCCAAAAGCAATACTGCTGAAATGTATCCGGCGAAAAACTAAAATCGACGTGTTTTCGCAGGTTTTACCGATATACTGTATTCCCAAGTTACAGAATTTATTCCAGTTAAAGTTTGCACCCTGTATATGCAGATTAGGGTTTCTTTCCCGGGAACCCGGGATCCCGGTCCATTTTAAGCTATTTTATATTTCCCGGGAAATGCTTTTTGTCCCGGGAATTCCCGGGATTTTAAAAAAGTGTTGTTTTCGTTTATTTTGTGCTAAGATCTTTGTAATTCTATTATAACTTCAGAATGTTATGCTTAAAATGTCTTTACTAACAGTAAATTATGGAAAAACTTCAAAATAATTTTTCTCTTTTAGTATGGCGCAAAGAAGCCCGGTCTCCATTACAAAGTTAATATCTTCAAAATACTTTTACAGTTTTATTTTTGTGTACCCTGATAATTCAAAGCAAAATAGCTTATAAATGAAATTTTATTGATAATAACGAAGTTTCTTTGCCTAGATGCGCTCAAGACAATTCACCTACATTAATAGAGACAGAGAGCATTTTATGCAGCAGGACTTTTTGTTAATAAATTAAGAAAAAGATTAATTGACTGAAGCACAGATCACGTTCGTTTTCTTAAATCACATTACAAAAATTCATTGTAAAAATTATATTATTGTATTCATAAATATGAAATTGCAATAGAAAGGTTATAATTCCCAAATGTATGTTTCTCTCACCAATATTATTGAATTATTTGTAATAATCATAGAGCAAAATGTATTACATATATGAGTTGGAGTTGTTTTTAAGTAATAAACCGCTCCCTTAATTTTTTGGGTTATTTATTTAAAAATTATGACATAATTTATTACATCCCGGGATCCCGGGAAATCCCGGGACAAAAGCCGATTTCTTCCCGGAATCCCGGGACAAGCAAAATGGTCAAATATGAGAAACCCTAATGCAGATACACTTTAAAGTTGTTCAATACAAATAAAGTTCACAGCAAAATCGTTTGTTTTTGTAAATAATTGGTATTAAAAATAATTAAGTTACATTTTTAAACAATTCAATGTTACGCGTCATTTTGACACATGTCAGTTATGTTTATTAAACGTCATTTTGACAGTTATGTAAGTTCCATTTATTACCCGTCATAGTGACGGTTGTCACATTTATAAAATGTCAAGTTGAATGTTACGTCAGTTTATTCTATTAACGTCATGTTAACGCTTCTGTCAATATGATTTGTTAAACGTCATTTTGACAATTATGACAATTTATCTTAAAATGTCAATTTGCGAGTTATGTCAGCATAATTTATTAAACATGAATTTATTAGTTATGTCAGTTTAATTTATTAAACATCATTTGACAGCTGTCAACTTAACAGTTACGTCAGTTTATGTTTTGACGTCATGTTAACGATTAATTAAATAACGTTAATTTGACGTTGATGACAGTTTACTTTATTAACTGTCAATTTGACTGTTACGTTAGTTTATTTGTGGTTTATTTAAATAAATGTAATTTTTCCCGTTATGTCAGTTTAATACAGTAAACGTCATTTTGACGGTTGTGAAATTAGTTTATCAATGCCAATAACCGAGATGTCAATTTACTATTACGTCACTCACGGTGACGCCCACTTTAATTTACTAACGTCATGTTGACGGTTAAGTCAGATTGATAAAGTACGGTATTTTGACAGTTATGACAGTTTTTTTAAATTAATTTTCCATTCGACTGTTACGTCCATTTAACGTCTATTTGACAGTTACGTCACTTCAATTACGACTGCGTTACATTAATTTATTAAACGCCACTTTTATAGTATACCTATGTACATTACATAACAAGAGTTGTACGATAGTATATTGTACAACTAGTGCTGAAAGTTGAATATTTCACACGAGTATGACAGTTGAGCCACTCGCCTGATATACTCAGTCATGCGAGTGTGAAATATTCTTTCAGCACGTGTTGTACACTATGCTTTTCCGACGACCAGTTAGACAAATAATCATTAATTCTGCAAAAAAGTTGTGAAAATAACATTTTTTTGACGTTGGTGACACTTGACACTTGTGAGGTTAGATTTGCTTGACAGCGCGTTTAGCGTGTGTAAAGTAGCGGAAATTGTGTGCAAAGTGCAGGAAATTGTGTGCAAAGTGCATTTTGCACACAATTTCCAGTGTCATGCGCAATTTGTCATTTTCAGTTGTAGTAAGTCGTGCGAAATTACTCGCTTTACATAGTGGTCGTCGGAAAAGCATATTACGCACGAGTGGAAAAGTTGTACACGGAGCCGCGTAGCGGCGAGTGCGTATTTGCTTAACAACTCGTGTTCTGTAGTATACTTTTCCTACGATCACATAATACATACGAGCTTATCGGTTCTTTGGCTAATAGTAAACACATTTGCACGTACGCTGTCAAGTTTGACGCAAGTCTACTTTGAAACTTCTATAAAAGTGTGCTTTTTGCTTACCGTGCGTAAGAACCCACTCAGTATGCATGCAGGATGGGTTTAACGAGGCCGTTCTTTGATAATTTTTTAAAAACTGTGCTTTTTGCTTACCGTAAAAAAAAGTTAATTTAGTTTTATTTAATCTAAAATGAATATTATGTATTTCAGTCATTTATTAGACATACCTATGTTTAGATAAACATATTGGGCATTGGGCATTTTTGAATAATTGTAAATAAATCAAACTTGTTTGAATTTTATTACAGTATATACATATATTGACAATAAATTCTCCTAGCCGTTGTCATAGACGTTGTTATTTTTAACTTTTTATTACGACCTTAAACTTCTACAGCGTTTTCATAATAAACTTTGAATGTTGCATTAAACTAAGAAAAAAAACACTTCAACCTAAAGTGAAATATAACTATGTAACAATTACAATTTAAAGATACAAGCGTTGTAAAAACCGTGATGTGTTTATTTATTTATTCGCAGCGTTTTGTTCTGAATTATGACGTGGAACTCTCAAGAATTTTGACGGTGGGAATTCGAGCTAAGCGATATCTCAATCGAATTTGAATATACAAAATCGTGACAAATTGTTACAGCAATTTAGGCGGTTATGTGGTTACACATACGTTTTGTTATTTTAATATTGTATTGGTATAACAGTAAACACACAAAACAATTTAGAAGAAAACGAATTATAATCGCATTTCGTAATTTTTTTACGAAACACCTTGACTCCTTGACTTCTCTAGTCTCATTGCCCTTATTTGGTTTTTTAAATTAATTTGTTGACGAGATAACGTAGAAGGACACCAACAGTGTCGATTGGATTGAGCTATAAACTACCAAAAAACCTACGAGAGTGTTATACAGGGTGCGCCATTAGTGCGATAAAGTCCATTATTGCCCTTAATGTCAACTTAATAAAAAAAAGTTTTTAATGAAACTTATAGTATTTCTACACGTGCATGTTTTAAAATTAGTTTCAAGTATACAGGGGGTTTCATAAAAGTGGGGCGTCACTAAAGGTTTTTTTTTTTAATTGAACACCCAGTATATTTTTGCATAATCGAATTCAGCAAGAAAATCTCCATATGACAGTATTTTGTTTTTTTCATTTTTTTGCGACGTTGCCAATTTATCTTAAAAAATCTTTGAATTTCCAGAAAAACAGGGTATAATACTTGTCAAGAGCACAACGTTATGAATAATAATTGGCAAATGATATTTTGCACATACAAAGTCAAAAGGTGTAGTCACAGTCTAAATACATCAAAATTAATTTATATTATACAGGGTGTTTCTTATAGATGTGCCAACTTCCCAATTTTCAAACATCAATAACTTTATTTTTTCAAATGGAACACCCTTTATATTATTACGTCATTTTTTTGCATTTTTGTTTTTCTTCAACTTTTCTTAATACTTACCTATACATAAAATGAATATTTTCTGAGATATTTACATTTTACTTATTCTTATAAGCGTTGTGTAGGAATTTCCTAGTTTTCTCGGAGTAGGCCCCGACTTTGACAATAGAAACAGTAATTTCTGTAGTAACAAATGTCAGAGTTAATTGCTGTCAATTGTTAAAACATAAATAAATGAGTATAACATATTTAATAGGAATTTTCCAAAAAAAGAATTGATTGATGCGGTCTATGTTCAGGGTGGCGTATTTTCGATGCCCATACAGGGGGGGTATCTCGGTTATTATCAGAGATAGAAAAAAACTAAGTACGTAGTCTCGATTTCTTTTTTCGAGAGGAATTTATTGTCGTAAACAGATTTTTGATCTTTTTTAATTTTCGAAATATAGTTTTTTTTTAAATCTCTGATAATTACCGAAATACCCCCCCTGTATGGGCATCGAAAGTACGCCACCCTGAACATAGACCGTATCAATGAATTCTTTTTTGGAAAATTCATATTGCATATGTTATACTCATTTATTTATGTTTTAACAATTGACAGCAATTAACTCTGACATTTGTTACTACAGAAATTATTGTTTCTATTGTCAAAGTCGGGGCCTACTCCGAGAAAACTAGGAAATTCCTACACAACGCTTATAAGAATAAGTAAAATGTAAATATCTCAGAAAATATTAATTTTAGGTATAGGTAAGTATTAAGAAAAGTTGAAGAAAAACAAAAATGCAACAAAATGACGTAATAATATACAGGGTGTTCCATTTGAAAAAATAAAGTTATTGATGTTTGAAAATTGGGAAGTTGGCACATCTATAAGAAACCCCCTGTATAATATAAATTAATTTTGATGTATTTCGACTATGACTACACCTTTTGACTTTGTATGTACAAAATATCATATGCCAATTATTATTCATAAGGTTGTGCTCTTGACAAGTATTGTACCCTGTTTTTCTGGAAATTCAAAGATTTTTTAAGATAAATTGGCAACGTCGCAAAAAAATGAAAAAAACAAAATACTGTCATATGGAGATTTTCTTGCTGAATTCGATTATGCAAAAATATACTGGGTGTTCAATTTAAAAAAAATACCTTTAGTGACGCCCCACTTTTATGAAACCCCCTGTATACTTGAAACTAATTTTAAAACATGCACGTGTAGAAATACTATAAGTTTCATTAAAAACTTTTTTTTATTAAGTTGACATTAAGGGCAATAATGGACTTTATCGCACTAATGGCGCACCCTGTATATACCAAATGTATTTAATTAACAACTAGCCAATATTACCAAAATTCTTTAACGAACTAAGCGTATACAATTAATTTAACCTATTTAATCACAAATTCATGAAATATTTACACGCGATGTATAAAATCTTGAGATAAAGCGCTCCCAAATGGCTAATAAAACTCACCATTGACGACTTGAATTCACAAAGTTATTATTTGTATTTGTATAAATTATACTGATATGGTAATTTTAATGCTAAGGCAAAAATATTTTGGATAAGTTCACATTTATTTGAATTATTAAAAAAATCTGTAAAGTATAGGCTGATTCGAATTAAATTATTTTGATCATATCCGACATCGTTAAATTTTGTAATATGAAAACCGATTTTAGATACAAGCAACGATTTTTCAGAAAATTAAATAACTTAATTTATAGTTTTTTGACCTACATTTATTATTACTTACAAACTCGAACGTATGAATTTAGTATTGTTTTAAACTTTTTTGTAGATTTCTGCTCGTTAATCCGTATAGGAAAGTTAATGTTTGGTACCTACCAATAGAAAAATAAAATTATGACGCATCCTATGCTATGGTACTACTATTAACCATTATGATAAATTACATATTTTTTAAATGATGATTTTTAAATTTGAAAGGCAATTTTTAATGTCACAATGTAAAAATGTTTTTTAAATTTACCAAAATAAATAATAACTCCAATAAAGAAATAGTTTACATGGTTAAAACTTTTTACAGTGGCCATAGTTTGCAGAGAGTGTGAGATTTGTTTGTTGTCCAATTTAACAGGCAATATACCTGCTGCAAATACAATTCAATATTTCTTATTTTATTTACATGTATTTAGTATCTATAGATATAATGACCAAATACCTAAAAATCTTCGTGTTTGTATGTGGACACCCTTTTATTTTTCTTTCAGGGTTCTCGTTTTTCGAGGGCCATTATGGAGAACTCGTAAACGGTAAGAATTGCGACTTCGGTTAAATTAGGGCAAATAATTGAAAAAGTATTTACAGAAATGAAATTCGACATCAAATGAAAAAGTTGAGGCAAAAAACAAAAATCCATATTTTTTACTTTTTACCCTGTATCTCAAAAATTAAAAAAGCTAGATAAGTTCTGTTTATCTCAAATTATTGAGCATCTGAATATACAAATTTGCCCTAATTTAACCGAAGTCGTAACTCTTACTGTTTACCAGATCCCCATAGAGGCCCTCGAAAATCGAGAACCCTGTTATTACACAAATTTTTAAATGCTGTTTAGTTTTCGTAATGGAAATAATTTTTCGGTATAATGCTATAATTGACTTTTTTTGCTAAGTCGTTTGGCTATTATTTTTTTGACTTTAACTTTCTTACTTCCTATCTGCGACATATTTGATTTCCACATATTAGCAACAACTTTCGCTGCTTTCAAAAATGTATCAATTGAGTATGTAGCTTACATAAATTGGAAAGGTTGCAAAAAAACAGTTTTGATACAATTAAGATACCCTTGGAAAAAAATAAAAATCTAAATAAATTTCATTAAAAACACATTTTCTTGAAGGATTTCTCAATTTCAAATATAGCTTATTTACTCGTATATTAATCAATAAATCAATTAAAGCTTAAATATTAAACAATGTATCAAAAATTACCTAACTTCGTGAAAATACTACACTATTTGTAATTTTTATAACTTACTGATTTAAAAGGTTTGTAAAACGTATTGAATTTGTAAATGAAACGTTATTTAAAGGCTTTAACTCTTAAGAAAACCTCGGCTAGAACGTATTTCTTGCAGTTACATTGATACCTAGGTCAAAAAATGTGGATAAAAGTATTTAAGATTATAGTTTTGATTTAAGTCCAATGTAGTTTAAAGCAATATATTGAATTAAGTTGTATTTTTTCGGAATTTGTAAATAATCTAACGCTAAATGTTTATTTTTTTTACAAATTACATACATTTTATTATATTGCCTTTTATTTGCCAAATAAAATAAAATTTTATTACAAAAAGTTGAAAAAATTACACCTAACTTTGTAAAAATTAAATTTGAGTTAGTAGAAATAGAAAATAAGAAAATGTATGTAAAAGATAAAAATTAAATAAATATTGAAGTTGTGGATTAGATTATTATGCGCAACATAAAAATTTGGGATAGAGTTGTACTAAATTTAAAAGAAAAATTAAAGAAAGGGTTATAACCACAAAAGCAATTATTAACTTTTCAGATTTTCTTAGTTTTCATGAAAAAGTTTGCTAAGATCTAAAATCTGTTTCGATATTATTAATAAGCTTGAAATTTAGCAGCTTTCCCAAATTTAAACCAATGCTTTATCTCTGCTAATAAACGAGATCCCAACCGAATTCTAATAGGCACGCATTTAACAATTGAAAGTAGGTACCTACTCTTTTAACTTTGCACTTGCAACATTGCATCTTTAAATGACTAAAATGACGATTTTTCGAAAACTTTCAGGCATATAATAATTAATAAACACACAATGTTTTATCAAAGTCGCTTAAACAGTTGAAGTACATTCGGTTCGAAACAAAAACCGACCGTTCCGTACAGCGCTTACTGTTATCTAATTACATATACAGTTCCCCAGTTTTACATGTAATATGACAAGCAAACTGCTGTAAATACACAAATATTTTGACCAGATGGTATTGATTATAACGTAACTGCAAACGGCGTTTTTAAATTATGTCTTCATTAAATACGGTTAACTTCACAAAATCAGCATGCAATGTATAAAGAAATTCGATGGAAATAATAACAGGCAAACACAAAACGTTTTTTGAAAGCGTAGGCTTGCTCGGAACATATTATTAGTATAACGATATTAAGACGAAACTGGTTATAGCGTGGAGGTAAAAACAGCGGAAGTTAATGAACGAACGACAAAACAAGCGCATTGGCAAAAAAAAATGGTTAGATGAACATCAATCAATGGGCATCGATTGGGATGTAATTTTACAACTGCAAATTAGAATGTTACGTTGTTAGGTCTATTATAATTAGGATACGCACACCAGTAATTTAAAAATTTATTTAAGACATCAGATATTTAGATGAACAAATACATGTGCAAAATATACGAAACAATTTGTATCTTAGTGGCACCAAAACACATAAATAATTTGATGATAATATATTAATGGTCACTAAATAAAATACGTTCAATGCTGTAATAATTCTCGTAGTACAGCAATGGCGGGCAACCCTCGGTCCGCGGGTCATTTTCGGCCTGCGATAAATTTTTTATCCGGCCCGCTAGACATGAAGAGATGAACTTATAAAACTAAATTAGTTTTATGGCAACTCATGTGGGTGAAGAAATCTTATTCCATTTTCCCACACCATCCAATCATCTAAGCAAATAATAATAGTCAAACTTATGTTAAAAAACAATTAAGATCTACATTTTTTTAAATGACCTGTTCCACGATTGAGGGGGAAAAAAGGTTGGCCACCCATAAGTACAGCATCGTCTATTTTAAAGTATTTGCAATATATTGCAAACCTTATAATTAATCAATTAAAATTGTTGATTTGGGACTCATTTTATTTTTATATTTTTTTAAATACTTGACAACGAAACCACATAGGGTCTTCAAAAACACTACAAAATGTACCGTTTAGTTATTAGACAAATAGATGTTTCTAACATTCCCATAAACTATCCCATTACAACAGTCCCAATTACCATAAATTTAGCTAACATCCAAGAGGCCATTAAAAATTTTGTGTACGAATACGGATGTGCAGTATGTGTCTGTATAGGCGCTACCATGCCATATATCAAATAATTTAGCTCCGTAACACGTTAGGAGCTATTTGAAATTCCACCACAAAAATGTAAACGACATAATATGTGAAGAATCATATTACATTTATAAATTTTACCTAAAATAGCAGTTGTTGTTTAAGAAGGCTTGGAAAGGACAGATTAAATATTTTTTTAAAGTGCAATTTCACCTTGTTTTAAAATTCATTTCTACTTTTCTAAAAAGCATAGTTTCACCTTTTTTTTGAAATTTTAACTCTTAAAATAAAAGCAAATTTTACAATTTTTTTTGTACTTCATATTTAAATTTTCAGTATAATCATTTAAATCCTTAAGTATAAAGACTTTTTTTTACTGACTATTTTAGTCTGAAGAGGGAAATGAAAAGTTAGAATGTAATTTAAGCAAATGTTGTTGTAAATTGACTACGTTATTGATAAATAAAACAAAACAGAATAAAAATAGACTTTGGATTTCATATAGGGTAGCGTTTTCCAAAGTTCATCAAAACCACAAGATTGTACGGGAAAAATAGATTTTTAAGTAATTGGGTAAATTATCACCTTTTAAACATTATTTTACGTGGGCCATTCAAGCTTACGTAGTTGTTAATGTATCGAATCACCAAATCATTTACTGCAAGTTCTATCAAAGCGTTGGACACGCATCTTCCTTAAAACGATTACATGTAAAAATTATTGAAACTTGAGTCGTCCATTCTCTTTAATAAGTGCCATTATCCGCGCATACTACTGCTACCAAGACGTGACATGATATTAAGAAAACAAGGTATTAAAATATTTACTTTCTGTAGGTATTTTACGACATCAATTACCACAACTTGAATTTTGCAACCACTGTTTTATACCGAACAAAGCCACAATTATTGTGTCTAGTTTCAAATTGATGTAATAATTTAAGAAGTCCTGATAGTATCAGTACTTTTTAAAAACAGCAAACATCAAAGATATTAATAATACCCCGCCGTCATTTAATTAAAACATAATCATTAAAATATTTTTCACGTTAATACCCGCAACACTTGTATTTTTTGTTAAACTATAACGATGCATACTTTATGGTATTAATAAAGACTTGCACATAAAATGTTGTACTAATTCTGTTTTATTTTCAAGATAATTGAATATGCTCCGATGAAACGAGTAATTCTGCGCGAATTCTTGTTAGCAAATATGCGTTTAAATGTCTCCATAAAGCGTTTGCGATTAACAGTGTTCATGTAGTGTATAATAACATTTGAACCGTTGCTATTTAGACCTTGTAAATAAAATCATTGTTTCAGTTAAAAATAGGACTGGTACAAGTCAATAATTATTTAAAATGACTTTTTGTTGTACCATTTTTTTGATTAAATAATAAAATTTGAATCAATTTTAAACTGTAAAGAATTGATGCTCATCTTTGTTATGTACCTATTTAGTTAATTGCAAAAACGAGTATATGGTATATAAAAATATTCATTAAATAATTATTTCCTAATTTGACAAAGTTACATTATTCATATTCTTGATTATTTGGAAATGTGCTTTATTTCATCACCATCTATCATCTAGCTCCTGTTGGAGCAAAGGTGCCCTTTAGATGCAGCGGTAGGCTTGGTGCTAGCAAGGTCACTACTCTTGCGCGTCCCCTATTTGATCTTGCACCATTTCGTTTATTAGCACTTTACACCCTTCTATTCCTCGCTATACGTTTAACCTCTTTTCATGTTAGGCCTATTTTAAGGAGTTTTGTCTGAAATGTTCGCTTCCATGAATTTGATGGTCTTCCTCTTTTATCTTCTTTCTGGAATCTTGTAGTTCGTGGCTTGTCTCACTATAATTATGCTGTTTTTTTTAGCGTGTGTCCTATCTAATTTCATGTTCGTCTCTTTATAGCTATTTATATTTTTTCTTCTTTTGTCGTATCTACTCTTTATTAGTCACTTTCTTAGGATTCTGAAACGATTTGGGGACACCTTTTTATAAAAATTAGCAATTGCTGAAATAGTTTTTGCTTTTTTTTCCAGGTCTCCAAACTATAAAGCAGAACACTTTTTTAGGCCATGCCTATTCTTCTACTTATGTCCTCCTTTGCACCTCTACGCGAGTTCACAACACTACCCAGCTAACAAAGGTAATCTCTTCAATTATTTCTTATCATCAATGCGTATTTTTTCTCCTTCGGTTATTTACCAGAAGTTTAGTTTTTCTGGAGTTTATTGTTAGTCCTGCTTTTTTGGCGTTTTTTTGCGTAGCCTGGCTGCTCTTTCTTACATCTGTTGACGACTTGTTGTTATCACGCATACGTAAGTCGTCAGTCAATTCCAGATCCTTTAATTTTTTAAGTTTTTTTTTTAAATTTATGCCTGTTTTTTGTCTTCAGTTCTTCTCATTATTCAGTCCACAACCACTATGAAGAGCATTGGTTACAGGACGCTTCTTTGTCTCATCCCCTTTCTTATTTTTATTTCCTGTGAAAGATGTCCTTCGTGTTTCACCCTCTCTGTACAATCATCATAGAACAGTCTATTTAAATACTTGTATAGTATTCTAATTTGTTTCAGTATTTTTCACATTGTTCTTCTATTTATTGAGTCAAAGGCTTTTTCAAAATATCATATTTCTCATCCATTTCAGTCATCTGTTCTAATATAATTCTTGGAGTAAATATGATCAGTGCAAGCTCTATTAGATTTCAATCCTGCTTAGTTTTCGCAAAGTTTCTCATTGATCGATTCTTTTTAAAATACTTTTGGTCATAAATTTGCTAGTTACACAAAGCAGAGCGGTTGGTCTCCAATTTTCCTTTTTTTGGTAGTTTAATAACTATTCCCTCTTTCCAATTTTTGGGGATTTTTTATTCTGTCCATAATTTATTTAAAATTACATATAATTTTTCTACTGAAATATCCGTGAGTGCTGATGGAATGTAGTCTATAGTCGCTGCGTTATAATTTTTCGAACAGCTTATTGCATGTTTTATTTCTTCTTTTGCTAGTTCCTCTTCAGTAAAATTCATCAATTCTTCCACATTTTGAGTTTTCTCCACGTCTTCCTGTGTCATATCTGCCTGTTCATACATTTCAGAAAAATATTTAACCGAAAGTTTCACTACTTCTTATCTTCAGAATACATTTAGCCTTTCTTTACCCTTAGTTTTGTTGACTTAGAGTATTTTGTGCCTTTTAGTTTTTTTTTGTTTTGTTATTGCAAGTAAAGTCTTTGTGTCTTATTTCGTAATCTCAGTTTATTTACTTTAGATTGACTGCAGGTTTCAAAGTGTGTCGCATATAAACCGTATAATTTTGATGCGTACTAGTACCTTGAGATCTGTCAATTAATTTGCGAGGTAATCGGCTTTAGTAACAAATGTGTCATTTTTTCTCGTTTATCGCAGATAAAGTGTCTATAAAACTTCATTTTGGTTTCCTAGATCCTTAGAAGTTTACTTTAAACGCTCATAATATTGTTCTTCCCTCTTGAATACTAGCCAATATTGATGATCATTATACTTTAAACATGTTTAAAGAACCGCGAAATTCTTTTTTTATTATCACAAATAATTTAGCGCCCTTTATTGTCAAATACATTAAGACATCTGATACATTTACATCACAACGAATTTTGTTTTATATGTCTACCTGAGAAATTTTAAATGTTCGAAGTTTAATATAAATCGTTTTTCACTTTAAGTTTGGAATTAGTTTACTTTCCGCATTCGATAAAAATCGCAGAATTTTAAATATTTTGTGTAAATCTAAAACCACAGTTATTAACATATTATTTATGATAATGAGATTATGCAAAATACGATAAACATCTCAAATCGACCGTACGGACAACTTAATATTGGCTAAGATCAAGGTGTAAGTTTTAATGCGATGCTTTATCAACAAAGAATGTTTATAGCCCATTGGCATTTTTTCGCTAACATAACTAGGTTAGTTAATAAACTGAAGGCTGAATGAAAAAAATGAATAAAATACTAAATTCGTGATCTTTGTTAGCAAAATAACAATGGTAACCGTGGTCTTTAATTTTAAATATACCCTTGTAATTACACCTTAGGCTTTAAGGGGATGACGTCAGCTACGTCCACCTAAAGTGCAGAAATGACTTCGGCAAAGGTTGTAAGCTTTAAGATTGACATGTGCAGCCTTCGTTTTATGTGAATTTACCCACATATGTGTGCAAGGAAACCCAATGCACTTGCCTAACACGATAGGCAATAGTCACAACAACAGGTAATGACGTAATAAACAATAAATTTTACTTCCGCCTAGACAATACTCATAAATACGTCAAACCTAAGGTGTTTGTAATTAATATTTTACATATTTTTAATAAGTCCATTAACTAATTAACATATATTATGTACTTCGTGTGACAATTTGATTAATACACAGTATATTTGACATATTACAAAGTTTCATTAGTATTAAATAAAAATGTAGATGTTGATTAAAACATTGCCACAGTCAAATTGAAAATTAAGTTTTGAAAAACGAAATAAATAAATTTAATTCGTTGATAAAACGTTAACTATTACAGTGATTCATTTATTACTAAGCAGTGGAAACCGAATATGAAAACACTTAACATGAAAAATCAGTTAACATGATATAGGGGAAAGTTGGCAAAATCGTACTGGTCACCTAAATCGTAACCCCTGTATTATTTTACTGTTATTTAAAACTGGCCACTACTAGTGGCAAAATTAGTATTTAAGTTGGTTACTTTTGCTATAGAAACCGCATTTGATGCAAAACTTGCTTGTTTGTGCTTTTCAAATTCAAATTAAAAAATCAGGTAGGTCTGATATAACTTTTTATCAATTTTAAATAAGCAATATAATTTTTAATTTACACTTTCATCTGTATCAATATCAATAAAACTGTACCTACGTAATTTATATTATTTGTACCTTAACAATCATTCTAAAATTTCATAAACGCCGAAGAGTTTCTACGGTTTCTAAAATCGTGCCAGTACGATTTAAGAGTTTAATTGGGTTTGAGTATTGTGTGCGCTTGTAAAATATGATTTAATGCATTGAATGTAAAATATAGGTAGGTACATAAAGTTTGTTAAAGTATATCAGACGAAGGGGTTGCGGAAAATTGCTCGAAAACAAAATTGCTCGAAATAATGAAATAGGTTACTTAAACTGAACATAAGATAACAATATAGTCAGAATCAGCAGTTATGTAGTAGAGTAAACCCGGGCAAAAGTCCACACCGGGGTAAAAGTCCTATTAGGGATAGGAAGGACTGGCGAGTTAAGAGATAATAGGTTTTATTATAGGTAGTTGAGATACAGTATCTGTGATGGACACATATAGTTCTAGCTTGATCGGCAGTTAAACCGCTGCTTAAATGAGCTAAGTGTAAAAATACTTGGCTTGTTATAGTTTTCGATGATCTTTCATTAGGCAGTGATATTTAAAAGTCTCTCACAACGGGCATGCAACTTTTTTTATATAAACACCCTCCATTTTAGCTACACAATCATGTCGCCAAAAGTTTCCTAACTTAAACTAAAGATGCCTGCAAAGAGTAGCGTTCACATAGGGGTGTTATAGTGGCAGCGCCAGCTACTTGTACACTAATGGCGATTCCCATTGCGCATACGCAGGGTTAATCCGTAGATCACTTGTTATGGGGTATTGCAAGAAGCTTGGAGTTTGCAAGGTCTTGCAACGCGGCTTGCAAGGCAATTCCACTACTTTGCTTATGTGAACGCTAGCATTTGATATTCGTATACTTAACTTTGCTTACGCTACATACAATACAATACTTTTCTATGTGAACGCAGCTTAACAGTTTTAAGTTATCTCATCGCCAGTACAATCTTATTTATAACAAAATTGCTACCAACGAAGCGCTGAAAGTCTTAAAACTGATCTAGCATCCCTACAAGAGATTTGTTTTTAATCAAACTTATTTACATTAACTAAGTATATTTTGCTTATCTTCTTAAGTGAGTACCATAGGATAACAATTTTAATTTTAATTGATCAAATCAAAATGGCAATTCGGCAGTTAATTTTGACCGCCAATAAGCCAATATTCAGTGACTTATAGATCTAGTCGTTGACTTGGAATTACGCAGCGTGCTTCAACAAAAGAGCAATCAAATCCGACTCTAAAAATCCACTGAAAGCTTAGATTGACAGCAGATTTCCGTAATAAACCAAAGTTATCAGAAATCGCTGACAAAATAAAAGTTATAATTCCTATAGCTAAAGCATGTAAATGGTCGAACGTAATTGAAATTTAATTTAAACCGAAGTACTCTACAAATAACAGAATGAAATCACTTTACTGAGAGAATATTGATGCAAATTATGGACAACTTAAAATTTGCAGCTTTGAAAAACGTGTCATGGCAGTTTAATATTACAAAAAAAAAACTGTATGTATGTTAAAACAACTGAAAATTTAAGTTGTAAGATGTTACATTCTTTATGCAATTGCTCTTTAAGGAAATATTAGCTGTGAAGACAAGTAGGTACTTGTGCAATAAATTTCAAGAAAGGCTTTTTATAGTAGGTAATGGATGAAAGTATTTCACAACGCAATAAAAATAACGCAAGATTTACTTAACAGTCCACATTTCTTAGGTTCGTTAATCAATAGAGTCATTCATATCATACCGATTACATAACGTTACGCGAACAACTGCAAAAACCTACAACTTATTGACGTGACAATGTGTTTCTTGTATATTTAGAGAAAGACACTGGGAATGGTCAGAGCAGCTGCAGCAGTTGTAGGTACCAGCGTACAGCAGGAGGTACTGTTAGTTCGATATTCCTTTCAGCAGGTCAATGCTATCTTTGTTGGAGGTCGAAGCTGACCAAGACACGATTTTGTAATGCAGTTCTTATAAAAGCTTAAAAGTTATGATCTATGCGACGCTGTCATTAAACTCTGCATTTTAATTATGCCTTAGTGTTTCTAAACATGCGAATGTGCTTTTTAAGGCGCTATTAAAGAAGATGTCTGAGTAACAACTTCGCGTGGTTGACAATCGTGGTTAGAAGACGACGGTAAAAGTAGAAATTTCATTTGTTTAAGAAACTTGGCGTGATTTTCGTAGCCTTCAGTTTGTTTAAATTATAAACAGAAGTGAGCGAGTATCGTATATCTTGTTAGTTGCAAGCAAATAGTCTTCTGGTAAAGCTACTGCTACTAAATATAGCTTGTTCTCGATACATAAATTTATGTTTCCGTAAGTACAAATATACATTTAAGATACTCAAGCTAAAACAGGTCTAGTATTTTTGTAAGATATTTACACAACTGCAAAAATTACTAAATGTTGACCTTCGAGGTAATATAATTTTTTGTACTCAGTGTGTCATCTAATTGGTGCCACTATGAGAATCTCACTTAATATAAGAGAAAGAAATTCGATAAAATTAGTAAAACGAAATTGCAGCGATTTACAGACGCATTGGCAACTTGATAGAAGCAACAAATGAAATTTTGTGGTATGTTTATTGAGTTTAAAATCTTTTCTAGCTTAAAAATTCCAACATTTGTGCTAAAGAATAACTTCGCTTTCCAAATAAACAGGCGGTATTAGTTTTTGAGAATACTGAAAACCCACAAAAGTGCAGAAGCTTTAAATAACCTAATAAGAGCAAAACAGTTATCTAGGAGCACCAAACTACGTTTGTATAAAACAATACTAACACCTACGGCGATCTATTGGTGTGAGACCTGGGTACTGAACAAAAATGCAAAGGAAACCCTGAGAAGATGGAAAAGAAAGATGATTAGGAGAATAAAGGGAGGGAAAAGAACAGATGAGGAATATATAAGAAGAACGAACGAGGAGGTATATGCAATTTTCAAAGAACCATAGACAAAGTAATAAATTCCAGAAGGATACAATGGCTAGGACGTATTGAGAGAAGGGAGGACAGTAGAATAATAAAAGAGATAGCGTGGAAAGAGCCTGCATACAAGAAAAAAGAGGAAGACCCAGAAAAAGATGGAGAGAAGCTGTAGAGGCAAAACCAAGAGAAAAACATAATGCATTGGAGGAAGAAAGTGAGAGAGAGAAGACTGTGGAAAAACATAGCAAGCTCTGGGCTCAAACGGCCTGCAAAATAGCTTTTATACATATTAGATTTTTGATGTAACACTAGTTACAAAGAAACAATATTTAACTTTTTTTTTTTTTTTTTTAAGTAAATCCCCTCGGGGTATTTGCTAATATTATAATCTGATCAAAATAGGATCAATGAATAATTTTGTTCTAACCTAATTTATCTATGGTTTAATAATCCTAAAACTAAGGTCATACTCACTAGCGTACCGTAGGATCTAACAACTTAATTACACTAATTTACTGTGTACTACAAAACTGCACTGTGCTCTGCTTTTACTAACATAATCACTAAACTAACTCAAAGGGCTTCGTCCTTTTGAGTCTTCGCACTAGCTTTGTGTTGTCCAGGAGCTGGGTGGCCTCGACGTTCACGTGACGGAGCAGCCGCTGTTCATGGCTACTGGCAAATCTGGTGACAGTTTGATCGACAGTCTCCATTTTGATGTCCCGATGGATATCGGTGTTTCGGCAGTACCAGGGAGTATCAAAGATGTTTCTTAGTACTTTGTTCTGGTAGCGTTGTATAACTTGGATGTTGCTGTTGCTGGCACAACCCCAGAGCTGGATGCCGTACGTCCACACGGGCTTCAATATCTGCTTATATAGAAGCAATTTATTATCTGTAGACAACCTGGAGTTTCTCCCTAGGAGCCAATACATTTTTTTGAATTTTATATTAAGCTCTTCTCGTTTCTTTTTGACATGGGCTCTCCAGCAGAGTCTAGCGTCGAGGGTCATACCCAGATATTTTGCTGCATTAGCGTAGGGAATCTGAGCATCATTTATTTTGACGGGTAGATGTTGATTTCGTTTGTTAGTAAAGTTGACATGAACAGATTTGCCGTCATTCAACTTGATACGCCACGTTTTGGTCCAGGTGTGGATCTTGTCAATGGATTTTTGTAACTTTCTGGCAGCTTCTTCGTGATCTTTTCCAACAGCCATTATTGCCGTGTCATCAGCGAAGGTGGCGATTGTACCGTTGTCAAGGTCAGGAATGTCTCTAGTATATAGTAGATAGAGCAATGGACCTAATACGCTACCTTGGGGCACCCCTGCCTTAATTTCACTTAGATCAGAATAAGCCTCCTCTTGTTTTATTCTAAAGTGTCTTTCTGTTAGATAGGATTTCAAAAGTTGAGAATATTGCAGTGGCAGAATCATGTTCAGCTTGTGAAACAGGCCTTCGTGCCATACTTTATCAAAAGCCTGCGCCACATCCAAAAAGATAATGGAACAGACTTTCTTTTCTTCCAATGACTTTTCAATGATGTCTGTGATCCTATGGACTTGTTCAATAGTCGAGTGGCTTTTTCTGAATCCAAACTGGTGGGAGGGAATCAATTCCTTTTCTTCGATTATCGGTATTAATCTCTTAAGTAGCAATTTTTCATAGAGTTTCGAGATAACAGGCAGAAGAGAGATGGGTCTATATGATGAAGCTTCATGCGGAGCTTTGCCAGGTTTGGGGATCATAATGACTTCTGCCACCTTCCACATCATAGGAACATACCCTAATCTAAATGAGGCGTTAAAAAGATTGGTAAGTTTTATAATAGCTTTCCTTGGGAGCCGTTTCAAAACTTCCCCTGTAATCAAATCAAACCCAGGGGCTTTCTTCGGATTAATGTTTGTTTTAATTTGAGTAAAAATTTCTTTTGGAGAAGTAGGTCTAATGGCAGCATTTTCTTGTTCTGGTTCTGGTTCAGGCCAGTTTTGACTGTCTTCTCCATCATTCGGCTGAAAAGTCCGCTCTAGATGTTCTGCGAATCTGCGCGCTTTTTGAATGCTATTTCGAGCCCAACTTCTATCCGCATTTCTGATGGGGGGATTTAGTTTTAACCGCTTGGTAGCTTTCCATATATTTAACTTTTGATTTCTTTATTTTACTGTACTTCCATTGATAGGTATTACATCATGCACTTAAATGATTTGTAAAAAAATTACTTAAAAAAAATTAGATTACATAACGATTGCTATAATCTACTTAAATTGACCTAAATGTGCCAGTGTTGATAAATAAAAATACTTTTGTGTTGTTCCAAAAGAATAAAAATAAAACAATAGTTTCCGTACGTGGTCAACTTGTTAAACAAAATTATTTTGGTTAGCTTAAAAAAATCTGTTAAATTGGTGGTATATCATTGAAACAAGACAAATGTTATCCACTTACGTAAATAACCAATAAAAATACAATGTAATTTTATTACCAAAATGACACGAAATTCAGACCATATACGTGTTCACTTATAAATGGTGTGATTATGTTAAAAGAAAAATAGATATCATTTGCCTTAGATTGTTTGTCAAAGTTTAGCATTTTTTAAACAAACATTTTGATTAATATTTTGTCACTTTCAATAATTTTAATGAAAAAATTACCTCTTGATTTAGTGGATTTGTTAAAATACTTGTGTTAAGTTTGCCTGTTTTAAATTCAAAGTATGTAAATTAATTAATTTTAATGAAAACCCTACATAAACTGCTCAATCATTAGATAATATACACAAATGTCTCTTATTCAGAAAAATGTTCTTGAATATTGATAGAATTTGTCTGCGTTCTTTGTTTTTTAACATAAAGTGTCATAATGTATTTTAAATTGTTTGGCTGAAATAACTGCTGTTTCCGGATTAAACAATTCGACCCTGAGAACCAACTTAGCTAATATGTAAGGTTACGTTAAAATTATATAATCTTATAATAATGAAATTTATTTTGGTTTACATTCACCATTTTACAATAAACATTTCATTGTTGTTATATAACTGACGATGTGAAAAGTACGTGAATATTTGACAACTCCGTGGGACTCACAAATTCCTTCAAGTTATTGTGTATGAGGAGAGTATAATAAAGATTACAGAAAGTGAGTTTGGTCCAGAATTAAATTAAATTTCAATGTAACTAATATCTTGACATGCAAAATAATATGTATTAAAAGTAAATGTAAATGTCGAATATCTCGAGCAGTATGAGTTTTGGGTATAGGACATACTTAACAGAAAATAAAGCTATCTTAAAGACGAATTCGATGACATGAGAAAATACAGGGGTGTGTATTTGAAAAAATTGAGTTACGAGCTTTTGAAAATCATGGAAGTTGCCACCTATTTATGAACACCCTATATGCGTGATTCAAACTTTTTCGTATCGAGCTAATAGAGCAATGTTTTCTGCATGTCCTTACCAAATTACAACTCTGTACTTCGAAAAATGACTTCAGGAGAATTTTTTATATAAAGACTTAAAACCTTGCAAAATTTTGAAATTTTTTTTTTTTTTAGTGACAAGGCCGCATAAAAACCTGTAGTATTTTATATCGATGGAAGGTTAAATGAAGGCGGTCAAGAATATTAAATATAAAATGGGATGTTGTATTTGAAATATAAAAGTTGCTATTGGTTCCAGAGAGGTGACTCACCCTGTATATTTAAAAATATTTTTATCGTGCTCGGAAGAAGACACTGTATGAGATACCGTTTGAATCAACTTTCTATCTCAAACCGTTTAGTTACAATCGACCGATCCCCTACTAATGACTCACCCTGTTTTTATAATTTGCTTTATACCCCGCTTGTATTCGTTGTTTCATTTCTTTCCTCTTGTGGTTCTGACGATTAATTACTGTTCCCAGATATTTAAAAATTTTCTACTTTTTCGAACGTATAATTTCCTACTATTACTTCTCTGTTTTCTCCTTCTGTATATTTCTTTTTTATTTCCATATATTTTGTTTTTTCCTTATTTATTTCCAGCGCCCTTTTCCTTGCCTCCGTCTCGATTTTTGATAGTGCTTCTTTTAAACTCATCCTGTCTCTTGCTATTAAGGATAGATCATCGGCATATGCTATTATTTGTGCTGATAGCACATCGCCTTGCTTGACCCCTTTGCTGAATTCGAATTCTTTCGGGATTCCTTCGTGCGATAACATTGCTGCTCTTGACCCTTCATTTTTATTAGTCCTAATAGTTTGTTTGGGAATCCCATTTCTTCTGTATCTTTGTGTTTTAATTCGCCTTAGGCTATCAAATGCTTGCTTAAAATCAATAAAAACTATGTACACCACTCTATGTTTCAAAACACGTATTTAAAATACCAGTATCTTATTTCTTCTCTTTAGTTGTGTGGTGTTGACTATAAAAGACACCATTAACTATCGACAACGCAAAAGATGAATCGAATAATTTAACACGACGACTTGAAGCTCAGACAATAAACTGTAAACTGTACGTAACACCAACGCTTATTCAAGAAAATATGTTTAAGTACTCCACATCCGTACTTATTGACCATATTTGTTAAAATTACCGTGTTGACCTGATCTAAGGTTAGAGGTCTCAGCATGACTTCCAAATCATGCTGCGCACGACGATCCAATACAGTAAATTTCGTTTCTTCACAGACATGCTGTGCGTGAATGACATAATCACACTTTCTCTACTACTTATTGTTTTTAAATTCATCTCATACTCAAGATATTACACCGTATTATTGTGACGCAATTTAAATAACCCGGTTTAGCAACCACAATCTAATATCATCGTAAAAAGGGGGATTGATTGGTCTCGATGGCGTTACAGAAGTGTCCTTAATCTGTTTTAATAGAAACGGTGAGTGTTATAACGAACGCTGCATGCAAATTGTGAGGAATATTTGCATGCATTTGTAACATAATTTGACCGTTTGAACTAGAAAATTAACATTTAATACCGTAAATTTTGCACATTTGTTTTATGACCATGGGTATGAGTAATATTTTAGGATGAAGCAATTTCATACAAAATGGATGAGCTGATTATACAGAATGTTTTACTTTTCCATGTGGCACAATTGCTATCTTTTTAAATAATGAGCATACAAGGTTACATTAATGGGACAAAAGTTAGCTATGTATGAGTGTATTTAAAAAAAGTTATTGTTTTGTTTAAAATTCTATGGCTTGCGTGATATAACGAAAAAATCGAAATCGACCAAAATTTTTTAAGTCGGGCTCAACATGTATCTTAATGTCCAGGATCTCAGTTGAACATCGAAATGTCCCGGTATTTAAAACGAAGTTAATAGAACGTTCACTCTTTGAAATATTTTTTTTTCGCATACAACTCTGCGTCCCCAAAAAACTGTTTCTTACTGAATATTATAAAATTGTATATAAATGTCTGTTTCGGTCAACATGCCCAGGTAAGGTCCCAGAAATAGTTGGCAACCCTAATATGCCCTCCCTTTTATGTATCCCCCAAATAAAGATTTTTTAGTGGTTAGTGTATTTATAGATTTTATAGTGATCGGTAAGTGAAGTAAGCTGATCTTTTTTCTAAGGTGAAATTGTCAGACGCCACACGAGTACAATTGATTTTTTAAGTGTGGCAGCGAACTTTATAAGTATGATAAAGAAAAACATTTTTTTAAAACTAAATTAATAATTTCTAGTTTAAAATGGATAACCAAAATTGTTTAATCCAATGGATTAAAAGGATAAGGAATTTCTGTGAGAACTGATAAATGCTTTATCAGATACAGACCTAATTGAAGCAAACCAGATGACGAAATGTACATGCATACTCCTATAATAAACGAGATTTCCATATAAGTCTTGAATTTGGGACACCCTGTAACGCAGTGATTTCCAACCTGTGGGGCGCGCCCCCCTAGGGGCGCGCGAGACTATTGCAAACAAACAAAAAGAACTTTACTTGTACGGAATATGGGTATATGGTATTTATGAAATTAGATTGTCACGAAAAGGGAGGGGGGCGCAAAAATTTTTTCATAAAAAAGGGGGGCGGAGGTACAAAAAGGTTGGAAACCACTGCTGTAACGGATGCATACTTGTGTGGTACATTTTAAATTGATGTAAATAAAAAGGTCTTTATTTACTTTGAATTCGCTTTAAGTGACATTTTTATGTTGAACCTCGAGTTTTGGACACCCTGTATATAATTTGTTATATCTAAAAACAAATGCTACGGCAATGATCTCTGAGGCACCGAATAAGTACCAATACATACTTAAATATAGTAATCGGCTTACAGGAGTTCCAGACGAGTGAAATTAACTGTCAACAATGAAAGTTGACATAAAATAAATTTACCAAGAAGAAACAACATTTTTACTAAACTGTGATTTCTTAATATTAAGAAACATTATTGACTTAATTTCATAATTTTCGTCCATAAACTCCTTTTTCGATTATTTCTTTAGTCGCACGGTATAATACATAAAAATATTGTTGGAGTTCGGTAACATTTTAAAAAGTTAGAAGGGTTTTGCGATCAAATTAAATTGGAAAACGTTGATGGTGCAGAAATTCATGCCATATTAGATTCTACAGGATGGTGAATTTTTTGATGCTCACCATTGGTATCTTGGAAACGGTAAGAGATACGAGATTAGATAAATTAGATAAAAATTTGCGATTGAGAATCTGAATCGTGGATATTTTGATTATTTTTAGATTTATAAAACTGGAAAATGTGTTTTAGAAAAAAAAATCATCTTCCGTATCATGGACGCTTTTTTAATCAAACTTGGTAACCCCATGTTTTTAACCATTCTGGATTAAATGACGAGGCCTTCTAGATTTTAAGCTGCGATTGTCAACTTTTTTATTCCTTATGGCAACCGCCATATTGAATTTTTACATCATTACAGACAAAAAAAAATTGCTTTTTCAATTAATAACAACATAACTTTTTTTTTAAATTTTGATATTTGAAAATATTTGTAACAAATTTATAAAATCGCAAATGCTCTGAATAACAACTGAAACTATAAATAAGTCATACATTGTATTGCTAACAGTGGGCGATGACGAATTTATATATAAAAAGTTCATCGGCTGTGAATTTTGTACTAAAATAAACACAAATTTTTAAATTTCAATAAGTTTTTTTTGAAAGAAAGAGATGTTGGTTATCAATCTGAAAGCTATTCTTTTGTCTATCTGATGGTATAAAAATCCAATATGGCAGCCATAAGGAATAAAAAAGTTGACTATCGCAGCTTGAAATCTAGAAGGCCTAGAACATTTTTGTCCACATCATTTTTAACCCAGAATAGTCAAAAACATAAAATTATTAAGTTTGATTAAAAAAGCGTCAATGGTGCGGAAGATAATTTTTTTTCTAAAATCACATTTTTCGGTTTTTTTGTTACTTATAAATCTGGAAAGAATCAAAATATCCACAATTTTTTTCCAGATTTTCAATCGCCATAAAAATTGAACTGATCTCGTACCCCTTACCGTTTCCAACATACTAATGGTGAGCATCAAAAAATTCATCACCCTGTATATGTAACCTTTGCCGTAATTAAATTTTAAAGGAAATTGCTTTAATATTAACATTTGGCAACAAAAACGTTCAATATTGATGCAGCGAATCGTAGTTAACACAATAAAAACTTGTTAATTGTGAGAAAAAAACTTCCAGTAAAGTATTACTCTAGTTTCGCACGTACCGCTGTTAATCTTAGTACAATGCAACTGCTCTTACATAATATTTTTTAATGTGAAACTTCCTCGTCGAAAAATTACGTTTTCAATGCATATTAATGCCAGTTTCCGTCGAAAACAATGCAAATGACATGACGAGGATTTAAGTTTTTGTCTTGTACCTAAAACGGATTAATTTTTGTTGGGAGGTTATGAAACTAACGAAAGTAATCCCATCTATTCCTTTATGTCTGTACGTAAATACAAGCAATACCTCACTGTTACATAATGTATGAACAAACTAAACAAAGACGTTTGAAAGGTAGTGCGACATTTGTCACAATTTTAAATATAGACGCGCCCATGCCATTATATAATTTTAAATAAATTCAGAAGTGAATAGCAGTTAAGTGTTATTAAATGCTTTAATTTACAAGTCACAGTAATTAATATAATTTTGTTTATCTTTTTTCAGTCCCATACTTCGCTAGTTTGACTTTAACGTTTCATAAGGTGTCAAGTAGTTTGCAGCAATTGACGGTTTGCCAAAGTGAACAAATTCTGCGTTTTGTAAAGTATAGAAAAAACCGATGAACGCGCAGTGATAAATTTCATCTCATCCTTGTTATTGTAACTATACCCCTGGAATATCACTTGTTCTCAGCATGAGGATCTCGTAAACGGTAAAGATACAGTTGCTTAAATGAGTCAAAATGATTTGATTTAACAGCAACTATTATATTTAAAAAAATCTTGAAAAAATGTAATGTTTTTTGCGCTATTAATAATAAAAGAAAAAATTACGTTTTCAATTTTTTCCTACAATGTGTTTATTTGAAATCTTCCTTCAAATATTTTTCGACATTATTAGGACACTTTTTCAAATTTGTTAATAAATGTTACCTAAATTCATTTGTCTCTGTTATTTTAAAAATCAACTTTATTAGTTGGCTGTGACACCATTAAAAGGAGATTTATTTTCTTGTTTTATTGATCTGTAGGTTTATTACAATAGCTAGCTGTACTTAATTAAACACAAAACTAGATGTTAACTTATATAGTTTAAGATATTTTTAATATTTTATAATAATTTCTCATTTTTTACTTATTACTACTATCAATAGTAATAAAAATTTGAGATCTGCGCTTTGTAGATAATAATGTTTTTCTAAACATATTACTTTTTATTTGATGAACTGTCCTTAAAGTAGCTAATCTGAATTCTTTAATTGCGTTCAACTGTCATTTTAAGATTTGCTGTGTTAAGAACATTTCATCAAATAAAAAATAATATGCTTGGGAAAACAATATTATCTACAAATTGTGTTGGCCATGGAGTGAGAAGAGAGGGCTAAACTTTAAATGCATGTTGTAATTTAGTGAAAAACCATAGATTATAATAAAATGTAAAAATTATTTTAAATCTTTTAAGTTTTTTTTCCTTTCTGTTTTTAATAAAGCACAGCTAGCTTATTTAAGTAGGTACTGTTCTGTTGATAAAACTTGATATACACAAAATTTTGTAATAACTTATTTATTTTTAAAGATAAATCCAACAATCCATACAGCAGTGAAAGGAGAAAAGATTTTTTTTTAAATGATGTTACAGCCAACTATATAACCCGTATTTAAAATACAAAAGTTGATGTTAAAATAACGAAACCAAATGAAGATAGGTAACAATTATGAACAAAATTTAAATCCGCACAAAAGTGTTCTAATAATGTTGGAAAATATTTTGAGTATTATTTCAAATAAGCGAGTTATAAGCAAAAATTGAAAATGTATTTTTTTGTTTTTTATCAATAGCGCAAAAACTATTAATTTCTTTTATTTTTTTTCCATAGAATAGTTGCTCTTAAATCATATATCATTTTGGCCCATTTTACCAACTTTGTATAAAGATACCTACTAGCGTTGAAAATAATTAGATATTTCCCATCCTATCTCAAGTTGCACATCCTTTTTGAAGGCAATTAATGACAATAATTAGAACTATCCGCTATACAAATAATTTTCTTCGTTATTGCGGTACACTGACTGACGTGATTTATCTTTTACTCAATTAATTAGCAGATTATCGCATTAAAACTTATGTCAATATCTTGTTTGACATGTTCTTTAGATACGGTCAGAGTTTGTTTGAGTATCTGCGGAGTTCAGAGCAATTTTTGAAAGATACCGTTGCTATAATCTGCGTTTAACATGAAAACTGCAATTAATTATACATTTTTGTTAACTATATATAATTACTTTAAAAATAAAAGTAACAACATTTTTATTTATTCAGCCTTGTGTATTTATTACGATTTAAAATCTAAGTTTTAGATGTTATTATTAATTTTAATGTAGTGCAAATAATGTACCATTTTTATGAGGAAATACATTTTACCTACTGACTAATTTATTCTGAGTTTCTTTCGTATGTCATATTAATTACCACAATGTTTTAAATGTTTTAAATGAATTAAATTTTTTATTTTTGGTCTTTAAGAACATTACTAATTATACAACTGTCACAGAAGCGATAACTGTGAAAAATTATGTCCATAAATATCTATTTTAATCTTACCAACAAAGTTTCATTTCAAATGTTATCAGCGATTTCCTTTGTTTTTTTTAAAATTAATGTTAAAATTAATACACAGGGTGTGTATAAATTGGCGGAAGCGCTACACGTGACGATGTTCATCGTAAAATTCTAAGTCGAAAATCTTGATACAAAAATGTTGTACCATGCTTCCTATGGCATCAGGAACCATTTAAAGAAAAAAAAAATTGGCAACATTGCATACATTGATTTGCGTTTGGACATTTTTTTATCAGCAATTTTTACTTAGGTATTTACAATTTTTGTTCGAACTGAAAGGCTTCAGTTCGTAAACTTTTGGGTATCGTCTAATACAAACTAGAAATAATTACGAGAAAAACAGAGATGACAGCTAATGACAATGTTGCCATATGTATTATTTTCATTCAAATCAGTGATTTACATATTTTCAACACCAATTTTTGAAAGGAAGAACACAATATCTAGGAAAAAATACTATTCGAAATTTATTTTTATTCCAAATTGCAGCTTTTTCATTTGCAAGTACTTATTAAATAATAATAATAATAATTAAAGGACTAAATGTCAAAACTTTAAGGATCTCTTGCAGACACAGCAAGCATGGTACAAAATTTTCGTATTAAGATTTTCGACTTAGAATTTTACGAAGAACATCGCCACGTGTAGCGCTTCCGTCAATTTTTACACACCCTGTATATTACGATAACACGATTCATTAAATTCATTAACAGTTGCAAAGGAAGTCTAGTTAATTATTATATAATAAAATATATAAATTTAAGTTAATATACAGGTAATACCGAATATATAAATAATAGAAATTTAATTATTGGTAATAGCAATCTATAAAAAGTGCGTTTTTTACCGTTGTGTAACTCACTTTCATAATTTTACGATGTGTTCGAGAAATCGATGATTTACGGCGCCAATGGGACGTAACTACCTATATATAAACTTTAATTTTATGAGATAAATAAGGCCAATAAAGCAATAATCTATTACTCTTGCAAATACAAATTAAATTGTATCAAACCGGTTCATTAATAACAATTGTTGAGAGGATATTGTTGATTACTTACCGAATTTTTGTAAAGTTTCTCCAACAAAGATTGAACCTGGAAATAAAAATTTAAAACATTAAAACTTTGTTTTAAAGTGATCCAAAAATATTATTTTATAATTGTTAAACTTGTTTTGGGTTATTAGTGCAAAGAATTAAAAATCATTAACTCTTTTTTTTAAGGATCTTATGTGCTAGACCAGTGTCAACTTTCGTCTCGTCATTCACCGTATACAGGGCGACAATAATCTACATGTGTTGTATGGGTAACTTTGTAATTATAAGAGTTACATAGTCAGTTAAACCAGCAAAGTTGGGCATAATTTCAAGACAAATTTAATGCCATTTTGACATTTGACCAACACCTCCAACTTTTTAAAATATTTTGAAAAAACTAAAAACAGACGATTTTTTTCAATGGTAATTAATTCCATAACCACCAAACGTGAAATGATTCCTGTAGATAATGTTTGAGATATAAGCCAAATTAGACTTTTTTTTAAACTGATGTATGTGTTGTTAGGTTTATCTTTAAAAATAAGCAAATTATAGCAATATTATTGTATTTATTAATATTAATCTATGTGGCCATGAAAAAACAAAAAATAAATGACAAGAGAATTAAGCTGTACTTAATTAAACACAAAAAAGTGAAAACTTAAAACAGTTTAACCCTTAACCCCTTAACGCTCGTTTTTTTAAGAAAAAATTGGCCGAAAAAAATCATTTTTTTTTTATTGTTAATTTTTAATATTTAAATATTTTTAAATTTAGAAATAAAAAGAAAACACCAAAATAATAACTACGATGTGTTATAAAAATATTTATAACATTCTTGTTTAGCCCTTTCGTCCCTAGTGGTTTGACTGTGAAACTACCTTTTTAATGATCAGTTTCTTAAGTCCTAGTGGTTTAGAAAAGCAACCACCTACATTATCAGTTACACTTTGAAAACCTTCTTTTGAATTGAAGTTAAAATTTTATGTTTAGATGGCCTGTGTAAATTTAAATTACTCTAAAACTATTACTAAGTGAAATGTTGACTGGGTTTTGTGTATTTCTTTATTTTTTTACAATTTTTAAATAAAAAGTGAACAGGAATGGCTGATAAGTATTTTATTTTCATAATTATTATTACTAAAAAGCATACATAAGATATTAACTGAATATTTTCACATATACTTCAAATACTAGTTATTTACACAACAATTGAGCAAAGTATATTTTTGAATCTTTGTCTACAGAACGGTTGCTAAGAAATCAAATATATTCAGTGTTGCCAATTAACGGATTTTGTTTGTACTAGATGACATTGGCAACACTGAATAGATCGTAGAGTAAATCGCGTAATTCCTAACTCAAAACTTATTTCTGTGAGTACAAAACCTGAAATTCGGAACGTCCAGAATTGCAATATTTATTTTCTTACAAAAATAACGAAATTAGCTGTTGTACTATTAAAATTTTGAATCGACAAAATTTTGTAGTTTTCTTACATGCACGAACAAAAATTTATAATAAATAACAAGTTTTGAAAGGTTTGAAAAATGTCGCAAAATTATCGTAAATGACTCGGGTAAATAACAACACTTATCTACGTAAAGTTTTGACTTCCGAAATAAACTAAAATGACAAAATATGAAACTAATTTTAACAGTTATACGTTTTACAACGTGTTGGCTTCTAGTAATGGTGTTCCAGAGTCGCACTCGGGCACGTATATACCGGTAATCTAAAATCTAGTGTTGCCCGAGTCTCACTCGGGTTTGGGCAAAAACGCACGTACGCTTGCCCGAGTGTGACTCGGGCTTGGGCGTTAAGGGGTTAAATGCATGAATTTTTAAAAATTAGATTTAAATAATATTTTAGGTTTATTTTATTGTAGGGAATGTGGGAAAAATAGTAAAAAAAATAATTCACAATTTTTTAAATGTTTTGATTGAAAAACAAAAATTGTTGCCGAAGAGCAACATTGCGCCAAACAATAACTAAAAATATTGCCGAAGAGCAACATTTGTGCACAACGATGAATAAAATGTGTTGTTGATGGGCAACTTTGTAAAAAACAATAAATAAAATATGTTAGCGAAGAGTAACATTTTTGCAAAACGATAAACAAAGTATGTTGCCGAATAGCAAAACTGTGCAAAACGGCAACATTTATTTTAGGTGCAAATTATTTTGTTGTAACATAGAGCCACGCCACATTTTTCACAATTTGTTGTTGATTCCGTTTTATTTTGTAATTACATGTCACTATAAAACGTTTTTTTATGTAAATAACAAGAAAAATATACAACGCCAAATTTGTAATAAATGCAAAATATTGCTAATTGGCAACACAATTTTTATACTACTGCTATGTACGGAGGTACAATATTGCATTATAATTCGATAAATTTAACTTTGATCTGTTAGAAACTTTTTTCTATGTTAAAATATTCTTTAATTTAAAAACGAAAATTCCAAATCTTAAAAACTATAATAAAACAAAAAAAGTAGGTTATGTTTTAATGATAAATTTTCAAAAACTATTGCCCTCTATGAAATTGTTTCTTGATATATGCATTACAAGAAGTGTTGTGAATTATCAACAACAAGTAGAATTGTGACAAAATAAGTTTAATGATTTTTACATAATACAATAATATATGTTGCTAATCGGCAACACTATGCATTTAAGGGTTAAGATATTTTTCATATTTCCTAATAACTTATTATTTTTCACTTACTATTACTATTAAATGTAAATTATTACATGTGTTTGAAGGTGCAGCGCTCTCTCCATGGCCAATACAAATTTGAGATCTGCACATTGTCGATAATAATGTTTTCCTACGCATATTTCTTTTTATTTGATGAGTTGTCCTTAAAATAGCCAATTTTAAAGAGACAGCTGAATACAATTGCTGACTTAAGATTAGCTGTTTTAAGGACAGTTCATCAAATAAAAGAAATGTGCATAGGAAAATATTATTATCTAAAAGGTGCAGATCTCAAATTTGTATTGCCCATGAAGAGAGGACTACACCTTCAACACATGTAATAATTTAGATTTAATAGTAATAGTAAGTGAACCATCATAAAATATTAAAAAATGTAAAAGATATCCTAAATAGGTTGGGTTTTCACTTTTTTGTGTTTAATTAAGTACAGTTAGTTTATTTATGTAATCTTTTTTTTTCAAAGTCCCTTAGACTAAACCTAATAAATACAATATTATTGCTACAACTTGCTTATTTTTAAAAATAAACCTTGCAACCCATACATCAATGAAACGAGAAAAAAATCCCTTTTTAATGATCTCATAGCCAACTATGGTTGCTATATAAAAGAAGTCCAGTTTGGCTGTTTGGCTTTTTGTCTTTTTGAAAATCGCCTATAACTCCTTTGGATTGTAAAATATTTTATATGTGTAAAAACATTGCCCTACAAGAAAACTTATTTTAATTATTATATTAACAGAATTTAAAAAAGAAACTTGAAGATTAACACGAACAAAACAAAGGTTATGATGATAGGTAAAAAACAAAAGCAACATAGAACTGAACCAGGAAAATATAGAACTGGAATTTTAACATAGGTGGTTATGGAATTATTTACCATTGAAAAAATTGTCTGTTTTTAGTTTTTACAAAATATTTAAAAAAGTTGGTGTAGGTCAAACGTCAAAATGTTATTAAATTTGTGTTGAAATTCTGCCCAACTTGGCTAATTTAATTGACTATGTAACTCTGATATTAACAAAGTTACCTGTACAACACATGTAGATTATTGTCACCCTGTATACCGGAGTATAAGACGAGTCGCGTATAAGACGAGGTCCAATTTTCAAGCTACATTTCATAAACATCCAAGGCGACACAGTTATAGTTAATACTACGACACAAGAAATTATTATGTTACTCAAATCAACATTTTAATGTATTCTTGTAGTCTCAGCCTGTAACTAAAATTATCCGTTACTAATTTGATAATATCACTCAAAATGCATATTACATATTGTTGCTAGTGTTAATGTTGCAATGAACTATTAGCCGTTAATAATTACAGCCTTACCGTGTTTCACATATTTCGTCATGTTAAATAAAATATTATTTTTAGTTGCACCTACATATCAATTGTAATTTATTTACTAACGATTTAAATTTATTCCTATAAATAGAACTGCATAATGCACAACGAGATTCTATTGATTAGTAAGATTTGTAATGCTATAAATTAAAAGCGAATTGTTAGCAACACCTTTCGCCAAATAATCAATGCCACAACATTTGGTACATTACGCCATAGTTGCTACGATTAAATTTACAAACCTGTCACCTTACTAAGTTAAGTGTTATTCATTGATGTTGAAAATTGGCAACATTTCAGGCGCCAAAGTGTCATAAATACAACGTCATACACAGTGCTTACACAAAACAATTTAAGCACAGTAATATAACACATAATAAAACAACATACATTTTTTGATTTAAATATTGAATGTGACTATTTATACATACAGTATGTATGAATAATTGGCTATTTATACATACAATAAACTTATTTCTAAGGCCCAACTTTTTATTTATATATATTTTTACATTAGGTTAAAGGTTAGGTAAGAGTTTTTTTGTAAGAAAAACTGTTTCTTAGTTTCATTGGTTTATCTTAATTATTTAAAAAAAAGTATGTATAAATAGTCAATTATTTATACATACTGTATGTATAAATAGCCTCATCCTTAAATATTACCAACTTGTTTGGAACGTATAAATTGACTGATGCAATTAGATCAACAGTTTTTAACTCTTCCATTCCCAGTGACATCATTTTATGATTTTTTAAAACATGTTTAAACATAAAAAATGTTGTAAAATGCATAAACCAGAAGCAAAACATTTTTTTTACATTTTATTCTGTTAATTAGATGTTATTCTACATTTAAGCCAACTTTTACAATTATTATGGAATTCATAAGTAGGCCTACCATATGTCCCGGTTTGACCAGGACAGTCTCGGTTTTAAAGTTATGTCCCGGTCTCCTGGTCGGTTTCGCGTTTGTCCCGGTAAAAAAAAAACCATACTAATTTTCTTGTGAATTCTGACCGCGCGGACAACAATAAAGGAAAAATATGCTTCACTGTCATTTTGTTGTGAAACGTCTTTGCATGGGTGTTAGTTATAGGGTTGCCAATTGCATGCTTTTGGTGAGGGTAATACGCGTTTTCGTAAGAACTGAACACGCAACAATAAAATAAATTTAAAACACAAGCTGTTTTTCCGTTTTTTTAAAAAAAAATTGACCGAAGTAGTTTTACTTTTTTTTAAATTTGTGGTAATAGGTATTATGTTTATATTTCCATTACCTAAATAGATATTATTAGTGAATGTTTTTACCTCTATTAAAATTAAGTTTGTAGGGCGAACTGATCAGAAAATCAGACGAGTTCGTCATAAAACTGCAATTTTGAATGATAAAGTACATTATCTAATTTAGCATTAAAACACGTTTGATCTTTTAAAATTTAAAAAAAAAACGCCTGAGGCGCATATTTTCTCCCCTCCCCACTAGGCTAAAATTAACAAAATCGAAATGAAACACATCAGAAAAATTGCGGGTAATACTAAATGGGACAGAATAAGAAAGGAAAAAATTGGAGAAATAACAGAACAAGAACCAATAATAGATGGTAGATTGGTATGGCCATAGAATAAGAATGGAACCTGACAGAATCACGAGAAAAATAATGGAAATTGGAAAACGAGCCAAAAAACAAAAAAGGAGACCAAGAAGAAAATGGTTGGATAAAATACGGAAATTGGGGTCAGAAAAAGGAAAAACACAAGAAGAAATGAAAAAACTACCAAAAGATAGAAGGGCATGGTGGAAATGGACCCAGAACAAAACCACCCTCCGTAGCCTGAAAAGGCAAAAGGAGTCGAGAAGGAGAAGAAGAAGAATATTTCAACATTTGACAATTTTTTTTATCAGTGGAAATTTAAAACCTGATCTATGATTTGAGTTGCGGGTTCCTTGTCTCACCTGCGATTGATATCTCCATGTTATTTAATAAAGAAGCCGATGTCTGTGGCTTTCAAACAATGTATGACCGTTACGATTTTTAAAACAATTTCTTCCTCTAACGAAGTAAATGGACTTAAAATTGATCAGTTATCAAAAATATTTGTACAGCCATTCTTGAATTAGCGGTGTTTTACGATCATACTAAGATTATTCAGAAAATGTAAAAAGTCAGTTAAGATAAAAATGAGGGAACGTTTAATTTAGCAAGCGTTCTTATAGCCTACCAAAGTTCATTAATTTTAATTAGGTATAAAATTATTTAAATATGTTTTAAATTTAGGTACGTTTAATGTTATTACGAGATGTTCTACGCTTCCTTTAATTCATTAGGTGATGCAGTGTTTAAAATTAATTACACCGGCATTTTAGCGTCACTTCCATTTCATCAGGTGTACATAAAATAAAAATATTTAGGAAATAAAATTCGTTTTATTACACAGATATTAAATGTACTTTAATTAAAAGCTTTGCTTGTAAATTAAATGTAATGGACTCTTCAAGTTTTATGATTATTAGAAATTGGATTCTTTCGGAAAGTTATTTTTTCTGAATATTTGTCAGATTTAATTATTTAAAATAAATTGGTTTTTTATTTATGTGCTGAGAAAACATAAAATACATCATTATTAATTTTAATACAATGTTACATTTTGTTATATTATACAGGGTGTCCCAAATTCGAGTATATGCATGGGGATCTCGCTTATCTTAAGAGCTACGAGGTCGATTAAATTAGGGCAAAGTTGCGAAATTAGATGCTCATTAATAATCCAAAGAGAAATTGGAAATATCTCAAACGGTATCCGAGAAAATTAGGAAAAACTGGAAATCACGATTTTTGAAAATCGTCTATAACTCCTTTGGAGTATGAAATATTTTAAATGTGTAAAGACATTACCCAAGCAACTTTTCAAGCCGAATCGAATAGTGGTCACAAATTTTTTTCTAGATTGATTCGTTTTTTGTTTTATGACAACCAACTTTATTTTTTCTTATGTGCGCAATTTTTGCTATTTACATAATCAAATAGCATTTATTTTTCTGAATCCATTGATGTATCACACATGGTATTTTACTTTTTCTTTCATTGTCAAATTTCAAAAAATACGTTTTAAACAATAACCATTAGAAATCAGGTAGGCCGGTCATTGTTGTTTATGTTGTTTCCATGACAGCCGATCAACAAACTAAAAGTTTTGAAGGCCTGTTAGTCGTAAAAATGAACTTTAATAACGAAGAAAAACGCGATATGCTGCCCATAAGAAAAAACAAAGTTGGTTGTCTAAAACAAAAACGAATCGACCTAGGAAAAATTTGTGACCACCATCCGATTCGGTTAAAAAGTTGCTTGGGCAACTTTTTTACACATTTGAAATTTTTCAAACTCCAAAGAAGTTATACACGATTTTCAAAAATGGACTTTCCAGTTTTTCCTAATTTTCTCGGATACCGTTTGAGATATTTCCAATTTCTCTTTAGATTATCAATAAGCATCGAATTTAGCAACTTTGCCCTAATTTAATCGACCTCGTAGCTTTTAAGATAAGCGAGATCCCCATGCATTTACTCGAATTTGGGACACCCTGTATATTATAATTAATTTTTAACACGATATACATTGTATTTTATGTATATAACCACCATGACATATTCTGAACAATTATACTTCAATTATATTTAAGACCTATTTATAGTTATTTTTCCAGACAATCACTTCATCAATTTTGTTTACAAAACAAAAATCAAAGGAATATTGTCTAGGGATCACACAAAATGTATTTATGTGTATGATACCATGTAAAAGCATCATAGGTACCTACATTGTGTCCAAAAGGTATGGATTATGCTATATATCTCAGTAAATATCCACTTTAGGGAAAAATGTTTTGAGTAAAAGTTGTTTGGTACTTAGTTTTTCACCATAAGACAAAATTAAATATTTTTTTTCGAATAACAAAAGCGCAATGAAAAACGATTGAACTAAATGACAAGATACCCCTATATTATACTCATTTGATAGAGAATTTTTTTCTTTTTTCAATGATCCAAACCTTTAGTACCTTTACTTAAGCAACCTTTTTGAGAAAAACGCAAAAAATATTCTCCAATTATTTTAATTGTTTAGTATTTATTTCTAACAAAAACGTCATAAGAACTAAATTTTTTTGACGAAATCTACAATAAGTGTTCAAACTGAACCATTAACAGCTTGGCAATGATAAACTCGGTTTTTAAACCCGTTAATAACATTCCCAACCATTTCAGGTGTAATACACCTCATATCTTCTCTAATACGATCTTTTAAATTTTCCATATTTTCCTGCCTCTTAGCACAAACTTTATTTTTAAGGTGACCCCATCACTGAAAAAAGAAAAGTTCCCTATCAAATGAGTATAATATAGGAGTATCTTTTCATTTAAAAATATTAAATTGTTTTTCAATGCGCTTTTGTTATGCTTCATAAAAGAAACATTTTTAAGATAAATAAGTTAATTAATTATTTTCACTTATGATTATTACTAATATAGATGGCAAATAAGTAATTTTTAACTGCGTTATATGACTAATAGTTTAATACGAAACTGCAACATTTACGGATATTAGACTGGGACAAAAATCAACTGCCAAAATTAACGAAAACAAATATGTATACGCTTTGTAGTGCAAAGGTTTCAAGATTTTTAATGAATTATCTGAGGAAATGAAACAAATGAAATCTATTTTAATTTTTTTTTAAATTGTGCATAAAGCATATTAAAGGTAATGTTAAATATTATAGTACGAGTATTATACCAAGAAAATGCTAATATAAATATATAATCAGGATGTAAATTGTGTAAAATTAGCCACAAAGCTTAATAAAGATTTCTTATTATTATTAATCTGATATTAATTTTATTAATGATTTTATAACATTTTTGTTAATTTGAAATATATTACATGATGCAACTGCTAGCAGTGTTAATTAGTAAAAATTGATGTTAACAAATGCTTATATAACGCAGTATCTTTGTGTTGATATGTGGGCGTTATATGCAGTAGCGAAAGTCTCGGAATATCTTAACAAAGAGTCACACACAAACTGTCTTGTCGATTTAAAAAAAAATATGCGGATAATGAATGTCCCGGACATAAATGCTATAGGTAAAGTAGAAGTTAATGAGACGTTTAATCCACATTTAAACTTGGCTTATGTTTAAATCTCTACAAAAGGATGAAGTTAAAACATCAGTCACTAATAAATTTATTCTGTACTCTAATGTATGCCATTCTTATAAAATGCGTTAGTTGACTTAGCCTTCGCAGATGTAGTTGTTGAATTTAAACTCTAGTGCAGCGTTATCCAAATTGAGTTCTACGGAACCCTGAGGTTGCGCGAAGTAATAGTAGGTGTTCCGTCAAAAACAGTAAAAAAAAGTAATAAAGACAATTACTTTATATTTAAATATTAAAACACAGTACATCAATTATAATTTTATTAAGAGTCAGTTACCATCAGGGACTAAGAACGGAACGAAAACGTAAACGAAATAAATAAATTAAGCGAAATTTTATTAAGAACCAACACAGAACCAAAAACGAAATTTTTGTGTTCCGTTTAACGTTGAAAAAAAAAACTTTATTACCGATTTTATCACTTCTTTATTTACAATGTATCCTTATTATGAATTATCCATTATAATTAATACTTTGGTAGTTTTAATTAATTATGGCAGAATCGAATTTTACTTAAATGCATAGTTATTTAGTACAAAAATTTATTAAAACGGCATTCGCTGTATTATTTAGTACATATCGTAAGTAGGTACATTTGTATTAAACAAATCGAGTTGTATTTCTACACACAAGGGGCGCGAAACGCACAAATTTTATTTGAATGTAGGTTAATTAAGTTTTAAAATTTGGTAAAATTAATATGGCGATCCGCCTGTTAAAACTATGCATGAGGATCAAAAACCATCATATCGTTCTTTTTAATTTAGCAGGGTACCAAAGATTGCTAATAAGCAGAAACAACAATATGAATGGACTTTAAAACTCATCAAAACATTTTCATTTTATCACTGGTTTACCAAAAGTACAAAATAAGCATGCCATGTATTTAAAGATGAACTGTGTTAATTTACATACCTACTATTATTATATTCTATGACACCCCTGAGATCAATTGTTTTATTTTACTTCTATGTTATTTTATTTCTTTTAAATAAACAACATTGCAGCAAATGCTGCTGCTTCAGTTACTAAAACATGTAAGACTTCAAAAGGGGCAAGTTATGAGGATTTAAACTTTGGTAAAACAAATTAACGTCAAAATATTACGGTCATAACTTGGATCCTACAACGCCAGCATTTGGGTTTCGTCAATCAACAAAAGATTTGTACAATTTAAAAAAATACTCCTTTTTTCGTTTTTTCAACAGTTGAAGATCAATAATTTGTTCTTACAAGCATTTATTTAACTTAACTTGTTTGTCAGGGTCAGATATTGTAATTTTTGACCCATTTACACATATCCGATAACATCAAAGCTTTGTTTTTAAAAACAAAACTTTTAATTAAAAGGCTTATTTTAAACATTTTATTAATATTTGCAGCATGGAGCAGAGCTGGAGCTGGAGCTGGCAGATTGATGTCGGAGCGGAGCAATTAAAAAATTGGACTGCTCCAAACCTATGGGATTAGTTTAACGCACTTTCCTGTGGAACTCCAGCCAGTTCCAGCAGTTCTGAGCATTCGTCGTGGTATTCAACTAGAAATGTCTATTCTGTATATATGATTTCAGGACTTCGTACATCTGATATGGGACATTTTTTAAGTTTAGATAACAGTCCAGTGTGCCAAACTTTATCGAAAGCTTGTGAAAATCTAAGAATACCGCTGAGCAGTTTCTTTTGCCTTCTACATCCACATTTACTTTGTTGACTACTCTGTGTATTTGTTCAATTATCTCGTGTTTGTTTCTAAATCCAAATTGATATTTAGGGTTCCCCGACTTGATAACAGCATTAAGCTTTTTAATGTAAATTTTGTCGAATACTCTCGACAGCACAGGCAGTAAAGCTATTAAGGTCTGTCTATATGAAGTTATGAAGTGACATCCTCTGCTGACTTTTCCGTCAATATACTAATTCAAAGTCACAAAAATAGTATAGCGACCCTTTAAGTTTATCAACATAACTGTATTTAATCAAACCTATTTATGAGACAATTTTAATTTCTGTTCCAAGACGATACCAATCGGAACTAACGAATCATTAAGGAAAAGCCTAATTAGAATAGAACTTTCTCTATAAATTTTAACGTAGATTTGCGATCGGTTTACGCAATGACTGATCAAGCAAAACCGTAACAATGGGCATTATTTGTTAAAATATTCAAAGTAGAAACGCACCAACAAACTAGAAAAGAAAGAAAAAGTTTCGTTTTCTATTGGATGTGAACCAACGTTATTACATAAACTTAAATTCTTATTTAGATAAAAAAAAAGAGTAATGTAGAATATCTTGGAAATATGTTCATTTGCATTAAAAAGCAAAATTACATAAAAATTGCCTACGCTCAAGGTAAAATTTTAATTAACACTTTGTAACAAAGATCGGAAAAGGAGTAAAAACTGATTTTTATGTTTATTTAGTATAAAAATTTAATTAAGTTCGCATTACTGTGACTTGTAAAGCGCACAGACTTAAAACAATTAGCAAATTAGATAAAGTTCTCAGGTAGGTGGCGTCTAACCCACGCAAATGATCAATTCCTGAAAATGTAAAACAAGGTTCCTCCAAATTAAAAATGAAATCTACAAAATTTTAATGTGGGAATATCTCCCAACGCCAAATTAGCAGCAAATACGGTATTTCTTCGTCGGAATTTCAAATGTAATTAAATGATCAGAGTCAACGATATGATGGCCACTCGTGAGAATAAAACGTGCTGTACAGTTATAGGTAGCTATGAAATGATTTTGATTTTCGTAACGTGTGTTACGAATTAACGATTGAATTCTAATGCAAATAGTGAATCCTCGTGCATAATTTAAACGTGTGCATTTCTGATGAGGAGCGATTTAAATTCCATCAATTATGATCATTTTATTGGGCTTGCTTCCTTTGCCACCTAGCGGTGTCCAACCATGTACATAAGTAACAGTGTCTTCAGTTTATAAATCAGCTGCGCACATCCAAACGGAAGTGACAAAGGAAGTTGAAGGCCTCGGTTAATATAACATATAATAATACAGTGACCTCCATTGTAGCAAAGCTTTGAAACAGCAGTTTGTGTTGAACTGTAACGGGTCTTTCGAATTGTAAATTAGACACGGCGCGTGATATACCGACTAAACAGAAGCGACAATGAAAAATTAAAGCCAAATAAACAACACTTCGATAGCATAGCTCACATAAAAATATCCGCAAAGGAAAAGTGCTATGCGATTTTACAGTTTTATTTATGGATAGTTGATTTTTTAAAAGCAGTTAAAGAATATTGTTTTGAAAGGTAACAAAGAAGTCGAATTGTGATAGCCGTTACTTATTTAAGACTTAAAAGGTAATGTTTTAATATATCCGGCTGTGCTGTACAAAGAAAAATACGAGCCTTAAGTTATTAAAAAAATGTTATATTAATCTATAACAGCGTAAAACAATATGAAATACTTCTAAAACTTATAAAAAGCGGTTTTAGAACTATTAATAATTCTTGAGGACGATTACGATACCAATTTCTTGTTAAATGTATTAATTATTAAAGTAGTTCATTTTAATGTGAACATATATGAGCCATTAATTGAGAAAACGGCTTAAGTCACTTTTCTGTTATTTTTAGATATTAAATGTTTTTCATTTTAATGTGCATTAAAATATTTACCCTAACTTTAAAGAAATTTCACTTATATTTGTTATCTTGGTGACTTATATTTTTCTCAGTATACATAATTTAGCACAGACGTTAACGAATCGCCATTTTTCATTACTGTAAAATGACTTAAGCCACTTTCACAATTAATAATTTGTAAAAACTACCCCCTTAATTTTCGATAAGGAATCACCTCCCGATTATTTTTGCAATATTTAAGAATCACCCTGTATAACGTATTTCACATAAAATTTTATTCATGTAATTCAATTATTGTCATCAATAGGAGTGATGAAGTCTTCGGACATTTCAATTAGTTTTAATTTTTTTAAATAACTGTGGTAAATTGAGGTTTTACAGGGAAGCAAATCCATCATTATGCCATTTTCAAAATAAACATTTTTGCACTTTTGTTTAGCTATAAAATTTCTATTGACGAAAATAGTAATGATTTTCAAAGAAATTGCAAGCAAAATGTTTAAAGATAGAATACATTTTTGTTATGCTAAACAGCTTTCATTCATTTTTCGTAAAAAAGTGACTTATGCCATTTTCAATTTAAACAGCTCATATTTCGCCCAATACTTCTTTGGCTTACCAATAACGATCTAAGGACGAAACTAAAAGTATGGTAAAGGAGGAAACTGGGAATGATATTATGGAGGCCAAGCCTGGTGAAGAAGAAGAACTAATCAGGAAGTCAGAAAAATGAATGGCCACAAAAATTACTATTACCGCATAAATGTAATGATAACACTCTTAGGGAATATTAACAGATTATTACAAAGTGAAAAAATAACAATTACGCTTTTAAATTTTAGCTTTTCTTAAAATAAATATGGTCCTATTTTCCTCGTTATACGTATTGATAATTTATCTGAGTAAACAATTTTTTTCACAAATCTATTTTCATAGTTAATTCTCGTTATGTGGATCAGATGAATTACATTTTACATGAACTAGATAAATTCTGTAGTAACATATTTAGGTACAATATAAGCTCCCTCAAAGCACCGTTATGTTTAAATTAGCATTAATTTATTTCACAGTCTAAACTGATTGTGATTTACAATAATAACAAAGGCAATGTCCTCGCGTACTTGACAAGTTCTAAACTATGACACATCTCATTTTTTCGCGTATATTTAGTTTCCGGTAGTTATACGGTAATGGCAATAACTGTACAGTATGGTAACTGTTATTAAAAACCAAACAAAACATGCGTGTACAAATTTTTCTATAACAATTTTACTGAAATATTATTTGCAATTTTAGTAACTGATAAATGATTAATTTTACATACTCAGAATTGTACCTAGGTAGAACTGTAAATATTATAAGGTTGGTACATGCAAATCGATCCACTCTGTATAATCATTCGAATTTTGATAACTGAGTACTGGGTGAACCAGTAAAATTTTTACTTCTTTAATTGATTGCAATTTGCGTGTATCAAAAAAAGTTCACCGAAGGTAAAAATCAAATTTTATATCGTTTAATGGGTAAATTTTTTTAAATGTAGGGCATGGCATTTAAAAAGTCATACTAAAATTTAAAAAATTCAGTATCCCCCAAGCTTTTACGATATTTTTGCTTAAGATTACTTTAAAATACATTATTTTTGTCAGTAACAGTTTATCAAACTTGTAAGAAGCATATTACGCACGAGTGGAAAAATTTCATGAGTGCGCAATTGCTTTACAACTCGTGTTCTGTATCATACTTTTTCTACGATCACAAAATACATACGATTTAGCGGCTTTATGGCTAATAAACACATGTAATTACGTTGTCTTGTCAATTTTGACGTGAGTGACTTGGACATTTCTAGACAAGTGTGTGTTTTGCATTCCGTGCGTAAGGACTCGCTATACATGCAGGAAGTGTTTGAGGTGAGTCTACTTTTATCATTTTTAAAAAAGACTGTGTTTTTTGCTTACCGTGCGTAAGGGCCCATATACTATGCATGCAGGCTGTACGGTTAAGAGTCATTTACATTATTGATCGTAGAAAAAAAGTATGAGCCAACCTTCATAGGTCTGGGGGGTTTTTACTTGTCACGCTGTATATTACTGAACAAATTTTTAGTATTACACATTAAGGTACTAGCAATTCCGTTCTAATTAAAAAACTATCACATATTTTAACGAAATTAAACTCGTTTTATATGGGATTTACTTTAAGGTCTTAATAAAACTTTGAAGGTTTATTATTTAATGGTTATAAATGGCACATAGTAGGTGTAGTTTCATTCTTAATATTTTAATTTTATGTAAACAATACAGAATGATAAATTATGTAAAATGGTGAACGATGCAGATACAGTTCATCGTTTAAATCTTCTCATGAGAAAATTGTATATAAATTATTACATTCATATTTAAATCACAAACTTACGATACGCAATTTCATTATCTAGTTTTCTGTTTAATGATTAATTTTGCAACACTGCATTGTATCACGCAGTACACAGTAAAGTTTAAATTGCACACGTTGACTTATACAAATGATAAACTATACGTGAAAATCGTAGTGGGTTGTGACAGACTCATAATAAATAATAATTTACTTTATTCGCGCGTTTTGCAGAAATATTAAGCTTATAACTTAATTTTTTAAGCTTTTTATTTAGCTATGAGTCCTTCTACTGTTAGGTGTAGGACAACTTATGGCTTCATACTATGCTTTAATTTTAGTTTAGGTTTGTCTGAAATTTGAGGATCGCCATTAAGGATATTTAAAATTTTGCAATAAACATCTAAAACATGTATAGTTGTAACAAGTAAAAAAGAAAAGTGGGAACTTCCGCATGCAGGCTTAGCTCTCGTTATTAAATATTATTTGTTAAATAATCTTAATAATTGTTGGGGTGGGAATCATAATTTAAAAGTTTGCAATAAACATTTAAAATATTCCTTAATTGTTTTGAGCAGTATAGAAACAAATTTATTACAGAAATCGCCGTTTTTTGCAGCCTAGTTTCAATTTCTTGTGGTCCACCCAGTCATCTGTGGTGAGCCTTTACTTTTCATTGCTTTTTTCACCTTTTTCATGTTCTTCCTTTCTTTCTGTAATTTGTTGGATGCCACTATTAGTCGACCATCGTGTTTCATTCATTCTCTGGACATATCCGTATCATTTTAATCTTCTGGCTTCAAAGGTCTTTATTATATCAATGGTAATTTCCATTTTTTCTCTAATTTAGTATTTCTTAGCCTATCATTCTTAGTAAGTCGACAACATCTTCTCCAATAGTCCATTTCCATCGTCTGTATCCTGAAAGCCCCCTTTTTTTTATTAATTATCCATAGTTCGGATCCATAAAGAACAATACATTCTACGATGGTTTTATACATTCTTATTTTTGTGTTTCTGGTTATGTTCTTATTCCAGAGCACTTCATGCATTTGCCGTATGGCCACGTTACCTTGAGCAATTTTGCTACATATTTCTTGTTCATTGCAGCCGTCATCTGATGGTTTTACATCCAAGCACTTGTATTTTTAATTTCTGTGTTCATTAGCAGTAATTTTTGTCCCGTTTCTTCAAATACCAGACAGTTTTAGGTGTATTAACTGTCAGCCCCACTTATTATAGGTATATTTTCATTAGGCTAGCGTAGCATCTATTGTATATCTATCTCATCTTCCGTCAAGATAACTTGGCCATCAGCAAAATACAAGGGTAATAGATACAAATACATTCTAATTATTGACTAATTACTGTCGTTTGGCCATATCTACTAATTCATGGAGTTTCAAAAAAGAAGATGCTTTGCTTAGGATGTTCTATAGAACAAGCAATTTTCGTTCTATTTGACCAATCTTGAATCTATTACGATTTACCAATGCTGCGCCTCGGTATGTGCTACGTTATAGTTCGTTTAAGTTAATCATTTTAAAAGCACTTCACACGTTTTTATTTCCTCAACAGCATACAAGAACGCAGCTAATCTGAAGGAAAACTGCATACATTAGTTCAATTACAGAACTGTTAAGGTAATTTTTTCCTAATTACATAACTGTTACTGCAGCTACCATGAATATTCATGTCAATATGTTATTCATTGTTCATCGCTCCTTTCTAAATGTTTATTTAAAGGCAGTTTTCTACCGACTTTTATATAACAACTTAGCATGCCCATGTTCATATACGTACAATTAACCACACCTTTAATTATAACTGGAAGTTATTAAAATTTATCCTATTGTTCTACGCGCTTTAGAACCATATGCGACTTTTATCGTTGGGGCACTAAAACAATCTTAAGATATCTAGAATTGAATGGAGTAAAAACAAGGCAATATAAGTTGCGGTATTTCAATGAGCAAAAATTATAGTTGTGGGCATTTAACTAATTACTTTCCAATTGATTGTAGAATTACAATCTCTTGGTTACAAACTTGTAATCACGGTTTTGCGCACGTGATGAATGTTGACATTTCCTACAGTAAACGTTATACACTGCTTCAAATTATAAAGTTGGATTAGGGTTTGCCTCCAGACTGATACCTTGAAATGTTGACTACAAAGTGATGTTGAAAAACAAACCACTTCACAGAATTTAATTGACAAACTATGACAGCATATTATAAAGAACTTTGACCTTTTTAAACTACCAATTTTTAATTGAATAACAGACTAAAATAAATAAAGTAAGTTGAAGAAGCGACTGAAAAAACTCTTGGTTGTTTACAATCAATATTAAAAATTAATTTAGTTGTTTTTTTGTTCACAATTTGTAGTAAACAACGTGGATAATACTAAAATTTATTGTATAGTTTATAAATCGAATTGCACTACATGTACTTTATACAGGAGGTTTGATTTTCGAGTTTAAATATGGGGATCTCACTTATTATAATAGCTAGAGTGTAGGTTTAAATTGGGCAAAGCTGCTAAAATCGGTGCTCATAAATGATTCGAAGAGAAATTGGAAATATTTTAAACGGTACCCGAAAAAAATAGAAAAAACCGAAAAAATCCTCTTCGAATAATTAATGAGCTCCGAATTTATTAACTTTGCCAATTTAAAGCTATACTTTAGTCGCTCTGGTAAGCAACTTCTCCATTTTAAAGATCCTGTGTATTTAATTGTAGTTCATTTACAGCAGGAACAGGAACGAAAGCTTTATTTGATCACATACCTGGTAAAACATATAATACAACTTTCTGTATCCATCGACGTTTTTATCACCATAGCCTAAAAGCGTTTGATACAAATTTATGAGTAATTTATGTTAAACACGGGGAGTGTCCATAACCAACTGACCGACAGTAGCGGTATTTATTTTATTCCGGGCGTATCTAGACGATTTGTCATCACTTGAAGTGTTGTCAGTTACTGCATACAAAATTTAGCAAAGCATAATAGCAATAAAAATGTATGATACTGCAATTCTTTTTACTAGAAATGAAAGATTCCGTTAATTATTGGTGGCATGATGCCAGAATGATGTAAAAAGAAAACAAAAGCAAGTGGAATAAAGTAAATATTGACCAGAACTATTGTTTTTACATTGATTCATTTTTATCCATTTACATTCAAAAGTGTCAATAATATTTTTTTTTACCTAATAAGAAAATAAAAGTCGAAATTATATATTAGCTCGAAAGCTACAATTGTAGCTTCTATATCACGCGTCACCCATTCCATGTTTACTCGCCACTTTGTATATAGTATGATAGCGCTCTGGGGCTGCGGAAAATGCAGCCCGCGTATTAATTATATAAGTCAGCCATTGTAAACTGTCGAGTGTAGCTGCAGTACAAACGACAAAATAATGTTTTTTATTTAAAATGTAAACAAGTTGAAGGAATATGCATAATTTCATTTAAACCTGTAGGGACTGCAAGAGCGGGATTTTCCGCATCCATGGCCCATGGTACTATTCTTTCAGATTTGAATTAAGCTCTAAATTTGCAGTTTGCACCAATTAAATAAACTTCGTAGCTCTTAAGATTAGGAAGTCCTATGTCTGACATCGAATTTAAGTATATTAATAATTATTTACATAACTAGCGATTCCGTAGCCCCTTCGGGGTTTCTTCACCTCTAGACCCCGCCTTGCGCGTAGAATTCTCTTTGCGCGTAAAAAATTTTTTTTACACCAAATATTATCTTTCGTTTGGTGCAAGTCCTATGTCTCTAAGTGGCTCCGTTTGTGAGATATTTCGATTATAACTAAGCCGGTCATTTTATTTGGAGGTGAACAATAGATTGGCTCAAATTTTTATTTACAACACTCGTTATTGCTTTACAAAATCGAATAAATCGATATTCGTACTACTCGCGCTGCGCGCTCCTACCCAACGGCTCCTTAATACTATTGTTTGTAGAATAGTCTTTAGGCGTAAAAATATTTCTGCACAAAGAATTATCTTTCGTTTGATGCAAGTCCCATCTCTCTAAGTGGTTTTGTTTCCGAGATATATCGATTAAAGCTAGGCGCGTTACTTTTTTTGAAGGTCAAATTTTTATTTACAACACTTGTTATTGCTTTTCAAATCCTATTAAATTGGTACTTTACTGGACGAGAAGGCAGTTTTTGGACGATCGGTAGGCGAGTCCTGAAAGTATACGAGTCCAGTAAAGACACTTTCTGGGTTTGTTACGTACAATATTTACACTATCGTTAATATCCACAATTAAACAATAACTACGGTGATGAAAACTCGCTCGGTGGTATAACGACGCTTGTTTGACAGCGCAACAACAAAACAACTCATCGCCATAGCAACCAGCTACTTACCGGACTAGGCCGGTATAACAACTCATTGCCATGGCAACCAGTTACTTTCTAGCCTAGGCCAGTAAAAATGTATTTTCCAGCCTAAAAACTGATCGGAATTAACTGATTTTCTGGACGGCCGCAGAAAAAATAAATTATAGCAAGTACGTTTACTCGTTAAATAGATGCGGAAAGAGCTACCATATACGTTCGTCACCTCTCTATATTTTCTCATACGATACCGACAATTAAAAGTGGCAAACCTAAAAAGGTTCATTCACCCGGAAAAAATGTTTAGACAACCTCTAGACTAAACCTTAATATAAGGTTCCCTACATAACGCAGTGTCCGTAACCAGTAACAATATTATGGTGTTAAATAAATACATACATACAACAATAAAACATTTGAATGAGTAACGGTAGTCTAAAGCCTAGAGCTAATATTATTCATTACAAAATTAAAATTATTAGTCGTATACAACAGCTCTTTGAAAACCAAAAATAGCTACAAAGCCAGGTGTAGCGATTTACTTCGCGTTCGATGATTTATTCTCTAAATCGGATTCAATATAAACACAAAAAAAACAAGCGCAAATTTATTTACCTTTCTTTAGGTTTTACACTAATTTTAGCGTGACAAGCAAGAAGAGACAAATTACTCGACTGATAAACAAATGGTCTGTCACGTATTCTTTTCATGGTCCGCAGTCTATTGACTAAATTAACCAAAGCAGAAAATTCCTTTATTGCGTTAGTTTCACGGTTACTGTCAAAACTTTTTGGTGAGTTATTAAAATTGGTTTTACATTGTTACGAAAATATGCAAATTTGAAATTTACTAATTTGAATCCAGCTGCGCGGTTTTGAGGAAGCATAAAGTCCGGTATCGGAATGATGCAGCAGAAATAGAATAACTTGGTTTTTATGTTGTCAAGGTCTTTAACCTTTAACACCAAATTTAATATTACAAGTGCACTGTCAAACAGCTAACGCAGCTACACAAAATCTATTGAGGGTGTACTTCTCTAACTTAATACAGTAGATAAAAATTCGGTTAAACTAGCAGAAAGTTACATTATAATAGAGCTCATTTTGTAGTGATATCCCGATATTTTGAAAAATTCACAAGTACCTTGAAAAAAGCCAAAAATTAAGTTTCGTATATTTTTGTTAAACATAATTTCTAATACTGTAAATAAAAATGCAATTATTAGTGGCTTAAGAAAATTTTACATACAGTTTTGCCGAAAACGGTAATTTGTAAAAAGATCTGAACAATGGAATAGCTGCAGCGACGAAATTTAATCACGCCACTAATAATTGTTTGATAAGTAAGAAGGAGATCTCAAAGGAAACTAAGACGCAAGTGTTTAATGCAGTGTACGTACCAATTCTTACTAATAGTGCAGAAACTCGGGCACTAATAAAAAAGCAAAAACAAAGGATAGGGATGCAAAAGATGAGATTTTTGAGAAGAATAGAAGGATGCATGTAGACTAATTTATAAGTTAAGCAACTAAAATATTAGAAAAAGCTTAGGAGTGAAAGACATAAGGAAAAACATAAAAACAAACCAATTAAGATGCCTGGGACATCTACAACGCATCCCAGAAAGGAGAAAAACAGAAGTAAAGGAAGATCAAGGACAAAATGGGAAAACAAATTGAGACATAGACTAGGAGAAAAAGGAGTCAGCTGGAGAGATGTGCCACACTTAGCCAATGGTAGACAGAGATGGAGAAACATAATCAAGAACTAGGAAAACATATCTCGACACCGACAAGTACAAGAGGACCCGATGAAAAAGTAGAAGATAAGTTTACCGGTCAAATAAACTATCGAAATAAAGTTTTTTGATAATATACTTGGATACAAAGAGATAACGGTCAAATTCTTAATTTACTGAAGTAATTATATTTTTTTGCGGCCGAACGGAAAATCTGTTGTTTTCCATACATTTTTATGCTGGAAAATACATCTTTACTGGCTTTGGCCAGAAAGGAACTGGTTGTCATGGTAATGAGTTGTTTTTACCGGCCTAGGCCGGAAAGTAGCTGGTTGCCATGGTGATAAGTTGTTTTGTTGATTAGTGCTGTCAAACAAGCGTCATTATCTCATCAAGCTAGTTTTCCTCTGTAGTTTGTTAAGTTATTGTTTAATTGTGGATGGTGTAGATAATGATTTTGGTGTCAGTGGTGGACGCAGAAAATAGTTATTTTTAGGTAACAAGACCAAAAAGTGGTACTGTACTGGACGAGTAGGAAGTTTTGGGACGAGCCGTGGGCGAGTCCTGAAAGTATACGAATCCTGTAAATACACTTTACAGGTATATTAAGTACAATATTTTTTCTGCGTCCACCAAAATCACTATCGTCACTATCCATAATTCAACAAACTGCAGCTGAAAATTTGCTTGGTGGTATAATAACGCTTTTTTGATAGTGCAACTCAACAAAACAACCTATCGCAATGGAAACCAGGTACTTTTCGGCCTAGGTTGGTAAGACCACACATCACCTGGCGACCAGTTACTTCCTGGCCTAGGCCAGTAAAGGTGTATTTTCCAGCCTAAGAATTGATCGGAAACAACAGATTTTCTGGACGGACGCAGAAAAAATATTGAATGTAACATACCCGTAAACTGTCTTTACTGGACTCGCCTATGGCTCGTCCAAAAACTGTCTACTCGTCCAGTAAAGTACCACTTTCCGGTCTTGTTAGGCAAATTGCATTTTTTTTTAATGATTCATCGCATGCTGCGGATAAATTTCATGAACGGTATTGTTCTTTTCTAGTTTATAAACAAAATAAAATCGCCAATATTGATACAAGCAAGTTATTTAAAAGCACATTATAGAAATCGATATTTGCTCAAGAAAAATAGGAATGAAGAAGACTTTTTTTTCCATTTGTTTTACATAAGAAAGAGAAAACAAATGCCACCTATTCAAGTAAATACCTAGTACCTAATATGGTATTACTACAGCATCTATAAGGAAATCAAAAGTTGTCTACTACCTATACAAGTGTGCTATAAAAAAATAATAGCACCTGTTGTTTAATTAGGATGTGAAATTATTACATCGATTAAAATTTGGATTTTTATTTTAAAGTTAGAAGACATTTTAAATAAAAAATAACGAAATTTCTCCTTTTGTTGCTTTAACTATGCTCCAACTATTGAGCTTTGTTATTTGTAATTTGCTGCCAACTTAACCGAATCTTTATCTCTTATTTGTGAAAAAGACTCACATCAAAATTTTCAAAAAGTAAACAAGACAATTTTACAGGCCTGAAAACTTAAGGTAATTGCTAAAAATTAAAATTGGAGAAATCGTAGTATAAAGACAAACAAAAATTAAAACAAAATGTTAACAAATAAAACATGAAAAAACGTTTTATTTGGAACTACAGCCGACCACAAAGTTACGAAAAACAAATCCAGAATCAAGAAGTATTCACAATATCCGTAAGTTTATTGCATACTAATGCATTTCAAAATTGTTTTTAACGATAAATTTCAGACATAATTGTCTGTCAAACGTTTAAATAGGTACATTTATTCGTTACCCACAATAATTGTTCAACTAACAAACACCAACACGCACTATTATAATAAAGTGTACATTAATTTATATGAAAGCTTTAATAACGAACTAAGTAATTGACATTCACGTTTGCAATGTTTTTAGCAGAAATAGTGCAACACATTTTTATTGACAACTCATTTGCATGCATTAGCGGCCGTAATGAGCTTATTTGCTTTGTAAAATTTATTTACGTTTTTTTTTGTTATAATAAATTTTATTTAATGTATTCGTGGAATTTGCATAGGTGTTGCATTATTGTTCCGTAAATTTTACTTCATGGATTAGTAAGCTATTTGCTGTACATAACATTACAATCTCAAAAACAATAATTGAAAACACAGTTTGGTTCTCTAATGATCAATTTGCATTCGATCGTGACGGACTGGTCTAAGGCAGGAATTTTGTTAGATGATAGTGTCTGAAGTAGTTCATATTCAAGGCTAACAGTGGATTTTACAGCAATTGGAAATTTGGCTTAATAGATGTAAAATCCCACGCGTAAGCCTTAGAAATAAGCACCGTTTTTAGAATTTTATTCTTGCTTGGAACCATCATACTCCTTTAAGCAAACTTATTGCCTTGCATAATAAGTCTTCGATGTGCTAAGGAACAAGATTGATATTCCAAAAATTGTAGGATTTCAAATATAGTTATGAAAGTAATTTTTTTTTGTTTTTATTTAATTTCTCATGGAGTATAACAAGTTTTTTACAGCCAAATTAATTTAATGGTAGATTGGACATCTGTCTCCCTTCCAAGATATTTATTCCATATGTTTCGTAAAGCATATGCGAGAAATTTGTTCTTTTCTGTAGTAAGATAGCTGTTACTTCTAACCTCAAAGTTGGGGCTAAAAGTAACAATGATCGTGGTAAGTTGTAACGGCAAAATAATTTACACAGCTCATAAGTAGTGGGTAAATATATTAGTATTCATCAACATAATTAATATTTGATTCTAAAATACACATAAGCAAAATGAAAAAAATTCAAAAATGTAAAACAAAAAATACAACAAATTGGAAAATTAATCCGATTTCTCTATTTCAAAAAAAAAAATGTTTTTAGACTGTTATGTATTCTTCCCACATTTCCTTGTCCTTTCGCTTTTCCCTGTCCATTCCTCAAATTTTCTCTATGATCTCTGCTAAATATTTAAAGCTTTCTACCCGTTCTAACCTAAGAGCATTTGTCATGTTATGCCCTTTGTTCTCAGTTGTAATGATCATAGTCTTAGTTTTTTTTTTGTATTTATTTTCATAATAATTTTTTCCAATTCCTGGTTTAGAGTTTCTAGATTATGTTGCAGAATTTTGATAATGCGGATTAAAAGGACTTACATTCTTTAATTTTTATCCTAGCTGCATTGACAACAGATTTGCGTTTATGGCTAGTGATAATCTTTTACATTTATTTTGGCCATTACACTAAAACATTGTTAGTATAAGTAGCTTACGTTAAAGCAATTGTCATGCCAGCTCAATTAAGCGCCCATTGTAATCCTTCGGTTGTGGCAAACATAAATAATTGGCAAACCCAAGGCCTTCACACTTTGAATAACCAATTACGTAATAGTAAACTATCAGTGCACTCATTCAGCTGTTCTTAAAAAAATTCACAGACGCATAACTCACAAATAAATTACAGCCAATCAATTATAAAAACCCATCATTTTTAATAAACATACGGTAATATTCTATTAATACCCAGGAAATTTAATAGTAGTAATTTGTTTTAGTGAAAATAATATTAAACTGCGAGTTTGTTTGGCACCGTTATCGTAAAATTTATACGAAAAAAATTGCAGATCAAATATGATACTCCTCTTAGAAGTATCCGTAATTTATTTCAACGTTTCTAAATTATATAACCGGCCACACGCGGAGCATATTCAATTCGAACTTTGTTGCTGTTTTTATGGCGATCTGAACCTGACCTGACCTTTTAATGGCATTGGAAACTAGCATTTTTTTAAAGAGCGATTATATTTGAATCAAAGTTTTCAGTCGTTAAGGTTTATATTTAATTTCTATTAAGTTTTAAAGTTAATCGCGTAACTGTATTGAGGTCGTCAATTGTTTTAGATGGCCTATGCCACCATAATAAAATTTATAATCAACTATTTTAGATTATACCGTTAGAAAATTCGTAATGAATTTTCAGTTAATTAATCGGACAATAACATTAAATATAAATAAAAAGCATTAACATTAATGTGTTACTTACTAATGATCTAGTATTTAGTAACAAGAATTCCAGAGCAATTTGAAGATGTGTTAGAAAACTGCAGAATAAAGGCAAAAAATTTGATCTAGAAATGAATGAACAAAGTTAAAAACGTGGAGATAAAACATAATAAGTACCTAATGAGATAAAGAGAATATAATTTTCAAATGGAAGTTTCGAATAGGAACTAAAAGTGCTGTTTAAAAAAATGAGGAGGAAGAAGAAGAAATTAATAAGAGACTGAAAAAAGACATCAGAAGTGCTGGAACTTAAGTAAAAGAAAGAGCCCAGGAAGGCAAAAACATCTTATTCGTCAAACAGTTGCGAAACTAGGATTCTTAATACAGACCTAGATTATGAAAATGGAGGTATGGCGAAAAAAAATACAAGGAAGGGTCACAATATGTTGTCGCTAGAATCTGACTAAGGCTGTGTTTATTGCAACAAGAACATCAAAACTAGATGTTTTACACAATTATACGTGCCCTTGGTCATTTGCTCCGGAAAAATTGGGAAAGAACTGAAAAATTGAATAATATAGGTTATTTTTGCGATTGCGTTGACCATGAAACCGTCAGAGATAAAATCAAAGTTCTTCTATTCACCAATTCGCGCATCCTTTGTTAGTAAATAGTGCAAAGTTTTTGAAAAAAATCTTTAACGGTTCTGGAGAAAAACGTCAAAAACGAAATCCCCGCAAAAGCGCTATGATTTGAGAAGTTGTGTTATATTATCTCTTATATTATAACTAAATCTATGCGACGCTTAAGCGTTTAACAAAGAAAAACCGTTTTTACAAGGGCCTCGTTTATGCATTTTTCTCCGGAAACGTTCAAGAGTTTTTCAAAAACTTTGCACCATTTTACTTGCAAAGGATGCGCGAATTGGTAGAAAGAAGCATTTTGATTTTATCTCCGACGGTTTCATGACCAACGCGAGGCAAAAATTATCTTTATTTTTCAATTTTTCAGTTTTTCTCCAATTTTTTTGAAGGAAATGGCCAATGGCACGTATAACTGCATAACGTTTATTTTTGATGTTCTTGATGCAATAAACACAGCCTTGATCAGATTCTAGCGATAACATTCGTGATTTTCCCTGATCAGCAGAAGAGATTAGTGAAGAAGAAGAACGCATCACACAGTTATGGAAATGTATAAACAGCAAAAACTTTGAACCATTAAAAATCAGAAAGATAAGGATGGCTATGTCACGTCGACAAATTACAACAACAAAAGTTAAGCAAGATTTTACTAGAGAAAATAGGGTCGACCAAGGAAGAAATGGATTGTGTCAATTACAGAAGATCTTGAACAACTTTGAAAACGTAAGAAGCTTTTAAAAGACAGAAAGAGGCAGAAAAGAACTATTAAAACCTTGGATCTTTAAGGTCTATAGCACTTGTATAAATAAAAATAAAATAATATTATGTAATGCATTCCTGGAAACAAAAAATTAAAATAGAAAACAAAAATATAAAAAATTGGAGTTTAATATCGTGCTCAAAAAGTTAAATTAAATTTATCGGCGAGCAATAAGTTCAAAGTGTAATGGAGCACGATTATCAATTAACGTTAGTAATTATTACATTAATTTGAAATCGAAAGTTATAATTGGTTAATTGCTTTAAATGTCTTTCAATTAAACATGTAGGTTAATATTAATTGGGGTATTTTCCTCATTCCTTATTAAAAGTTACGTAAACATAGCTAAAAAAAAGAAATAGAATACAAAAAATCAAAAATTTTTGTAGGTACATTTTTGTACAATTTATTAATTTAAAAAATGTATTTGTATTTTTGTTGTTCAAAGGCACAAGACGCTTAAAGAAGTCCTTTTTTATTTTCGCGAAGGTGGCCCCCTTCCGGGTTCCTGTACTGCGACCTATTAGTCTATTGTACTCTCTGGTAATAGCCCCTTAAAGGAGTCCTGTGTCTTTGAAAAACTTCAGGATTTTCATTAAGGGTGTTTTGCTTAACTCTTCTTGATTGGTTTTTCCATCCCTAGTTGTCTACGCCGATAGGGCGTGAATCCTTCACACTGGCATGTTACGTGAAGAGGAGTTTTTTCTTCCTCACCACATCCTATACATACATCGGTCTCCGAGAGCCCTTTTATGTAGAAGTGTTTGCTTAGCCCACAGTCCTGTGACGAGTCCTGTGGCTGATCTGATGTCTGCTCTACTTATCCTCAGTATTTATTTTGTCTTTTCTTTAGAGACATTTGACAGGATAGCCTTGGAGTGGGCTTGTACTACTACTTTTTTCCAATGGGTATTATGCCCCTGTTCCATAGGATGTGCCAACTACAGGTTCTGATCCGAGGAAAGGTGTCTCGCTGCCAATTTTGGCTAGGCGATCAGCCTTCTCATTCCTGGTATATTAGTGTGCCCTGGACACCGTACCAGTTTAACGTTATTCCTGCTTTCTAGCACGGATGCAGTTCAGAACAAGACCTGAATTTACTTGCGACGTCCTTACGCTCTTTTTGCTTTTCACTACAGAAGCTTTCGGTTAATTGGGACAAGACTACTTAGGCTCAATTAACCGACTGTTTCATGTAGGCGAAGGCAAAATTATTATTAAAATTTTTTCTTTCATGGTTGTTTTAATGTAAAAGAATGCAATATTAACATTTTAATTTATACATTTAATAATTTATCGACACATTAGATTTAAAGCTCTTGTAGACACGACAATTAAAGTATTTGGCCTTGTTTCATTAAAACATTTGTCCGTTAGCTTAGAGATACAAGAATAGAACACACCTTGATTATCATTAACCCGTTCATTGTAACAATTGTCGGAACTAAGCGGCAATATCTGGACCATTTATCAATAATTATTTATTGTTACACTAATGCATGTGGAGGACTCTCCACGTAAATGTAACATTAATTAATTAACACGTTGCGCTTTCCTCCAAATGCAACCTTGTGCAATCTTACAACGCTAATTGCTTAATATTCTTAAAACGACGTTTATTAATTTCCATAAATTACATTTCCATTTTAGGTTTCTATACCCACGCAGAACAAAACATTGCATTTTAATTTCGTAAACACCAACAATGGACGTCGCTTGTTACCCATGACAAAATATATTCAGCATTATGTTTCACTTTTAGCGTTTCAAAATGCTCAAGGTACAACTTTTCACAGACTTTTACGTGAAAACACCGTAATTTATCTTTCATTGTGTTGAAAATTTCGTATTGTTCGTGAAGGACTTTTTTAAACAACCTAGTTTTATTGCATTTTAGGCGAAGGAAGTTTATTAAACAAATTAATAAATGTAATTTAGATGTAAATGAAGGATTTAAGATAAGTCTCAATGATTAATGTAATAAATCACACGCTGGCACTAATATTGCAGCAAATTAACGCATTTTTGTTTACAGTTAACAGTCTGTTAACAGTTTAAGTTAAATAACCCAGTTAAAGTAATTAACCAGTTACATAAGATTTATGATCTTCATTAGCTTGCTGAAGTTTTTAAAACTGAATATAGTTTCACCAAAAACCAAGGTAAAATACAGATTTGATTAATACATGCCTTCATAATTTTATTCATTTATTAAGAAGAAATTTTTATTTAATGAAAACTAACTGGACAGTATTTTATAATTTTACATAAACTGGTTTTATTTGTAATTAATATTTACATAACAGAAGCGCTTTATGACATTTATTTATTTATGCTCCTAACACCTATTCAATGATATTCATAATACACTAGTCCAGGAAAATATAAAAACACACGATGTTTTTTCCAAGACCACCAATGTAAATGACTTTTACTTTACAGCCTGCTTGCATAGTAAGTGGGTCCTTACGCACGGTAAGCAAAAAACACAGTTTTTTAAATATATGATTAAAGTAGACTCACATCAAACACTTCCGGTATGCCTAGTCTAGAAATGTCCAAGTAAGCTTACGAAAAATTGACAAAACAACGTAATTACATGTGTATGTTAGCCAAAAAGCCGTTAAAATCGTAGGTATTACATGATCGTAGAAAAAGTAAACTATATAACACGAGTTGTAAAGCAATTACGTACTTGTGGAACATTTCCACTCGTGCGTTACATGCTTCTTACAACTCTTGTTATGTGATATACTATTAAATAATATGCGTTGGTATTTGTGATTTTATTGGGATAACAAACGAGGGTGTATTTTTATGTTATCAACCTAGCCATGAAAATGAAAATTCTCATTCTGTCATATAGCTGTGTCATTTTGAAGTGAAATAAAAATGGTATTAGTTAAAATATATTAAGGGAACATTATGTTTCCGGAAAAATAAAAGTTTGTTGCTTTGGTAAGGAGGTCACTTAAAAGCAACAAACTTGAGTTAAAATTTTTCGTGCAAAATAATGTTCCGAAATATATTTGATTAGACTATTTCCCAAATAAAATACCAAAGATAAAAACAATTTTCGTTTATTATTTAAATACTTTAAATACTTTTGTTTTTCCCTGTGATTTTGCTTCATAGGCTTTTCTGGTTAACTTTTATTCTTTCATCCTATAAGTAAGACCCAACCATCCCAGCTGTCTTTCTTGTATTTTTGTTTCAACTGATCTTTATTCCAAGTAAAATTTTGGTCTAAGCGTTTTCGCTGTGGTCGGATCCCAAGCAGGATGATCCACAATCAGGTCAGCCAGTTGAGGCAAGAAGTGAAGACAAGGGTTAAAAAATAGAAGACTTGGTGCAGTCTTTCATTGCCAGGGAAATTGGGGTATCCGAAATGAACTGTTTTGCACGACTATTTGGGTATGAGAAAAGTATCTGTGCGTTGAATTCCAAGGCTTCTTACGCTGGAGCCAAAACGTGTCAGGAAAGAAATTTCCCAGAAAATGTTATCCCTTTATAGACTGATAAGAGCTATTTCACGAATTTTTACCGGGGAGGGGTGTATCACTGGGATACTCCGACCAAACAAGAATCTATGGTCGGCCACATACCTTCGTCTCCCCCAAAAAAAGACAAAACACAGTCTTCGGCCGGAAAACTAATAGCAACCATTTTTTGAGAACTGCAAAGAGTTCTGCTTATTTTTAATTGGTTAATGGCTTACTGGTTTCTAAATTTGAAAATTGATAAAACAGCGATGATCATAATGTATGACTTAAGTCGTTAATGCGTCACAGTTCGTCACATGCTTAAGGCGGCCTTAACTCAACTTTCCATGCAACACGAAATTACAAAACATCATTAGACGTTGAATAACCTCGTAATCACAGGTATTTATCTTATTATTATCAATATAGAACCGGATAGTCATTAGTACACTCTTGATTGGACAGTATTTAACTAGAGTTAATGTATATCCAGACATTATTTATGCAAAATTATGCGTTTTAATGCAAATGTTAAAATGTAGTTGGTCATATATAAACACTGATATTTTATAATCGTTTTTGTACATAATTACAGCAACACAAGAAAAATTTTCAAGTTCAATACTAGTTGCAGTTATATTAATCGTATGAAACCTTTCTCAAAGTTTCAAGGTTGTACGTGTACTAATATAATGCAAAATAATTTCTTTTAAAACTCATTGTCACATCAGAGCATTAATTTAAATTAACAATATTTGGAGGGTATTTCGGTTACTACAATGGTAAGCGATTATTTGATTTAGTTTTTGGGGCTATTTTTTTAAATATATATTAACAATTTATTAGATTCCTAGCAGACTTGTGTTCCACTAAAAACGAAAATTAAAATTTTCTTAATTTTGAAAATTAACCGTATCTTCTTTATTTTCGAACATGCCAAAAATCTAAATTTCTAAGATGATTATGTTGCAAACTTAAATTAAATCATTTTTTTTTCTGTTTTTAGAAATTATACAGGGTATCTCAGACAACATTTCCATTTCAAATATTTTGTTTTTTTGACCCAAACAACCTTAAATAATATTAAATTAAGAAAAATGCTGAAAAAAAAACGCACAAAAAATAGTGTGACATTTAGATGTACCTATATATTAATACAGCGATATTTAATTTATTTTGTCCAGTGGCACTGAAATGGTTTGAAGTGGAAATGTTGCTTTTAATTTGTTTGTTGTTTGTTGCTGTTAATTTTTTTTATACCATTAATAATACATTTTACAAAAAAAAATGTCAAGCGTCAGTAGGTCATGAGAGCCAACTTTTTGCATAAGTGAGAGCCAATACGAATTAATTTGGATTTGAAGGTTAAAATAAAGTATTTCACAGCCTTTAAAAACCAAAATGTTGCTGGAAACTCATTTAGGCACTTAATATGTCTTAATAGCCTCCTAATAAATTATTGATTTTGAATTTTTTTATAGAAAATATTTTTATTAAATGCACTAAAACTTTAGCGTGACTGTAAGGTTTAAAAATTTTACTATTTGATTTTAAAACACACAACAGTTGTAAATATATTTTAATATCATTTCAAGTAAGTAGATTATTTCCGAAGAATAATTATTTTTAGAAGAAAAAGAGCCAATGAAAGTGGTTATAGCCACCCAGGGCACTCTGTAAACCCTATACTTAAATCAAGATTAGGTCACTATAAACACATTTTATGAAATTTCAAATACGAAACTCAATATTCGGCCGATAGGTAAGGACCAATTAATCGGTAACAGGAAATCGGCTTATCGGTGCATCTCTAATTAGAAGTTATTTTGAGTTGGTTTGCGAGCTCGGTGGCTAGTTGGTAAGCACTCGGGAGGTCGTAGGTTCGAATCCCGAGGCCGCCCGTCATTGTAGAGGTTTCAGGTGGTTACCCCTACCTGCTATAGGCCAATTCTGCGAAAGTTCTGTCACCAACCCTCTACCCTTAGCCACCTCATCCTTGTTCCCTCCCTCTCCACTTCGGTGGATTGGCCATAGCAGCGAAAATATCCCGAAGTAAAATAAATCAGATTTAAAAAAAGGGTTGGTTTGGAGAATTTTTTCGTTGAATTTAGACCTCTCTGTACAGGGTGGTCCAAATCCTAATGTTTTACAGAGTATTTCGGTTACCTACCGTAATAATTAGGGAAAATCTGATATGGGGCTATTTAAAAAAAAAACGCTTGTGTAATCAATTTTTTTGTATCGCTTTTCATTTTGGTACCACAGACGAAAAATTAAATTTCTTGACTTTCGAGATGTGTGTAGTTAACTTATATATTTTTTAAATAGAAACTATAGTTGGCCATGACTTTGCATGAAAGAGTTTTTTTTTTTTAGCTTTTCAAAATTTGTGTTGCAAAAAATAAGTGAGACATGGCAAATTTTGTTAAAATTTCCTTATTAAAGTTTGCCATGATTCGTTGAAAACAATATAAGTTTACTTCATATCTCGAAAATCAAGGTCGAGAAAAAAATGTTTTTAATTAAGCATAAAAATCTGTATTAAAAAAAATGATACAATTTTGTTCTATTTAAATAAATAAAGAAGTTACAGTAAATTTTCAAAAACCAAATTTAATTTTTCGTCTGCAGTGCCAAAATGGAAAGCGTTCTTTTCTCGCAAAAATAGCCCACTAACTATAACGGTAACCGAGATATACTGTAAACCATTCAAATTTGGTCCACCTTGTACATTAAATGAAATCAATTAAAATTTAAAATAGAAAGTAAAATCTTAATAATTTAAAACTTCTTAATAAGTCGGGAAACTGGATATATTATGTAGATCAAAACCATATCGTTTAGTTTACAGCAGTACTAATTTCAGGTTTGCTGTGTGACTTGGCGTTAATATCTCCACATTTATTAATTATAAAACCCATGAACAAGAACTTTAGATTCTTTGTAGCTTACTGTATTCATAATTTATAGAGCAATTAAAACAATTGTTTTGCAATTATTTTTCTTCAATATTTGCTGTCAACATTAGCAGAAATTTAAGATTTGAATAAGGATTTAAACTTCGGGTTTGTTGTCGGCTCAACCGTTGATATCTCTAGACTATTTAATAATGTTTAGATTTTTAACGTATATAAATCAATTAAAACTTCCTAACAATACCGGAAACCAAATACATAGATTCTATTGAGACCACATCCTGGTCGTTATATTTATTGCAGAACTAATATGAAAACTAAGTACGTAAATTAAAAGGTAAACACCGCATTTCCCATTTATCTTTAATCGTGTGAGGTGTCAACGCAGGCGGTGCATTTTGCGTTTGAAATTTACTGTCGCCACATTTCTCAGTATAAATTCTGTTGTGTCACCACATGCATACGGAATCAGTAATAGATAAGTTCATTATGGGTTCGCTTTGGTATTTAAAGTGTGATTAGCTTTCTAGAATCTTGGCACTTAGTTGCCTGTGGTTACTTTGGTGTCTATTAGTTGAATTACGACCAAGTATTTGTCGAAGCCAGTAACGTCACACGAAATAACTAGAAAATCTGTGTTATCACATTTGGTTACTTAACTGTTAGTCACTTATCGTGAAAATTGCAATAAACTTTTTATAGAATAGAATCTAATTAATTCATGAATTTTGCTAGCTTTCCAGTGGGTTTCTTTGATTCCCTAACTTCTGTTAGGAAAATTCAGTTTGAAAATATAAATTAAGGCTAAGGCGCTGACAAACAATTAATCAGTTCTGCAACAGTTTGATCCGCTAATGGCTAAACCGAGCTCGCATAAGCAAAACTAATTTAGGAATCACATGCAAGCACACAAGCAACTAAATTGTTTGGTTTTAACTGGATTTCTACGAGTTAGCTACTATGTGTGAGATGATAAGGAGAACGAAATTCAAACCTATGACACAAAACAGTTGTAAGAAGTCACGCAATCGTTCAGTTTGTGTCAAGTTGGCGAGGGCAAGATGGCGAATTCGTCAACTTGCCCCTAGATGATGTAGCTGACTCTTGCAGATAGTAAGAAACTATTTTAAAAAGACCACCGACCGCCGATCCTGGTCGGAAGATGCGTTAATTATAGCACTTCATGCTGTCGAGGAAGAAAATGTGACAGTTAACAACGCCAGCCAAATGTATGAAATACCGGAACCTACTCTTCGTATTTTAGTCAGGCGTGTGATTATTTTCTTGTAAACAACCCGGGAAAGACAATTACCGACAGAGAAATTGGAGGACTGTTTGGGCAGGCCTATTTAAAATCTGCAACTGTAGGCACAGCAGTTAAAAGCTTCAAAAAAATGTGGAATTAAACCATATAACCTCGGAGTATTCGACGACGCAGATTTCACACCAGCCTGAACAACCGGACGGGCTAACCCGGAGGTTGCTGATATTCAAGAAGCATTAGAAATAACGGATAGAGAAGCTGTGTCAAGTGACGACGATGACGAACCCCTAATTAACTGAAAATTAGATTCGCCTACACCAGGTCCTTCTGGAGTACAGAATTTCGAAAGGCAAAAAGATCAAAATTTACCGGGGCCTTCTGGAGTAAAAACTGATCAAGATCAGCGCATGCCTTAAAACTTGTACAGAAATTGGACCATACTCAAAATACAACCGACCACAAGCCACGAGACGGAAGAAACAGAAGTCTTCTGTGTTAACCGCTACGCCAAACAAGGAGGAACTTGAGGGGAAAGAGAGGGCAAAAAGATGTAAAGCCTTAACCAAAAAGGGAAAGTATGAGACACTAAAGCGCTCCGTTTTCAAAAAGTCATCACCAGCTAAAAGTGCTACCTAAAAAAATAAGGAATATTTGTGCCCCGGCTGTGAAGGACTCTATTTAGAGCCTTCAACTGAAGAGTGGATTATGTGTCTTTAATGCTCTGGTTGGTGGCACTAATCATGCACAGGTTACGAGGTTGAAGGGGCATATAAATGCGAAATATGTGCGCAATCGTCATCTTGCCCCGATATGGGGCAAGATGACTAAAATACACAGAGTGTGTTTTTATTTTTTCCCCCAAGTGTTTATGATTTCTAGTTTCTCGCCCTTCTAGTTTGTAGTAAACTCATATATGCATGTCACCATTATATTTTGTTTTAAAAAAAACTGTGCATATATTTTCTACTAACAATTTCCGTTAAGCTAGTCAACTTGCCCCACCCTCCCCTAAATAATTTAAAAAAATATAGCAAATGTACATTATCTAAGAAGCAGGTAACATTTTTAGAATACTGTTGAAAGTTAATACACTAAATATTAAATATTTTTTACTTCTTAAATACTCCAGTAAAAAAAATGACCTTAAGCAATTTAATATTTGTTACTGTTAAAAACTCAAGAAAAAAACTTTAATTAGCATCGTATCCTTAGAACTATACAGCATAACTAAATGCTTTAATTATTAACCTGGTACAATTATATTAGCTAATTAATTTGTGATAGAAATGAAGTTTAGCAGTACTTTTCATTTCATTGGACAGGATGTAGTTTATGCTATAATAATACACTTATAAATATTGATGGCATACAGGAAGTTATGCCATATGGGTATTTTTTGCAATACTTTACTGTAATCGTCATCAGCATAATAGCTTGAACGTTTGAGGCAATACCGTTATCATTTAAAAATTCAAGAACCATTGGGAATAAAAATCATAATTTAAAAAACCTTGAATATTGGTCATTAATAGATTATCACGAAATCAGGTAAGTATTAAAATCGTATTCAACCACTATATTTTAATTAATAAAATGCAATTAATTTACAAATGTGGGGTTGAAAAGTTCTTAGTAACTAATGAATGGCGGCCTATTCAAAGCATTATTTTATACCAATTAAACCTAAAAAAATATCGAAAAATTTAAATTATAATAACATCAAAACTGGTTTTACATTTCGTAATTTACTTGATATTATCTTTGTATAAAATATTTTGCTTTAAGTGCACATAAATTCTGTTGTAAAAGCGACTGCATATTTTACTTGAAATTTTACTTTAAAAGAAGTTTGATAATCGAATCGGACGTGTTTTGTTATTCGCGTTAAATTTTGAATGTCAACTATTTTCTTCCAGCTAGAAGCACTAACGATTTGATGTATTAAAAAAACATCAGCTGATTATACGAAGAATCTGTCAAGTTTTTTCGTGAAATAGTTTAATGAAATATTCTGTTTAAATTTGTCAAGCGTATGTTAAATCGTTTTAGAAAACCTGTGACTCATTTATTTATTGGGTTTCACGAGGCGGTAAAGAAATGTGCGCGTGTAATACATGATTGTATTACAAATCTGACGTAATAAGTTATCATTATGCTAATGTTAACGGTGATGCGTAAATTTTGTCGATTGTTTAAAACCTAATTTAGTTCGGCTTGTATATAATTCTCACAATAAACTTCACAAATATTGGTATAAGATGCAAAGTTTTGTAAGTAAATTGTGTTTTTTAAGCAGTATTTATTAAAAAATGTCAATAAATTACTTTTTGGTCAGTAAAGTTGCTTATTCTGACAGTAAAATTACTTTTTCCTGTCAGTGTTTACTGCAAGGTGTTAATAAAATTACTCGTTGGTAGGTAAAATCCCCTTTTTGTCAGTATTTACTACAAAATGTCAATAAAATTATTTTTTTCTGCGTCCGGCCAGAAAATCAATTGTTATCGATCAATTTTTAGGCTGAAAAATACGTCTTTACCGGCCTAGGCAAGAAAGTAACTGGTTGCCATGGTAATAAGAAAAATAAGAACTCTTTACCGGCCTAGGCCGGTAGCTGGTTGCCGTGGTGATAAGCTGTTTTGTTGATTTGGATTATGGATGGTGACGATAGTGATTTTGGTAATGGCGGACGCAGAAAAAATATCGTACGTAACATACCCGTAAAGTGTCTTTACTGGACTCGCATGCTTTCAGGACTAGCAAAGGCTCGTCCCAAAATTGTCGATTCGTCCAGTAAAGTAGCACTTTCCGGTTATGTTACGTAAATAACTATTTGATCAGTAAAATTGCTTATTGTAATAGTAAAATTGCATTTACTTGTTCGTATTTACTACAAAATGTCAATAAAATTACTTTTTGGTCAGTAAAATTTCTTATTTGTTAGTATTTACTACAAAATGTCAATAAAATTACTATTCGTTAGTAAAATTTCCTATTTGTTAGTATTTATGTATACAAAATGTCAATAAAATTACTTTTAAAGGATAATTTTTAAGACGATTATTTTCATTTTCAAGATTATAAATCACCGGCTTCCAAATTCTTTGTTAAAATATCTTGTCCAAAATTTTGATCTTTATAATTATTCGACTAGAAACTGCAAAGAGTAAATTGCCATTCAGGACACGACATTACACTTAAAACTCTCTATTTTATAAAGGACTGAATTTTTTTTTAACGATATAACAAGTGGACTTAAAAATGAAACGAATATTATAACTATAAGGTTTAGACGTAAGCGCAGTAGTTATATTAAAGGAAAGTTTTAATTTTTATATACGTAAGTTATAAATCTTAACACAATTAGCAAAAACGCTAAATAAATTATTATGACTTTGTCAGTAAAATTACCTTTTTGTGTTCTTAATATATTTTATCCAAGAGATAAGGAAACCCTATTCTGATTATGTATAATATAACAACTACGTTTTTACTTTCGCCATATGAAGAAAGTATTGTGTTCGCTAGTTTGTGTTTCTGACGGATTTACACCTTTTGAGGTCCCCTGAACACGTTTCGACTATTTTCGCGGTAAGGTTTAATAGAATGCCCGGAGCGCGTTTTAAATTTGCACATACACAAACACACACAAGCAATGTATAGCGAAAGTAATCTGGTGACCACACCAGTCTATTTCCGAATATATTAAATATTCTTTTAAAAAAGAAAGTAATTACCCAAAAATAGTGAAGCAAACAATTACTAGGGTTTTAACCACAAAGAAGTTAAAGAAACCATTAAATTTTTGAATTAACTAATAACCATTGCTAAATAACTTCCTTTTTCCGGCATCTAGGCTATAAAAAAATGTCATATAACTCTCAACTAAATGCCTGTCGCAAAATAACGGAACAAAATCTGCTTAATTAATGTGTTCAATTAAATGAGAATATAAATTACCACAGATTACTAATTAAATGCTTATTAAATATATTATTCTTATAAGTAATTGAATGCACTGGCCATGTTAATACATATATGCGTGTATTTTAAAGACGAGACGCGATTACATATGCAGATATGCGATAAGATTCGCATCGACTTTGCTAAACCACTTACGCTTTTGTTTTTTTTTATTTTAAAAAGGAATTTGCGAAAACCGTTAAAATAAACAGTAAGTACAAAAGTATGAAGTTTTAAATAAGGTGAACAAAATAATTAATGAGCATAAAATATAAATACACCACATTTTTTGAGCAACTAACAACATGTGCCTCAACGTTTTAAAATGTATTTTATTATTAGATTGGTGGATTATACTCACAAATTCTTTACAAAAAAATGGCGACCAATCGAAAATATAAGTTTGGAGAGGGAATTAAACATTTTGGTATTGATAATTTTTTGACGAATTTCGGCGACCAGTAGCGTTACTTTAATATATATTAAACCACACCCCTGACGCACCACACTGACAGTACTTGTAAAATTTGACATAACGAACATTTAATTTGACAGGTAGGTTAGGTGAAGGAAATTTTTTTACAAAACATAACTTGTGCGTTGCAATTAATCTATAATTTTTGGCAAATCTTCACTCATGCAAGTTGAATTTAACTCGTGTTTTTTTTCCAGCTCAACTTGCATTCGGGCATATTTTACTAAAAAATATCGATAATTTTCAAAACTCCTATTATACTACTACATACTACTACTACTACTGAAAATATAGCATTGGGTGTCTTCTATTAAATAATTGACTTTGTTGCAAAAACACTATTAAAGAAATGTACGTACACTTACGATAATAATGTGTTCCAAGCCTACTATTTTAATTCTATCAAATAGGGCATAATTTCCACAAATTATTAGTTTTAATATATTAAGGGAATATTTTTTTGCCGGAAAAATTATTGACAAAAGTGGTATACTAAATGTATGGAAATCAATAGCCACTATGTGAAAAAATGAACTGTATATTAGTGTATTGTATATGTACCTACATATTTTATATCGGTATCAAGAAAATTTCATCAGCTATAATTTATTTATGATTGTTGATCAGCTTTACTTTTAAAACTCATTTTGACAAAGTGTAGCATTTTTAAAAGATTAAAGAATTGAAACAACACAAACTGTACATTATACCATATATTGTGTTTTACAAAAGCATTTAAGCAAAACTGCGTTTCCCAGGCATTTTAAGAGGAGGAAATCAATTAAACGCTACAAAATTGCTGTCAAAAGTACTTCATAATAACGGAATAAACAAACAGGAAATTCAAGTCAGAATTACACTTCTTAGTACTTACTAAATCTTACATTAACTGGCAAGATAGTTGTTACACTACATTTCTAGAGTACGGCTCGCATGCAAAACATTAGTAAAACAAGCGAAGGTAGGAGTTCATAGCTATCTTACACGTTTATTATAGGCATGGGACAAGATGTATATAAACATTAAGTAACCTCGCCAAAGGGCAAGTGAAATTCTGGGCTGTGCCTCTTCCGTGAAACATATTGAAATAATGAATAAATGTGTAAATTGTTATGTTGACTTTCCGTTTGCGTGTGAAACACCAAGTCTAGAATTGCTGCAACACAGAACAAACAAAAGAAAATCGTAGCAATAAGATATGAACGTAACTTTCTTAGTTATTATTAAAAACTTATTGATGAAACGAGAACTGTAGATGTTTAAAATATTAAAGAAACTCAAAAATTAGCGTATTTTTAAATATACTTACTCCGTTATATTAATTAGTGGTCTTTAAAGTGGGGTGCGCGCACGCCCGAGGGTGCGTGAGATAATTTTTGGGGTGCCCGGGATAATTCTTAATTTTTTTTTCCAGAGCATAATTTAAAAAAAAAAATTAACAAAACTTCTGCGATTTTTTAGTTTGGAATGCTGATCCTTTGATATCAGTAAGCAAGGGTGCACGGTTGAACCGAAAGTCGCATTGCAATCATAATATTTTCATCGAATCCTAAAAACACCATCACGCTAAGAAACAAAAGTTCATTGTTATATCTGCAATAGTATTCTAGATATTTGTCTGTTTCCATACTTTTGCGCTACCGTGTATGAAAGACCCCCCTTAATTTTCGATAAGGAATTATCTCCTGATTTTTTGCGCAATATTTAAGAGACACGCTGTATAAATAAATAGACGAGTCATGTACAAAGAAAAAAAAAAGCTTGTAGCAAAGAATGTATTTTTGATTATGAAACAAATAATATGCAATTACTTAGCAAACATAATACTAAATGTCGCCTTATTTTAAATTTATTTAACCCTTTCACTACGGGAACCGTAATAATCCGCATTTATTTTTCGTGTCCCGTGTGCGGGAGCCGTATTATTACGCGAGCGTAACCCACAAACTCCATAAGACCCGAAAAACGCCGCACTGAAGGCACGAACTTCTCAAACGAGTGCCGCAGCGAAAGGGTTAAGACCCACGTACTGTTTACAATTCTGTCATAACATTCATTACAGCTTCATGCAAGAAGCATCGACAAGCGTGTGCAGTATGTAGCTTGCGTGATATCTTCTTTTCAATAATAGAAATTTACTGTTTCCAATTACGAGTTCACCTGTAAGATATTCACTAATAAAGTCCAATAAAAAAAAAATAAACATTACCTTGAATGGAACTAATAAACGAGAAGTGACGTTTATTTCGAACAGCCAAAGTTGTAACGGTTTCATGAAATACGTATTTCTAACGGTAGCAGATATCACAACCTCCGTAGTTCATACACACGCTAATACGCGCCTGGTATAAGGCGGCTGGTATTGAGCTATAACAAACAAACCGAACATCTCTTAATTGATGAAAATTTAATCGACTTTGACGTTAACAGTTACATAGGATTAGATCCGCGGAACAAATTTAGCAAATTTTTCTGTTACATCTTGTTAAATTTGTTCACAAACACTTGCATGCCAAATCCAGCATAACATATCGGATTTTTCTGCTATATAATTTTAATAAATCTGATAAACTGCATTCATTAAACTTGTAAATTAGTTGCTAATTTATTTTAAAACGCGCGTCCGTTAAAATTTATCAAATACAAATTAATGCTCGGTACTGTTAAACAAATTATTAAAACAAGTTTTTATGTTTACTTTCGGTACCTAAATATTTGAAGCTAATTCTGTCGGCCGCGAACGCTGCTGCCGAAGCGAGTTGAAAGAACAGCAAAAAATTTGATAAAACTTTTTTTAATTGTCGATGTTATGAGCCGTATCAAAAAATTGCAGGTTTACTAGATGAATATGCATGGGAATATCTTGTTTAGAGTCGAAGAAAGAACTTGATGCCAGAAGAAAAGTCGAACTGTAAATAACTCGGACATTTGCATAAGTTTATCGTTTGTTTTAATACAAAATAAAGTCGTTATAAATCGTCGACTGAGTAAATCAAATTTATTTATCATCAGTTGGCAAAATTATAGCATTCACAGTTATGAGCTGTTCAATTTTTGGAATATGGGGTCCTTTTTTGTTGTTTTGTTATCGCTATAAATTTTTAATTAATGTAGGAGTTGGACGACCTGCAACTAATGGATGTCAGTTTTAAGTCAAACTGACGCGAATCTATGTTAATTAATGCCGTTATTGCAGTGTAAAATGTAAGCTGTCTTAACTTTTTTAGATTTATATGAGCTAGGAAGAGTATATTAAAGAATGTACCAACAGAGTTTTTCATTTGCAACAAAGCTCAGTGTTTCGATATTATTAAACTAACCCATTAATGTACAGGGTGGGCAAATTTCGATGTTTTCATAGGGAATCTTGGTAACTGTAAGAGGTATCGAAAAACGGTGAAAACTAAAATTGGTTATCGTCTTTTGTTTTCGAGTTATCACCGATAAGTCGATTTTTCGACTTTTCGTTTTATGGCTGTATCTCGCTGGTTTATGAAAATAAAGAAAAATAATTTTGACTTTCTACAGGCACTTTTTTGATAAGAATGCAGTGGTGTGGACAATTTAAAAAAAAAATCGAAATTCGAGTTGACATAAGGTTTTATTTTTTTAAATAGAGCCCATAGTTGGCTGTGACATCACGAGAAAGAGGATTTTTTCCCATTCCAATGATATACAGGGTGTTTCTTAAGTATTGCAAAAAATTCTGGAGGTGATTCCTGATAGAAAATTAAAAGGGGTCTTTTATATAAAAATTTTTCCTTAGGCGTCCCTTTCGGAGTTACACCCCCCTAAAGGAGAGCGGACAAATTAAGTTTTTATTTTATTTCTTTAATTTGGATAAATGTAGGAGAATAATATTGGGTAGATGTCTTATTCTTATTAAAAGGTTTCCCATAGTAATATTTTTAATTATCACCCACCTTCACAGGGGGCTGAAGAGTGCGACCCCTGTTGCTTTTTTTTTTATCAGAACTTTTTGGTTGGTTAAAATTTTGCAACTAAAAATTTGTTTTTTGAAAGCTTGATTTTTTAAGAAACTTTTTTTATTCTCTAGTTTTTCTCGTTAAACCTACCGTTTTTGAGTAAAAAATAACATAAATAAACATGAACCATCAAATATTCTTTAGGAGAGTGTAACTCCGAAAGGAAAACATTTTATATGAAAGACCCCCTTAATTTTTGATAAGGAGTCGCCTCCTGAAGTTTTTTGCAATACTTAAGAAACACCCTGTATATCATGAGGGGTCAGTTTATTCATTTTCCTTACATTGTAGCAAAAATTAGGTAATTTTTCTAATTTCATTTTTTTCTAGTAGTAGGCTTATGTTATTAAGAATATATCTGGTAAAACAAACTGTCATTCTGTTGTTTTAACGATAATTTGACAGAAACAATCACGTTTAATTGTTTTGTTTTTATTTTTGTACCTTAAAAACACGAAATGGCTTACGAATATTACGAAAAGTATATGTTGGAATGTTCTATTCAAAGTAATAATAATTCGGAAAAAGTTTTTTCAATATTCCCAACAGTTAGGTAAAATGGACTTAGGTTGTTTTTGCAATCAGCGAATCGATTTAACACTGGGTAAGCTAAGGATTAAAACCGTGCAATTTTACAATCAAATTCGCCATGTAATATGAAAATCTACAAGTTTATACTTATAAGTATTATGTATACTGCAAAAAGTAAATGACATTAACCAATAGCAATGCGTTTCTTGTTCATTTTTATAAGCAAAACCGGGCTAAAACAGTGTAAAACAAGTGAAATTGACTTTGAAATAATTGAAAGTTTATTATATTAACAATTCAATAATTATGATCATAGTGTGACTTCATTTATGGGCCAAAAATCAAAAACATTTTTAGTGAATCTCAAATTAATGAAATCATTTGCTTAATAGATTTACATTTATAGAAATGTGGGTAACCTAAGTAAACTTTATCAGTTTTAAATGGACTATAATGCAAACCCTTAAATATCTTGAAACGAAGAACAAAGGACGATGGACTTACAACACTTTCATAATAAACAGTGCAGTGCCCTTTGCAAAATTAAAATAAAGTTTTGTTGTAAAATAAATTGGTGAGCCAAAATTTTACCAGCTCAAGTTCAGCATGAGATTTCCTATATTGCGGTGGCAAGTGTAGCACCAGGTATACATTCAGTAATACATAATAAGACGAATAACGTTACAGTTTACACAAAATGGGATTGTAATAATCTCAGAAGTCGATTATCACAGAAACAGCTTAGAAATGGTAGAATTAGAGCGAGCAAACAGTTGTAAAAACTAAAGTACGCTGTTACTGCAACGGAAAAAGACAGATAAAGAAGATTGGAAAGTTTAAAACGCACAACATGATATGAAAATAAATATACAGCGAAACCATCTGAAGCATCTTTCCTAACGGTTGAAAATCATGGAATGAATTAAAAAAGTAAAAGATTTGCGCTGACTTTGTAGGTCTCTAATTTCTGCATTAAATAAATATCTTTCGTTGTGCTCTCATGAGAATATTTTCCTATTGTTATCAAAATACACCCATCACACAGTGTTGATCTTGAAATTTTGTTGTCTATTTTCATAAATAACACATTGCTCGTACAAAAATTTGATTTTTTCCAGTTTTAAAACCGCTGTTACACACTAATAAGCCATGAAAGAGCAAGTCGTTAATTAGTTGCATTTGCGCAATAAGAATGTTAAACCGTTTATCAATTTAAGTGTTAAAACGAAGTAATACTATTTCTCTGCGGGGTTCCAAACTTGACTGCTCAAATAGATTGAAACTAATTCGTTGTTTCCGTATAATACTCTATTAGATAACAATATAACAGAAGTGTTATTATTGTATACGCTCTCTGACCATGTTAATAATAACAACACCAGGCGAACCTTAGCAGTATGACCGACATCTTTTAATTTATGTTTTCCTAGACAAATTTACAACCTTAAGTTTTAATAGAACGATGCAAGTTACTGTAATTTTAATTAAATTGTTTAATTCATGTAAAATTGTCCCCCTGAGATGTTTGTATTGATGAAACAACATTTTATAAGTATGCTTTTAAGGTCATATTTTAATTTGGGATTAATTATTTATCATTACAAGCGTGGCCGGAGTGTATTTATGGCCATGGAAATTATTCAACTTATTCTTACAGTATTAGACAATGCCAGAGTTTGTCGAGATCTTCCAAGTCTTGTGTGTCGAAAAAAATTCACATTATCTTAAAAAGCTGTACTATTAAAATCCAAATCGACGCTTGCGTCAGGACATTTGGATGTAGTGATAAAAAAATCATATTACAAGGCTTGCTAAGCAACTTTCATCAAAACAAATTGCTTCCGCGATCCATAACTTCAGATAGTGCCTTAATAAGTCTATCACACTTCTTGTACTTAAAACAGTAAAGATACTAACAATCACGTTGTAAAAACTAAGCGTTCTTTATTACTTCGTATGAAGTTTCAGTATTAAATATTTATTTTTAACGAGATTTCCATTTCGTATTAATTTCCGCCATGTTATTTATGCAAGAAGTTGTTCCGCTTTTTGATGCAATAACGCAATGTATTTTAATTTTCTACGCGGTTTAATTATTAATTTACCACAGATAGATTAGTTTTTCGCAACGCTATTTCAGTATTTATTTGGCATTGAATTGTGAAACGTGGTACCTTGATATTCATAGATTTCTTCATGCTAAACATGATGAACTATATTAATCCATTGACGCCCTAATCGCAATGGACGGAGTTTATAGATTCTTTGTGTATTATTAATTTATGGATTTATGCTCTACTTTTTTTATATGTAAACAAGAAAAACGAAATTATGTTGAAATCTGTTTGAAAATTAATTGTTTACAAAGGTGTTCTCATTTGAGTAGAATGTATGAAATATTTCAAAACACTGTTCAATATGTAAAGAGACGCTTCATCTTATTTTTGTATCGCATACTGCACACTGTTTTTGCAGTTTCTGTCCAATTTTTTTTCCAAAAATTGACTTACACCACTTTCGTAATAAACTGTCCATACATTTGAGCAAATTTAGCATTTAGCTGGACTTTAAAATAGACAATGAAAACTACTTGGATCAATTATTGTTCAAACTTGGCAGATATTTTAGAAAACGATTTATTTTATACACATATCTATCTATAAAACCATTTCTGACGATGTGTTTTACAATCCCGAAGAAGAATTTTGGCACAATCTCAGTTCAAAAGTATTCAAACAAATATGTTTTAAAACAATATTTTTTAACTAAATTATTAAAAAAATGCTGAAATAGCTCATCGCCAGAAAAACATTAAATTTACTGAACCGGTAACCGGATCTGAACAGTTATTTTTTTGTGATGCGGATACCGCTTATATTGGTACTTTTACAAAACAAACCGATTTTTAAACTATCAGGTAAATTTGTTGATCTAATTAGTCAAAATTAGTTTAAGACTTCCTAGTGACTCCTGCGCCAGTGCAGCACCCGAAATAGATACATTTTTGTCTTCCTTTTTATCCGTCATTATCCGAGTATCTATGTAGAAAATAATTTGTCCTCTGTATAGGGTGGTCCAAATCAGATGGGATTACATGGGTATCTCGCTTAATATTCTAGATAGTGAAACGGTTAAATTACCAAAAATGTGCAGATTTCTGAGAAAAACTCAGAACCGTTTTCAAAAATATTTTATCATTTACGGTTTTTGAGTTATTAGAAAAAAGTGTTTTTTTGTCATGTTAATAATGTGTTATATTTCCATTATTGTTGTAAATAGGTATCGAAAAAATTTATGGAGATTATTTTTAGATAATTTTATGTAAAATTAGATTATACTAAAAAAAAAAAAAAACGCTCGCGGTTAAATAGTTATGACACAAACACACCTTAGTTTAAAAAGAAGCTAAGGTTGGCTATGACTTATTTAAATTCGTTATTTTTTTCTCATTCCAAATATATAAGGGTTGATGTAGTTATTTTCAATAATACGTAAGTTACGAAGGTGTTTTAGTTTTTTTATTTAGAAAATCATAGTGGGCTGTGAAAACAACAACAAAACAAGGTGTAAAACCTTACAAAACTCATTTGGTGCAAGTTACGAAGGTTTTGTCATTTGCTGTTGTGATAAACATTACAAATATACGAAAATAAGAAAACAACAATATTGTCAGAATCAGCAGTTATGTAGTTTATTGTTCAAATATTTATAATGTTTATCACAACAACAAATTTAAAGCCTTTGTAACTTGTAGCAAATGAGTTTTAAAAAGTTTCCCACCTTGTTTTGTTTCTGTTTTCACAGCCTACTATAATTTTCTTTTAAAATAAAACTAAAAAACCTTCGCAACTTAAGTATTATTGAAAGTAACTACATCAACCCTTATATATTTAGAATGACAAAAACATTAGGAATGTAAATCGGTCGTAGCCAACTATAGCTTTCATTGAAAAAAATGTACGTTTGTGTCATAACTTTGTAACTCCCGAGTATATTTTTTTTTTGTATAGGTAAGTCCGGGATAGATGCCCCAACGGCGAAGATGCCCCATCAAAATAATTTCGTTATTAACGGACAGGTTGCGCTGGCTTTTTAAGGGTTGGTTTGTATTGCGTATGTGATTGTGTGCAGTGCTAATTTAAAAAAAAAAACTAATTCGGGCAAGTTATTTGCAAAAATTCATTTTAGAGCTTCACAAAATTTATCACTATGGTTTGCTTGTACACGCATATCATGATAAAGTATTTTTATCATTGTTTTTGTAGTGCAATACATTTAGGCATACAATAGGTTAGTGTTCGTGCCAAAGTACATATTCTGGCGCAAAATTTAAATTTGATATTTGGCTGGGGCATCTATACCGGACGATCGGGGAAGATGCCCTACATGTGTTGGGTGTGGGAAAATGTACACAAACACAAAATGGAATGATGAGTGGGTTCAGTGCATGCATTGCAACAAATGGTCCCGTGAAGGCTGTTCTATACATGAAAATCTTTGTAATTTGTGTGGAAAAATAATGACATTAAAAAAGAAATAAGTACTTAATTGTTAATATGTGTACTAAACATTTAGTTTCTGTTTATTAATTTGTAATTACATAATATTTTCGTAGGGGCATCTATACCTATACTAGTGGGGCATCTTTGCCCGACAGTTTGGTGAAGATGGCAAATGCTCATATTTTAAGTTTTTAATTATTCGAATCATATAAATTTATAACAGTGTAAATTTTCAAGTTTAAATAAAATAATATACATAGAGTTGTCATACAGCGTAGTTACAACAATAGTTTTTACTCCTTTGTCCAGAAAATATTAGCATCTAAAAAGGTGGGGCAGCTATCCCGGACTTACCCTACCTAGTCATCGAATTCTACAAAAAAATATATCAAAAAATAATCTCCATCAATTGTTTTCGATATTTTTAATAATAACGGAGATACGAGTATAATACATTACTAATATGTCAAAAAAACACTTTTTTTCTAATAAATCAAAAACTGGAATTGATAGAATATTTTTGAAAACGGTTCTGATTTTTTCTCAAAAAACTGCACATTTTTGGTAATTTAATCGTTTCCCTATTTTGAATATAAAGCAAAATACCCATGTAGTGCCATCGAATTTGAATCACCCTGAACATTAAAACGCTTTTTATAAAGCTTTTTTCAATTAAAATTTAAACTTTAATAAATTTGTAATTTTTGCGAAACTTGAATAAGACTTTTTGGTTGAAGCATCCGACAAACTAAGTTAAACTTTAACTTCAAAAATTAAAACTGATACCATATTGTTGTCACTGTTTATATTCGTTCTATTGCAACTATTGCGTCAAAGTGGTTATGTGGCAATGAGACTTGATCAAGCGGTATGTGGTGTGTCCAGCCGGAAACGCCGCAAGCAATCCTTATAACTTTTAGTTTAGCTGTGTTTAACACTCCAGTGATATATTTAAAATCAACTTACGTATCATTCAATATCACAGACTGTGTAAAAATTGTCCAATTAGAAATGAAATGTGATTCCAATACAACACAAAGTATTTAAACCTTTGCAGTTTTGGGATTAAATCTTTTAAAAATTAATGAAGGAAATACCTCGTGCTGCCCCTAAAAGCCCCATCTACAAGACGTTTTATAACATTTTTTGCATTCAAGTTCAAGCGACAGCCAATCGATTCGCGATTTATCATTTCCGTAATTGCCACAATATTCGACATTTCGTTTAAAGTAGCCGCAGGTACAGTTAGCAGTGGCTTTTACTTTTATTAAAACAAAAAACTAAAACAGAAGAGTCGTTTTTAATTGGACGTTCGTTTGTAGCATTTTCCCGACACGTTTTTCAACTCCGTACAGGCCTGTCCTCGGATCTTCTACAGAGGAATGCCGATGTTAATTGAATAGATTACTGGAAATTAAAAATCGCTTCTTGCTGTACCGGAAATAGCTGTGAGTTTTTTTGATAATTTTAGCCATTTATATCACGCGAAACGAATAACGAAAAAATTGAAACGTGTGCTTTTTTTTCGAACAACCGCGTCCGCTATAATAGTATCTCGTAAATTTTTAACGTTAATTTGTCTGCGCAGTAGAAAGTTGAAAATTGTTTGTTGATACAACGGAAGTTAGGACCCATTAATTATATGCACGAATACGGGACCTTTTTATTTTTGTTTAGAAAAAAAAAACACTAACCTGCGTAAAAAATCTTCAAGGATTAAGATAAAAGTTGCTAAAATGTGCTAATGTGCATTGAACATGACCCCATGATCATGAAAGTTCGCAGGTCAAATACTAATTTATACATCAGATACAGACACGGGTCCTGTTAAGTTGGTACCTACCAACTTTTTTTGTACCTACTAACGCTGCTTTTAATCACACTAAGGCCCGATTGCACAAAGTAACACTAGTGCTAAAATACGAGTTAATCCCCAAAACTGGGCATCATCAGCGTCAACCAGGGCTAACGTGGTTTAACCCCGGGGTTAATCCCAGGTTCAACGTTTATGCAATCGACCCAAGACCCGTTTGCATAGAAGTTGGATTAACCCAGGGCACCTACCACTAGATCAAATATTTTTAAAGAGATTACATGGGTATTTCGCATATTCAAGATCGAAAAACGATTAAATTACCAAAAATGTGCAGTTTTTTGAGACAAACTCAGAACCGCTTTCAAAAATATTCCATCGTTTCCGGTTTTTGAGTTATTTGCGGAAAACTGTTATTTTTTCATATTTATAATGTGTCATATCTCCGTTATTGTTTTAAATATCGAAAACAATTAGGAAGATTATTTGTAGATATTTGTACCAATGTAGCATTTGATGGTACTAAAATATTTTTTTTCGCTCTCCGTTAAAAAGTTATGACACAAACTTACCTTTTTTTAAATGGAAACTGTAGTTGGCTATGACTTATTTTAATTCCTTATTTTTTTCTCAATCCAAATATATAAAGGTTGGTGTATTTATTTTTGATAATACGCAAAATAGAAAGGTCTTTTAATTTATTTTAACGATAAACATTATAAAAACAAAAAGTAGGCTGGAAAAAAACAAGATTTGATCAAAAGATAAACGACAAAATAGTCAGAATCAGCAGTTGTGTAAAAAAATATGAATACGATTTAAGATCGACTCGGAAGCTAGAATATATTGAAACCTAACTAACCATAAATGGCAAAACTCAATCCCGTTTAAATAATCGTTGAGATTTTGTACCACGAGTTTTATAAGGTTTTATTCTTGTTTATTTTTATGTTTTCACAGCCTATTTTTGGTTTCTATATTGTTTATCTTTAAAATAAATTAAAAAACCTTTGTAACTTGCGTATTATTAAAAATAAATATATCAAGCCTTAAGTATTTGGAATAAGAAAAAAATAGGGAATTTAAATAAGTCATAGCCAACAATTATAGTTTCCATTTAAAATTTACTAATAATATAAATTAATTTTTGTATTGATTTTTGTATTTTCTGCACAAGGGTGAAAGATGCTTAAAAAAGACTGTCCTTTAAAAAAAAAAACAGTTGGCAACCCTAACCATACCTTAATGGGTTTGAACGATATTTTGTGCACACAATTATAGATAAACAATAAATATACCACCATTTTTAGTACCCTAAACCAGGGTTGAGCAGATTTAAATCAATTGATTTAAATCACGATTTAAATCATGATTTAAATCAAGTAATTTAAAAAAAAATCATTGATTTAAATCAAGTGATTTGTTTAAAAAAAAAATATCAATTTAAATTACAGATTATATGAGTAGATACAATATAATATTTATAATAAAACAAAATTGTATTACTATTAGTAGTTAAATACACGAAATGGTAAATAAACCAATATCAATTTGCTCTTGTAAAGTAATATTCATTGTGGAAATGCAATAATTCAAAAAATAAATGACAAGTTTTTGACGTTAGCGAAGTCAACAGTCAGTTTTTTCAATTTCCACGGCACTCTATTGCTTCAATAACGATTTGAAGAAAAATGTCGAATATCTTGAAAAGTATGAATTTTGGGTATAGGATATACTTAACAAAATATGAAGCTCTTTCTTTTAAAGACGAATTCGATGACATAAAAAAAATATAGGGGTTCGCATTTGAAAAAAATCGAGTTACGAGCTTTTGAAAATCATGAAAGTTGCCACCTATTTATAAACACTCCTGTATGTGTGATTCAAATTTTTTCATATCGAGCGAACAGAGAAATTTTGTCTGCATGTCCATACCAAATTAAAACTCTGTACATCAAAATAACTTTAGGAGAATTTTTTAAATAAAGACTTAAAACCTTAAATAATTTAGAAAATTAATTTTGTTTTACGCCGTATAAAAACCTGTAGTATTTTATATTGATGCAAAGCTAAAATTAAGGCGGTCAAAAATATTAAATAAAAAATTGGGTGTTGTATTTGAAATATAAAAGTTGCTATTAGTTCCAGAAAGGTGACTCACCCTGTATATTTAAAAATATTTTTATTGTGTTGTTTAGAAAAAACTGTATAAAATAGCATTTGATTCAACTTCATATCTCAAGCCGTTTAGCCACAATTGACCGATCCCGCACTAATGAGATTGACTCACCCTGTATATAATTAATGAAACCTCACCATTTAGCACTGATTTTTTCAAAATTCCTAATCATTATATTTAATTTTTCATTTTGACAAAAATTCACCAATGAATTAAATATATTGGTTATTAAATAGAAGTATGTATTAGCACAAAACAGAAATAGCATGTGAATATGTCACTAAATTCGATAATATGGTACATTTGATTTAAATCAAAAAAATCTGATTTAAATCAAATCTATCGATATTTTTTATTTTTTTTTTTAAATCATGATTTTTATCCACCCTGCCCTAAACTAATATAACGTAAAAAATGGTTAAACTTCGGGCTGGCAGTCTACTGTAAGAAAATTACTATATTTTAGTGTTTCATCGGTCTACGTTAGCAGTACTCTAGTACCGTAAATATTTTTTTAGTTGCTGTGTCGTAGTAAAATAAGCACAGAAAATAATTTTTTTTTGATGTAGTCATCTTAAGAAGTTTGATTAAAATACTACAATCAGGAAAACCAACATCCCAGCCACAACGACTTCCTTAAATTTACAACAAATAATAAAACATTTGCGTCAATAAACTTATATTTCTACTGTGGCTTTACAAAATTATTTTTTACGGTGTTTTTAACTTAACGGAAGTATAGTATTTTAAAAGAAATTACCAGTGAAACCTAATAATAAATAATCAGAACCTTACATTATCATTAAATAAACTACTTCTTAAGAGATTACCTACTGAATTTGCAACGACATGGAAAATTTCTGCTTTCTTGGTTATTATTACTTCGCTAGTAACATAAATTAATATTGCTGACTTTCTTTTACATCTGCAATAAGTTTATTTGTCGAATAAAGAGAATGTGCTACATTAAACGCATCATAATGGTATTTTTCTATTTATTTTTTTTATAGCTACACATCGATTTTGTCCCCCATTTCAGTTAAAGCTATAAATTCGTTCTTTATCGTGTTAAATAGAGGAAGATAAAGCATGTGTATGCTTCACGCATATTTGTAATGGTTGGTAACTTTTGTATGAAATTGTTCTATATTACGTTATATAACACTAACTTCCTATTCATTATTATCCAAGGTAAATTTGCCACAAACATGAAGGTAACCTGAGGCCAATCAATCATTTCACCGATATTCGATCAACGATGTTTGGTTCAATAGCCACACTTTACATATTTAAATAAAGCATGCGACGATCAGAAAGGTTTAGCGTTGTCATATCATCCAGAAATTTAAATCTTAAATGTATGTGATTTAAATCACTATTAACGAAAAATGAAATATTTTTTTAAATAGTAACTGGGTCTACCTTCAAACTAAAAAGAGTTAATTAGTTCAATAGCTAACTGTAGCTATCAGCAATTTCCTTTGAAGTCTTAAGTGTTTATGAATCCTTTTTTTTTAACGCCTCACCGTTATATGTTGCAGAGTAAAAAGAGAATGCAATAACACGAACGCAACACTCGGTAAGAACCTATAATAATGTAAATATGCAAATCAAGATTAATGCAGGAACATAACTTTACGACTTTTATCGATAAAAACTATCTGGATTACCTTCGAAAAGCATTACTACTGCATTTCAATGCAATTATTATACTAGTGGTTTATTACGGCAAACACAAGCCATGCAGCTTTAGCGTACCTCACAAACGGGTTCAACAAAATAATTAAATACACAATACAATTATTAATTAGCCACCAGATGCTTTACTAAAGATAAGCCACAAAATTATAGATGTTCTTGTGTTAACATATATTTAATTCCGCGAATGGCATTTTTCTAATCTGTGTTTGTTTTCACACTAAAGCAATATTTGGGATTTTTGCTGCAGACGCGTTTAGCTACAGAAAAAGTAGTATGTAAAGAATTTCGGTATGGACTGAAAAGTGGTTTGGAGGAATTAATTCACAACCACAGCAAAAATCCACATTTTTCAACGTATCGGGTCATCCGAACCTATAAATTACAGAAGGTTGCCAAATGTATAAAAATACATAAATGATGAAAAAATTGCCACAATGTTTTTTGAAATTAGATCGGGAGTGTGGTGCGAACAGATCTTTTCACTTTTTGCTGTACTTAGTTGTATCAAGATAAAATTATTTGCACTAGCAGTTGTTAGACGCGCTTCGTGAGTTTTACAAGTTTTTGACATTTTTTGTGTGTATTTGTTTTTACTTCATTAGGTATGAAATTGCCATTAGATACTGAAGACTTTTTCTTTTTGACAATATCATTTTGGTCAAATACGTGTGACTAACCGAAATTGTTAAGTATGTGTAAAAAATATACAGTAAATTCAGCGACGGCGCAAGAGTATCAGAAGCCCCCCTACGCAAAGAAAATTGAGGCGCTCCTATACTACAATAAATTAAGAAAAATTAATTTTTCAGGCTTTTGCTTTGGCAAATACATCTAAATGGTTTGTATGCAATTTAATGCTCTAAACCTATAGCAGTGTTTCTCAAAGTGGGGGTCCCAGAATCCTTCTTAAGAGGTCCCCCGAGCTTTTTCATAATGTTCGAAAATCATCCAAATTTATTTGCCAGGCTAAGAAAAACCAAATTGCCTAAAAAAACAATTAATTGTGGTCCTCTGTAAGCTTTTAATTTGGGGTGGGGTCCAAAAGTTTGAGAAATACTGCCGTATAGGTATTATTCCTAGATCAGTGAGTCGTTCCTGATAGATCGTAGAGCGAATGTATGTTTTTATAAAATTTAATTTTGAAAATCTCGTTTCTGGACTTGTTATAGATACTCGCAAAAATTTCCAGAGCAATAAACACATCTTGAACGCGTATTTCCTAAATTATTTTTATAACAAGGATATCTTGTAAAAGTCTTTTCTGGAATTCGCCTTGCTATTATTTGCAATTCACTGGACAAATTTGTTGCGTCAATATATCTAAAATTGTCATGTTTTAAGTAATGTTCCAATGTCAGACATTTTTTAAGAAGTTCTGCCTCTGACGAAGGTTGGATACAGTTGCTGACCAGAAGACAAATTTCTCCCAAATGTGTACAACCCATTTACAAACATTTGGGAATTTTGTCAAAATTTTTAAACTATCATTAACGGTTAATTTTGAAACATCTTGACATTGAAGTTATTTCTGAGAAAACGTAAATTAAATTAAAATACTGAATATATTTATTGAGTAAACGTTTTCAAATAATATTTACTCACATTAAAGAAAAACAGTGTTTTGCTAGAATTGAAAAACCGAAAAGATTTGAGTAGGTATCTTTCTTTCTTTGTTTATGAGTAAGAGTGGCGTCCTAGCATCGTGGCGCCCCTTGGTAATTGCCTAAATTCGCATAATGACAAAACCGGCCCTGAGTAAATCAAAATTACAAAACCAATGAAAGACAACATAAGTTGTTAAAATTAGATAAAAAGGTTACAAGCTTCTTGATCAATTGTAAAAAATTTATACACTTCAGCTTTGGCATTATAATATTCTTGCATCTGAAAAATGTCATAACATTTAAGATACCGTACCATAAAATCGTGCAGCATACACAATTTGAACCTCATTGAAAATATCGTGACAATCTCCAAGTATTTAAATCATGCGGGCAACCAACTGGAAAAGTGCATTGTGTACTTCACAAAAACGTAGCAACAGATAATTTGCTTAAAGAAACATCTTTTTTTTTTGCGTTTTTTTACATTCTGCTTTAAGTCACTTCGTTGTCAAATCCACAAAAACTTTTTAACAAATAGGATAGCAACAAAATTAATGTACGCTGTTTAATTGAAGTACTTACAGAAGAGGCATAACTTCTGCACTGGACTTTTACAATTAGTGGATGTTCAGTAATATTTGATATAAGTTCCCTAACTTAAACAGGAAAATTTTAAAAACTGTGTTTCTATCAAGAAATGAGCAGTTTATTATGAAAGCGGTGTATGCCCATTGTAGGTACATTGTTTTGAAATATTTAAAGGTTTGCATTTTAGTCGAATTAAAAATAGGGAATATACTGAATAGTGAATAATAGTGAATACTTAATAGTGAACAGTAAAATCTAGTAAAGTTGCCCAGTTTATTATCTTATATTTTTATTTAGTCGTAAGTCCACGCTTCTCTTCTGTATAAAAGTGCCAGAGTAACTACTTTTTGACCACTTCGACTTTTGTTCGTTTTGGGACTTCTATATTTCCAAAAAATGTTGTTTTTAAACTGTTAAATATTCTTCCCACATTTCCTGTCCCGTTTTTATGAATTTAAATGTATGTTAATTTATTAAGCAAATATTTTTTGAGAATTTACTAAACCAATATTTTTGTTTCTGGCCCACATATGGACATACACCATTTTCATAATTAGTGAGTTGTATATATCATAAAATTACAATGAAAAATTTTGATTTCTCTTACGTTGTGCCAAGTTTTAGTCAGTTGGTTTTTAATTAATAAAAACAAGAAACGAAATACTGTTGTTTATTCTCAATATGTATTTATTATTTGCAAATTTAAATATGTTTAAAAGTTTTTTATAACCTCGTAGATTTTCGTATTAAATGTAGAATTTAACTGTACAATGGCACTGTTATTCATTATCTTACTCAGTGTTAATTAGACGAATTTTCAACTGGACAAAGCATGTGGATATGATTTTATATTAACTGTAAACTGTGTACAAATAATAAATTCACACTAAACTATGCGTAAATTATTTGTCTTCAATTTGTTTTCTGACAATCGACACACCACTTTTAGAATAAATGGTCCACATTCGAGTATCTACCCAAATTTGAACATTATAAAAACTGCTCTAAAATGGGTCATTATCAAGAAATATCGACGTACATTGCTTTATAGACGTTTTTGGGACATCCCATACATTATCACTACATTTATTTGTAAATTTATTACGAACACAACATATTTCAGGTCAATGACAATTTTTACATTCTCTTTCTTAAGACTTTGATGACAAACTTGTGATACGAGCCGAAAGTACTAAACAACGCAAGTGAGTCACATACTTGCCACTACGTTTCCACGTATGAACTTTCATTTTATTAGTGATATACACAGCATAACGTAAACACATATACTACAACGGTCTTTGGGCGATAGTCAATATGGCCTGGTTTGGACTTAAATGTAGCTATTTCAAGGTTGATTCGAGTATCTTTAAAATTGCATTGATAATTCGCAAACTATTGAAGAATATTAGCTCAAAAAGCAAAGATAGATGGCTGAAAATGTTTCTTAATGATCAGGATTGAAAGGCTTTTCGAACAGGATATCAGGATAAAAATACGACATGATTTGCAATATATTATAAAGCTCTTGTTTATATAAATGTGTTTAAGAGCGTGCCAAGTAGTTCTTACGACTTGTGATTTATAAGCAAAAAGTCTTTTATAATTTTACTGCGTTAATTAGGGCGTGAATGTGATGTTAATGTTTTCACACAGTGAGCCATTAAGGTTTATTTTTACTTCGAGGAACTATTTCAGAGCCAATAAAATTGTTGGTTAATAAAGAGCAATAACTTATCAGGTTCTTTCCTTAACGCTATAATTTTTGTATTATTAATTTTATAGCAACAGGTATATTTATTTACTGGTCAAAAACGAGACCAGAAAATTAAGTCATATTCGAGAATGCTGTAAAAATTGAGCCTTTATTATGAAAGAGTGTAAGTCCATTTTTGGAAAAATTTGAGAAAACTATATAATTTAGTGTGAAGTTTTTATTTGCAGACAATTTATAATGTATATTTAAAATTATCCACATAGTTATACAAATTAATTTGTTTTTAAGGAATTGTATAATCATCCCAAAAACAACAAAAGTAGAAGTGGTCAAAAAGGTAGTAACTCCGGCACTTTTATACGGAAGTGAAACGTGGGCACTGACAAATAAAAATAGTAGCCGAGTGAATGCAGCTGAAATGAGATTTCTAAGAAAAATCCAAGGAAAAACAAAAAAAGACAGAATCAGAAACGAAACATATAGAGAACAATTAAAGATAAAATCAGTTGAAACAAAAATACAGGAAAGGCAGCTGGGATGGTTGGGTCACATTTATAGGATGAAAGAAGAAAGGTTAACCAGAAGAGCATATGAAGCAAGAACACAGGGAAAAAACAAACGAGGTAGACCAAGAAAAACCTGGCACGACGAAGTTAAAAAAGCAGCAGCGGATAGAAACATCAAATGGAAAGACATAAAAAGGCTAGCACAAGACAGAAAAACATGAAAAAAAATCAGCACAACACAACTCAACAGTCCTACACCTAACAGTAGAAGGACTCATGACTAAATAAATAAATAAAATAATCATTTATACAATGTGAAGATTAACACAAATAAGACAGAAATAATGGCGATTGGTGAAGAAGGCACAGATGTTCAGATAACAACGAGAACGAGACAATAAGACAAGTTGAAAACATAAAATATCTGTGTTAGATGATAGAAAACGATGGATACATGAAAAGGGAGATAAACAACCGCATAAACACTGCAAACAAGGTTGTTAAAGCCCTTCGTAAATAAGAGGAAAGTTAATGGGCCAGCAAAATTTCAAATCTACAATACGGTTTTTGCACCGGTTTTGATATATGGAGCAGAGTCATGGAATCTAACAAATAGACATAAATTCATGCTGACAGCTTGTGAGATGAAATTCTTGAGAAGGATACCAGGAGTAACAAAGAGGGATAGAATAAAGAATAAAGTAATAAGAGAACGCCTGGGAGTAGTCATTAAAAGAAAAGATAGAAAGAAAACAATTAAGTTGGTGGGGACACACGGTAAGAATGCCGGACACAAGGACGCCAAAGAAAGTATGGAAAGTTAAGGTCAAGAAAAAGGGAAGAGGACTAGGATAATCAAGTTAGTGTCTGATATATTAACAAAGAAAGACAGTGAGTGGAACAAACAGTGCCATCGAGGTTGCAAAGGACAGAAAAAAGTGGAAAGACTTGCGCAAGAAAAGGCGAAACTTAACTCCAAACCCTCTACACTGAAATGTAGAAGAGGTTCGGATAAGTATAAGTAAAAGAAAGTATAATCATTCATAATAAAAATAGTTTAAGTCTACTTCCCGTTGTCTAGTTAAAGACTGGGTAAGTTAAGGTTTTTACAATTAAGTTCGCCATGTAATCCCAAAATATATGGGTTTATAAAAAATCCCTATCAGCAAAATGTAATTTGCAAACGGTAATACATATCGAAAATAAACAATAGCATTTAGGGCTTTATTCTAATTGAAAAACAATAACGGACTAAATCATAGAATAATTCAAGTGGAACTGAAATTTAAATTACTAAAATTTAATGGTATTGGGAAATAAATAATTATGAAAATGGCGTAAATTCATTTATGACCCAAAAACAAAAATATTGGTTCAGTGAATTGTGAATTCTAAAAACCATTATTTGCTTAATAAATTAACATATACTTAAATTCACAGCAACATGGCCCAACTTAGTAGACCAAGTCGACTGAAATGTAAGCTCTTAAATATTTTGGGAAAAGAACAATGGACTAACACTTTCATAACAAACAATCCAATTAATAGTTTATGTGATATAAACAACGTTTAATTAAGGATCACTCATATTTTTATGAAGGATCTTCTGTTGAAATTTTAGACCAGTAAAAGTAAAGATGGTTTTGAAATTCTTCACGAAGAAAGGCAAGTGATAAAATAAAAGTTAAGAGCATATTACATAAATAAAACTCAATTAATACAAACGTTTATCTGTTTGTTGCTAAAATTATTTATAAAGTTTCTGGTTAAAATAATAATCACAAACAGAATGGCGACAAACTTTGAACGTTTTTAGCAGGAGCTTGTATAAACATTTTCAATAAAATCGATGAGCAAAGAGCATTTCACAGAGAATTATTCCTTTTCCCATTAAAATCATTTCACTTGATGTAATTTTATGCATTAAAATAACTTGCGTGTGAATAATAATTATCATCTTATCGCTCTCCAAAGTAATATTATCTAATTTTGCATCAGGCCTCGTATTAAAGGTTCATCAACCTGCAATTTTATTACTTTTTACTATTTTACACTATGCATTCTTGATTTAATCGTGTTAACATAAATCAGTAAATTTATTGACAGGTATATGCATGTAGTACCGAGATTACATTTATGGCAACTAAAATTTTTGCACAATAATTCATATTTTAGCTTTACTATTTAATTTAATCTCGAAAATACATCACAAAAAAATTATTTCAATGAAGAGTTATCTACATAATTTTACTGTACATAAAATAGTTTTAAAATACTCGTGGTTAACTTTTATAGCATTAAAATACAAGGTGGTCCAAATTCGATTACATGGGTATCACGCTTAATATTAGAGAAACGTTCAAATTACCAAAAACGTGCAGTTTTTTGAGACAAACTCAGAACCGTTTTCAAAAATATTTTATCAATTTCAGTTTTTGAGTTATAGGAAAAAAGTGTTTTAAAAATAATTTTTTTTTTTATAATAACTCAAAAACCGGAAATGATAAAATATATTTGAAAACAGTTCTGAGTTTGTCTCAAAAAACTGCACATTTTTGGTAATTTAACCGTTTCTCTATCTAGAATATTAAGCGAGATACCCATGCAATCCCATCGAATTTGGACCACCCTGTACATTCGGAAAATTGTTAAAAATTCTTCTGTTTATAAACTGTTTAATAAGAAATGAGCTCGTAACTTTTTTAATTAAAAATAATTTTGAGCTAATTTCGCATTGTTTAAAAATTTGGAGCATCTTTGCTTAGAGTTTTAATGTTGGACTTCGTTAAACATGTAATTTTTAAAATATTTCAGATTGCTTTTATCATGTGCACCGAAAATCTTCTTCATCTGCAGTGATTTTTTAATTATTACAGATTTCTTATTGCGCTATACCTACTGACACATCAAGTTGCGGTGCGAAAATTGCTTTTAATTCACTTAAAATATGTGTAACTCACTAAAATTGAATTTAACATATTCCGTAATTAATAAAATTTGTTAATTTCTTTCACAATGAATTGCTTTATTTAATACTTAAACCAACAATAAATTTGTTTCTATTGTGTGATATTGCTGATCATCCTGTAAAAATAGAAGATTTTCAATTTCACATGACCGTGAGTGAAGTTAGACTGCAAAATAAAAAGATATTCTATCTATAACAATAGCATTTTGGCAGTCGTCAAAGTTTAAAACTACAATAATTAAATTTAAGCGTGTGTTGTACCACGTCAATTAAAATCGATTTGTTTTAAAAGCAAATTTAACCTTTGCAGAACATTAAGCTTAATTTAAAAGGCCCAAATTTTCACCTTCGACTGAGTGGCTCAAATCAAATATGGCAAGCAAAAACGCAGGATCATTCTAGCGTGATGTCATGGCAATTATAAGAAGTGATCTTTTAATTTTTTTTTCAGCTGCCGAGTAACGAGTTCACTTCTTCCGCTACACAACATTATTAAAACTTACACGCGTTAAACGTCTGTTTAATGACGAACGCAATTACGAACTTAACTTCCTTTTCAACAGTTTATTTTAGTGAATAGAAACGATCTGATCTAGCAGTCGACGTTGAAATTAATAAAATCGACTGAATTACTTACCGGTGCTCAGTTGCAATCAAGAAAAATCCTTAGTGTATAACTACAACTCACTTTCACTGATTTTTAACTGGTGACTTCAACGTGCGGTCAAGCGACTAACCCGGTGATATCAACGTACGATGAAGCGCCTAACCCGGTGATATCAACAGATACGTGCAGCAACTAAAACAAGCTCGATGGGGTCTTTAAAAAGTGATGCGATCCGTATAAACACGTAACTGAAGCCTGGAAACGTTAATCGTACGATGATAAGCTCACAGATATCAGGTGAACGAGTGGTACCGAACAGAGTCAATGACGCATTGCGACCCAAGTTCACTGCTCGCGCTCGCGACTCCTCGCGATATGAACAGCGACTGTGATGGCAAGTGACCGCATGCCGCGACCGCGCCAAACCGCGAAAAAAGAGCGTGCGCCGCGGTTCAGGACGCAACTAAAAGGCTATTGTTGCTAATGCGGTAGGTTGTGCTAATAATACAGATTCACGTACGACTGGTAATTATTTAGATGCACTTAACGATTTTTTTTTTGTACGAATCGCAACGTTTAAGAATGCAAACACGGCAAGAAATACGAAGATAAGGCAAAAACCTAAATACAAATTGTTGCACAGCGGTCTACTAATTCTAAGAATTGTAATTGGCAAATAATTTTATTGACGTGATAAATCTGTAAACAAAAATTATGTTTCATACGATATGTACCTACTGAAAAAACGTCAAGTAAGATTTATCATTTAAAAAAATTGAATAAAAAGAAAACGTACAAAAAACTGCACATTTTTATGGTAATATAAAAGGTCCACCAGTATTTATGATTTTTATTATTAGATATTGTTTCCGCGGATATGGTCTCCTTTTAGGTTCCTGTACTGCAGCCTATTGGTCTATTGTACCCTCTAGGGTACCTCTATATAACAGGGTATGGCCACGCTTCACAAACCCTCCAAATTTCTAATAGCCGCTATGGGATCATATAGGATTTCTTTTAATAACCCAATTTTTAAACGAAATTTGTAGGTAAAAACTCAATTGGCGTGCAGAAATAGATGCAATAAAAAGTAAAGCAATTAAAAAATGAGTAAAATGAAGGATTAACAATTGTTATTAGCTATTAATGTTTAAAAAACATCTACGGAGCGCGTATTTCCATGGTAGGCATGCAACCCACGGCGTGTATCATGGAGTGTAGGCATGTAAGGAATAAAACACAAGACGTCATGATAAACGTATTTTTTAATGTCCAATGAGCAACTGAAAAGTATAGATTCATCAATTTAATTTCATATTTTATCACAAAAGTACATTATTAATCCCAATCATTGCTATTAAGTTCGATGTAGACCAATAATACATCTCACATTTTCTTAAAAATTAAAAAAATAATTGTATTTAACTTAACTTATGAAATTTACGTATGGTAATAACTTACACAACTATCACTAATGTCTTTTAAAGAACACACTTAAACACTCTGAACACGCAAGAAAAAAATAAAATATGAATATTTGCCTATGCCCTCCATACTAATTATTTGAAATCTGGAGGTCTCAGCCTAGCGGCAAGCGAAACTCGACCGTATATACACCTCATCCAATAGAAACTTGTTCTTGGCTGTCCATACCCTGTTTATTAAGGTACCCTAGTACCAGTACCCTCTGGTCTAAGGGTTTTATATGTGCAGCGTCTCAGTTGAACTGCTCCTTATATTCCACAGCCTCTGCCATTTTGCGATTTTGCCTTGTCTGTATACCAGACTAGGCCATTTAGCTCCACTTCTTGACGTGCCCATTGGTCCCGTGTTGGAATTATGATTCCAAAGGTTTTCTCAATGGCTAGCATCTTGTTTTTAACAGGTTCTCTTAATAAATCTTCACAATAATTTGAAGTTTTTGAAGCAGACTCTTAATAAAAATACAAGTTAAAGTATCGATGGGTTCGTTAGAATATGCTCCATTAAAATAACCGCTTGTACCACCATAGTTCTAATTAAAAAAACTGACTTTTTGTCAAAAAACCGATTCCTCAACATTCAAAGCCGATTAAAGTAATCTAAATGTCATTTCAAATTTCATTACGAAAACGTTTTTTGGACAATTGTTGCCATAATAAAAATCAATTTATGCAGGTCACGGCACCCTTAATAAAAAACCAAATTTTGTTTCAAAAAAATTTTGAGGTTACAAAAATTAACCAAAATAGTGCAGTTGTATCCAAAATCGCTTCTCCTTTTCAAAAATATAAAAATATACAGGATGTTCCATTTAAAATAACAAAGTTGGGATCATTTCCGGCGAAACCGGAAGTGAAACAAATGTGTGCATGTGCTCAAAAAGCCCGGTTTTTGCACATATTACTTATATGTCTAAAATTTCATATATCTACAAAACTAAAGAAAAAAAAGGGGTGTACCACACTTCATTTACACCCGGTATATAAAAAACATTTTATATTATATATTAGTTTTAAACACCTGCAAATTGTATGATAAATAATAAAGTTGACAGCACAAACAATGCAGAGTTAAAATTGTTAATATCATAACAAATACAACGAAATTGACTCGTTCTGTTGTTTTAATGTCAATGAACTAGAAGCGAATTATGATAAAATGAATAGGATAACGGAAATACGCGAAACGATTTAGATGGATCAAAATTGTTATTGAATTAATTTTTTTTGGAACACCAGATTTATAACAACTGTCTCTTAAAAAAATTGTTTCTCACAACCGTATAATTCTTTGGTGATGGTAAATGGAAAAGTTAAATATTTCAAGTTTCACGTAACCAAAAATTAGTTTGAATAATACAGGATATTTAATTTAGTCAGAGCAATCTGGACATTTTTAATAGAACAGCTAATACATTACTGTATTTTTAATTTGTACAGTCAATAATGCTTTTTAAAGGTAATTAATTAGCTTACTAGCGTTATCTTAATTTTATTTACTATTTTGACTGATAGGGTCCTTTAATTAAAAAAATTTAATAAGCCATCGGTAAAACCTAAGAAAAACTTCTGGGGTTTGAATAAGCAAATTGGAAGCTATATAATTCTGCAGCTGTTCGTCATACATATTATTATAGAGGGTATTTTAAATTTATAGATCTTTTTTTAAATATAAAAACGGTAACAACTTTATTTTTTTTTTAACGTCGAATAATGCAAAATAAATTTATTTTCATATGATGCCAAGGGTATCGCGTCTAAGATTAACAGTTTTTGAAATTAACGTGATATTTGAGTTTTTAATACAGTACACTTTTTATCGTTAAGATTACGATGTTAAAAAACAATGCACTCCATTAAACTTAAAACAATATTTTAGTTTGCCAAATGTTTAAAGTTTTGAATCTGCTGTTTAAAGCAAATTAAAAATCACAGTCTAGCACCCTTGCCAACATTTGCAGAGTATTGTTTCCAAAAGTATTTCTCATTTGATTTTTCAAATTTTCAGCCGAGGTTCATAATGCATTTATTTCACGTAACCTCATTACGAAGCCCAATGGAGCATAAAAGTTTAAATTTCAGAAAAACTCTATAAATACCTAACTAATACTACTTATTATCCCGCTTTCTTTAGGTAAATTGCTTTCTATAACAGTTAATATGGTAATGTATGTTTATTAAATTATTTTTTAGATTCCTACAATTTTTACACATCCTGTATATAAAAGCTATTTTGCAGGCCCTAAACGGCCCAGAGCTTTGTAATGTTCTTCCACAATCTTCTCTCTTTCGCTTTCTTCCTCCAATTCATTATCTTTTTCTCTCTTAGTTCTGCCTCCACAGCTTCTCTCCATCTTTTTCTGGGTATTCCTCTTTTTTCTTGTACGTAGGTTCTTTCCACGCTTTCTCTTTTAATATTCTGCTGTCCTCCCTTATCTCAATATGTCCTAGCCATTGTATTCTTCTGGCATTTATTACTTTGTCTATGGTCGCTTCTTTGAAAATTGTATATACTTCCTCGTTCGTTCTTCTTATATATCCCTCATCTGCATGTTTTCACATTTAAATAGTTTTTAAGTAAATTTTAGTGTTAATTTTATGAGCTGATATTAAATTACTTTTCCCTGTTCTTTAAAAACAAAAACTTACAAAGAATAATATTAACGATGTCCTCTAAACAGGTTTTCTATTAGAGTTTTCTTAATTAGAGACAACTTTCGTCTGCTTTTTAACTCTTGCTATCTAAGATCGAAAACGAACTTAAAAAGAAAGTTATAATATTCTAACAATATAATGTAGCTTAATTTGAAGCAAGCTCATTATTGGCAGCATAAATTAAAAGGCGGTGCATTCATACAAACAATATTTATTCGTGGCGATTGGGTATTTGCCACAAACAAACTTTCACCCAATTGTAGTAACGATGAATCACTTTTACTATCATAATTTGGTTACCTCGCGGGCAAACGGTCAAAACTGAAATGATGGTCGAGTTACAATAAATCAAAGATGATTAATTTTAATAAGGCAACGAAATAGCTGTAATAAAAACGTTACCACTTTTACAAAAATTCATAAATTATCTAATCAAGTGTACCTAGGCTTGCATACAGCGTGCCCCAATCATTACTACCTCAAGTATCTCAATTATTTTCAAAAATAACACAAAAAAGCTTTAAATATTAATTAATGACAGAAAAAAATGCCAATAATACCACAACGATTTTTTCAAAATTTTGATGGGTACTAATTAGTGTAGTATGTATTTGTTATCATATTTTCCGTCATATATCTACACGTATTAATACTTTTGTTAACATTTTTTCAAAAACAGTCGAATATCAGTAAGCTAATTGGAAAAAATTTGCTTCTGAATGTAATAAGATATTTTATTTATTTTTAAAAACAAAAAACAACTCTTTACGAAGTTTGATTTGGTCACATAACATTTCTTCGTGCGTTACTGATACATTTAAGATTTTTTCGAAAACATCAACATCAAATGTATTAAAAAATGTATATAAAATGTACTATTTGAACTCAACTTCAAGATAGGTACCTACTCCACAATTTTGTATGTTTTGTATGTAATTTTATGCAGCTGTTTTTCATAAAGAGAGTGAGGACTTGAGAAATGAACACTTAAGTTATTGAAAAAAATTTATAAGAGATATTTTTTTTTCGATTCTGAATATGTTCCATTTGACGATCCTGATTCTTAGCTATATTTCTGCATCGGTGCTTCTAGCTTTCCCGGTCATATCATGAGAAGACAGTAGTTCCACTCTTTATAAATAGAAAAAGGTTTTGTGCATGTCAGAAAATTATCAAATAAGTTCTTCCAATATCACACCATTCTCCATTATGAGCAACTATGAGTCAACAATAAAAAAATACGTAAGCTTGATTAAATATTTTTCATTTATTTGCAAGTGTTATTTTTTCATAAAAGACGCCTCCTAAAAGGCATTACATATTCAGTAAAAAAGCATATAATAAATTGACTGGCTATAAATCCGTCCCTAGAGTACTAAAACGTATATCACTATAGTCACAGTCGATATAGTGATAGTTAACGTTGGTAATAAAATGATACCCGTTATATTTGACCTCATAACAATAATGAAATAATTAACAGTTACGCCAACAGTGCCATATGCAACTGAGAACAAATAAGTGACAACAATTTTAAAACCTCTTCTAGATTCTTACATCTGTTTTACTCAATCTATTGAATTTGCAAAAATGTCATATTGGTTTCAGCAAAGACCTAATCATCCAACAGTGTTTTATTGTTTAAATTTACGAATGGGATAACAGTGTGCAACGCTAAATATAATAAATAAGAGCTCACCAGCTCTGTAGCTATTTTATTTTTAAAGATAGAGTATTGGTGTTCATTACAAAATACTTAGGGAGTGGCAGGTTCTTTTCAAACGTTGTATTTGATTATCCGGAGCAATTGACATTTTTAAAAATTTTGCACCATTTTACTGGCAAAGAATGCGCCCATAGGTAAATAAGAAAGTTTTGATTTTATCTCAGACGGTTTCATGACCAACTCAACCGCAAAAGTTTACATTTTTAAGTAGCATTTTCCGGCATCCCTAAAAAACATGCAGTCATCATATCTTTGTTTAAAAAAAAAATATTTTTCTTTAGCAAATTTTGAAACTGTTGCAGAGATCGACCTGTTGGCCATAGCTGTTTTATAATAATGATTATTTAAATAAAGTAAAAAAAATACTAATAAAGATAGGTTAGTTTTTGCATACGAGCCCTAAAAAAGGTCCGGCCCGCGGATGTATTTCAAATTCAGTATCCGGCCCACGGTCTTGTCGAAGTTGCACATGCATGTTCTAAGTGTTAAGTAAGTTCGGAAAACATTTCTGTAATTTTTGACTTAAAATTATGCAAAGAAAAATCCAAAATTAATTATTTTGCCAATCAATAACAAATTAGACTGCAACTGATGAGGAGATTTGAGTCTTAAAACTGGTATTGCATTTCGACTAAACATCCTTAAAAAAAGGATCAGTAATTCTAAATTAGGCTTATTTATATAAATAAATATGACAGTTGTTTTTCCTTTTTTTAAAATAAATTTTAATGCGAAAGAGAATGCTTTTAGCATCAATTAGCAAAATATTTGCTTCAATATAGTAAGTACCGTTTCACTGTTTAGAATATTTTTATCATTCGTTATACATCAACGTTCACCTTAGAACAAAGTAAAGTAATTAGCGATAGCAATATTCGACTTTTGTTTATTTTGCTTACACGTCTTAACCAGTTTTAAGTTTATTTGTTTTATTAATGGAACAGATCCAAAGCGCCTTAATTTCCGAAATACCTGGTGGCAATTCTGACAGCAGTTCGATGTTATATGACCAAACCGCAGGGTTGCCGACCTCCAAGTCTGGAACAGGTCTTAACTGATGTAACGCCAGACTCAAACCTAGCCATGTTATCTTTTTTGCTTAGCAGCGTTATCGGTTAATCGATTTAATGGAATATTCGGAGATACGAAAATTAACTAATTAAAAAATTTAAATTGTATAAAAATGCGACGCGTATGCATACAGGAATAGATAAAAACACATTAAGTACACGTTTGGCAAATCGATTTTTTATTATGATCCGAGATATTACCGCGTGAAACATCAGAAACGAACACGTGTGTCCGTTTATGTTAAGTATAGACGTAAAAATTTGCACTATAAAAGCGCGAGAATTTTAATAATTTTAACTTTCAAAAGCTTCTTTTAAAACCATAAATATATGCTGCATATTATTTTGTACTTACCAAAAATAAAAACTGCATAAAATTATGTTTACGGTAATATTTTAGTACAAACAAAGTTGCTAATATGCTACAGTAAAGTTGTATTTGAACTTTTGACGGTTAAATTATTATGTGAACGTGCAATCTATTTACAAAAATTAGCATTAAATGTAACATTTCACAAGATGCTCCTCTAGGACTTCTTAGCTTTAACGAGAGTTTAGTATTACTTACAATATATTTAAAAGTTTGAAGACTTCTTTTTTTTTTAATTTTGCGGTCAAAAATTATCGAATCTTTTTTTTAAACAGAAAAGTAATAGTAAGGTATTATTATTAAATAATTTCTTAATGACTGAATTACCAAAGGTTCGCACAAATTTTCTTGATTATAATTTGATTATGGCTGCCATGAGATAATGCACATTTTGTTGTTTAAAACTTTATACCTTAAACTGTCTTTTGGCCAACAGTAAAAAAAAATGTTTGACTTAAACAACAACAAGCTAAAATTGCTTGTCAATTTACTTTAGTTATACAAGGTTATAAAAAGTATTTAAAATTAAAATTTTCCAATAGTTAAAAATCCTGAAGAAGGTTAATAAGATTTAAAGAAATGTTTTCTGTTTTACTTTTTAGCATAAAAAATATCCGTGCAAAGCTGTTTTGCAAGTTATGGCAACATGATACTGAATTTAGTTGTACGCCAGGTGCTGTAACACATACATATTATACATGAAACAGCTGCATTGAATTATACATATAAACTGTCAATTAACGAACAAAAAAATATTAATACCGAAAACAAACATGAAAGATTGCGGCATATAAATTTGCATTGTGAAACTAATAAAATATGACAGTGCGATGAAAACGAGCTGTTCATTTTTAAGAGCAAAATAAATCTTTAAAAATAAAAATGTAGCATTATACTCGACGTAATAAAATAAAAATTTTCAAGGTTCACTTTCTATTTTGTTTGTCCGCTTGGTAACTCCGGCATGGGATGTTACGCGTAATTTTTATTTGCGCACATAATTAGATTACGAAATAAGACATTGTCGATTTTGCATTTATAATGATATAATTATGAGGAAATTACGTTAATGTACAATGGGTTATAGTTTTTATACGTAATGGATATATAACAAAGATTTTATTAAAACAAAGGTGCTTAGCTCTCAAGCTGGTCGTCATACAATAGGAATGATTAGGTATATTTAAATTACAGGCGATATAATGTAGCTTTGGAAAATTAATCTTCCTCTTTCGATAAAAATCCGTTATTGTATCGTTGGTCAAACAACATGTTGGTTCACATCTATAATATCTTTCAGGAAATAATAAATAATACAAAATGTAACTCGATGTCTATAAAGAAAACTTAAGATTTTTTATTTCTTAATCTATTTTCCATAAGCCATGATTTATTTATTTTTTGTTTATAAATACATTAATAAGCAATAAAGGCAAATATTTGTTGTTGTACACATGTGAATATCGTGAAACTATATACATAATTTAATTTGTTTTTTTTTGCAGCTTCATAATAATCTACATAATATGTAGGTTCGTTTGTTTTTATAAATAACCCCAATAAACTTAAAATGGCAAAAAAATCTTTCAAAAATTGAATTTTGATGGATATTCAGAAATTAAAGAAAATATTTACCCAAAAAACATCCCTGGGTATGATTTAATTTCTGCAGAAGTGCTAAGATCTCTCAAGGAAAGCCCTATAAATGCTGCCTATAGGCTCAGGTAAGTATCTACCTAGGCTGTGGAAAGTTGCAGAGCTGACTATGATCCCTAAATTAGGAAAACCTTCCCATGAAGTCTAATCTTACCAGCCAATCTCATTATTACGTGTTATATCGAAACTGTTCGAAAAGCTTTTGCTCAAAAGAATGAAACCGATAATAGAAGAAAAAGAACTAATTCCCTCCCATCAACTCGGATTTAGAAACAAACATTCAGCTATTGACCAAGCACATAGAATTACGAATGTCATAAAATGAGACCCTAAAAAAAAAATAAAGCTTGTTCTACTGTCTTTTTATAGACGTAGCGCAGGCTTTCGACGAAGTGTGGCATGATGGATTAAATTATAAATTAAGATCGCTCCTCCCAAAACTATACTCCCAAACTCTTCAGTCCTACATCTCAAGAGAGACACTTCAGAATAAAGCAAGAAGAATCTTATTCAGAACTTAAAGTAATTAAAGCAGGGGTTCCACAAGGAAGCTTACCAGGTCCGGTCCTATACCTATTGTGTAGTTGTGATATTCCAAAGTTAGAAAACGATACTATAGCGATCTTTTCCGAAGACAGTACGAAGCAGTACGAAGAAATAATACAGATTTATCCGGGAAATTACAAGCAGCTGTCAATCATACCAATAACTGGGCCAAATATAGCATGTTAAGTTAAATGAAACTAAGTCAGTACATGTCAATTTTACCAACAAGAGAATTAAAAATATACCAAATAACTTAAATAATAAACAAATTCCATACAGCAATTCTAACACAGCAAAATATTGGGTTGCTAATATTGGGTTGCATTGGACGCTAAGCTACGCTGAAAGGCTTATGTCAAGAATAATATTAAGATCATCAAGAGATTCCAGAACAAAACGCTAAGGAACATTTTTGATGCACCTTGGTATTGAAGAAATGGTAACATACATCGGGACCTCAACATCGACACTGTAACTAACACCATTAAGAAGTTTGTCAAAAGCCACGAAGAAAGGCTCCATCAACATGTAAATTTCGAGGGGATCCAGCTTCTATTTACTACAGGATTAGTAAAAAGACCCTTTTAAAACCTTTTGAGTTAAGCAACAGTTTAAAAGCAGAGACTGTGCGGTAGTGTGCACGTTAATAATTAGTGTACTTATATACAGGGTGTCCCAGATTACATTTCCAGCATGGGGATCTCGCTTATTATAAGAGATACAGGTTTGTTTAAATTAGATGAATTATTCCTTGGTATGAGAGGAGCAACAATCAATTTTTAAAAGTACAAAACTCCTCGTGCTTCAGATTTTATAGCAAAAAATATGAAAATGTCCAATTTCTTTTTTCTCTCATAACTTTTTTGTCTTAATCATTAGAACAATTTTATTTGTACTTTCTTAAGGCACTTTTTAATGGAGAATGTAACTGTTATTTTAGAATATTTTTAACACCTACCATTTTCGAGATATTACCCCTAAATTAATTTTTTCTTATGGGCCGCGAAGTTGGCTATGAAATAGTTAAATGTGTTTTATTTTTCTCTTTTTAATGAGATATTACTTACTATATCTATTTTTATAAATAAGTCACAAAATAAAGAAAAATCGTATTTTACCCATCATTTATCAAGCTACTATGAAAATAAAAACAAGAAACAACTAATTAAATGTCAAATGACAGTTACAATTTGTCTGCGGTATCATTTATTAGAATTTCACATTATTGTTGTGTAATTCGATAGTCTTTGTAGTAATTGTTATAATGATGGCAACATTTAAAAATAGCGATTAATTTGACATGTTGAGATGCTACATTCTTTGCCATAAAAACTGTGAAGAAGCTGAGCGAATATAATTAGAGCTATATCCCGAGAAAAGCCAACGAAGGATGCGTAATTACAAACATTTGGAAATAAATTTAAAAGTATATGGTTTTTTTGACAAACTAACCAAAAATCCAAAACAAATCAATAATTAATTAGAATTATTTATTTTACACACTTTCTATTGTAAATAATGTGGTATTTCAACATATAAAATTTTTAATTAGTTGTAAATGTGCCCATAATTATATGATAACAAATTTGCTACGAAGACTATCGAATTACAAAACAATACTATAAAATTCTAATAAATGATACCACAGACAAATGGTAACTGTCATTTGACACATAATTAGTTGTTTTTTGTTTTTATTATTATAGATATAGATAGCTTGATAAGTGATAGGTAAAATACGATTTTTCTTGATTTTGTGACTTATTTATAAAAATAAACGTAGCAAGTAATATCTCATTTTAAAGAGAAAAAAAAGCGCATTCAACTATTCCATAGCCAACTTTGCGGCCCATGAGAAAAAATTAAGTTAGGGGTAATATCTCGAAAATGGTAGGTGTTAAAAATAATCTAAAATAATAGTCAAATTCTCCATTAAAAAGTGCCTTAAGAAAGTACAAATAAAATTGTTCTAATGATTAAGTCAAAAAAGTTATGAGAGAAAAAAGAAATTGGACATTTTCATATTTTTTGCTATAACATCTGAAGCACAAAAAATTTTGTACTTTTAAAAATTGATTGTGGCTCCTCTCATACCAAGGAATAATTCATCTAATTTAAACAAACCTGTATCTCTTATAATAAGCGAGATCCCCATGCTGGAAATGTAATCTGGGACACCCTGTATAAGCAAACCAAGGGCTTCTGTTGGTAAATCTTTAGACTTAGTTTAAACATTATTAATTTAGGCTAGAACTAAACTACTCATTGGACTTAGACAACATTGCGCTGTTATAAACTCTATTAGGGTTTACCATTAAAATAAGTATTTCACTTTTTACCTTTAAATTGGCACTAGTATGAAAACTTTCTTATCTTTTTAATAAATAAATACTGTTTAACTTTTAATGAATTTTTTTTTTCGAAGAAAACAATTATAGGGTATCAACAGGCTATAAAGACATATTTTGTGCATAACAGAGTTTAGAGCGACAAAAATTAATATTTTAAAGGTAAATGAAGTAGTTTATTATACTCAAATTTTAAATCCAGAACGCTTGTGCTAACTTTTACTTTTGCAAAGAGACTGTTATCTTCTTCTCTTGCTTCTTGACAATATTTTCAAAAAATTTATAAACAAGTATTAAACAATAGGTATAATGTAGCTGTAAGAAAAAGAGCATTTATTATCTGATTTTAGGTTTATTATTGCCATTTCAATAAATACAATTTAAATATTTTTTGATAAATAGCAATATGTTCAATATACTTTAATGTCATTTAATGCATATCTGCTTCTTATTTTATAAAAGGTAAGATCTGTGAAAGTTATATTTTAAAATAACCGAGATCTTCCTTATCCTGGTAACGTTGTATATGGCACATACCTAGTATATGCACACATATGTGGCTATAATTATGATAATCTCGACGAGTAAGTTTGCGGGTGAATGATCAACAGAATAACTGGTTCAAGCAACGTACGTACAACCTAACCATCCATCTATCTACTTCCTCATGTAGAACGATCAGGGTCGTCCAATTTTTGTTACAATGTCACACTTGTTTAATCTAGATGCCTTGCACGAAAACTTGTTATGTGTTGATATTAATTATTGCCTCGAGATAAACTCTTGATTGTAATTTGTTACAGGTAAGTAGTTTAAATTGCTTGTTTGAAGGTATACCAAGAGATAATTAGATATAATAAATATACTAATATAATACAGCTAGAGAAAAAAAAAACAACGAATATTTAGTATAAGTGGCGCGTGGGTAGCTCAAAACGAGAGTTAGATTTATGATCTTTACATACCTAGTTTACTTTTTCAATAAGTTTCCATATTTTACCATTTAATAGTCGTTGCAATGTCAAATCAACATATCTTTATTGGTTTTGTTGATATTGTAGGATGCAGAAAAAGAAGGGGTTTTCTAAAGTTAATTATTAACATTTAAGAACTGTTAAATAATTTAAATATAGAGAAACAACTTAGAGTTACAAAAAAAAATTACGTTCCAACAGAATGAAACCAATTTTATTAAAACTGGGTTTTGTTGATAATGTGGTATATCTAGCTAAAACTGAAGTAGGCTTACAGTATCATCTAGATCTACTTGTATGAGCCAAGACAATAAAACTATACAATATTATCATTAAGGTAACAAAGAAAAAGGCAATAGTTATACCGAAGAACTGTTATAATTATAAAACTGGCTTTTGCAGATGATGTAGCTAAAACGAAAAAGACGTACATCGTAATCTAGAGGAATGAGCAAAGATATTAAAAAGGTACAATATGATCATAAACATAACAAAAACAAAGGCAAGGGTTACAGCAAAGATCCATTCAACGGTTTGAGGCATTAGATCCAGAAAGAATAGAGCATGTAGCATGTTACAAATATAATATATAGGAACCATAACTGCAAGAGAAAAAAAAGGAAAACCTTAGTAGAAGCAAAGAATCTAGCACAGAATAGAAAGGACTGGAAAATTTTGGATGCATGGAAAAACTCCACCCTTACCACCTCATGGGTAGAAAGGGAATAGATTATATATGTAACTGCAGAAAATGGCAAAAAGAAGATCTAAATGGTTGAATGGTGGTAGCGACAACATTTTACTATACTACTAATAAATATTTGTTGGAAAAAAATGAGGATGACCAATAGCTAAATGGGAAAACAATGTGAGGCTTAGCCTAGAAGAAAAAGGAGTCATTCTGAGATATGTGTGACAGTTAGTCAATGATAGACTAGATGGAGAAACATTATCAAGAACTAGGAAAACATACATTAATACCGAAAGGTTCAAGAGGAACATATCGAGAAAAAGAAGAAGAATTACATTGGAACAAGGAAGGATAAAGCTGGTAAGCAATTTCAAATATTTACGAACAATATTTATATATTTATTTAGTCACAAGGTGTAGAACTGTTGAGTTGTGTTGTGCTGACTTTTTTACATGTTTTTCTGTCTTGTGCTAGCTTTTTTATGTCTTTCCATTTAATGTTTCTATCCGTTACTGCTTTTTTTAACTTCGTCTTACCAGGTTTCTCTCTCTTCATAGGCTTTTCTGGTTAACCTTTCTTCTTTCATCCTATAAATGTGATCCATCCATCCCAGCTGTCATCCTTGTATTTTTCTTTCTGAATTTATTTTTCATTGTTCTCTATGTTTCATTTCTAATTCTATCTTTTTTGGTTTTTCCTTGTATTTTTCTTAGAAATCTCATTTCTGCTGCATTCACTCGGTTACTACTTTTAGTTGTGAGTGCCCACGTTTCACCCATATAAAAGTGCCGGAGTTACTAACTTTTTGACCCTTTCCACTTTTGTTCGTTTTGGGACTTCTCTAATTCCAAAAAATGTTGTTCTTAAACTGTTTAATATTCTTCCCACATTTCCTGTCTTTTGCTTATTTTTTTTCTATTCTTTCATTTTTCTCTATGATCGCTCATTCGCTCCTAAATATTTAAAGCTTTCTACCTGTTCCAACCCAAGCCCATTTAAAGTCATGTTATGCCCTTTGTTCTCTGTTGTAAAATCAAAACCGTTTTCAACGCTCCTTTGAAGCTCTCGAATAAATTAAGAAGAACACACGACACAGGACTACACCACGCGGGAATATATAGCATACCTTGCTCCTGTGGAAAAGTATACATAGGACAAACTGGCAGAAGTATACAAACGCGTCTCAAAGAACACGAAGGACAAACAACAAGAAAACAAGTCGATAAATCAGCGGTAGCAGAACACGCCCAGGGTACAGGACACAACATCCTCTTCAGAGAAACAAAACTACTGGCCCGCTCAAACCATTTCTGGCCAAGATTATATCGAGAATCATTGGAAATCATCAAGAACCCAAACAACTACAACAGAGACACAGGCATACAACTCCCAAATCTGGAAACCAGTCATCACAAAATCACTGAGGCAGAACAAATCCATCAAGCGGAACGCCACGCCTCCACAAGCTGGATATATAAACCCAGCAACATCCCTCACAAATTAGTCGTTTTGAAAAAGACCAAGACACAATGGTCGAAACGTCAACTACTTCTAAATATAGAAGACGCGGTTCCAAACTCGGAAACCAAGATTGTATCACCAATGACAACTTCCAAAAGAGCCTAGTAGTGAAAGATGAAAAAAAAAACACATGGGAGTCTAATCGACTACGATGGTGGGGACCTCTATTAAACATGTCAAAAAATTGGTACTCAAAAAGTGGATGGAAAATTCAGATTTGAAGGAAATTCTGTAAAGGAAGACGAAAAACAAACAAAAAATAACATGATGCAGAACTAAAAGAAAAAGGTTAGTTTAGTTGGTGAGATGTGCCATACTTGGCCAAAGATGAAAAATGTTGAGCAACATAAAATAATTGGGAGCACAGACCTTGACATCGAAAGATACAAGTCGATATAATTTAAAAAAAAAGAATAAAACTAATTATAATACAGTGATATCAATAAGTTTGCCGGTATAATTACAAAACATCTTAGACATTTTAATTAATAGTACGTTTCACGTGTAATTAAACAACATTTCATAGGTTTCAAAGTAAATTAGTTTACTTAAGTCAATTTTTCCAGTACAACTGGAATCGATTGGACACTTCAGCGACGGTCAACCTCTTGTAAGTATAACTTAAAAGGAAGCGATTTTAATAAACGAGCCTAGTTCTTATCTACGGATAATATTGATGCGAAAAGTTACTATTCTGACAACGCATTTATCACTTAAGGCTGTTTTATAATATCTTAACAATATTTTCTAAAAAATACTACTTTGTAAGTAAAGATTTTTAGTATGATTTTAATCTGTTTGTGTAACCGGTCATTTATTAGCTTCTAGTTGCCTTCTTTTGTAAATATACCATTTAAACGCGATGTGGGTAAATTTATAACTTCGTTGGCAGAAACTGGGACATGTTATTTATCAAAAAAGATCTTCACTGATTTGTGTATTAACAATTATAAAAATCCAAAACTTGAATCTTTTAATTTTTTCTACACAAAAAGTTACTAAATTTTCTTTGCTTCATGTAGTGTCTAATTCAGAATGAAGATGAAAATACGTTTTTATACTACCACTAATGTAAATTACTCTTACCGTACAGCCTGCATGCATGGTAAGTGGGTCCTTACGCACGGTAAGCAAAAAGCACGGTTTTTAAAGCAATGATCAAAGTAGACTCACATCAAACACTTCCTGCATGCCTAGTAAGTGAGTTATAACGCACGGTGAGCAAAACGCACACTTGTCTAGAAATGTCAAAATAGGCTTACGTCAAAATTGACAAGACAACGTAACTACATGTGTATATTAGCCTCAGAACCATTAAAATCGTAGGTATTATGTGATCGTAGAAAAAGTAAGCTACATAACACGAGTTGTAAAGCAATTACGCACTCGTGGAAAAAAATATGCACTCGCCGCCTCGCGGCTCCGTGCGCAACTATTCCACTCGTGCGTAATATGCTTCCTTCAACCCCTGTTATGTAATATACTTACTATTTTTTTTTAAATTTAGTGCAACCCCAAAATACTTCGATACCGCAATAAATTATAAAACTGATTCATTTTAAATAAAAATGTACGCAAGTTCAATTTTCAAAAAAAGTTTGTCGTTTTTCCAAGTAGAATTGTTACCTAAAGAAAATTTATACCGGTTTTGAGATTCTTGTCAGATTATTTCCTTATTTAAAATTGTTTAAAATTTAAATAATCTGATGAAAGACAAAAGTTTCGAAGCTAGTAAAGATTTTTTAAGGCGATTCTTCGTAGAAATAAGTATGTAGGTGATTTTTAATTATTTTACATACATTTATGCTAGGAGTTATTACGTTCACTAAAATAAAACTTATAAAATACGGTTAATATTCTGTTGCATGAATTTTTATACGTTTTACTGCAAAAGTAAATTATTGGCAGGGGTCAATAGCATTAATTATATAACATGTGAGTATACATACTTTAAAGATAAAAAATTTACATGAATGCGTGTTCATTCATAATTTTTTAATTCGCAACCTTCAAATTTCACCAAAAATGTTAATGTACCATAAAAATATTTACGTAAACTTGTTTTGGTTAATGATTTGTGTATACGCCTACAATTTGATGTTATGGTTTAAAAAATTTAATGAAAGAGATGCTCAATTTATTTGCACTGGTTTGGAACCAACTCGTTGACCGTTAATTAATTCATTGCGGTATAAAGACACTATAATTTTGTTAATTGTTATAAATAATACGATTTTTATTAAATTTTTCTACTTTTGTCGTCTACTTTTCTACTTTTGTTTATTTATATTGACATGAAACGATGTAACTGCTCATATTTTACAAAACTATAAACATTGTTTTGATTTTGATACAATCACGAAAGACACTTTCGAGAAGAAATAAAAATTAGTATGTTAGTGAAAAATTGTCCAATATGCAATTTTTATAACTAACTTCTATACAGGGTGTCACACTTATCGTGAACAGCATAGGTATCTCGTGAACGGTAAGAGATACAGAGTTGGTTTAATGGGTCAAAATAATCTATGATTTAAAGGCAACTATTCTATTTAAAAAAAAAAGTTTTTGCGTTAAATACAAAACACAAAAAGTAGTAAATTTTATAACAAGAGATGAAAGTTCCGTTTTTTTCGTGAGGTGAGATTTATTCACGAACCGCGAAGCGGCGAGTGAGCAAATTTTACGAACGAAAAAAACTGATTTTACCTCGAGTCGTAAATGCTATTTTGTCTACGAATTTAAAATTATATTAGTTAGTGAAAGTTAACGTAAACGAACTAAATGACAATTATTATGTATAAAGTATTAATTGATCATTTCATTTCCACAGCGACACCACCACACTGACATTGACATAATAAAATTATAACTTGCAAACGAAATATATTTAATACTAATTTTTTTTCCATTTTTAGGCTTTTACATAAAATGGTACATTAAAATTAAATTATTTGATAAGAATATTAACGCAATTTTAGTTTCATTATGAGTTTAAACTAAAAAAAATCGTAAATTTTACAATTCGATTTAGACATTGACATTGACATTATTTTCGCCACTAGTGGCAAAAAGTAACTTTCGATACTAAAGACGAAAGTAAAACTTTTATGTATGGTAGGCAGTGAGAAAATGACAACGTTTATCTACATAAGTAGAAAAAAGAAGTTTTCGATTTTTACTTGTAACTTGCTTATTTGAATCATACTCAAAATATTTTTAGACAATATCGGGACACTTGTTTGCATAGATTTGGCATTTGTTAATAAATTTTACCTATCTTCATTTGTTTCTGTTACTTTAATATCAACTTAATTTATACAGGGTGTCCCAGCATGGGGATCTCGCTTATTATAAGAGATGCAGGTTTGCTTAAATTATTAAATTATTAAATTATTCCCAAGTATGAGAGACGCTACAATAAAATTTTAAGAGTACAAAATTTCTTGTACTTCAGATGTTATAGCAAAAAATATGAAAATGTTAAATTTCTTCCTTCTCTCCTATCAATTTTATTAGTATCTTATTAGGGTACATTTTAATGAATAATTCATCTAATTTATGCAAACTTGTATCTCTTATAATAGACGAGATCCTCATGCTGGAAATGTTATCTGGGATACCCTGTATACGGGTTGAATTTGGCCAAGATATCATTTAAAAAAAACAAGTTTCATTGACGTACCTATAAGTTGTTAGGTTTATCTTATAAAATAAGTAAGTTTTTACAATGTTATTGTATTTATTAAGTTTAATCAAAGTGGCCAATAAAAATAGTATATTGTACAACTAGTGCTGAAAGTTGAATATTTCACACGAGTATGACAGTTGAGCCACGAGCCGTCAGGCGAGTGGCTCAGTCATACGAGTGTGAAATATTCAATTCAGCACGTGTTGTACACTATGCTTTTCCGACGACCACTAAGACATAATCATTAATTCTGCAAAAAAGTTGTGAAAATAACATTTTTTTGACGTTGGTGACACTTGACACTTGTGAGGTTAGATTTGCTTCACGTTAACTTGACAGCGCGTTTAGCGTGTGTAATGTAGCGGAAATCGTCACTTTACACACGCAAAGTGAACTTTGCACACAATTTCCGGTGTCATGCGCAATTTGTCATTTTCAGTAGCAGCAAGCCGTGCGAAATTACTCGCTTTACATAGTGGTCGTCGGAAAACAAAAGAAAACATCATATAAATAAACTAGCTGTACTTAATTAGTAAACACAAAAAAAATAATAAACAATTTAAGATATTTTTTAAATTTTGTAATAATTTATGATTTTTCAATTACTACTTCTATTGACCCTAAATTATATCTTGCGTTCAAAGTGTAGCCAACTCTTCATGAGAGTACGCTTTGTATAGGTAATAATAATTATTCTTAAGCATATTTCTTTTTATTTGATGAAATTTTCTTAAAATAGCTAATCTTAATTCATCAACTGTATTCGACTGACTTTAAGAATGGATGTTTCAAGAAAATTTTGTCAAAAAAAAAAGTACGAAATTACTAGAGCGCTGAAATCTATACTATGACAAAAAGAAATAGAAACTAAAACAAAAATGCGCATGAATGACACACTAATCAAAAGCACACTCCTATAGGTATCTATGGCTTTAAAGTCTGGAAAATCAAAAGAGTAATAGAACGAAAGCTTTGGGAGACTGAAATGAATTTTCCTAGGATATCTGTCAGAAAATCAAAATAGAAAAAACAATTGTTGAGGAAATAAGTATAACTAAAAAATAAATAAATTTAAAAGTAATTCAAAAGAAGCGACTTGGTTGGTATAGAAATGCCAACAGGATGGGGGAAGCAAAAGAAAATTCGAGCTATGATAGGTACATTAATAATCAAAGTAATAATTAAATTCTGTATCACATCAACGAACGTTACGCAATATGTTTTTACCGATCATAACCTTCAAATTTACTGAGCTTGCCACGATCATTAATAATTAAAAAGTTTTTGCTCGTCTGGCCACAAAAAGTAAAATAAATTAACTACACGCAATAGTTACTAAAATGAAAAGGACTAATACCTTAACTCATCGGCAGCAATGAGTAAAGAAGTTATTACCTATGGGGTTACCAACTTATTTTTATGTTCGTTTAAACGTATTTGCATTTTTCACGTACCGATATTAAAGATAATTGGTTTTCCTTGTGTGCTGTGATCACATACTACATCGTGCATCTCTTTCTCGGCAAAGAATCAGCGACAAGTGGAACAAGGACGCGCTGTAATGGTGGTTCACATAAGTCAAGTTAGGATAAACGAAACACAGTCACGTTTAGAAGTCTTGAACTCAGCGGGGTTACACACGTTTATATTTTCATGTAAAAATCTAAAATTGACTCGATTTATTTTGATACTGCCTCTTCCATCTCGTATATAATGTATTGTATTGAATAAAGACGGCTGCATGTAACTAGAAGGCTGCGCGCCCTTCATAAATTCTCTGGAATAAAGTGCAATATTTATTCTTTTTAAGCATGTATGTTCGCGAACGCTGACATGATATGTATATTTAGTGCAGCAGGTCTATTTTAATACTTGTAATTTATGTAAAGAATTTGCGGTTCACATTTTTTCAAGAGCTTGGCTGGTCTCTCCGAGTTTTCTCACTATAATCAAGTTACTATTGGAACACAGCAAGTTGTAATGGTCTAGAATTATGGGTCTTTTATATTTACTAATATTAAATCACAACGTCAACAACGATGTTAAATTGCAATACAAGTGGTGCAGGTTATAAGTTTAAAATTATTTTGATTTAAGTCTAAAAATTATTATATGCAAGCCGTAACTGAAAAAATTTCTTACAAGGGAGGGTCACGATACGTTGTCCCTATAATTTGATTAAGGCTGTGTTTATTACATCAATTATACAATTTGCCGATGACACATCTGCTATTATTAGTGACTCGGATTCAAAAAATTCTGAACAAAAACTCTTTGACTGCTTAGGCCAACTCCAACTTTGGTTCACATTAAACAATCTAACCTTAAATGTCAATAAAACTCAAGTAATAAAATTTTCACAAAGTAAATTAACCTCCGACCTAAAACTTAAAAACAATTCCACAACTATAAATGTTGTTAATAAAATATCATTTCTTGGTTTAGGTATTGACTCTAGACTGGACTGGTCATACCACATCGAACGCCTGTCACAAAGCCTGTCACGGTATCCTTTCGCACTAAAAAAACCTAAAAAAATTAGTCAGTACAAACGCGGCCAAAACTGCATATCATGCGTATGTTGAATCTAGGTTACGCTATGCTATAATTTTTTGGGGAAACGCTAGTGACTCTGCACGCCTCTTTATTATACAAAAGCGATGTATAAGAACTATTTTTGGTCTAAACTACCGAGATCATTGTAAAGACACTTTTCGTGACAAAGAAATATTAACTTTTTACGGCCTATTCATTCTGGAAGCCATCCTTTTCGTAAGAAATAATTTTGATCTGTTTGAAGTGAATATAAGAAACCATGCAGCCAATACACGACATAAAAAAAATCTTAAGCCCGATTGCTTCAAATATACTTATCTTCAAAAAATGTTGCCTCTATAATTATTGCAATATATAACAAATTTAATACATCACCTGAGAGTATAAAAAATCTACGCACTCCCGACTTGAAGAAAAGATTAAGAAATGTCCTAATTTCTAAAGCTTACTATGGAGTTAGTGAATACCTTAATGACGATTACTTTAAAAACTCCTTTAAGTAATTATAATTGTGTTGTATATATTCGTATATATGTGTATTTTTATATCATTACTGTGACATGTTCTACGCCTTTTTGGATTTTTCAGAACAAATAAAGACTACTACTACTACTACATCAAAACTAAATGTTTTCCAGTTATACGTGCCACTGGCTATTTTATTCGGAAAAATAGGGGAAAAACTGAAAAGTTGAATAATAAAAGTAATACTTCTACTGGAACACCCTGTAACATACTTTAATTCATTGTATACTGCCTGGAACAATACCATATTTATAAAACTTTTATAAACTCATTTGGTGCTTCAGTTTCTCAGAAATTAAAGTTACGATTTTAGGTGGCATTCATTAGATGTTTATTTCTGTTGTTTAAAGACCTTCAATTAAAAAATCATATAGTGAGCAACAATTACGTTTAATTAAATATAACTACGTTTGGTGTTGTCAATAGCTATAGGTAATTACTAAGTTTCTCAGAGCATTATCTAACATTAATCATCATGGTTGCCTTATTATCAAATGGCAAGTAGAGCTTTTTTTATTTTATACGAAGTCACTAATTAAATACCAATGATTTACGCATTCTTTAACAATCATAACAATCGCCAATGTTCGAACAAAAACGCAATTAATCATTGGATGAAATAATAAAAAACAACAATCAGACTACAATACAAATAGATGGTCAAGCAGCTGACCACAGTTTATAAAAAGTTTACCGTTGTGAATGTTTTTAAATTAAAAGTGACGTGTTAAAACTGTTAGTATAATTAAAAACATTTTTGGAAAGCATTCCCAATTGCTGATTACTTTATTGGTTACGTTATGTAAATGATTCGTGTGGTATTGAAAAATGTTTCAAATTTGATTTATAAGCAGCTGAAGATAAATAAATAACTCTGTAAAGCAACATTTGAAATAAATTTTTGAAGTTGGAGGATAACTAACAATAGAATTATTTGCATGAAAAAGCATCATCAATGAATCAAAGTTCCAAGATTTTAGATTTTCGGAAGGGTAAAGGGTCAAAATGGATGACCAAAAAGAATAGAAACCCATAAGAACATTTTAAAAGTTAGGTATCGTCAGTTTTTTTTTTAATAATGTAGCTATTAGCTAACCTTATTTAATTAAAGCCAATCATTTAAGAAAGAAAAATTAACCGTTTATACTTTCTTTAAAATATTTTTTACAGCTTCAAATTTATTCCACAATTTTCTTTAGGTAGGTACCTACATTAAAATATAACTGATTTAAAATGCTAGCAAAACATGACACTTTTTATTTTTATCATAACTTGACATAAAAACATTCTTATCCTTAACATTCATCTACACAAGAAAATTTTACAGAAAGGTTGCTTTACAAAAAACTCATTTAGAAATATGACTGGCTATTATTTTTATTACACGTTTCTTTAAATTATTGATTGCAACTATTTGTATGCAATTACTACAATTAAAATTATACAGACGTGAAACTCAGCAGTTTTTTAACAGTGTGTTAATTAATTGTATTCAGAAGTTTAAGAACTAACTTTTTATGCAAGTATGGCACATTGGCACCTACAAGAAATACGTTGATAAAGATCTGGAATGGAGGTATCGTCTGACAAAAAATCCTATTAAATTAGCGCATAGATATTAAAAAGTTGCTCAGAAAAAGTGTTTTTGGTTTTGTATTACTTTTGAAAATGTAGCAAAAAGCTATTTTTTACTCTTTTTAGCAACTTCTGATTTAATAAAACTATATGGTAATTTTGTCTGCAGATTTAAATGAAGCACAAAACTGTACAAGTTTCATCAACTGAACTAAAGTCGCAGCTCTTAAGATAACCAAAATCTATGTTGAGCTTCAAATTTGAGACTTCTTGTATTTATAAATACCCAAAAAAATTTATTTAAAAAAAAAAGCTGTACAAAAGATATCAAATCTCGCAAATCTAGTTTTAATACAGATTAAATAAAGATTAAAATTGCTATGGAAATTAAGAATACAGTAATCAACTGAAATAAAATGGTCTATAGACTGCTAGATTTATCGCTTGGAAAAAAATTAAAATTTTAAAGCGTGGCTTGGTTTCTAAAATGTTGCCTTTAAAATATTAACCTTTTTAAAGGTTTTTAAACATTTTTATATTTCCTTCTGCAAACTGGAAAATCAAATCTTAAAATATAGAAGTAATATTAGTGGTGCTAATAAATTCAATGCAGTATACATATTTGGCTTTTCATCGTGAAATTGAGTTGTATAATTTTACATTACAATTTGACCAATAGATGCATTGTATTTTAATCTATATATATAAAAGAGCTTGTTTGTGTGTTTGTTTGTTTGTTCGCTATACAATCCTAGGTCCGTTGACCGATCGGAACCAAATTTTGCACAGTTACTATTTAGGACCTTGCAGATCTAACGCCAAACTTTAAGTACAAGCACATATTACCAATTAAAAAAAAAAAAAAATTACTTGGACGGGATTCGATCTTACGTCGGCAAATACCCGGTCAAAACACGATACGGCGCGGTGTATTTCTCAAGTAAAGATTGTTTTGTATACAATTAGTAATAAATGTACATGAAGTATTATTTTTATTAGTACATTTTTAATTGAAACAAGACGAACGAAAATAAATTTGAGTTATTATTCAATTTTTAAGCAATAAATAGTTATTTTTTAATGAATTATAAAAAAATGAAAAGATGATTGATCAGAGTATGCCATTTGTGTATGATTTGGAATTATTGGGCTTATTCAAGTTAAAAAAGTAATTAAATTGTAATCGCCCGTGCAACGCTGGGTAAATCATCTTGTTATTAATAAAAGTTAGAACTCGTTATAGATATATTAACACAATCAGAGGTGTCTAACGACGTCGCCGGGTCCGGGAGAGAAAATATACAATTTTTAACACCGTACTTTTACTGTCAATTAGAGTGTAAAAAAAACAAATTGTGAGATGATGCCCGGGCCCCTGTGAGTCCTGGGCCCAGGGAATTTTACCCCATCGCCTAAGACCTTAGGGCGGCGGGATGCCAATTTATTAACAAGTGAAGAGATTCTAGGTAAGTTGCTCGAATGTAAATTGCTCGAAGTACGAATTCCTCGGAAACCAATTGCTCAAATGTTACTTACTCGAAACACAATTTGCTCGAAAAAAAATCAAAGTTATGAAATGCCATTTATTTAATAAAATTTTTTTATTTTTATCATTCACGCTATACAGGGTGTACCAGTTAACGTGAACAGCATGGGGATCTCGCAAACGGTCAGAGATACAGAGTTGGTTATATGAGTCAAAATGATCTATGATTTAAGAGCAACTATTTTAAGTTTGTTTTTTGTTAATTAATAGTTTTTGCGCTTTTTATAAAAAAACAAAAATGTTCACTTTGCAAATTATTTTTTAAAATAAATAAATGATTTTTGTATTAATACAATACAAAGATCCCAATTTCTTTTCGAGGAACTTAAGATTAATTTGAGAAACAAAAACAGCGGGACATAAGAAAAGAGTTAGGGTGCAGTAAGTCTCACAACCTCTGTGATAATATGTTTAAGAACCGGATTAACATAATCTCAAATAACCAAATTCGAGCAATTGATATTCAAGCAACTTCATTTCGAGCAAAGTTATATTCGATGAATAGATTTTCGAGCAATTGATTTCGAGCAATAATTGCATTCGACGCATTTACTGGTTACCAAGTAAAGGCATATTTGAGTTTCTGTTAAATAAATTAAAACACCAGCTTCAAAACCTGATATTTTTAATTATTAGAAAAAATATTGTTGAGAATATGGCCAAATTCTTGTATGGAAGCAGTTTCGATGATGAATTAATCGGATAAACTAAAAGCTAATCATTAAAATTAAAGAAAACCATGGAAAATTAAAACATTTTAGAAAAATTGGCCTTCGAAAACCAGTTTTTCCAAAAGTCGATTTTTGTATAAACCCTATTATTGCCCGCTGTTAAATCTAAATATTGTTGACAAAAAACGCTTTAATTTTTTTATTTTGTCATCGTCAATTTGCATGACCATAATTACCACTTTCAATTTTGTGCTAATACACTTGAATTTAATTTAATTTTGTGGCAAATTTCAGCAAACAAGTTAAACACTTTGATCTTTAAAAGACGTAAATGACTAAACGCTGCTAATCAAATGAGGTCATTAATAAATATTTAAATAGATGAGAATGCAAATGCGACACTTTCCTTCAATTTACGAGAATTAATCTAGTTAACTTTGTGTACATAAATCATCACATTGATAAACGTTCAATAGCGATACGCAATTTTCAATTACAGTTATGATTACGCAGTGACTTGGCCAGATTAAACCTAATGCGTATCAACATATCAACATTCGTTTCAAGGATCATTTCAATACATACATTATTGCGGTTTGTATAAATTTTGCAATAAATTGGGTGGAGTCTTGACAGCTGTGATGCTAGATTTTATCAATCAAATTATTAATATAATCAACAGAGAACTTGTATGTGACTACGACAGTTACAAAAATTAATGAACGCTTCGCGGTCGGGATCTTCCTTATTATGGAAGGTTGGGTGGCAATTTTATAAATCATGTTTATTCAAGAATATCACCTGATTGCCTAGACAGAAAAACAAACCTGTAATTGGTTTAAAAATTTCTTAACACATATAGTAAAGTGCGTGGTCTAACAGGCTTGTTTACATCAATAATTATAAACCCACATACAGAATCATTATAAAAACGCTTCCAATCCATTTATAACATAAATGGACGACCTTGTCTCCAGACAGATTGTTTTATTTTATTTAAATAGATAAATGAGTAATGTACATTTAAAATAACTTTTTAGTTGAATGCACAAAGACAATAATAAATGTCATGACTCGAGTTATATAAATTGGAAAAACCCAGTGTCTTGTTTCTTTTGTTATAATTGGAAATGAGCTATTTATTACAAACATATTTAAGGCTTTTGCTATATTTATTTTGAATCAGTTGATTTGGACTAATAAGTTAATTGCTGAACTGGGGGCGAGCTCCAAAAGTCGAACAAATTGGTCGATTATGACGGTTTAATTAACACAAGTGACTTACCTATATGCATACATTTACAGTCTAAGCTTAAAGTTCATATGTTTCGGTTCAGGGTGCAGGGTGAACCAATGAAATAAAGGATTTTAAATTTTAAATGTCAATTGTTGATACATTTCTGCGAGGATGGTCTTTACGTTGACATGAAGCATACACAACAGCTTTTTTTATTTGTGGGTGTAATGACATTTCAACCAGAGATTATTAGTGTCAGTGGAGTGGAAGGTGGGGGAGGGAACAAGGATAGGGTGGGTAAGGTAAGGGTAAGTGGAAGTACTGTCACACTTCACAGCATTTGCCTATAGTAGGTAGGGGAAACTACCTAAAACCCCTACTATGGTGACAGACAGCCTCGGGATTTGAACCCACGACCTCCCGAATACTCGCTAGGCTGCTTTACCAGCCATCCACCGAGCTCGGTACAACAGCATTTGATTTGATGTTAGAAAATTTCTAAAGTGTTAAACACTACATACTTCCTTCCTAAGGTGATCGCCATTTCGCTATGCACATTGTTCAATTCTTGGTTGTAGGTTAACCATCAAAGGGTGCAACATGTCTGCTGTAATTTAAGACTAATTCTTTGTTCTAGTTCTTCTATGTCTCGTTGAGAAGGGTGTTCAAAAACTTTGCTTTTCAAGTATACCCATAAGAAGGAGTCGCATCTGTCAGACTTGGCGATCTTGCAGACCATGGATTATCGCTGTACCTTAATATGACTCAATTTGGAAACAAGTTTTTATTGATTATGGTGTTGTATAACTAGTCGCTTCATCTTGTTGTAACTATGTATCGTTAATGATCTCTGGGCATCCTGAAGTGTCAAAAAGTGCTCTATCATTTAAAATTTAGACATATCGCCCTGCAGTTACTGTAACGCAATTTTCAATGCCGTACCCATTAAAGAAGAATGGACTAATAAGAGATCAGTAAAAAAATAATAATTTGCCAGTCTGCAATTTTCGTAGATATGTTGCACCCTGTGATGGACGACGTACGACCAGGATCGTCTTAGCCCTATTCTGGATCCCTACACAAATATAAATTAAAGAGCCCTTCTTTAAAGATCTTTAATGGAATAATAAAATATTGATGTATCCGTTGTGGAACATGGTAAAGTAAAGTCATTGGAAAAATTCGAGTTTTTTAAATTACTTTATTATGTAGTTAATTTAAAGCTTCGATTAACATGTAGTAACTCTAAGCATAAAATAATCCAACAACAAACAATAGTTTATTTGTGTGATACATCAATTTAAAAATTATAAGAGTACAATATCTTTAAGACCAATATTTAAGTATTTTCTGCTGAATACATACAAGAGTTGGGTTTTTCTTGTTACAATACTGCGAAAATAATTTTTAATCCGTTTTAAAAACAGAAAAACTACGTTTACCAATCGCATTACTAATTAATGGGTAACGTTACGTTAATTCGGTAACCGGTTAATTTCTCGAATGTAACTTTGCTCGAAATGCAGGTTCCTCGAATAGCAATTGATCGAATTTGGTTATTTGAGATTATGTTAATCCGTTCTTTAACATATTATCACACAGGTTGTGAGACTTCTAACTGCACCCTAACCTTTTTTTTATGTCCCGCTGTTTTTATCTTTCCATTACTCTTAAGTTCCTCGAAAAGTAATTTGCTCTAATGGGTCTATTATGACATGTTCATCACATTTGTTATAAAATTGTAATAAAACGCTAGATCTAAAAATTATTTATTTACTTTGGAAAATAATTTGCTACCTGAACTTTTTTTATTAACAGCACAAAAGCTATTTTTCTTCGAGTTTTTTTTTTGATAGAACAGTTGCTCTTAAATCATAGATCGATTTGACTCATTTAACCAACTCTGTATCTCTTACCGTTTACGAGGTACCCATGCTGTTCACGATAACTGGAACACCCTGTGTAGCATAAATATAAAAATATGAAAATTTATTTTTAGAAAAATAGCCTATTTTACAACTTTGATTTTTTTTGTAGAAAATTGTATTTCGAGCAAGGTTTTTCGAAGAACTCGTACTTTGAGCAATTCACATTCGAGGAATTCTCTTCGCGCAATTCGTTTTCGAGCAATTTACCTTGAATCCGTTAATTCAACATAATATTAAAATTCGAAAAAGCTAAAGAAATTCGATTATAAATTAGGGATTTATAAAAATTTTGAGAAGTTGTTATATTATTCTTAAAAGGTAATTTAAATATTTATGAATTACTTCACCATAGTCTTCCGAATCAATGATTGTTTTCTTTCAATCTGTTGTTATTGTAGGAATTTTAGATATCCGAACAAGAAGCAAAAAAAATACATATTTAAAATCTTGGAATCGGGCTCCTTTAAATCAAGGGCTTTCAGCATTTGCCTACGACCAAGATATGAAAACTGTGCATCTAAATGCTAGTCCCCTTAGGAATGCAGTATTCAAAATTTAAGAACTTTTATTGACATACAATCAACTGCTATTGTATTAACTTCATAACATTAACATCATATTAACTTTAAAAATATCCTCGTTTACTTCTGCGAGTAAAAATATTTAGGAATTATAATCACCATTTGAGGCCTATATAATTAAAGTTTGACATTCTTTTAAGCTGGTAAAACAATCTTTAAAAACATTTCTGTTGTGTAAAATTTTATTGTTACAGATTTTGTATTTTGAATGTGTGTCAATGAAAGATTGGTAAGAACTAGATTTATTAAATTTATAAACCGTGTCGATTGTTTTTGAAATATTTTTGAAAAAACCACGTTCCAGTTTTGACGTTGCACGTTTGTGGATATGTGACACAATTTAAATTGGACAAGTGTACGAAAAAGCCAATGTAAAAGCCGCAAACACCTTGCAACGTAATTTAATTTCTGTGTTAGATGGTTTTTGTCACGTCGACTTATTGAAGCATTACGCATTTATGTAACTTTTAATTGTCTAAATTAAAATTCCGGTAACGAATTTTATTTAACGACGTGACTAAATCCGGTATACAACTTTGCAATTATTTTCTTATGCGGTTGATCAAGGTAAACAGTAATTAATAATCCTATAAATATTGTAATGTTGAATCATAATAATTTTCATGCTTGATCTGAAGTGGAAATAATCGAACATGAATGGAAATTTCACATCAAATACCGGATTGAAGTTTGTGTAATAATGATCTAAGCCAATTGACCAGTACACTTTGTCAATAGCCATGGTATTACGGATATTGAAGGACTTTAGTTAGAAATCAACCAAGAAAACCAGTACTGTATAGGCAACCCAACATACTGTCAGTATATGCTTTTTTTTAAATATAAATATATTGTAACTATTGTTCTGTATTGGTCGAATTTTATGGGCTTACATTTACAGAAAATTTTCAAACATTTATATTTAGGCGTATTTAAACGCAAATTTCGGCAATAAAGTCCTAAAAAATATTATATACAGGAGCTCAACATTTCTCTAAATCAGCCGGTTATTTTGAAAGTGGCATAAATACCCTTTTGCAAAAAATGAGTTAAAGCTATTTACAATAACAAAAATGGACGATTTTTTACATCATTAAATATTTTACTTGCGATTTCTTTCAAAATCATAACTATTTTTGTCAATACAAATTTAATTGTTAAACAGAAGTGCAAATACGTTTATTTTGAAAATGGCATATTGATAGATTTGCTTACCAATATCCCCAATTTACAACAGTTATTTTAAAAATTTAAAACAAAATAAAATGTCCGAAAACTTCATCGCTCCATTGATCACACTGGTTCAATAAATGATTAATAAACTATTTATGAAATACGATATAAAAATTATTTATACTTATATTTCAAAATACACTGATACATTTACTTATTACATAGGTATTTTATGAATATTAATGATATTGAAAACAACTTGAATAAACTTATAATAAAATACATTTTATAAATTACTTATACAGGGTGGTCCACTTTTTTGTAGCAGGACTTAACAGTCGATACAAAAACTTATTTTAAAGCGAATATTTCACATCAACATGGGCCCAAAAACGCTTAATTTTAAAGATACAGGGTGTTGAAATTTTTGAAAAAAATATCGATAATGTTTAAGCTTTTTTTAACCAGTAGATATATTTAAACCAAATTTGGTATACAGCACCACCTTACAGTTTACCACATTCGGTGAGAATGTCAACCCCCACAAGCAACCCGTGGCGGAGTTGTGGGGGTTCAGTTTCAATAAATTTTATAAAAAACTAGTACGGCAAAGTTTAAAATTTATTCATTTGTTGCAAAAAAAGTAAAAAGAAAGTACTTATTCACAAACTACTTTCGAAAACTGTAAAAATACAATCTCAAAAAATTAAAGGTTAATCCACACTAAGCTACAGTCAACCATTAAGGTTTGTGCAATACGGAACATACTTCACATCATTAAAAAAAAAGTAATGTAGACATAAAAATTTTAAAAAGCCGGTTTTCTGATTTAAAAGTTCTCACGAGAGCGTGTGCAGATATGATACTGAAATCTGTTTGATATGGTTAATCAGTATTAAATTTAGCAGATTTGCCATATTTAAACCTACGGTATATCTCTTATAATACGCGAAATCCTATCCCCGAATTTAAATTAACCTGCGGAGAAATGTTTTTGGATTACTGCGCAATGAACATAGTTGTGTATTAAGGATTTTATACAAAAATAGTTTGTTAAAAATGGATATCTAAATAAATGGTGCTTCAATATTATAATTAGGTTCAGACTTATCTGACATAAGGCAAATTCTTTTCAAGTTCTTAAAAAAACTGCATTTAATTAGTTAAAAAAATGTAAAACCACATACCATGATGATTTTCATTGCCTGCGTTGTAAACTAATTATTCTCCAATATTTTTGAATTCCAACACTATCTCCATATGTTGCACAAATATAAAAAACTCGAATAAATGCATTTTTTTTTACAAAACCCAAGTTCTGAAATGTTTGAAACACTTAATTTGCAAAGCAGCAAAGATGGATTACAAAGTAAATCTTTTTAAAATTTGAACCCAAAGGAAATTTGAAAATAGTTTGTTGTGACCTCAACTCTTGCATTGCATCTTTAAAATTTGTTAAAAGTATATGAATAACGCTTTTAAAAACCAGCATCATGACAAGTTTCTGCAATACAGTTTTGTAAAAAATACATACACGTGTTTCACACCCGAGAACCATACCACACTACGAAACAATCAACACATTTTTGACCTAAGTAGCTTCGGATCAATGTGATTCTTAAGTGTATCAAAGTATTATATCATATATAGTAAGTTGCTGCAATTTATGATCAAAAATTTGTGTAAAATTGGATGTGACAAGTTAATTTATAAGCACTCACTTAACGAACACTGCAAGAATTTAAGTACCTACTAACATTTGCATACACAAGATTAAGTAATCAGGTTGAGATTTCGTCTGGTATTGGTTTTTGTGAACATGTAACCTTGCATAGCAAAATAATCGGACAAAAAGATGCATTTATCTTACAGGGGTAACCTCTGGCTATTTCACGATACTCAAAACGTTAAATTGTACATTATTTAGATATTTTATACTTCTAGGGGCGTCGATATTTCAATTAATTTAATACATATAGTCGCTTTTAGCTAGGGCTAGGACGTTTTAAAATATTAGAATATTCTCGTTTTATGTAGTTATAAAAAAAAAGGTTTACTCTGCTCTACATGGAACAAAATTAAAAATCTTAGTTGCAATTTGGGATAATAAATAGTTTTTATGCGAGTCGGATTCAAATGAAGACCGCAAATGTCTTGATAAACATGAAGGGCTTAGCAGATCGGCATGGTGACGTATTAAGATGGTCTCTGAAGTTTGGCGATGCTAGAGCAGCTAATAGATCTAGCAGCTGCCTTGAATCAGTCCCGAAGGACTGTAAAGATGGCCGCTCTATGGAAGTGAGCACGAAAGAAGAGTAACGCTCTTATCAGATTTTTTCCCTACACAATCTCAACGCGATCACAAGTATGACAAGTATCACAAGTATGACCTTTTGAAAGGACCTTTTTCAGACGGCCGTGGATGATATCAAAAAGTGTTTTATTTGCACTTTCTTTACATCGTTGGATGCGCCAGTATTTTAGCTACATTTTAAACACCGAATCAAAATTTTCGGGTCGCTAATAACAGAGTTACGAATTTTTTTGTAGACCGAGATGTTTTTATTTTTGCGAGCAAACTCTCGGCATATTGCCGGACCTTTTTCAGACGGCCGTGGATGATATCAAAAAGTGTTTTATTTGCACTTTCTTTACATCGTTGGATGCGCCAGTCTTTTAGCTACATTTTAAACACCGAATCAAAATTTTCGGGTCGCTAATAACGGAGATACGATTTTTTTTGTAGACCGAGATGTTTTTATTTTTGCGAGCGAACTCTTGGCATATTGCCGGACCTTTTTCAGACGGCCGTGGATGATATCAAAAAGTGTTTTATTTGCACTTTCTTTACATCGTTGGATGCGCCAGTCTTTTAGCTACATTTTAAACACCGAATCAAAATTTTCGGGTCGCTAATAACGGAGTTACGAATTTTGTTTGTAGACCGAGATGTTTTTATTTTTGCGAGCGAACTCTGGGCATATTGCCGGACCTTTTTCACACGGCCGTAGATGATATCAAAAAGTGTTTTATTTGCACTTTCTTTACATCGTTGGATGCGCCAGTCTTTTAGCTACATTTTAAACACCGAATCAAAATTTTCGGGTCGCTAATAACGGAGTTACGAATTTTGTTTGTAGACCGAGATGTTTTTATTTTTGCGAGCGAACTCTTGGCATATTGCCGGACCTTTTTCAGACGGCCGTAGATGATATCAAAAAGTGTTTTATTTGCACTTTCTTTACATCGTTGGATGCGCCAGTCTTTTAGCTACATTTTAAACACCGAATCAAAATTTTCGGGTCGCTAATAACGGAGATACGAATTTTTTTGTAGACCGAGATGTTGTTATTTTTGCGAGCGAACTCTTGGTATATTGCTGGACCTTTTTCAGACGGCCGTAGATGATATCAAAAAGTGTTTTATTTGCACTTTCTTTACATCGTTGGATGCGCCAGTCTTTTAGCTACATTTTAAACACCGAATCAAAATTTTCGGGTCGCTAATAACGGAGTTACGATTTTTTTTGTAGACCGAGATGTTTTTATTTTTGCGAGCAAACTCTCGGCATATTGCCGGACCTTTTTCAGACGGCCGTAGATGATATCAAAAAGTGTTTTATTTGCACTTTCTTTACATCGTTGGATGCGCCAGTCTTTTAGCTACATTTTAAACACCGAATCAAAATTTTCGGGTCGCTAATAACGGAGTTACGAATTTTGTTTGTAGACCGAGATGTTTTTATTTTTGCGAGCGAACTCTTGGTATATTGCCGGACCTTTTTCAGACGGTCGTAGATGATATCAAAAAGTGTTTTATTTGCACTTTCTTTACATCGTTGGATGCGCCAGTCTTTTAGCTACATTTTAAAAACCGAATCAAAATTTTCGGGTCGCTAATAACGGAGTTACGAATTTTTTTGTAGACCGAGATGTTTTTATTTTTGCGAGCGAACTCTGAGCATATTGCCGGACCTTTTTCAGACGGCCGTAGATGATATCAAAAAGTGTTTTATTTGCACTTTCTTTACATCGTTGGATGCGCCAGTATTTTAGCTACATTTTAAACACCGAATCAAAATTTTCGGTCCGCTATTAACGGAGTTAAGAATTTTTTTGTAGACCGAGATGTTTTTATTTTTGCGAGCAAACTCTCGGCATATTGCCAGACCTTTTTCAGACGGCCGTGGATGATATCAAAAAGTGTTTTATTTGCACTTTCTTTACATCGTTGGATGCGCCAGTATTTTAGCTACATTTTAAACACCGAATCAAAATTTTCGGTCCGCTAATAACGGAGTTAAGAATTTTTTTGTAGACCGAGATGTTTTTATTTTTGCGAGCGAACTCTCGGCATATTGCCGGACCTTTTTCAGACGGCTGTAGATGATATCAAAATGTGTTTTATTTGCACTTTCTTTACATCGTTGGATGCGCCAGTCTTTTAGCTACATTTTGAACACCGAACATCAAGTGCACTAACTTTAGAAGTTAGGGCAAACATATCGCGGCCCCAGAGCGACCGGCCCACCGGGATTTCTCCCGGTGTCCCGCCGGCCCTGGCCTCTGGATAGGCATGACTTCGTTGCTTTACAAATGTATGTAATGACAATGATATTAAAATATATTTTTTCTTGAGAAAATGGTTAACAAGAAGAACAAGGGGCTCGCAAATTAAGGAATAATTTAACAAAGGGCTCGCGCGAGCCCCCTACAGCACCACTGGTTGTGCACATGTCCAAAAAACGTGTTTCCATAGGGTATTTACGCTTTAGTACAACGTTAGGGCAAATGCATTGTCCTTGGGTATGATTAAGTTGACAAATAAACACAAGTATTTGCACGTACATCTAACTAAAGTACACTTAGTAAAAATTTATTTGCGGTTTTCAGCTTAACGTCCCTTGTACCATTGTTACAAAATTTTCCATATTTCAGTTAGCATTCTAGTTTATTTAACAAATTAAATGAGTTAAATTTAATTTGTGTTTTGGGAAATAAAAACTGTACAACCTGATGCATATTAAGCAGTTTTAAAGTAGAAACCGGGTTGTTACCACAGGAAATATAAGCAATTAAATAAATTAGCAAAATATAAAGAAAGAAACACACAACTGGTAAAGTTTAATAGCTCAATTAATTTTTCATTTCACTATTGGATTTTGCTCACCTATCTAAAAAGTAGTTAAGACAAGTCATTTTAGCCAAATTTGCTTTCGGGTTTGAAAATAATATTATTACTATCTTCTTTTCATTACAATGAATAATTTATTTGTAAAAGTAATTCATACTTACTGTACTTTTGATTTTCAGTCTTTAAGTTGATATTCTTCATGTAAGAAATAAAACTTCACTTTGCACATTTTGTTTAAACAAACTATTAATAAACTGAATAAGTGCTTCATCACTAAACAATAAGAGTACGTTGATATAATTTATTCAAACACAAATGTGGCAGTGGTCTCAGATCAAAATACAATTTTAATGTTTATATACACTGAGAAATACATTGGAATGTTGAGATATACATTTAGTAATATAATGATTACAAAATTTGCAAATTTATTTATATCTACACACTCATAACAATCACAGAAATATTTTGTTCAGATCTATGCAAACTTACAATTGATAAAAACATTAAATCTATAAAAATGTTCTACAAAATTATAGGAATTTTTAGGAAAAATAGGGGAAACTTTTTTTTTTGTTTCATAAACAAATTTATTGAACATTTGAGATTTGAAAAAGTTTGAACACTACTCTATTATTTTACTGTGCAATTAATACTATTTTGAAGTCAAGTTTACAAACAGCTGCAGATTAAGACTGGGAAATTAAAAGGTTGCACTTATACATTTACAGACATCGGCGATATAAGGTGTTATATTTACAGTTTTCTTTGGTACACTCAATATTCATATATGTGAAATCCTCAACATTTAAACTTTAGCAAACTTTAAATTACAACTCTCCCTGTATTATATCTTTAGCTACATTAAATTTTTCATAAATAAATAAATATATGTTTAGGAAATTTGTTTTTTTTTTGTACATTAGGAGCTGACTTCATCTAATCTTTCCAATCCATGTGTAACATTTCTCCAACAATATAAAAGCTTTCAAGGTGTGTACGAAAAGCCACAATAGTTATTAAAAATTGTTGCACAACTAAAAGCTATGCTAACAGCAAATGCAACCATGAACAATACAATAGTCAACAAAAATATTATTTTGGACTGCTTTAATTTTTAACCATTGTAAGTACTATGGATAAAAAATTATTTACTGATAATTTTAACCCAATTTTAACTATCGATTTATTTATATAGCACAGTCATATTCTATCTATCATGATTGCTTATAGAAAATAAAAATTTTGACACTCCTTTTGTAACTGAAAACATCTCTAGAATTGTAAATTCCAATTTAATTTAAGTTGCATCTAAAATATTTCATGCATTAAATAATGTACAGATCTAGAGCAGATCACAATCAGGTATACCATAACCCTTACCAAACATATGGCAAATTTATGACTAATGTAGAATAGAACACAAATGTTCTGAAAATTGAATAAATTACTGCTGTTGCAATAATAACTGCTCTAGCTCATCGGCCGACCTAAGCAAGAATGCCGCTGATTCACGATATCCAGTAATTAATTGTCGGACTGCGGCCATTTCTCCTGTACTTAGCTTATGGTTTAATAATGGCTTTTGTTTCATACTGAGATCAGTAGGACCTGAAAAAATATTTTAAGATTAATAATGGCATGGGATTTAGCAACTTATTTCTAAAATATTAAATATATTAAATAAATTATTTTTTGTAAATAGCTTAATAAGTGATTGATAAAATACGATTTTTCTTGATTTTGTGAGTTATTTGTAAATATAGACATGGCAATTAATATTTCATTGGAAAGAGGGGAAAAAGCACATTTAACTTTTCCAAAATCAACTTCACAGTCCATTAGAAAAAATAAATTTAGGGGTTTAATCTCGAAAATAGCAAGTGATAAAAAATCTAAAATAACAGTTACATTCTACATGAAAAAGTACCTTAAGAAAGTACAAATAAAATTGACCTAATGATTAGGACAAAAAAGTTACGAGAGAAAAAAGAAATTTAACATTTTCATATTTTTGGCTATAACTTGTCAAGTACAAGGAATTTTGTACTTTTAAAAATAGATTGTAGCTCCTCTCATACTAAGGAATATTTCATCTAACTTAAGCAAACCTGTTTCTCTTGTAATAAACGAGATTCCCATGATGGAAATGTTATCTGGGACACCCTGTATACAGGGTGCTGCATGACCAAACGGCCAAACTTAAGGAGCATGTTCCTTGAGTAAATTTAAGCAAAAAATGTTTTATAAACCATAGTTAAAAACTTGATGGTTATCGAGTTATAGACCTTTTAAAGTTTATTAAAAAAAATCGATTTTAACATAAAAATTGCACTTTTTAGTAGCAGGACTTTAACAGTCGATAGAAAAACATATTTTAAAGCGAATATTCCTCATCAACATGGGCCCAAATACGCTTCATTTTAAAGATACAGGGTGTTGAAATTTTCGTTAAAATAACGATAATGTTTAACCGTTTCTCAACCTGTAGATATATTTAAACCAAATTTGGTATACACCACCACCTTTCAGGTTACCACAATCGGTGAAAATTTCAAGTCCCACAAGCAACCAGTGACGGAGTTGTGGGGGTTCAGTTTCAATAAAGTTTATAAAAAAATAGTACGGTCCTGTTCAAAACCAAACTTGAACTTGTTTTAGGGTAGAGCATTTTATTCTAAACAAAAAGAGTTTCTTGAGTTTTCTTCGTATCTGCCACCGTTTGGCGATAAATTTGCTCATAAGTTCGATCTAAAAATATAGCTAATATTCGTAATAAAGAAGTAATTACCAATTTTTGCAGTTTTTAATAACAAAACATACTAATAATGAGGGAAGATGTTCCGCTAAATTAACGATTAATGAGCATTTACCCTGCAAGTTGCAATTTTCTGCTTTCCGCGATATTTTTAGATCGCACGTAGGAGCAAATTTTTCGCGAAAATAGTAAAATAAATCAAATTCCGCGCCAAACGGTGGCAGATACGAAGAAAACTCAAGAGACACTTTTTGTTTAGAATAAAATGTTCTACCCAAAACCAAGTTTGAGTTTGATTTTGAACAGGGCTGTACTAGTTTTTTTTTAATTTATTGAAACTGAACCCCCACAACTCCGCCACTGGTTGCTTGTGGGACTTGAAATTTCCAACGATTGTGGTAACTTGTAAGGTGGTGCTGTATATCAAATTTAATTTAAATAGATCTACTGGTTGAGAAACGGTTAAACATTATCGATATTTTTTCGAAAATTTCAACACCCTGTATCTTTAAAATGAAGCGTTTTTGGATCCATGTTGCTGGGGAATATTCACTTTAAAATAGGTTTTTTTATCGACTGTTAAGGTCCTGCTACTAAAAAGTGGACCACCCTGTATTATGTGACACATCAAAAGTTTAAAATTTAAAATAAAGTAGATAAAGGTGGGGAACTTATTACTGGGACACCGTTTATATATAAATATTGCAAAGAAATAGTACAAAAACATAAGAGAAGAAAAATAAATGTACAGGTCTTAAAAAAGACTACATCTTAATACTTAATAATATTTACTATTAAGAAATAAAAATGCTTTTGTAATAACTAAATATTTACCATTTGCAAGAAGTCCTGTACCAGTGCTAAATGGCTGTCCTGGGAACAGAGGATAAGGTCCAGCCCTTTGAAAAGCTTGAGAAAAATTTGGTCTGTACATTGCTGTAGGTGCTGATCCTGCAGTACTTGATATACCTATTCCATTTAATGGTGTGGTAGACAAGCCGGCAGTCGATACACTGAAATTCAGACTAAATTAATGATTATAAACACAGCTTTAGTAATTAATATGCGAAGTACCTCAGACCGCTTGGCTTAATGTCGGGGGTTAATGACAATCCCTTACTGATGGAATTGGGGGTAGATGATGGAGTGGTGGATGATGGAAAAACATTAGAGACCGCATCTGTTTCCATTTTCACTGAATTACTTCCTTGTAAATCTAAACTCCTGCCTATAGTGGCTGTTGTATCTATTGGCTGTAACAAAAAAAAAATTGTAAAATAACTAAATATGAACAGCTATTATTAACGCTGAGCGCAAATTTGTTGCTGTTTTTTCTTTTAAATCAGCTTTTTCGTAAATCGACAATGGCTGTTGAGAACATGGAATTTTTTAAATATTTTCCCATGTACAACACTTAAAAAAATTAAAAATCCCTTTCAAGAAAGTTTAACTTTTGGACCAAAATGCAGGTGCTTATATGTTTATTTAAAAAAATTATATTTTTAAATAAAAATAATTTAACTTACAGCAGCACCAGGTAGTAAAGGCATGGGTTGGCTGACAGGTTCAAGGCCCAATCTCATTCGTTTTGCATTATGACTTTCATTTTCACATGCTGTAGCCAAAATTTGTTCTGCTTGTACTGAAGTTAAATGTGCTGGTGTAGGACGAGTCTACAATAAAACAAAACATTTTAATAAGAATAAACTTGAGTAAATGAAAATAATACTTTTAAATTAGTTTTTGATTTAAGAGTAAAAAAATAACACAGGCGGACGACGAGATTTTAAGTACACATAAATTAATACTCGTACTACGACAACAAAACATTTAAATCATGATTTGTAAAAGCTTTCACGCATAAAGCCAAAAAAACGCAAATAGTGTAGCGGTCTGGTCCCCAAACTACGAAGCGCGGGCCGAATCGGGCCGAATTCGGCCTGCGAATGATTTTCATCCGGTCCGCGGCCTTAAACAAAATTATATACAATGTGTTTCTTAAATATTGCGAAAAAAACTCGGGAGGTGATTCCTTATCAAAAATTAAGGGGGGTCTTTTATATAAAATGTTTTCGTTAGACAACCCCCTAAAGAGGAGCGGTAAAATTCGGTTTTTATTTTATTTCTCAAATTTGGATAAATGTAGGAGAATGACATTTGGTAGATGTTTTATATTTATTGAATTGTTTCCTATAGTAATATTTTTAATTATCTCCCATCTTCACAGGGGGCTGAAAAGTGCGATCCCTGTTGTTTTTTTTTATGAAAACTTTTTGGTGAGTTAAAATTTTGCAATTAAAAATATTTTTTTTAAAGCCTGCTTTATTTAGAAACTTTTTTTATTTCTTAGTTTTTCTCGTAAAACCTACAGTTTTTGAGTAAAAAATAAAATAAGTAAACATGAAGCATCAAATTAATATTCCAATATAAAACGACGCATTTTGGTGGTTACCATGGTTTGTTTATTGATTAATAGAAGGATATTTTATTAAAAAATGTAAATTAAATGTAATTATAAATTAAAGATATTTTCGAATAAAGTTTTTCAATAAAATATTTTCATTTATTACCGTATTTCCGTAATTTTGAAAGAAACAAAAAGTTTAATATCTCGTATTTTACTTATTGTTTAGGATATCAACTAAAAACAGGCAGTTTGTAATATATTTAACATTTTATCGATAACTTATTTCAAAAACGTAAAATTTAAATATCTCGCGCATACACAAACACATGGGCGTCATCGCGAAAGTAGTGTTCTAGGGACCCTAAAACATGCACCTACTTCGTCGAATTGGCAAATTTTCCCGAATACAATTCTTCATTCAGGCTACACATGGCGATAGTTAAAACAAGCAATTGCGGAAATTTATTTAAATAAAAAGAACTCTGACAAGTACATATACTAATAACCAACACGTCTTGTGGAATTATGTAGAAAAAAGGTTAGAAAATTCTGGAAAAAGTGACACTACGTTAAAGCACCAGGTTGATATATCTAATTTAAAAGCGGACACAAAATATCTCGTGCGAAACTCGGCCAACACTATAAAACGCGAGTGTGAATAGTTTATACGGTACAGAAAGGAAAGGAAGTCTTAACATTCGTTGTCCTCTCTCGGGGTTAGAAAATATCTCTTGGAACGCAAGTCCTGTAACTCGCGATGCGGTACATCCTCAAGTGTATAATGGTGGAACGTAAAAGTCGCCCACAAAGCATACGTTCTGCAGACTTCACCATGACAACACAACTATATATTCTATATATCATAAACTCCCTCCTCATATCTGTAGGTTACGACGTAATTTAATTCCGTCTGTGTACTTAGTAACTGTGAACTCTATGTAATATCCAATGGTGCTACACCATATCGCTTATACAGGGTTGCGCAAAAGTATGGAAACAGACAAATTAATATCTAGAATACTATTGCAGATATAACAATGAAATTTTGTTTCTAAGCGTTATCGTATTTTTCGGATTCGATGAAAATACTGAGGTTGCAAAACGACTTCCGGTTCAACCGAAAACGCACTCAAACTTTGAAATTTTAAACAGAACAACCTGTATATTTTAACATTTTTGGATTCCTCTTAAAATTTACTTTAAAAAATGTTTAACATTATATGGGTCTAAGGTTAACCGTTTTTGTAAAATTTACATTTTTATGAAAATTTTGAGCGATACTGCACTTTCAATTTTTGTTTTTAAATTTAAGTTGTTTGAAAAGGCAGTAGAATTTCGTTATATTGATAATAGATTAATTAACACTTTGCGCTAGTTATATTTAAAAACATTTATACAGGGTGTTTTTTACACTAGGTCAAACTTTAAACATTGATAACTCATTTTTCTTAAATACAACACCCTGTATATTTTTACACATTGTTGTAGAAAATTTGATTGTCTTTCAAAAACATTCGTCATGTTTTATGCCTAAAATTAATATTTACGAGATATCGCGATTTTATTGTAAAATATTAGGGCAACGTAATATTTTCGAGTAGGCTATGAAGGCAGCAGCGGTAATTTTGAAACAATTTAAAGATTAGAAACAAAAAAGTTTTATATTTTCTTTTCCTTCCGAATTTTAGAAATTTGTTATAATGCAGATGTAATTTTACCAATCTTACATTTATATCGAGGTGTCTTATCAGGGCCACAATATTTTTCATATAATTGATTTTGATCGTTTGCAAAGTCTTCAAAACCGATTAATAATATATTAGTACGCGAAAAGAACGCTGATTAAATATAACTTTCTGTTTTTATCTTTCAATTGTTTTAAAATTACAGCTGTCTGCCACTGTAAGTTTGCGAAAAGAATTCTTTTTTGAAGAACATTAAGATTAGTTTTATATTCGTCTCTTTGCCAGTGCATTCAAAAAGACATTTTCCTACACAAATAAAAATAAGTGACTATTTTTGAATTTATATTTAAAATTAACCACTTACAAACTTACATGACTCAATCATTAATCAAAGATACTTAGGTAGTGTTAAAATTTTTGAATGAAAAATGAAAAGTTATTCAACATTTCGTGCCTCAAGGTGTTTTTCGTTTTCGAACGAACACAGGGGAAAACCGCTTTTACAGGGGTCTCGTTTTTGGCGTTTTTCTTCAGAACCATTGGACGCATTTTCAAGAACTTGCACCGTTTTATTCGCAAAGGATGCGCGCATCGATAAATAAGGAAATTTCGATTTTATCTCCGACGGTTTCATGGTCATCGCCACCTCAAAAATGACCATTTTTAAGCGCTACTTTCCGGAGGCCCCAAAGAGAAAAATTATTATCTTACAAATTTCGAAATGCTTGCAGTGATCGACTAAAAAATGATTCGCGATTTTCCTGTTGGCCATTACTGTGATAGTACCTACCATAGACATTAACGAGAGTTATCGAAATATTTTTTAAATAGACATAGGTATCTAAAGGCCTCTACTCATTAGCCAACTTGTCGGAGCCGACCGTTGAGAACTCCGTGTTGGGTGTTGTCTACACACCTCCCGACCAGTCCAACCAACACAGCATAAACGTCATAACTTTTTTGATTATTTTGGCTTGATGCCATTTTGTGGATAACTAATTTATAAATAGCGTTTAATTTTCGTATGTAATACCACTAGTGGTGAAGATTTTTTTGAAAATACTTTTGGGTTTCCATGGAAACTTGTTCCATTTGAAATATCACGAAAGCAAATTGCATCAAAAATACCCCGACAGCACAGCTGGAGGGGTATTTTTAGATGAAATTTGCTCGAGTGATATTTTGGAACAAGTTTACATGGAAAACGGAAGTATTTTCTTAAAAAAATCTTTACCACGAGTGGTATTCGAATGAATATTCCACGAATTAAAAATATATATATATATATTTGTTAATTAATTTATTAAATCACAGATAGGTAAATAAGTTAGGTATTATATTTATTTTAACAACATAATTTTTTAATTAAACGAAGAAAAACGACCGCTTGTAGTCATTTTGACGAATTTAATTGACATGTTTATGTGTAACTAAGCGTAACTAAGGAGGCCTACTGTGAAAAATAGACATAGTCATGGTGTTTTCGCTGAGACACCTCAACTTGCGGTGTCTTCAGCGAGAGTCGTGTCTTATTGGCTGAATAGTATGTTTTGATTGGTTACTTATGTTATGAGGGGAATATTCGGTTTAATAGTCCTCATCTAGAGGAATGTGGTGGGGCGGTTGGCTTGTTGGATGGTCTAGCCACCCGACCGTTCATCTTGTCCAACTGTCGGGTTGGTCGGGTGACAGACTACACATTAAACAATTTATCGGAATGATCGATCGGTTGTCCCGACAAATTGATTGGTGAGTGGAGGCCTTTTAAATCCTTCAACACCGCAAATTAAATAAAAACACTTAACGATAATTGCCCTTAAGTTTAAAAAAGAAAGAGTATAGTTGTATACGCAACGTGCAATATTTTCTTTATACTAATACGTTTTTTTCGAGAGTAACGGCGCCCATTAAAATGCTGTCCAAATGCATCATAATGCGTAACAAATGAAATTAAAAACAAAACAGAAAAAATACTCACTGAATCCCAGGAAGAATTTGGGTCCCGCGCTCGCTTATTTCGTCTGCACGACTTGAGGTATGTCCTGATCCTTTTTCTAGCTCGTTCGGCAAAATCTGGGAACTGCCTTGTACAAGAATCGATAATGGCCTGAATTTTTTCCTTTGGCTGTTTGCTTATTGGTACCATTCTATCTAAATTTTCGTCTACAAACAGTCTTACAAACATCTGAAACAAAAGACCCATATACGTTAGTCTTCCATTGGCAAGTTTTTCTTGGGCGCACTTACGTTGAAGGCTTTAAGTCTCTCAGGGTCGTGCGTGTGTGTGTCAATTTTGTCGTCACTCTCATCATCGTCATCGTCTTCATCTTCTTTATTGCCACTTGAACTGGTCTCATCATGGGCTGATCCAGTGTCAGCATTGACCGGACTCTAAATGGAAATTTCGCTTGAAATAAGTTACACACAATATGTCATTATTTCAACTAGCAATGGCGATACGACATTCTTTGCTAAAATAATCACTTCTAATAATTCAATACATAATTATAGATCAAGTATGAGAACTTGACACTAGCATGTTCAATGTGAACAGCTGCATGAGGAAGTAATCTACATTCCAAATAACTTGAAATAATAAATTTTAATAGACAAAGTCTTGCAAGTAATGTGTTATAGTGCATTTAAGGACGACTGATTACACTAACAAGGTAACATTTGTTGTGAATTACACATTCGAACTTGGAGTTTGACGTCCAAGATTTAAGTGTTTCATGAGTTGTAATTATCGGCTCGAATTTTAATGTTCTAAGCACGAATGAATTGGTACACCACGGTTTTAAGTTTTTTTTGTACGAGCAACAACTTTTTTTTTCCATATGTCGCAAGCAAATAGGAAAATCCTTCATTTTATCAAGCACCTAGCCCTTTGACTAAATTTTATCAACTTAAACATATTTGAATACCTGTCTGAATATTAAAGTCGTTTGACTAAATGCTTAAGTAAGACCAGGCGTTAGATAATATGTTGAAAACATTCAGACACCTAGTAAAATGTTGGTTAGGTAAACAGATATTTTAATATAACAAGAAACATTAATCGTCCCTTATTATTTAACCAAAGTTTAGTCATTGCCATAGCACATACAGTGTGTCCAAAAGGAATGGAATATGCTATATATCTCAGTAAATATCCACTTTAAGGAAAAATGTTTTGAATAAAAGTTGTTTGGTACTTAGTTTTCCACCATAAAACAAAATTTAAATATATTTTTTTCGAATAACAAAAGCGCAATGAAAAACAATTGAATTTTTTTAAATGACAAGGTACCCCTATATTATACCTATTTGATAGAGAATTTTTTCTCTTTTCAATGATGCAAAACTTTAGTACTCTTACTTAAGCAACCTTTTGAGAAAAACGCAAAAATTATTTTAATTGATTAGGATTTGTTTCCAACAATAACATCATAAGAACTAAATTTTTTTGACGAAATCTACAATAAGTGTTGAAACTTTGAACCATTTACAACTTGGCAATGATACACTCGGTTTTTAAGCCCGTTTATAAAACATTCCCAACAGTTTCAGGTGTAATTTCTTAAATAAGATCTTTTAAATTTTTTATATTCTCCGGCCTCTTAGCATAAACTTAATTTTTAAGGTGACCCCATCATTGATTAGAGAGAAAAAATCTCTATCAAATGAGTATAATATAGGGGTACCTTGCCATTTAAAAAAATGCAATTGTTTTTCATTGCGCTTTTGTTATTCGAAAAAATAGAATTTAAATTTTGTCTTGTGGTGGAAAGCTAAGTACCAAACAACTTTTATTCAAAACATTTTTCCCTTAAGTGGATATTTACTGAGATATATAGCATATTCCATTCCTTTTGGACACACTGTATACCTATTGCCACACTACGTAAGTAAAAAAGAGTTAAGTTTAAGTAAGAGGTTTTTTTAAAACGCTGTGTAAAATAGAGTGACAATCCTTACAAAAAGCGTGTGCGGTGGCAACGTCTAACACTTGGTTTTATGACACGCTAAAACGATAATACCAATTGAAATGTGTAGTTCCCTGATAAAATATTTTACTAAATTGAATATATTCAATAATAATATCAAACGACAGGTCATACTTACGCATTTAACTAAACCACGGTTTACTAAACTGTAAAAATATTCAAACGGTTGGTCAGTTAGCATACAGGGTGGACCAAATTTGAATGTTTTACGGTGTATCTCGGTAACCGTAATAGTTAGAGAAAATCTGATATTGGTGTCTTGGGCAATTTTTTTGAGGAAAGAACTCCTATGTAATCAGATTTTTTTATATCGCTTTCCATTTCGGCACTGCAGACGAAAAATGAAATTTCATCATTTTTGAAAAATTACTACCTATAACTTCTTTATTTATTAAAATAGAACAAAATTTTATTTCTATGCAGATTTTTATGCTTAATCTAAAAACCATATTAAATTTTTATGATGACCATGGCTTTCGAGATTTGAAGTAAAATGATGTTTTTTTAATTAGAAACCCTAGTTGGCTATGACTTTATATAAGAGATTTTTTAGCTTTTCAAAAATATATAGTTTTATGTTTTATATATTTGTTCTAAAAAGTAACTAAGATATAATTAATTTTGTAAGAATTTCCTTATCAAAGTTTGCCATGATTTCGTAAACAAGTGGCGTTTGCAATTATTAAACAACTAAACGTCATATTCAAGTAAATTTTTTAAGTTTTAAGCAAATCCGTGTATTCTTTTGTATTTAATAATTGTTTATTGTGGCTAAATTTGAACACTTTTAAAAATATGTCAGAAGTTTACATTTGAAAGTGATAAAAACATAGCAGCTACTGCAGAATTTACTTCGAAATGACTTTTAGTTGTTTAATAATTGCAAACATCACTTGTTTACAAAATCATGGCAAACTTGGATAAAAAAATTGCACAAAATTAGCCATATATCGGTTATTTTTTGGAAGAAAAATATATAAAACTTAATTTTTTCGAAAAGCTAAAAAAAACTTTATTTAAACAAATATAAGTTTACTTCATCTCTCGAAAGTCAAGTGCGCTAAAAGAATGCCAATTTTGTTTTTAAATTAAGCATAAAAATGTTTATTAAAAGCCTTGATTACATTTTGTTCTATTTTAATAAATAAACAAGTTATAGTGAATTTTCAAAAATGATGAAATTTCATTTTTCGTCTGCAGTGCCGAAATGGAAAGCGTTATAAAGAATCTGCTTACATAGGCGTTCTTTCCTCAAAAAATAGCCCAAGAGACAGATATCAGATTTGCGCTAACTATTACATTAACTGAGATACCTCGTAAAACATTCGAATTTGGTCCACCCTGTACATTTGACAAAATTTTCATCATGTTTGTATACCGAAGACTGATTTTTGTCTTCAATTCGTTTCGCGTAGTCTATAACTAATATTTTTTATATCGTTCTGGTAAATAAACCAAGACTTTAATATCCGGATTAATGCAGTTTAAAGTGCTGCTCTGGAACAACTAAATTTAGACACAGCCTCGAATTCGTATCCCGGCTACCTGCAACCCGTTAATCTTACCCTAGACCCGGACTCAAACCAAAGGATTATCCTTGCCGTTCGTGCACGAATTCCCCGCTAAAGCCTACTCGTAATCCTTTAGAATTCAGGTAGCATTATGACACCCTCAAATTTAGTACTAATCTACCAGCACGACTTCAAGATATTTGCTACTTGTCTTCGGGATAATTGACTAATTGTTATGTTATGTGAAGCAAAAAAAATCTTTACATTTCTAAAATTACGCGGCCAAGTTACATTTAGCTGGGACTTTTTGAAGGTTGTAGATGCTTCTATTCAAGTTAAGTGAGTTTACGACAATTTCCATTAAATTATTTTGGCAAAAATTGTTTTTGCTAGTGGGAGAATAAGATATTAATACTTATTGTTTCGTATCTGGCAGCATTTGCTACTGAATTATGGCTCAAAACCACTAGCATTCTGAAAGGAGTATGTCCTGGGAGTCTTCGTACTAAATATTAGTTGCCTGTGGTTTAAAATTGCATCAATGCTCGTTAACGAAACAAGTCAAAAGTGTATTAGGAGTATTAGATAATAATTAGCGAATTATGTGATAATTCAACTACTGTCATTAACGTCAATGCAAACGCATACGATTTATCACGTTTGCTAGAGGATAAATAGGAACCTTACTATTTGCAATCGGATAATTTTTGTTTACCTACGCAATAAAATTTTGGAAAATATCAGAGGTTAAGTTTTCTACAAATGATTTAAACATCATACTTCAGTCGTGGAATTTTCGCTACAAATACCATTACAGGTTAAAATTGTATCAGGCCAAATTTTTATTTGTGACAGTCGTTATTGCTTTTCAATTTATTCTCGTTAATTCTTAATAAGCAACAACTCGTGTTAAATCAAAATTTGGCCGGCAAATGTTAACCTCTTGTGGTATTACCTCCGACAAAATATTGCCAAATTATCGATATGCCACGTTAGAACGTGTAATCGTGCAAATACTAAAAACCATATCCCATCAAACAATGTAAAAAAGGTGAAAAAAGTGAAAAAAGTGTTTAAATTTATTGGTTAACAAGGAATACCAAAAAGAACTGTAAGTTCTTTAATTAACAAGAATTAAGGAACTATACAATGGTAATAATCATTCAAGATTTGGCTGACCAGTAACGATGGGTATAAATAAAAATACTGCCAAAATCCAAAAGATGTTCAAGGAAAATGCAACATTTCTGAGAAAAAAAAACTGCAAAAAAACTGTTGTTTACAATAGAAAAAAAAACAAGAATTGAAATGTAATTTTTTGACTGGACCTAGCTGAGTGATCACATCCAAGCAGTTTACTTTAATTCTAGGGTCTAAAGATCTAAAGAGTCATTCAAAACGTGTGCTAGAATTGGAAAAGTTTTTTATTATCGATTATATTCTTGACAAATGTTGATCACCTAAAACTAATTTTAAGATGGAAAAAAATTCATTACACTAGATTTTAACGATTTTAAAAATATTCGTTAAAGTAAAGTACCCTTATTTTAATATGGGCAAAAATTGTTTAAAAGTCAAAAACATGACAATACGAAATTTGACGTTAAAATTTTATTTTCGAATTTTATAGTACTAGTGTCAAAATCCAAAAAGTTTGCAACTAATAGAAAAGTTTTTTATTATCGATTTCACGAAAAAATTTATTCTTGGGAAAAGTTGGTGCATCGTGTAAAACTAATTTTCAGGTAAAAGGCTCGACAAAAATTCATACGTCACTAGCTTTTGGTAAATTTAGAAATATTCGTAAGATTAAAGTGCTCTTATTTTGAGAGTTTTAAAAAAAATTCAAGGAAACACGATATTTTGTTTAACATTATTTTTAAATTCTAATCAACTTTTTTTAACTTTTTTATAATTCTTAATATAAGGGCACTTTACTCTTTCGAATACTTCTAAAATCGTTAAAATCTAGTGTTATATGAATTTTCATTGAACTTTTTTTTGACTTAAAATTAGTTTTAAGACCATGCAAATGCAAGTAGATACTTTTCTCAAGAACAAAATTATTTGAAAAACCAATAATAAAACACCTTTTCATTTGTTGCAGACTTTTTGAATGTTAAAATTACTTTAAAAATAAAAATTTAACCTTTAACGTAAAATTTCACCTTAAGTCGTATTTTTGAATTCTAAACAATCTTTCTCTATGATATTTTTTTTTGTAACATTTAAAATAAGGCCACTTGTGAATATTTCTGAAATCGCTAAAATCTAGTATATGAATTTTTATTAAATGTTTTCCATCTTAAAATTAGTTTTAGGTCATGCACCAACTTTTATCAAGAATAAATTATATAGGTACTTCAAACGTTCTTTTTATGATATTCATATGTAGTACAAAGACTTGTAGGACAAACCCTATTAATTAATTACAAAGATCTCGAACCAAAGCAATTATAAATACATGAGTGTCGTTAACTTACAGATTGATCTCTTGGAACTGGCGGTGTTGCTTTTCCTTTTGCTAACCCTAAAGCGGAATGGTACTGGGCCCACAATCCCGCCATTTCTTCTCCTCCAGGGAGAGACGACATGTCAGGAACATCTCCACCTCCATTTCTATTTCCTGATGTAACATAACAAACCATTACATGTGAAACCGTTAGCTCAGAATTAAGATATAAATGAAAATGCATTAATGTTGAAATGACACATGATAATGAGGAACAAAAAACTAACGCTAATGATCTAATGTTTAGCTAAAACAAAGTAACGATCGAAGTTTATAAAATTATTCCATGCCAATTAGTAACTGCAATAATAAAACCAATTAAAATGCGTTACCTTGAGTCTGGTTGTGGTAGTTCCATGCCAACAGCATCAACTTGAGTTTGTCGCTATCTTTCATTGCCCCGGTTCCTGCACAGCCAATCAGATCACGAATTAGCAGGGTTGGTTTACAAATTAAGTGATAATAAACAATTTAAATAGCAACGCTGCAAGTCGTAAGGGTAATAATAATGTTTTTTGCCCAACAGTTGCTGCATACGTTTCGATGTCAACATGATTAGAAATCTTTATTAAAATTATAAACTTCTATTCATAATTTATCTAATATTATTTAATTATTTTATGTACCTGTACTACTGTATATTGTACACAACAAATTATCAATTAGTTCGGTAAAAAAATTGATCAATTATTGACAACAAGACGTTTCTATTGATAAAAGAATTGTTTAATTTTTTTTTTCAAGCACTTTGATGTCCTTCGTTCGCAAATTTCGTGCTTGCTGACCACCTTACAATAATATTTTCATTTAAAATGCTCGTTTCAGAAGCTCTAAGTAATGAAATGCTTAATAAGCTTTGTTGTAATTATCTTATATAACTTTATTTAATGTAGTCTACAACTGTTTTTTGCTTGTAACGGTAACACGACTAAATGAAGTATGAAATATGAACCTAAAAAATCTGAGGTAAATTACAATATAATACAATTAATAATATACAATTAATTGAATTGACAAAACACAAATGAAGTTTAATAATCGTTACATGATATTAAAAATAAAAATAAACGTAATTACAATAAATAAATCAGTTTCCAAAGTAGAAGCTTTATCATTGTCTATTAATGTATTATAAAGATTAAAAATGCTAAGGTTGATAAGCAAGCTAAAATTAAAAATAAACTCCACAATAAAATTAAATAAAAATAAATTGTGCAGGAAAAATATGTTAACTACAATTATCTTCATTTAAATACTTTTAACATTTTGTCACAAAATTAAAAACTTGGCAATTGTTAGTAAACAAAAAAAGGCCTGATATTAGGTCAAGCACTAGTTTATGCTGAAGCTTATTTGTAACGTAATTTTACTAATGAAGCTTATCATGACACATTTTTTTTTGTAAATGATCATAAAGAATGAAAGTTTTTTCATACAAAATGGGCATAACAAGAATTTTTTGTATAACAGCTTCCAAGTTCGGGGAACTTTTTAATAGAAGTTCTCTTTTCTATACAAAACCTCATACAACTTATTGTGCTTCTATGCGCTAGAACCTCTTTATTTGGAAAAAAAAGTTGTAAGTTCCTCTTACATTTGCGTTTCAGATATCAAAGCAATTAGATTATTTAAGAACCATTAAAATATCATTATGATTGGTCTCTTTAGTGCAAAATTGTTAGATTCTTTAAAAAAAAATGTAGTTAATATTAATGTTAAAAAAATCTAGTCAAATAGTTGATCAATGTGGCTTGGGAACACCCAATGTAATACTTATTTACAACACAATATCTTTAAAAAAAACCTCCACCAAATTATTAATTTTTATTATAAAACCACAACCATCACAAAAAAAGATATCGTTTCAAGAAATAATTAGTCTGAAAATTAGTCATCTCAAGCGTATGTAGTTGTATAAACTTGTAGCTATAGCAAATTTCGGTATCACATATTGTAACACAATGCTAAATAGATTTGTAACAGAAACTACAACGCGTAGTTGTGGATAGTCTATCAGCGTTTCTCGATCGGGGCACCCTGGTACCCTATGGTTTCGTGAGAAATCGGTGGGGGTTATGCAAGAAATAGTGGTCATTGAGTTAATACCTTGCAAATGTATTTTTGAGTCATTTTTGTGTTTAATTTTATAAATGATACGTATAAATATTAGGGTAGCCTTAAAAGTTATTAATTTTTATTTAATGTTCATGGGTCACCCCCCAATTTTGTTCTACCTATAGAAAAACGCGTGCCTCTAGAATATCGGGTCATTTGGCCAATGTTTAGACGTCGCAAAACGGTTTAAAATTAAGCATTGTTGACTGTAATAACATGTTTACTATTTTCCTAAATTATTTAAATAAGTTGGCAACATACTAACATTTTGGCACTAAACTATTTAGTTTATTGGCAATTTTTATCTCACTGTGAGCCACTTACAATTTTTTTTTTTTTAAATCAAATTTGAGTGCCTCACAGTAAGGGTTGAAATATTACATCAACCAAGTTTTTTCAGTGGAAATATGTTATATGTTGCCAACATGTTGAAGTAATTTAAAAGAAACTAAACAACATCTACAGTCTATTTTTTAGTGTGCTTTATTGAATTTTAGGCTAAAGGAATATAAATGTAACAATCCTAAATTTCAAACCGTTTTCGCGACATCGAAACATTGGCCAAAATTACTTGAAATTTCACAGGTATGGGTTTTTCTGTAGGTAGAACAAAATTGGAGAGGTGGCCCATCAACATACCAAAAAATGATAAATAGGACCACCCTAATAAATATGTATAATATTTTGATATACAGGGTGGACCAAATTCGAATGTTTAACAGGACCTTTGGGCTGTTTTTGTTTTGGGAAAAGAACACCTGTGTAATCAGTTTTTTTATATCGCTTTCCATTTTGGCACTATAGACGAAAAATTAAATTTCATAATTTTTAAAAATTAGCTATAATTTCTTTATTTATAACAATAAAACAAAATATTGTAAAAGTTTTTTATACACATTTTTATGCTTAATTTAAAAACAAAATAAATTTTTTTAGCGACCTTGATTTTCGAGATATGAAGCAAACTTACATTTCTTTAAATAAAAATCCTAGTTGACCATGATTTTATATGAAAAGAATTTTTTTAGTTGTTGAAAAATATGTATACAATTTTAGATATGTGTTGCAAAAAAACGAGATATGGGCAATTTTGTGAAAGTGTTACTATCAAAGTATGCCATGATTTATTAATAAAGTGATGTTTGTAATTAATAAACAAGTAAACGTCACATCCAAGTAAATCTTCAATCTTTTGCATTTTATAACTATTTATTGTGGTATTGTGAAAATGGCTTAATTTGAACACTTTGAAAAGGTTAATATTAGAAAATAGACATTGTAAGTGCTAAAAACGTTGCACGTTGCAAAACTTGCTTGAAAATGACATTTAGATGTTTTTTAATTGCAAACATCACCCGATTACGAAACCATGGTAAACTTTTTAATAGTTAAATGTTCCCAAAATAAGCTATATCTCGGTTATTTTTTGCAACAGATATAAAACTATGAATGTATTTTTAAAAAGCTAAAACATTGCTATTCTACATAAACTAGGTCTTCTATTTAAAGAAAAAATGTAAGTTTGCTCCATATCTCCAAAAATCAAGATCACTAGCAAAGCTTAATTTTGTTTTTAAATAAAGCATAAAAATGAGTAGTAAAAACCTTCATAAAATTTTGTTTTATTTTAATAAATAAAGAAGTTTTGCAAAATTTCAAAAATGATGAAATTGCTTCTTTCGTTTATAGTGCCCAAATGGAGAACGATATAAAAAATCTGATTACACAGGCGTTATTTTCTCAAAAAAATAGCCCAAAAGACCTACATCAGATTTTCGATAACTGTTACTGTAACCGAGATACCCCATCAAACATTTGAATTTGGCCCATCCTGTATGATAACTTTTATGTAAGGATTTCCTGAGACAAAAATATATTTCAAGGGTTTTGCAACAGGTTGAGAAACGCTGCACGTTATGGTTAGATGGGCGAAATTATAGTTATAGTTCAATTTTTGGCAAACCATTGCGTCACTATTATTACCCTTAATATAGAAGCAAGCATTTACTTTACAATGAACAATAAAACCAAAATAAATAAAGGCTTGAAAAAATTCTACACTACAAGCATCGATAATTGTTAAACCGGATAATAAATCACTACTTAGAGCAACTGTGGCGATGATCACACGTACACACAGGATAGATTGATTCTGTTATAATCACGCAGTCTACATAATTTTGCTTTGGGTCCACTAACTACTAACTCAATATAGTAAAGTACTACCAACCCTGCTACATACACGTAACATAATAACGTAAATTTAGTAACTTTAGAAGTCAGTAATAGACACAAGGTAGATTTAACGAATAATTAATTAACAGTTAACTAAACAACAAATTTATGTCGTTAAAATGCGGCGATAAAAGAAGGGTGAGAACGAAATTAATGAGCATGAAGAGGAAACACTAACGACTGCTTAATTAATTTGTCAATTACGTACCACCAAAATGGTCTTCTTCGTTTGATTCTGACGGCTCTGGAGTCGACAAGCTTTCCTGAAAGAAAAAACAATGGGTTAGAAAGGCGAACAATTTTCCGCTTAAGGTTAAACGAGTATAAATAATATAAAAGCTTTTTTATCACTCCACAACAAATAGTTTGACAGTTTCTTTTTATTTTAAATCTTTCGTCAGAGTAACCACCAAATGCGGTGGTACATTTATCGTAACAAATGTAAAGAATTCGTATTGTATTCTGCTTCGTGAAGCACGCCGCGTTTAGCTCCAGGACAAAGTTATAATTATTGTAAATACAGAGTTCGCGATTGCAATTATAATTGTAAATTAGCGGCTAAGTAGTGTGTCATTTACCATACCTTTTATTCTCTAATACAAGAGGAATTCGAGCCATAAACTATTGACAAAGAAACTGGTAGGTTAGGTATTCCATTTAATTATTATTGATGGATTTTTTAGGATAAACAAGTCGCCAATGCACTAAGTAACATAATCAGTTTCATAGAATGTTAACAGGAAAATTTGATTGTATAACGTTTGGTCATTTTTCTCTTTATTTTTATGATCCTTTACTAACTATCACTATTAAATCTAAATTATAACTTGAATTAAAGTGTTTTCCTTTATCTATGGACAATACAAATTTGAGATCTGCAACTTGTAGATAATAATATTTTCCTAGATATATTTCTTTTGATTTGATGAACTTTACTTAAAACCAGGGACTGAGAACGGAACGAAAACGAAAACGTTAAAAGAAATTAACCGAATTTTTTTAAGAACGAAAACGAAACCGAAAACGAAATTATTACCTATTTTTCGTTCAAGAACGAAAACGAAATAAATATCTTCCAAAACCGGTTTTAACCGGTTTTAACCGGTTTTGTCACTATTTCAATTTTATTTGTTTAACACAAACGCGAATTTACCTTCTATGCTGTGGAGACTCCACGAGGCAGTAAAAAATGTCACTTGAAATAAATGAGCTTCACTTTTCTCCATATATTTACGTGAATATGTATTAACAACTTTATTGTTTAAACTTGCAATTTCGTGTAACACAATTAACGGTACGGATATTCTCTATTTCTAATTTAGTTTTTAGATTATCAATATAGAATATACATTTGATTGGGTATATATTATCAATGTGTATGTTTTATTTGCGTTTAGACATCATAATAGTAAACTTTATTCTTACTTCGAAAAGGGCTAATGTAAAAGAAGATTTATTGGAAGATGTGTTGCTAGTAAGATTTAACGGAATGTGAAAATGTATATTGTATGGTATGTACAATATACATACTATAAAGTTAAAGTATATTTCAAGTTAATATAAGTTTTTTTTAAATATCCTTTTTATTTATAACATTTAGTAAATTATCCACTTGAATTCATTCTTTTGTCTTTTTAAATAATTACAGCAGGATCTTATTTAATTCAAATGCATAGATTTTTAGTACTAAAACAAATTTAAAACAGCACTTGCTATATTTTCATATTTTTAGATAAAGATCGTGTGTCTAATTTAACCTAATCACGTTGTGTTTTTGCACCTTACGGGTGTTAAACTTAATAAAATAGTTAAATGTTAAAGTGTTTAACGATTTGGTAAATTTAATATGGTGGCGGTTCGCCAGTCTAAAATATGCTGTCCGTGAGCATCAAACCCCATCGTCATCGTATATATTTTAGTTGAGACGCAAATATTGTTATCGTATTTATAGAGGGTTGTGGTGACTAGAAAAAAAATTGATTTTTTGTCGACAAAAAAAATATTGTAAAACCAGTTTTAACCGTTATTATTTCGGTTCACGAAAACGAAAAAAGATTTTTTTCGGTTAGAACGAAAAGAACGAAAACGATATATTTCGTTTTCGTTCCGAACAGAAACGAACGGATTTTTTTTCGTTTTTAGTCCCTGCTTAAAACCGCTAATCTAAAAAAGACAGTTGAATACAAACTGTTGATTAGCTATTTTAAGGACAATTCATCAAATAAAAAGAAATATGCTTGAGAAAACAATATTATCTAGAAAATGCAGATCTCAAATTTGTATTGTCCATAAAGAGAAGGCTACACTTTGAACGCATAATGTAATATAGATCCAATAGTAAAAGATCATACATTATTATGAGATATAAAAAACATCTTTGGTTATTGAAGTTTTTAGTTTTGTTTGTTTGTTTAATTAAGTAGAGCTAATTTATGTATGTAATTTTTTTTTCGATTGCCACTTTGATTAAACTTTATAAGAACAATAAAATTGTTAAAACTTGCTTACTTTTAAAAATAAACCTAACAACCCATAGGAACATCGGTGAAACGAAAAAAATATTCTCTTTTTAATAAACCCATAGCCAGTTATAGTTGCAATTTAAAAAAAGTCCAGTTTGGCCTAGGTATATCTCCAAAATCAAGTGTGTCATGATTTTTTAGATATTTCTGTGACTCCCGGGCCTGGGGAATTTTAAACCATTACCCCTCCCCCCCTTTAGTCGGCCCTGCCCGTAATTTTAGGTGTGTATAAGAAATAAAAATAAACAGAACTTATAAACTTGTGGGCTCATTATTTTACATTTTTAACTAGTTTTTATTAGGCAGACATTTTTGAGCCAATTAAAGTACCTAAACGTTTACAAAATTTGCACATTGTCTATCAGTTTTATTCCTCAATTTAATTTGTTTATTTCGAGAATATGCTAATAATTATTATTTACACATTTAATAAAACGTTTTTAAATTTTCTCTCTGAATCTATATCTTAAATTAGGAACGCGTTTAACAAACACCCTGTGTAAGATTTGTTCAGGATATTTATAAAAACAAACGAAACAATGTCAAAGTAGGCTTACGTCAAAATTGACAAGACAACGTAATTATATGTGTATATTAGCCAAAAAACCGTTAAAATCGTAGGTATTATGTGATCGTAGAAAAAGTATGCTACAAAACACGAATTGTAAAGCAATTACGCACTCGTGGAAATACGCAACGAAGCTTCTCTACTCGTGCGTAATATGCTTCTTACAACTCTTGTTATGTAATATACTATTTGTACATTTAATTTAATTTACATGTAAACTGTTGAAGATATTTTATATAATGGCTTTTATCTTTTATTGAAATTACAAAAACAATCCCAGTTAAACTACGACTACCATTAGTTCTCTTTTTATAATAAAGCTCTTTGGCTTCGAATGATTATGTAGTAGCTATAAATATTAATATCATAACTATTATCTATAAAAAAAGATAATTATGTGAAGAACAATTTAGCAGGCGTTACTACGACACAGTCCATTCCCATGTCGATTATAAACACGACAGATTCTTTGCAATTTTTCATTTTTAATTAATAGTCAGTTATTATATTTAGTAATTAGTGTACGACATGACGTGCTGGTTTTTTATGTGTAATAATCTAATAATATGCAGTTAACCATCTGTGAAACAACTGGCAGGTATAAACGTGTATGTTTTAAAATCTATTCCATTGATCTGCAAAAAAAACTACGCGGATAATGGCCATTCCATTGAAATTGCAATATCATTTCACAGCTTCACACGGTATTACTAATAAAGGTGTCTCCAATTATCATGTTTATTTGTGCAATTTGAGACAAATAGCAGGTGTAATTTTTTTATGTTCTGTTAATAAGTCGAGCTAGGTAAGATGCACAATTATTTACAGCGTGTCTGACAAATGACCGCAAATTATTTTCTAGTTATCGACAGAAATGTGTCATCTTCAGTATTTGTTCTTGACTAAGACATTCCCACTTTGTTAGTAATAATTTGTTTTTTTCCCAAAATGTTTTTTTTTGTTCAATCATTCGAAGAGCCAGGAAGCATTGTTAACATGTTTCTATCAAGAAAACGGTTAGCTAGCAATACGGAACTGAACTTATTGGAAAACTTACCAGAAATTTTTAGTCAAATTTTGAATAAAACGAAATATGAGCTTTTATTTTTGGCAGCGTTGCAACTTCTTCTTTTTTTTAAATGTTGATATGCTCATTTCTTTGGAATCTTATAAAAGTTCACTAACTCCTTTAATTTGCCCTTTTGAATGTTATTGTGAACGTCTTTATGGTTTAATTGTTTTTGTTATTGCATATTATGCAGCTAGATTTAAACGTGTACGGAACATTATTCGCCCACAATTCTTAGCCCACAATTCTTCGCCCACAGTTCTTCGCCCACAATTCTTCGCCTACACAATCTTCGGCTCCACAATTCTTCGCCCACAATTCTTCGCCGCCACAATTCTTTACCGCCACAATTCTTCGCCGCCACAATTTTTCGCCGCATACAAGCATATCACAAATTTTATTTGTAGATGTGATTGTTTCTATTTATAACGTAATTTTTAGATTATTTTACATTAGATTAGGTTGGGTAGCGTTAATTTAATTTTTATTCATACTATAATAACATAAACAAGATTAAAAATCACAACATACGCTATTTATGTAGCAGTTTTTAAACATAAGATTAAAAGAAGAAGTATTAATACACAAGAAACAACTTTAGGCTAACGTAAAATAATCTGTAAACATTACGTTATAAATAAAAACAATCACATTTACAAACAAAATTTGTGATATGCTTGTATGCAGCGAAAAATTGTGGCGGCGAAGAATTGTGGCGGCGAAGAATTGTGTAGGCGAAGAAATGCGGGCGAAGAATTTTGGAGGCGAAAAATTGTGGGCGAAGAATGTTCCTAGACCCAGATTTAAAATGAAGAAAATTGCCTGGTGATATATTTTTATGTATGTAGTACCTACTTGTTTCTAAGTTATTCTAAAACCTTTTAGTACACAACATGTAAAGAAGATGCAAAATGAATCCCAAAAAGAAATCAAAATACAAATGTTTACACGACGAAAAAACAAGATGACAGTGCAAAAATATGAAGGTAAAGTTTGTTTTTTTTTGTCCCAAATACGACAAAAAATTGCTACTTGAGTGCCTTAAGATTTTGATTATGTATTCAGGGTAAAAACCCTTAATTTGGGGCACTTTGGGGATCTTATTCAACAAGAGATTGAGGTTTGGTTAAAAAAGCAAAAAGTTATATAGAGGGTGTATAAAATTCGAGTTTAAGCATGAGGATCTTGCCTATTATAATAGCTAGAGAATACGCATAAATTTGGCAAAGTTTTGGTACTCATTAAAATTCCACAGAGAAATTGGAAATATGTCAAACGGTATTCGAGAAAATTAAAAAATCTCGAAAAACACGATTTTTGAAAATCGCCTATAACTCCTTTGGATTGTAAAATATTTTAAATGTGTAAAAATATTGCCAAAGCAACTTTTTAAGCCGAATCGGATGGTGATAATAAACTTTTCTAGGTCTTATCATTTTTGTTTTATGACAACAACGTTATTATTTCCTATGGGAGCAATTTTTGCCATTTACATAATCAAATAGATTTTTTTTCCGAATTCATTGTATCACATCGTATTTTATTTCTACAGTCATTGCCAAATTTGAAAAAATGCATTTTGGACAACAACCATTATAAATCAGGTAGTTGTCGTTTCCTTGACAACCAATCAACAAACTAAAAATTTTGAGCCCTTGAAACATAATGCTCCAGCTATTATAATAAGCGAGATTCCATTGCTTAAACTCGAATTTTAAACACCCTGTATATGGTGTTTAATTTGTAGCAATATAAGGTAAACAAATAAGTTAAAAAATTCACTAAATAAATGTATAGTTAATTTGTAAAAGCAAAAATTGATTTATTGCAATTTTTATTTTGTTAAATCTTTTCTAATTTAAAAAATTAATTACTAAATTTTTGTGTGTACTGAATATCAATCTATTAAATGTAACTGTTTGTGAAAATTGAAGGGTTTGATCCTGTATATAATCGTTTTCTTGTAAAACACGCTGCAGTAGACTTAAGCTGCTCTGTATAAAACTTAAATACTGTTTTTTAAGTAAGTAAAAATGATTAAAAACGCCATATTCTGTTAACTTGTCCGTTTATTATTAATTTGATGCGATGTAGCATGGACTAGAAAAATAATGATTGAAAATTAATTTAGTTGCAATAATTACATGGTTATTTTCATATTTACATAATGTCGTGATAAAAGTGGTACTGCAGATAATTAAAACTTAAAAGTCAACAAAAAATCTACTTAAAGAACTTAATAAACCTCATTTTGAACAACCACGTCGTTTGCGATAGCAAAATATTCATGAAATAAAGTGCAATTTGAAACCTCTTAAGGCAGTTTCAAGTCAATTTCCTCCAGCGATTGTAAAAAATTAAAAATAATATGCAAATACGTGCTAGACAAGCGAAACATTCTCCTTAAAGCTACGTGAATATTGCCAGATATAAAACAGCGTAAATTTTTATCTTTTGTATAAAATTTTAGATGCAATCTCAGAAATCTAGGAACAAAACAGCGATGGAATATGATAGGGGAAATGGGCAGTACCGTACGTGATCTGCAGCTAAGTGTTGGCCGAGATTATAACCGCGCGCCTGTTTTCAGAAATGCTCGTCACCGCTATGTCGTTCTTCAATAAGATAAACGTAAGGAGCTAAATTGGAGGATAAATTTAACACATGTGAATGTAAGACCGCAATATGGCAATTTCAGTGGAATAAGACCGGGCGTCGCATGTAAAAACTGCAGTGTTAACAATTTAGTCACGAACGTTGCAATTGGACATACATGTTTCGAGAAAAACGTGTTTTGCGTGATAGCGACTTTCTTAGTAAGCAATATTTTGTTCAATTGTTTGTTGCATGTCAGTAAGTACCGCTTCTTTCGTAGCACTGCCATCTCGAAATGGCAAAATGATATCCGTTATAATTTAAAAGCCCTTAAAACTTCACTGCAACTTGTCATTTGTAAGTTAACAAAAACTAAAGATATTTAGGTCGATATAAAAAAATTACATCACAAATACAAGGTGACAATTACCAACAGCGTTATATCGGTAATTTTGTTAAATTAAGAGTTAAACAGTCGATCTAATGAGCAAAACTGGGCAAAATCACCGACAAAAATGGTTAAAAAATAAACCAGTGTTACCAAGTTCCAAAGAAAACCGCATAAAACTTAAAAATGACCAATTTTTCGTTCTATTTTTTGTAAAAGCTAATAAAAAGTTGCAAAAAGTTAATTTTTAGATCATTTTATGGACTATGATTAAAAAAAGCTAGCATTTCTTATAAGTTGAGGGAGTCTTAAGATGCAGACCAAAGTAAGATTTAGTTAAATATTAACCTTAGCTGGCTGTAGTCTGATAAAGAGGTTTGAAAACATAAAAAGTTCTTAATTGGTTTTAAATAAAAATAATTTGGATGTAAATCGTCAAATATTTATAAAGGCTTTAAAAATTGAAAATTAAGACAATTTTATAACAAAAAATGTTTAGTTGTTCGTCAATTTTCAATATATTATTGAAAAAAACAGGGTCTAGGAACATTCTTCGCCGACAATTCTTCGCCTGTACAATAATAAAAATTGTAATAATTTTATAAACGAAATTGACTATCGAAGACAATAGATATTTTTCGAAATACATAATAAGGACCTGTAAAAAATTACATCATACGTTCATAAATACCTTGATCACAAATCCATGTTAATTTTTTTACATTACGACTTTTCACATACTTTTATAAATTACAGCAAAAAATGCAGTTGTGTTATATACATTATACATCTTCTTGGTATTTCGTTTCCAGTTTCGTGTTATATTTCGTTTTGTGAGAAGGCTTTTGAAATATTTTGAATGCAAATTAAACAAACACAAGGACATGTAGAGTAATTAGTCTAATTACTATGTACTCGGCAAATCTAAAACACACAACATGCATGGCTTAGGTCATCGTCATGCAATACTTTGTACTTAAAAGTTATTGACATGGGTGCTTGACGTTTTGCTCGAATGAATGTTACATAACCAAGCAATGTAAGCTACGCACTAAGTCTAAACAAATTACTCAAAGGTTTACAGCTAATTTAACAGTATTTATATATAATTAAAATTCACAAGAAAGTTTATCAAAAGAACAGATTTTAATAAAAGGTTAGTTAAGTACAAGTAACTGGGGAATTGAATAATTATCAGTTAGAAGTTACAAGACGCACACATTTTTGGTCCCAGGTTCCAGTCGGAAAATGTAATCAACGACATTTTTATTGTTATTTTTTTAAATAATGACTCATATGGTAGAGATTTTTTTACCCAGCTCGTGTTTAACATAAAAACCGACCCGCACAGGGCGGCCCATCAGCTGATGCAGCCCATTGACTAGAGTGGCCTTTTGGTAGACCTAAATTATTGTACTTATTTATTTCTCAAAAAGTACCTACATTAATTTGAGCAGTGTCAGAAATATAACATAATAGCAATACTCTCTTAACACTCTCTTATCTTATAGCAGTGGCACGTCTTAACAAAGCTTTTTAAAGCTTAAGTTCATTCAAAATTACCTTCGATCCACAACGAACCAGAAAATACTGTTACCAAGTGATATCGCAGATAAACTTGACTTAAAAATAAATGTAATGCAATCAACCACTTTGTAGCTATAAAGCGAAAAATAGGTATTTCGCTCAACTTTATATTGTATGTTTTCCTACTATTAATACAAAAAAATTACATAGACAAAGTTGTAATTAAGCAAAAAAGACTAATGCGAAAAAAATTCTATTGCTAAGAGTTTAGAGCAGTGGTCTCCAAAGTGTGGTGCACGCAACCCCAGCAATGTGCGAGATGATTTCTGGGGTTTGCGAGATATTTTTTAATAAATTAATATTTCTTTTGACACATTATGAAAAAAACTTTTGTGATTTTTATTCTGGGGTGTGCCCTGATTCTGTGACATTAAAGTAAGGGTGCGCGACCATAAAATTTTGGAGACCGCTGACTTAGAGTACCATTCATTTGTTAATTACCTACCTACTTATAAAAGAAAACCATATTTATTATTTTAATTATTTAACTGCATTTACTCATTTTATTTATTTAGAAGTTACCAGAACATTAAATATGTATGTATTTGCATTTTCAATGAGTTCATTCTATTTACTATTAATAGGTAAGTCTGTACAACCTTTCAACAAAGTAAATGTGTACATTTTGTTAAAAATATACAATGTGTTTAAATTTGGAAAATTTTTAATTTTAAATCTGGTATTAAAACTGCATTGTTTAATAGTTACATTCACAATTAAGGGGCAAATCGTATACTTCAAGCTCTGTGCACTGTGCTATATTATAATTTTGCTTACACATTTAAAGCTTACATGGAATATTAAGCAAACCCAAATGGTTTTTAGTAAAAACATCTACACGAATCATTTCACATTTTGATTTTGACTTAGGTGGCTATAGAACTATTTACCGATGAAAAAATCGTGTGTTTTTAGGTTTTTCAAAATATTTAAAAAAGCTGAACGTCTGGGTTCAATGTCAAAATGTCATTAAATTCGTCTTGAAATTCCGCGCAAATTTGCTAGTTTAACCGACCATGTAACTCTTATAATAACAAAGTTACCCATACAACGCATGTAGATTATTGTCACCCTGTAACTATAGGTAGACAAATGTATACATGCAATAAAAGAGCTCATTTAGGAGCAAAAAAACTCCCAAATGTTTTTGAACTGTGCAAATGTTTTCTACGGCCGCCTATCACCTTCTTTACTGGTCAAATATTTGTACCTATTTATTAAAACTTGCATTTTTAAGCACTTTTTTGACGAGTTTGAAAATATCGAACAACCAATAACTCTTTAAGCGTTTAATGATCAAAAGGATTATTTTCAATTTGTGATTGTAACAGAAAACGAAACCTTAAAAAATTAACTTTTTTGTAACATCCGTTTTTCTAAAATTAGGGTAGATATAAATTTTAACACACATCCAAATGTGTGCTCGTTTTTTAAAAATTAAAACAATTGGGAATTCAATTACGGTTGTATAAACGAATATAAACGCGCGGGTAAGCACAACACGCGAATAAGCACTTTATTACACGAGTTTGGTAAAATGTTTAACATCCAATTTTGCACTTTTACGTAACAATTTATCACCTCCGAACTGGGAGTAAAAATTATTAGATGTTTTACAAAAGTTTTGTAACCTACGTGACATAGTTTTATCAGAAGGACTCGAACTTTTACCATTTAAGTCATTCGGAGACTTTTAAACAATTTGCTGTTATTTTGTTTGCAACTAACGACTGCGGTATTAGAAGTTATTAAAATAATTACATACGCCATTCTAGCATTAAATATGCAAATGACGGTTTAGACAGTAATACGCCAATCTGTAAAAAATTATAACCCAGCGGAATACATGCTGCATTATCCAAGTTTTATGAGTTGCATAACAAGTTTTATTAAAAAGAGGCGTTTAAACAGTTACAGGTAAAATTTCTGGATACATTAGTATAAAAAGTTAAGTCACATAATATTTTATAAGCCACGCCCAGAGTTTCTTTTTATGTGCAAGGTAACAAGCCATGCAGTTTTTCTATTATTAATGTGAGTACAGTGAATTCATACTTGGGAATCTTGGAAACCGTTAGAGATAGAAGGTTGGGTAATTTTTAGCAAGGAAGTGTTTTTACATGCTTTGTACGAATATAAATAGATAATAAGCATACTGTATCCAGTTCCTGCAGCTCCTGAAAAACTGCAATTTTAACTTTTAAGGCCTCTACTCACCAACCAATTTGTCGGGACAACCGACCGACCATTCCGATAAATTGTTTAATGTGTAGTCTGTCACCCGACCAACCCGACAGTTGGACAAGTTGGAACGGTCGTGTGGCTAGACCATCCAACAAGCCAACCATCCCCACCACATTCCTCTAGATAAGGACTATTAAACCGAAAATTTAACGCTATTTATAAATTTGTTAATAATAATAGTCCTAATCTAGAGGAATGTAGTGGGGCGGTTGGCTTGTTGGATGCTCTGGGCACCCGACTGTTCCAACTGTCGTGTTGGTCGGGTGACTGACTATACATTAAACCATTTATCGGAATGGTCGGCCGGTTGTCCCGACAAATTGGTAGGTGAGTAGACCCCTTTAGCTATTACTTTCTTGTAATCAACATTAGCTATTTAAAATTCGTTTTTTTGTAGCTTTGGCAAATACCTCAACCGCATGTTGTTAAAATTAACCCATCCCTAAAAGTTAAAAAAAAAAATGTAGGCAACTTTTTTATTTCGAATGGGCACCATGTTATATTAATTTTAAAGCTACTTGTTAACGAATTTTGTAAAGAAAACGACGGTCAACTAATTTAAAAAAAAAATCAACAAGGGGTTCCACTTTATCGCCCGTTATCAAGATAAATAAATTAAGTTACGGTAAAATTACAGTATATAAGACTCAAATGTATTAAATTAATTCAACAGTGAAAACGACGGTCGAATAACTAAATTGTATTCCGAGATATAAGTCAAGGACAAATCCTGAATGTTGTTTTAAACAAACTTATTTGTTTTCAATGTATAAAACCATTAGTAATTGTGGATATCTACGTAGTCCTGAAAGCAAAATGTAAATATGCTAGACGATTTAAAGCAGGGACTAAAAACAAAAAATATTTCGTTTGTTTGTGATCGGAACGAAAACGAAATATTTCGTTTTCGTTCTTTACGTTCCCACCCATAAAATTTCGTTTTCGTGAACCGATAAAACCCCAATTATTCAAATAGTCGATTATTCAGCTTATAAATACTTCGTATGTATTAATATGTAAATCAGCATAACTAGGAGAATAGTGGGAGGGAAGAGAACAGATGAGGGATATATAAGAAGAACGAAATAGGAGGTATATACAATTTTCAAAGAAGCAACCATCGACAAAGTAATAAATGCCAGAAGAATACAATGGCTAGGACATATTGAGAGAAGGGAGGACAGCAGAATAGTAAATGAGATAACGTGGAAAAAGCCTGCAAACAAGAAAAAAAGAGGAAGACCCAGAAAAAGATGGAGAGAAGCTGTGGAGGCAGAACTAAGAGAGAAAAACATGAAGAATTGGAGAAAGAAGCGAAAGAGAGAAGAGTGTGGAAGAACATTACCAAGCTCTGGGCCTAAACGGCCTGCAAAATAGCTTTTATATACAGGATGTGTAAAAAATTGGCGGAAGCGCTACATGTGGCGATGTTCTTCGTAAAATTCTAAGTCGAAAATCTGAATACAAAAATGTTGTGCCATGCTTCCTATGGCCTCAGGAACCATTGAAAAAAACAAAAATTTGGCAACGTTGCATCCATTGATTTGCGTTTAGAATTTTTTTTATCAGCAATTTTTACTTAGGTATTTATAATATTAGTTCGAACTGAAAGCCTTCAGTTCGTAAACATAGTTGCAAACTTTTAGGTATCGTCTAACACAAACTAGAAATAATTACGAGAAAAACTGAGATGACAGCTAATGACAATGTTGCCATGTGTATTATTTTCATTCAAATCAGTGATTAACATATTTTCAACACCAATTTTTGGAAGGAAAAACACAATATCTAGGAAAAATTATTATTCGAAATTTATTTTTATTGCAAGTAGCAGCTTTTTCATAAACAAATATTAAATAATAACGCTTATTAAAGGACTGAATGTCAAAACTTTGAGGACCTCTTGGAGACACAGCAAGCATGGTACAACATTTTTGTATTAAGATTTTCGACTTGAAATTTTCGAAGAACATCGCCACGTGTAGCGCTTCCGCCAATTTATACATATCCTGTATATTTCTCTGTTAGATTCCCATTATAAATTTGAGTCGTTATATCCAACTATATTTTTTGTAACTTTAATTACCAAAATAATGCCCCCCTTAACGCAATTTTAATCGGAACATCCTGTTTATACGTACATTTTTCTAAATTATGATAATCATTGTATTTGTTATCAAATTCGTCAACTGACGTCTATAAGAAATAGAACTATTGACTACGGCATATCAAAAACTAAGCTGGCTGGGTAAATTTTAGCAATATCGTGCAATCAGCGCCTTTGTCCACCCTACATATGGTAAATTTCAAATTGGTTATGTTAACAGTACGAAAGATATGGTTAAAATATAACATTTAGGTTTTTCAGGATATTTCAGAAACTGGACACAATTTGCACATTCTTTAAGATCTCCATTAGCTGTGCGGTATTATCATTTATACCAGTTCATCAAAGAGTGTTAATTGTTTTTGCTGATGCAATAATTTTGTTACATGCAGCTTTGATTGAACTTATCTATGTTTGCTCTTCACATTGAAACAGACACCCTGTGTACGTATGTTGTATGCAGGCGCCTTAATTTGTATAGCGATGGTGTTGTTAGTTGCTAGTCCCGTGCCGTTGAAGCAATTACCAGCAGTGCTGCTAATAATCTCGACATCACTAATTAACGAAGCAACTGCAGTGCACTAGACGTGCATTGCCAAACACGGAGACCGAATTGTCGAGATAGAACGAACGGAACGGCCAGACAGAAGACACATAACTTGGCCTGTAATAAAAATGCGGCCTTTACTGCACCAGCTTTAGTGCTTTAGTGCTATGCAGGGCGTTCTGGCGAGCTCCAAAAAAAGAACCGCAGAGGGCAATGTACACACTACCACACATGAATGCGCAACTTGTAGGCACTATGTAGCTAACGTTGCTTGTCTTTTTGCATTGTAAATGCAACCGACGTGCAATTCATGCTGAACTTTGGATCGCACAATTCAGATTTAGATACCGCGCGGCAGTGCTGTCATGATCGCATGGTTTTAATTGCGCCTGCCGCATTTTTCATATAAGGTTGTAAAATGCATTTATAGGAAGTCTAAACTGTAATTAAAATACAGCATGAGTACTAATTTTTAGCCGACGGGCGACTGAATCAAGAATGAAACATTCATAAAACAGTCATTATTGATGATATGGATCTGTTTTTATTTTACATTCGAACCATCCCGTGTTAGACAGCTATGAAATAAAGTTGCTTTAATTACATAGATACTACGGAATACGGTGTTTTAAAACAAAAGTTTTCGCAGGAAACACAAGGTAACAGACTCCTAACACACCCCTAAATAAATTATTTACAAAAATTTGGAAACTGTTTTGAAGCATTCATATTTTCAAACACGAAATGCTTTCATATTTTATTTAAAAACTTTTAATCCACAGAAAAATGAAATAATTAACGTACACGGTTCTGCTATTATTATTAAAAGTTCGATATATTTTCGTTAAATACACGTTGGGCCAATAGTACTGAATCAAACTTGATTTTTTGAAATAGAAGCTCAATTAACGAACAAATCAGGTTTAAATAGTTTTATGAATACAAAACATTACATTAAGTGTGCTTTTTTATAACTGATAGGTTATTTATAAGCATTTTAACGATTCTCACTATAATAAGAAATAAAAAAACTAGCTTTTACGTGCTAAGAGTATATAATTAAAAGTTTAAGTAATAAATAGCATACTTACAATATGCGCAAAGAAAATGATTACTCGTTTATAAATTATATATAGACGACCTACAGCTAACATAATTTAAACCCACAATTAATAAGCTTTTAATATAAATGATATAAAGTTGAAAAATCCGTTTACTTGTTTGTGAGAAGATCAAACAGAAATTTACGGATGAGATCAGAGAAACTAATCGAGACATTTTTCAAACGGGATTGATTTACAATTAAAATATTATTATATAAAAGGTAGCGCGCGGTAACGGTATATTAAGATTGGTTCATTTTAAAGTCGTAGTTTAAGTTGACAAGACACCAAATGAAACCAAATTTTACCCCAAACTATGCCATGGAAGTGGCATTTATTGGTGGTCGGCTACATTGCAAACAAAATCATTTTACAAAAACAATGATTGCGTAAAAGCTGCAAGATGAACATATTCTCATAATGTTTGTTTTCTAAACCGGGACATTTCCAAACATTAATTTAAAAAACCTTGGACATTTTGTAAAAAAGCGGGACATATTGTAAATTGAAAGAAACCAAAAATAAATAATTGTTAAGTGTCTATTATATGATGCAGTGTTTAGAACCGCTTGTAAAAATACACTTCTAACATAAATGCCACTTTAAAAAATAAATTTGAAAAATGCCAAACACATTTAATTAGAAAAACCTTTAAAAGGTACACAATAGTCAAGTTTATATTTTAGGTTGATCAGAATATTAATTAGATCTATGGACACGTTCCAGTTTTTTTTCCCCTTTGGTATTTGGACTCAGCACAAGAGAAATCCTGAAAATGGGTCTTTAGGTCTTTACAATGGTTAAAAAACTTTAACTGTCTCAATTTTAAGTGTTTTTTTTTCGTTTGTCCACAGCGCATTACTATTGAAAAACCACGTTCGACAGCAATTCAATTTGTTTAAAAATAATTGTTTTGTCTGTTCCTATAGAAGCTACATCTCAACCATAACATGATTACAGTATATTATTGAATAGTGAAATATTATCATACTATGCAGAATTCCAAAATTATCATTACCACAAACAAAAATAAAAGTCGTTTCTTCAAAAAAGACACAATAAAAGTGGGACATTAGAGTAAATTTGGAACACTGGGATATTTGAGCAAAAAACGTGACTGTCCTGGGAAAAACGGGACGAATGGGAAACCTAATCTAGGACCAAGATATTCAAACGCCAAAGACTGTAAAAGCAGTCAAAGCCGCCATCATGCAGAGTCCAAAGCGTTTAGTACCACAATGGTCCCGCCATATTTTGGGTAAAATAATGAGAAATAATTTGAATTTGAATCTATACAAGATTCAAAGAGTGCAAGAATTAAAACACAAAGATTTAATCTAAAACCGCATCATTTCCGCGATATTCTACAGCCAGCGAGATCACCCGGTTTTTCATTGTGTGATTACCTTTTATGGGGATTTTTAAAAAGCAGGGTGTTTACTTATCGTTCTATGAACATCGATGAATTGAAGGCAAGGATTCGTGACGACATTGACGCGATCTCCGTTAAGATGAGGAACCTGCGTTTGCAAATATAGGAATGCTGACACAGAGAAAGTGATCATCTACAGAATGTTGATCAAGTTAGACGTTTTATTGATTTGTTTATATTTAGAGAGAGACCTTCTTTTACAGGCCATTTAGGCCCACAATTCCTCTTCTATTCTTTTCTATTTAACCCTTTTCTTTTGAATCTAATAGAACTTCTTCTCTCCACCACCGTCTTCTCGGTTCTTCTTCTTGTAATTTAGTGTTTTCCAGGCTATACTTTTTGGTGTTCGTCCATCTACCATTCTTTCGATATGACCCAGCCACTGTAATCTTTTCGCTCTTATTACTAAGTCAATTGCTGGTCCCTTATACTTGTATATCTCATAAATTGCCCTTTGTTTTTCTCTCATATCCTTGTTCTGTTTACCTTCCTACCAAAACTCTTCTAAGTGTTTTCCTCTCCCATCTCTGCAATCTTTCCTGTGATTTCTTATTCAGTATCAAAGTTTCGCAGGCATATAGTGCTGTTGGTCGCAATACTGTTTTGCAAAGACGGAATTTAGCATCTCTAGATAGCTGTTTCGTCCTTAGTAGTTGGTTCAAGGCTCCGGCATATTTATTCGCTTTTATTAATCTCGCCTCTATTTATTTTCCTTCATCAGAGTTATTTGTTATTCTGGCACCGAGATAGACAAACTCATCCAATTCTGCCAGCCTCATTTTTCCCAATGTCGTAGTTATTTCTAGGATTGCATTCTGCCGACTTCCTCCAATGGACATAACTTTACATTTCGTCAGATTTAACTTACTTGACTTAAGTATTACATTAAAACAGAAATAAAAGTAGCTTTGACATAAATTAGTTGATCGTTTTCAGCGTCAGGGCAAACGCGATTATTTACGTATGCGACGTGCGCGCCACATATTTAAAAAGTTTTGTTTATTACATTGATTACCTATCACCTTGAACGCACCAGCAATAGCAATGTGCACTAATCATAAAAACAAATGCTTGAGATGGATGGATACGTATAAGCATACATAAATAGTAATTATTTATTGTACTATTAAAGTTGCACCACTCTGTATATTCATGGACTCTAGCGAACCTGTATATTAAAGCACCTAACCGCAAGATTTCCTTCTTAAACCTTAATACGCACGTAAAGGGTAAATATAATTTACGTTTACGACATATAAACCCACAAATTCAAACAGCCTTGACCAGAAAACAGGAGAGTTTAATAATAGAACTGAATTATGCAGTTTATATGAATTATTACGTTACTGTCTGCTGTTTGTGTTTAACTTGCTTCCGGTGAAAACAATGCTACTTCCGTTCTGACGACGTCTGCTGACCTCTAATGGCAACGTTTTAAAGTCACGAAGTTGCTCCAAACTCTAAAACATATGCATCACTCTTCTTTAAACACCTGTTTGATTCCGCAATTAACTATTATAGCTGCTACCAGCACTTTATGCTGTTATATCGTAAAAACCGATATTAATTGCTTCCACCACGTTTATATTTACATAGAAGTAAGGTTCGTTGCAAGACACCAAGAAAATCAAACGCAAACAACTTAATTTTGTACACACATTACGTGCTTTAAAGCAGGGATGGAAAACGTAACGTAACGATACCCGATAACGTTATAATAACGATTCAACTATAGTTTTTTATACAATAACGTAACGTTATTTTTATAACGTTATAATAACCGATAACGTTTCATTAAAAGTTATTTTGTATCGTTATTCTCTATAAATTAAAATTTTATATGTCGATCTTTTTATTTTCAGAAGATATAATATGTTGTTTGTATTTTAGAAATTAAAATGAAAATAAAATATCTCAACGTAATTTTGTACTATTTTTTAAATTTACATTAATTTATAGATCCTAAAAATAATTTCAGAATTATAAATAAAAATTATTTTTATACAGCATGTTTCTTAAATAATGCGAAAAAATTCGGGATGTGATACTTAATCGAAAATTAAGAGGGGTCTTTCATATAAAATGTTTTTTTTTAGGGTAAAATTTTCGGAGTTACATCCCCCTAAAATTGGGTTTTTATTTTATTTCTCAAATTTGGATAAATATAGGAGAATGATATTTGGTAGATGTTTGATACTTATTAAAAGGTTTCCCATAGTAATATTTTTAATCATCTCCCACCTTCACAGGGGGCTGAAAAGTTCGACTCCTGTTGTTTTTTTTAATCAGAACTTTTCGGTGGGTTAAATCAAATATTCTAATATAAAACGATTCATTTTGGTGGTTACGATGGTTTGTTTATATTTATATTGGGTAGAATTGACGGGTGTAATTCATTTCGACGTTTACGCGGCGACAACGCTAAAACGCCCGTCAATTCTACCCAATATGAACATAAACATCATATTCACTCATTTAATTTTTTACTCAAAACTGTAGGATTTATGAGAAAAACAAAAGAATAAAAAAAGGTTTTAAATAAATCAAACTAACAAAAAAAGAAATTAAATTGCAAAATTTCAACTCACCAAAAAGTTCTGATTAAAAAACAAACAGAGGTCGTACTTTTCAGCCCCCTGTGAAGGTGGAAGATGATTGAAAATATTACTTTGGGAAACCTTTTAATAAGTATCAAACATCTACCAAATATCATAGTCCTACATTTACCTAAATTTGAGAAATAAAATAAAAACGAACCTAATTTTACCGATCCCCTTTAGAGGGGTGTAACTCCGAAAGGAGACGTCTAAGAAAAAAATGTATATAAAAGACCTCACTTAATTTTCGATAAGGAATCACCTCCCGAATTTTTTTGCATTATTTAAGAAACACCCTGTACTTATATCAAAATTTATGTAACGTTATATAACGTTATATAACATAACAATTCATTTTTTTAATGTTATTTATAACGTTATGTAACGAAAACAAATATTAAATAACGTTATACAATAACGTAACGATTTAAAACGTTATTCCATCCCTGCTTTAAAGTAACCAATGAACTTAATACCAGGATATACCTAATTAATTTGAGTCAAAACATAGGAAATACATTAATTAATAGACAAACAATATTTGAACCATAATGAAAGAAATTTAAGTCCATTGTTCCTTGTTTCATTTAACGCTTTGCACTTTAGTCCATCAAAAAATACTGATATGAATTTAAATATACAGGGCTACAACAAAGTCTCGTAACGGTCTATTTTTAAACAATTTTTAAAAAATTTGGATTAAACATTTATTTCAAGCTAAAGAATTTACCGATGATATTTTCATTTTTTTTTGCATTTCTGGTCTAGCAAGAAATGACCCCCACTTAATTTTTTCAATATATATTAACCTTTTTGGATGCAAAATAAAAATTTACATACAGAGACATCATCAGCAAGGGTTTTATTTTTAAATAAAGTTAATAAAATAAGTATAAAAACTAAATGATAAACAATATAATTCGACAACAAACTGACAGTAGTACATATATCTTGATTTTGTGTTAGTTTCTTATAGTTAGTTTATTACCTTTATTTAAGTTTAAAAAACCTTGATGCTGTAGTATATGAATGCAGTTTTTTATTCTGTACCCGAAAATGTAAAATTATACAGCCTGTTTCATTGAAAACAATTAAGCTGAAGTAGGTACTTTTCTGCTAAACCGGAAATGCTATATAATTAAAAATATGATCAATAAATAATTTTTTTTAAATTAAATATTTAGGCCAAATGAACAAAAATATTGTTACTAGTCTAGGGAGACTAAGCTATAATTTTGTTCTTAAATACTTAAAAACTAGGTATTTTTCCAATTGGTGCTTCTTGGTTTTTTTCACTATGCTCTGCTTTAGCACTGTATCACGATATATACTACACCAGCTCGAAAGGTTTGATCCTCTTGAGCATTCTTTTCAAACCTGCATTATCTGGGAGCTGCAGGACCTCGGTGTTGCCATGGGAGTGAAGTCTTCCCTCGTACTTTTCTGCGAACTTTGCGATCTCTTCTCTGACGGTTGGAATCTTCAGATCTCTGTGTAGGTCTGTAGATGGTCATTCCGATAGTACCATGGAGCATCGACAATACCTCGGAGCACTTCATTTTGAAAGAGCTGGATCTTATCTATGTTGCTTTTGGCTGCACATCCCCAGAGCTGAACCCCATAAGTCCAGACTGGCTTAAGGATTCGTTTGTATAGTAGGTACTTATTATGCACAGACAATTGTAATTTTCTTCCAATCAGAAAAAAAAATGGTTTGAAAATAATTATGATAATCGACCATTCCAGGATTTTGTCCTAACTAGGTTTTCTCACATTTGACGTGTTTGCTTGTTCCGGGATTCCGGGAAGAAATCGGTCTTCTTCCTGGGATTTCCCGGGACGTAATAAATAAAGTCAGCATTATAAAATAAAAAACCCAGAAACGGAAGCACAGGTTTATTACTTAGAAACAACTCCAAATCATATATATATATAATACATTTGGCTCCATGATTATTATAAGTAAATAATAAAATAATATTGGTGACAAATATTACCTTACTATCATTTGTATAAACACAATAACAAAATTTTTACAATGATTTTTTGTGATGTTAACAAAACAAATTTGACTTAGTCATCTTCTTCATTTATTAATAGAAAGCACTTTCTCCTAAAATACTTTTTCAGTTTCTATTGATATAGGTGGAGTTGTTTAAATGCGTTCAACAGAAACGAGACATCGTTTTTATCAATAAAATTTCATTTATAACCTACACGTATTTTGCTTCGCATTACCAGAGTAGAGAAAAATAGAACGGTAAACGTATTTTGATGATATAAACTTTGTCTGGTAAATGTAATTCAATTTTAATTATTTTCATTTCAATTGAATTACGCTCTTTTAGGTTTTGGTATTAAATGGTGAATTTAATTGTAAAATGACACAGCTTTACTCTATTGCTTATACTGTGTAAAGCGATTGCAAAAAAAGAACTAGGATCGTTTTTATTATACATGATCATTTACTAACGAATTTTTAATTGTTTAAAGCATGAGGATATTTTAAAATGTAAACTCTAAAGTGTCAAAAATAAAAAGTTGACACTAAATTGTATTTAATTTATTGGTTTTATAAATTACCCCCCCCCCCCAAATGGTTATACACCACTTTTATAACAAACATTTCCTTTATCCTACACCGTATCTGTCGATTTGAAAACATTTCGGTTGAGAAATTGTGGTATAAAATCTTAAGTAATTCTCTGCTACGTCTTTTTAGATAATAAATTACTAGACGTCAAATAAACATGACTAAAATGAACCAATCCTTCACTAACATGATTAAAATAAGGACTGTACAAATCATAAATATCCAGCTGTTTAAAACATCGTCACTGCGGTCGCAGATTTTCATGCGGAAGATTTATTGTACCGCTATGTACGTAGTTTATGACGATATTTTTCTGATGGCCAACTTTGTCATACATTACGATTTAAATATCAAATTAGAAATTCAAAAAAAGACGCGCTGTTGTACCGTCTCGATGTGAAAAAAAACTTGCTCGGTGCGCGAGTCGTCAGGTGTCTTGTTAACGGTAATTAATGATGCAACCTGGAGGCAGAAGAAGCGTACTCGTTTCCTTTTATTTTACGGTGCCTTAAGGAAAAGCACAATGCTGCATAAATGAAATATAAAACCGGAGCACATTACTGGATGCATTTAAAAAGAACGAAGTCACGTTTTCAAACGCCAGATTAAATTTAAAATTTAGTATGAGCTCTGTTTTGTAACAGACGTATAATTTTTCAAAAATATAAACACTTATTTTGCTTTACTACTGTTATCAAATACATACAACTAATATTGGAATATAAAGGGAAAAAATTCGCACGAATAGTTTAAATCAGTTTATACATCGTAATTGTAGAACAAATTGAGGTGTCACCTATTTTATGGAGAAACGCTTAACATCATTTTATTTTAATTGGATTTGCCATACCTTTTTTATTTGTGGTGAGTTATTCCCGAGATTTGTCGCCCGGGAATTTCCGGGAAAATATTTTAGTTTTTTCGTTTAACGGGAAAAAATCATAACTTTCCCGGATTTTTTTTTTAAACAACTACACTAATATCTCGTATACGGTCAATCATGAAGTCCGAAATTGAAATTCCCTACAAATGTATGTATTTTAATATGAACGATAGGGGTGGGCGATATATCGATATACAGGGTTCTCGTTTTTCGAGGGCCACTATGGGGATCTCGTATAGGTAAGAGTTACGACTTCAAATAAATCAGGGCAAAGTTGTACATTCAAGTGCTTAATAATTTAACGCAAACAGAACTTATCTAGCTTTTTTCGTTATTGAGATATAGGGAAAAAAGTAAAAAAGTGGATTTTTGTTTTTTGCCCGTAACTTTTTCATTTGATGTCGAATTTTATTTTTGTTAAAACTTTTTCATTGCCACTTTTTCCAAGAAATCAAAATTCCCAATTATATTTTCCATGCGACGTTTCGCTTTTTTTTTTAAACCATCATCAGGTCAAATTTTTCTTGTGGACGCTATATCTAATTTAAACGCCAATTTGTAGAGAATTTTATTCTGAATTCAACAATGTATAATTTCGTAGTTGTAGAAACGTTGGCCTTCAAGGAACTTCCTCATATGCAGGATTAGATGAAAGCTACTTGGCGCTAAGTCTGAATCGTATTTGTTCCAGTCAAATGTGGAAAGGGACTGAGGATGGGCAGCAGTGTGGCCTTTTTGAAAAGCATCTTTGGCACCCACTGTGAGCACAATTTCCGAAAATTCCAGCCATTTCTCACAGTTTCGTAAAGAATCCTTTTCAAATTTGCGGGAAATACGAAAAAGCAAAAATTACGCCTAGTGACTTTCATCTGTTCCTGCATCTAGAGAAACTCCTTGCTGGCGAATGTTTCTTTAACGATGATGACGAATGATGTCGAAGGATCAGTGCAGGAGTGGTTATCTGCACAAGCGGTTCTATGTATGAAGATAGTATACAGAACGTCTTAATAACGGTGTAAAATGCAGTAGACTTAAAAATGTAATTTTTATATACATCCACCTTTAGTATTGGTTTGGGTTTATTTTTACGTTTTCTTCATAATTACATATAAACTTTTTTGGGTTTTAAAAGTGGAAATAAACACATGCTTCCCTTTCTGCTACCATACCTTTATATATACCTATGAAATTCATAGCTAACTTAAAATATATTGGTAAAATATGTTTTATTTTTATTTTTCGGGTTATTTCTTTAAACAGATATGACAAGTGATACATCATTAGAAAGAGGAGAAAAAAGCACATTTCACTATTGCAAAGCCAACTTGCCTGTTTAACGTGTTTCATAGCCTTTTGTAATTAATTGTTCCCAAATTTGCTAATTTAACAAACTCTTTGACTCTTGTAACAACAAAGTTACTCCATCTAACGATATAGATATTATTGTCAACTGTACATATAGCATAGCAGTTCTTCTGTCATCTTGTTCAGTGTACTCAAATTCCCTTAATTATTTTGGTCAAACACAGTTAAATATTTGACTGCTGATCGATTTAATATATAATTATTTGTGGCTCCACTGACTTAAGTATAATAAGATGTGATATCTAACGGTTAACGTGATCGTATTCTTGGGTTCATTAATAATTTCACATCGCGCATAAATGCCATGGAATACCGTACATTACGTTACGTGTGCCGTTTTATGGTGCGTAATCTATTCACTGAAATAGTAAAAATTGCATTCATATATTCTGCTGCAATGTAACATCTTGTGATTGGTGTCCATTGACCCTAGTTGCAAAATCCGCAGTCTCAACAAAACGAATGTCAAGTTGTCGTCTGCTTGGTTTAACAGCCGTCCTGTCGTTAGCTTCTTTGCTACTTGAAACCGGTAACATCAGTATCAGTGAGTTTAAGAAAGAGTTTCGTTTTTCTACTTCAATAAGTTATAAAATTGTGTAATACAGATTTTAAGACAGATGATAACAGCAGTTTTATATTTCAATATCGGGTCTCACAGAAGTTGAATATCCTGGAAAATGTCGTGTGATATAAAATATGGGATGTCATGTCGTAGGTGCATGATTGACTGCTGGGTTTCTACATAACAAGAACTTCTTTGTCTTGTTTGAAATTCTGAACGAATTTGTATCGGTGATTTTATTCGATGGGTTTAATGAAATTCAAATGCAATCAATATGGCTGCTCGATAACTGCAATCATTTGCAACCGCAATTAGATAACCGGTTACAGTGGTTAATTATTAGTGAACAATTAGCACAAGGCTTACAAACAAATTGTTATTTTCATAATTTTATTGTCGCTCTTTGTCGTTTTCCCTTGCATTGCATAAAAATCGTTTAAAGAAAAAAGTTCTGTTTTACAAACTATAATATAAAACACACAAAACATTTAAATAAAGAAACTGCTTTATTGAAAATTATGTGGTTTTTGTTTCATTCACAATTATTGTTAGCGAATTTATATCAGGGACTAAAAACGAAAAAAAATTCGTTCGTTTCTGTTCGGAACGTAAACGAAATATATCGTTTTCGTTCTTTTCGTTCTAACCGAAAAAAATCCTTTTTCGTTTTCTTGAACCGAAATAATAACGGTTAAAACCGGTTTTACAATTTTTTTTGTCGTCAAAAAATCAAGGACTTTATTTTTTTTTTTCAAGTCACTACAACCCTCTATAAATACGATAACAATATTTGCGTTTCCACTAAAATATAAACGATGACGATGGGTTTTTATGCTCATGGACAGCATATTTTAGACTGGCGAACCGCCGCCATATTAAATTTACCAAATCGTTAAACACATTAACATTTAACCATTTTATTTAGTATCACACCCGTAAGGTGCAAAAATACAACTTGATTAGTTTAAATTGTACACACGGTTTTTAATAGACAATATAAAAATATAGCAGTGCTGTTTTAAGTTTGTTTTAGTACTAAAAATCTATGAATTTGAATTAAATTAGATCCTGCTGTAATTATTTTAAAAGACAACAAAATTAATTCAAGTGGATAATATACTAAATTCTTCCATGAATGTTGTAAATAAATAAAGATATAAAAGAAAACTTATATTACCTCTAAACCAAATAAAACATACATTAATAATATATAAAAAATTAACTTGAAATATACTTTAACTTAATAGTTTGTACATACTGCACAAAATACATTTTCACAATCCATTCAATCTTACTAGCAACACATCAGACAATAAATCTTCTTTTACATTAGTCCTTTTCGAAGTGGGAATAAATTTTACTTTTATTAACTCTATAAACGCAAATAAAACATACACATTAATAATATATATCCAATCAAGTGTACAGAGAATATCTGTACCGTTTCTTGTGTTACACGAAACTGCAAGTATAAATAATAAATTTCAAGTGAGATTTTTTACTGCCTCATGGAGTATCCCAAGCATAGAAGGTGAATTCGCGTTTGTGTTTAACAAATAAAATTTAAATAGTGATAAAACCGGTTAAAACCGGTTTTGGAAAATATTTATTTCGTTTTCGTTCTTGAACGAAAAATAATAATTTCGTTTTCGTTTTCGTTTTCGTTCTTAAATAAATTTCGGTTAATTTCGTTTAACGTTTTCGTTTTCGTTCCGTTCTCAGTCCCTGATTTATATACAGGGTGATTCAGTCGAACCCCTATAACTATGTTATTTTAGAAGGTTATATTTTTGTAAATCGTGAAAGATTCTCTATCGAACAACATTCAAATGCTTTTTCTACGATGAATGTCAGACTGACTACTGTCGTTTTTTTTTAAACTACATAGTATACTTTTTTCTTCTGTCTGATAGAGATTTTAATAGACTCAATTCGATAGTGCGTTAAAAAAATAAGCAAACAAAGTAAAGTTTTTGAGAAAAATTTGTTTAAAAGCAAAGACCCGAACCGTAAAGAATAACGGTTCAGTTCCGCTTACCGGTTCCATCAATTTTAACTTTTCGGTTTACGTTCCGACCCACCGCCTTTTATTTTATAATGATTTGGTAACCTGTTCGGCGGCAACGGTTCAGTTCCGGTTCCGGTTCAATGCAAAATATGATGACAATGCATATTTTTATCAGGGCTTCGAACCGGAACTAAACCGAAAACCGCAAAAACCGTTATTTTTGTCGGAACGAAAACCGGAGCTGAAGCGGAAAAAAAACGGTTTATTTTGGTTCAGAACTATTTTTCCATTTTTGGTAAAATATAATCAAAATTACGAAAATAAAAATTTTACAGTCATTTAAAAAAATTATTGGACTGAATCGTTGTGTAAACCGGTTGAAGCGGTTTGAACCGGTTCACAACAGTAAGTTCGGTTCGTTTTGCGGTTTTGTGATTTTTTAAAATAAAAGGTTCAGTTCCGGTTCACGGTTCAAGGAAAAAGCATTGGTTCGTTCCGGTTTTTGTTCCAGTTCCGGTTCCGTTCGGGTATCTGTTTAAAAGTCATTTATTATTTTCAACAAAATCGTTGTATTTGACTAAACAAAACACGATAGGTGTAGTAATTGACATTTTATTACTGGTCTGATTGTGTTTTATTATTTTACGATGAAAAATCATTATTTTAAAGAGAAGATTATCAATATTAGTCAATAATTTTGAAATATAACAAAAGTCAAAAAATACCATTTTTGCTAAAATTTTTACCTATTTATGTACAATGCATATTTGAACACTTAACAGAATTACGACCATGCAGCTATAATCTTCTTTTAATGAAACTGTTGTGGTAGCGTATTTTTAGTGTGAATGAATACACTTAAATGTATAGTAAAAAATTGCAAAAACACAAATCAGCACAGCACACACATCCACCACAATAATATTGCGTGCCTCCGATAACCCGTGCTTCGATAATATTCATGAATTATTTTGTTTTTACGCATATCACACAATAATGGTCTAAACAAGAAATGGAAGTTAGTTTGTAATAAGAGGTCGTCTGTTCTATAGCATCACGCAATATCAACAAATTATTGCACTATTACATCAAGATGTTTCGTTCCTAGAACGATTATTTCACGCAAAATATTGCTAATACAGGGAGAATTCGAGAATTAGAAAAAAGTGTAGTACTCTATGAAATGATACAGGCATTTATGAAAGAGTGCGTAATTCCATAAGATATTGAACCAAAATTTGTGTCCCAATGGAAGAACGCCATATAAAACATCTAGTGTAGTGAAGCAAGGTTTTACATTACCTTAATAATCTTTCCTTATTTAATTTTTGGCACATGATACTAACATACCAAAGATCTAATATTTTTTTTAAATACAGTATGTCTGTTAATACTGTTCATCTGCAAATACATATATGTTTTTTAGAAATAATTTCCTTAATTCACTGAGTAGGTACTGTCTATGCCCTGGAAATTGTATGTTCTGTACTAAATGCACTACAAAAAAATATTGGAACATGTTATGATTAAAATGTAGATTTGAGGCTAGTAAAATCTCGACCTTAAATGGCATGTACTATAGGAATACACGTTGAAAAGTTTTCTTTCCAATTTTACCCGAAAAATAGCACGTAAAACGCTCTCTCAGTGTTGGATATCATATTTTTATAACTCAATATCCGCAGATGCGGCGTCAATTTATGGCTTCGTATTTCGATTTTAGTTAAATTCCTGTCGGTTTGATGTAACCAATAACACGACAAAGACAAAGTTGTGTTTTTAGGTTTTCTCAATGGGTTTTGTTTTAAATTTTGTCAATAGGCCTTCAAATTTTCTTAAAAACCTTATTTCCATACTTCTGATTTAAAACGAATGCGATTTATTTTCATGTAAAAAGAGACAGTTTGACACCAATTCTGTCAATCTTAAAAATTGAGTGTACAATTATATTAAATAAGAGAACTTATTGGCAACTTTAAATACATAAAAAAAACATTATGTAATAATTACTAATGTAATTCTACTTATGTAGATTTATCATTGATTGCACTTGTTCGATATTGCGTGCATTAAACTTTAATTTTTAATACTAAGTTCTCTGCTAAAAAAATTTTAAACCAACTATAAAACAATTATAATAAGTTCTAAAAAAAAAGTAAAAAAGAAGAGGACGATTTCTGACGAACTCCTTAGTTCTTGTAAATTTATATATTAAAATAATCAGCTTTAGCCTACGGTATCGAGTATTCGAATATTCACCTTTAAAACTCAAACTGGCAGAACGAAATCTTCATATTAATTAAGTACCTACTTAAATATTTTTTAAACATAATATAATAATTTAAATTATCAAATAATTGACAAGGCAGAGCACACTAATGTACCAGGGAATGAGAAGGCAGATCGCCTAGTCAAAATTTGCAGCGAGACACCTTTCTTCGGACCGGAACCCTCAGTTGGTATATCCTGTGGAAAAGCCAAGCGGTGTTTTGATGACATTAATACAGGAGCATAATGCTCATTGGAAAAACGTTGCAGGACAAGCCCATTCTAAGACTATCCTGTCAATGGTCTCCAAAAAAAAGACAGAAGAAATGCTCAGGATGAGCAGAAAAGAAATCAGAGCAGCCACAGGACTCGTCACAATACACTGTGGGCTAAACAAACACTTCTACATAATAGGGCTCTCAGAGACTGATATATGCAGAGCATGTGGTCAAGAAGAAGGAACTCATCTTCACGTAATATGCCAGTGTGAAGGACTCACACCCTATCGGCGTAACTTCTAGTGATGGAAAAAATCAACCAAGAAGAGTTAAGAAAAACACCCTTAAAGAAAATTCTGGAGTTTTTCAAAAACACAGGACTTCTATAAGGGGCTATCACCAGAGGGTACAAAAGACCAATAGTTCGCAGTACAGGAACCCGAAAGGGGACCACCTCCGCGGAAATAATAATAATAATAATAATAATAAGTATCGCAAAAATCTGTATTGTTTTTTGTTTTAAATGCGTCAGCTCATAGAACATCTTAACTAATCATTTGCAATATTATTTATTTAAATGCTGTTTTTTTTTTACCCGTTAAGCAAGCGTGGTTAAGAATCAATAAATTTTATGACGAAAAACACGAGTAGTAAGTCTCAAAAAAGTATTAGGTGGAAACCAAATTGATACTCGAATGCTTTAGTTAGTATAGGCAAAATCATATGGCGTGACGAGAAATGAAGTTGTACGTCAAAATAATTGTAGCTGTTTATTGAGATCCGCACTCTTGTGTAAAGAGGATTATGCAATTAAGCAATTATTTTAACACATGCAAAATAATTTCCATCACACAGCAACTGTATAACCCTTAACTAAGTGCTTTTAATGGTTAACTAAACTACAAATAATGCAACGGTATTAGATAAAATTAGCTCAATTTGAAAAGACTACTGCAAGTTAAGCGTTTTAGGCTTATATCAACTTCCACATATATGATTTAAGTAAACACCCATAACTAACACGTAAATTATACGATCGTGCACTTAAGAGAAAGAAAAAAATATGCTCATAATATAACTATCAAGTAACAAGGGCGTATCATTCTTTCTGTGCTTAAAATATTTATTTAAATGATGTTATAAAAGTAATGATTCAATTTATTTGTTTTAATTTTACACTTAAATGGGTCACTGTGTACCTACTTAAACAATATCTAATAGTTGGCAGAACTGTGTTCTTTCAAAATGGGAAGTTTTTGTTAATCAGTCTCATTAATTTAATCAACGAACTGTGTAATTTGTTTGTTGAATTTAGCTAATGTTTGTTGTAATTAGAATCTTTGCGTTGCTAGAGATTCAATTAATCTTATCTAAGGTTATAATGCTCGCTCGAAAAATTATGAATCGATTGTTTTGAGCACTTACTAGTTATTAAATTTACACACTGGATTTATTTATAACTACTTGGCGATATGCAAAATGTGTAACACGTTATATAGGTCATGAACATCACGTGAAGTTTATGTACAAACACAAATATAATTTTAACATCCAGCTACCTAATCTAGCAAGAGCTAACTATGCTGATAACGAGTCTGTTTCACAGATAACGTCTGCCATGCAACAAAACAATAGTCAGCCCACCCACACAACTGCAAATAGAATAGACATGAAAATAACAAATCAATTAGTCTGATGGATAAATGCAAGAGGATATGCTGTTATCCACCAAGTAGATGCAATATGCTTAATTACTAACAGAGATTGCAGTTTTTTAATGGTGCATCACTAAACGAAATAATTAAATTGTTTAATAACTGATTTTTCATACGACCACTAATGTAAATTAGTCTTACCGTAAAGCCTGCATGCATAGTAAGTGAGTCGCAGGTAAGCAAAATGCACTTGTCTAGAAATGTCAAAGTAGGCTTACGTCAAAACTGGAGACAACGTACTTACATGTGTATATTAGCCAAAAAGCCGTTAAAATCGTAGGTATTATGTGATCGTAGAAAAAGTAAGCTACATAACACGAGTTCTAAAGCAATTACGCACTCGTGGAAATACGCAGCGGCTTCGTGCGTAACTTTCTCACTCGTGCGTAATATGCTTCTTACAACTCTTGTTATGTAATATACTATTATGGCTTACTGCTTGTTTGAAGTTTGAACTACTTACTAAAAAGTGTAAATACATCTATACTTAACTTGTTATTAATATCAACGCAAAGACGTTGTAACTCAAATTTTGTAAAAAATACTATTTAAAACTTTTTTTTGTGAAGAAAAAAGTCAAGTAGCATGGAAAACTGCGCATGTGTAAAGTAGTTTAAATACAGTTTGATGTAATTACTTTTATTTAATAGGTATCACTGAAAATTATCCTTGTAATTCGAAACAGCATGTTGTAATTACTGCTTCGAGGGAAACCTTACACGGCAATTGTTCTAACTTCTGTTTCTTTTCTGGGAAAATAATCCAACTCCAGATTTTATCGGCGTTGAAAATGGTTAAATAGGATTAATTATGGTAAACAAAGAACACCTTTGTTTACCAAGGAAGTTAACACTTGGACGTGTTAAGGACATCATACTTAACACGCGAATTTAAACACGCACTCTTTAATTTTTTATCAATATTAAAATCTCATTATTTAAAGCGTTACAATAATTAATTTCCAATTGTTTAACATAAGTTAAATCCAGATAATTAAATGTATGCAGAATAAGAATAAACAAGTACCTGCACATGTATTACAATTTTCCCTGAACAAAGTTATCAAAATTTGCATTGTAGGAAACAACAGTAAGTGAAATAATTAACAAATATGATAACAGTATTAAGTATTTTTAGATAAACAGACTTGTGTCATCAGATCTGTAGTAGCAATTTACGTTTTTTCGCTATAGTAAATATTGAAAATTTAATGATTTTTAAAATTGACCGTAAATTCTACATTTCCAAAAATTTAACAAAATGTTGTAAAGATTTTTGATAGTTGTTTGATAGTAAAATTTATAAATATTTACATAGGCATAAAACTGTTTACTTCTTGAAACTTTCCTTTAAATAAGCTGTTTAATTACTTGCTATTATAAATTGGGCAAGTTTAATAATGTTATAACGAAATCGATTGTTTTCTTTATCCATAACGGATATTTTTCAATCCATGCCATAATACGACTATTAAATTTTTACAAAACTTTTATTAATAGAACCACAGCAGATTTTATACTTCATCTTAAAAACTACAAGTTTGTGCTTCGAATTCCAGAAATTAAGATCTTAACAAAAAGTCAGAAATCTCATCAACTTCCAGTTCCAAGTTCAAAACGCTCTGCAATAAGTTACTCAACTTTTGAAATTATGCAAATTTTGATGAAAGTCAAAAATCGAGAAATTTTAATATTAATCGCAAAATACAAAATTGCAGCTACAATTTTAGTATTAAAGGTATTTGAAAAGAATAGGCTGTAAGACCTTTATAAGATATTTACTACTAATTGGGTAACATGATTTAATTACACAAACAAAATTATACAGCAAATATTACAAAGGAAGAAATTACTCAAAGAAAAAATTACATAAGAACAAACTTACATAGGAAAAAGAATTACAAGGGAAAAAATTTACACAAGGAATAAATTTCACAATAAGTCAATTCCATATTTTAACACGGGTTATGAAATAATTCCTGACAATATTCAAAAATCGACCAATGACCTACATGTTATAGTCATTCTTTTTCGATAATTTGTAAACCTCTTTAATATCTTTAAGAATTTTAAGGAATTGTTTAATTGGATGTGACAACTAATTAGCAATAGGTAATTTTAATCAAATCAAAGGTAAGTATTATGAAATATTAAAAGGTAAGTTAAAGGATAAATGGAAGCTGGTAAAATATTTATGATTTTGTAATTGTTACAAATAATGGAAGCATCAAATTTTATCATAAAAAGTAAAAACTCAAAATTTGGAGAAAAAAATTATATCAGCATGGAAATTCGAATGGAGTTTTTCCTTACGAAATTTATTCCGGGTGTAATTTTTACTCGGTGTAACTTTTTCCCTGTGTAATTTTTTTCTTGTTTTATTTCTTCCTTATGTAATTTCTTCCTCGTGTAATTTAATCACGTGTAATTTCATCTTGACACCTACTAATTGTATCAGTTAATCAGATGCCACAGACACTTCAAATTTGGATAATCCACAGGAATACAAAAGCTTTTAGAATGAATTTAATTAAAAGTTAATTTATTTGCAAACGATTGATTTAAATTTGTTGTATGTATTTTGATGAAATGCGCAGATGAAACCAATTTCTAAAAAAACCTTTTTAAATGCAGTACATTTCTACTTTCTCAAAGCAGTAGAGTTTATTACTACCACTGATCAATATATGTATAATCTAATTTTGTGCTTTGGAATCATTGCCAGACAATTTAAGAGCTTCAAGAGTCATAGAAAAAGTTCTTACGCTGTTCACCAGAAGCCAATACAGGTATTTACAATTGCAAGACAATTGCAGAATTTTAAAGATCGTAGCTCTTACGCTTTTGACCAAATGCCGATGAATCAGGAACAAATAGCAAGCAGCACATTTAAAGAGAATCTGCAACCGCAATCAGTTTTTGTCAAAGAGCATAAATTGAAATCTACCGAATCTGTTAGGTTTAAATCGTTTTGTAACGGATAAAACACAAAACATTAGTTTCGGGAAGAATTTGATGAAAACTAGCAGAAGCTTTGAGTATTTAATCAAGCACAACCATAGCAAAACGTTAATTTTTATATTTCGCGTTAAGTTTTTTGAGCTAGAGCCGAAATAGTTTTTAAAATCCTTATACTAAAGACAATAAAATACTGACGTGAGAAACTAAAAATATTACCTGTTCTCAGCAAATGATGAATTTTAAAATACTAAAAGAAAAATATGTGCCGTCGGTTAACAAAAAGCGACGTATGACATACCGACTCTGTCAAGAGAACCTGAAAATGTTAGATGCGTTGTCTAAATATGTTTGATCACTAGCTATTTGAAAAATTAGATTCTTCAGAGCTACTTGAACAGAAGGAATATGTCATACAGAAAGCGTAACCAGGTACAGCGAAAGCTCGTTTATTTTAGTAATGGAATTTGCTTTGAACTGTGTAACATGACTGCAGGGCGTGCATACGGTTTTTGGAATAAAAAAACTGAGACAGGAGAGTTACAAGCATAACGTTTTATCTTCGGTTTTTTAGAGCTAGCATTAGTGCATTCAGAAACTTGTCAGTAAAACAAAATGTTGAAAAAAAATTGGCATTCGGATAGTTCTGGATTGTGGAACTGATTGAATTCAAAGAGTAACTGAAATAAATTAACTTTAGTTCCTCTATAAAAAAAAAAACAAATTGATAGCTTTCATTTGTGCATAAATTGCCATAACGTCCTTGGGAACTTACGAAAAATAAATTTAAAAAAATCCATTATATCTTAATTTTTAGATAAACATATTAAGACAATAACGTTTTTGCTGAGAAACTTTTTATTTTGTATACTTTGGTCTAATTAGATTTTATAAAACAGTTTTCGTTTGTTTTGGATCGTCGTAAGCTTTTTAATTGTATATTGCCATTATTGGATTTTTGCGTTAAAATATAGTATCTACTAATAATTTGTTGTACTAACGGTACAATTAAAATAACTGCATAAAAAACTAAATACATTTTTGTAAATTAACTTAACATTGCCATTTAGAAAGAAACATAGTTAAATAAAACAAAATTATTAATTTGCCAAGTATCTCGACTATTATGAATAATTTTGTAGTAATAATCAGGGGTTTGGAGCGGAGCACGGAGCTGGAGCACGGATCAGTGGAGCAATGGGTTTTTGCCAGGAGCTAGAGCGAAGTCCGGAGCAAAAAATTTTGATTGCTCCACTGCTCCAGTTTGTTATGTACAATGTTAAAAAAACTTTTTTTTTTCTTTCAATCTCTGAAGATCAATAACATGTTCTTACAAATATTTTTTTAACTTCACTTGTTTGTAATTTTTGACCAACTTCCACACATCCGATAAAATTAAAACTTTGTTTTTAAAAACAAATTTTTTAATTAAAAAACTTGTTTAAAAATGTAACAATATTTAGAGCATGGAGCGGAGCTGGAGTGGAGCAGGAGCAGGCATTTGGATGCCGGAGTGGAGCTATTAAAAAATTGGACTGCTCCAAACCCTTGGTAATAACAATAATTATATGCTAATTCTCTTTACAAGTCACTTAAAAATAGCACTATTGTTCAATATTTTGTATAAAAAATACAATATTGACTGTTGAACATTGCTTTAAAACGTCTAATTACAAGAACTGTCAGTAATAATTTGCGTCAAACAGATCAGATAGTGCATTTACCGTAAAACTTTGTGAAAGGTTGTTACATTTGGTATATTTTCGTTTTTCATTGCAAGGCTCATTTTTTCAAAATCCTCATTTTTGCTTTTTTTAATGTTATTTGTTTAGCACCATTTTTAAATGCAAACATTTAATACAACGTTCATAAGAAACGAGCACGTAAAGATGGCCCAAAGTAATCGAAACGTATGACAAAAAATCTCATCGGTTCAGCGTACAGAGAAATAAAAATTGCTGCACAAAATGGCGTTTAGTTATTTGTTGCAAAAAGAACGAAAATAAATATTCTAGTTTTCCTAAATAACCACCGAAACACGAGAGCTCAGCTATGGCAATTAAATTGTCAGATTTAATTTAATTATCGTAAAATTTTTGTACTTGTTTGCTGCTGTTTGCTGCTAAATAGTTGATGTTATGTTGTATAGCATCCAGTGAAGTTTGCAAACGAATTAAATCGCACAAATGCAACTGTAATAATGACATGACAGCGTCCAAATAAATCTTCTTTTTGGGCAAGTATAATAAATATGTGCAACTATCTACTTCTTTGTTTTTAGAAGGTGTGATTCCATATAGATACGGCTTAATCGCCTCTAAAAGTCACGATTTAATTACAGTTATTAATTACTCCTTAATGGTTACCTAAATATTCAATAACACGATAATATCTTTATTACTCTTCAACGCTACTATTAACACATTTACATAAACTGTAATGTTTAGTAAGATCCTCGCACGTAAGCAACTGAAGGAGAACAAAATCGCGTGGCCTGTAACAAGTGCAATATTAAGACATAAACTCAAAATATCCTGTTGAATTTATAATGTGGAATAACATTAAAGCTCCTTTTGTTTCGTACATCTTGACTGGGGCCAGACGCTGTAATCTAGTTGGCGACATACAATTTAATTACATCTCCTAGTTTTTAAAACCAACGCTGTATCGCCACTATTTGAATGTTTTTCTGATAGACTTGCGTAATATTAAAAAAAAAAAAAAGTTTTACAGCAAGCTGCATACAACTGTATTATGAGGGGCTTATTTTTTTGTTAACGTAATTATGTGAAGCGTCCTCAAGGAACGTATACAATAACTTTTCATAATGATACACTTCCTCTGCGCCATTAATTTTTAATAATGATGAGCAAGTAATCAACGAATCGATGCCAACTGATGTGAAACTAATCAACTGATAGAAGTTACTAGCGAAAATTAGCCACGCTCTTGCACTAATCAATGGCAAAGCCGGTTTGTTATACACAGGTGCATTTGGTGCAGCCATGTGACATGTACCGCATATATATGTAATGCAGTGGGTGTGCATGGGGGTAATGGGCCCCCCGGGCCAGCGGGGACAGCCCTGGATGTGCGTGCACCTGCCTCGTGCCTCCCCGATCGATAGCATGAACTGGCCTCCCCTTTGGTAACACAGTTTTACGTTCAACTCCCTAAATACGCCACCCAGTATAATATCTCCACTACTAATGCAGGACTGTACAAATTACTCCCATAAATAATATATGCATTTTCATTACAATTTTTTAGATTTCATCGGCAATTTGTTAGACTTCATCGACTATATTTACTTCAAATAATATTTCCTTTAATGTACATCTAAACATTTAACTCAAAATGCGTATGTGTATGAATCCTCAAAATTTCACATATTTTAATTAGTAACAGTATTGGGATCATACATTTGCGAAATAATGTAATTATCTATTAATAAATTAATATATAGACTGTTAATATGGAAGTGGTGTAAGCCTATGGTTTTGTGTTTCGAGATATTTAATGGTTTGCATTTTAGTCGATTTAAAAATACTGTTAACGTTTACTAAAAGCTCCATGTTTCCATTAACTTATATATAGGTAACTGCATTAAGCACACAATTTGATCATAAACCAAACAAATATTTTTGCTTTTGGGCCATAAATTGACTTAAACCGTTTTTATCATTATTGAATTTTAAATATTAATAACTTTGATAAATTAAGTTTTAATTTCACATTAATTATGCTGTTTTAGTCTATCTACCTTTGTTTATAAATAAAAACAGGAAACAAAATACTGTTTAATCTCAACATACCGGGTGTAACTAAAATCAGGCTCATCCCCCTTTTTTGTTTAGTTTTAATTATAGACAAATTAAATTTTAAACATGTGATAACGCAAAAAAAACGGATTTTCTGAAGATATGAATATGTACACTTTTATTCCACTTCCGGTTTTGCCGAAAATGACCCCAACTTTGTTATTTCAAATGGAATACCCCGTATGTTTTTGCATTTTCAGAAAGAGGAAGCAATTTTGAATACAATTGTACCATTTTAATTAATTTTTGTAACCTCAAATATCTTTGATCAAAAGTTTAATTTTTTATCAAGTGTGCTGTGACCTGCACAAATTGAATTTTGTTCTGTCAACAAGTGTGCGAAAAACGTTTTTGCTAATTTTAATCGACATTTGGGTTACAATTATCCGTTTTAAAGGTTGCAAAATTGGTTATTTAAATAGAGTATTTTCTGGCGAATTCAACAATATTAATTTGGAGAGGGAATTAAATATTTTGGTGTTGATAATTTTTTGACGGATTTCGGCGACCAGTAGCGTTACTTTAATATAGATTAAACTACACCCCTGACGCACCACTCTGATAGTACTTGTAAAATTTGACATAACATACATTTAATTTGACCGGTAGGTTGGGTGAAGGAAATTTTCTGACAAAATATAACTCGTGCATTGCAAATAATCTACAATTTTTGACAAATCTTCACTCATGCAAGTCGTATCAGGAAAAATCAGCTCAACTTGCATTCGGGCATATTTACCAAAAATTATCGATAATTTTTAAGGTACTTGTTATATTACTACTGAAAATTATCCTTGTAATTCGAAAATGCAAAAATATACATTTGATATAACAAAGTAGGGTTGTTTTCGTCAAAACCGGAAATGAAATAAAAGTGTACATAGGTATGTTAAGAAAATCCCGTTTTTATCACGTCACATGTCTAAAATTTTATTTGTCTAGAATCGAAACTAAAGAAAAATCAGGTGGTAAGCCTGCAAATTACATTGTAAGTACTTAATTTTTATTATGCACATTGTACATGGTGAATTTAATTGTAAAATGGAACGTTTTACTCCTGAGTCTACCCAGTGATTAACCCTCCAGTGCTAACATGCGGTCTCACAGACCGACCCCCCAATTTTATCCCCGAAACTAGAAAACGCGTGTGAGGAGGGGGTTGGGCTCGTCGCTATCTTCATTATATTTATTTATCGACCAGATCTCGCAGTGGCAAGCGATTTTTGCCAGTTTTTTACGTATTTCGGTCTCACAGACCCGTGTTAGTATTGATGTTACTGATTGGATTATTATTACCATTATGTAAAACTTTGTTGGAGAACAAACTAACTGTGGTAGGCACAATAAAAATGAACAAACGATAAATACCCTACGATTTTGATAGTCTTGATGAAAATACGGGAAAACACAAATTATTATGATGTACAATGTACAAAGTTTGGTGTTGATATAGTGGACAAACTATGCTCAGGCTATAACTGCGCTAGAAATACGAGAAGGTGGCCTATGGTAATTTTTTATCGTATACTAAACATAGCTGCCACAAACGCATTTGCAGCATTTAATTCAAAGAGTCCAGATTCAAATTTGCTTCGAAGGTTTTTTTTTAATATAAAGCACACTTATAATTTAAATAATACTTGTAAAATAAGCTTTGGATAAATTCGGTCCCACAGACCGATGTTAGTACTCGCGTTACAAAAATCATGTTAGTACTGGAGGGTTAATTAGAATATAATAAATCGACTTGAACCATTTTTAGCATAATTGATTATGCAGTGACACTATAGTGTCAGCATACTAACGAACGAAAGCATGTGAATATTTTAAAACACAAACTGTAAATTGCATAAAAATAAAAAGTTTATTCTAAATCAAATGTAAATTATTTGTCTTCTCATTTTTTCTTAAAATGAATTCAACCGCTTTTTAATGAATAGTTCAATATACAGAAAAACTTTAAATTAACTATGTAAGTATTCTAAATGAAATTGAACATAAAAAACATTACCTTTTACAAAAATTTATTTAAAACCAAAAACAAGAAATAAAGATTGTTTTTGTCTCTCCTACTTCCTCAAAATCGTTAGAATTTTAAAGTTTCACCCAACTGCATATTAATAAACACAATAAAGCAAAAAACAAACTCGATACTAAACCGGTAGTTCCAGGCTTACGGTGCAATACTTTGGGAAAATGGAAAAGGAATATAATTTCCCTTCGTTTGTTTCATATAAAATTTATCAAATCCCTCTAGAGTATTGCGCGAATGCACTCGAGGATCAATGTCCGCCTTTTAAAATTGTTTTATTTCCCTATGCACTATCTTTAGAACAACAACCAACAACGCACCTTCGATGAGGCAGAAGTTTTCGCTGGTTCTGGTAAGCACGAAAACAAAATGTAAATATTATATTTAGGTACACGATACATCAACATCACAGTCGATTAAATAAAAAAGTGATGGATGAGAAAATAAGAGATAAACGCACGAAGCTAAAACTGAAATAAATATTAAATTAAAATAGAACTCCGCGTCTCAGTTGTTTTATTTACCTATGTTATACGAAGTAAAACAGCAATTGTTAAAAACAACTGTATGCAAAATTTTAAAGATTACTGTTTTACCGTTTTAAGGACATTTTTGCGAAGTTCTGTATGTTAGCAGATTTTTTTTTTTATATTACTTTAACTAGAGTGGGTAAGGTGAAAATAGTTTTTTAATTTCTAAATGTCTGCAACACCCAAACATATTTTAAAGTGTTATAAAAACGCGCACTTGATGCTGACAAACGACACAGATAAATGTTTTTTTAATCATGCATACCATTAATCAAGTTGTATTATCTTCAAGGTTTGCTAGAATTACTTTATTCAACGTAAACAAACCAGTATAATCTATTTAAGTTAGCTTATATTTTCAGTTACTTCTTTACTAATATTTTATAGATCAAATCCTTTAAAAAAAACATGAATTGGGTTCTTTAATTTACCGAAACATTCGCCAGTTTTAACAAATGTTTTGTCTCTTTTCCCCAAATTTAATTAAAAAACACGACAATTTCTATTTGCCCGTTGGCTATGAAAATTGAAAATCGACAGAGCATGGTGTTCTTAAAGCATCTATGCATCAAAATGAAATTCTTGAGCAAGGTGCAGTCGTTTTAATTACAATATTTGTACAGTCGAGTGATATAAGGGAATGTACATAGAACCTAGTAAACATTGCAAGGCCAACTAATATAAAACGTTGCAAAGGCGTCTTTGGCTTTCTGTACAAATTACGTTACGGTACGATAGACGTTTAACTACACAGTAAAAGAATGATAGTTTATTAATAGCTTATTTTACAAACTAAACATAAGCAGTTAAAACATAATTAATTTATAATTTAACATGTAGGCAAGCACAAAAAAACAAATAAAATACGCCTTGTACTCAATAAGGAGAGCAAAAAATATTTGAAAACAAGAGTTGTTTACCGAAGTTTTTCGCGTGCGTAAAATATACGTTATGAATTGCAAAATTTCGGTTTGTTTTCTTGACGAACAAAAGCACAAATGCGTGTCTTCTAACATAAATATTAAATATTGTTATTTTATGGGCCCCAGAGTACATAAATAATTGATTTAGGAAATCATAATCAACCAAGGCAATGTAGAATGTAGATAGATATAACAACAAGAAATTAACTGTGAAAACGTTTATTATTTCAAATTTAATTGGTATAAATGAACCATTAAGTACTGACTTGTTTTTTTGCAAGTATAATTGTTGTTCGCGGTTTAGGCATGTGTAATTTTAAATTGAAAAAGGCTTTGGTTTCTAATCCAGCGCAAAATTGGTGTTAAATAATCCTATCCAATGTAACAACTTGTTTTGCAGAATCAATAGTAAATGAGTTTTTTTATATTCAAATATATGTAGTTACTAAGAGATTTATTTGTTTGTCAACACACTGTAATTAAAACTAAACAGAAACTAAGCAATTACAACAAGTGATCACAATAATTACAGTTTGAATTATGTCTGTTACTTTATGGCGATATATCAAGTTGAAAAAAATTCTATAAGTAGCTTGAAAGAGCAATAGTGATGGTTTGCTAAGTGATGTTTTAGCAGAAATTAAACGCAAATTTTACTAAATTTATGTTTAGTTCCGCAGGCTTCAGTAAATGACGTAATCTGTACTTCACTTCGATGCTGGTATGTAAATACTTTTATCCTCAACAATTATCGAGCATAATATAAAAACATACTTTAAATTTAAATCGAGCTTAAATATTTCAGTTGACTGGCAGTAGTTTCTTATGGTAATAAAGACTAAACCAGCATAACAATGTATATGCATATTATTACCATTAAAAAATAAACGGTATCATTACCTGCAGTTATAAAACCACGCTTATTATATAATACGATAGCCAATTCAATTATAATAAAAACGGAAAATATGCAACAAACAATAGTTAATAAAACATGAAAAATTATTTGAATTAGAATAATTAACGTTTCATAGCATATGGGGATTGATTTAAATTGTAAATAAAAACTGCAATTATAAACTGGAGATCACCAAGATGATAGCTTGCATTTCTTAGAAGTCATCGCACGTATATATTCAAGTATAAATTATATGCCCACTCTTGCTTTTGTCTGCACCGCAACAATGATACAATTATGCCTTTAGTAATGCCGCACACTTGAAAAATGGTTTGCAATAGGGTAGGGCTGCCATACGTCCCGGTTGACCGGGACATGTCCCGGTTTGAGGAATTTTGTCCCGCTGTCCCGGTGAATAAATCAATTGTCCCGGTTTGTTGACAATTTTTATTATTAACTGTAATAACAACAAGACAAACTGAAAAAAGATGATTTATATCCTACGCAAATAGAACTATTTGATGAAGAAGTTAAAGATTTCTTCACCACTGCAATTAATTATCTGGAAAAGTGGATTGCGTCACTGACAAAATATAAAGTTTTTTTGTGGATAGGCTTGCATGATTTTCCTTATGGGAAAAAGTGGAGGAAACAGTTTCATATTTGCAGGAAAAAGGCATTGAAATAAAAAGATACGTGCTTTAGGAAGTGATGTATTTGCAGTCATTTATGGAGAATCAATTATCAGGCGATGAGTGGAAAGAAAAAGAAATGCACGATAAATGTCCAGATTTAAAAAAAAAGAGGAGAAAGAAAAAACAACTTACTAAAAATATGTTAATTTGTGTACGCAATCCCAGGTCACAATGCTTACGTGGCACGCGTTTTTTTTTTATATCTTTGCAGTGGACCAAAGAGCAAAACTACCTATTCATTAACACGGTTAAGAGCACAACTTAGCGCATTTACAATTATAGTACAACTATATAAATGGAGAAACAAGTGCTTCAAAATGTTAAAAGTTCCGAAAAGTATGAATGGTCAAAGAAGGACTCGCAAATATAATAGTTTTTTTTTTTAAAAAGTGATTGTGTAAACGCCATCTGTTGTGCGCTCAAGTCGACTCTTGCTGTGAAAACACCTCTGCGTAACGCTCACCAAGGTACAGTTTATGAAATTTTCATTTTTTTTAAATAGGAAAAACAAATTCTGACTTCAATCAATTCAGATTTCGAACGGCCTCATGAAAGGAATTAAATTCGAAGGATGAGGCACCACTGTGTTTTTATTAACATTTGTTCGCACAAGACACAAGACCAAATTTTATCATTTTATCATTCTTCACAAATGCTTACCGACCCCCCCCCAACCCTTCGGCCCTAATGTCCCGGTCGGGGTAACGACACTTATGGCAGCCCTACAATAGGGTAATGCTCACAACATGAACCATAGATTCAGTCGAACAGACATGGGCACGTTATTAGTAGCTCTGCCGCCCCCGTTGCTGTCCAAATCACCTATCTGCAGTTCTCAATCGGTGACACAAGCCCACTGTTATTCAAACGAAACAATGCAAGCTGCAAAAACACAACGATAAGTAACAACGATCGAAAAAACTTAACACAGCATACTAGATATCCTTTAAAAGAAACAATGACTAATCGAATTCAAACAGAGGCGTCGCGAGACGCCGCCTGACCCGCGGGAAAAAATTATATGGGCCTCAAGTTATTTGAAATTTATTAAAAAAAAAAAAAGGATTCGGAATCGCTGAATCGTGAATATTTAATACACCATAAGCCCCCCTGCCCCCTTCTCATCGGCTATGAATTCAACTGACGAATGCATAGCGCATTTTTGGTTATCACATATATAAAGTGACGTAGCGAGGGGGGAAGAGGAGTATCGTTGCCCCGGCGCCAGTCTTGGAGGGCGTCGCGAAAACAATAGTATATTTAACAACAACAGATGAAAGTCCAGTTTTTTTCGTGAGGTGAGATTTGTTCACGAGCCACAAAGCAGCGAGTGAGCAAATCTCACGAACGAAAAAAACTGATTTCATCTCGAGTCGTAAATGGTATTTTTTTATGAAATTAAAATTATATTATAGAACGAACGTTAATGTAAACGAACCAAATGACAATTATTATGTATAAAGTATTAATTAATCATTTCATTTCAATAGCGACACCACCACACTGACATTGACAAAAATAAAATTATAACCTGCAAACGAAATATATTTAATATTAATTTTTGTACCATTCTTAGGCTTTTATATAAAATGCTACATTAAAATTAAATTATTTGATTAGAATATTAACGCAACTTTAATTAATTATGAGTTTAAGCTTAAAAAATCGTAAATTTGGTATTGACATTGACATTATTTTCGCCACTAAAGACGAAAGTAAAACTTTCATGTAGAGTAGGCAGTGAGAAAATGACAACTTTCATATACATGAGTAGAAAAAATATTTTTGCGTTTATTTTACTTGTTTAAAGCTAGAAACTAAAATGCCATTATAATATTGAAATTTGTTCTCATTATCATTACAGTGTACGTATTTGAATAAACATTATTTTACTTGAAACTCACAAACCACAATAAAAACACGAACGGAGGGGGGGCAAAAAAAGCTATGCCCCGGGCGCCATTTACCCTCGCTACGCCACTGCATATACACTATACAGGGTGTTGACTCACACTTTAATACATAGGACTTTACTATGCAAAATTAAATACCTGCAAATATTCGCTTCCTTTTTACCCTTTTGTTGTAAAATAACTAGTCAGGGGAGCTAATATTTGCAACTATTTAATTTGGCGTGGTAAAGTCCTATGTACGATAATTTCAGCCAATTCAGTATATGGGTTAGCACAATACATTTCGACGGTTTCATGATTATTCAGGATAGCTGTACAAAATTGCATGAGCGCTCTCTAAAATAATTCGAGGAGCTGGTAATGTATTTTTGTTTGTGTTTACTTGCGTACAGCGTTCGGTTGTTTAGGGACCTGAACAACTCGTACAAGGCAAAAAATATTCACGAAATCTGTAGCTTACGTAATGGAAGAGCCCTACGGAGTTGTTTGAAGCTCAACAGCAGAACAGCACAAAAAGATGATCGTTACAGATACAAACCATACATTCAGAGTTATAGAAAAATTACCAGGTTCATATCAGCAAATCCATCCATTAGTAAAATAAACATATCAGGAAAACATATAAGTTTATGTTGGTACTCGTGCGTGAATTAACACGCAAGTATGAAATTATTCAAACTTGTCATTCGACTCTTCGTGTAAGAGAATTTTTTAAAATATGTTATTGTGGGGCGAGTGCAACTTTATTCTTGGAGCTTTAATGCAACTGAAAACGTGGCTATGCTTATGAAATGTTAGATAATTTAAATGTTTTTGTTTTATCATCTTACATTTGTTAAAATTTCACCGCTGATAGTTTACACAAGGCGATTTACTGGCTAAATATAATGATAATGTTTTGCTTTAAAGTCACATCATGAGCTTAATTAAATCAGATCAAAATTGCACTGACAACAACGCTAGGTAGGGTCATTACCATTTGTCATACGGTTTACAAGTAATAATAAATAAATAAGATTGTTAATCTGAAAGTATAATTTTATAGTTTCATTCTAATATTAAGTTAAACACTGCACTTGCAAAATTTATCCGCAATAAAAATTCTTATAATTCTGTTTTGAAGTAGCCCGATGGTGTTGTTTTTAAGGTGCATCCCCATCTAGCGCGCCGAACTGCGTCAAACCGCGCAATACGTTCGCGAACGTTCCAGTTCGTGCAATTTCTGGACGGGGTTAGACGCCCAAATAAGACGAGCATAACCGTTTTGCGCTGTTTGGGGCGATGGGCGCAGTTTGGCGCGCTTGGTTTGGACGTACCTTTGGGTTAACAGCCCTTTCTCAAAGTGTGGTCAGCGGACCTCTCCCCCAGAATTCTTCTGAAGGGGTCCCCGAGCCTTTTCATAATGTTCAAATATCATCGAAATTTAATTACCAGCCGAGAAGGAAAAAAATTGTCTACACAACAATTCATTGGGGTCCCCTGTAAGCATTTAATTTTTAAAGGGGTCCTCAAAGTAAAAGGTTTGAGAAACACTGGTCTACAGCATGGGGTTGTTACCAAGCAACGCGTTCTCGTGGCAACAAAACAAAATTATAGCGAAATAATCAATGTGCTTGGGTCACTACAACCGATCAGTTGTTTTAGTGCCACTGACAAGCGGACGGGTGGACGCCTCATGATATGAGCATGAGGGTGTTGGCAAAGTGCACGGGTGCAGTGCATTAGACTGCAGCGTCGAACGATCCAAGCAAGCCACTCCTCGGTTTAAAGAATTAGGACAGGCTCCAAGATAATCGACAAAGCTTCCACCAACTGCACACGAGGTCTATCAACAAAATATAAAGCTGCAAGCTTTGTTCCTTTGCGAAATTTTAGATATTTACAGGCCTTTAAAATATCGACGTCAAATATAAACCCACAAGATATTTTAAGTTTAACTAATGGCAATAGAGAAAAAAGTGTACCTAACTTAAGCAACTTAAATATACATCAGCGCATAATAACGTACGAAAAAGTGTAAAAAACAATTATTGTTGTCCAATTTTGTCTAAAACGAACAAAAGAGCTTTGAAGAAAAGGTTTACAATAATTAGTTACTTAATTAGCTACTTTTGCGAATAATAATTAGTACACGCAAGTTACACGAACGTTAAAAAAACTTTTTATAAAGTATTGTCCTTGCTTATTATAATTATATTCAGATGCTATCAAAATTTCCAGCTAATCGGTTAAATCATGACAACCTGCCTGATGTAATTATTAAAACAATTTAATACAAACGGCTGGTTGTCAAGCGATTAGTGGTCACAAGTCGGTTTGTAATGACTATAATTAATTTAATCAATTGTTTATAGCTTTGATTACCAAGAAATGTTACCTCGTTCTGTTTTATTTATTTCCAAGACGATTCTTACCCCATGAGTCTGTTAAAAATAGTTATTTCTTATTTTACACTCATCTTTTTCATATGTAAATATGATAACACGGAATAAATATAAATGGGTTTGATTAAAAATCTGTTTTTTCAATAAGAATCTCCAGACCAGTTTCAAAACTATCGTCTCTTGGTTTGTAGACTGCTTCTAGTTAAGAGGTACTCTTGAACCTTGCTTAGCATTTCAACAAGAGCTTCTTTATGAAATAAAAGTTGTTCTTAATTAACTTAGTTACATTAGCAAATAAATAATTCAAATAATGCATTATTTGTTACATGGAATAAGTTTGCTTGAAGTCTTTGATAATGAATTTATTATTTTGATACATGTTTAAGTAATTTAGGTATATAACGTATTTCACATAAAAGTTTATTCATGTATTGAAGCATAGTCATTAAAATGAGTAATGAAGTCTTCGAACATTTTACTTTGTTATACATATTTTAAATTTTTGCGGTAAATCGCGGGTATAGAAGAAAACAAATCCACCACTATACCATTTTCAAAATAAATGTGTTTGCACTTCTATTCAACAATAAAATTTCTATCGACGAAATAGTAATGATTTTGAAAAAACCTGCACGTAAAATGTTTAAAGATAAAAATACCATACATTTTTATAATCGCAAACAGCTTTAATTTATTTTTCGCAAAAAGTTACTTATGCCTCAAGTATCTATAAACCCCTTTCGATATATTGACTTTTCCTAAAAATATCAGAAACGATCAACATTAGAACTTTAGAACATTACAATTAATCTTTTTCATTACGAGAAAGCATGTACTAAACCGACAAGATTGTTGACAAATTGGCTTTTCAAAAAGTATATATTTCCGTTGCCATGTAACAGAAATCGAATCACTTGGTACTTCTAACTTTTTAAAGAGTTCCACGGGCAAATATGTATGCAGAGACAATAAATATGTGGGAAGCTATTCTAAACGACCCGTCAGAAAGTGATATCAAAAATGGAGTAGGTGTATAAGCTCAAATGGAAGTTTAAAAATGATTGTCATTCGAATAAGTCAAATGTAAACAAATTTCAATTGTCTCAGGTTATTTTTAGTTGTACTAAGATAGTTCCTATACATACAGGCAGCTAAAATATTTAATTAGTTAAATTATTTAAGTAATTTACTTATTAACATAAATAAGCTAGAGTTAAATAAAATTACTTATGTTATTTCGAATGATTTCTGGCCAAACTGCAGAACTACAGAAACAAAAGTTTTAAAACTGGTCTTGCATTTCGAAAAAAAAAATTTAAACAATTTTTCTTGGGTAGCTTAACTTTAAAAGCTAAATTATGCGTCACAGAAACATGTTGAAAACTTTTTTAAAGATTCAGACACTTATTAAAATGTGGCTGGGAGAAGACAATAGTTTTCCCTTTAATAATGAACTAATTAACGGGAATAAAACAGCAGACTACTATGCTACAAAGTGCGTTGCAATAAGAACGAGCACTTTTATAGCATCCTTTAGTGCATTAGACGGACCACCCACCACACTGTAAATAAAGCGTTTACCAGCACTCGCCAATACCTTTTGGACATTAATGGTCAATCTACTGCACTGCGGGCGACAGGTACAAGGCAAATTTTCAAATAGAATGGGATGCAAAAAACCGCAGGTGAGACTAAACAGCACGCCTTGTTGTAATTCCGACAGCTGCATTCTTTCGTACACCTTCGTAAAGGTACTGCACTTGTAGGTATATATTAATTTTGCATTTTCGATGGCATGCTCGAAATATGTACAACAGATTGTTATCTACAAACATTGCAAAAATTTCAATTTTTAATTATTCAAAAGGCGTTACATGTCGACTATCTCATGATAGAATCGACATTTATATTTAAAACATACAACACTTTCACAGCCAATTTGAAGTTACGTAACTACAAAAAATTTAATTTGGCACAGGTGTTTAAATGAAGGTTATGCACTTCCTGGAACTTTATCAACACAAAAATAATCGCCTTCAGTTCTACACAAGTAGTAACGTATTAGATCAAAGACAGCGCCTATAACATATCTCCTAAACTTTGTGATAATAAGCTTCTACCTCAAAGATGGATATTTTAAACAAAACATAATGTTACTCATAGACGTAGAATTTTAACATTTAAAAACAGTTTAGTTGGACAATATAAGGTTTGCTCCAGCAGTGCTATTTGCTAGGTCATAATCTATCAGGTTTCTGCGCAGTATCGATATAGCGTTCCAGCAGCGTTTCTGATAGTTCACCGGACGGTTATTGGGCTGTTTCAGCTGTACTCTTAACACTCTTGGACTAGTTTACGGACGGTTAAAACAGTACATGGATTAGGACAAGAACTACGCTTGGATTATTACACGCATGCGCAGTTTACAACTAACGTGGCCTCAGCATGTGCATAAACCAATTCATGTATTAGTCCATGAACTAGTAAATTTTGGTCTGCTGGAACAAACCTATACCTAACATCACAATATGAGGTATTACTACGTCACCATCAAACACTTTATTTTAGAAAGGCACTTTAATTCTGGAGAGAAAATATTTCAACCTGAGGCGGCACTCAAATAAATTACTACTACCTGTAGAAAACCACCACAAGACAAAAATATATAAACAGCTCACTCCGAATATGTCTAAACAACTCGACTGATAATTGAGCTTAGGCATTGAATGATGTGTCTTCAGTTGACAAATATAAAAAAGCACAATCAATCTTTCTTCATGGTACCAACAAACTGTTGACAATGAGAAAATAAATTTAAGCACCCGAATGCTTGAGCTACATACAAAGAAAATTAGTATTCATCGCAGTTTATTTAAACGGTAGTTAGCGTTGCTCTGAGGAAGTCTTTTATCTTTGAATTTACCAACATGTTATGTGTTTAACACCTAAAAAGGCGTTCCGAAGCTTACAAAGTAATATTTTACTCGTCAATGTTATCTTCAATGTTCATATTTTTCATATAATTCCACAAATTTTAAAGGAATTTGACGTTCGAAACCGTAATTGTTGGTAAACCAAAAGTTAAGTGGAAAAAAATTAGATAAATTTCTGCTTTTTAAATTTAGATTCTCTGCCACTGTATTTTAAGATTACAGAAGTTGTTTTACAGGTATATTTATAGGTGTCAATTGCTCTTTTGAAGTTTTTATAGCTATTTAAGATACATGGCAAAATGTTTCCTTAAAAAATTTTAGTAATTATTACAGTATTTTTTAAATGCAAGCCCATTTACAAGTTAATCAGAATCTCAATTTTCAGTATCATGGTTAATTTTAATTATATTCTGTAATAATTTATTTCACATGACCGTAACATACCATGAAAATAAACTCTGTAATTAGACCACACAATTAAATTTATAATAAGCTGTACGTTGTTTTTGCCATTATAAAACTAAATGCAGTAATTATGCACGAAGATGATTTAAAACTATAAATGTTGATGCATTACAAGAATTCTTTGACAAAGTATAAAGATACGTATACAATGCCAACGTTAGGTTTGTTCTAACCAGCGATTTAAAACTAATTCTAGGATCAGTACATGAATTGGTTTTTATTCGCATGCGTGAACTATGCACTAATAAATATATTGGCCAGTATTAGCCGTTGTTGGAACGCTTTTACGACTGGCCTAACTGTAAATGACATTTGGGTTCATAAAAATGAGCGCATCACAAGGGTAAACACCTTAAGAATCCAGTACTAAATGGGATTGGGAGGGCGATGCATAGCTACCAGGGCTCACCTTAGTTATGAACAGCGCATGCGTGTAAAATCCAAGCGCTAGTACATGCCTTCATTCACTTACTGTTTTGACCGTACACTGTGTTCATGTATTAATTTTATAACAGTTGCAACAGCCGACTAACCGTCCGGTGAACTAACAGAGACTGTGTTGGAACGCGATATCGATACTGCGCAAAATCATGATAGTACAATGGATCATACATATTATTGCTGAAACAAACTATTGAATTAATTGCTCAAAGTGAAATGAATAAAGATAATTAAATAGATAAGTAACATGTGCGTATAAGCTTCGTTAATGATTCATTTTTGAAAAGCAAATATTAAAAATAAACTTTCTTGTAACAATAATTTATGTTACATCATCATCTAGAAAAATAGAAATACATTTATATGAAGTAACACTGAGATAAAATCCACTAGACATTGCTTGCAAACCAACTGATACAATAAAATTTATCTGTAATTACAAATTCCAGACCTATTACGCGGAGCATCGTCGAAGTTAACACCTAAATTCAAATACAAGAATCTAAACTCGACGTGACCGATAACAGGGGTCTTATCAGAACATACCACAGTCTGCAGTAAGGGCATCTGGATAATGGAAGCAGGAAGAGGAGCGGCAAATTAACATCGGGACGTTCTCAGGCATATGTTCTAGCAGCAGTATTGTTAATGGGCGCTATCTGCATACGGCTAATTCATTAAATGAACATAATTGCTGTCTGACACGTTTTACTTGTCACAGCGTATTGATTATTAAGTTTTAAAAGTGAAACCTGCCGATAACTGCATAAAAACGCATTAATAACATTGACCTAATTACGATATTTATGGGAACTTTTTTGCACAAATTATTACGAAAACAAAACTTACATTTTACAACAGATATGAGCGGTTTATGTTTCCGTAAAAATAATATGGGGATATTGGCAACCGTTAGTGATAGAAGGATGGTTAAATTAGCAAAGGATTCGTTAGATGACAAGCGCTAACAAACATAAATTTTCGATCGTTTTTATGAACTTCGTTAGCTTAGTAATAAATAACGCTCTTTCACGTTAAAAAGAAAAACGATGACGTCCTTATACTGAAACTGTCAGCTACAAGTCTATAAAAAGTCATCGATTGGTCCAGTACTACAAACCCATGGAGTACACAAATGATTTTTTCGTTTGTAGTTTTACTTTACCGCTCATCGGATAAAAATACAATGGATACTTTTTTCTTTATTCTCTAATTATGCAAACAAATATGGAAGCAGCGTGCATGTGAGTGAACCAACCAGGAAAGGTGAACAATTAAATCATGTATTAGATAACACACCGATAACATCGCAACTACTCATCTTCCATATCATTAATATTAATATTACAGTAAATACATGGTATTAGTTCAGTTTAAAATTAGCACGTTAATTGAAAATGCTGGGTAATTTTGTATCTTACTAAAAATCGGATGGTGGGAAATTTGCAAGAAGAGAATTGTTTGAGAACGCGTGCTGTTTACAAATAGTCAGAAATTTAAGATAAATGACGTTAACACATGAGGTTTATTATACAGGGTGTCCCAGATTACATTTCCAGCATCGGGATCTCGCTTATTATAAGAGCTACAGATTTGTTTAAATTAGATGAATGGTTCCTTAGTATCAGAAGAGCCACAATCAATTTTTAAAAGTACAAAATCTCGTGCTTTAGATCTTATATAAAAAAATATGAAAATGTCCAATTTCTTTTTTCTCTCATAACTTTTTTGTCTCAATCATTAGAGCACTTTTATTTGTACTTTCTTAAGGTACTTTTTAATGCAGAATGTAACTGTTATTTTAGATTTTTTTAACACCTACCATTTTCGAGATATAACCCCCAATTTCACTTTTTCTTATGAACCGCGAAGTTGGCTATGGAATAGTTAAATGTGTTTTTTTTTTCTTCTTTTAAATGAGATATTACTTGCTATATCTGTTTTTATAAGTAAGTTAGAAAATGAAGAAAAATCGTATTTTACCCATCACTTATCAAGCTATCAATGAAAATAAGGACAAAAAACAACTAATTAAATGTCAAATGATAGGGCACAATTACAACTAATTAAAAAATTTAAATGTTGAAATGCTACATCCTTTGCAATAGAAACGGTGTAAAATAGATAATTCTAATTAATTATTGATTTGTTTTGGATTTTTCGTTCTGAAAATAAAAATCATCATAAAATTTTCAACTCGTGCCAAATAGATGTAAGAGGATGAACAAATTTTTACTGTTATAACTTCGATATTAACTTAACTGGAAGGTATTTTACACCAATACTAATACAATTGTTTCATATGTGGTCCGTACAATAAACACCACTTAGGTAATTTATTGTCCACATATTTTTAAAATAAGAAACAAAATTACGTTTTTTAAAAATAAATAAATCTATAGGACATCGCTTTCAAATAAAGGACTCTCCTTTACAATAAAGGATGTATGGTTACTGTATACATAATCCAAGATGGGTGCTTATAATACTAGTAAATATGCCCAGGCCATACATTTAAGCAAAAATTTACGAAAAATTTAATGAAACTTTGCGTTGGTTAAAACAATTTACTTAACTGCACACAATTTTACAGTTACTATTTCTTGTTCTAATAAACATATGATGATGAGACTCAAAGTCCACAAAGCCTGTACGCTCCCCTTATGTAAAAACACTTTCGCGAGCATCCAAGCATGTAAATACTTGAACGTGTTCTATAGATAAGACACCCATCTAAAGGCAAATGCAAAGTGCCTTTAAAATAAAAAGGCTAACACCTGGATAATTTATATTCCAAAAATGCAATATGTAAAATAAGTCAATAGTACGGAAGATTCGAAAAAATAATTTACTTTTGAAGTTGACAAAAGATTACAAATAGAGCTAAAAGAACCATACTATTGGTATTCGCAAATTGGAAAATTTTAAGTTGTGCCAGTGCTAAAAATTGAAAACTATACAAGATTAAAACTAGTTGAAAATGTGACACCCCGAAACTCGAAATTTATTAAACACTTGGCAAGTTATTGCGTGCAACAGATCTACGTTGCATGATACATAAATTAATGAACAACTGACTTAAATATTCAATATATTTTTATCATTTTTGTAATTATTTAAATGTGTTATACAAGCAAATGAGCAATTAGTTCGAACAAAGTGACAACAGATAACGCGTTTTATTAATTTTAACTATGCAAATTTTTAAAAAAGCTATAGAAGTTTCTTATAACAAATTTACCTCTAGAAAATTTCCTTAACCTGTCAAATTTGCGTTTTCGACCAATAACAAACTCAGATTTCCTAGAAACGACCAATAAACATAATCATACACTGATAATATCCTTTTCGCGGTTAACAGATTTTCATGCGTTTATTGGTCGATTCTAAGAAATCTGAGTTTGTTATTGGTCGAAAATATAAATTTGGAGAGAGAATTTATTATTTCGGTCTTGATAATTTTTTGACGAATTTCGGCGACCAGTAGCGTTACTTTAGTATAGATTAAACCACACCCCTGACGCATCACTCTGACAGTACTTTTAAAATTTGACATGACATACATTTAATTTGGCAGGTAGGTTAGGTGAAGGAAATTTTCTGCCAAAATATAACTCGTGCATTGCAAATAACCTATAATTTTTGACAACTCTTCACTCATGCAAGTTGAATCAGGTTTCAGGTCAACTTGCATTCGGGCATATTTACCAAAAATTATCGATAATTTTCAATGCACTTGTTATATTACTACTGATTTTTTTCCCCAAAGCAAATAGGTATCACAGTTGCTTATATTATGAACCCAACGTATGTACCTAACACTTTCTGCACTAATTCTTTATATACTAAAACATCCTTAATTATCACAAAGACGCGATTATATCATAAATAAACTGTTCTAGCTACAAATTACAAGTTTTGGTTATAAATAACTTTAATTTGCAAAGAAACACTGAGCAAGACAATTTATGATGCAAATTGGAGCAGGTGAATATTATTCGTCCCGATAAAAATCAACAGGTGTATAACGTGGTTATCATTTACTGAAGAAACTACAACATTTGTTTAGCAAGCGCTCATTGACTTGAACACTAAATAGATTCCTATCAAAATGAATAATAAATGGCTTAGAACTATTATCTCAACCCCAAAAAAAGTCTTTTTTAATTTCAAAAAAGGGTTACACACAAAAACCACACAATTGCATTAAAAACCACTCTTTCGGTAAAAGACAAAAAGTCCATTTGATGGTATTATTTTGACAAGGAATAAACAGTTTATTTTTTTAATTATTAGATCGTTTAGACCATTAATTTTAAAAGCTTTACAAACGAAAATCAATTGGATAAATGCAATTCACTGCTGCGTACATGGAATGCATCATACAAAATGAATAAAAGGTACATAATGCATGGATATCGGCTTCGCTCTTAAAATGAATGATTGCTAATCAAGGATCATCGGCTTCTATCCAATGATTTAAAACGCGATTCAACTTGCAACTATGCAAATAAGCTACTTGCATATGCAGTATAACTGGTCTAGCCGACCTTGGTCATGCACAGCCTCCTTACGTTCCAGAATGTGTTGACAAAAGTGCACAAGCATATTTATAAGATATAAAAATATTTATCTACTCAAACTTCTCCATCCAAAAGAACAGAAAGGAGAACAAAAGTGCACAAGCATATTTATAAGGCATAAAAATATTTGTCTACACAAACTTCTCCGTCTAAAAAAACAGGAAGGAGAACAAATCGTTTTTAAGTTTTTTGAGCTTTTCTTATTGTTGCCAAGCGAAATTAAGCCTAAATTCAGTTTAAATCAAAATAATAATGCCTTAAATTTTAGTTCATAATCGGTTCCTATTTAAGTAAAACTTAATTTACTAGAAGATCCTATAAATCCCAAAACTTACTGTTAGTTAACGTTATGTAATGCAATTTCTGCTTATGCTTTTAGAGTATCCTTAGGACTGACTACAGATGCGAAGAAAGTGACAGGCGATTGGAGCGTACATTAATAATAAAATTTTAAACCATTGACAAGGAAAAGAATGGATGGGCTGTAATAAATCATCTAATATGTGTAGGTTTAACCATCGACATACAAGGGAAACTATAACGTTTATGTAACTATTAAAAATATGTTTCCTATGCGGGCTCTTTATAGAAATAATTGTAGCCAATTACACCGTAATTGAAGGCTACTACACACGTAGTAAGGGTAGATGTTAAACCACAACCCGCTACATTTTAATGCAATTTATAAACCTTTCCCATGCCCCGAAGATCCACTCACAAAACTACGAATTATTTAAAAAACAATTCTTACCTTGTGGTGCTGTATAACAGTCGAAGATTTACGTTTCGAGGCCATTCTTCTACATTTAACAACTAAGAGGCAGTCCAATAACTGTCTAAAATACTAATTATCACTTCAAAACGTAACGTCCCAATTAACGCGAGATATTTACTGCACACAAACAACTTAAACACATGCACCAATCTAGATATCCTTGTACGCGACCATGGCCAACTAACTGTTTCTAATGTTGGGACAGGTCACGGTTTATGACGTCACCAGCCGGTCCTCCCAAACTTTAAAACTTTATAGTCAGTAGCGGAACATTTAAAAAACTTTGAAGCACGTGTTCAACTCAAAATATTGATTCTTTTATACCAAGAACGACACTTTAAAACCTTGCTTTAAACGTTTTTATTTATTTATAATCTACCTAAGTTACTACGAAGTTAACTAACGCTAAAACCTGTTAACATTATTTAATTGTTACACGGATTAACACACTAAAATAGATACATTTTACATCCGGCGGGCTTGAAGAAACACTGAACCGTAGAGTGTTGTTAAAAAGCACCTCAATTTTGGTTTGCTGTGTTGGGAGAGCTTTAAAAACCGGAAATTTATTGTTAAGTCTCTGTACAACTTGCAGCAACTACTGCATGTACGCGACTGAACGAGATATTCCCCGCCCAGTGATTCTCTGAATTACCCTTTGCCTCTCGCGACGCAGGCGTCCATCCCCACCACCGTCGCGACGGTCCCCTGAACCCCCCAAATACGAATGTCAAAGAAAGAAATCCTCAGGCGACCTCAACCTAAAAGATAACCCCACGTCCGCCTAAGCCGCATCAGCAGCACTCGGACAGAAGCACAGTAATGCCGTTTCTACAAATACGGTGAAGGATATTCCACACATTCTGGAAACAATGCAAATATCTGTTTGTTGCATTTTGTTACTCATTTTAGTATTCATAGTCATGGAACAAATCAAGTCTTATTCAGTTGCAAGTCTCGCTTTACCAACGAATAGTATGATAATAATTTTAAACCATCAATTCTAATTCTATTCTATTCTATTCTAATGTTGCTTGCCATCACACCAAAATTAAAGTTATCAAGCAAACTCGTGGCACAAAAGTTATACACAAGTAATAATTAATTTTTAACAATTCAGGGTAATTTGAACAGATTTTTACGGATTAAAACTAAACCGCGCGGCACGCACGTAAGGGGGTTGATGATTCAGGAATGTTTCCTCAAAAATCCAATCAATTTTAGATTAGCATCGCTCCTATTTAAGAGCAACCTATGATTAATGTTTCAGGAAGAGCGATGAGAAAAATAATACTTAAAGAATCAAGAGTCAAATTCTCGCTAGCAAATCATTCACTTGTAAATTCTTTCTCAACAATTTAAATAGATGGAAACGTTTAAAAAATTGCAAAAGTAACTTATCTACAAAACAAACGGAAGATTTTTTTAACGATACCTTCGAGCTTTCACAATAGTTCATCGATTTTCAGTGGTAATATAACAAGTGCATTGAAAATTATCGATAATTTTTGGTAGATATTGTTACGCTTAAGAATTGAGCATACGGTATATTACTATAATATGTAATTGTGTAATTGTAGATGTTATCTTAATTTGGTGGAGGCATCCGGTCCTTTTCTTGGAAAATTCTCCATAATTTTCCATGGATACAAACACCTTCGTCGTTTGTAAGGTGGACCCCAGTCACCGCGTTTTGTCACATCGCTACGCGAATCACTTAGTAAAGTGTTTACGCCAGTGCTCCCGCGTATACAAACACTGTGAGTGGACGTGGACCCACATAATTTTCGAAGACAATCCAAAATCTGCCGTTTGCACGGAATTTTGCGAGAAATACCGCGCAAATTGGTCCAACCGCTCTTAAGTCGGGTAGTCCTTTTCATTTTTTTTTTCTTGTGTATTGTTTCAGTATGGTCGGTAAACGCCCATACACCCCTCAAAGCCCCGATTTTAAGCTACGTGCTTTCCCGTGTCGCGTTTGCTACACCTACATGGTGATCGCAAACGGCGAATTTGAACCATACTCCCACTATTTGCGGCACTTACAAAAGTGTTTAAAAACAAATACGCGCCCTTATAGCCACTGTCCCACGTACTGGGGCCATGTAATTTTTGCCGACGATCCCTCTTCCGCCCGTTGCAATTCTCACTGTAAGTGGATGAGCAACCCTTTCAACCGCCAATTCAAATGTCCCATAGATATAACACAAGATTGAAGAAACCAACTCCGGACAACCTAACAGCCCTAGGGTCCGACGACAGGTTAAACTTCGTTACCAATTCACTATCACACCGGCTTGATTCCCTTTCCGAATCAATCTCTGAACTTTTTACACCCCATTACCGGAGCTCCAGTCTCCCCAGTACGCCCTCGTTGGACGCTGAAGTGATCCACCGCATCGTTGGCCAGTTTTCCCGTCCCGACGACCAAGCGGATTACATTATCGCCAATTCTTCTCGCGACAACATCTCACAAATTGTTGCTTCATCAAAAAGTCCGCTCTCGCCGCCTCTCCGCTTTGTGCTAAATCCTTATTCCCAGCTAGATTTGCAAGGCTTGGACGACACCCCAGCCACCGCTAACACATTTTTTCACAACTCAGTTGTCAATACCATCACTAATCCAGTCCCCGTGTTACAACCAATTATTGTCCAACCCGCAATGCAGAACGTTACTATCAGTGACGCGCTAGAAACGCATCGCACACCGGCGGTGCCAAAATTTCAAAAGCCAGAAAATTTTAATCCGCTTGACGGAAATGCACAGAAATTTTTGAAAAATTACGAGCAGTGTGCTTTCAACAACTGTTGGAGTCCGCAGCACAAAATTACCTATTTTGGAAATTTTTTAATCGGCCCAGCTCAAAGTTGGTATCAAGATTTTGTTTCTAATGCCGCAAATTCCCTTAAAACATGGGACGATATTAAACTTGCTTTTAAAAATCAGTTCGCGACGGAAAGCGCAAATCGCGATATTACCTTTCGTATTCGGTCCCGCAGACAAGCTGCGACTGAGGACATTAAAAATTATTATTACGATTTAATTTCCCTTTGTGACCAGTTAGAACCAAAAATTTCGTTTTCACAATTTCGCGACTTTTTTGAGACAAATTTACACCCAACATTGTTGTACCAATATTCACTTTTAACGCCGGGAGTAACAACGGAAGAATCGCTTCGCCAGTTAGTATTTCGTATTTCGGAAGCGCGTAGTCGCGCTTCGATGGCCCAATTCACATTGGAAGCGCCAAATTTGTTAGCGATGTCGATCGCCGAAAATCAACAACAACCTCAGCCTACGGGGGGAGAGAGATATCAACGCGACGAGCGGCCGCCGAGATATCAACGCGACGAACAACCGCCGCGGCAGTATGACAATCGTCCGCGAAATAATCAAGCGTATAACGCCCGCTTTCAGCAAACGAGAAACGTGTATAATAGAAGCTTGTGTTTCAACTGCGGCAAATTTGGCCACTTAGCTAGAGCTTGTCCGCGGCCGTTTAATAATAACAAACGCGATTTTCGGGGTCAGAATAACGATTCCCGAAATTTTCGATCAAATAATAACAATCAAAACCAGCCTTATCGAAATTCTTCACCCAGTAACAATAATAGAAATACGTATTCAAATAATAATGGTGATAATAATCAAAATTCTAGAAACTCAAATTCCAATAGCAACCAAAATTCTTATCAAAACAATCAGTCTTCTTTAAACTCTCCCAGGCGTCGCTGAGAAATCCCGCGCCGATAAGGGACGTACGCAATATTCAGCGTGTTGCGTCAATACTGACAACCACGGGATACATTGCTAACCAAAAAATTACAGTAATTATTGATACAGGATCCTCACATAATATTTTACGAAAAGATTTCGCTTATCTTCCCATTACAGCTCCTGCTATTCCAATTCATTTAAAAACAGCTGGTGGACATGCTATAAAAACTTTAGGTTGTTCCAAACTTAAACTAACATTAGGGAATTTTTGTGCAGTAATAGAAGCCATTGTGATCGATCAGAGCCCACAGCCATTAATTTTAGGAACTAAATTCTTAGCTCAGTTCGGTGCCGTAATAAATTTTTGTGATAACACGTTTATTTTAACCGATTCTTTACAGCAAAAAACTAACATATGTTTATTAGCTATCGTTCCAGCCGGAACCGCGCTTCCTGTAGTAAATAACATTGCTGAGTATGCGCCTAACCTTGAACTTCCGGTGCAAGTGGACGCGAAACAAGCAGCCATGTGTAACTCATGCGTGTCAGAGCCCGACCTTGTGTTTCCGTTTAATGATGGCCGCGCGAAAAGCTATAAGTTAACACTGAAAGACGATGTTATTTTACAGCCTGATGAAACTATTATTGTTCCGTTAGATTTGTCCCAAAATTTAGTAATTAAAGATTTATCCTTACTAGAATTCACTTTTGTTTCCCATCAGGAGTTTTTATTAAAGAAACATCTTCAAATTGAAGGAGAACTCAATCATTCGCCTCAAGGCTTCTCTATTAAGTTGAACAATTATGGGCGTTTCCCAATAAAGTTATTTAAATTCACTGCTATCGGCTATCTTTTCCAAATTGGTGTGACTATCAATAAAGCCAAAATTCTAACGTTAACTGAATCACAAGAGTCGGAAATAAAACACGATATAAATGACGAGTTAAATAAAGATCAAATGAGCCAGCTTGTTTCGCTGTTGAACGACTACAGCGACATTTATGCGAGCAACATGTCACAAATCGGTTTCACGGATATCACCTGTCACGAAATAGACACCCAGGACGCTGCCCCCATTAAATGTCGTCCCTACAGGGTGTCCCACAAAGAACGGGAAATTATCCAGTCCCAAGTCGATGAGATGCTTAAATTCAATATAATTTCACCATCTACTAGTGATTGGTCCTTTCCTGTTGTTTTAGTTCGAAAAAAGGACAAAACATCTCGTTTTTGTATTGACTACCGGAAATTAAATAACGTGACCAAGAAGAACGTATATCCGCTGCCCCTGATTGATGATATCTTCTCGTACTTAGGCCAGGCTCGATTTTTTACTAGTTTAGATCTTTTTTCCGGCTATTATCAAATAGGCGTACACCCCAACAGTAGGGAAAAAACAGCTTTTGTTACCTCCGACGGTTTGTTCCAGTTTAACGTTATGCCTTTCGGTTTATCTACGGCTCCGGCATCTTTCCAAAACTTGATGGACAGGGTGTTCGAAGGCCTAAAATGGAAGGAAGTATTGATTTATCTTGATGATGTCATAGTTTTCTCGAGTACTTTCGAAGAACATCTTGTACGTTTAAAGCATACATTCGATCGTTTACGAAAGTACGGCTTACGATTGAAACCGAGTAAATGCACTTATGCCCGAACCGAATTAAAAGTTCTGGGTCATGTCATTAACGAACATCATATCACTCCCGATCAAGATAAAATACAAGCCGTCACTGAGTTTCCTGTACCAAAATCAATTAAAGATATTCAGTCATTTACGGGATTATGTAATTATTATCGAAAATTTATTCCAAATTTTGCAAAAATCGCTAGTCCTTTGTACGCAGCAACTTGTAAAGAAAACGGATTTTTCTGGGAAAAAGAACAACAAGAAGCATTTGAAATTTTAAAAGCAAAATTAACGTCAAGTCCGGTGCTAGTTCATTTTCAACCTAATGCTGAAACTGTACTGCACGCAGATGCTTCTAAATCCGGTATCGGCTCGGTTTTATTACAAAAATACAACGACGAATTTCACCCTGTAGTATACGCTTCTCGTAGTTTAACTAACGCTGAAAAGAATTATTCCATCACAGAAATGGAAGCGTTAGCAATTATTTGGTCCTTAGGACACTTGAGACATTATGTTTACGGTAAAAGAATCAAAATTTTCACGGATCATCACGCGCTTTGTTTCATTAAAACTGTAAAAGATCCCACCGGCCGATTAGCTCGATGGGCTATTAAATTACAAGATTACGATTTTGAAATTGTCCACAAAAGCGGAAAAGCTCACACAGACGCTGACTGTTTGAGCCGGAATCCAACCCTCATAGGTACAGCGCGAGATGAGGAGGAGAGTCAAGAAATATTAACGTTTTGTTTAACTCCCGACAATATACGCGAGCTGCAACTAAAAGACTCGCAAGTCAAAGAAATTTTGGACGCAATCGAGCAACCCGACAACGCCACTATCGGTATGCGCCGAAAAATAAAAAATTTTACAATAATAGAAAACGTATTATATCGCAAAAATATTAACGCCGTGGGGAGATCAAATTTATTAGTTGTACCAGCAGAATTAAAATTCGAAATTTTATTTAGTAATCACAACGAGCCCTTGTCCGGACATTTGGGGATCAATAAGACGTTTGAGCGTATGAAGAGTAGATACTATTGGGAAGGGATGTTAAAAGACGTTGAAAAATACGTCGCCGGATGTAAGGATTGCCAAGCACGAAAGGGTAAGACTAATGTAAAACCCGCGGGGTTATTACAACCCCTTCCTGCTGGTTATCCCTTCCATCGGGTAGGAATGGATTTACTAGGTCCATTCCGCAGGAGTAAGTATGGCAAAACCATGATAATAGTAGCTACTTGTTATGCGACTCGATGGGTAGAAACGCGCGCGCTGGCAAGCGGTAAAGCTGAACCAGTCGCAAAGTTTGTCCTCGAACAAATAATTTGCCGTCACGGAAGCCCCAAATACATCCTCACGGACCAAGGCAAAGTTTTCCAATCACAAATGATAGCTGAACTGTTAAAAATAATGGGAGTCACTAGTCAATTTACTACAAGCTATCATCCGGCAACTAACGGTCTCACCGAACGTTTTAACAAAACTCTCGCAAACATGCTCAGTTTGTACACAAATTCGGATCAAACTGACTGGGATGAATATCTCTCTCACGTTACTTTTGCGCATAATACATCGCGACAAGATACCATGCAATTCACTCCTTTTGAGTTAGTATATGGAAGGCAAGCAGTCCTTCCAACGGAAGCTCATCTAACAACAGAAATATATCTGCCGGATATAAGCGCGCTTAGAGACCGGGCTCTCGCTGTTCGTTATTTAGCTATACAAAATTTAGAAAAACGACAATTACGATCTAAAGATCGGTATGATCAAAGTCATCGCCATGTTGAATTTTTGCCAGGCGATCAAGTTAAGATTTTTACTCCTATACGAATAAAAGGAAAAAGCGAAAAACTTTTATTACGCTGGTTTGGTCCTTTTTATATCAAAGAGCGCAAATCTGAAGTAACGTATCTGATTAAAAGAGGAAAGTCTCCAAATTCTAAAGAAGAAGTTATACATGTGTCACGCATTCAACCATATTATGACCCCTGGCTGCCAGATACCTCTGGCGGCACAAATATTTAAATAGACAAGTTAAATTGTTCACAGGTTGTTAGTCCTTTTCACACCGACGCAGAGTGCTGAAAAGACACTCATTAAAATCGTTTCCGGCGCTTATTGGAAGCCGTTGCCGCATACTATTTCCTATGAAGCGACTATCCCGTTAACCTACAAGGCTGACTGGATTCAAGGTTTCACACGTCCTGGTAACGACTCCCGGCTGGAAGAAATCTGTGGACCAACGGCTCGAAATGGTTTCGATGTTGTTTGCAGTCTCGCCCGCAACCTTAACTTGATGGGCAATCACCTGGATGCCAACTTAGATCTCCTTTCGCAGTCGTTGGAACCATCCGAGTTTCTCGATGAAGACCCAATCCTCCTGGAGGGCGATTCGGTCCATCGCCAGACTCGGGCCCTTGATTTCATAGCGGACGCACTGACTTGGTGCTGTGGCGTAGCCAGCGAACAAAAGTTCAAAGGACTGGTCATGGATGAAGCATCACTTAAGGCCAACTTGAAGAAACTAAATGAAGGTCTCAGTCACAGTTTGCTGTCCATAACCACCACGTCACAGAAATTCGCCAAGTACGAACAAGGAGTGTCCAACGCGTTCACACAAATCCAGCGACGAGTCGACTCCATTGAAGCCTTCATCAAAGGAGCACAGAACCGCCTACGTAAGGACGAAGCTACGACATTGAACCAACATGCACTTATTCTAACGCATCTACAGTACCTTACCTATCTTCGACTAGCCGAAATCACGCGAATATTTCGCAATAACGAAATCCTCAACACCTGTCGAAACCGATACATCCCTTCATCTGTCATTAATCCTCAAGTCCTGATCCATGACCTCAAAACTCTACAAGATAACCTTGCCAATGTCAGTCAAGAATTAGCTATCCCTATTTCGGAAGTCTCCCGTTACTACAAAATACAAATAGCCGACTGTACTGTAGTCGAAAATCACATCTATGTGCATATAAAAATCCCGATAACCCGACACAATCAAAATTGGAGGCTATTCGAATTAATTACCATACCCTTTGCTTGGGAAAATCAGTCGTGCGTCATCATGCATGACTCACTTTACCTGGCCGTTTCAAAGGATTCAATGATACCAGTGTCTGGTTCTTCCCTTCATGAGTGCCGTCCTTACACAGATAAACTGTGCTTCATACCAAGGTTCTCAACAGATGCGAACTATGGTCACCAATGTGCCTTTAAGATGTATAAAGGAGCAACTGTTTACGAACTTAGTCAACACTGTCCCTTTCGTTGCCATACGTCCAAGGCCTTGGTTATATCCGAAGTCAAGCACGATGTCTACGTCATCACGCATCCGGAGAGGACGACAAGGATTACTTGCCCTCAATCTACAATCAACCTTCCTGAAGAAGCCTACATACGTCCCGGTGCGATGGAATTGGAACTTCCCTGCGATTGTTCATTAAGCATAAACGATAATGTGTTAATTCCGGCGCGTTTTCCGTGTGGGCCGTCTGGGTTTAAAGACTTTAAAACAACCCATGTGCTTCCCGCAATGTGGTCGAATTTACAAACTTATGTGATTCATCCAATACGGCCCCAAGACCACCCCGTGTTTCACGATTTCACCGAGTGCCTAAACCCGAATTGGACATTAACAATACCGCATCTTAACTTGTCATCTACGTCCGCGTTACAAGACACAGTGCGCTCAGTAGCTGCCGCATTGGAGCAGTCTACTAGTTATGGAGACGTTTATGCGCACACAAGCGACTCTTTGTTATTTTATTGGAACTTATTATTAACGGTTATTATAATATATATATGGTATAAAGTACCTGTGCTATCAGCAGTCGCGACCATCCCCCCAGTTCGAGCCTCTGACCCGCACAGCATTGGAATAAGCCTTGTCACTGCTAACGCTTTAGCTATATTGTTTTTAACTATCGGCTTATTCTTGTATGTAGTTTATAGACTTTATCGGTATTTTCGTGCGGGCCGAGGACTCAAGGGTCGTCCATTAATCCAGGAACCCTCGTTTGATACGTTATTGAGAGAGAACACGCTGGACGATCAGACACCCGCTACGCAAACCCAAACCAGTACAGTCCGACCATTGGGGGATGGTGTTCTAACGTTGCCAACAGGCAAAAGTATTAAAGTTGCCCTACAAGAAGAGGCTACCACGGGATCTCACCCCTGCTGCAGACCGGGTGGATCACCTCTGCCTAAAACCAGAGACCTCTTTCGAGCTCCGACTCAACTGTTGATACCCCAGGTTGAGAAGATTCACGGTAGCCGCTCGAATAGAGTCCCGTAATGGGAAAGTGGTACCCGCACTTATCCCTAATAAGATAAGTGTCTAGTTTTAGTTATTGTGTATTATTGTGTATTGTATATTGGAAGCTTCAAGCTTAGGCCTAAGTCGGTGGTACAACCTGGATAACCACCGTCGTGAACCGTTGTTACATATCGACCTATTTTTGGATTTTTTCTATAAAGATCGCCTGATCAACGATTCTTTGAAATCTTAAAAATAGCTAAGTCATATGTACCTTCCGTAAGAGTTAATCTCTTTATTGAGTGGGGTGCGCTCAGTATCACGCATTCTTCGTTATTGTGTTCCCATGTTAGATGTTATATGCCTAAATGGATGCCTGTGTTAGATTCTGTGTGACTACATGGATGTCTTGTGTTCTCTATGTTTATTGATTTTATTGATTATTGTATTGTGTAACTTGTTAGGGGCAACACCTCGTCGTTAGATAGTAGGCGAGGTTACTTCGTCAAAGTATTTTATAGTATTGTGAATGGTCGAATTTTTAACAAACTTTTAAATAGAACTTTGGTATCCTGCTGATACACCACGTAAATGTAGTTATTTTCTAGTCAAAGTATTTTATAGTGTAATTATCATAGAGTAAAATTATCTAAATTAACCTTGGCCTTCCGCCTTGAGATATGCGTTCCCGGAACTTGTTGGCAGTTGTATTTTATGCGAGTGCATTTCCGTTTAACGTACTATCATTAACCGGGATGCATCCATATCTATTTAGGTTACGATTAGCGGTCGTGGGAATGTCATTGGCCCCTTTGGTACTAGGAGAGCAGGAAGACATAAAGGTTTCAGCTGGATCGTTTATTCAATTCCTACCAAACATAACTTTGTACGAGGCGAACGTACCCATTGTTTTTAAAATCGAGGACAGTCCGTGGACCTTTGATAATCACTGTAGGAAGTCCTATTGTAACCGCAATAACGCGTCATGTCATTATTTTTCAAGTTTTTATAGTATTTTCTTCGATATCCGCAACGAATACGTTCAAAAAAATATTCAATCGGATGAATTTTTAGGACAACAAGTCACGGTCAATGGCTGGCTTTTTCAAATGATCGAGACTTATCACCTTAAACACCTTTATGGCACGTATAGCGATTTGCTGAAATTACAACATTACATCCAATTGAATTCCTTGCCAGTTATTGAATACCGACTTGCTGATCCTTTGCCGTTTTTTCTTTCTAACTGCGAAAGTAATTTAGAGTTCTCTGTTTTCGATACTTTATTTCACAGAGAACGATCACGAGCTATCCTCACTATGTGCGTTACGAAACGTCTTTTCCCCGAGGTCTTACCAATGCTTGAAGTAGCAAAACAAGTTAAAAAATTACAAACCCTAGTTCAGAAAGACGGATACGACATGGCAATCACTAATATCGCCGACTATTACTCGCTACAACTAGTGGACTGTTTCATAACGACCAACCACGTGTTGGTCGGTATCTCCGTTCCTGTAATTCGCACCGAGCTGAAACACTCAGCCATTCTCCGACTATTGTCACCACCTTTTGCATGGAACGAATTGTCCTGTAGTATCGATCTTCGAATAAAGGACGTCGTCGTTAGCACGCTAACGGACGTCTCCTCCATGACAATCCTCCGTCCAAGGTGCGACCCTCTGCGTGATCGTTTATGTCTCATTTCAGAAACATATGACGATTATGTTATCAGCACACTCTGTGCCCGGAAAGTAATCGCCGGAGGATCGGCCGTTGAACTCGCCGAAATTTGTCCTTTCGTATGCCGTCACACCGGTGCTAACTTCCCGTTTGTAACTGCCCTCGGTGGAAATCGGTTTCTCATAACACACGCTCCTGAACACACGTTCATTCAATGTTCTAATCGCACAATCCAGTTAAATAACTCTGTTAATATTGGAGTTCTTTTTATTTCTTTACCTTGCGGATGTTCTTACAAATATGGTCCTACGAGACATCTTCACCCTATCTATCCTTGTCTCGATAAAACCGTTCAATTGGAACACGCGCGAATAATTCCCGCTCTTTGGTCCACTGCTCGGAGTATTAAAATACCGCCTATTACTTCTTCGCCGCCAATTTTTAATGACCTAAATGAATGTGTGAATAGGGATTGGATGACTACAGCTGTAAAACCAGATACTGCCTCACAGCCTCCCACCGCTCTCATTATAAGTAGTATAGCCTTAATTATATCTTTATGTAGTTTATATTCTTGTTTTATGTTATTTCTTAAGAGACGAATTTTTCTCAGGGAAAGGTTGCCTACGAACCGTTCACGTTGGGAGCCGGATGTTCGGCCACCCGAACCGTTGCCCAGGCCTGGCGTTGATGGTGATTCAGCAATACAGTCTGGCCGTCCTCGTGGAGCGTCTCCTCGACGTTCCACGACTTCGGTTGATGATTGTGCTGCCGGATACATCACTCCTACCGCTTTGGCATCGGCAAACTTTTCCTTTCCTGCCTCACAGGATGTGGTTACGGATACTCATTATGATTATCCAAAGTTTTCTAGCCACCCTCGCCCTGCTGAACTGTCGTCAAGAAATGAATATATACCGATGCTCCGTTGAGACTCACTCCCTTCCTTTTGATCAAAATTTTTTTTTGTGGTCCCCTGTTCCTAAGGGTTTGACTAGTTTTTTTTTTCGTAGATCTCTTGCTAAGTCCAGGGTCGGACTTCGTCGGTAGGGGGAGTCATGTTACGCTTAAGAATTGAGCATACGGTATATTACTATAATATGTAATTGTGTAATTGTAGATGTTATCTTACTCGCTTCTGTGGGTTTGGCAATTCGGTTTACCTCATCAATTTATGCGGCACGTGTGGTAACCCACCGTGACCATAAGTTGACCAACTTTCTAGGAGATACGCGCTTCTGCGTTATCTGTTATTTTTCATATATTTGCAAACCACACCTTTTGTTTTGCCAAACTCAAGGCTAGCGATGTGTTGTTTGACTTTGTTAATGTCATTCAATTATACAAGAATCCCTATGTTACAATGTAGTAATCTAATTTATTAGGTATTATTGTATTGTTAGTTATCTATAGTTGTGGTAATTCTGTTTGATTTACAATAACAACTACCGGATGGATTTTGGTTATTTGGCCTCGTTAATCCGTATAAATACTAGGCCCTTTGAGTACACTTTTCAGAGTCGTGCCAGACTCCTCAAAGTGTTCTACATTCCAATTGTGCTTCGCCTAACCAAAATCCATCGGATTATGTTGCTGTGTTTGTGAGTACAAATATATTCTAAGTCCAGTTTGGACTTAGCCTAATTTTCTGCATGAAAATATATTCTAAGTCCCATTCGCACTTAGTTTGATTTCTGCTACTGCTTAACGATCCTGCATGTACTAACGTACCTCTCGACAGTTACTACGGACTCTTAAAGGCCGTATGTAACAATATGCCCGAATGCAAGTTGAGCTGAAAAAACTGCATAAGTGAAGATTTGTCAAAAATTATAGATTATATATATACCTACTACTTACTGCAATTGTTATTATTAATAGATCATTTATAACTAATTTTTAATTCAAGAATTATATTTTAATAAAAATTAATGAACCAAATAGTATTTAGGTACATACATAATCTGTTATGTCAAATTTTACAAGTACTGTCAGAGTGGTGTGTCAGGGGTGTGGTTTAATCTATATTAAAGTAACGTTATTGGTCGCCGACATCTGTCAAAAAATTATCGAGACCAAAATACCTTATTCCCTCTCCAAATTTATATTTTCCACCAATCAAAAACTCAGATTTCTTAGAAACGACCAATAAACGCATGAAAATCTGTTAATTGCGAAAAGTAAATTATCAGTGTATGATTATGTTTATTGGCCGTTTAAAGGAAATCTGAGTTTGTTATTGGTCGAAAACGCAAATTTAACAGGAGGATCAACTCCTGGCAGAGGAATGTAAAATTATTACCGTGTAATATTGCTCCTATTGGTAATCTCTAAAAGATTTAAGATTAGTGATTGGTTGAAAACGCAAATTTGACAGGTGTAGGGAATTTTCAGTGTATGATTATGTTTATTAGTCTGTTCTAGGAAATCTGAGTTTGTTATTGGTCAAAAACGCAAATTTGACAGGAGGATCAACGTCTGACAGGGGAATGTAAAATTATTACCGTGTAATAATGCTTCTATTGGTAGTCTCTAGAAGATTTAAGATTAGTGATTGGTTGAAAACGCAAATTTGGCAGGTGAATAAAATTTGCAATTTAATTCTACGTTGGTTACTTGAAGATTGTGTTGAATGATGCTCGCATGTGATTTAATACACAGAACGTAGACAAAACGGTTAAATTGTCATGAAAACCGTAAAGATCTCAAAATTATTGTTGTTGGTATGCGGTATTCTAACAACAATCATCAATCATCAAATAGTCTCATACGTATATCCTCATAATTTACTTTGCATAAGTTCATAGTTTATTTGCAAACTTTAATTAATTCTGGTTCAACATATCTTCTTATACGTTTTGAGGATTAAGAAACAAATAAAATCGCAGGAAATAAATGAACCCCTGGAAAAACTGTTCCGATTCGGTAACAATCTCAAATATAAATATAAATGCGAACATTTCTTTCAATTCGTAGTGTGGTGAGAGTCCCCTAAAGCTAATACACATAAATATTACATGTGTTGGCGATCTCCCTTTCCGCTAATACTATAAAAGCGCCTATGAGAAACCCGATTTAATCCGGTTATTTGTCAAAATCTCATAAATCTTTTAGCACTGGAACCACAGCAAGTTTTTACGGTTTATTTTAATTTTTTGTCTATAATAACAACAGGTACATACATATTATACAGTGTGTCCAAAAGATATGGAATATGCTATATATCTCAGTAAATATCCACTGTAGGGAAAAATGTTTTTAATAAAAGTTGTTTGGTAGGGGAAAGTACCAATGAATGGGACAGTCCTTGGATGGGACATTCTTAATAAACTATAGTTAAACACAAATCTTTATGTACGTGCATAGATGGTAAATCGCGTACTTAATGTACAACCACATTTCGAAGTTCTCATGTTGTATACAACACGATTGTATTACATACATTAGGTATGCGATTTACCATCTATGCACGTACATAAAGATTTGTGTTTAACTATAGTTTATTAAGAATGTCCCATCCAAGGACTGTCCCATTCATGGGTACTTTCCCCTACTTAGTTTTTCATAGGACAAATAATTTTTTTTTTATTACCCAAACCACAATGGAAAACAATTGAATTTTTTGAAATGAGAAGATACCCCTAATTAGTTCTTATGATGTTTGTGTTAGAAATAGATACTAAACAATTAAAATAATTTGAGGGTATTTTTTGCGTTTTTTTCAAAAAGTTGCTTTAGTAGGGGTAATAAAGTTTTGCATCATTGAAAAGAGAAAACAAATCTCTATCAAATGAGTATAACATAGAGGTATCTTGCCATTTAAAAAAATTCAATTGTTTTTCATTGCGCTTTTATTTGAAAAAAAAATTAATTTTGTCTTATGGTGTACTAAGTACCAAACAACGTTTATTCAAAACATTTTTTCCTAAAGTAGATATTTACCGAAATATATAGCATATTCCATACCTTTTGGGCACACTGTATAAAAGACGACTTAAAAGGAGTAGAGTATTTAATCAATCTGTTATGAATCTAATCTCACAGTTTTAAGGACAAATGTTTTCATTTTGTAGATAAGTTAGGAAGAATTTAAAAAACTGTTTTTGTAACGTGCTTCCCATTGCATTTACATGATCCTAGTTTGTCCAATAACTTTACCTTTGCTAGTGCTTTTCACTTTTGACATAACTAATCATTTGAAAAGATTTACTGCACTTTTTTTACAGATTTATGCACATAGATTTTTCCTAGCAATCATATTGCTTGTTAATTTCAAGTTCACGTTGATAAACTTTATCTTCTAGTATGACATTAGCTAATTACGTACTTTTCACCAAATGAAATTGTGAGTTTTAAGGAGGTCATTAAAAAAACCAAATTTATCGCTTTAAAAATAAGCTAATGAAACCCCCATTCATTCTCAAAATACTCAAATTGCAAAGTAAACTTTTAAATTTGCTGAATATGTTGGATATTCGGTATGAAAACGCCCTAATACGCCCGGCCGTATGATAGAAGAGTGATGAGGGAGGCGAGTTACATTAGCAGTGTAATCTAGAAGTTCGTTTTTATCATCAGCTCAGGCTGAAAACTATAATTACGTCATTCATAACTACAGCTTTGCCTCTGAATACACGGATACATCTTTATTTCCCATTTCATCACGACGCGAGGATTCACAGAAGATGAGGGACATCAAAGGGTAAGGGTATATTCATTATTAGAGAGCCTAAAAAAACACCCCCACTGTGAGAGGTACACTGAGTCAGCTTAGAACATTAACCAGGTTTGTGCCCACAATGACAGGGGCGGACTTAAACATTTCGAATAACCACACATTCACCATTAAATACAAAAAGTAACATCGCATTTAGACACGAGCTTTATATTATTGACATATATATACGAACAAAACCCATACAACCACAGCTTACAGATTAAACTAACAAGTTTTCTAACGTAAACCAATTTTGTCTACCGTTTTTTACGAAATGTTACTCATATTATAATAAAGAGTTCACAAAACACATCTGTTTTAACTATTTTAAGTAACATTTTGTTTAGTTCATCAAATTCTAATCTTGATTGTTCATATATGAAAAATGGCTCTCTAGAGTTATAGGTACTACTACAACGTAGAAAAAGATACAAAAGAATCAGGCGCCAACGAACAATAATGCTTTCAAAAATTGTATAATAAGAAATCCATTAGCAGTTGTGTGCAAAGGAGCAACTCGTGTAGTTTCACAATGTTACATAATAGTTAATCTTCAGTGAAACTGAAACCTTATAACCCACAAAGATGTATGCTACGTATGACTGTCAAGTTCTTAGAGTATACGTCGTATGCTTGATTATATAGTATACAGTGTAGCACTACAAAATCTAATGAATAGGGACAGAGTAAAACTGATCAAAACAAAGCTATTACGTGAAATGGTGGGAACAGTTTGTTAGACAACGCCATATAAGCAGGGATTGTGCGGTACTATATTGTAAGTTAAGAAATTCGTATGCTTTTGTACATTTATAGTTTATTCGAAAATTATATTGATCGGCCCCAAGAGATAAAGACATAGTCCCTTCTTAGCTACCTTATGTTATGTTTCAGTCCATAAAAGGTTTATCGATCATAACAGAAGCCTGTAATTAAAAAAATTAATTGATGGAAGTTGGAAATGTCAGCTATCAACTTTGTAAGTGAATATATTACAGTAAACCCCAAAATTTGGCAAATCTTAGCATTTAACAGGTGAGGTGGTAAAAGTCAGAAAAAATATTGTAAACGCTTCCATTTCGGGTTTGTTTTCATAAAGTAAGCTTTTAATAACCTTTAACCTGACCCTCGTTCATTTGGTCAGTTAAAGGAGGTCAGGTTAAAAGTTGGTTAAAGCTGTTTTTTTTAGAAATAATAACGCAAATGAAGCTTTTTTCGTATTTCTACCACTTCACTATGGTAAATGCTAGGATTTACCGGCAAAACCTATGATTTACCGAATTTCGGGCTCTTACAGTAACAGAGATATCGTTATAACAGTAGTTTGAATGTTTAATCACAGCAAACCAGATGAGTTTCAAAGGGCCTCTATGGCATGTTAACCACGGTGATTTTATCATGGGAATATGTCTTTTGTACTTATCAGTACCACAAATTTTACTAGAAAAACACCTATACAATGAGCAAGAATTTGACATGGCATTTACATTTTAAAAGTTAATGACCGAACGGACTGTAACAAAAATAAAAACGCCATTTTTCAAGTGTTCACTTAAAGAATGTTTGTTAAAGGTGTTCCGTAAGTTTGGGTATTTATTCGGGAATGAAAATCAAGCATTAAGTGTCATAAATGCATTTACTTCGATGCTTCTATACAAACATACGCATCTTGTAATTTCTGATTGCATTGCAATTAAAACAACATTTTTTGTGCAGGAAACTTTAATTCCCTTAATTAGAAAATGGTTTTTGTTATTTTAACAATGTCTACTGGTTAAATTCTAAACATGGATTTCTATTTTCCAGATTATGCTGATATGCTTTTGTTTTAGGAATGTTATAAGGAATATCAAAGCTGGGGAGTGGAATTAAACACAGTAAAAAAAATACTACATATGGCAGTGGAATCTGACTCTAGATGGTGCGACTGTCAATCAAAACCACTAAATATTACAAATAATTAGGAAACATCTTAACGATTGACAGTAAAAAAAAATAGAAAAAGGGTTTTTTAGAGTAAATATATTAGTAAATATAGTATTTTGTCAGAAAATTTCCTTCACCTAACCTACCTGTCAAATTTTACAAGTACTTTCAGCGTGGTGCGTCAGAGGTGTGGTTTAATCTATATTAAAGTAACGCTACTGGTCGCCGAAATTCGTCAATAAATTATAAAGACCAAACTATTTAATTCCTTCTCCAAATTTATATTTTCGACCTATCACAAACAGATTTCTTAGAATCGACCAATAAACGCATCGAAATCTGTTAGTAGCAAAAAGGATATTATCAGTGTATCATTATGTTTATTGGTCGTTTCTAGGAAATCTGAGTTTGTTATTGGTCGAAAACGCAAATTTTACAGGAGAATCATCTGACAGGGGAATGTAAAATTATTACCATGTAATAATGCTCCTATTGGTAGTCTCTAGAAGATTTAAGATTAGTGGTTGGTTGAAAACGCAAATTTGACAGGTGAAGGAAATTTTTGTGGAAAATAAGGCTTTAACCAACCTTTAATCTTACATGGATACAACCATAGGCATTATTAGGGGTAACATTTTTGGTTGGACTTAATTAATTTTTATGCTAATAGCGCAATCGTATTGTCAACTCCAAAAACGTGGTTTTCTGACTTAATATAAACGCACTTAACGAAAAATGTAGTTGTCAATGCAGTGCAATCGGCAGTTACAAAATGTTGCGTACGTTTGTAAATAAACGTAGGATTATTAGACGTGTCTGTTAATTTTTAATCCTGAATCTATACCTACATTTACGGGAGGCTTTTAACGGACACTCTATACAATACATTAGTATTCTACACCATACATAACTTCTACTGCCAAATATTGCAGTTTATACGAAAGTTTCATGAAGCTATACAATATTTACAGTACGGTCCTTCGCGTACCCATTAGTATTTGTGCCCCACGCAGTTGTCAAGGGGGCCCCACCCGCGCCGAGCCTTGCCGCACCCGGCAGCGTTCCCTAAACATGCTCTCCGTGCCGACTCCCAACCTTAACATCAGAGACCCAACCGCCCACCGTAGCCCCTCGGCGGTCACACACACACACACAAACACGAGCCATCATAAAAAGCAATATGTTCACACACGTGTATTAATGGTCGAAAATAATGAAACTTTCCAAATGGACTTAATGCTTTCGTTGTATTTGAAGTTAATATACGAAAGTAAATAAACTCTAATGATTATCGTCGTTGGTTGTATAGTAACCTACATACTATTTACATATTTGCGTACACCTTTTCAATGCGATTACAGGGAGTTCGTTGAACGGTTTTTATGGTGTACTTTTATCAATTTTTTTATCAGGAATGTGTCGTAACATTGCATCAAATGAGCTTCTTACCCATCACTTTACAAGGAAGTATAAACATTGAAAAGTACATACAGAGCATTGCTCGTGCAGCAACAACACTGATAAGACAGAAGACTGTAAGCGTGCAATCATTCTGCAAGCATAAAATCATACGACAGAAAGCTGTAAAGCACTGAATTGAACAGGAGAATTACTCCTTAATATGTGACGTCGTTATAAGATGTAAAAAGGTGGAGGTGCTGCCGCGTGGGATGTCAAATACTGAAGTTACGTAGAAGCAGAGGTTGCTTTACAATGGCAATATCGAAGAGATAGTAACAAGCACTCAAAGATAAGACCACGGGAGAGAACCAACGTAGGTAGGTCTTTGAGCTGCGGAGTGTAATCACGTAGATTTACTACCGCTGGGACAATACATAATATTGAAGTATCCACAAGTCACGCTGATAGCAAATAAATATTTACTATATAATTAAGAAAATAATGCAATACATTCCATAATACACCATAAACAACCTTCGACGGGAGCAGGCAGAATTATCACACATTTTCATTTAAGAAAAAATAGATTACTATAATTGCATCATACCCTAATGCTCTTATGTGGGTTGGGTCTATACACCTATGACCCTTTAGGCATTTCAGACGCTTATTAACTTTTTTTTTTAACTTTATTAACTTTGGATAATTTATTATCTAGATTTTATATTTTTTGTTATTAATATTCGTTACAATAATTTTAGGTCACCATAACGACAATCATAGGCCGAAAAATTAGTGAAGCTAGTAAAGATGACACTGCACGAAACAAATTACAAGATTCTGGTTAAAGGGCATACATACATTTGAAGTTAAAAACGCTTAAGACAAGGAGATCCGTTGTCAACGCTATTTTTTTAACGTAGTGTTAGAAAAAGCTGTACGAGTAACCTGTATAACGACGTGAACGACAATTTATAGTCAAAAGATACAAATAATGGCATACGATGAAGTAGTTCTTAGCCGAAAATAAATCGAATCTGATAAAGCAATCAAGAAAATCGCAGTAGGAGCAAAAGAGCAAGGACTAAATATAAATAAAAAGAAGACCAAGTTAATGATACTAGCAGGGCAGGAAAACAGGACACGAGACACAAAATTTGAATTAGCTATGAAGGACGGGACTAAATATAAATTTAACTACTTATGAGTAACTTTATCAGACAATCGGGAGGGAGCAGCTGAGATAAAAAAGAGAACTATCAAAGGCTCGAGATGCCTAGCAGCATTGGGTCATATAATCAGGTCAAAAAACATCTCAAGGAAGGAAAAATCAATATATACAAAACAATTGCAAAACCAATACTTACGTACGGAGGTGAGATTTGGAAAATGAATCAAAAAGAAAGAAAAACATTACAGATCTGGGAAAAGAAGGTATTACGGAAGATATTTGGGGGTAAAAGGGAAGGAGAATAATGGAGAAGAAGAACAAATGACGAACTGGAGGAATTATATGGTCAACCAAATGTAGTTAGTGTAATAGAGACGCAACGAATGAGATGGCTAGAACATATAACGAGATTGCCGGAGAAGATAGTAATAAAACAAGTACTGGAGGGAGGAATAAGAGGAAGAAGGATAAGGAGTTGACCCCAGACAAAGTATATAGAGGCAGTTAAAAAGGACCTAAAGTTACTAGGAATTAAAGAGTGGAAAAAACAGACAATGAATAAAAAAGAATGGGGAAAAACATGTAACAAAGCCATAGACCAGCTTGGCCTGAAGAGCTGATTATATAACAATTAAGCGATATAAACCATTGCAAATATTGCTTCAAGTTACAGCATGCATGTTCGGTTGCAACAACTAGCCGTGTATAAAAGTTGTTTTGTATCTTAAATATGGAATAAGAGTTACATATGATAATTGTTTTACAAAAAAATTATTAGGGCAAATGTTAAAACTTAGCAACCAAAAAACAGACTTACCAAAACAGGCTAAGATGTTCTCTTTAACATTTTATTTCGTAAATAATGCAACTCCAAAATAAACACTGATGGGAAAATGCGTCACTATACTGTGAGTAATAGAAAATGACAAAAATCCTGCAATGATCTCAGATTACTTAAACTTAGGGCGCAATTGATACCCTAGCTAGATATGTGAATAATTCTTACATAGACTTGTAGAAGAGAGATACAGCAATATACAAATTGACAATTTTGACTTATTTGGCTTCATATTCTGCTTAAAATTAAATCCATAATGGCAGCGCACATCTTTACAACGCAGAATATATCTTATTTAATTGGGAAAATCTCTCATCCAGCCATTTATCCAGAAAAGGTAAAAATGCTACAAAAGTTGTTTAAGATAATATGCAAACCACACGTAAAAAAAGAGCAACAATTTTTTTCATAAAAAACGAAAAAGATGTAACACCATAAAAGGGTTAAGGCATACAAAATATAGTAACTTACGATATATAAAAATTTAAGCCGGAAGATGGCAATTTTAAGTTTCTTATTAATTAGCATACAATTTTATGCTATAAATCTGGAAACTGCCTAGTAAATTTCTGTGTAATTGGTCCTATTTCGTTATTATCCTAGTTGGGACTAATTCGTTCAAGTTGAACATTTTAACGTCACTGCCTGCGGAGATAAGTGATTATACAATATACTAGTAAGCAACTGGTTTTTCTCCTCAAAAAGAGACGGTAATTTTGTGATCAGATGCTTTATAAACTTGTCGATAGCTATTCTCGCCAAAGGCTAAACTTGCATCTTTGGCTACCGTCTTGATTTTGTAATTTTTTGGTCGCACTTTTCACTATTTCACACTACAATATTAAATATTCTAAGAAAAATATTTTTCTATAATATTTATTTATTGCTTTAAATCGAAAAATACGATACTGTACAGGTTTTTGTTAAAAAGTATTAAATTATGTTTTAAAAAATTGCAGTTAAATGACACATACAACGTTAAATACACGTAAATTTTTACATATTATGATAATAATTGGAAGTTGTTTGAAGACAGAAAAATAAATAAGTGCAACCAATAAATAAATATCTTCGTTGAGTAGGTTTGTTTAAATTGTTTAAGATTATTTCTTTGAAACTCATCAAGGCTGGCAAAAATCTTTGCAAATTATCTGTTATAACTTATTTTATATTTATCATCGCGTAATGATAATATTAGTTACCATGGCTGTCGACAAACGGATACCAATACAAAATAAAAACTTGAGGTATGAAAGAAATAAGTACGGTACATTTGTCATACCAAACGTGTAAATAGTACCATGAAAATCTGAGATCAGTAAATTAAGCGAGAAACGTGCAAGGTTATTAATAATCATTGAGGGTTTTCGATCAATATCGAATAAAAATTATTAAGTCGTGAAATTTCATGGGGTTTTAACATGCGGTGTAGATTATTCGTGACAAGCTCAGCATAGTTATAAGTAACGCTTAAGCCAACGATCCATCACTGACGCCTTGCATTGGCAAAGGTTTCACGTACTTTGCAATCCTTGACGCTAAAAAAGTAAAAGGCCTACAAGTATAAAACAAATTCGAAGCGGTTTAAGTAAAAAAAAAATCAGTTTTATACCTGTATTCGTCGATTACTCGACAAGCATAATTAAATTACTAATCAAATGACCGTTAAGAAAGAATCCTAAGATATTTGTGCTGCTTCCTATGCTGGGAAATTCAGTTTGTGTGATGAGTGTTCGTTAGGACCAAAAAAAAACAAACGTTACATTATTAAAAATTGCCCAAAAACAAGCAAAAAAGAAGATGTTATTTGAATGATGACTTACGTCAGCCCAGCGATAGTTCCATTTTTTTTGTAAATTAAATTAGGAACTTTTGTTTCTTAATTTTGGTAGAGTTTGGCTGAATCTGTTTGCCTCACAAAATAAAACATAATCGCATTTTCAAATAGCATTTTAAGACCTTGACAGTCATCATTCTACGAGCAAAAACTGCAATTTTGTAAAATTAAATTCAAAATAAAACATTGGTCTTATTACTTTACCATTAATGATACAACATGAAATGAAAAAGCTCCACATAAGTAATGCACCGATTATTCGGTAGATAATCAACCGTATCGGCTCTTTTGCCGGCCAATAGGTAATCGGTATTCTGACCAATTAATCGGTTTTAATTAAATTTAGTTACGCCAATAAATAAGAATGAAATATTAGATGGAAATAGGTTTACTTTTTCAATGTTAAACCTAATGCTTAGCGTCTTTTTACTGATATGGATATACCTATATTGATTTAAAAATCACAATGAATGACCCAGAGATTTAAATACACAAACATATAATTTTTGACCTACTACAAACTAACAAAAAAACTTCTTGGAAATTTTGTTTCTCTTTAAATATAATGTAGGAACATACAATTTTCTTCCAGGCGTAGGCAGGATGATTTCACGGGGGGAGGGGGTTTAATAAACGCAAAAAGAGCCGAGAGCATTTTTTTTCCTTGGGTCACCAGTCTCTTTTTTTAGCAGCAAATGCTTGATGCTTTTTTCACAAAGGATTAAAAAAGTTATTTAAGGGCTAATAACCCTTAATTTGACCATAAATAACGTGTATAAGAAGTTTAAAACCATTTGTTTCAGTTTCAAAAAAATATGTTTTTTGGTCGAAGAAAGTGCAAAGACTGTAACTCTTGCACATTACCCAGTTTTCATTAAAAATTAACTAAGTTATTTGGGGTGTAATAATCCTTAAGTTTATAAATAGCATGATTTTTGTTGTATTTTAGCACAAAATTGACAGTTCTCCGGCCCTTTATCGATTTAATGCGACCCTATGGGGGGTGATCGACCCCACCTAACCCCCTCCTGCCTACGCCACTGATTGCTTCATTGTCAATGCATAACCTATGTCTTACATTTCAAGTTTAAAGTGTTTTGTTAAACTGTTCTATAAATTTTACGTTATATCAAGAAGCAATCAACCAAATTCAAAATTAAGTCACAATAAACAAAGAGCATTAATTATATAATCCAATAGATCAGATATAAAAGCAATTGGCTGATAAGTGAAGATCGATTAATCGGTAATAGGCCAATTTGCTTATCGGTGGGTGCATGCTTACTTCATATATTTTGAAATCCTATTTACCTGATTTAGTGCAGATTATCAAAAAACGAATATTAATAATTATGCCTTCTGACAGCTAGGTACCTTCTAAATATAAGTTTTAGTGGATTTTTATTAAAAGACAATAGTTACAGGAACTCGATATGCAAATTGAATCACTAACTGTACAAAACATGTGCCCATCTTTAACAAGTTTAATAACGTTGTTTAAAGTATTATTCTCAAAAAATTTGTAATGCACTTTCATAAATATATACTGCAGTTTGCAAATTGACATTTACGCAAAAACTTTTTCGACTTTTAAAATCAAGCTGTTCAAGAATTTTCTTCGCTTGGTCGATTCTCGTAAATACGTCCCAACGTAGCTACAGATGCATGAATAAAGCCAAGGCTGTAGGTAAAATGCCGCACCATAATCATATCAGTTTATCATACAAAGATACGCCACTCATTATAATGTATACATACATCGCTAAATTTAAAACAACACGAAACAATGCAAACATGAAAATACATTTCTGTCTGCTTGATTATTAGTAAACAGTTATAAAATTTAAACGAAACAGAGTCCGTGGTACTGGAAAATAAACGTTTCGTTTGCTTATTACTTACATAGAAGCAGTTTTTAAGCCATGTGGCGAATTATTAGAGGAAAACCACAATATTCTTTTAGTTACATTTGGGTATCTCGAAATGACAGAGTTTTTCGTAAACTAAATGTTTCGGTTACCGCAACTGATAATATTAAAAACGTCATTCATTTTCCTAAAATCATGCTAAACAGGATGCTGGTATTAACTATTTTAATACATGCCACAAAATTTTTATTTTGGTTCATTTAACATTAATTCGTTTCATTATCAAAAAATTCTAATCGTTAAATACATCCTTAATAAAATTCCTAGTTTGAAAGCTAATATTTATTCTTTCAAAACACGAAATTATTTCTTATACGTTATCTTATACGTATCGCATTTCTATCGGCTCTATTTAAGCAACATTCGCAAGAATTTTACTCAGGTAAAGAGGAATATTCATATTGCTACGAGTCGGATGCCTTTTTCTAGGTATCTTGTTATAAGCTCTATTCATGTTGCGGATTTAATATTTTCCATAACACGAGTACTACCGTAATCCCTGGAGTGCAATAAACAAAATAGTAGTTACGATTTTTCTCGCTCGACTCTGCTTGGTTAAGACCAGAACGTGTCAGTAATGTTTATGTTAGCATATTTAATAAGACTAAACGCTGTAAATGCGGATGTACACTGGATTTTAGAAGTATTTTAAATAAGGCATTTAAGTTCTAGGTCTACAATTTTATATATCAACACCATATTCATATTTATTATAAATTGTCCAAATTTAGTGGCTTAACAAAAGGATCTCGATTAATTTAGAAGATACGAAGCTGATAAACTGCGCATTGAATTCAAACCTTAAGAGAAAACTGTCATGGACTGAAGTGAACTAAAAGTTATTTGGAAATAACTAAAATGTAATTTTTGTTAATTTGCGTTATTTCTTTATTATTTTCAAAGATTAAGAAAAACCAAAAACATTTTCTTGAAGCAATGTGTTTGTGTTTTGTTTTGTGTTGAACGTTTCGTTCATTTTGCATCTTCATCAACGTTGCTATTTATCATGTTAGATGTTTGCATAGAGCAGCACTAATAGTTCTAAACACAGTGATATAAACGTCGCTTGTTTTGAAAGTCACTTTTTGAGAAAAAATGTATAGTACCTATAGTCTTTAAACACTTTACTTGCAATTTCTGATAAATCAATTCTATTTTCAGTAGTAATATAATAAGTGAATTGAAAACTATCGATAATTTTTGGTAAATATGCTCGAATGCAAGTTGAGCTGAAAAACACACGAGTGCACGAAGTGCACGAGTGATTTTTTCTGATTCAACTTGCATAAGTGAAGATTTGTCAAAAATTATAGATTATTTGCAATGCACGAGTTATATTTTGTCAGAAAATTTCCTTCACCTAACCTACCTGTCAAATTAAATGCATCTTGTCAAATTTTACAAGTACTGTCAGAGTAGTGCGTCAGAGATGTGGTTTAATCTATATTACAGTAACACTACTGGTCGCCGAAATTCGTCAAAAAATTATCAAGACTAAAATATTTTTAATTCTCTCTCCAAATTTATATTTAGGACCAATCACAAATTCAAATTTCTTAGAAACGATCAATAAATGCATGAAAATCTGTTAATTGCGAAAAGGATGTTAGTGTATGATTATGTTTATTGGTCGTTTCTAGGAAATCTGAGTTTGTTATTGGTTGAAAACGCAAATTTGACAGGAAGATCAATATTTGACAGGAGAATGTAAAATTATTACCGTATAATAATGCTCCTATTGGTAGCCTCTAGAAGATTTAAGATTAGTAATTGGTTGAAAACACAAATTTGATAGGTAAAGGAAATTTTCATTGTAATTTAGAACTTTTGGTAACATCTTTTTAATACAAAATCCAGTATGACGCCTAAAACAAATGACAAGGGTTCAAAATAGACGACAAGTCTAACAAAAAATCTTATTGGATCAGTGTACAGAATTCTGTGATTTTGTTTTTGGCTTCTCTAAATATAAAGAAAACAACGGAAAAAAGCGAAAATCATTCTTTCTTTAGTTTTACCCAAATAAATTTTAAGCTAGGCTACTATTGTAGTTTTCTTCAGATTTAAATTCAGCACAAAACTACTTAATTTTGCCCTAATTTATTTTAAGTCGTAACACTTAAGATAAGCAAAATCTCCATGTGGAGTACCTAGTTTAAGGTACCTTGTTTGAAGAAAACTGTTAGTGCATAAACAATGAAATTATAAATTAGTTCAGTGAAATTTGTTTTTGGAATATACACAAACATTGAAACGTGTCGCGCAGACATCAATACAAATTCCACTACGCTCCTGACCAATTACAATATTTTCATTGATAGAAGCGAACAACAGCATAAAGCAAATCTGTTGCAACAGAATGAAACAAATCGATAGAACTGCGACTGCTTGCATAATATATAACTCTTCCATACACGAGGAAATTCGTAACGTTTTAAAAATTATTAAATGCAAATATATGAGCGCCGCTACATTTGTTAACAGCAAATTACAACCAGACATGATAATAAAGCTCCAACTGCACATTAATCAAAATATTTGCGAATGCTCTTTTACCCTTTGTGCGACGATGAACACCGAATAATTACTACAAAATGTTACATGTTCATAATTAAAACGTTAAATTAATAAACACAAAGGCCTTTAATAAAATTACTTTAGTTTTTATTTAAGTAGCATTAGTTAAGTCAGGAAGCTACGTAGTGAGAAAGTTGCAAATCTATGACACCCTTTAACATGCGAACGTTCGTTAAATCTTTTCTTTTGGCGTTCAACTATGGAAGCCTCACATTTTTTGCTAACCGCTATTCATTTTGCCTTGGCAACCTTACAGTCGCCTCCCTCGCATGTCACACATGTCATTTGCGGGGGTGTTCTGTTTGCGTGTCGACCTCCCGTGGGTCTCGTACCTATCTTTGTCCGCAGCCCCACATTCATATCCCTTTTACTTCAAGTCGTTGTAGTGGAAACGAAGTTGGATATTTAAACCACAAAAACGTCTCTATTTCTAAAGCATCCATTAAACGTACTAACGAGTTCCAGTCATATTCCAGCTTAAAAATACACGAACATCTAATTTGTCTTAGTTTACGATTTGAGTCATTGTAAGTTACTTATTGTGAAATTCTGTAAATATTTTTGTTTCCGTCCAGCATAGACCAGATGACATCGTCAATCGGTAGTTAGACCCGGTCGAAGGGGTTTAACGGACACGAGGGTTTCTTGAGGACAAAGGGTTGTTGGGGACCACCCCTGCACGACAAATACGGCTTCCATCACCCCTATAACCTCAAGGGAGCCCGCTGTGTCTGGCTTTCACAATTAGTGAGAAACATATTGAGATATTCGACAATAACATTTCCTACACGACTGATGTTTAATTTCTTCCGAAAAAATGCACTCTTTTATTGTCTACGTATAATATTACCTCTGTAATACAAAACAATGTACAGGGCGGACTAAATTCGAATGTTTTACGGGGTGTCTCGGTTACCGTAATAGTTGGCGAAAATTTGATATCAGTCTCTTCGGCAGTTTTTTTGAGAAAAGAACGTCTATGTAATCAAATCAGAAGACAAAATGCTATCCGACTATGAGATTAAAATTTTTTCGCCGTATTTAAAAAAATTAAGGGATGATAGTTCTGAAGACGCGAAAAGTTTTTGGAAATTTTATGCTCTCAAAATATAAAGCGTAAGAAGTTGCCTTGGAAAAGTGCTTCCAGATTGTCGATATTTTAAAAAATGTTGGAAATAGGACAAAAAAGCGAAAATCAGTTTTTCTTAAATAGCGTTTGAACTAAGACAGCTATGGAAATTTTCTTTGTAGATATTTGATGAGCATCGAATTTCGCAAGTTTGCCCTAATTTAACCGATCTCGTAGCTCTTACAGTTTTAAATATTTTTTTGCAAAAAAAAAACGAAATTTTGTGATCATTAAAGTTTGCCAGATAGTTATAGTACATTTTCGAAAATGATGAAATTTAATTTCTTTTTTCATGTGCCAAAATAGAAAGCGATGTAAAAGATTTGATTACATAGGTTTTCTTTTCTTAAAAAAATAGCCCAAGAGATCAATATCAGATTTTCGCCAACTATTACGGTAACCGAGATACCCCGTAAAACATTCGCATTTGGTCCACCCTGTACAGGGTGATTGAAATTCGAGGCTTAATATGAAGTTATGGCTTATCTTAAGACATTAATTCTTTTTTGTTTATTTTGATTAACTCAATACATTTGCAGATAAAACATTCAAGTAAAACTTTCACTTATTTTTAATGGATTACTTTTTAAATAGTAGTTTTAAACTTACGCTTACAATTAGTAGTTTACACTTATGTATGTATGGAGCTACAAATATCCAGGTTTAACATTAATTTTGCGTACATCCTTAACTGTTCGTTAAATCCTACCCTTCTCAATGTGTACCCAGTTGAGGATTATAATAGCCACGTAGATATGGATAAGAGAATATGAAGATGTAAACCCACATAGGTCCTACAATTAGGCTGTTACTTAACAACAAATTAATATACTGGGGATGATAACTAAATAGTTCATAATCTTTTAGTTTTACTCTGGACAGACAATCGTTTGGTTGATGAATCATCACCTGAAAAGCAGTACACACTGAAATATATATACCGGGTGTTAACCACCAGCCGTGAACATAGGGAATTAACATTGGTTTTAACTTTTTTTCGGATTCCTGCTCCCCAATTGAGTTTATATTAAAATTAATGGTAACAATAGAAAGATAAATTTATTACGCATCATTTGAGACCATTAATAAGCTTAAATGTTTAATATTTAGTTTATAATTAATATTTTAAAATTGGATTAATTTTACAAATATAAGTAGCCATGACAGCCAATCTGTCATTTGTCTTCATTAATTTTTGTTATTATCTGTCAATTTTTAAATCAGCGAGTTATTTCTTTTTTCACCATTAAAACTCTTCCTCTATTACAGTTTTTTTTTTTCATTTTAATCAAAATCGTTAAAGAAATAACTCGCTGATATAAAAATTGACAGATAATAACAAAAATTAATGAAGACAAATGTCAGATTGACAGTCATGGCTACTTATATTTGTAAAAGTAATCCAATTTTAAAATATTAATTATAAACTAAATATTAAACATTTAAGCTTATTAATGGTCTCAAATGATGCGTAATAAATTTATCTTTCTATTGTTACCATTAATTTTAATATAAATTCAATTGGGGAGCAGGAATCCGAAAAAAAGTTAAAACCAATGTTAATTCCCTATGTTCACGGCTGGTGGTTAACACCCGGTATATATATATTTTTAAAATTATATCATAGTAAGCTATACTATGATTTATCTTATAGGAAATAGGAGTAATTAAATTAAGGTACTTTAATGATTAATGATCATTCGACTATCCAGACATGCAACTGCATGTAAATTAAAAATTTGGTTATTGGTAACAAAATTAGTGTTAATCGAAAATAATTGGACGAAAGGCAAAAAAATCAATTAAACAGATATGCAGAGTGTACATATGAATATAGCGTTCATGGAAAATAAAAAAGTTCTATCGCATTTCAAAAACATAGCAGGCTGGATTAATTTTAACAAGGTCGTGCGATTAAAGCATTTGTTTAATTCACAAATAACAAATTTCGTATTTCTTATGTTAAAAGTATAAAGCAATAAATAATTTTTTACCACGTTACATGACTAAAAATTTAATACAAAACTGTAACATTCACGAACACCAGACTAGGAACAAAGCGACTTTAGACTACCGAAATTAATAAAAACAAATACACAGAACGCCTTGTATTACAAAGGGCCCAAGATTTTTAATGAATTACCAGTGGAAATTAAACAAACAACGTCCATATCGAATTTTAAAAAAATATGTATAGAATATGTAAAAAATAATGTTAACATTTAATAGTTGATAATATGTACAAATAAATATAAGCAGGATTAATATGATGTAAAAATATTTAAAAACTAGATCAACATTTCTTATTAAAAAAATAATAATTTATGGTAATTACAATTTGAAATTGAATTTTTCAGTTTCTTTTAGAATATTACAGGAACTGGGCGCGATTTGCAAAGTTTATATCTTACCAAACATTTAAATGCATACTTCTCTGTTAATTTAACTATCCTCTTATCTTAGCAGTCTTTAAAATCCCCACGTTCTTCAAGTTAATACACACACACCCTGTATTACATATGTTTTTTTTTTAAATGTAATGGTTTGAAAAAAACTATGGGAATGCTCTGCAATATGAATTTTAAGACGTATACATTTTTGAAACTTTTACCCTAGTACGTTTTTTATTTTCTTTGCATTCAAATGAAGTGTAGAACTCTATTTTTGCAATAAAAATAAATGTTGTAGGAGAACGTGCTCAATTACTCTGTAGTATTTTAGCAGCTGCTTTCTGTTTGGGGCAATCAGTGAGTGTAGGTTTAAAGTTGTTCAAGTTAGACTGGGATTATTAAAATTTGTTGGCATCCTAAATATGCTTACGCGAGTAACTAACACTACACAAAATCAATCCTAACCAAATTCTTTTGTCAAGCCCCCAAATGGCATTGTGTTCTATAATCTGATTGGGAATGTACATGGGCCGGTATAATTGTAAGCTGATTGCAACTGTCTATTTTAGCTACAAGTGCGTTTGCCATTGTTTTACTATGGATTAGCAAACAAGCTCAATGATCTATAATCTTAAGAAAACAACAATAACCATAATAGGTATTAATAAGTTTCTACTACCTACAATATAAAATAAAAGCCCAATTAGTGTAACAATAATTAGCTTTTGGATACAAAATTAAATTTATTACCGAAAATGTTTAATTTTTTACGTTTCCTTTGGCCATGACTTAAAATTACAAAAGATTACAAAATAAATACTATTGGGCAATACACAATACCAAATCTTTCAATATTAGCTGTTAAACATCAACAAACTTTTAAAATAATTTTATTAGATTTAATTAATAATTGCTTATTCCATACAATAAAAATAGTATCTACAGTGTGATTGGAATTCGAGTTTAAGCATGGGGATCTCGCTTATTATAATAGCTAGAGTATAGGTTTACATTTGGCAAAGTTGCTAAATTTCGTGCTTAATAATAATCTGAAGAGAAATTGAAAATATCTCAAACGGTATCCAAGAAAATGAGGAAAACCGTAAAATACGATTTTTGAAAATCACACATGGCTTGATGTATCACACATGGTATTTTACTTTTTTATTCATTGTCAAATTTAAAAAAAAAGTTTTTAACAATAACCATTATAAATCAGGTAGGCCGGTCGTTGTAGTTTATGTTGTTTCCATGACAATCAATCAGCAAACTAAAAGTTTTGAAAGTCTGTTGTCACTAATAATTCGCCTGATATCGCGTTTTTCTTCGTCATTAAAGTTCATTTTTACGAATCTATTACGATGACAAGTAACGGACTTTCAAAACTTTTAGTTTGTTGATAAATTGTCATGGAAACAACATAAACTACAACGACCGGCCTACCTGATTTATAATGGTTATTGTTAAAAACTTTTTTTTTTAATTTGACAATGAATAAAAAAGTAAAATACCATGTGTGATACATCAATGAATTCAGAAAAATAAAGGCTATTTGATTATGTAAATAGCAAAAATTGCGCCCATAAGAAAAAATAAGTTGGTTATCATAAAACAAAAACGAATCAATCTAGGAAAAAGTTGTGAAAGCCATCCGATTCGGCTTAAAAAGTTGCTTCAGCAATGTCGTTACACATTTGAAATATTTCAAACTCCAAAGGAGTTATAGACGATTTTTTTAAATCTTATTTTCCGGTTTTTCCTAATTTTCTCGGATACCGTATTAGATATTTTCCATTTCTCGTTGGAATATTATTGAGCACAAAATTTGGCAACTTTGCCGAGTTTAAACCTATACTCTAGCTATTATAATTAGCGAGATACCCATGCTTAAACTCGAATTTTAATCACTCTGTATATTATTTTTGCATATTGGCCCTAAAGTTCTAGATTTAAGTTAAGAAACTTAAAGCTGAATAACGTATTTATATCAATGAACATTGTAAGCAAATATTTGTAATAAAAATTATACAAATAGTTAGAATCATAACTGTATGATTGTACAAAATGGGTTGAAGCAACAAAATGATCACATCAACTTCAATACAATGTAACATCAGATTAATGAAACTGACTGAATTTATTGCCAGTAATTTTTTTAAAAGAGTTAATAATTTGGCATCACATTAATCGTTAAAAGCTGAATGGTACCGATTCTTTTTGGAACGTAATTTGTAAGTCTTATTACTTTTTAGTAGTCTTCCTGTTCGTGTATGGAAGTCATAAAAAGTATAATACCTCAACATTTATCTATGTCAACAATACCACCGGGTTAGTAATCAAGTCGCTCTAATTTTTTAGTCGGTAGCTTTATAAGCCACCCACCGAGTGGGATTGTAGAAGCAACATTTAGGGTATTGCCGCAGACCAAATTAGCCCAACCTTTACTAATAAAGATAACAACAGCCCATAGCGACAGGGAGTGCTATGTAGTTAATATACAAGTTTTTGTAATTCTTAATAACAAAATTATTTACACAAAAAAAAACTCATCTTGATTAATTTACGAAATGTAACTTCATGCCTCATTACAATGAAATTTTAACGCAAAGGTCCTTCAAACTATTAATTATCTACAAAATAACAAACTTCTTATTGTGAAATGTATTAATTAAATGAGTGTTACGCTATTAAAAATCAATTATTTTTAACAAATCTTCAACAAATTTTTTTTATAAAGCTAAAAATATACTCCTATATTTTTTTGTTAAAAAGTGATGGTGTTTTGCAACTATGTGATTGAACAGAAAACTAGTAATTTAAATCATTTTTTAAAATTGTATTATCTTTAAACCACTTTGTTATATGGATCGTTTAATATTAAAGTGATGCAAGTCCATTCTGGGGAAAAGTGGGGAGTACAATTAATTGGCATATAATAATAAAATAATAAAAATAAAAATAAATAATAATAATTTAATGTTAACTTTTTATTTGTAGACAATTTACAGTAACAATAATCGACTTGTGTTGTATGCAGGGGTTTGGAGCGGAGCACGGAGCAGTGGAGAAATGAGTTTTTGCCCGGAGCAGGAGCGGAGCCCGGAGCAAATAATTTTGATTGCTCCACTGCTCCAGTTCATTATTTACAATTTAAAAAAAAATAATTTTTTTTTCAATCTTTAAAGATCAATAATTTATTCTTACAAACTTTTATTAAACTTCACTTGTTTGTTAAGTTCAAATATTGTAATTTTTGACCAACTTCCACAAATCCAAAAAAATTAAAACTTAATTTTTAAAAACACATTTTTTGATTAAAAAACTTGTTTTAAAAATGGTAACAATATTTGGAGCATGGAGCTGAGCTGGAGCAGGCATTTTGATGCCGAAGTGGAGCTGGAGAGGAGCAATTAAAAAATTGGACTGCTCCAAACCCCTGGTTGTATGGGTAACTTTGTTATTATAAGAGTTACATAATCGGTTAAATTAGCAAAGTTGGGCAGAGTTTCAAGACAAATTTAATGCCATTTTGAGAATTGACCTACACCTTCAACTTTTTTAAATATTTTGAAGTAACTTAAACCGGACGATTTTTTCAATGGTAAATAATTCCAAAGGACCTATGTTAATATCAAAATGTGAAATGATTCCTGTAGATATTTTTACGATGAATAAAAAAAAATATCTAAAAAGTCATTGCACACTTGATCTTTGAGATATAAGCAAAACTTGACTTTTTTAACATGGTTGGCCATAAGTTCATTAAAATAGATTTTTTTCTCGTTTCATTTTTATATTGGTTGTTAGATTTATCTTTAAAAATAGGCAAGTTTTAGCAATACTATTGTATTTATTATGTATGATCTAGGTAAGTGGCCAATAAAAAAAACAACAAAAGAAAACAAAATTAAGCTAGGTTAATTAAACACAAAAAATTTAAAACTTAAATAATTTAAGATATTTTAACGTTTCATAATATTTTATAATTGTTTACTTACTACAAAACTAAATTATTGTGTAGAGAGAGGGCTACTACACCTTCAACGCATGTTATAATTTAGATTTAATAGTAAATAGTAAGTAAACAATCATAAAATATTATTAATATTGTAAAAATGATCATAAAATATTTGTTTAAATTTTTTATGTGTTTAATTAAGTACAGCTAGCTAATGTATGTGATATTTTTTTTTAGTGGCCACTTGGATTAAACTTAATAAATACAATAATATTGGTATAACTTGCTTATTTTTGAAGATAAACCAAAAGACCCATACAACAATAAACAAAAAAAAAAAGCCTTTAATGAACCCAAAGCCAACTATGGTTGCCATTTAAAAAAAGTTTGCTTATATCTTTAAATTCAAGGGTGCCATGATTTTAAGATGTTTTCCTTGTTTTACGTAAATATATCTACAGGAATCATTTCACACTTTGATATTATATTAACATAAGTGGCTAGGAAATTATTTACCTATCAATGAAAAAATCGTCTGTTCTTTGTTTTTTCAAAATATTTAAAATTTTTGAAAATATAGGTCAAATGTCAAAATGGAATTAAATTTGTCTTAAAATTCTGCCCAACTTTGCTAATTTAACCGACTATGTAACTCTTATAATAACAAAGTTACCCATACAACACATGTTGCTATGACCAATTCAAAATTCGTTAGTAAATGACATTGCGTAATTATTCATGATGAAAATGGTGTAAGTCTATTTCCCATGGTCTAATAAAAAACAGGGCAAGCTAAAAAGTAAAACCGTGTCATTTAAATTCTCCATGTAATACGAAATATAAAAACTTTTAAGCATAATCCAATTTACTAAACGTAAATACATAAGATCAAATAATAGTATTTTGTTTCTTGTTCTTGTTTATAAACCAAATCGGTCTAAAAGAGCATAATTCCAGTAAAATTAAGATTGGAATAATTGAAATTTAATTATTTTCACAAATTAATAACGATGAAAGTGGCGTTAAGTTCATTTATGGCCCAAAAATATTGGTTTAGAGATTCCCAAAAAAAAAACATTTGCTTAATAAAGTTACTTATTTAAATTCATAGAAACGTGGCCAAACTTGGTAGACTATCATTATTTTTAAATCGACAATCGACTTAAATACAAACCCTTAAATATCACAAAACAAAGAACATTAGACTTACATCACTTTCATATCTAATGGTTTATATTTTAGTCGTCTACATGTTTCTAGTTTCGTTCTATAATAATTGTTCAGTACCTGTACGAGTAATTTGGGAATGAAATTCAAAATTCTAAACACCTGGAACTTTGAAGTACAATTTTAGTACACTGTTGCACAATAAAAATTAAAATTATAGCGCAAAACTTCAACTCTGTACCTTTTAATTATTAAGGTTAATTATATTCAAAGTTATTACAAATGGCAGAGTTAAAACTTTTAGTTACTGGGCCGCAAGTACACGAGAAAAGTTTAGTTCTCTACCTACACGCCATCTAATGTCTAGAGAATAACTGAGATACGAAACTTTGAAAACTTTAACAATACATAAACTTAGCCGTGTTTTTTTTGTGTAACGGATTTATTGAAAATGCATCGCGTATAACAAGTGCTTGAGCAACTTTGGAATTTGAATATGGTAGAGTATCGTGGGTGTAATGTATACGGCCATTTTCTAGTTACATGAAAAGATAGAGGGATTTTTCGCGCTAGAGTACTACAGCAATAAGCAGACACGCCATCCGTCACGGGGATACATTAGCCTCATTTCCGGTCACACGAAATTGGACGCCGCTGCTATACACCTCGACGCTGAGCTTGCGTGGGCGATTCATAATGTAACAGCTAGATATACAGATGTCTAGAATTTCTAAATTAACTTGCACCACCAAACTTGGTAACAAACTTTTGAGTTAAATTTCTCAAACTATTTTCACGGATAATGATAAAAGGAAAACCAAAACTACGTTGGTTTACAAAACACGGAATTTGTTTTAATCTTATACGTATGCAAATATAAAACACACAACATAATAAGAAAAACGTTAAACACATTATTAAGTCACATTGGCTTACATCCATAAAAGTATTAACCCTTATTTTGCTATTTTTGATATATACAGGATGTCCCAGATAACATTGCCAGGATGGGAATTTCGCTTATTACAAGAGGTACAGGTTTGCTTAAGGTAGATGAATTATTCCCAAGTATGAAAGAAGCTACAATCAATTTTTAAAAGTACTAAATTGCTCGTGCTCAGATGTTATAGCAAAAATTATGAAAATGTCGATTTTTTTTATCTCATAACTTTTTCGTCTTAATCATTTGATCAATTTTATTTGTACGTTCTTAAGGTACTTTTTAATAAAGAAAGAAACTGTTATTTTAGATTTTTTTATCACTTACCAATTTCGAGATATTACCACTATTTTTTCTTATGGGCAGCAAAGTTGGCTATGGAAATGTAGGTTAAATGTGCTTTTTTCCCTCCTTTTTATGAGGTATTACTTGCTATATCTATTTTAATAAATAAGTCACAAAATCAAGAAAAATAATTTTTTACCAATCACTTATCAAGCTATCTATGAAAATATGATTATATGAACAAAAAACAACTAACTAAATGTCAAATGACAGTATCAATTGTCTGCGGTATCATTTAATAGAATTTTATAGAATGGTTGTGTAATTCGATAGTCTTTGTAGTACGAGTAATTGTTAATTAAGGCTACATTTAAAAATATCGAAACATTTGACATGCTTAGACGCTAGGTACATTCTTTGCCATGAAAACTGTGCAGAAGCTGAGCGAATATACTTAGAGCTGTATCGCCAGAGAAGGTAAAGAAGTGCGCGTAATTACAGAAATTTGGAAATAAATTTGAAAGAATATGGTTTTTTTCGAGAAACCAAACAAAAGTGCAATACAAATCAATGAAGAATTAAATTTGTTTGCTTTTACACAGTTTCTATAGCAAAGAATGTAGCATCTCAACATGTCAAATTTTTCATTAGTTTACACAACAATACTGTAAAATTCTAACAAATGATACTGCAGACAAATGGTAACTGTCATTTGACATTTAGTTAATTGTTTTTTTTTTCATAGATAGCCTGATAAGTGATTGGTAAATACGATATTTTTGATTTTGTGACTTATTTATAAAAATAGATATAGCAAGTAATATCACATTAAACAGGGAAAAAGGCACTTTTAACGTTTTAACCATGACATAGCCAATTTCGCGGCTCATAAGAAAAAATGAAGTTAGGGGTAATACCTCGAAAATAGCAGTTATAAAAACATTTAAATTAACAGTTAAATTCTCCATTAAAAAGTACCTAGAGAAAGTACAAATAAATATGATCTAATGAATAAAACAAAAAAGTTATAAAAGAACTAAGAAATTCAACGTTTTCATACATTTTGCTATAAGAGGAATTTTGTACTTCTAAAGATAAATTGTATTTGCTCGCCTCCTTAGGAATAATTCATCTAATTTAAGCAACTTGTATCTCTCATAATAAGCGAATAATGCTGAAAATGTTATCTGGGACACCCTGTATAGAGTAAGTGGCTAGCGTAGTAATTATAGCTGGATGGAAATGTGTTGTTTTCTCTATTTTAAATGCCATTAACAATAATTGTCTACACTACCAATTATTGGTAGGATGGACACAAAATGAAATAAAACTAGATTTATACAGTGGAACGAACACTTGCATTCGTCAGCTCCTATATTCGTCAAATATAACATATGTTGCATATTTTCGGAAATAAAAGGTCCGATATTCCTTCAAGAATACAATATTCGTCATGGAAATTCACCTTTCATATAAAATAAAGAATTTTAAAAAATAGACAACATTTGACAAGTTCTTTGCTAAATCACCAGGAAAAGAACAAAAGAGACATTGATCACCAAAACGTAGTAACTGGCGTCTTATAAGCATGAAATAAATAAAAAATCGATCAAACTTCTGCCAGACCTTTGCTGAATTCACAACACCTACTGGAGAACGGATTTTAATGGTAGAAAACACCCTTTCGTCTGTATCACTGGGCATGTGGATGTAGTTACACATTGAAGTGTTCGGTAAGTGCGATTTTATAATCATACTAAGGAGCACTAAAGCTGCTTTTGCGATTCAGTACTGCCACCACAACCAAAATAATAATAATAATAATAAGAGCAGAAATGCGGATGGAGCAGTTAAAACGCAAGATCCACTTACAAATAAATCCAATCACTGGCTTGACCTCAAACTTCGATTACAAAAAAAAAATGGACTGGAAAAGAAAGACTGGCTTGTACCTAAAAATCATTTCAGTAAAGAAGACGAAGAAAAAGCAACAGGGCCAGAATGTTCGGACGATTCATAATAATACAATTTTTGTTCAAGTATGACCTATATATCAGTTTATTAAAAGGTTTATGTTTAAGTTACGATTAATACCTACTTAATATTTATAACAGTATATGTATAAACGCATAGAACATCAATAAAAGATTGTCATATAACTCCAAATAAACTTTCCGCATCCTAACCCAAAATTCAACTAAGCCTTAGAGCGAGGAAAAGCAACCGACCGCAATAAGGGTTGAAAACTCACCCCCAACGGCTCGTCATTGTGGACCCTTATCTTTCGATGTCCACCTACCACCCACGTAAAAGGGGATGAGTAGATGACCCTTTCCTATCCTTGAGGGTCGAATCGGATCTGTTATAGGTTGTGGAGGGGTGAGAGACTCGTGGACGCCAGGCACTTGCTAATATAAGGTTTCCAAGGGGTGCAAGCTATGTGCTTACTTGGACGAGGGTACTTTACCCTCGATACTTTACAGATAGATAGGTTTTTATTAGGTGCGTGCGTATTTCAGCACGTGCATATTTTTACTGTTCATATCCATATGCATATGTACGTGTCCAAAAGTAACGAATGATTTTTCGTTTGTAACTATTAAAATATTGATTTTATAGAAAAAAATTGTCTATCATAAACAATGTTTCATTTATTCATGCTCTTTTTTGGTATGCTTGATTTGTTTTTTGTCACGGTTTCGTTGCTATGACAGCAAGTTTGTTTGAATTTTTCTTTAAATACACCTTTTCTACGACCACCAATGTAAGTAACTCTTTCCGTACAGCCTGCATTTTTAATTCTCTGTAAAGTCTCAATAAATTATCAATAGTAATATTACAAGTGCATTGAGAATTATCGATAATTTTTGGTAAATATGCCCGAATGCAAGTTAAGCTTAAAAAAACACGAGTGCACGAAGTGCACGAGTGATTTTTCTAATTTAACTTGCATGAGTAAAGATTTGTCAAAAATTATAGATTATTTGCAATGCACGAGTTATATTTTGTCAGAAAATTTCCTTCACCTAACCTATCTGTCAAATTTTACAATTACTGTCAGAGTGGTGCGTAAGGGGTGTGGTTTAATCTATATTAAAGTAACGCTACTGGTCGCCGAAATTCGTCAAAAAATTATCAAGACCAAAATATTTAAATCCCTCTCCAAATTTATATTTTCGACCAATCACAAACTCAGATTTCTTAGAAATGATCAATAAACGCATGAAAATCTGTTAATTGCGAAAAGGCAATTACAAGTGTATGATTATGTTTATTGGTCGTTTCTAGAAAATCTGAGTTTGCTATTGGTCGAAAACGCAAATTTGAGAGGAGGATAAACATCTGACACGGGGATGTAAAATTGTTACCGTGTAATAAAGCTCCTATTAGTAGTAGTAGTCTCTAGAAAATTTAAGATTAGTGATTGGTTGGAAACGCAAATTTGACAGGTGAAGGAAATTTTCACAGAAGGATGATATATGTAAGCTAAGACAGTAGTTTTTCATTCCATGACCATCTTTGACCAAGATATTTTTCGATATCACGGTATACTAGTTTCTAGATTTCTGGTAGCTGCAGTATTCGATGTTTTGTTAATGTATTGAAAGCGCTCTAGCTGTGGTATGATTTATCGGAGCAAGAATTAGTTTAATATCGGAAAATTCAGCAAAGCAATGCTGCATACCGCAGGCTCTGGGTCGTGTGAACCATGAAGCGCCGTTATCGGCCACCATTAAGGCCTAAGTGCGCCGTAAAAGCGAACCCATCAAAAGTTGTCTCGCTTTAGCCACTTAAATGCACGGTTAGTGTAGGAATCGTTAAAGTCTTGTATTTATCGACGCCTGTGACTTGTCGCCTTCCTCTTCCTCAAACGGCGTTGGAAAGAGAACAGGCAGAAGGCACGTCTTTGTGTAAATCTTAAAGGTATAACTCGAAAGACACGAATTATTGCAAAGCTTAAGTTCTCACTATAACTCTCATTTTTATCACTTTTGCGTATAATAGCGATTTAGTTTTAAGTGTTCATTTGTTAAACTGCAAAAGTTGTTATGGATTTATTATTTGTTTTATAGGAATTGAAGAGTGCTGTGTTCAAACGAAAGCGTCAACGCCTCTTAACCTTATATGCAGTAAAATATTAAATTTAGTGCCTTCAAGAATACGATAGCAGACAATGTGAGAATTAATAGCCTATTTACTGTTAAATATTATATGGCGTGCGGTTAATATGGAAATAGTTTAAACGCTTTGCACTGTACTACATCCTTCTAAGGTGGCTAAATTTCAACTCTACGACTCAAGTAACTCCATAAAATCAGATCCTACATACATTCCTCTTTCCCATAAGTAAACAATCCTAAAAACTAAATAAGCCATATTCTGCTAATCACTATCCTTTCACATATTTCTTTTTTAGGGTATGAACTTGTGTATTGCTGGTCATGTCCATGGTTTAAAACTTGAACTAATTGTTTAAATTGATAGTGTTACTTAATGCTATAGAATCTCGAATTCCTAATGTATTTCCCTTTTCATGAAAAGTTAAAAATCAGTTGCAAATTATTTATACAATTTCATTGGGGGAAGACTGCAAACCCAAAATTGCAAACGCGTGCTACGTCATGTTGATGAAAACTCCAAATGAATAAGAAAATAGAGTATCTAGGTCATTAAAATGAACTAGGTACTCTAGACTCAAGACTATTTTATTTGGAGAACTGTACAGATTATTATTTATAAACAGCAATAGTAAATCTGAAAGGACAAAGTTATTTGACGTCAAGCAACAACATCCGAATGTCACATCAAAGGGCGAAATACTTATTTACTGGATGTTTTTTTTTTAAATTTTATTATGCAGTTAAACCTCAATATTCGTCCGCCTCTATACTATTCGTCAAATCCATTATTGACAACATTTTTTCAGTAAAAAAATGCTCCGATATTCGCCCAAAAGTCCAATATACGTCAAGCAATTTTGAAAAAACATAAAAACAAATCACACTGAAAAAGTTCTTGACTGAATCGAATGCTAATGAATCCCCAAAAAAAGGAACAATAAACACATTGATTACCATAACTTGCATTACCTGATGTTTTAGTTGGGGTGCGGAAAATTGCTCGAAGGAAAATTGCTCGAATACAATTGCTCGAAAAACAGTTCCTCGAAAGGAAAATTGCTCGAGTAACAATTTCTCGAAAGGAAAATTGCTCGAAATAATAAAAAAATATTAAATTTATATAAATACAAAGTAATTAAAGGTACTAGAAAAGTTGTTTACATTTGTTTACCCTTAGTAAAATGTATTTAAATTTATTTACAAATACATGTTTTTACACTTACTCAATTTGTTGTTGATATAAACACTACAAATATTGGAAAATATTATTACTACATAACTGCTGATTCTGACCATATTGTTGTTATCTTAACAACAAATAAAAAACCTTCGTAACATGTGCCAAATGAGTTTTAAAAAGTTTTACAACTTGTTTTTTTTTTGTTTTCACAGCCTACTGTTTATCTTATAAAACAATATTTTTTTGTAACTTGCGCCTTATTGAAAATAACTACATCAACCTTTGTATATTTTTTTAAGTGTAAACAAATGTAAACAACTTTTCTACTAAATACATTTAATTATTTTGTATTTTTATAAACTCAATATTTTTTCATTAATTCGAGCAATTTTCCTAGCAATTTTCCTTTCGAGGAACTGTTTCTCGAGCAACTGTATTCGAACAATTTTCCTTCGAGCAATTTTCACCAAACGGTTTTAGTTGAAGGTTTAAACAATAATTCCTTACTACCTCCTTAGCTTCTGCCATCTTTGCTACAAAGTAATGACAAAGTTCTGGTTAAATTTCTTCTTCTCCTTAATCGTTTCCTCTTTTACCTTTGGGTGTCGGGAAAATTAAATTTTTATTTATCTATATATCAAATTCTCAATTAGCAAGAGCTTATTCTGATTTTAGTTCATTCATATTGCAAAAATTGATCCTATTTTCTTCCGTTCCTCAAGAGCGGATTTATGACGAATATAATAAATATGCGCAAGATAATTACTTCCAATAAATATTTTCAGTTTGTGAAGAAAATGATAAAATACGGACGTTGATTAATACAATGCAACAGTAATAATATGAATTTTATACAAAGTAACCACTCTAATTAACTATTTCATCGTTCTTTCGAGACTGGCAAATTTTTGGTGGTGTCCTAAAACATTTAATAACTAAAACAATTAGTACTTCTAACAATTAATTTACCTATCATTTCTATCGTGAACTCTGTACTACCATTATAAATGTAGTCAGTCTCAGTGATTGGGAAACCACCTGTATAGTTAATTAGAGAGATAACTTTGCATAAAATTGATAGAATTATTTCACTTAACCAAATGAGTTTCAATCCACGTTCTGTTAAATCTAGTTTGCTCTATCTAGTAACACAATATCGAAGGTAGGGCTCGGGTGCACGGGTGCGGATATACCAAGCTTCCCCAGTCCACCCTTCATCAACTAAATTGCAGCGGCAGTCCTCGTTTCGGATATCTGGCAGGTCGGAGCCCCGAGGGGCGTCGGGCTTCTCTACACCCACTCACTCCAACGCCCCTCGCGATAACGTGAACGCTGGTACAAGGTAAGCGTCGGAAAGGTGACACTGTACATGATATATGGAAGAACCGCGAGCTTTACGGTTCTGATATTTCTCTTTTACGTCAAATACAGAATATCAGCATGGCCGATATCCAACACAAAATTGTTAACAGCTTATTGTGTTTCCCTCGAGGGTCACAAACGGTCTTCAAAACGCGATAAAGCATGTTTTGCAGTATATGTTGAGTTTATAATCAACTCGGCGAGAGATCACGACGTGCCTTAATCTAGTTAAGTATTTCGAGTACATTAGCAAGCGTTTTATCCATACAATTCGAAACAAAGAACATTGAACTAATCATTTATACTTAAATAAAAAATACCATGCTTTTAGTTAGACCAATTAAACGTACCATAGAATACTTTAACGTGCAATTTTTTTAAATTTCCCTTGCTGTTACTTTAACGAAGATCAAGCTGTGTTAGTTGAGAATAAAAATCTTTGTGGATATTTTATTTAAATATGTTTAAAGGAATTTCCTTCAGCAATAATTCACTTCACAATTCTAACTTTCCAATTCTTAGAAGCTCCCAATTGATCTTCTTTCGAAATACTTGCAAAATAATGGTAAACGGCAATATCTATCTCCTCCCAAGACAAAAAATGATTATCCTGCAAATTTCTTTAAGTCCAAAAAATAACCAAAAGTAGAAATAGCAAAGTCAGGTGAGTCGGTGGATGCTTTATTACTTTTTTTTATCAAAAAAACTGTTTTGTTACCCCATAGGTGGCTTCACTGTCATCTTCAACTATGTTTTTAATGGCAGCAATGTGTTTTTCGGTAACAATTTTGGTCCTGTCCCTTTTTGATGCTGAACACAGAGCCTCCTAGAGGTAAGAGGGGGCGCGGGGAAGTTAAAATTTGGGGGCTCTTGTGAAAGAAAAAAAAACGTTTTTTTATGATCACGCACTCTCAAGAACCCCCCTCTGGTAGGCCCTGGCTCAACATAACGCCTTTCGTGTTCAAATTCTTTATAATAGCGTTCATTAAAAGCCGAATTTAAACTTTCTTATACTAATAAGCGCTTAAATCCTTGTTGAAATTGTTATAAATCATAATTCGTAAATGCTCTCGGATTAACTTCGCTTTTCACTACTAACTTCCACTATTTCAAGAAATGAATAAAATAGATTCTGACCAACTTAGCTCCGACAATTAAACCTCTTATGACAAGGAACTAGCTAAATATGAAGTTGCAAATTTAGATTTTCACTGCCTTCTAGTTTCTTTTTTTAATTCTCTATAAAGTTTCAATAAATTATCAGTAGTAATATAACAAGAGCATTGAAAATTATAGATTATTTGCAATGCAGGAGTTACATTTTGTCAGAAAATTTCCTTCACCTAACCTACCTGTCAAATAAAATGTATGTTATGTCAAATTTTACAAGTACTGTCAGAGTGGTGCGTCAGGGGTGTGGTTTAATCTATATTAAAGTAACGCTACTGGTCGCCGAAATTCGTCAAAAAATTATCAAGACCAAAATATTTAATTTCGTCTCCAAATTTATATTTTCGACCAATCACAAACAGATTTCTTAGAAACGACCAATAAACCCATGAAAATCTGTTAATTGCGAAAAGGATATTATCAATATATGATTAGGTTTATTGGTCGTTTCTAGGAAATCTGAGTTTGTTATTGGTCAAAAACGCAAATTTGACAGGAGGATCGACCTCTGACAAGGGAATGTAAAATTATTACCGTGTAATAATGCTTCTATTGGTAGTCTCTAGATCTAGAAGATTTAAGATTAGTGATTGGTTGAAAACGCAAATTTGACCGGTAAAGGAAATTTTCGTACAAAATTCGCGGATAATTTTATTAAACTCGTACAAAGAAAATTTCATTAATGACTGAGAAACTCTCCAGCAATAACCACCAATGAAACCATTGTCCCATACGCAAACACTGTAAAGTATCTTGGTATGACTCTGGATGGCAAATTGAGGTGAAAAGAACATATTAAGAAGAAAGAAAAGGAGTTTAAAATTAAAATCGCACAATACCGATGGCTTATTGGTAAATATTCCAAACTGTCATTGTACAACAAAATTTTGATTTACAAACAAATTGTTAGACCTACATGGATGTATGGAATATAGGGGTGTGCAAAAATTACAAATATACATAAGATACAAACTGTCCAAAATAAGGTGTTACATGATATGCCTAGCGCTCCTTGGTTTGTCAGAAATGCCGGCCTTCATCGAGACTTGGGCATTTTAACAGTTGAAGAAGAAATCAAAAGATCTGCAAAGAAGCATGAAGCCAGGCTTCACCTACACGAACATGCAGAAGCTCTCCAGCTGATAGACAACCAGCACCTACGTCGAAGACTAAAGAGAACCAAGCCGTTCGAACTTGCCTAGTGGTTTGTGTAAAAGCAGAGCATTGTGCAAGCGTTAGTGTGTATATTTTCTTAAGGATAACACAGACATCTAAAAGACGTCGCTGGACTGATCTTAGCTAAGTAACCTAGATTTAAGATTTAACAATGGTTGGTCTTACTTCTTAGACCAGTTTTAGTGTTCAAACCAGGGCTGTGGAGTCGGAGTCGGAGTTTAGGAGGAATTTCTGGTCAGTGGAGTCGGAGTCGGCAAAAATGTACCGACTCCGACTCCGAGTACAACAAAAAATTGCGAGGTGGTCCTTTGCCGCAAAATTAAAACTCAAATTTTAAATAATTTTTTTATACCTACTTATTTTTTTTTTCTTATATTACACACCGTAAAATGTCTTAATATTTAATTTTGCCGGAGTCGGAGTCGACCTACTAAAATTATCAGAAGTCGGAGTCGGAGTCGGAGTCGACTTTTTTTTTCCCGACTCCGCAGCCCTGGTTCAAACACGTGGTGTTTTACAAAAAAAAATTAATTGAAAGTTATATTTTGCTTAACAACGGATCTAGGAAAACTTAATATCTTCTAAAAATGTATGACACTAATGATTTGCTTTGATTTTTTATTAATTGATGTCGAAAATGATACAAAATGCTAAATAAATAACACCTATTGTTGTAAATAATTTTGCAAAAGGCGAAAGGAAGTGGCGTGCTGCAGTTCTGTTACTATATGTCACTGAATATATGTCATTGCTTGATCGCTTTGATCTTAATGGTTAAAAACATGCACGCAACAACAGTGTATCGACCGAGCAGGACAAAACACTAATGTGTCTGCTTTTTAGGATGGGGGTACGGTTAATCTTCTCCGACGTACAAAAAACAAATGCTAAATTGTCTGAACATATTTCCGTTTTTCATGCATTACTTTCAAATAAGCTTGAAATCAGAGCTGGGCAATGCTTGAATGCTTACTACTTGCAATAATTTTTTAAGCACTGTTAATGCTTCGAGCACAATGCTTGGAGCACTTTCTAAATCAGATGCTCGATGCTTAGAGCACCAATCGTTTTCTTGAACACTTGGTACTTATTAAGCACTTTAGAAAGACAGTGCTTAATAAGCATTTTTTAAATTTATATATGCGTACTGCATAGTATTGAATCCTTAACATGTATGCTACAAGACTGTTTAAATTTTAAATTTCTCTTAAGCATTTCAAAAATGCTCAATGCTTGCTGCTTAATTTTTTTAAGCACTTGGGTCAGTGCTTGATGCTTTTAAGCATTTTTAAAAACCAAAGTACTTACTGCTTAATTAGATCAAGCACTTATACAAGTGTTTGAATGCTCGGTGCTTCAAGCACTTTGGGTCGGTGCTTTGCCCAGCTCTGCTTGAAATATTAAAAATTTTGGATGTTAGTTTAAATGGAGTTTTTTTCAGTAACAGGAAACCAATTTAGTTAGTCAATTTTAATACCTCTTTCCTACCCAGTCAAAGGCTTATTGGTGTATTAGGAAAGTTCTTTTCATGTTTTATATGAAGTCGTCGCTTATTTAACGGTATCGACAGGCATCAAAACCCCAAAAGCGCTGCCTCCTTAAATGTCGTTCACAGTCGCGTTACGTCGATAGTTGCTTGGTTTGATATCAAGACTGTATAGCGAATGTTGAAGATAATCAAATGCAATAGACTATATTGTTACAAAGGTTCAAATAGCTGTGTGCAGGCGAATAGTATCGGTTTCTTTTCGGCTTCCTATTTGTTTAAAATGTATTCCGAGTTCAACTTCAATTTCCGAAAAGATTCAAGAAATCGCTATCTTTCTCTTAGTTAAAAATCACCATTTAGATTCGTTCTCGCAAGCTTGGTGCAGCATGTCGAAGTTTTGGGACATTTTCATGCACTTCAATGCAGTAAAAACACAATTTCAATCTTTAACGCTGTTTTATCAATACCAATTTTTACTAATTTTTGGAGCGCTGATTACAGATATGACCTTAAAAAAAGCCTACCACATAAAGTTATTTTGTTACAGTAACTCTTTTACTTTTCTCGTTTTCATGTACAATGCTTAGTTTTTACCTTCTACTACTGTAATTTTTAAACCTTTATTTAAAACTTGTATCTCTTATACAGGGTGGTGCTTTTTTCGATGCTCACCATTGCTATCTTGGAAACGGTAAGAGATACAAGGTCGGTTAAATTAGAGAAAAGTTGCACATTTTTATGGCGATTGAGAATCTGAAAAGAAATCCTGGATATTTTGATTCGTTTTTGATTTATTACAAAAAAACTGAAAAATGTGATTTTAGAAAAATATTATTATCTCCCCTACCATTGACGCTATTTCATTTAAACTTGGTAACTTTATGTTTTTGACCGTTCTGGGTTTGATGACGTCAACAGAAATTTTCTAAACCTTCTAGATTTCAAGTTGCGATAGTCAACTTTTTTATTTCTTATGGCCGCCATATTGGATTTTAACACCATCAGACAGACAAAAAAATTAGCTTTTCAGATTGGTAACCAACATACCTTTTTTCTTTCAAAAAACTTGTTGAAATTTTAAAATTTGTGTAAATAATTCATAAAAACGAGAATGCTCTGAAAAACAATTGAAATTATAATATAAATCAAAGTGATACAACATTTTATAGGTCTAATGATAACGAAATTAAGATTGTTGGAAACATATTTAGAAGATATTAGGCGAATTGCCATTATTAACAATTCAAAATCATCAGTAGTTTCAGCATGAAGGAGCTGGTCCTCACAACGCCCGCATTGTAAAATGATATTAATTTAGATGTACGGTTTCAAAATTCATGACTTGGTACGTTTGGTCCTGTTCATTGGCCTCCGCGATCGCCATGTTTAATGCCTATGGATTACTTTTACATTGATGTTGTTTATGCAACCCCAACGGAAGATATTGAACTTCTTCGCCGTAAAATCAAAAATGCTTTCGACTCTATTTCGAGACAAACTATCCTAAAGGCAGTGGACGAAATGAATCTGAGGACTAACCAATACATCATACATAACGGCGCGCACTTTAAACAATTTAAATAATTATTTATCTTGTGTTTTAAATTTATTGTCCTTTCGTTATTTTGTTAGACCTATAAAATGTTGTGTCACTTTGGTTTATATTATAATTTCAATTGTTTTTCAGAGCATTCTCGATTTTATGAATTATTTACACAAATTTTAAAATTTCAAAAAGTTTTTTGAAAGAAAAAAGGTATGTTGGTTACCAATCTGAAAAGCTAATTTTTTTGTCTGTCTGATGGTGTAAAAATCCAATATGGCGGCCATAAGAAATAAAAAAGTTGACTATCGCAACTTGAAATCTAGAAGGCTTAGAAAATTTCTGTTGACGTCATCAAACCCAGAACGGTCAAAAACATAAAGTTACCAAGTTTAAATGAAATAGCGTCAATGGTAGGGGAGATAATAATATTTTTCTAAAATCACATTTTTCAGTTTTTTTGTAATAAATCAAAAACGAATCAAAATATCCAGGATTTCTTTTCAGATTCTCAATCGCCATAAAAATGTGCAACTTTTCTCTTATTTAACCGACCTTGTATCTCTTACCGTTTCCAAGATAGCAATGGTGAGCATCGAAAAAAGCACCACCCTGTATACATCTGAATTAAGTGATGAGATAATAAAAATACAGTGTGGAATAAAAATAAGTTTTCATTAACATTTATGATATCAAAATTTATTCACAAAATGTATTGGAAAATACGAAAAATTTTTTTGTTTTTCATCCATTTCATCTTTGTTTTGTACGATGTTGTCTCTTCCTTCTGCAGGAATCAGCAACGGTCACTTATCAAACCAGGGTCCCATCGTCCTGGGTGGCGTTTTTCCATAATTCAAATTTCTTGATGAAATCTCTCTCCCCTTGCTCATTAATTACTACGTCGCCCGAGTTCCGTGGAAAAAAAGTCTAGGTGGAAGGCAAGGAAGTGGATCATCAGTGATATTCTGCATCTTAATTTCTTGTAATTTTGTAAAAATTTTTGATTACAAGCTGGTACTTTTCTTCCCTCCGGTTCCCAAGGAAACTTTTTACTGCTGATACAAAGGATTTCCATACTGCGAGTTCTTAAAAAAGAGTCTTGCTTTTAAAATTGTTATCATCTAACAGTTTCCTGATCTGAAGCCCGACAAAAATTCCTTTCTTCTACTTGGTATCACTTATATTAGGAAAAATTCTCATTATGTATTGAATCCTTCTTCTTTCTTTTCCATTGATTTAGCAAAATTTTTCATTAGCCCTAGTTTAATATGGAGTAATTAAAGGGCTTGATATAAGTATTTCTTGGTATCAATTTATTCATTTGGAGCCAGTAATTCGTATCATAATACCCTGCCGTATATCTGGTGTCTCATAAACAGAGAAAACAAGAGTATTTTAGGATTTTTCCTTCCATACCAAGTAACAAAAGTATTATAACCTTCAATTCTCCGCATACTAGCCACTAGTTTTTTTCCTACTTCCCACTTTTAAGGATTCTTTCCATATTTTCATATGATTCTTTTTATGCCTACAGAATGTGCTACTGGAACTGAATTACTTTCATTCCCATTGTGTAATAGTAAAACCTTCAAGCTGGACTTCGACAAATCTAAAGGGTAGTTCACACGGTGACATTTGATGTCGTCGTCTGAACAGCCTGATTTCGGGATGCCACGATTTTCCATACTAAAGGAGGAAGATGAAGTTTGATTTATTTTTTTGAACACAAAAATTTGCTTGTTTTGAAGATACAATAAATACTCGACAAAAGCAACTTTTCTGAATCGATTTTGGTTGTAGTTTTTTCGAATTTTGGTACTATGTATCGTCAAATTAGGTGCTCTATTTTAAAATAATTTGAATTAAAATTCATTTATATTCAAAATCATGTCTTCATCCCATGTATCATGATTTAATTATTTGTTGATCGAGCGGTTGAATATTCAGATTGTAATGAAATCCCTTTCTAAATTCTGCTAACTTCGGTCTTCTTCTTATTTTCATTTCTCTGCTTTCTATTTAATTCTTCCGACACAATTTAATTTATATGTGTTAAGTTAATACTATTAATAATTATCACAGATATGAACAAACACAGAATTACTTTTGTGAGTAACTGAGAAGATATCGAAATATTTCTCCTTTTACACTATATTTTCAGTCCCGTTAATAACAAGTGGCCCTGAACCTGAAACGATCCCTTGTTTTCCAAAATTTTGAAACCATTCTGAATTTTTTAGAAGTTATTCTAATTCCTAATCTATTTTACTTTAATTGTCACAGTTGGGTCAATTATACAGGGTGACTTGTGGGAAACGGACGTTTTTTGAATGAACAGAACTCGGTTGATTTTCAAGGTTTTTTTTTTAAATTTTTTTTTGCAAAGTGAAGAATAGCATCTGCCATTTGATGTAACAAAGTCAAGTATTCCCTTGAACGAAAAGCATACTGCAAACGCATCCATGGAAGTTGTTAGAAATACGTTCACCGGCCGAGTCATTTCGCGTTTCGGTGGCTTGCCGTGGCCCCCAAGATCACCAGACTATCTTCCTGCGACTTTTTCTTGTGGGGGCACTTAAAAGAACGTGTTTTGCCCACAAACCACGACACTAAGGGAGTTGAAAGATGCCATTACAGAAAAGACGCATTTAATTGACGCACAGCTGCTAGACTGAGTCATGAATGACTTCAGGCAGAGACTTGAAACTTGCATTCAGGAGGGTGGCCGCCACCTGATGGATATAATTTTCCATAACTAAATAATTATGGTAAATCAAATAGCATAGGTTGTTTTTCAATTTGCAATAAATAAGTTTGCTTTTTCTTGAAAATCAACCGAGTTCTGTTCATTCATTTGTATACTTGATTAAAAACAAACTAAAAAAACACTTTTCGTTCAAGACTTGACTTTGTTATATCAAATGGCAGATGTTATTCTTCACTTTGCAAAAAAAAAACTTGAAAATCAACCGAGTTCTGTTTATTTAAAAAACGTCCGTTTCCCACAAGTACATGTAGAAACAACTGGTCTATAGGTACAAGTGACCATTGATACCAAATGGAATATTAATAATATTTTTGAAAAGGCAAAAATAAAATTAAAGTTGCATTTGTCGAGATAACTGAACTCAAAAAAGTTGCTTTTTCAACGGCTGCTTTTATTGAGTACCTATTTACTGTATTAGGATAAATAACAAAAAATAATATGTGATGAAAACTTTCAAGGCTATATTTAAATGCAGCTCAAAAAATACTACAAGAAGCACATATTTGCATCCATGTTGACCAGTGTAATTAAATCGAAATGTAACATTAAAATTAAATTTGTATTTATCTGTAAAGAATTATAAAACAATTTAGGGCAAATGATTTCGATCCTTGAGCATGAAGCACGCTTAAACAGGCGTGTGCGGTCTCAATTTTAAAGTCATAATCTACGGGTAAAATCCGATTACTAACTCCCACGTAAGAATGCAGAGAATTCTGTTAGGCATTCGTAATTACAGATGTTAAACGTTACCTTAATAACTAATAGGCACTTGAAATAAATTTATAACTCTCACTCAGCACATTCATAAAGTTTAAAGACTTGAATAACAAGAGCCCGGTGTTTATATATATATATATATAACAAGCACATGATGCAGAGTACTAGAAGCACGTGTCCAAAATCGATTTGACTTGTTAACCTATATTTCATGCCGGCGCGTCTGTAGCACGGAAAATAATGGGTAATGCGAAAGCGAAAAGATGTACATCTTCACCGAACCAAATGAAAGTGATGCGATGAAATTTAGTTTTCTCAACTTTAACGAGGAGTTTTACACAACGGCACGTTTTAATCCACTTTGTGTAATCCTCCTCTTGTCATTTTATCTTATTCCGGGTATTCGAATGTAAAATAAGGGTGGATTTACACTGTATTACGTTGATTTATTTTACAAACCCGAAGTAATAAGAATTTTATTAGAGCGATGTTTTGTTGCATTTAAAATGAAGTATTTGACTCGACTTCAGTCGAAATTAATTAAGTGAAAATTGTTTAACGCTTAAGACTTAACGGTTCGTAAATAAGTTACAACAAATACGTTTTAAAATAGGTACAATATACGACTAAACATATAAGAAAAAAATTTTTTTAAGACACTAAAAAAATTCTTTTTTCACTACTAGTAATATAGCGTAGCATTATGACGTATATTAGAATGCCGTGAAATACAATTTCTCTACCTATGCATGGTTACAGGTAAACAATTTTTCATTATTAACCACTGGTGAATAATGAACAAATTTATATTTTTTGATAATGCTGTTGTAGTTTTAAAGAAAAAAAAATTATAGGACGATTTAGTATGATGAAGAAATTCTCTTTATTGGTATTTTAGCATTTAAAACGTTGTTTAAATAAATTAATTTAATTTTAAAAACTTTGGTGTATTTAAATAACACGACTTTCGCGCCGTAATAAATGACGGTTGTCAATATCCACACCGTCGATTGACACAACGTAAAAAAGAGAAAAGTTTTAATGTCAGTATTTTAGATGAAATCATCGCTTAAAAACAATGTTTTTTAATAACAATAGTGATTTAGCAAGATGAGTAACACGCAGATTCAATATTTCTATAGAATAGATAGGTACTTAACTTTTTATATTTTAGGTTAGAAAGTGCGTACCTAACATAAATGGGTTTGTCTTACTAGTAGTGAAAAAAATAGTATATACACCACGGTAGAGAAGTCTTATAGCCTTCGGGCCCTTAGATCCCTCGGCGCTTCGCGCCTCGTGATCTAATCTGAGCCCTCAGGCTATAATAGTTGACTTCTCTACCTTGGTATATAATATACTATTAACTACTTGATTACTAATGGGCAGTTTTATGTAAACTGGTATTGTTAAATACATTTTTCAAGATACCTTACAAAATTTTGTATTCATGACTTGTCCATGTCACAATCGATACGGTTAGAAAACCAAAATTGGTCAAGATTTTAAATCTGGTAATTTTTCACTGCCATAGTCGATAAAAAATGTGTAGGAGATATTTTCAGGCAGTATAAAAATATATTCATTCATTTAACATCCCTTTCATTCGAAGACATACTCGTATGATAAGGTTACATCTTTAGACTAAAAATATTTAGAAGAGGCTTACTTTTTCATGATACTATATTTATGTTAATTTTTTGAACAAAATGATGAAATAAAACTAGTAGTGCCATTAATTTAAAAAAATCTGCTACTAACTTTAAAAAAATATAGTATTTTAAAAGAATATAATTATAACTGATTAAAAAAGTAATGTTATAAACTAAATTATTTAATAATAATTATCACACAACATTTACCTAACACACCTAATACAAATTACTAAAAATAATAATTAATTTGATCCTCCCATGTAGGTACATTTTCTAATTTAAAAAGCGAAACATATTTATGAATCACAAATGTATTTTAAAAATAAAATATTACAAATTACAATAAGTTAGATGAATTTTAAGTAAGTAAAAACAATTAAAATTAACTCATAAATGTTCCACATATTTCTTTTTTTATTAGTCACATTTCTTTAAAGAGTAAATGAATGTACAATTAATATTTGTATTACCTAGTTATTAACTAACTATTTTTAGTTTAAAAATGAACTATGATTTAATAAGTATATTCTGTGGTCGGCGGGAAAAAGCAGTTAAGTCAAAAAGTGCAATTTTTTCATTATTAACCTTATACCATTCATATTGTTATGTTCTTATACTGGTAATTAGCAATTTCGGCACTTGTGTTTCCTGTTTATAATGTTAGTTCCATTTCACGTATTTTTATTATTAATATTTTTCCATTGCAATGAAATTTTGTGTTATCCAAAGATAATAAAAGTTATGTATAAAAATTAGTATTTATGTTTACTCCATTAATTTTTTTTGAATTCTACAAAAAATATATATTTTTTAAGAATAAACGAGTTAAACTGAATATATCCATTTGTTAACATTTGTGAAAAACTACTAAAGTTATTCTTATTTTATGCCAGTAAGTCAAGTATTTACTGTTTATTAAAAAATTTCATCATGTTGACATATTGTGATAATTTAATACTTAATTTTAAGTAAAATATGTATACCATACAAGTAAAATTTAAACTCACATGATAATCAGTAAAATAAAAAAACGTTGCTCCTGAAAAATTGTACTTTTTGACTTAAGTGCTTTTTCCCGCTGACCACAGTATTAATACTTAAGTGTTATTTAGGTAGATAGGTACTGTTAATTTTTACTGAAATGTCAAGTTTCTAAATTAGAATAAGTACCAATAATTTTCTTTTACTCGTGATACTCTACTTTAGCAGCACACTTTTATTATTTATGTTATTTAAAATAAATATTAAATATTGTAAATTATGTATCATTGAAAAGAAGTAAAATACCTAATCCTTTTTTTTTAGATTAACGTTGACCCGATTTTAAAAATGCAACAAAATAAAAATAGCCTCTATGTTAATTCTGGTGGTTTTATGTGCAAAACTATACAGGGTGATTCAATTTGACTGCCGCACCCCTATAACTTTGTTATTTCAGGAGGATAGTGATAGTTAATTTTTTTATTTAATTACATGGTAAACTGTTCTTTATTGATTCTGATTAGTGATGCCGCGAGACGAGACGAGACGAGAAATAGCCAAGTCTCGTCTCGTCTCGAATTTTCGAGACGAGAAATTTGCCTTGTCTCGTCTCGAGGATTTCTCGACTACAAAAATCTCGTCTCGAGGCCGAGAATCTCGTCTCGTCTCGAATATTTTTTGTTTATTTAGGTAATTTTAATAGGTACCTACTGCATTTAACCCTTAACCGCCCAGTAAGCTTTTGCATCGTAACTGCCCAGTAGTGTCCAATGGACACGCATCTCAAAATCTTCAATATTTCATTAAAATAAAGTAGAAAAACGTTTTTTTTTTTATTACACGTAATAAACATTATTATTTATTAAAACAATTCACACAAATTATGCTTGTTTTGGAATGTTCTAAACAGACAAAGTGATTTCGCAATAAAATAAACTCTTTTGATGCTGTATGCAAATCAATTTGAAAATGTGTCCGTTGGACACTACTGGGCGGTTAAGGGTTAAATAAATACATGTTATACCTATTTCTTCAATTAAGTAAGTGCTTTTTAAATAGGTAATAAAATATTTTCAGTTGTCAAAATACCTGCAGTTTATATATAGGTACACTCGCTTATATATAGTTGTTATACATTTTAATCTTAACAGTAGTTAGTACTGATTTTAGTACCTTTCTTTTTAAGAACTACTGCAATTACACCAAAAATTTAAAACAAAATTGTGTAAATGATCTTCCAATAGAATAATCTATACAAATTAAGAATTGGTAGACGTAAAATTACAAACAAAAGTCGGGGATTCCCACAAACACGATTGCATCAGCCTCCTCTGTATAGCGCAAAAGGTGTTACTATCTAGTTCGTCTTCGGTCGATAAGGGTATATTATTTACTAAAAAGCTAGTTAGTGAGTTTTGTGTAATTTTATTATTTAAATAACCGGCAAAATGAAACGTAGCGGTGATTCAGTTTCAAATATAACTAAATATTTTCGGAAACCAAATAATGATACACATATTAGCGGTACTGAAGAAACAGATGACGACGACAGTGTAAAAGATAAATCTTATGAACCTTTAGATTTAGAAAGCGATGATAGTCCTGCACCCCCAGAAATGTTAACAAAAACATCAGAAAAACGAAAAAAAGGGAAAAAAGGAAAGACTAGAAAATTTTTTTTTACTAAGTACATAAAATAAAAACAAACTGTTCGTTGAACTGCGTGTGTTTAATTTAAGGTATAGGTACTAAAAGAATCAGTTTTTGTAAGTACGTGATAAACTTTTGTGTGCAACCACATGCGAAGTGAGTATTTCGCCGCGAAACTAACTGGGACTTTTACATTTCAATTTATTATTGAGAACCGTCAAATTGTACAAATGCAAAATTTGTCGTTTCCATATTAGACACTCCTGGCCACCAGGCTACTGGTCGATTTAAAATTTTTGAAAGTTAGTAATATTTTTTAATTATCATTAGATAATTTTCACGGTTGCACAAAAAATACTGAGTATTTCATGGCCGCAAATCTTTTTGACGACCTCTATATTATCTTGTCTCTCAGTACGTTAAAAAGCTAATTTGCAGACTTAATATACAAAATAATTAATTTACATCAGTTCCTATGGTGACATTTTCCTGTTAATCATCAAACATCAGTCGTATTGCAACACGTAAGTATACAGGGTGTAGACTCGGATCACGCAACATAGCAATTTCAATGGTAAAATTTTAAAAGTCGAATTCTTGCTCCGCTAATTATTTTAGAAAAAAAGTGCAAATACGTTTTTTGTAGAGAAAAAAATTCTGTATCCATAAATGTAATCAATATTACTTTTTCGTTTTCCAAAAACAGAAAAATAAGCAAATTAAAAAACGCATTTTCGCGAAAATCTGTAGTGCCTTGGAATTATGCTACCTACGACAACTGCCCATCTTACTAATACTTACTGCCACTTTGACGTTTGAAGTTTATTCTTAATTATCATTTTTATTATATCTTGCAATGAAAACATAACTAATTGTGTAAAATAAATGTTTGATAAAATATAAAGGATAATTAAGAATGAATTTCGCGTCAAAGTGACAGTATAAGTGACATTAGGCTGGGCAGTTGTCATAGCATAATTCCAAGGCACTACAGATTTTTGTCAAAACGCGTTTTGTAATTGCTTAATTTTCAGTTACTGGAAAACGAAAAAGTAATATTGATTACATTTATGGATACAGAATTTTTTTCTCTACAAAAAACGTATTTGCACTTTTTTTCTAAAATAATTAGCGGAGCAAGAATTCGACTTTTAAAATTTTACCATTGAAATCGCTATGTTGCGTGATCCGAGTCTACACCCTGTATAATAATACTCGTATAGCCAATGCATGAATTGTTTCTTATTGCATAACATAAAAACAAAATATGATTGGGCGAGTTTAGATTATGCAAAATTGTAAAATATAAACGAGAAAACAGGTTGACTGGTCGTCACTACACGAATACTTAAAATAAGTCATAATGATTATTACCTATCAACACTGCGTATATATTTTCAGTATTGCGATAATAAAAGTAATTTATAACTTCTTAATTATTATTAATACATTTTTACAATAATATCTTTTTGCAATAAAATTAATAAAATAATTACAAAAATGTAATTAATATCATGTTTTTATAAATTATAAATATTATTACAATTAAGAAAATATAAATGCAAGGTTGATCGGCAATAACTATCAACTATTTTAGTATATAAACATTTGATTACCAACAATAATGAAATAATATGATTATTTACTCTAATGAAACATAAAATACAACGTTAAATATTTAAATAACAAATTTTAAAAAAGTCGAGATTCTCGAGTCTCGTCTCGTCTCGTCGAGATCTCGGGTCTTGAAATCTCGTCTCGCCGCGAATTGTCGAGACGAGAAAAAGTCTAGTCTCGTCTCGACTTTTCGAGACGAGACGAGACGAGATCGAGAAATTTCTCGTCTCGGCGGCATCACTAATTCTGATAGAGAATTAAATTCTAAATCCGATAGTGCATTAAAAAAATAAACATACATAAAAAACTTTTCTAGAAAAATTAGTTATTTATTAGGTTTGTACCAACACGCTTGCTGAAAGTGCGCCGAGCTATCAGGAGTGTGCGCAGTATCAATATCGCGTGCCATTATAGTATTTAATGGCACGCTATATCGATAGTGCGCAGAATACTGATAGTTTATTGGATTGTAATAGCCCTGTTGGAACAGACCTATTATTTTTAAGTACACCAGCAAATTGACAGAAGGTCCGTTTTTAATTTAATATTCACAAAATAATATTTTTTCGTCAAAAAATAATAAAACATAATTAGAAAAGTTATAAACTGTGCAATCTTTTTTTGTTTAGTCAAATACAACGATTTTGGGAAAAACGATAAATAACTTTAGAGTAATTTTTCTCAAAATCTGTCCTGCGTATGCTTATTTTTTAATGCACTATCGGATTAAGAGTTTGATTCTCTATCAGAATCAAAAAAGACACTGTCTAGTAAAAAAAATTGACTGTCGTCATTGTGGCATATTGCATCGTAGAAAAAAAAAAACACTTGAACCTCATTCGATAAAGAGTTTTCCACGATTTACAAAAATATAAAGTTTATGGGGTTAACTCTTAAAATAACCAAGTTAGAAGGGTGCAACAGTCAAATAAATCACCGGGTATTGGTAAATTTGGGCTTTGTTTAGGTATTTAATGCATTTTTTCTATCTTCTTATCGCTTTTAGTTGTTAAATATACAAAAGTCTTCGAAAATTTGTAAAATAATCTAAGATTTCTGTTCAAATACATCGTTTCGTTGTTATGAATGCTTTAAAAAAAAAATGCTGAATTAAATACACTTTCTTTGATATTAATAAAACAATCTGCACAAATACTATTTTTCTTTGTTTCCCAATGCATGTTCAAAGATCTAGAAACTGCCGCAGCAATTAACTATAACTAGTTGATGAAGTATTTTGCAATTAACTGTACTTGGAAAACGTTGTATTCGTTTTTAATGTACACAAAAGACAGGCACAGACGAATGAATAAAAGCATGTACAAAAATACACTAATTGTTAAATTGAAGGTTGTAATAAACAATTATGTAGATTAACGTGAACAGGCTAGCACAAAATTCATTAAAACTACCGGCACTAGTTTAACAGAAGATTTAACACAGGAGAGAGAACTAATTACTTCTAAAACGAACCGCTTTCAGCGGCAATATAAAATTCTGCAGTAGAAAGACAAAAAACTTATGAGTGATGTGTTAAAAATACAAGCTCAGCTAGAGGCTTTCTGTCTACACTAACGATTCTTCTCCAGTTTTCTGTTCTAAACCTTCCATCAAATACGTAATCCAGCTTTGTTCATTTCAATTATCCGCGCTTAAGCTCATCACAAAACACATTCCATAAATAAATTAATAAAATAAGCTCTATTATGCATAGCTACTTCTAAGTGAGTTTTATTAACTGGCCTTAATTACATTTTGGAGAGTTTCAGGCTCGCAATATCCTCCTCACTGTAAAAAAATATAAAGGAAAACGTAGCCTGAAGTGGCACAGCCCGAGTGTATTTTCACTTTTATATTTTTTTGCGAAGTACAAGACCAGCTAGGCAGCAGCTGAGTCAGCCAGCGTCGACTCTCCTGGGAAACCGCGCAAAGCTTAGGTCGGGATATCCGATTGACAGCCGATCCTGATGGGAGCGACTCGGTACGTTAGTTTTAGCCCCGAAGCTTTTAAGATACCAACTTAAAATTAACCTGTCAAGAGCCAGACTTCTAATTAACTAATGCAATAAAAATATGGATTAAAAAACCTAAAATGATCACACAGTTTTAATGTGAGGAGACATCTTTGAGCTTATCGAAACGGCAAAATAAAATACTTGATCTTTCTGGTATTTCACACACAGAAGTCATTTCGAGATACATTTACATTAACGTGCACTTCCCTTGTGCCATAACAGCTATTCACAATACGAAAAGATATCATTCACTTGCAAATATCAACATTTTTAAGATTTTCTACTCTATACAGACATATTCCTTTAAATGGAAATAAAGAATTTCATCGAACTATCATTCAATGTTTCTCATCGTTGCATAAGCCACTTCGCTGAACTTCTCGTACTTGGAGATTCAAAAATTCCGTCTTGATGTTCACTTCGTTTAATTGAAAGACCAGAGCAGTTATTCGCAGATAAAAATGCAAAGCACATTGAACAAAGAGACGTTTAACTTGGAATTAAAAGTCGAAACACGCATGATTTTCGTACTAGAGTCTATAAAAAGTTAACATTGCAATAAGATTCTTGTTGATTTTGTCAACGTTTTATAACTTGAAGCTTAATAATTTAATTAACATTTAAAAACGCCTGGCTTATACTTCAATAAACGCAAAAACTTTTGTAGTTTGGGATGTACAGTGATGCGCAAAAGTATGGAAACAGACAAATATCTAAAACATCATTAAATATACTACAATGTTTGGTATCTAACTGTTATCGTATTTTTCGGAATTGATGAAAATAGCAAGGTTACAACACGACTTCCGGTTCGACCGGAACCGGACTCAAACTTTGAAATTTTAAATGGAATACCCTGTATACTTTTACATTTTTGGATTTCTCATCAAATGTAGGTACTATAAAAAATGTAGGAGGTTATATGAGTCTTAAGTAAGTCAACCGTTAACGTAGAATTTACATTTTTATGAAAATTTTGAGTGATCAAGCACTTTAAATTTTTATGGGTAAATTTATTAAGCAAATAATTATTTTGAAAATTCACTAAACCGATATTGTTGTTTTTGGGTCATAAATAGACCTGCACCATTGTCATAAATATTAAATTGTAAAGATCACTAAATTTAATTCATTTCAATTTCTCTTAATTTACGCTTGTTTGAATCTTATTCATAAATAAGAACAACGCAATACTATTGTTTTACCTCAATATGAATTTGCTTTTTACAAATTATATTATTCTGATAAGTTTTTTATAAATTCGTAGATATTTGTATTCTATGTCGCATTTAATAGTAAAATGGCACGGTTTTACTCCTTAGCTTGACTTAAACCCCCTTTATTGAAACTGATTACGCAATATCATTTACTAATGATTTTTCAATTGGTCAAAGCATGTGTATATTTCAAAATATAAATGTAAAGTGCCTACAAATAAAAATAATACGTAAATTATTTGTCTTCTCAAATTTTTTTAAAACTGGACTTACCCCACATAATAAACGGTTCACATACATTCATTAGTATTGTGCACTCAAAATTTTCCATATGACAGTTTAAAGATAATTGTGGTTTTAATGACCAATTCAATAAATACTAATTTAAATTTGTATATAGTACGTAGATAAAGATATAAAGTTGAGGTAAGTATTTAATACTGCACGCATTTTTCTATACAGTGTTTTCATGCTTATTTAAAAGATTAATATCGCGAGGTATAAAAAGAAAATTACAACTCGGTAAGATTATAAAACCTCATTCTCATCTAGTGTTATAATTATGAACAAATGGTAGGTTATCATCTTACACAAGCTTAATTCGTATTACCCTAAAACAGGCGTGCAACACGCAAACTGATTGATTATGAAGTTTTAATAGTGCTAAATGAACGATGTTTAAACACAAAGCAACCAGTAACACAATCTACCTTTAATTACACGTTAATTAACATAAACACCAAAGATGGAATACACTAGGCTCCGATTATACTACCGTAAGAAGATATAAAGAAGAAGGCGCATGAAAAGCTTCTGAGATTAATGAAAGTTACATCTTAACACCTGCATGTATGTTCTACAAAAAAAAGCAATTTTTACGCTAGATTTTAATACATAAACAAATTAATTAAGTGTTATTTTGAATGAGATGACGTGTCAGAAAGAAAAACACTTGAAAACAGGTACGTTTTAGTAAGTTTAACTTTAAATATGATTGTGATTCGATTGATTTTGTAATTTACCTGAAATAAACAGGAAAATGCGTTGCAAGTCTATTAAAAATTTTGCCCGATAGCGAGCTCCTACCCGTTGCATAATTAATGTCCAAATTATGTCTCAGATTCTCGTAAAATATTTCGTACCATTAGTAACGAGTCATAGCGGACAAATTACAGATTCTTGAAGTCGTTTAACAGCGAAACGTCGTGTCATTAACTTTTGTGTAGAGAATTTTATGTTGATATCTGCAGTACAATTCGTCTCATCCCCGAATATAACGAATGGATATAGCTATACTTGTGTATAGGGTTGGGTCTGACAGCTAGGTTCGTCCAAGGGGGTAGGGTACAAACCCACTGTGATGGGACGTAGGCGGGGGTTGCGGTATCCAGGGTGGACACTATCGATCAAACACTGGCCGGGTCGTTCGGACCGAATGTGCGTGGGGGGTGAGTAAAAATATATGACACCACCTTGACAGGGATTGTCAAACGTTGCAATAAAAAATACCTCGGGTTGCAATGACACGATTTTATGAACGTGGCGTTGCTGTTTCATATGCGTGACACATTTACCGCTGTTACGTTTTTCAATTGCAAGCACAGAATATTTTATACGCACTAAAATGTTTACTAATCGTCCTGCAGAGATAAATACAAAAATTATGTATTTCTTTCTTTACGTATTTCATTTGTCAAACGATTTTTGGTTGAACAAACGTCTTCTTACTATTCATTAATCTGGCTTACTTTTTTAATTTCTTGTTTTACACAAAATTTACTTCCACGGTTATATTCTTATATTTATTATAAGCCAAAAACATATAACCTAATAACAAGGGAGGGTAATTCTGATCAAGGCTGTGTTTATTGCATTAAAAGTATCAAAAATAAATGTTTTCCAGAGTTATACGTGCCATAGATGATTTACGAAAAAAAATGGGAAAAAAACTGAAAAAAAGAATAATGAACTTCATTTTTACGATCGTGTTGGCCATGAAATCGTCAAAGATTAAATAAAAATTCTCCTATTTACCAATGCGCGCATCCTTTGCAAGTAAAATAGTGCAAAGTTCTTGAAAATATCTTAAACGGTTCCAAAGATAAACGCGAAAAACGAGACCCTTGTAAAAGCTTGTACAGGGGTTTCGTTTTTGACGTTTTTCTCCGGGACCGTTTACGATATTTTCAAAAACTTTGCACCATTTTACTTGCAAAGTATGTGCGCATTGGTAAATTAAGAAATTTTGTTTTTATCTCTGACAGTTTCATGGCCAGCGCGATCGCAAAATTACCTTTATTATTCAATTTTTCAGTTTTTCCCTATTTTTCCTCTGTACATCATAAATGACACGTTTAACTCTGCAAAACATTTATTTTTGATGTTCTTGATACAATAAACACAGCCTAGCGACAACATATCTCGATTCTTCCTTGTAGGTACGTAATTTATTGATCAATGGTCAAATAATGAAGATTTTGTGGTTCGCCGGCACGCCGACTTCATATACACAAATTCTGTATCTTTGGCGAGTTAAAATCAGCTTTAAATTGTCTTTTTTTTACATAAATTGTAACTGGGTATAATAACATTGACCAAGCAGTGAATACTTAAATGACTTTATCAATCAAAAAATTGTCTTAAAATCAATCTTACTCCAAATTTTATTCAAATTATATAATAATAATAAAACTGGAATCTCGTACAACTATAGTTATGACTGAGAGGCAGAATAATTTCTCACAGCAGTTTATTCTTTAATGTATTAAATAAAAAGATATAGTATAACATATAGGTATGAATTCAAAGTTCTGCAATTAACAATATATAAAATGTTAATCCATAGTAACGAAACTAAAACTCGAAATTTCAGTCAATCTGATAACCATTTCTACTATAAAATCAGTGCCGGATTAAGGTCGTAGTGGGCCCTAGGCCGAAAGGTAGAATGGCCCCCCTGGTGCAAGGTGATGAGCAAAAACATACGTTACCTACTAAAAAACGTGAGCTAAAAAAAAAAGCTCCAAGCCCTCATAATATCAAAATATCGGTAGTCGATCTCGAAATCATATTAGGACCTTCTGGGGTCCTCTAGGTAGCGGGGCCCTAGGCCCGGGCCTACTCAGCCTATACAGAAATCCGGCACTGTATAAAATCATCTTTTATAGCCTCATTTTTTACTTACAAAAATGATCATCCGTATAATAAACAACAATTTCACACAGTATTTTTTAGCTACCTCATATATCATCTCCTTTTTTGAGTTCATTTCCTTTTTTCTGTATTGCATATTTATACTGCATCGTTACAGACTAACTATGTAGTTTATGTAGCCAACATTTTAAATAACAGTAAGTTCCTTCAAAAAATCACATACTAATTCTTATAATTTGTTTCGACAAAAGGCAAGTCTCTTTTTTATATTTATGTGAATATGTCTTCGTGTTCAAAATTCCTTGCACCATGCAGGGTACTTATGGTTTTCCGTCATTTACAAGAACTTGACGCACCATATCTTTACTGAAAAATTTACGTGTATATTTAACTTCACAGTTGTGATTAGCCCAATTTTTGTTGAAAGAAATGAAAGCCCGGTAAAAAAGGAGCATCTTTTATGAAATTTTTTTATCATTCGTTGCTGGAATTTTATACTTTCCAACATACCTATAGTTCACGCCAGCTTTTACTTTATTTATTGGCTTTTCTATGTATTTGGGTGCTTGTGGATTTTTAATTTTTGAACTTTTACTTTGGATTTAGAGCTTTTGCACAAAAACATCTTATGAACGTCGACAATATACTTCTTTGTACTCATGTTTACTGGTCAATGATGACTTAGACGCCCACCAACATAGTTTGTTTCTAAATACTTGCTAATTATAGATTCCTGATTATAGAAATTACAGTACATTTTGATATTTTTTCTTCAACAAAATATTTAAAACAATAGAATTTTTTATCAAACTTTTTTTAGAATCTAATTATCTGATTTTATAACTTTGCAGAACCGTACCGCAGTGTATCAATAATTGAACAACACATCGTCTCAACGCTGAATAAATAATAATGCATTCTTAAACGCACTTTTAATCTGTTTTATTAAGAAATACGAAGATTTTCGGTACAAAAGCAACAAAATGTCTGCTTCACGTTTTTTTTAATATTATCTCTTTCTAAAAAAAAATCATTTTAAAAACACGTTAGCTCTGCAAATTTTGTTAAAACGTACTTAAAAATTTTGCAATAGCCTCTTTATTCATGATAAACCAAAAATTTTGCTAATTTAGCATTTCCAAAACAGTAATGACTTGTGTTGTTATATTGCCTTGTAGTTATGGATGGGTTAAAGAGTTGAAAAAGGCATAGCTACGATGTAAAACAGTGACGAATCATAGATGACGACACTGATAGTATCAATTTGATTACTAATAATTGAACTTGTAAATTGCTTACACCCGATGAAACATACTGGGAAGCCATAATTTTCATATAGGTTACTTACTGACACAAGCTATCACCAGAAATTGGAAAACCTGTTAGCGTATGGTTGAAGATGTACAGTAACGTTACCACCATTCTATTATTAATGAAACGTAATCAGCGCTTAGCTAGCACGTTTTATCCAGTAACCAAAATTTGTTGAACGTTTGCACTAGTACAAATTCGATTAACTTTCTTGCTTACAATTCACTTACGTGAGCGATTATTAATAATTATTACACAAACCATGGTCGTAGATTTTAAACGTACGGGATTTAAAACCGCAATAGATTATCCACTGCCTTATTCACTTCCGAATATTTGAAGCAATTTAAGCTGAAACCAAAGATAATTGGCAGAGTCTCAATTAAATACAGGGCGAGTTAATAATCTAAATGTACTCTTCTAAATAACTCGTAATAATAAATTACACTAAGCTAATAAAAATGTAGCACCAGCTAATTGATGGCGGTTGTTAGTTCACTTTAACTTTGTTTTACTTCGCTTTAATTTGTAGTGATGCTGTTCTGGCTGACCTGTTGATTGCGATAAACGGTCGCTTTGTAACCTATTTACACACTCGTTCACTGAATCGAAAAAAGAGTAAAACGGTTACGGTTTTTCAATGAGCTCTTTTTCAGTTTCCCGACATCATGTTGAATTACTGAATTGTTTATTTGTGATTAGAGTTCTCTTGTGGTTTCACGAGATTTATTCTCAGATAATTTATCACTGAACAACACTGAATAAACATTTTGATTTGTCGAGTTCCGCATTAACATATTACACACTTTTTTCTTTAATATTTATACCATGCTTCTTACCATAACATGATGCTCAATTGTCTCTGCCTTATTGGCATTACGAAATAGGCTATTGGGAAGTTAAAATGTTGAAAAGATACCTACATATTATAATAGCTTTAATTGTGTTTTTATCTATGGGTACATGAACTCAAGTTTAGTTTAAAACGTAAAGTACTATGAAAATACCAAGCTACTGGAATAGCATTTGAAATCTGGGAACACTACTGTTGCTGTCTTGTTTTAGTTGGCCAAGTGTGAGCATCAGAAATCGGATCACATACTATTCTGCTCCGAAAGGGAAATGAAAATCAGAGGTTGAGTGTAATGCCCGTTTGAAGTTAAGGAAAGATTTCTTTGTGAACTGAAAATCAGGATTTGATTGCCAAGCTACCGAGTAAGTTTATCCTCAAATTTAGATCAAGTCACAAGCGGAAATTAGGTTTTTCTTTATTTCCACAACAATGTTTGATAAGAGGTAAATTTGTTCAAGCACTAGTTTAACTTATTTTTAATGAAATTAAAGTGTTTTTTATATTTCAGTTAAAAAAGTGAGAAATAAAGAAGAAGTTTTTGATAAACAATTAAATTATTTGAGTAATTAATTAATCGAATAAAAATAAATATAATTTGTAATCTCGTCTTTTATATTTCTTAATATACTTCGAAGTAATGCATAAATGAGCGGTTTATTTTAAAACTGGCACAAGTCACTTTTTGCGAAAAATGAGTTAAAGCTGTTTACGATAACAAAAATGTATTAGGTATAATTTTATCTTTAAACATTTTACTTGAAATTTCTTTGAATTTGTCACCAAAAGGAGAAAACCAAACATTATTTACAAATGGAAATGAATCCTTTATACTTAGGGCTCATCCTGTTACTACAGCAAAATATAAAGATATGATTGATTTGCTCCCCAAATTAACCAGTTATTTTAAAAATTTAAAACAAAGTAAAATATCTGAAGACTTAATCACTCCTATTAATTACAATAATTCAATACATGAATAAACTTTTGCATAAAATACGTTACATAAATTACTTATTACTAATGTATTTTATAAATATTAATGATAATAAAAATTGAACGAACTTATAATGAAATACATTATACAAATTACTTGTATTATACAGGGCGTTTCTTAAATATTGCGAAAAAAATCGGGAAGTAATTGCTTATCGAAAATGAAGGGGCTTTTATATACATTTTTTCCTTTAGATGTCTCCTTTCGAAGCTACACCTCCCTAAAGAGGAGTGATAAAATTAGATTTTTATTTATTTCTCAAATTTGGAAAATGTAGGAGAATGACATTTGGTAGATGTTTTTTACTTATTGAAAGGTTTCCCGTAGTATTATTTTCAATCATCTCCCTTCTTCACAGGGGGCTGAAAAATGCGACCCCTGTTGGTTTTTCAATCAGAATTTTTTGGAGTCTTGAAATTTTGAAGTTTAAAAGAATTTCTTTAAAAGCTTGATTTATTTAAAAACTTTTTTGTTGTTTAACTTTTACTGCAAAACCTACAGTTTTTGAGTAAAAAATTAATTGAGTGAACATGAATCTTTAAATATTTTAAAATAAAACGATTCATTTTGGTAGTTACCATGGTTTGTTAATATTCATATTGAGTAGTATTGACGGGTGTTTTCGTGTAGTCACCTCTTAAACTTCAAAATTAATTACAGCTGTCAATTCTACCCTATATGAACATTAACAAACCATGGTAACCACCAAAATGAATTGTTTTATTTCAGAATATTTAATGGTCCATGTTCACTCATTTAATTTTTTACTTAAAACTAAAGTGTTTGCAGGAAATTAAGAAACAAAAAAAAATTAAATTGCAAAATTTCAATTCTCCAAAAAGTTCTGATAAAAAAGCCAACAGAGGTCACACTTTTTAGCCCCTGGTGAAGGTGGGAGATGGGTAAAAATATAACTATGGAAAACATTTTAATAAGTATAAAACATATACCAAATATCATTCTCCTACAGTTGTATGTATATCCAAATTTGGGTAATAAAATAAAAACCTAATTTTTCCACTCCTCTTTAGGGGGTTGTAACTCCAAAAGGAGACGTCTAGGGGAAAAAATTATATATAAGCCCCCCCCCTTAATTTTCAATAAGGAATTACCTCCGGATTTTTTTCGCAATATTTAAGAAACACCCTGTATAATCTACTCATCCGTTTTCTTAAATCACTGTCCTATGAAAAATCACTTTAGTTACACAGATCGGCCAAATCAACATAAGTCCGTAGTTTTTATGTACTAATAATTGTGGCTTAAGTCATTTTACAGTAATTAAACGCCTTAAGTACACACTAGCAGAAGCAAAATGACAGAAGGTCAATGTTCAATTTCATACTCACAAAATAATGATTTTTCGTCGAAAAATTATAAAACACAACTGGACGAGTTATGAAGTGTCAATTACTACAGCGATCGTGTTATGTTTAGCCGAATACAACGATTTTGTGAAAATTAATAAATAACTTTTAAACTCATTTTTCTCAAAAATTTTCTATGTATGCCTATTTTTTATTGCACTATCGGATTTACAGTTTAATTCTCTATCAGAATCAATAAAAAAAAGGTTATACCATGTAATTTCTAAAAGTTTGACATATTTCTTAGTAGAAAATACATTTGAATGTCATTCGATAAAGAATTAGCCACAATTTACAAAAATATAAGGTTTATGGGGTTTCCTCTTAAAATAACAAAGTAATTGGTGTGCGACACTCAAACTGAATCACCCTGTATCATTTTTACAAGAGATAAGAAAGGATGTGATATTTAATTGAACTAATTTACATTAGGAAGTATTTTGTGTTTAATTAAAATAACGTCAAGGAAAAAGATTGTTGGAAAGTGTAATGCACAAATGGGTTTATTTTTACACTGTTCCGAACTCGAGAAAATATTCTGTTTCTAAACGACAGTTACGATATAATAAAGGAACACAGACCGAGAGAAAGTGCATCATTTCTTTCATTAAGTTCTATCAAAATGGAAATGTGTCTCATTCTTTCGTGAAGAAAAAAGAGCAACGGACTGCTAACAGCGCTATCCTATCTATGCGCCCTGCAGAAACCATATCTGGCCGGATTATTGGCGATAAACCGTTTTTATCCTGCGATATTTTGCCGCAGAGTTCGTTATCCTTTACTTGGAGCTAGTTCAAAGTAACCGGTTGGTAAAGGACGTTATAGCCAGCGCCATCAAAATTTTAATATGCAACTATATTTCAAACTGCAACGGGGTCAACGATAAAGCGCGTATTATTCGCTACGTCTGCTTCCAATGGTTTCCAGAGAGACGGAACTGCAGCTATAAAACTGCGAAACCTACTGCAATTCGCCTGATTCCACCTTGCGATTTTACGCTAATCGTAACTGTAAAGCGTAAGTTGCATAAGTACAGGGTGGGCAAATTTCGATGTTTTCATAGGGAATCTCTGTAACTATAACAGTTATGGAAACACGAACCCCCGTTCCTCGATCTCTTTTTTCGAGAAAAAGTTAATGGTGAAAACTAACATTGGTTATCATCTTTTCTGTTCGAGTTATCGCCGATAACTCAATTTTTTGACTTTTCGCTTGTTTATGAAAACATTCGAATTTGGTCCACCCTGTACCTACATGGAAGTTTTAGTTCTTTTTTAATCAAAACCTAATTTAAAATAAACATGATATCAGTAGGTACATGACTAGGGTTTCGTAGAATTTTATAATTTAATATTTAATGGAACTGATTGCTTTCCGTAATGAAGAAACGAAAAAAAAAAACAACTTTTCATTTGATGTAAAATCAAAAATTTAATTTGTTCCGGCTCTATCTAAATGAAACTAATATCTGAAAAGAAGCCGTTTACAAAAGGTAGAAACGTTACTAAACATGAAAAGCAGCAGTGAACCTTTCATCATGTTTTTGTGAGGTGCATTACGATTCTGAGCGGGTGCTGTGGAAGCCAGACCGGCGCGACTGCCTTCGGCGACGGCAAAGAAACAACGTCCGCAGTTATTTCAGACCGACTAATGTAGCGGCCATGTGACCCTGCCAGATACTTTTTGCACCGGGCTTCGTACTCATATTCACTCGTGCTAGGGAGCGGAGAAATGTCACTTGCAATGTAGATAAATTATGGTTGGTTGTTCATGTGGTGCTGTAGGTCATCATTCCGTAACCGTACCAAAGTGAAAGATATCCTCAGATTAATGAATAAACACTCGACGCTTCATTCACAGGTTGAACCGACGGCGACGTTCAAAATTTTGGCTGAAAAAATTATCATGCTACAAATTTAAATTTCAAAACTGTAAACCGAATCAATTCCCTTTTAATTGTATTTTGATTAATTTTTTGTCCATAAACTTGACTTCTATTGAACATTTCCATCAATTAAGCTTACTTGGATGTCAATTGTTACTAGATGTGGATGCTTTTGCACTACACTTGTTTTTCAGTAGACCGGGTGTGAGTTCTGATAAACCCGCTTTTTTTCCTTTAGTTTTAATTTTAGATAAACGCAATTTTAGGCATGTGACATGTATAAAAAAACCGGATTACTTAAACATATGTAGGTACACTAATATTTCACTTCCGGTTTCGCCGGAAACGACCCCAACTTTGTTATTTCAAATGGAACACCCTGTATATTTTTACATTTTGGAAAGAGGAAGCAATTTTGGATACAACTGCACTGTTTTGGTAAATTTTTATGGAAGCAATTTTGGATACAACTGCACTAGTTTGGTAAATTTTTATAACCTCAAAAAACTTTCGGATGAAAATTTATTTTTCTATTAAGAGTGTCCGAAAAAAAGGCACGATAACAACATTTAGGTTTTATATTTGGACTTTTATGTCGAAAATGAATTCAAATACGTAGGTACAGAACCGGTCCTAGGGTTTGCGGGGCCGTGTGCGAAAACAAATGCGAGGCCGGATATTTTGATAAAGGGCCGAGTTAAAGTAAAATGTTACTAAAAAACTGAAAAAACAGGCTGGTGATCTAAAAAAAAGCACCCTAGGCGGCTAGCGCGGGGCCGGTCTATCCGCGGGGCCGTGTGCGGTGCACACCCTGCCCCCCCTAGGGCCGGCCCTGCGTAGGTACTGTATTTCGTTTTCGTTTCAGTTCGTAAACTTTTTCCTAACGATAACCTATAGGAAAAATAGGGCAAACGTGGAGGCCAGTTAATTTTCGTTTCACGTGAAATTAGTCTGCCATTAAATATTCAACGAAAAAGCTCTATTGCCAAACCAAATGTCATATCTGTGACCTATCTCTGGACGCAAACAAAATTTTAAATCATCTCTCGCCATCGCTCTCCTATTACCCTCAATGCATTCATTACCTTCAAAGTCTTTAAAAATTAGGACCCGATAACTCAGTCTGATGTGATTTCGCATCACACAATGCATTTAAAGAGGCGCAGGGCGCAGGTGATGTTTCTGTACAACCCCAAATACGGCAGTTCTGTCTTTTGATGAAATCATTTAGCTGAAAGTCGGCTTCATCGGACATAATCAGTCTGTGGACAAACCCAAATTCTTCGGACTTCGGATAATTATTTTCAAGGGATTATTTCAGACATTAAAATGACAACATTATGCTCTTTGTGTAGTGAAATGGAATGATTGTCTTCAAAATAAAATCGAACAATCTGTGTCTTTGCTCAGTCTCAAATTTTAATTAAAGATTAATGATACAAAGAAATAAAATCGATTATAAATAATGTTTATTGATTTAGAAAAATGGGAAGTGACATGGGTCACCCTGTATATTAGACAAATTCCGCAATTTTGTATTAGTACTCGATTAACGCGATTTCGATTAGCGCGGTATTTTTCTACGACTAACTCTTCGCGCAAGATTAGGTATTACTGTGTGCCTTATTTTTTGGAACAACTACTATATTGTTCACGTACAATGTCACAAGTATGGCGCCGTTATTTCCTAAGAACAGTGAAAAACGCGTCCCTTTTTTTTAAATGATAAGAGCAGTGATGTAATTTTATAAAATATTAAGGGGTTGTTTCCGTAGTTTCCGCTCGATCAAAAGTACCGACTTGACTTCTACGGCAGTAAACAGTTTTTACGTTATTTCGTTCTCAGTTCCTTTCAGAGTTATACTAGCAAAAATTCCAACGCGGCGGTACTTTTATGCTCACAATATGATTTTTCACCGTCATTATATTTTTATCGGCAATGTTAACATCACAAGATTAGCGAAATATTGGTCAGAATTAATACACGGTGGTTTCAAAACGAATTTTTTCGACAGGATAACTGAAAATCTCGGATAATATAGCAGCAAACATTATTCTTAAACTGGGACAAACAAACAAATCACAAAAGTTTTATAGAGAGTATAAAGAGTGCAAGTACAACTGTAGTACAAAAAGTTTTAATAACTGCTAAAGAAGTTTGTTCTTTTGCACAATGAAAATGCAATGTAAAAGCCACATATTAGAGTCAATATAGTGCACATTTTATTCATTACTTGTTCAATTCTTTTTGCTACAAATAACTTAACCTTCCTTCATATCCTCACATAATGTTTATTTGTATGTACGATCCAATGTACTATCAGGATTCTGCGCAGTATCCATATCACGTTCTAGCACAGTCTCTGATAGTTCATCGTACGGTTAGTGGGCTGTTCCAACTGTTATAAAATTAATACATGAACTAGTCAGTGTACGATCAAAACAGTACGTGAATGAAGGCATGTACTAGCGCTTGGATTTTTACACGCATGCGCTGTTCATAACTATAGTGAGCTCTGGTAGCTATGCATCGCCCTCCCGACCCCATTTAGTACTGGATTCCTAAGGTGTTTACCCTTGCGATGCGCACATTTCTATGAACCCAATAGACACAAATGTCATTTACAGTTAGGCAAGTCGTAAAAGCGTTCCAACAACGGCTAATACTGGCCAATACATAGTTCACGCATGCGAATAAACTAGTTTTAAATCGCTTGTTGGAACAATCCTGTCTTAAAACTTAATAAAACAATCGTTGTGCTGCTGGTAACACAATTCTTTAATAACAAGTCTCTTTAAATTCTAAACTGCGCTGTTAACCCGAACGAGTAATTGCTCTTGTGTGGGAAATCATAACGACTGAGTTTAAGTTAGTTTCTTAGAAGTTGCAGTAAATATTTTATGTGCGTACTGAAGACAATTAAAAAGCTCAGGGTATTAGGTTTATATTGATTACCACCTACATTCAACGCCTTACTTCCATGCAAGATAGTCCTGCATCATTAACCGTTTCTAAAGAACTGTCTACTGGTGGTAGCAACTGCTACCAAGAACTACAAAGCACGTTAATGACCGTAATCAAAATCGTAAACAAGAGTGTCTGAAGACGACTTATAATACATATTGATAAGGGAAGGGCAAGGAACTTACTTTCAAGTCAATCAAAGGATAATACATTCACAATTAATTGGCTTTGATTCACTTGATTGCGGCGGTTTTTTGTTACGCAGATTCGTGTGCAGATAACCCAGTACTATCTTAATCTAACAGTCAGGGCAAATATGCCGTTGGAACTATAATTAAAAAACGCCGAGTAATCGCATCGTACATATCGCAACCCCGATCCTCAACCGCGTGTTCCATTTAACCCACCCTGTCCTAAACACACACCCCGTCTTCATTCCAATATCACCGCCTGACATTTGAAGCGGACGAGCGGCCTCGCTGCACCCTTATCTGTGGGGGTGTACGGCAATATCGCACGCACCCAACACCCCACTAATCAATCTACCCTGCCGCGGGTCCTTCCAACGCACTCACCCCTGCCACCCAATATCCTCTGTTACTGGACAAGGGTGCAAAACACAACGAAAATTCATATGCTTTTGTTCTGTGTAGAAAATAAATAAGGCAGGACAGTTAGTGCGTCCAAAAGGGTATTAAAGATAACAATTTATTCGTCGTTGTATACTTATACATTCGATAAACTGTTGGAGGAGAAATTTTAAGAGACTGAAATTAATTAATGAAACTTACTTACAATGCAATATAAGTAGGAGGGTTTCTCTCCCGTAATATTTAATATTTCCCGTAAAATACTTATTGTCCCGGAAAATACCGGGATATTTAAAATCTGTTATTTTCGTTTATTTTGTGTTGAAATCTTTGTAATATTATGGTCATTTCATCAATATCATAAATATCAGAATTTATTATAAATATCTTATATTATGAAAAAACTTTAGTCTCATTTAAAAATAGTTTTTCTGCTTTGGAATAACAAATAAATTATGTACACCCATAGTATGCGTCAAGAAACCCGGTCTCCATGACAAAGTTTATATCATTAAAATACGTTTTTGTGCGATCGTACTAGAAACAGCTGTTTGACGAACGCGTTAGCAACCATAAAGTACTGCATTACCGGCCCTATCCTTAGCAACGGCCGTAAAAGATACTTTTCAGGCCGTTACCCTTAGCAACGGCCGAAAAAGTTACTTTTACGGCCGTTGCTAAGGAGAGGGCCGATAATGCAGTACATACGCCGTCATCTGTCAGTGACAGAATGTCACGTAGTTTCTAACCTGTAATTTTGAAAATTACTAAAAATTTAAATTGTTTTTAATTCGATCGCACAAAAAATGTAATATGCATCTTGGCCAAAACGTACTTTTTCGGCCTTGCCTGTTTGCTGGCCTCGACTACGTCTCGGCCAGCAAACCAGACGCGGCCGAAAAAGTTACACTTTTTGGCCTTAATACATAAATAACTATTACTGTTTTATTTTTTTGTACTCTGGTAATGGGAAGTAAAATTAATGAAATTGTATTGATAAAAACGATATCTCTTCTCTGCTTAATGCTTTAAAACAGTTCCACCTATATTAATAGAAAACTGAGAAAGCATTTTAAGTGGGAAGACTTTTTGTTAATAAATCAAAAAAATATGACTAAGTGACCGAAGAAGCACAGATCAATTTTGTTTTCTTATATTATATTACAAAAATTCATTGTAAAATTATGTTATTGTGTTCATATAAATAATATTGCAATAGTAAGGTAATATTTCTGAAATGTTTGCTTCTGTCACCAATATTATTTTATAATCTACTTATAATAATCATGGTGACAAATGTACAATGGTGTGTCCAAAAGGTATGGAATATGCTATATATCTCACAATAGTAAATATCCACTTTAGGAAAAAATGTTTTTGTTATTCGAAAATAAATATTAACATTTTGTCCTTTGGTGAAAAACAAAGTACCAAACAACTTTTATTCAAAACATTTTCCCCTAAAGTGGATATTTACTGAGATATACAGGGTGTCCCAGATTACATTTCCAGCATGGGGATCTCGCTTATTATAAGAGATACAGGTTTGTTTAAATTAGATGAATTATTCCTTGGTATGAGAAGAGCCACAATCAATTTTTAAAAGTACAAAATTCCTCGTACTTCAGATGTTATAGCAAAAAATATGAAAATGTCCAATTTCTTTTTTCTCTCATAACTTTTTTGTCTTAATCATTAGAACAATTTTATTTGTACTTTCTTAAGGCACTTTTTAATGGAGAATTTGACTGTTATTTTAGATTATTTTTAACACCTACCATTTTTGAGCTATTACCCCTAACTTCATTTTTCCTTATGGGCCGCGAAGTTGGCTATGAAATAGTTGAATGTGCTTTTTTTTCCTCTTTCAAATGAGATATTACTTGCTACATCTATTTTTGAAATAAGTCACAAAATGAAGAAAAATCGTATTTTACCCATCACTTATCAAGCTATCTATGAAAATAAAAACAAAAAACAGCTGATTAAATGTCAAGTGACCATTTGTCTGCGGTACCATTTATTAGAATTGTTTAGTATTGTTGTGTAATTCGATAGTCTTTGTGGTAATTGTTATAATGATGGCTACATTTTAAAAAAACTAAAAATTTGACGTTGGGATGCTACATGCTTTACCATAAAAACTGTGTAAGAAGCTGAGCGAATATACTTCCGAGAAAAGGCAACGAAGGATGCGTAATTACAAAAATTTGGAAATAAATTTAAAAGAATATGGTTTTTTCAACAAACCAACCAAAAATCCAAAACAAATCAATAATTAATTAGAATTATTTATTTTACACAGTTTCTATTGCAAATAATGTAGCAATTCAACATATAAAATTTTTAATTAGTTGTAAAAGTGCCCATAATTATATGATAACAAATTTGCTAAAAAGACTATCGAATTACACAACAATCCTAAACAATTCTAATAAAGGATACCGCAGACAAATGGTAACTCTCATTTGACATTTAATTAGTTGTATATTGTTTTTATTTTCATAGATAGCTTGATAAGTGATGGGTAAAATACAATTTTTCTTCATTTTGTGACTTATTTATAAAAATAAATGTAACAAGTAATATCTCATTTTAAAGAGAAAAGAAAAACACATTTAACTATCCCATAGCCAACTTCGCGGCCCATAAGAAAATATGAAGTTGGGAGTAATATCTCAAAAATAAAAAGTGATATAGAAAATCTAAAATAACAGTTACATTCTCCATTAAAAAGTACCTTAAGAAAGTAGCAATAAAATTGTTCTAATGATTAAGACAAAAAAGTTATGAGAGAAAAAAGAAATTCGACATTTTCATATTTTTTGCTATAACATCTGAAGCACGAGAAATTTTATACTTTAAAAAATTGATTGTGGCTCCTCTCATACCAAGGAATAATTCATCTAATTTAAACAAACCTGTATCTCTTATAATAAGCGAGATCCCCATGCTGGAAATGTAATCTGGGACACCCTGTATAGCATAGCATATTCCATACCTTTTGGTCACACTTTATATGACTTTTGAGTTTTTTAAATAATAAACCTCTCCTTCGGTTTCTGGGTTATTTATCCCAAAATATTGATTTAATCTATTGTGTCCCAGGATCCCGGAAAACCCGGGAAGAAGACCGATTTCTTCCCGAAATTCCTGGACAAGCAAAAATGTCAAATATGAGAAACCCTAATAAGTAGGTATAGTTAAAAATCATTTACACTACTAGTTAGTAGTTATTGATAAATCTCTTTTTCTTAATAAAAACTAGACCAGTTTAGTTCGATACTACCGTCTCTTCTTCAAAAGCTTTTCTTAACTATTAATTTACATGCAAATGTAGTAGCAATGTTTATGATGACAAAGATGTTTATCTTAAACAATATTGATTTATTTGGATGAAATTTTGACCATGAAAATAAGGTCCTCCAATATTTTTTTAAATTTACACCAATACTTTTATCTTTTGGCTTCCTAATAACTTCTTTGATGAAGGTTTTTCCATTGATTCGTAAATAAATTAAGAATTAACATGCAATAAGATCAATGTAACGTTTATAATACAAAAACAATCAAGGTGAATGTTAATTCTAAACTTTATATTGAATTCTACAAGAAAATTTCACCACCAAAACTAGTTGCATAATTTTTTACCTCCAATTTAAGATCTCCGATTATGATTAATGCTTGCTTCAAGTAACTGCAGATAATTTATTATCAAAGATTTTTGTCAATTTTTATTCCTATTAATATGTAGAACCTGCTACACGTTTCAACGTTTATACTTGAAGAAAAAATAAGATACAACTCGTCCTTTGTTGCAGGTTTGTTTAGTAGGTCGCATTGTGCAACAGTTTAAGATTTCCCTTCAAGAAACTCACTATTCTATTTGTAAGTCTTTCTATTCAAGTCTTTTATAGTTTCCGAAGATTTTTCCAAGTTGATAAACGACCAAAACTGTATTCCTTCAACAAAGGGAGAACATCTATCGTGAACTGCTAAATTCTAAAGGATCTTATCCTTGCCGCCCCCAAATACTCATGATTCATCCTTTTTGGGTCCAACCTTTCTCATCCCTCGAGCAGACCGGCCTCAGCTGCTTTAGAGCCTGATGTAACAGCACCCTTGATATACCCTGTCCGTTCCTGACGGCTTAAGGAGGAGGCGAGCAACCATTTAGCTCTATCAGTTATATTGTTGCGTGCTAAGTAGCACTTGCTTTAAAATTATTGCATTTGCATCTGGTTACAGTAATTGGAAAGGTACGAATTATAAGGCTGCACATTTCTGAATGATAAGCTCGATTACCATTATAGCTGACGTGTTTATTATGTACCACGGAATCTTTCAATTTCCAACAGTTGTATTATTATAACAAATTGAATAAAACGCGATGGCACGCAACTAGATTTAAATGTGTTAAAAACACAATTTCACATTGAGTGCTGTTTTACTAAATTTAAAATGTTTTAGTAACAATTTAAACACCAACCTCAATAATTATAAAAGAAAAAAACAATTGGCAACGAATATTCTATATCATGATTTTTCTTTTAAACAGGCTGATTAAATTTCGATGGGGATTTACTAATTATGAAATCTAGGGCATAGGCTTACAGTTGGCATAGATTACTATTTATGATATTAAAACAAAATTCAAAATTTTTTCAAGAATTTCATTTTGAATTGATTGGTGTAATCAAATTTTTACAATGTCAATTCGATTTTGTTTTTAATTTTTTAGGCACGCCATATTCAATTTTTAAACAGTTGGCTAGGACTTGCTGTTCTTATTTCAAAAGTGAGTCACTGTTTGGTAATATTTATTTAATAATAATGGAAAATATATTGTTAAAAACTATTTTTACATAATCCAGAAAATCTTGAAAAACAAAAAAGTACTTATTTTGATAAAAATTTATGCAATTTACAGCTTTATTAAATTAACAATGATTTTTTTAATAAAAAGTACAGTTTTTATTGCATGATCCTAAGTTAGTAGTAGATAATAATGCTGAGGTATATGGGGCTTATTTTAATATGTTGAAAGACAGTGAGCAAAGTTAGAATTATTTAATTAAAAGCTCAAAAATATAATTTTATGGGTCTTTTGTTACTTTGACACTTTGTTACTTTGGTTTTTAAGGACGTTTAAATGATGAATTTATTGACATCAGAATGTGTAGGTATTGGTTTGTCCCAGCAAACAATTTATTTGATAGTTTAGATGGAATATCCTGTTTTTTGCATTTTGTTGAATTGAAATTAAAATTCCCTTTTAATAATGTTTGAAGCAGGGTGGATAAAAATCATGATTTTTTTTTAAAAATCAAAAAAATCGATTTATTTGATTTAAATCAGATTTTTTTGATTTAAATCAGATTTTTTTTATTTAAATCAAATGTACCATATTATCGAATTTAGTGACATATTCACATGCTATTTATGTTTTGTGCTAATATATTTAATAACCAATATATTCATTGGTGAATTTTTGTCAAAATGAAAAATTAAATATAATGATTAAGAATTTTGAAAAAATCAGTGCTAAATGGTGAGGTTTAATTAATTATATACAGGATGAGTCATTAGTGCGGGATCGGTCGATTGTGGCTAAACCGCTTGAGATATGAAGTTGATTCAAATGCTATTTTATACAGTTTTTTCTAAACAACACAATCAATATATTTTCAAATATACAGGGTGAGTCACCTTTCTGGAACTAATAGCAACTTTTATATTTCAAATACAACACCCAATTTTTTATTTATTATTTTTGACCGCCTTAATTTTAGCTTTGCATCAATATAAAATACTACAGGTTTTTATACGGCGTTGTAAAAAAAAAATTAATTTTCTAAATTATTCAAGGTTTTAAGTCTTTATTTAAAAAATTCTCCTGAAGTTATTTTGAAGTACAGAGTTTTAATTTGGTAAGGACATGCAGAAAAAATTTCTCTGTTCGCTCGATATGAAAAAATTTGAATCACACATACAGGAGTGTTTATAAATAGGTGGCAACTTTCATGATTTTCAAAAGCTCGTAACTCGATTTTTTCAAATGCGAACCCCTGTATTTTTTTATGTCATCGAATTCGTCTTTAAAAGAGCTTCGTATTTTGTTAAGTATGTCCTATACCCAAAACTCATACTTTTCGAGATATTCGACATTTTTCTTCAAATCCTTATTGATGCAATAGAGTGCCGTGGAAATTGGAAAAACTGACTGTTCACTTCGCTAACGTCAAAAACTTGCATTTATTTTTTGAATTATTGCATTTCCGCAATGAATATTGCTTTACAAGAGCAAATTGATATGGTTTATTCACCATTTCGTGTATTTAATTACTAATAGTAATACAATTTTGTTTTATTATAAATATTATATTGTATTTACTCATATAATCTGTGATTTAAATTGATAATTTTTTTTTTAAATCACTTGATTTAAATCAATGATTTAAAAAAAAAAATCACTTGATTTAAATCATGATTTAAATCGTGATTTAAATCAATTGATTTAAATCTGCTCAACCCTGGGTTTGAAGTATGTTGTAAATGAAATCAATCGTTTCTAAGTAATTAGGTTTTTGAAAATATTGACGGATACAGAAAAATGTTGATAAATAACAACCATGTCAAAACAAACTGCCTTGTAACTGTATTTGGTACCTAATAGTATCATAGTGGTTGCTGATTAGTTAATTTTTAAAACAATACAGAAAGTTTTTCTTAAGGCTCGATCCGTTTTTCTGAACTTTAAAAGAGCGATCACGCATTTTTGTAGATAAACACCCCACCTTTTCTCAGAAATAGGGAATTATTTTTTTAACATTGAGCATATTTTGTATCTAAAATTATTATTTACTGATTTACTACTATATTATTTGTAATAAAGCATTTCAAATATGCGTTTTAATTACTCAAATATTAATTTGAAAAAACATGCTAAATATTTAAAAGGAGATATATAAATTTTAAAAAAATACCTAAATACATAGGAGGGTGTTCCATTTAAAGTAACAAAAGTGCATATTAATAAGTGTAAACAAAACACTGTTGTTAAAAATATATATTTTTAGGTTATGTGAGCACTAACCACGAACAACTTTTATTATACCTATAATTTATTTGTACCTTTATTTAAAAACTATAAAACAAATGTATTTAGGCACAGCCTATATAAATTTTAATGCTTTTAACTATTTGATTACTTTTTTAAATCCATTTTTCAAAAGTATTTTAACGTTATCAACATCATGTAACGATAACTGTGCATTTGCGGCAACAATTTATTTATACAGTTTGTTTTTATGACAGCTAAAGTTTATTCAGGTAAAATTTGATAGCATAACATTTATCAACACAAATGCACATTTTTCGAAACAATTTCAAGCGATATTGTATCAAATATTGCACAAAACGATCGATATCGCAAGCGCAATCTGCAGCTTAATATTACTAATGCATATCAATAATTGAAAATCTCATAAATATCCTAAATTTCAATTATAAAACGCAAACCGCGTTATGATGAATGAGGTAGTAGATCGTCCAATTATTACAATAGTAGCGAAACCTGCTTCAGTGATTTATTCGTCAACTGACAGCAGTGGCTTTAACAATTATAATTTTACGACACAAACCGGTCTAAAGAAAAATACGACCACAAACGTTTGTGTTTTTTCTGCCTTGAAATTATTTCAAGATGTAATATTGCACAAGTCGTCATTGCGCAGTTCTAGTGATGTTTACCGCATTGTCGTTTGAATTCATTGCAAGTTTTGTATTTTTCTTCTTTAGAGTTGTTCTACACTAGCTTAAAACTTGCTTAATTTGAAATATTATGTGTATCTAGGACTGTGTTCTGCATAAATTAACGAAACCGTAAAAAATGTAAAGTAGGGAAAATTGCAGTAGTACTAAGAATTTTCAGAAAATATCCATTATAATTTAAAAATTAAATTTAATTTTATGAACATTATACAGGGTTTCCCAGCCAAGACGAACTATTCGATTGCTCTGTTATTAGGAATAACATTAAAAAAAATGTTTGTAATTATTTACTACATAACCTAAAATTATTTTCAACTATATACAATGTTTAGTTTTTGCGCTCTGATACCAAACATTGTTTTTTTTATATAGAACACCCTGTATATTTTGTAATTTTTAGATGTAAAATTAAGTTTTCTTTTCTAAAAATATTCGAGGTTATTTATGTCTAAAATGAACAGTTTTTGAGTTATAAAGTTTTATTTTGAAAATTTTGACTGATGCAAACCTATATAAAAATATTTATATTTATTAACATAACAACACCAGAGCAATTTACTCTGGTAATTTATTAGACAATAGTGTCATAGTGATTGTTGACTAAATACATTTTTAAAATAATATACAGGGTGTTCGTTATACTCGGTCCATTTCGCAAAACTTTAAACGCATATAAATATTTTTTTTTAAATTGAACACCCTATATATTTTTACATTTTCTTGTAGAAAATTTAATTATCTTTCAAGTTGTTAAGCATGTTTTATGTCTAAATATAACATTTTTGAAGTTATTTCGTTTCTTATGATTATTTGCGAGTATTTTACCTAAAATATTGGTAGTAGCCTTTGAAAATTCAAAACAATTTGTATGAACTGTCAACCAGAATAGTTAATCTGCACAATTTCCACTATTATGCCACTAAAAATCCATATTTTTTGAGAGTTGTAGATACACAGCATAAATGGCAGCAAATAACACCAGAATGTTGTGTATCTACAGTTCTTAGAAAATATGGATTTTTAGTGGCATAATAAGGGAATTGTGCAGATTAATTGTTCTGGTTAACAGTTCTTACAAATTGTTTTGAATTTTTAAAGGCTACTACCCATATTTTTTGTAAAATACTCGCAGATAAGCATAAGAAACGAAATAACTCCGAAAATATTATATTTAGACATAAAACATGCTGAATAACTTTGAAAGATAATAAAATTTTCTACAAGAAAATGTAAAAATATATAGGGTCTTCCATTAAAAATAAAAGATTTATATGCGTTTAAAGTTTAGCGAAATGGGCGGACTATAACGAACACCCTGTATATTATTTTTAAAATTCAACAAGTCAACAATCACTATGACACTATTGTCTAATAAATAACCAGAGTAAACTGCTCTGGTGTTGTTATGTTAATAAATATAAATATTTTTATAAAGGTCTGCATCTGTCAAAATTAAAAAAAACAACGTTAATAACTCAAAAACGGTTCATTTTAGACATAAACAACCTATAACATTTTTGAAACAGAATTTAATTTTACATCCAAAACTTACGAAATATACAGGGTGTTCCATATAAAAAAACAATGTTTGATATCAGTGCGCAAAAACATAACACTGTATAGCTGAAAATAATTTTAGGTTATGTAATAAATGATAACAACAACTTTTAAATGTAAATGTTTATAATATTATTACTAATAACAGAGCTATCGAATAATTCTTCTTGGTTGGGGCACCCTGTATAAATATTTGTTAAATGTTTTAAGGTTGCTTAAAATTCGGTTAGGGTGATATAAAGTTGCATAAATCTGTAATTTTTAAGCCGGTTACGTGAGTTTGTACAATTAGCATAAATTTGAACTGAAAGAAATGCGTTTTTATTAGATGTCGTTTTAAAATGAGAGTAACCAACAAAAAATGCTTCAAAACTTTATGTTTCTACATGGTGGAACGTCTTTAAAAAACGTATTTTAGTGAATTTATTGATATTTTGCGGCAGCATCAACATATTTTCAAAGATTATATTATTCTCTTTCGATTTGTAAAATCGGTCATCAAAAATATTATTCACTATCGTATTACGCGATCGGTAACCGTTTATAAAAATTGATTTGTATCTATTTATAGCTTCCATATTTACGTGGATAGCCGCGAGTAAGCCGTAAATACATTATGATACCGTTTTTGAAATAAATACTTCGTGTAAATGAAAGTACAAACACATAACACATTAAACAACGCCTATACTCTCAAATCGAAATTAAATTCCAGTAAACAATACTTTGATTGTAGGAGACCCTTATCACTAAAAAGGGGCGTATAGTATGGAATGTTCGTACTTCCATTAGGGGTTCCCTAGGGTGTCCCTGGATGTCATCAGCCAGACTATAAGTATGATGTCATATATCCGTTATATGAGCGGTGTAAACCCACAGATATTGCAAGGACAAAGATTCGTCGCGCAATTTACGTTTATAGCACGACTCGATCAAAATATAAATTATCGAAGAGGCGATTATTATGGCCTTAATATAAATTGCTTTAAAAATTATTAGCCATATACGATTGGATTTAGTTTTGATTTAGTACTTTGTTGGCTAGATTCTCTTGCATATAACAAAAGTACCTTGTTATCGATAGGGCGTCGTTTTTGAAAAACACTGTTCTAGATTCTATTTTGTACTATTTGGTCAAAAGTTTTGTAACGAAATCAGTTAAAGGATCTTCCTTTATAGGTTTGTTTCCTTTGCTAATCATAGTAAACATACTCTGTTAACGTTGGCACAAAATATTGGCAGTAAAGCTATGAACAAACAATGTTTAAACACATGATTTTCAAAAACTCCACCGTTTTTCTTAACTTTGCTTCTATCGGCAACTAAAAAGAAGATCGTAGACTTAAATTGTTGACTTAATTATGTTTTTGGAACACGTCTTCTAGGTTAAAAATAAGAATATAAAAAAAATCATATACTTTATCCCCTTTAACCGATCTTGTATCTATTACGGATAAAAAGTTGCAGATGCTGGGTGAACCATAAATTTCGTATACTTTGTATATTTGTTAATTATTATTAATTTCATACATACATTGTAGCTTTCGAAATAAGACAATTTGTACACCTTTACTCATCGTAAAACGTAAAATATTTAACTGTTATTCAAGCTGTTTTAATAGACAATTCAGTATAATTATAATATAATGAACGGGTAGCCGGTGACGAACCTAGTAAAATGATGGATTTTAGCTCTGCACTCTAGCATGTAGCATTTCTTAGGTTGTGCAGTTTTGTTTAAACAGTGAGTTGTCAACGATGAAAGTAAAACTTACCTTGTATTTTGAATACCTTAAAAAGTAATAACACACGCAAAAATATATACTTACAACAAAATAAAAACAAAAAATTGGATATTTTCAAAATAACGCAATATATTAATTCAAGTTAAGTACGAAACTACATAAAGAAGCTTAAGAAAAACAAACGCACACTCTAATATTACCCTTAAGTTAAGTTACAGTAAGTAGATTAGTAAATAAAAAAGCATTTAAAAGTAATAAATAATGAAAATTGACATATTAGTAAGGTTAGTACAATAAAAAACTTAATAAAAATAATGATTGATAATGTCATGCAAAAAGTTATCAATAATAAAACTTACATTTCTGTTTTCGAATTTGAGCGCGTCCTCGTCTGAGCATCCCAAACTGCGCATGTATTTCAAATATGTTGTAGTGATTGGTAAAGAGTAGTCGATATTTCCCGGCATGAGTCCTTGTTTCTTCTGAGACTGTTCCTTTTCTATTCCTTCGACTGGGGACCAGAGCTTGGGGGTGGTAGGAGCGGCTTGCGAATTATCTGATAAATGATTGAGGTGCCGCTTTTTTGGCGGAGACTTGGGAGGATCTTTGGATGTGAGATTGCAGACGTCTAACGGGTTGCTAGATCGTTTGGGTTCAGGGGTGCTGGTTCTTAATGGACCGTCGATTTTCGCTTGACTTTGAGAAATATCCGTGTTCCTTTGCGACAAATCGAGAGAGTGGCTTTTCGAGGAAATATTAGAAGTCACATAAGCGGGAATGGGTTTAGGGCTTTTACATTCTGTCGACTTTGTGGACTTGCTAAAGTCTAGGTATGTTATTTCAGATTGAGATTCGACTGCATGTGAAGTCGGTGGTGTGAGACGGGGAGCTGTCGGGGGAGCTTGGGATATTACAGGCGTTGGGGCTTGTGGCAACGTTGCTAAGGGAAGAACCGGCGCCGTGGTGGGCACCAGGGGCAAAGTAGGGCTAGGACTAGGGGTCGGTAGTACTGACACGGGCGAGGGAGAACGAGGGTGTCTCTGACAGTCCGTGCAGCCCAGAAGGAAGCGGGTGACGGCTTCCCGAGGCAGGAACGCGTACGTTTCCGTTATCTGAAATGAAAATAACAATTGCTAGCATGAGACTGGCATTTCAATACACGTTTTTGCTATGTAAATCGCTGTCCGTTACACTGCAGTTTCGCCCGAAGCAGGCGATGTTTGCGAACTTCTGTACAGTTTTCGCGTTTTATTTTCTTTATAAAGAAAACCCGCACGTTTTATGCAACAGTAAACATACATTTTGAATAACGAATTTAAATGTTAATACAAATCAACACTAGAACTAATATAACCAGCAAATAAGGCACTTCACAACTAATTAACATCGCAAATGAATATTTTTTTAATCGTGAACTATGCAAAGTTTAATAACAGAAAGAAGTTAAAAATCAACCGGAGTTAATAGGCTTGGTGTACTTGAACAGAATTTTTGTGTCAATCAGGGTTGGGCAAAATTTGATTTTTATTAAAAAAATCAAATCGACTATTTTCCCTTTTTACAACTAATTTATTCATTGTTCCCCCTACATTATATCTTTTATACAGCGTCATTCGAAAAGTACCAACAAAGTTTTTTACTAAAAATTTCTCAGACACTTTTATTACTGATAAAAGTTGGTGGGTGACCTAACCTAGATGGTCTTAATTTTCTACCAATTTGTTGTTATATTGATAAAGTATACAGTGTTGAACATTCAAACAATTATTTTCATTTACCTATACACTTCATTAACATCAATTTGAAATCATGCACTTTCAAAAGTTTGACTAAAGGTTCCAAAAGTAAAACAAATTAATTTCCCATCCACTAAAGATACGTTTTCATTAACATTTACCAATGCAAAGATAATGATTGATTTTACCTGCTATTACGTCATATAAAAGTCCAACAATCATTTTACCATCGTGTATGAACCGTTAATAAAATGTAAACTTTACTGATACTTACTATACCTTTAATTAATTAAAATTTATACTGTTATGCATGAATACAAAAGAAATTGTTGGGATTTCTACCTATTCATAATAAAATATTTAATTATATTTACATGACATTGAAAAGATGCTGATATAATAGTAATTTGCATTATAATAAAAGCCTTCAACTTCGTTTTAATATGTAATGGAGACGTTAATTGTAAGAGTAATGCTATAGTGGCTACACCCGTATGGTCTTTTTTTTTACCATTTACTAACTTTGCTGTTAATTTGTTTTTGTAAGATACGAAATATCGTCACACATATCTGTATGTATGTTTCAACATGAAAAAGAGATATCAGAAACCATAAGAAACAAAGAATAGTAAAATTAGCATACAAGTTTTTAAACATGATAAGCAGAAATGTGAATATTGTGCTCAGTTCACGAAATATTCTGAAACACTGTAAAACTTCAATTTTGAATTTTAACTAAAACTTTCGTAACATCAACGTTACAAATGAGAAATTTGTTATTCGTAGGTTATGGAGAGTCCTTAATCGCTAATTTAGTTTGGGAGTTACAATAGTCATCTTTTCAATTTTTAAGGATAATGCATCCAATTTTTAGAAGTTGTCGCATTTTAATATATTAATTTAGCTATTCTTCTACATCTAACGAGATCTTTAACTTCTTCTTGTTGAAACATACACGCTGTACAGGGTGTACCAGTGATTTTGGACAGCATAGGAATCCAGTAAACGGTAAGAGATATAGAGTTGGTTAAATGGGTCAAATTAAAGTAGTAGTATAATTTAAGAGCAACTATTTTATGCACAAAATTTATTGTTTTTGCGTCGACATTATTGGGACACTTTTTTACGTAGATCTCAAATGTTTTGGTAAATTTTACCCATCTTCATTCCTTTTTGTTATTTTAAAATTAAAGTTCTCATTTCAAATACTTATCGTGGTTGGCTGTAACACGATTAAAAATAATTTTTTCTCATTTTATTGATATATGGGTTGTGAGGTTTATCTTTAATTATAAGTAAGTTATTACAACATTTTTTAATCAAAGTGGCCATTAAATGGAAACAAATCATTACATAAATAGGCTGACTGTATTAAATTAAACACAAAACAAAATTAAAACTTAAATAATTGAAATGTTTTTTTAACATTCCATAATAATTTATGATTTTTTACTTATTATTAATATTAATAAATATAAATTACTAGGCGATTTACCCGGCGTTGCACGGGTGATTACAATTATCTTTTATCAATCGCAGACTACTCGCGCTCCGCGCTCGCACCCGGCGGACGTTTCCGGTCGTTCCCGGGCATTTCCGGCCGTTATTTATACGGCGTTTGATCCGTTGGGTCCTAAATAGTAACTGTGCAAAATTTGGTCCCGATCGGTCAACGGACCTAGGATTCTATAGCGAACAAACAAACACACAAACAAACAAACGAGCTCTTTTATATATATAGAAGATAACACAACGTGTAGCCCTCTCTCCATGGGCAATACACATTTGAAACTGCACTTTGTAGATAATAATGTTTTCCTAAGCATATTTATTTTTACTTGATGAAATGTTTTTAAAACAGCCAATCTTAAAAAGACAGTTAATTACAATTGATGAATTAAGATTGGCTATTTTAAGGACAGTTCATCGAATAAAAAGAAATATGCTAAGGAAAACATTATTATCTACAAAGCGAAGATTTCAAATTTGTATTAGATTTGATAGTAATAATATCTAAGTAAAAAAACATAAATTATTATAAACAGTAAAAAATATTTTGAATTATTAGGTAAAGTTTTTTTGTGTGTGTTTAATTAAGCACAGCTAGCCTATTTATGTAATGATTTGGTTGTTTGTACAATGGCCACTTTGATTAAATTAATAAATACAATAATATCGTTATAACTTACTTAATTAAAGATGAACCTACCATAAAACGAGAAAAAATCTCTATTTAAAGGTGTCACAGCTAAATACAAACCGTATTCAAAATATGAAAGGTGATGTTAAAATAACAAAAACAAATGAAGACAGGTAAAATATATCAACAAATTTGAAATCTACTTAAAAAAGTGCCCTAATTATGTCGACAAATATTTCAAGTATGGTATCAAATAAGGACAGTATAAGCAAAAATTTAAAGCGTCGTTTTTTGGTTTATCAATAGCGCCGAAATAAGAATTTTTTTAAGGAATAGTTGCTCTTTTATCATGGATCATTTCGAACCATTTAACCAACTTTGTATCTCTTACCGTTTACGAGATCCCCATGCTGTCCCACCATAACTGGGACACCCTGTATATCCTCATGATATAAAAATGTAGAACGGCCGTGCTCCAATCACACTTTTACGAGTGTACAGATTTCAATAACAGACGTGTATTATAAAAGGTTAGATGGATTTTGACATATAAAAGAATACCTCACGATGTTTATAACAATGTGCGCATACATTATTAAATTGGTTTACATTCATGGCTATGTTAAGTTGATAAATACGTTGCCATTTATAAAGATATCGTCTGGTGTATCAGGAAGACTCGGTTATTTGATATTCGGCGGATGTAGCACCTGTTGATTGTCAATATTTCAGCGTTTGTAGTATCGCGCGATATGGAAATGCGGTTATTCGGCCGGAAACTTCGCTTTTCTCTGTTGTTCTCCTTTATGGACTGATTTAAATGTATTTTATGCTCGAGTTTTCTTTGTGTTTGTTTTGTGATGTATGATTTCTTAGTAGGGGAGACCGGGGATAAAAGTAAAATTTTTTTGTTTTTATTTAATTTCTCATAGATTATTACAAATTTTTTACATCCAAATTGGTTTAATGATAGATTGGACATTTGTCTTGCTTCCAAGATATTTATTTCGTGCGTTTCGTAAAGCAACTGTTAGAAAAAAAAAATGTCTTTAGTAAGACAGCTGTTACTTTTAACCTCAACGTTGGGGCTAAAAGTAACAATGATTGGGGTAAGTTGTAACGGCAAAATAATTTACACAGCTCATAAGTAGTGGGTAAATATATTAGTATTCATCAACAAAATTAATATTTTATTCAAAAATACACATTAGCAAAATGAAAAAATAAAAAAATAAATCTTTGGTACAATACAAAATGATAAGTGAACAGTATGGCAAACCAGGTAAAGGCGGTCCCAAATTATTAAATTTATACTGGATCATAATAACTGTTTGTTTTATTTTTTTTAAAATCTAACCGCCCTTAAACTGACCGTCATTCATTAAATCAATAAAAGAGGGTCAGGTTAAGTTGGGTTGGTTAAAGCTTTGTTTATATTAAGTTATAAATATTAAGGTAATAGAATAAAAACAATGGCGGCTGGTAGGAAAACCAAAAGTACCAGATCTTACCAATTTACATAGGTTTTATAATTTAAAATGCTTTTTAAGAAATGATTTAGCTTTACATACATTTCCATCATTAAACCGATATTATATACTGAGTTTTATAATTTAATAATTTGGTGCTGCAGTTACCAGGTTTGCCAAGATTATAAGTACCTACATATTTAAAAATGTGAATCAAAAAGACACAACAAACTGGAAAATTATTCCGACAACTCTTGTATATTCTCATCTACGAAGAAAGCCTCCAATTATGTGCTAAGAGTGAACATTTGCAAGTGAAAACATTATTTGGGGTTGGTTGTAACACTTTGTTACTTTTGACCCCAAGTGTACACAAAAAAAAATTCAGGAAATCCACAATTAACTACGATTCTAACGTCAAATTGTATTGCATCCACCAATAGCCAACTAAATTTAGAACAAAATAATATAGGTACTTTTTTGTTCCTATTTTAGAGATCGCCTAAAAGTTACTCGACGGATGAGACAACGCAGTAACTTTTAGGCGGAAAATAGTGACTCTGGCTGGCAAAAAGTTAACCTCTATGACAGATGAAAACTAGCAATGTAGGTAGGGAGCTGGATGTAACTTAACATTGCAAAAGCGTTTAGGGCGATATAAATCAAAAATTAAAGAAACTATAGGCACTGTTACAACCTACCCGTGTTACTTTTATCCCCGGTCTCCCCTACTCCCGATTAGTTAATTCAGTTTATTACTTCGGTCTCTATTAATGACTACTTGATTTGGTTCTCATGATCCGACGTATAAAAAAAATTGTGAATGGGCTCCACGTTTTCAAATTATTGCTATACAGGGTGTCCTAGGTAACATTTTGAGTTTGCTTATTCATTAAATCAATCCTTTCTTAGGATACTTTTTAATGAAGAATGTAACTGCTATATTAGATTTTTTATCACAATTCGTGGATAACTCTGTCGCTATAAGAGATAGTGAACTGGTTATATTGACAAAATTTAACAAATAAACATAAGAAATTAAACGAAGTTTATAATATAAAATTAATCAGTGTTGACAACTTTCTAAGAAAACTGAAAAATGACATAACGTTCAAACACAAATATCTTTGTTTCTTTTTAGGTTTTCGCGATTATTTAAATTTTTTATACTGGTTTTGAGGTATTACAATAATGGAAAATCTTTTAATAAGTAAAAAACCTCTACCAAATGTCATTCTCCTACATTTCTCCAAATTTAAGAAACAAAATAAAAACTTAGTTTGACCGTTCCCTTTAAAGGGTGTAACTCCGAAAGAAGACGTTTTTGGAAAGCAATTTTTAAAAAAGACTTTAATGTTTGATATGATAGCAATTAGGTACCTCCCGAAGTTTTTCGCAATATTTATGGATCACGGGCATATTTATAAATACTGCACCATTATAAGCATTTTAATTTTTTATATGAAATAAAGTGAATACATTTGTATACATACAGGGTTCACGTTTTTCGAGGGCCACTATGGGGATCTCGTGAACGGTAAGAGTTACGACTTAGGTTAAATTGGGGCAGAGTTGTATACTCAGATGCTTTATAATTTGACGCAAACAGAACTTATCTAGCTTTTTTAGTTTTTGACCTATAGGGAAAAAAGTCAAAAAGTGGATTTTTGTTTTTTGCCCGTAACTTTTTCATTTGATGTCGGATTTCATTTCTGTAAAAACTTTTTTACCGCCACTTTTTGCAAGGAATCAGAATCCCCAATTATATTTTCCGTGCGACGTTTCGTTTATTTAAAACCATCATCAGGTCAATTTTTTCTTATGGACGCTATATCTGATTTTAACGCCAATTTGTAGAGCATTTTTTTCTGAATTCGACACTTGGAACTTTTTTGAAACAATTGTTGTTAAAAATGGCAAAAACAAATATTTTATTTAAAACAAATCCTAATTGGCATGGTAAATAATTGTCTTTGTCCCTTTTTTCTTGGATGCACGTAAGTAAACCGCATGAAATTACTATTAAAGGGATTTAATTATAAAAATAGGTAATAATAAATATGTTAGGAATGCATTAACATTGTTCACTTATTAGCAAATATTTTTAGAATATTTTCTTTGGTTAAGTGATAAATTTCTCTAAAATGTGTATTTAATCCTTATTTGGCATACAATTATTTGTTTTATTAGGAAATCTGGCGAACCTAGGCAATTGCCTAGACTCGCCTTATGGTAAAACCGGCCCTGTGGGATATTTTTGTCTAAAAAAATTTAACATTTGTCGTAAATAAAAATTAAACGTGTAAGGTGTACTTGAGTATGTTTTAAAGTGAAAAAAATGGAGATCTTGGAAATCGTTAGAGATAATAGGTTGGTTAAATAACAATGTGTGTCTTTACGTGCCCACTAAGAATCTAAACTGATAGTGTCCATATTGCACCCAGTTTCTTAAATACAAAAAAGGCGAAAAACTTGAATTTTAAATTTTAGTCACAACTTTTTTATTATCTACATTAGATCTCTAAAATTTTGTTTAAATACCTGACGTCAAAATTAACCTAGTCTACTTCGTTGTTTTAAATGCCAAAGTCAACTTTTTTATTTCTTGTAGGTGCCAGATTAGATTTTTATACTATCAGTAAAATAAAAGTTGAAATTTGTAATAAATAGTAGGCATAAAAAAACGCACTTCTTTGCTAATTTAACCAACTTTTTTTTATCTCTAGCGGTTTCCAATACCTATACCATGTTCTTCACGTTCAACATACTTTCAATGTATAAAACTACTTTTGATGATTTTTGGGAAATGAAATGTTAATTTTAGATTACTGTTTCGATAATGTTATCTAATATGCCGCGTATATTGATATCAACACGCGTGAACACACGTGCACATGCAATAAAATCGATAATTGGTAGTACCGTAGAGATTGCGCGTGCGCCGCGTTTCATCATATATCGAGTACACATCATTTCATGTACAAGGCTCATATTTTACGCTTTTGTCATATACATACATCCTAAACAGTGATTAACTGTATAATTTTAGGTTCTTGTTAAATTAACTTTTTATTGACACTGCACAGGATCGATCGGATAACGTATTACATAAACACAGTACAAAAACTAAAAGCAATTTGGTGTCATAGGTGGCCGATGCGAACGTATTTAAATGATAACAATGTTTATCAAGGATCAGACTATTAACGGAGATTGAAATCGAGGATGCGGACCTAATTGGACGTGCAAATTGATAAACAGGATAATGCCGTTCCGTACACCATTTCTGTGACGCTGAGGGTTGTGGATCTTCCAATTTATACAGCTTTATCTGGTGGAGGGTTAAATAAATAGGGTGCGATGCATTTATAAAAAGCTGGTTATGTAATTTATGGCCTATTTACATCTAAAGCTTTAGCTTTTGATAGATTTCCGTGGTAAAACTAAATTCTGAATTGTATTTTGCGTATTTAACGACGGTAATAAAATTACATTACAACAGGACAAGGGAACATTAACATTAAAAATTGTTTTCACATAATATATTAACCCTGCAGCGGTGGCGCCGGGTCTCTCAGACTCGAGCGTCACAAGATTTTGTGTAAAAAGGGGAGGGGTGGAAGTACACTTTACCGCCTTCAGTACCTTCCTAAAATTCACTATATTAGCGATTAGTGCAGAAAGAACAGTGCCAATTGTTTTTTTTCAAACTTTTTGAAGTTTTTTGGGTCTGTCAGACCCGGCGCCACCACTAAGCAAACGTTCATATCAAGTTCAATATTCCACGAGTAGGCCTGTTTTTATCCCTTTTGGTAAGTAATAAGTGTACCATTTTCAGTGAATTGAATTATAAATTAATGTTAATCACAGAAACATGAGTTACGAAGATGAACAGGCGCGATTATTGCGTTTATTAGAAGAACAATTTGACGACGAAGAATCCGAAGGAGAAGAAGATAATGTTGAGGCACGTTTGACTAATACAGACATAGAGCAAGAAGGAGAAAGCGATACCGAGAATTTACCAGTATTAGCAAAAAAAAAACACGAATTCCCAGCTTCATCAGAAAAGACGAATGGACCTAGTGGACCAGCACATGAAGCGTCGTTCGTTATTGGAAAACATTGCTCCAGTAATTCGACGAAGACGTCAAAAAGTAGCAGGAACTTCAGAGAAAGTTTGCAGTGATGCACTAGAGGTTCCAGTCGGCAGAAAAATATGTCATTTGTGTAAAAACAACAACAAAACACGTTACTTTTGAAAAATGTGTAAAAAAAAATTATTTTTGAAGAATATGCAGAATTTCGCTGCCCTGGGTGTGTGTGACACTGCCAGAAACTTGTTTATAATGTGTTATATAAAGGGGGAAAAAATATTTTTTGGTATTTTCATCATTCATCAAATAAATTGTTAATTTTAGTTTACGTAATAATATGTAATATTTCTTCCATTGTAAGGACACATTGGTATTTTTTGAATTTCTTATAACAAAATTATGTGACAGCTTTAAAAAAAAAATCTATTTATAAAAAATATACCTGGGCAACAGGAACACTCACAAAAAACACAAATTTTATATGGTTGGTAATTAATAACGTTGTTTTTAATAGTGGGCCTGTCAGACCCAGCGCCACCACTCGTTAAATGCAAAAGGGTGCCACCACTCCAGGGTTAAATATATTTCATACAACAAATTATATGAAAGCCCCCTTAATTTTTGATAAGGAATTACCTCCCGAAGTTTTTTGCTGTATATAGACACATAGTTAGACAACATTTGGCGGCGCCCAAATTTTATTTGTCCAGGGACGCCAGATGCGCAAGCCCTGATGTCGCATAAGGTAAAAAAATATATACAATAGTACAACATTTGATTACTGTAAAGAATTTAATTAAATTTATGATACTACGCGGCACTTACGCAAGTTTTTTCTGTAAAAAAGTCTTAAAATATGAATAATATACAACCAAGACTTCCACTCAAAATTATTTAAAGAATAAACGTTAATAATGAAATGCAAACGCGAGACACTGCAGTTTACCCAAATTTACAATTCTACTGATTACAATGTCTACAAAGTAAAATAACCAGGGTTTTCTGGTTATGTAGTTGCTATAAAACAAGTGTAGGAGGCGATACAAAATTTATGCTCGACAGAAAAACGTTTGCAACTTTAAGTTTTGTCAAGTTACTACAAAAAGGTCGCGAAACTATAGCTATTCACCGCTTCTGCACAATTTACAAAACGTTATCAACAAATTTATACAAAAATAAGGATAGAAATTTTGTAAAACAAGAGTAAAATGTTGCCATCAAACGATTAAAAAAGTGATTAGTAGTCTACTTGGAATAAAGACAACGCCCGAGAAGAAATAAGCTTTTTCATCTTTTAGAGGTCCCCGTTTGGAAAAGAAAGAAGATAACCATTGGTTTGTACCGGATTTTACCGTAAAAATGTATATTTGTCGATACAGTCATTTATAATTCAGAATGGACTATTTTCATTATATTGAATGTTCAAAAAATAAGGATTCTAAATAGGCCATAGCCAGTAGCTTCTATTTATTAAAAGGTAAGATTGTGTCATAACTTTTTAACGATGGGCATAAAAAAATTATTTTTAGTATAATCGAATTTTGCATAAAAATATCTAAAAATACTCTTCATAAATGTTTTTGATATTTACAACAATGACTGAGGAGGTATGACACATTATAAATATGACAAACACTTTTTTCCAATAGAATATTTTTAAAAAAAACTACACACTTTTAACCGTTTCCCTATCTTAAATATTAAGCAAGATACCCATGGAATCCCATCGGATTTGGACCACCCTGTACGTAGTTATCTAAACGTTATTATTTTTAACATTTTAAAAACCAAAGAATATGTAGTCTGACCTTAAAGTGCAGTATTGCACAGCCTGTTTTTAATGTCGTCGACTGCGTAAGACATGTCGAGTTTCTTTATATGTCAACGTCCATTCAAGTTTAGCCTTCGTCTAATAACATTCAGCTTCATACAACCAATTTTTTATATTTCATGCAAAATTCAGTCCAAAAACATTTTTTTAAATATTGTTTCAACAAGGTATGTGTGCTACACCCACGAACACAAGTTACACGTTTGCAAAATTACAGTTAGATGGTTTCTGTACTGCAAAGCGCAACTTTTATTATATCAACAGGTATTAGCAATTTCAGTTCTTTGTTGCGTCCCGACTTTCGTAAGGTAAAGGTAATAACCGAAACAGGTGTAGTTCTAGCAGCCGTAACTACCTATTGCAGACGATGTGCGATGTGGGGGAAATTCTACACGCTAATAATGTCAGGAATCCCTTCTGTAACGGTAGAGCGTTTGTCACCCTCCGTTGCAATTAGTATTGAATACTATCTCAGATGTACAGCGTTCGCTATCCGGCATACTCGACGCACCGCATATTTGCGCGTAATAAGTGAAATAGGCACTAATTATCAAAAGATTTTTGAAATGAAACATTCCATCAACACATAATTCCAATAGTATTACATTTATTAAGTGTAATAATAGAGAGTTAAAAAAAAGTTAGTTTAAAAACTTGTAGAAGCGCATGTTTGCAACAAAATAAAAACATACAAATCAATTAAAAATATATCTACTAATTAGGAAGTTATTTTAATTGTTATACAATGTGTCCCACATTCAAGGCGCAACAAGGAGATCTTGCATACCTTAAGAGCTAACAAGTTAGATAAATTGGGGCAAACATGTACTAAATTGGATATGAAAATTCCCTTCGTTCTCCTAGTGCAGTGGTCTCCAACCCGTCGATCTCGAAGATGTTATATTTTTAATAATTAGTTTTTCTCCATATTTACCTTTGTTATGCTATGCAATACTTTATTAAACAATACAATTTTGCGGCAATAATTTTATAATTCTTCAAAAGTAGATCTCGGGTACGAATTTGACATAAAAAGTGATCCTAGACCACAAAAGGTTGAAGACTACTGTTCTAGTGCAACGATGTATCAGGGAAAAAAGTGTCTTTCCGTTTTCAAACATATCGAAAAACTAATATCTAACAATTTTAAGGCTTTTTTATTTTCTATACGCTAATCTTTATTTAGTATCAATCTGCCTGTCTAATTTGAACCATAATTAAACTTGTTATTTCTTATGGACATATTGAATACTTGCGATAACAAATAGAACTAATAATTGTAAAAACTACCCAAGCTTTTGATCGTTATAAATAGGTTTCTAGTAATTAAACTAATTTTTTCTACGATCACTTATGTAAATGACTCTTACCGTACAGCCTGCATGCATAGTAAGTGGGTTCTTACGCACGGTAAGCAAAAGGAACAGTTTTTTTTAAAGAAATGACCAAAGTAGGCTCACGTCAAACACTTTCTGCATGCCCAGTAAGTAAGTTATAACGCACGGTAAGCAAAACGCTTACTTGTCTAGAAATGTCAAAGTAGGCTTACGTCAAAATTGACAAGACAACGTAATTACATGTGTATATTAGCTAAAAATCCGTTAAAATCGTATGTATTATGTGATCGTAGAAAAAGTAAGCTACATAACACGAGTTGTAAAGCAATTACGCACTCGTGGAAATACGCACTCGCCGCTAGGCGGCTCCGTGCGTAACTTTTCCACTCGTGCGTAATATGCTTCTTACAACTCTTGTTATGTAATAGACAATTATTGAAATCACGACAAATCATTCATTTACATAGCAGCTGTAATAAAAATGATTCAGTGATGGCCAGTGTTACCTTTAAATGTCTTTTGTAAAGCGAAAACTCCACTTATTTTATTGAATTAAATATAAGTTTAAGTCAATATAGTTATTTTGTTAAATTATGTTTCAAAATGGAATAAAATCGATGTTTGGTTTGTTATATTTCATCTATTACACGAATATTGTCATTGGCTCTTACTGCTCATGTAAAAATTTTGTAAAGCAAATTTCAAGGGTCAATTTTAAATACTTACACCAATAACTATTTAATGTTGCTCTTTTATATAACCGATAGCCAAGAATGCCACGAAACAATACGTCACAAATTTGAAAATGTTTATACATTTTAAATAGTTTTTTTCAAACAATCTTAATTTCCAGATTTTTATGAAAATTTATCGGTAGTGGCTTTAGAATTTTTTGTGCTATCATTTAATGCGAAATGCAATATGGTCTGCTCAAAAATAACACAGATGATGATAGTACACAATAGACGAAACGTCTAATAGTGAGTGTAATTAGAAAAGCGTACAAAAATAAAAATTGAAGTGAATTTGGTTTTTCGATATCCCTTAAATTAAAGACAACAATGTATAAATACGATTAACATTTTTGTTATTACTTCGTAAATAATTTTTAACAGGGAATATATAAATGCACATTATTATGTGCTAATAAACATTAGAATTTCTTTGTTTGCACAAAGCCATTCATTCTATGGGCACTCTGTTTAGATTCGTAAGAGGGTCAGGTTAAAGGTTGGTTAAATTTTCTCTTTTAATACTAAATGATAGAAAACGCCAAGGTTATATTTAACGAATGTTGCACTGTTAAAATATTCTATTTCAATGTTCGTTGAACTTTTTCTAAAGTTCAGTTATTTCCCACCCATTTTTAACCAACAAGACGAGAGTACTTTTCTTATCAAATTTGCTTTTAGAGAAAATGATCCAACTTTGCCCATTTACCCAATTAAAGACAATATAGATTCTCATGTTGAGCTTCGACTTTGAGAACTCCTGTATATAATTGTCGTTTATCTAATATAAAATACCTTATTATTATCAATAAGATTCCTTATTCACACATTTTAAGGCAGTGATTTCATGTTGTGTCTGTGTTTTCAAGGTACAAGATAACTTTAAATCCCAACATTTTCAGTCACATCTTGAAGAATGATACAAAAACATATCACCTCTACATCACAATAAGAATTTTATAAACAAACAGGCAGCTTTGTTTCCCGACAGGTAGAATATTGAACGATCGCTTCATATCCCTTACAAATTACATGCAAAACCTATTTCAAAAACAATATTTAATAAGGTATGTTCGCATTTCGCACAGCCAGCTCTGGAATGCAAGGGACGCATAATTGGGCAGTTGTACATTATTAAATTGCTTATAAATAGTCGTCTACGTTCAATCGACTTCAAAAAAGTAGAGAGAATGTGTTCTCATGATAGGAAGATTGGAGAAAAACTAGTTTGCTTGTAATAAGTCCTTTGAGATATGGCAATATCCAATTGTAAGATCTTACTTTGATAGCTATACTGAATAAAACTCGAAATAAAATGAGACTTGTTCTAACGTCTCCCAAGGAAAATATTATAGCGTAGATATGTCGTTCGGTTTTTTATAAATACTGAAATTTTTGATTAAGAAAATTATCCAACATATTACGTTAGTTTCCACGGGAAACATTTTTCTTCTGAACATATTTGCTAACATGCAAATTTTTCCGCTGTTTAAGTGCTAAAGCAGTTGAGTAATGTCTTAAAATTCTGGCCAAAATGCCAAAATTGCGGTAATTATGTTTAAATTAAGCTAAATATTGTTCTATGTTGTAAACAATTAATTTGTCTAAATTAGTAAAACGTTATGGTTCATGTTTATTATTTAGCTCTATTATTTAAATAAATTTAACGTACATAGGGTGATACTATTCATTTTTAATTTTTACTAAGCATAGTTACACTAAAGTGTTCTTTATTTATTAAAAATGTATTCATAAAACTCTCTAATTTATTCTTTAATGTACAAGGTGGTCCAAATTCGATGGGATTACATGGGTATGTCGCTTAATATTCAAGATAGAGAAACGGTTAAATTACCAAAAATCTGAAAATTTTTGAGACAAACTCAGAACCGTTTTCAAAAATATCCTATCAATTCCGGTTTTTGAGTTATTAGAAAAAACGTGTTTTTTTGTCATAATAATAATGTGTCATCACTTCGTGATTGTTGTTAATATCGAAAACATTTATACAGATTATTTTAAGATATTTTTATGTAGAATCCGATTACACTAAAAAAGTTTTTTTTACGCTCGCCGTTAAAAAGTTATGACACAAACTTACCTTCCTTTTAAATGGAAGCTTTAGTTGGCTATGACTTATTTAAATTCCTTATTATTTTCTCATTCCAAATATATAATTGTTGATGTAGTTAATTTCAGTAATACGTAAATTATGAAGGATTTTTAGTTTTTTTTTTAAAGAAAATTATAGTAGGTTGTGAAAAAAAAAACAAAACAAGGTGTTAAACCTTTTAAAACTCATTTGGTACAAGTTACAAAGGTTTTTTAATGTGTTGTCGAGATAAACATTATAAATATTTGAACATAAGATAAACAACAATGTACCTACTACATATCTACTATCTACTACATAACTGCTGATTCCGACTATACTGTTGTTTTCTTATTTTCAAATATTTATAATGTTAATTACAACAACAGACTAAAATACCTTCGTAACTTGTATTGTTGTTGTTGTTGTTGTTAGGAAAAAAATCGCAACTCGGCTTAGAAAACAAAATTTTAGTGTACAAAACAGTGCTGAAACCAGTATCAAATATTGAAATTCTAGAGAGATTTCAGTCTAAAGTGTTGCGCCTGATAGTCGACGCACCGTGGTTCTATCAAATAAAATAATTAGAACGGATTTAAAATTTTCTAGTGTACGAGAAGAAGTGCAAAACTAAAGCATTAAATATAGTGAAAGGCTAAAAGTGCACACTAATCGATTAGCGAAAAGATTATTAACAAAACCAGATACACGTCTGACTTAAAAAATAGGTTTAATTAACTAATTAAAATAGAATAATTCTAAATAAGTCCGTCTTGGGACTGTGGTGTATAGGGTAAGAGCTATTGTCCATCCAGAACCAATTGTAAACAATCTAGGGGTTTAAAGACTTTAAATTGCCATTCAGGACAAGAAATTACACTCAAAATTCTCTTTTTTATAATGGACTGATATTTTATAATGATCTATCAAGTGAACTTAAAAGTGAAACTAATATTGTAAGGTTTAGACGTAAGCTCAGTAGTTATATTAAGGAAAAGTTTTAAATTTTATATATCATATTTACAATATGTACCTACATGTTATAAAATGTAAACATAATTAGCAAATCTCTAAAATTAATTACATTATTATTATTATTATTATAAAAAAAAAACTTGCATTAAATGAGTTTTAAAAGGTTTTACACCTTATTTTGTTTCTGTTTTCACAGCATACTATAATTTCCTTTAAAAAAAACTAAAACACCTTCGTAACTTACGTATTATTGAAAATAACTACATCAACCCTCATATATTTGGAATAAGAAAAAAATTAGGAATTGAAATAAGTGATAGCCAACTATAGCTTCTACTTAAAAAAAGGTAAGTTTGTGTCATAACTTTTTAACGGCGAGAGTTATTTTTTTTTTTTTAGTGTAATCGAATTCTACATAAAAATATCTATAAATAATCTTCATAAATGATTTCGATATTTACAACAATAACGGAGAGATGACACATTATTAATATGACAAAAAAACACTTTTTTTCTAATAATTCAAAAACCGGAAATGATAACATTTTTTTGAAAACGGTTCTGAGTTTGTCTCAAAAAACTGCACATTTTTGGTAATTTAACAGTTTCCGTATCTAAAATATTAAGCGAGATACCCATGCAATTTCATCGAATTTGGACCACCCTGTATAGTCACAAAGTGATACATTAGAAAGCATTAACTTTATAGTTAAACTCCTTCTTGATTATTTTTTTTTCAGTCGCGTAGGTATAATTACTGTTTCATAAGCAGTGAAGGTAAAGTAATTTTTTTGGTGCTAATCTCTTGCGAGCTTGTCCTTAAAAAAATAACTTACCGTTCGATATGTCCTTTTCTGTCCTGCGTGTTTCCCAGGACGTCCTTCGAGCTCAACATGCACGTTGTAGATGATATCAAAGAAATTTTCCACCACAGCAACTTTTCTATAAACAGGCTCGCCATTTGAGTTCTGCAACAAAAAACAAAACTTTTACAACCACTGATACCATAAAAGCGGAGACAAAGCATTTTGTTATATTTTTCTACCCACTCTCTACATTTCCACCTGTATAATCCTGTTCCTTTTACCTAAGCTAACCCGCCCAAAACCATAGTAACCCCACGTTCAGGGATGCTATTTTTCCTTTGTAAGTGCGGCGTGCCTCGCAGAGGTCGGATCCTCGCCCTAACTCTCACTGCACCGCCGGGCTTTCCTTTTCCACCCCATCAGCCCACTCGAGCTTTACCCCGACTCTTCGGGTTTTATACCCCCGGTTACCCTGGGCTGAATATCCCCGAATGCTGTAGTTCTGCCAAATCATCCTCAACCCCTGCAGACCTCCGGAATATCCTGCCTTAAACCCACCCACACTGGAGTTGCCTCTGCTCGTCGTGTCCCTAGTTCGATTCACTATCAGTAACAAGTGGATTTCGCAACGAATCTAACATAATTACCTACATTATTACAACAATTATCACAGCAACGTCTAGTTACTCTCGCTAAGCTAATAATGACACAGTTTAACACATTATTAAAAGTTTATTTTTTGCTTTTAAAACAACATCGTTATGAGACAAAAACTACCTTATGATTAACAGTGCGTTAACTGTAAAAATCGCTTAAATAATTACGGCAATTTACTTTCATGTCATAAACGAACGCTGTACAATGAATAACAACACATTTATTGAGGTGATAAGCAATGCATTATAGCCTGTAAATACATTTTACTACCTTATCGAAAAGCAGGTTTTTCCGTCGAAAATACGCTTTTGCAAAGCATAAAACATTTTTCGCACACTAAAGCAAACCTTTATATTTTTACAACAAAATTAAATGTGGTAATAAATAATTGTTAATAATAACATTTAATGGATAAACACAGGGTAATATTTTTAACCCAAATTTTAGCATCCATGGAAACGAAATAATCACGTGATAGCTAATTGATGCAAAGTAAATAGAAAATTGCGAACTTCGTATTGTAGTCTATTAAATTTTGGAATGCCAAAATTATGTTTAAAAAGTTACGATCTCAAAAAAACTTTCGCGGAAAAGGTGTTTGCATTAGTCGTGCCATTGCTGCTTTCGACTACGTCTCGGGCTGTAATTTCCGCGCCCGCATTACTAAGCCTCTCTTTCTGCATTAGTTTCATAATATACTATTGTTTTATGAGTAAACAAAAGATAGGGTGTAGTTTTCCAATTTTTAGATGTAAAATTCAAATACGTAGCTAAAAATGTTTTAAAGTAAAAACAGCAAATGTTTTGTATGTTCGTTTTAACACAAACAATTTATAAATAAAAAAATATTAAACTCTAAAAGCGTTGTATTAAAAAATAGGTCAAGTTTACTCAATTTCATCATCGCATCTCGTGGTATCGAGCTCATCTTGTTTAATTTTGTTAAATGCACTTACATATCACAATCCTTTGCAAGGGTTTTCGCTACAAATGTCTGACACAAATAAATCAAAAATTTTGAGAAGTGTAAACTTTTTTTGTGCGCTAATAAATTTGCTTTATAGGTATACAGTCTACACAATTAATTGTATTTTTAGTGCACAGTAAATAAATACACAAAAAGGCTAATTCAGGCGAATTAGATTGAAATTTATTTAAAACCTATGCTAAGCACTTTCCCGCAGGTAGAACAATTAGTTTTCAATTACCCTGCGTCTCCCTTTTCTTCATCCTCACAGATCAGAATCGGTTAATTTCCAATTATGTTCTCACGCTCGTCCGACAACCCTAGAGATAATATTATAGCTAACTAGAATTCTTTAATTATTTAGGTCACCCAAGATCGGGACGTAATTAAATATGCTGTTTGAGAGTCATCTGTACAAGAAGTAAGCTAGTAAATTAAAGAAGTTCTTTATAAAGCTTCCGTGTCTGGCGAGTACGCTTATAAAAGCTGCTCGGGTCGAGAATTAACGAAACCCCTCCAGAACTGGGGATGTAATAACCAGGTCTAGAGCTACTAAATGAAATAAAAGGCTGTAGGTGTGTCACAGCATCCCCAGGGAAGCAAAGGAGGACGTAATAAAACTCAGATCTGCTGAGTGATATTATTAGAACTGTTATTCGTAAGACCCTATCATCTACATACAAAGAAAATCTTAGAGGCATTAACTTCGCTAAGTAGATACGTACTTGACTGCCATGTGCACGTGACTTTGTCTGTGGTTAAGTAAATCTCATAAAATGTATATCAAAGCTCTTGAAGTCGTAAAAGAGACATAAACACCTTTCGTATTCACAGTCTAATAAGGAAACATTTTTCATAACCAGAGTAAGTTCGTAACATCTACAGTAACATGGTTTAAATAAAACAAAACAATATGCAAGGGAAACACAATATGATACAAAAATATTGGTTTGATTGTACATTCTGATTGAAATTCCCAGTGTTAACGACTATTAATATAATCCTGAGCATAAAATTCAGCAACACTCCTATCATTGAGCCGTATAATCCTTAGGATTATGGGTAACGCCAAGGCGTTTTTTAAATCCATTTATTTAGGTGGATCGGTCCTCTCTCTGATTTTCAAAGTTTGTTGTTGGTCCTGGTTGCCTCTGTTATTTTTTTCCATTGTTTCCTATCATTGCATTTCGATTTCCAGTCATTTATTCCCAATGCCTTTGTATCTTCCTCCAGGGCGTCTGTCCATCTTTTCTTTGGTCTTTCCTTGTTCCTGGGCCAAATAGGGATCAATTGTGTTATCATCCTGATAATTTCGGTTGGTTTCTCATGATGTGTCCTGCTCATCGTAATCGTTGTCCTTTAATGAGTCGAATGATATTTTCTCCTCCGAGTTCCTCTTCTATTTCTTTGTTCCTTCTCAGTCTTACTTCTCCATCTCTTGTTACGTTAGGTCCTAGAATGACTCTCATTAATTTTTTCTCCACTATTTTTAAGCCTGGTTTTGTATATTTTTATTTTTGTTGTTTTACTTAGTGTTTTACTTTTTAGTAGAGTTTTGTTTTTTCCTTTCAGAATTCTCTTCTTCACTCTGTTCTTTCCAGCTTGTCCCACTGCCACGCCCCAGTAAATGAAAGTATTGACTTCTTCGAAGGTGTATTCTTTTGTTTCTAGATCGTTCTGTGTGTGCATATTTTCTTTTCCTATCTTCATATATTTTGTTTTTTCTTCCTTTATTTCCAGACCCAGTTTTTTGCCTCTTTGTTTAGTTGATATATCGCTCTTATTATGTCTTCTCTTATTTTTCCTATGCTTGCTATATCGTCAGCATACGCTATTATTTGCATTTGGTTGATCATAATGTTTTTCTTATCTAGTTTTGCTCTTCGTAATACGCCTTCTAATATTAAGTTAAATATGGTTGGGGATAGTGAGTCCCCTAGTTTTACACCTTTGTTTACTTTAAAGGATTCTGTTATTATTCCTTGGAATCTCACTTTTGCTGTTGTGTTATTTAGGGTCATTTCTAGCAGTGTTATTAGTTTCCCAGGTATTCATAATAGTTCCAGTTCTCTTACTCCTATACATTAGCTTATAATTATAATAAGCAAGATCCGCATGCTGGAATTCCAATTTCAATCAGCCTATATGTAAATAATTGTACAGAAGATTGTTCAAAAATATACAATTAGTTGTCTTTCATTTGCCCATAAAATTCGACATGTTCCAAAATTAAGATTCAAAATTTGAAAGTTGCAAAATCGCAACAAGTTTTACAACTTATTAAAAGTCAGAATACATTCATCACTTTTAACTTCACAATTAACTGGAGGAGAACAATCAATGTTCTTTAATTTTAATAGAAATAATCCAACAATGAAAACAATTTCTTTAGTTATACAAAACTTATCTACAACCATTTGTTTTACAAATTGGTATTGCTGCAATAGAAAATAAATTTGAAATGTCGATGAATCTTATGTTCCAGGAAAGATATAAATCTTATTCAACTAAGGTTCATCATCTGCCCACTGAGCAATGAGTGAATTTTCATTTTATTTTAGTGGATAGTGCATACTGCAAAAGACTTTGATTTATGATAGCACCAGCATAATATACTAGTGAAACTAATTGTATCTTCAACTACGGCATTTCGAAATTGCAACTGCGCTCCATGAAGATAGATTTTCATTACCAAAGTAAATAAAATAGTACAAGTAATGCATTTGGGTTTTACAAATCCTATTCGTAAGTTGAAAATTAACTTAAAGTAGGTACTGCAAATTTAAGTTTGTTTTTGGAGAAGTCGATAGTGTTAAAATTGTGAAAACGAGAAAGGCCACTGCAGGTAATTTGTCTGTGATTGAAAAGAACAGCGAACCTTGAAAAATAAATGCTAATAGTTTCACCAATGCATTACATGCAATTAAAGCGCAGCTATTATTTGAAACAAAATTATACATATATTGCTTGTCGCGATAAGATTTATAGGAGCAACTAACGTTTTGCACGTTTAAGTTTAATTGTTTACAGCATTTTAATAGGTTAAATTGTTACTCAAACTGCGTCGCTAGATCCATTTCCGTGTTTAAAAATGTTTTCACAAATGGTTGTTTTTTGAAAATAAGCCACTACCGTGTTTCGCTTAATATAGGAGATGGAAATTCGGTTAAATTAGCTAAAAGGTATATAGAATTATAATAGGACTCAATTATTCGTAGTTACATTCAGAAATTTCGAAAAATGCATAGGTTACTTGATGGACGCAAAAAATGAAATATTGCCATTTTAATTTTATTTAAAATCTTTTTTTGTTTTACAAATAAGAGTCTTATTTTTGGTTCCTAGCGAAATGTTCACTTTTGAAATAAATCAATTATTTGACAGCACACTTCATTATTTTATTGCAGCAGTCAACCTTTTCATAAGCATTTGTTTCTGTTTTTTTAATGATTTATCACTTGTTAAGAATTTTTTTTATGAATTTATCTATTCCAGTTGCGTAAAATAGATTTTTGGAAAATTGGAATTTGCTTTAAAAATATTTTTCCCAAATTAAGAAAGTTGTTTTAATTATTATTGGTTTGCAAGTAATACTTCACTGAAAACATAAAAACAAAAGATATTTACGTAACCAGACCGGAAAGTGGTACTTTACTTGACGAGTATGCAGTTTTGAGACGAGTCTCGGCGAGTCCTGGGGGCATATGAGTCCAGTAAAGACACTTTACGGGTATGTTACGTAAAATATTTATTCTGCGTCCGCCACTGACACCAAAATCACCATCCATAATTTTACAATAACTTAACAAACTACAGGTGAAAACTCGCTTGGTGGTATAATGACGCTTGTCTGACAGCGCAAATCAACAAACAACTCATCACTATCGCAACCAGATACTTTACCGACCTAGGCTGGCAAAGAGTTGTTATTACCATGGCAACCAGTTGCTTTTTGGCCTAGGCAAGTAAAGACGTATTTTCCAGCCTAAAAATTGATCTGTAACAACTGATTTTCTTGCCGGACGCAGAAAAAAACTTTTATGTGGCTTTCATGAAAATATCAAACGCTAGCAAATTTATCTTCGCAACTAAATGTGCAATGAAAAATTTTATATTGTGAGTTTGTTTTACATGAAAACTTATCAAAAAGCACAAAAATTTAGATGAAGAAAACGAGGTAAAATAAAATAAATTATATATTTTGGTTCCTATAAAGTTCACAATGGATTTTTCAAAACATTTTAATATCGTCACAAATTGATCTCTATTTCTATAGGGTTGTGGAATAAGTTCTGCGGTTTTTTGAATAGTAGACGTTTTGGCCTATAAAAGTTATATTCTTCCTTTGTGCGAGTTTCCATAGTCCGGGAACAGAATAAAATGGAAGATCAAAAAGCTGGATGGTTGGGTCCCGCATGAATTGTCTGAAAACATTTGTTGGACAGTCTGTGAGTCTATACTTAATTTAAAATCATTAGAGCCGTTTTTGAAGCGGGTGATCACAGGGGACGAAAAAAGGGTGGTATACATCAATATTAAACGGAAGCAGTCGTGGTTTGGTTTGGGTGGGTCGTCGCAAGCCATCGCCAAAGCAGATTTGCATCCTAAAAAGGTGATTTCAAGTGTTTGGTGGGATTGGTAGGGCGTCGTTTATTACGAGTTGCTCTCAAGCGGCCAGGCCATCAACGCGACAAAGTACTGTGCTCAGCTATACGAACTGAAGCAGGAGGCAATGCCGGACCAGAATTGGCGAACAGCAACGGAGTGGTCTTCCATCAGGATAACGCCAAACCACAGTAACAAAGCAGAAACTGCAGAGCTTTGGGTGGGAAGTTATGCAGCAACCACCGTATTCGCCAGACGTTGCTCCTTCGGATTACTACCTCTTGCAGTTGCTACAAAACAATCCAGATGGTCAACGTTTCTACTCTTTAAAGGATGTTAAGAAGTGCTTTGATAACTTTTTTGAAGAAAAAACGGAGGCTTTTGTGAGAATAGTATAATGACCTTACCAAAACGTTGGTAGCTAGTAGTTGAACAAAATGGGCAGTATACTATTGATTAAATAAAAGATGAAATATAGTAGATTTGCGTTTTAACTTTTAATTAAGAAACAAAAACCGGCAGAACTTATTCCACAATCCTATTTTATACAAAGTTGTTTGCTAATTTAAGCTAAGATTTATCTCTTATATTAGGCGAAATAACCATAGTTGCCCAAATTAAGTGGTACACCCTGTACAATGCAACTACAAAAAAATATTAGATTTGTACTTCTTTATTCCTTAAAATGATTTTCATTTAATTTAGTAAAACCGATTGACCCTGTTTAGTGAATAATTTATTTGTAGAATTTGGAAAAATAGGTTTGATCTAAATGTAGGCATTGGTTTAAAGTATTTTCTACGTCATTTTCAATGTCCTTGCTTGCGCTATCTAAGACGTTAATAATCGTCATTACAAATTGACTTAAGATAAAGCGCAATAAGCCATAAATCAGCATGAAATTGCAACTAATAAGGTAATAAATCAAGGAACTGAAATAACTGCAGCTTAACTGACACAAACCTCATAACGTCCACCTTTTTATTTGTGTTGTATAAAAGACGCAGGTAATAATATAGAGTAAAACACATTTATTAAATAATTAACGCGTTATTAGGGTATACGTCCAACATGTAATATACAGTAACCCCATTTTTACCGCATCCATTGAGCTGTATATCCGGCGGTTCTTCTTTTTGTCCATTCCCTAGACGCTTTGGGCACGGCCGGGCGTGTTTTTGTCGGGATCTAAGCTGGCACAGCAGCAGCTACCCGGGCGAACTTCATTTTTCCGTATTTCATAGCTTCCTACCGTTTTTGTTGTATTCTTTGTAGGTCTGCTATCTCGCTTTTTCTTATCTCAAACGCTTTGAAGAGGGTTGGTTGGATCTCTCCGAACCTTTATATATAAAAGCCGTCTTTACTCGAGTTTTTAAGTTTCTCGTCGCCTTCAATATTACAAGATAAGAATTAATTATGTAGTGCAGTCGTACTTCCTGCTCAGTTCGTTGTATAAGAAGTTTAAAACAGCCCATAACAGTTCTAAAAGTGAATGTTGCAAGTCACCGTAATTAGCGGCAATAGTACGTATTTACGACAAGGTTAGATGAGCATTATGCACCAAGGGCAGTCATTGTCTCTGTTTGGTTTGGAAATGCAATTAACTAAGAATGTTATGTGGTGCATACGACACAAGGACTCTATTGTATTGGCACAACTTGCCTCAGCACAATTACGGAATAGCGATATTTGTCGAAAACTATTTACAACTCGTAACAGTACAATCCCCCATAAAAGAGCGACGAAACAATATAATTCTGTTTGTCTTTATTTATGCATTGTAGGTACCTACTATATTAACCAATCGACAGAACTAATTTTATGTAATATTTGATAACTGAACATAATTTTTTATTGATTTTAACCCTTATTCTCCTAGCGTCGTCAAATGACGACGTTTACCTGCCCTGTAAAAACGGTGTATTGTCAGGTACCTGATGATTTTAAACCTGTCAGCTTAAGTTTAATTACACAGGTAAACAATTGTTTTCATAAATGTAGCCATTGCATCGCAGTAAGTTGCAGACTTCGAACATATTTAATTGTTAAAAGTGACCAATTTACGAGAGAACACGAAAACCATGACGTCGTCAAAAAAGTAAGTACTAAATAATATAATTACGGTAAAAATATTTTATTTGTTTACATATTTTGAATATATAATAGTCAAGTGTTTTTTATATAAAATGAAATTATTTATAATAACATTTATAAGGGAGTTATTTCGCTATAAATTTGATTGTCGTCATATGACGACGCTAGGAGAATGCATGTACTAACATACCCTATTTGTCCTTAGATTTTTGAGTGTAGCCGAAATGATGGATTTGTTAGAAAATGATGATAGTGACCAAGATATTTTTATTGAACCACCTGCAGTTAATGAGCTAACAGACGAAGATTGAGATGAAGAAGAAGGGACGTATATAAACTGTTTATCCAGAAATCAACTAATGGCACCGGCAGAGAAAAAACAGACCAGAAAAGAAGTTTCAACTATTTCCAACCTAAACAAAATACCAAAGATCACCAAAAAATCAAAAAAAGATCAAATTATATGGAGCAGTGACGGTAAAACTATACATATACAACCTAGTCAATTTCATCTTATGGCAGAAGAAAATATTGATGAAGTCACTGCTGTTCAATATTTTGAACGGTTTTTTGATGATACTTTAATCGAATTAATTATTACTGCCAGTTCCGAATATTGCTTATCAAAAAACTGGCCAGATATAAAATTAACCAAAGAGGAACTGCGAGTATTTTTTGCCATTTTAATTGTTTCTGGGTACAACCCATTGCCAGGAAAAGCAATGTATTGGAGTACATGTAGTGATTTGCGCAACATTGCGATATATGAATCTATGCGGAGGGATAGATTTGATAATATCATGAAATCACTTCATTTTAAATCAAATTTAAACTTAGACAAGCTCGATAAGTTTTCCAAATTACGACCATTAATTTCATATATTAAAAAAAAAATTATGGAAGATTATACACCCACCTCAGCAACATTGCATGATGAGGCAATGGTGGAATACTTCGGTAGGCACGGATGTAAGCAAGCGATTAGAAATAAACCAATACGATTTGGATACAAGATTTGGTGTCAAAATTCACCATCTGGTTATCTAATCGCCTTTGATCCTTACCAAGGAAAAACTTATCGAGGAAATGAAATAATGGAGAGTAAATTTGGTAAATGTTCATCTACAGTGCTTTACTTGCTAGACCAATATCCTATATATACCTTGCTTTCAACCTTATCATAGTTTATATGTATCAAATTTAATTTACATTGTAATATACTTTCACAAATAAATCTGAAATTATAAAACATACCAAGATTATTATTATTTGTACTCATATTCCCCTAGCGTCGTCATATAACGACAGCTCCTAAGTCAGGACCTGCGTCCTGTAATTTAATAAAAAGTGATTTTTCATGTATCTATGGCCATTTTTAAACAACTGATTGAATTTCAAAACATTTTGATAAATATTTCTTAATTCCGGAGAATAGGGGTTAACGTCTTTTATGCTACACTGTATCATGTTACGATTAAAAACAAAAATCTTTCAAAGAAAATTGCTCGAAAACAATTGCTCGAAAGAAAATTGCTCGAAATAATGAAAAAAATATTTTTTTAAATTACTATCAAAACATTCCTAGCATTATTCAGTTTTTGTGAATAAAGAATTTGAGTAGTTTTCAGAATCGTCACGTAACCTTGTTTAAAGACAAGCATACTTTTGTAAATATTTTTTTAAAGCAAATACAGGACGTTTCTTAAATATTTAACCCATCAAAAAGTTTTGATTAAAAAACCAACAGGGGTCGCACTTTTCAGCACCTTGTGAAGGTGGGAGATGATTGAAAATATTACTATGGGAAACCTTTTAATAATTATAAAACATCTACCAAATATCATTATCCTACATTTATTCAAATTTGAGAAATAAAATAAAAACCTAATTTTACCGCTCCCCTTTATGGGGGTGTAACTGCCATAGAAGACGTCTAAGGAAAAAATTTTATATGAAAGACCCCCTTAATCACCTCCCGATTTTTTTCGCAACATTTAAGAGCAAAATTTTACATTGACCGTTGATTTTTTGAAGAGGAGCTTTTTTATAATTTAGGTCACAGAACCATTTAATTTTCAATGGAGTTAACTATTATAACACCTCACACCTAACGATAGACAGGCGTAAAAATAATAATACGAAGGAAAATATATGCCTTGTTATAATCTTGTCTTTTACATGTTAAAACTACACCAACGAACTATTTAGTGTTTAAATCCCACATTATTGAGTGTGTATTTACGTTGAATTTTAAGCTGTTACTGCATTCTGCAGAAATTGAGGTACTTGCTTGATCCCCAGATGAATGGAGATTCTTGGCACGAATGCCATTGTTGGGCTGTCTCGTCTTTGAAGTTAAAATATAAAGACTGTCCGCGGCGTAACATACGGGCGGTGAGCAGCAGCCTATATACGAGTACCGGAGTATTGGTGTCTGTGGGTTCGGTGGCCGGTCGACACCCGGGGCTCGCACCAGGCCCCTGCCGACCCCCCGTATTGCAGATCTAATGCGAACTGGACTAGACCCTTCAATCCCTCCTCCCAACTTTTCTTGTGGCTGAAGTCATTTGCGCTTTCTGCCAATATTAATCCGCATAGCGAGGTCGTGTAGGACAAAATATTTCTCATAAACGAAGAACTTATTTTATTATTGCAGTCACAGTCCTATAAGCACACATTTTTATGTTCGTTTTATTACGTGGACACTTTCATGTAAAATCTCCCATAACTTTTAACGCGTAATGGAAGGGAATGTTGTAAGACAAAACTGAAAATGCACAACTTTTCTGCAGCTTGTTGATAAGACAATGATGAGTTAATTAAGTCACGAGTTAATTAAATCGTGTTTACAAACATCAGTGCTTTTAACATTCATCGAACTGCATTTACAATGTAATTTCAAAAGTATGTCACAGATGAAAACGATTTTTGTTCTTGATCTTTCAAAAATAGGGTTAAAATTTTAGGATAAAAATGCTTAATGCAGATTATATGACACTAGATTTAATTGGTAGGTACTCCTATTTTATGAGATAAAAAAAGGTTCCATACTTTCTTTGTGTCCGGCATCTTTGCCATGTGTCCCCACCACCTTAATTCTAACGAAATTTTCTCTTGATGGTCATTAATAACTTTCTTGAATGTTAATTTTTTCCCTTAGTCTATCTCTTCTGCTCCGTCCAACACATGAATTACAAATATATTGAAAATGTATTTATTAAGATTTTTCTTGGTGAAAATGCCTACTTTATGAGTTACATTTTTTCCATGAAGGGGGAGAGGAATGACTGCGATTAAGTAGTCCGCCGAAGTTTTGAAGTAGCTTAAGTAGCCCTCAGCCTCAAAATGGTTAAACATCACTGCTTTAGAGGAACTAAGAGAGAACTTTTTAAATATGGCTATACAACACTAACAATATGAGCTTTTGTGTAAAGAAGGCAAAAATGCTTGGGCAAAAAGGGTAACAGTCAACATTTACAGCAAATACTATATTTATTTACTTAGAAACAATAATAATGTAAGTTTATCGGTATTACTACAAAACCGGTCTTTTTTTATTTTGTCGTTTTTCATCCATGGCTTACAAACAATGACTATGAAATTTTTACTGCTGGCAAATATTTGTTATTTTTTGTAACACATATTCTGAAAGTTGACAATTTTTTTTGGTCGTCATAGCTTACTATAGGTTCCATTTAAAATCTATTCGTTTAGAAAAATAGTTTTAAAAAATTCTACTTTTAAGTTACTTTAATTACTCAAACCTCTTCAACCTTTATAACATTGTTTTCAAAATTGTATAACAAACGACACAGTAAATTTTCAATATCGTGAAAATTTCAAATAAAAAACAAAAAGTAGCAATAGAGATCTAAATCAGATTTGCGCTTTCTATTGTAGTTACTGAGAATTCCTACACATACAATTTTCGATTTTAAATCGTCCAGTACAACTAAAACATGATATTCTCACTAGAATTAAAAATGTTTAATATAAATAGCTGCAATTAAATTTAATACTGTTCCGTAATAATTTTACCATTATAAATAGTGTACAACGCACATTTTTCATCAGATAATTAAATACCGCGATATAACGTGCATTTTTTAATTAGCAACCAACAGTCCATAGCAAAGTAATTGCGGAGATCATAGTGTCCTTATTAATAATCTTCATCCGATATTGCATACGACATAGCTGTGAAAATAACGCGTTCATTTTCACACGCAACCACAGTAAAGCCAGCGGCAGTTGCGGAGAGTTCAGCATAAGCCATACGCATAAATTTTATGTATTGTTTTTAATTGCATGAAACTGCACGGCATAACGAGTAGTAAATGGCCATCGTATAAACCGCTTAAAGCGTCAATACACTATTACCACTTTACAATACAGTTGATTTGTTAAGAGTTAACATGTAAAATCAACTACTCTAGATAATGTTGCACGAAATAATGAACAAAACAATGTTGTTCGCTAATTGAAACTTCAAATTTAAACACGACGATAGGCTGAAAATTCCGTGGAATGAAAATGAAGAACAGAACTTTGCGGTTTGAAATTACGTTTATTTTTCAACAAAATCCCCTGGCCCTCGATACATTTAGACCAGCGATGATCCAAAGCCTCTATGCCTTAATAAAATTAAGAACTGTTCAATTCTTTAAAATAGGCATCCACAGTAGCTTTAACATCGTCGTTTGTTAAAAATTTCTGGCCTGCTAGGTATTTTTTCAGGTGTGGAAACAGGTGGTAGTTTGACGGTGCTGTCTGGCGAATAAGGCCGGTGTGGCAGCAAATCAAAGCCTAATTGGTTAACTTTTGCCAAAGCAATAACACTCGTGTGGGGCCTTGCATTGTCTGGATGAGAACTGTTTTTTTTTTTTGCAAAACCAGAACGCTTTTCATTAATGTTTTGCTTTAATTTGTCCAAAAGACTAGTGTAGTATTCGCCTGTGATGGTTTGGCCTTTTGGAAGGTAATCAATTAGAGGTATACCTTTTGCATCCCAAAAAATGAAAGCCATCACCTTCCCTGCAAATCGATCAGAAAAAGGCAATCTTTGAGGGGTGGGAGGTTGGAAGAACTATTGTACCGCCACTGTTTGGATTGTTGTTTTGTTTCCGGCTTGTAATGATAGATCCAAGTTTCATCTGTGGTGATTAATCGGCGCAAAAAATCCACTTTGCTCTTCCGAAAACGTACCAAACAGATCTTCATGGCCAACTCTGCATTAAAAATGTAAGTTTCGCGTTCATTTAAGATATTTACAGCTTTCGCTATCTCAGACGTATTTAACCGACAATCTTTTAACATCATAGCATGCACTTTTTCAACAATTTCTGGTGTAGTGGAAGATTTCAGGCGTCCACAACGGGAGGCATCTTTAACACTTGTACGACCAAATTTAAACTCACAAATCCCTTTATCAACCTTGGAAAATGAAGGAGTTGAGCCATTCAGGCCATCCTTCGTCTCATTACAAATGGCGGTTGTTGATAAGCCTTTTAAAAATAAGTACTTTATGACAGCAACACTATCCATTTCGCCAAAAACTCTGACACGATCTTAATTTTAAACAGCTGTCAAAACGAAACTAAAAAACGCAGCAATCTGAAATTTGACAAATGACGGTCTGGAGAAGTGAAATTGCCAGCGCGCCAAAAAAAGTGTCCGAAACAGCTCCATCTATCCGTCATCCCACGAACTTTTCAGCCCACCCTCGTACGTACATAACATCAAAAATTAAAATATATTTTAAAAATGATAAAATGATACGGTTATAATAATTCGATAGCTTCAAATCATTCTGTTTTACATTATCACATTTTTCGATAGCTCCCAGATATTAAATAATGTAAACGTACAATGTACTAAATTCGGTACAAAATTATTGGTTGGGTTGTTTTAATTAGTTGTTAAACGTTTTTGAATTACCCACATTTGGGGGTATATTCACCATTATAATAACAGCAAATTAAAAACGAAATTATAGTGTAAGTCATGATATCATCCGAATTGGTTCGTTCTATTATTTGTGAACATTTATCGTCTGCTAGTTTTTGGGTACTAAGTACTTTGACCTTAATTTTTTTTAAAGATATTTATGTTATTTGTAAATTATTAATTTAAGCCTACTTTCATACCACAAAAAAATTTAAAAAGAAAACTGAACGCAATTTTGTTTCTGATTTTTTCTTCCCCATTACAAGCTGTTATTTTTTGTTGGTCAAGACTTCGGTTCTTTTGGTCCAAATACATTTGGAAGAACTTAAAAAAATTATTGGTTTGTAGGAAAACTTTTGGCCACTTTCCAACTCAAAAACTTTCAACAACATATTCATATACATAATGTACATATTAATATAACTATTTCGCTCGCTCAAATATTTTTACTTTAAAAAAATATGAGATTGCAGAGGTTAAAAAGGTTTTAATAGGAGCACATATTAAAACTATGTCTATATTTGTATAATTAACAAGTTTTAAGAAATAAACTATGTTGTTAAGTGGATCAGTAATGAAGAAATGTTACTGAAGTGTAAAAATGTTTGAATAGCTGCAAAACAAAATCCATACTTAACGAAAAGCTATAGCTATATCCAAATAAACTTTCCAAAAATTAAACGTTAAAGCATACAAAAATCAAAACGAAATGGATAAAAATAATGCAAAATTTTGTGTAAAATACATTAATAAACTATTAAAAAAGAATACATATGAGCAATGAATGATGAGGCTTAATTTAAACTAGATCCAATTAAGTTCACAGGTATACTAAGCATAAATGTGTACGTAATGTCAAGTTAAATGTACAAGTAAATTTTCCGATAAATATGGAGTAGCAAGCTCTTAAAAGCGACGGAAAACCGTCAGATCATAGTGCAACGAACTGTGAATACAAATATATTTTTACGTGAACATATAAAGAAGAGTCTTTGCTTATTATCGACAAAAACTATTAGATTTAGGATCTTATTTTTTGACCGAAATTTGCAAACTACATGATGAAAGCTGTGTGCTTAACTATCACGTTCATAAAATATGTTCCTCATACCTAATAATTGGAGTTTTCCAATATTCCAATCTACTTTAAACAATGGTAATGCAACGATACTGGGCCCTTGTAAAAAAGGAATATTTAAAGCATAGTACAGAACCTATATCTTCTATGTAAGACTGTATGAAAGTACCGGTATCATTACTACGTGCTATTAAAGGGCGATTTTATTTAATTGCAATTTACGAAACATTTATAAAGACGATTTTTATTGTACTTTTTTGTTTTTTAGCATTTTTTTGTTTAATGTGAAGCTGAAGACACTATATTTACATAATTACATAATTTACTTAATGCAGTTACATGTTTGTTTAATGGTAATAACTTCTGGGATGTACCGTAGTAAAATAAATCACTTTTTCATAAACAAATTGTAGTCACCGCCAATTGACATAAAAACGAACAAAAATAATGAAAAACTAACAAGGTGATATTTCTAGTTGCGTCATTTTTACCAGTAACCGATATAAATCATAAATATTCATGAACCGCAAACACCAAATGAATGATTGCATTATAAAATACGGTTCAAAAATTGAATAATCCGCAAATAATCTACAACGGATCGTTTAATAATCAACATGTGGTTATTTGTTTTTTAAATCCATGTATCAACAGGTTTCTCCATGCTGTTCTATTTTGTACATCTCTTTGTCGGCTTAAATTTCATCTGAAATAAAATACATTAGAGAAAAGAGTATGCGCTCGCAGTCCCGTGCGTATTATTGCAAACTCTTTGGTGGCGGCGCCGAGCGGAGCCTAGCTGAAGCTTCTCTCGAGTTTCGTAAAGCAGCGATTTTCGCTGCAGAAGGCGTGCCACAACATCCCCACCGACGGGTACAGTGAAACAGCGTGACGCCGCTAGGTGGCGAGACGCTGAGCGTATTTAATTTAATTTCAAATACAAAGGCGCCTATCGATTTTCAGGTTGGGCAGGAAACCAACTTTTGTTCATTGTTTGCAGGCCAATATCAACATCCGAATTTTGACCGACAATTTCGTAAAAGCAAATTTGTTGTTAATCTACAGTTTAAGATTAATTTAACAGACCAGTTAGTTGTTCCAATATTATAAAACAGAATAGGAGAGTGCATTATTTATTTTAAACTAGGAACAAGCAAATTGTGCTTGAGATGTTTTTTTTTAAGGTTAACATTACCATCATAAAAGTGGGCAAAAGTTGAGGCAAATTGTAGACTTTTTAGTACACTTTTGTTTCAATTACTTAACACTAAACTAAGATGATTCACCAATTACCTTCAGGAAGTTGCGGTTTTGTAGTATAACCGACTAATGTTTTTACCGGATTTTTTTAACACTTTTTCTTGTGGATTCATCATACCAACAAAATAAGAAAAAATAATTGAAGCTATTGCTACATACCCATACTTTTTGCAGAAAAAAAATCCTTCAAAAAACTATTTTAGAAAAATGCGGACGATAAAAATTGCCACAATTAGTTTATGGTAAGAGTTTTATATTATATTGGCGAAAAAATAGTTCTAGAAAACTTGAAATATATAGGTACCTTGATTATTGAGTTAAAACAAAAAATCATGTTCGGACTATCATCAAACATGTAGGATGTAGCCTTTATATTTTAATGTCAATATTGTTAGTCAACTAACTCTGTATACCAGGCCGGCAAATGGGGTTTGCTCTGATGGGCCGACGACCAAGGAAACTGTTACATTTAAAAAAATTATATGCGAAATTACTTGCGCCTTAAATTATCGCTCCTTGCAGAAATTCAAAGAAATTTTACAATTGCAAAATCTACAGTCCGAAAGTAATTAATTTACAATCTACTCTTTATGAACTATAAGTTAATTGTTGCAGCTTTGATTAAACATACAAAATAAGCTTGCCCAGTAACAACTGTTCGCTTAAAGGTACTTAACTTAAGTTATTATTGGCAACATAGGTTTAAGGTTTACTTAAAACGATTAGTCAAGAGGTTTACGCATTTAAGTTACAAATGAACACACAAGTTTTACCAATAGAAACAGAAATATGAAAAAAAATTACAATGAATTATTTGAATATCAAACTAGGTACTTCAATGATCGTTCTGGTAAATAACAAGAAATATTGAATAAATTTAATTTTCTCCTAAAAACAACATCAAAATCAGATTTAGAGAAAATACTTTAATTATTAAAACGCAGTCATATTGTACTCATTTATTATTCTTGACATAGGTAAAGGAACCCCTTTTACTCCCTTGCAGAAGGGCCTTCAAGCACGACCCTGCTAAATACGGTACACTGAAACCTCTTAATAAAATAAAATTTCTCGGTTTTATAGGAGCATACTTGTATTTACGGCATCTAAGATATTTCCCCACCGTACGTCTGAAAATTTAATTGCGTATATTTAATTTAGACATCCGTTAATCTGCGCTGCAGTATCTTCTCTTTATTTTGTTTGCTTCGCTTTCCTGTGCTGCACAATCAAGAAAATTTTAATTCTCCCGTGTAATTAAAACCTAAACTCTAATAAATGTCTACATTGCACATGAAACACATACGTTACATGTTGTTCTTTAAACTGAATAATACAACAAACTTTTTAACTGAAGAAAACACACTTTTTATGGATGTAGGACCAAAAATTTAAGTTTATTTTTGGTTCCTTGCCCAGTTGCAAAAAACCTCAATTAAATAAAGTCAAGAGGGCTGTCAAATATCGTTTCCAAAGCAGCATTACTGTTGTTCTTGTTACTATGAAAACAATATTAACGGCCCCGTTAACTTTAAACGAGCTTTCCTGCAACCCGGCATTAGATTACTAAAAGCAAAATATTTATTGTTAAAATACATAGTTCGAACTTAGCTTTACGCATTGGCGTAACGGGGGGAGGGGCTAAGCCCCCCTGAGCCTACCATAGCCCCCTTGAGCCTACCATAGCCCCCCCGGCTTAGTCGAATGACTCAACTACGATTCAATAGTTTGTAAAACTGTGAAACTTAACTAAACTGAATCCCGAAGAATTTCTTGCTGAATTTGTTCTAGAGGAAACCGGAAGATAAATTTTAACTTATAAATAAGTCCAAATCTAAACTGTGCTTTTGTTTGTTATTAAAGTACATAGTTTAGTAATTATGTTTTAAATTTTCTATCCATTACATTTTTTTTCACTTATAACACATCTTTTATTTTAAAAGTATAACAATTAACTTTTTCTTGCAATTAAAATGTACTCGTAATCAGTACCCAACTAAAAAATAGTAGAATTGGGCTGTATAAGATAACAATAAATAAATATTAGACTAGGATAAAACTTGATATTAAATGGGCATACTTATTAGTTATTGACTATATTTTTGTCTCTCTTCAGCCGTATCATTTTTAAAGGTATAAAAATGTTTTTTTATCAATTTGCAATAATAAATTACCACCGTTTTGATTTCTGTACTTTTTCTTTTTTGTTTGACGTATGGCTTTTTATTAATTTTTATCCGTCATATTAAGTTTTTATGCACAAAACTACGCCGCTGTAGTATAAAAGTTAAATGCTAGGTCACTTGGAGCTCCAGCCCCCCTAATCGAGGGGGTTTACTACGCCAGTGGCTATACGGTATTACTGTTTAAATCACTGACTTAAAAATGACTACTGAGTATACATTACATTAGTGGCATAGGTAGGGGGAGTTAGGAGGGGTCAGAACCCCCCCAAGTCCATAGATCCACAATTAGTCATTATTGGGCCTGATAACTGTAAATTTTGAACTAAAAAAAAAGGTCTTCGGCTCTTTTGGCGTTTATAAGCCCCCCCTTCCCAATAAAGGCATTACATTTAAAAGTTAAATGTAGCTTAGATACGCATTAACTGCGATATTTTTAATATTTTGCACAATAATAATTATACAAAACTTAACGCATATTTGATTAGTTAATGTACATTGCGGTATCCTCTAAGTTACATAAAAATATGTGAAGAAAAGAGAGTTCTTTAAAATTATTAGCCCCATGCAGCGCATGTTATAGGGGTTGTGATAAAAATAATAGTGAACTTCATCGTATTTATACTCTTAACAAAGAAGCTTGTTGCAATATTAATACAATTAATTAATTTTTGCTTATTTAAAGTCATCCCACTTGCCATATGTTAAAGTACAGTTATTGCTTTTACAGTATTTTAACGCTTACGTGTGGCGACGACTTCAAATAACGAAATAAATAATGCTCGTTAATCGAGCATTCATAAAATTGTGGAAACTGTTAATAAAACACACAATTTATAATCCCCGTTCATTTAAAAGCACAATCAAATCACTACAATACGCCAACAGAAAACCACACATTGAAAGCCTTCCATTGTAAATACGTAACAGTATCAACTATTTCCAGTTTATATTATACCGACAGTCGACATCCAATAATAAAGAACAGAATTGCCACTCGCAACCTCATTAATGCAACGTGTGAATATGAAAAAGATAAAAAGCTCGCGAAATGCGATGCAATATTGTAGTAAAAGTGCGGGCTAAAAGCACACACCTGTTGCACTCACTGCTCCGTCATTCGCCGATTCGGCCGCTCAGTTTCCGCTTAGCATTGAATACGTTCGCACTCGTTATCGCTGGAACAAGGAGCTTATCCGCTATCTCTTATAACGCCCGCCCGCCCTTCCTTCCACCGTCATTACTATTGTTCTTTGTCAGTGCTAGAATCGATTGCTTATCACGTACTTATCTGAATTATGTATTCGAAATGAGCAAGATGGTGCTAAACGGCTGTTACTGCATAACGTACCTATTAAGGTTTCTTTTTTAAACGAGACGATGCATGTAATAAAGTGGCTAATGAACGAAATACCTCATGGAGAAAATTATATCGCAATACAATACGAAACGCTTCAGCACTATAATAATTCGGTTTGGCGTGACCATCACGGCATTTCACCACAATCCCGCGTTTATAGCGATTGCTGGTTTTATTTAACAGGATAACCATTGGCTTGGAAACTACAAACTAAGCGGCGGATAAACGTCTAGAAGAAAAAATCAGGGTATAAACTGGAACGATACCGAGATACCTTAAGCTGTCAAACAATCTAAAATATTTTACTCCAATTACGCACAAAAGAGTTAAAATAATCAAGTTGTTTTTATCTAACGTCAATTTTACAATCTTTTTATTGTGAATTCTTTGATTGGAAAAAACAAAAAGTTTTGATCCTAACCTTTTAAAGAGATGACGCTCACTGTTGCATTTTCTAAACACACTAAGGCTCGATTGCATAAAAGCTAAACCTGGGATTAACCGCGGGATTAAACCATGTTAACGCTAGAATTAGACAAAATCGCAGCAAAATTGGCGCTGATATTGCCTAATTTTAGGGATTAACTTGTATTTTAATGCCAGTGTTGTTTTGTGCAATGGAGCCTAAGAGTTAACATGAGCTAAAGAATAGAAAATTACTAAGTAGATCAGATTTAAGTTGCCCTTAGATAGTGAATTGCAATACCAATATGAAAATGTAATTGCAATTTCATTTTAATTAATACTATGTCATAATTTTGCAATGAATTTTTGTAATATGATGTAAGAAAACAAAAGTGATATAAGCTTCGGTCACTCGGTCTTCTTTTTTAATTAATTAACAAACAGTTCTGCTCTCTCAGACTCTATCGATGTGAGTGAAATCGTCTTGAGAGCATTTAGCAGCAAAGGGCCGTCGTTTTTATCAATAACATTTAATTTTTAGGATATTTTGCTTCACATTATCAGGGTACACAAAAATAGAACTCGAAGAGAATTTTGATGATATATACTTTAACTTTACCATGGATATCGGGCTCCTTTACGCAAACAACGGGTGTACATAATTTGATATTATCATATTATTTATAATAAAGCAGAAAAAATATTTTGAAATGAGAATAAAGTTTTTGCATAACTTTAAATGGACTTGGGTTTAAACAGGTAAAAAACTTTAAATATTTAGGAGTGATCATAGAGAAAAATGGAGGAATTGACAAAGAAATAAACGAACGGACAGGAACTGTGGGAAGAATATTTAACAGTTTAAAAACAACAATTTGGAAATAGAGAAGTCCCAAAACGAACAAAAGTGGAAGTGGTAAAAAAGGTAGTAACTTCGGCACTTTTATACGGAAGTGAAACGTGGACACTCACAAATAAAAATAATAGCCGAGTGAATGCAGCTGATGAAATATCTAAGAAAAATCAAAAGAGATAGAATCAGAAATAAAACATATAGAGAACAATTAAAGATAAAATCAGTTGAAATAAAAATTCAAGAAAGACAGCTAGGATGTTAAGTCACATTATAGGATGAAAGACGAAAGGTTAACCAGAAAAGCCTATGAAGCAAGATCACAGGGAAAAAACAAAAGAGTTAGACCAAGAAAAACCTGGCAAGACAAAGTTTAAAAAGCAGCAGCGGATAGAAACTCAAACGAAAAGACATAAAAAAAACTAGCACCAGACAAAAAAACATGAAAAAGGTCAGCACAACACAACTCAACAGTCCTACACCTAACAGTGGAAGGACTCATGACTAAATAAAAAATTAAGTTTTTTCTTAATTTACCATTTGTAAAGGCATTTAAAACAAATTCCGAAAAAGTCTGATTACATTACAAAGAAGATCTTAACAGAAAATAAACGAAAATAACATTCTACAAATATCCCGGCATTTTCCGGGAAATTAAAATAGCTTAGAAAATACCGAGGTCCCGGGAGAGAAACCCTCGTACGTAGTATGATTTTATGATTTACTGATACCTTAAATAGTCGGACAAGAACATCTGGAGACGTTGCCGGTAGATCGGAAAAATTTACATAGACCCCTAGCAAATAAATTAATTGGAAATAGCGCGTGAAAACAATTTGTAGATGATATCCGAGCCTCTGTGAATCCCAGGGCTGGGGAATTTTGCCCCTTTCGTCAGCTCTGCATTTGGACATATTTCTCGAAAAAATCAATATCAAAAGTATTTAAATGTTTACATGAAATTTATGAATATTCACCATTTAATTTTGTCTTAAAAACATTCTAGTACTATTTGATAAAACAACAATGACATGTTTTCAATATACACCAAAATTATCAATGCCTTTCTTGTTCACTTGATATATGATGTTTGTGGGGGTTATTTCTAGAACTAAACGAGATAATAAAGGTGGTAATGCTTTGCGGCACCCATTATACATGCCTTCATGTGGAATAATGGGTATTTTCAGGGGCCCACTTCCCTAACCGAATTTATGCCAAATTGTATTGATTTTATCCAACATGCATTCAAGAAACGCAACCCTCTCGTTCAGCCCTACTGGACTACATTTGTAGAATCAAAATTAATTAACTTTTTTTGCTCATTATTGCAGACGGACGAACAAATATTGTTAAGACATAAGATCAGGTTTAAAAGGCATATTCTTAAAATAAAAATTAAGTTTGTTGAATCTCCCTAGGGTACGTAAATAAACCTAGGAAATTGAGAAAGACAACCTTTATTTTAAACATCAACCTTGTTACTTCCATGCGGTAACTTGTTGGTATAAGACTGTTAAAGTTTTACTTGTGCACTTTTAGTACTAGCTGTTCTGGGATTTTAACACCATTGGTGTTTCCAGCTCGTTAGTTTCCTACAATTTACCCGCATTTCGATACAAAACATCAATTTGCTTAAAACACTCGGACGATGAAAGCTGTTCAATGGGCGATGTACCAAGACAAACACTACATGTTACGGATTACGACTCCGAGTTCCGCGCTTGTAGTTTTATATGTTCGTAGGTGGCTGTGCTAGCCCGATATGCTAGCTCGAAAACCGCATACACGCCAGAGAAGATGCCATTCGATTGTGACCTAGATCGACCAGTTCCTCGAAAAAACTCGTGGAATATTAACTCTAAAAGTGTCATTGGCATCTTGGAAACCATTTTTCATTCAGCGAACTTTTTAGCGCCTTCGCGATAAAATAAAACGGAGTAATGCGTACCACAAAATTTTTATTACTCAATATAAAACCCGTCCATCAATTTTTATAGACATTTAAATTATTTTGTAAATGGCGGATCCTTGAGAGCTCACGTTTCCACCAAACTGAGTCGGGACGATAAACAGAAGCGGCCTAACCCGTAGTCATGAGGATATTAATTAATAAAAAATAATCCCAAAGCTTATTCTGATAATCCTAAGAACTGAAAAAAGTTGTTTACTATTACTAACAATTTTAGGTTAGCTTTAACAATGTGTGATGACAAAATTATACACGGTCCGCCAAGGAAAACATCACAGCTTTAATATCAATATCTGAAAAACCGTGTGTTATACAAGAGATGTTTCAATAAACATCTTATTCAAAGGCCAGAAGAAACCAGATTTCTCGAGGTAAGATATTTATTCCCTTAATGCTGATTTAAAGTGAAAAAAACTTTATTTTATTTTAAAACTGTGTAAAACGAAAGCACATAATGAGATATAACTATTGGTAGTTATTAAAAAAACAGCTATTTACGTAACAAGACTGAAAAGTGGTACTTTACTGGACGAGTAGGCAGTTCTTGGACGAGTCCTGGAAGCATGCGAGTGCAGTAGAGACACTTTACGGGTATGTTACGTACAATATTTTTTCTGCGTCCACCACTGACACCAAAATCACTATCGTCACCATCCATAATCAAACAATAACTTAACAAACTACACGTGAAAACTCGTTGGTAGTATACTGACGCTTGTTTGACAGCGTAAATCAATAAAACGACTCTTTACCATGGCCACCAGCTACTTTCCGGCCTAGGCCGGTAAAGAGTTATTATTACTATGGCAACCCGTTACTTTCTGGCCTAGGCCAGTAAAGATCTATTTTCCAGCCTAAAAATTTATCGGAAACAACTGATTTTCTGGATGGACGCAGAAAATGTTAATTAATCGTACAATTTATGTTCATGATCCTTCATGAAATGAAAAAAATTGGATTTTTCACATGACATTGAATATATTTGCGCCAGACACTATAGATTTCACGACAAAAAAACTAATAATGTAAAAATTGCTTTTGAAAACCGACTTTAAAATTGTATAGGCGTTAACGAAAATCAGCATTTATTTTTACTTTTTTTCTATCGAGATTCATTTGTTTTATATTGTGCACAATTTTCAAATGCTTTTTGTAGTAGAACACGTTTTTCCTTAACGTTGGGAAAATACATGGCACTGGACTCCAGTTTTCTTGGGCTTTTCAATGAAGTATCACAATACGTATGCTGTTATTTGAAATTTTAAAAGAAGAAATAGGTGGTGCAGAATTGGTGGAAAGTGTCGCAAAAATAACAGTACTGGTAGTTGTCCCTCAAATTATACTTTTATATGGTTGTTGAACGATCCATTTACCTTTTTTGGTTCTTGAAATATGAAGGACATAGAGTGTACATTGGCGAAGCACATATAAATTTGCTACCTGTTTTAGTACTTTAACAAATGAAGAAATACAGGCAGTAATAACTATACACATTATGTAATCAGTGCCCTCATGCTTACTCAAGAATCTCAAGTATGCTCTTACTGTATTAAGCTGTTATTGGTTAGAGAAATTACCCGTTGAGTATAATACAACTAATAGCTTTAAAGGGCAGTGTTTTTGACACTTTAGTTCATAATATTAACTGCGAAATAAGTAGTTATCGATCATTTATTGGACTACTTTTAAAAATTTTAATTTTGTTATGCTACTACTGAATAATTACTTCTAAAAAAAATAATGTACAGATGCTAGATGGCCAAGATTTTACTACTTTGTTAATTAAATACACTCGTACAAACATTAATTGTTAATATAATATCGTAGTCATAAACCGTTTACCAAGGCAAGCATCTAATTTCTAAGAGATTTCACCAGTGTTGTTGATACAATGTTGATTGAGTTATCGGGCTTAAAAGCTTAGCAGTAGTCTGTTAATATAAGGCATTTTTGGCGGGGCGCCGGGTACTGATTTTTGTGGAGAAATTTTGGTTAGCTTCACAATAACTATTCATTACTTCAAAAGTTAAAACATCGAATTATTGCATATCACGACCTTGCGTATCGACAGTTGTTAGCAGAACCATTAGGCCTGGTAAAATGCACTACTAACTACATTTGGTTTTTTAGCGAAACAAAGTAGCTAAGTAAATATTTAAATGAAGCTATTTAAACTAGTCTACCTACACATATTTTTTTATGCTTACTCTGCAATAGACAATAATAACTTATTATGTGATTCCTACACAAGAAAATAAAGAAGGACATAGGTTTGGATATTGAAACGTAATCATTTAACTCTGTGAAATATAAACAAGATGCTCTTTGTTTCGTTGCATGAAAGTTTATCGAAATGGTGGAGCTTTACAACAGGCAGGTGGTTGTGCCGTGGCAGGCGTACTCGGCACTGCTTATCTATCTGTCTTCCATGTGCTGGCGTTAGGGGAATCCGCCCAGCTCCTGGCAAACGCATCCGGCTCTCGCGTGCAAGCTCGCTCGTTAGACAATCGGGAGCGTCGCTTGTAATATTAATGCCGGCGGGACAGCTTCGAGCTATCGCTATATTGGTGCACTATTATGAATCGTCCCAGCGTAACGAAGGGGTATAACTTATCGCGAGTAATAGACGATGATCCTTTTTTGTACGAGCTTTTGAGATATTGCAGCAATTAACAATCGTTATAGTGCTTTACTGGGAACCTTCGACATTAAAATATGATTCTTCTAATAATATTTCAACGTGTATTTCTAAATTATGTATATCAAGTTTTCGGGTCCTCTTAACGATATTACAGTATTTCAGACATAAAATGTTGGTACAGGCACCAAAAACAAAGATAGAGATCATAAGTCAACGTAGAACAGATTATTTCAAGAAGCTCAACTAAGAACTTTATGTAGACTTGGAAACTGGGATGCCATCATCAATTTACTTGCAGTTTTCTCTCTACTATATGGGTAGTTACATTCTGTCAGTCCGCCATTAACATTGAAATATGATTTTAAATCATTATAATGAGGAGTTCCTGCAAGGTAAACTTACAAAAAGTTCTATTAATCAAATATCACACGTTTTGTGAATTATTTGGACCTTAGAAAACGAAAATTAACATTCGATTGAAATGAATAGAAATAAAATATCCCCGACTTTTAGGACCATTTCATGTTTAGGACGACACTTGGCCTAACACTGCAATTTTTGCCTTCGAATAATTCTCTACTGTGAATGAACCAATAAGACAATCACAACAATTTTTTTGTACGTCTTAAAACAATTATCTGATACAACAATTATATTTTTAACCCGAGCGCTTATTAAGTTATGTTTCATTCCGCGAATATAAAAAAATACCCTCGTAATATGTCGCAGGAGAATGTTTTTTTGTATATGGTGGTGGTCTAGTGATACCAAAATTTCGAGTTTTTCTTTCGATGGTACGCGGTAAGTAAAAGGTTGAGAACCGCTGCCTTAATACATCTTTCAAATGATAATCGTTTAGATGTTGGCTTTAACAAAAAATACTTTTCTGTGGTACCCGCTAATGAGTTTCGCCAAACGTCCAACAGAGATAGGTTAATGCTGGTTCGTTTTACGCTAATTGAAAGGAACCGGTCGGGCTGGACTGGACCATCAAGCGCGGTTGATGTGACCGAACGGCTGGCACATTAAGCACGACGAAGTGGGAACGGGAGGTGTGAACTGCTATGCGGGCGAGATTGCTGGAGGCCAGGGGCACGCGATCAATCACGACTTGCCGCTTTTGAACGTATCGAAATGAGGATACAAGAGAAATGATGCATTACCGAGATTGCTACCGGCTACCGTGCTCAGCCGTCAGATATCTCGTTGCACACAGCGAGTGCACAGCGCTAGTAATTCTATTGGCTCTCATGCGAATACATCATTTCAAATTTTATTTTCAGCTTTATGCTGCACTCGCTTTTATTCGTACGCTGCAGGCAAAACCCTTCAAAGTATGATATATATGCCACTGTTTGTTTAACGAAATTTGTATACTGAACCTACGTTAATACAATACTTTACAAAGGATTATAGATTCACGAGAGTTTTTTACGTACATACAGTTTGGTGCGATTGCTAGTGGGACATTTCTATTTAATCGATAGCTCCATGTCAAAATGCGACATCAAAAAATGCTCATCGTTGTTTTATTACTCATAAATGGTAGCAGACGCGTAAATTTACTGCATCAGAATTTTAGGAGAAAATTATTGATTATAACCAACAACGTTATGTAGAAATAATTCTACTCAACATATATTAAAAAAATCATAGATTCTTTGCAGGTACCTAAGTGTACTTAGCACAACTATACAGGGTGGTCCACAGAGAATGGCCACTACTGGGATCTCATAAACGGTAAGAGCTACAAAAAAGTTTAAATTAGACAAATTGTTCTCCTTTTTGAGACTTTTTGATGCTCAAATAAGGTAATATACAAAAATGAAAATCGACATTTTTTTTTTAAATCGTTAATAACTTGGTTAAACTTTATGCTACAAAAATATTTTTGGGGACAAAGTTGTAGATTTTTTAACGCACTGTAAAATGAAAACATTCATTTGTTTCATTACTATTTAAATTCTTAGATTAATTACAAACTTGCAATTTTTAAAAAGGAATCCACAATTGGCTATGACTTTATAAAAAAAAAATTTTTTTTTCCTCCTTTAATTAACAAGATTTTAATATCTATTTTGATACTAGCTGATTTACCCGGCGTTGCACGAGTGATTACAATTCTCTTTTATCAATCACAGACTACTCGCGCTCCGCGCTCGCGCTCGGCGGACGTTCTCGGCCTTTTTTATACGCCGTGTAATCCGTTGGCTCCTAAATAGTAACTGTGCAAAATTTGGTCCTGATCGGTCTACGGACCTAGGATTCTATAGCGAACAAACAAGCTCTTTTGTATAGGTACAGGGTGAGGCATCATTTATGACAACTCCACTTATTTTGTTATTGGAAAGAATTATAAAAAAAAGTTTTAAATAAAAGTTGTTTGATACAGTATTTCCCAAAATATTCTCATGTCAAATTTTTGTTTTCTTTTGTTTTTCTAGGAGTTACGGCACCATATTGTTTTTCTTTTTAATGGCACCATACATGTGTTTTTAAAAGGTTTGAAAGACATTTTCTTTCTCTTTTCAACGCAATAAAACTTTTATACCCTATAACAAATTTTTTAAGGTAATCGCAAAAAAACAACTTGGTTTTAAAAGCGTACGGTATTAATTAATTTACAATAGTATGCTTTGAAAATGATACAAAATGGTATGAGATTTATAAAAAAAAAAACGTTAATTAGGTTACAACGGTAAGCACAAAACTACTGTAATACATTTTTTTACCGGTTGGTATCATTTTCAAAGCCTAATAATGTAAATTAATTATTAATACCGTACCCTTTTAAAACCAAATTTTTCTTTTGCGATTTTCTTAAAAATTTTGTTATGTAAGGGCATAAAAGTTTAAGTGCGTTAAAAAGAGAAAGAAAATGTCTTTTAAACCGTATAAAAAAATATGTATGGTGCCATTGAAAAAAAAAAACAAATATGTTGCCGTAACTCCTAACAAACAAAAGAATTCAAAAATTTGACATGAGAATATATTGGGAAATACTGTAACAAACAACTTTTATTTGAAACTTTTCTTGATCAATCTTTCCAATAACAAAATAAGTGGGGGTGTCATAAGTGATGCCTCACCCTGTATATAGATTTAGGCTCAAAACAAATAAAATTTATCAAAAAGTCCCTATGAAGCTATAGAGTGCCATGAATTTAAATAATATTAAAACACATGCTTTCATTTTGCAGTGCGTAAAAATATCTACAACTTTTCCCTAAAAATATTTTGGTACCATCAAGTATAACCGAGTTATTAACGATTTTAAAAATGCCGGTTTTGTTTTTTGTTTATTATCTAGCGTACCATGGAACTTTTATTAAAACATTAAAGCATCACTGATAGGTCTCAAAAAACGGATCAATTTGTCTAATTTAAACGTCTTTGTACCTCTTACCGTTTACAAAATCCAATGATAGCCCTTCTATGTGGACCCTGTATACAAGTCTTATTTACCTCGAGTATCATCAGAAATTTACGTTCCAAAACGTTACCATCATCTAACTTGTAGTCTAAGCTCTCTATACATAACGAAAGCAAAGCCTAACGACGGACGCTAGTGAAAAAAACCTAACGAATTCAGTGAAGAAAAGTTTTTTCTGGGCAGGTAAACTTTAAGTTCGTTATAGTGTTCTATTTGTCTAAAATGAACGTAAAAAGCATATTTGGCACAACTGCAGTACACTTTCAGATTTAGTTTCTAGGTCTTTTAAAACATCAGGTATATCGCGAAATTCCCATAAATGTTCAATAACATTTCTTACTCTGTGTTTTTAAAACCATGAAATTAAAAAAAAAACTTAGATTCAGTGCATCATCTTTAATTAAAGTTAAATTAGCCCAATCCTAATGCGTATCACATAATCGTCTAAGCGATGTTGCTTATTTTAAGCCGACTACTTTGCCAATCAAAATTAAACTCGTGTTTATGACTGGTCTGTTTATATTGATGACACCATTCGTGTATCTGCATGCCAAATTACCATCTGCGTCAAGTTGGACCGTTCAGAAATGATTAGGTACAATAAAACTACGCTGAAATTCCTTTAAATTTGGCTTTCTGAATTTCCGATTGTTGACCCAAGCTATCACTAAATACAAAAAATAATAACTGCTTTGTCTGGTGTATAAAAGCAACAATTTATTAAATAAATATGGTAAACATCACGTGACGGTATTACCAGTTTTGGGGATCGTCTTGTAAATATTTTAACATTAACTGTCTTTTACAAGAACAGACGGCATATTATAAACGGTACGTGCGAAATAAGTTCAAGATAATAAAAACAGGCGGTCAAACCTGGGTTTCAAGATATCATCAAAAAGCACTTTAGTTAAGCAAATATATTTAAAAATTAAAAAGTGACTAAGCCATTTTTAACCCGACTATTTTTTTATGAATCTATAGGAGTAGCATTTATCGAAATTGTTAAAACAAAGAAGTACTTTTTTGTTTTAATATCAAAACTACTGATTATTTGGTACATCTTTCTCTTAACACACTTTTTAAATATTACATTAATTACCCTTATCATATCTATTTTAATAACTATTCGATTATCCTCGAGTATTTATTGATTACAATTTTACCGCAAACGCTGTGTGTGTTGGTTAACTAAAAGTAATGTAAATATTTCCGTTAACTGCGTTTGTGCACATAATCCCTGCATATTTCGCATTGATCTGGCCTCAAAATGCCTTTAGGTAGTTTAACGTTCTGTCATTCGCAGTTAAACAGATATTATGAAGTTCTCTGGTGTACATTTATTGCAAAGCAGCAAAGTGTTCCTTGTGTACTGTTGAACTTGCAAACAACAAATAATAAATTACTCGTTTCGTCAGGGATAGAGTTTTTAACAATTTTGAGTGTAACTGCATATTCCTTAAATTATGAGAATTGCCAAATGGTTGTTATTTAGCCCAAATTAGGCGCGATATGTCCGCTGGTAGCGGCTAGTATTTAGGCAAATAAAATTTTTCTTCTTGCGAGGTCAGAGTTGGGGACTTGTCATGTCAAAGTTAAATATTCTGAGATTTCATGTTAATTACCAGTTGAGTTAATATTATTAACACTCGTTAATTAGTGTAAGAAAGGTGTTAGAAAACACCTGCTTATAAAAAACAGTTAATACTTAGCGGGGCTAAAATTGGGGAATGTAATTTGCAACCGATAGTGGTAAGAGAAATGATCTATGCCAATGAACTCAGTAGTATTGGGCAATACAGAAAAGGATCCACAAAGGAATATTACAGTATGAAACGATGCAATAAGAGAGTATGGTATGCTAATAAATACAAATAAAACGAAAGTTATGGTTATAAGTAAAAAGGAATAGTTATTCTCACTAATGACAGACCAGTACAGCAAATTGACTATTTCAAATACTTGGGTTTAGTCATTAACGTAACATAGAACCCGAAATCAATGCGAGAATAAAAGGAGCAAATGTCTAAATAGAACAAACATTACAAAAAAGGTAATAAGTATGGACCAAAATCCAGAGTATTTAACAGTGTATTTGGTATTTGCTCATATATAACCTTATGGTGGTCAAACTTGGGTGCTAAATGACAGAACCAAAAGCAGGTGAAGCAAGTGAAACGAAATATTTAAGAGCAGCTGAAGATGTAACTAGAAGGGACAGATTTACCAATAACGTTATACAAGGTTAGTTTAAAGTTGACTCTATAAAGAGCAAAATTGAAGAGAGCCAACTAAGGTGGATGGGTCATCTCACAAGGGAGCGTTGTCGCTAAAATCTGATCAAAGCTGTGTTTATTACATCAAGAACATCAAAACTAAATGTTTTGCAGAGTTGCCTCTGAACATTTCCTTCGGAAAAATAGGGAAAACACTAAAATGTTTAATAAATAATAATAAAGTAATTTTTGCGATCGCCTTGGCCATCCATGAAACCGTCAAAGATAAAATCAAAATTCTTCTATTTGCCAATTCGCGCACACTTTGCAAGTAAAAAGCGCTATGATTTGAGAAGTTGTATAACTAAATCTATGCGACTTGCATAGGCGTTTAACATAGGGCAAACCGTTTTTACAAGGGCCTCGTTTTTCGCGTTTTTCTCCGGAACCGTTTAAGATTTTTTCAAAAACTTTGCACCATTTTACTTGCAAAGGATGCGCAAATTGGTAAATAGGTAAATTTCAATTTTATCTCTGATGGTTTCATGGCCAACGCGATCGCAAAAATTACCTTTATTATTCAACTTATCAGTTTTTCCCCTATTTTTCCTAAGGAAATGGCTAATGGCACGTATAACTCTGCATAACATTAAGTTTTGATGTTCTTGATGCAATAAACACAGCCTTGATCGGATTCTAGCGACAACATATCGTGACCTTCCCTAATCGGACGAATGAAAGAAAGTAGAATAGTAAAACAAATATGGAAGAGGTGCGGACCAAAAAAAAAGAGGAAAACCCAGAAGAAGCTGGAGTAGGAAAATAGCAGATACTTAAAAAAAAAAAGCTAAACTGAGGAAGCGGAAACGCGAGCAAGGGACAGACGGAAGTGGAGAAATATCCTACACCGTAGTGTAGAAAATTATAACTAAGCTGTGTTTCCATCCCTATTTGATATTTACTTGAGTATATTGAGAATTAACACGTTGAATATTTCTTGAAGGTGATATTATTTGGCAGTTGAAACCGAGAGACTAGAATGAAACAATTGGAAATATATTGTAGTTTTTTTCCTCAATAGTTCTTTAATAAAATTTAGATAACTTGTTCTATGGAGTTGGGAGCTGCATACTCCACAGATTCGTGGATTTAACCAGAAGATTTATTTATACCCAATCTGTCTTATAAGAAGTATACCGAAGTGGTTAATTGAAAACAGCGAAGAGTTATAAAATAAATAAAATTTATTGTTTTTGCACTGACTTGCAACTAAATACGACACCTGTTTCTGAATTTTTGTTCGAATTAAAACACAAAACGGTTAACTAACATCCATTATTCAATTCAATTTAGTACGACCATGACAGTCTAGTATTTAGACAAATTGAAAAAACCGACAACTGGAATTAACGTAAACAAATTGTGCACCGCGACCAAAAAAAAATTAAGCACAATTATTATTTTGTTTCAGAAACTAATCCACGGGAATAACAAAATCCTCGGCTAATTCTCGACGTCGCATATTTCATTTCGCGAATAACGACGTCTATTCTAAGTGCGACGGTCGTCTTCTTGCCGCATTTGAAATTCCAACAAGTTCACTTTTTACCTTCCTTTGTTTGTTTCTTTGGTGTTTCGTGGATACGGTATAAAAAGGACAAACTGAAAGAGCAGGCGGAACACGACCCCTCAGTGGCTGCCAAGCAGAACTGCACGAAGGGGAACGTGACAACTGTGAGATACAGAGCTTTCGCCACAGCCGGTGGCTGCTCAAAGTATTACTAGTATCGGCCGCCAGTTATAGAGAGCGGCAGTAATTATGCGGCACAACCCACACTGCACCACACCCGGTAATTACCAGTACAGCAAATTACTTAACGGAGATACGTATGAGCGTGAATAGGCTCCAACCGCATCTTTCTGGTAACGACGCATTCTGAAACCCGAGTCGCGCAATGTGAAGCGATAAAGTAAGGGCATAAAATCAATTAAAGGACACATAATCGAATATCCTTTATGTATAAATTTACCGGCCGTTGTGGAAAATTAGATAGTAATGCGCCTGTGAAGAAAGTCATTGCGGTGAACAATTGGGGCGCGCTGAAATGGATCAATGCAACATTTTCATCCTAAAGTTACGCTTTTTATGCGAAACCAATTACATTATGAACACGTAAAGGTTTTGCAAAGGTGATGCACCGATTAAAAGTTTAAAAAAATTAAACCAGTTTGTGTTACACTTACTAGGCCAGAGTAATAACGAACATTTTGGGCAAAAACTTAGAAATTTGAATATTGTTTCATATTAACCTATTTGTTCCCAGTGTACTCATTTAAGTACAGTTCATAAAATATTTTTTTCAAGTTCTATTAGTTACATGTAGGTGGGAATGCTTAGTAGCACTTAGAAGTACACAGAACAAGGAAAGTAAAAATTTAACCGCTAAATGTTGCTTTTATATAGGAAACACGTTACTTTACTTTGTGCTACAACTGTGCTATTGTCACTGTGTACTTTGTTGTTAATTTTTATCTTTATTTTTAAATATAATTCAACTTTTCTGCTGAAATTTGTTACTCAGGTATTTATGTTTTACAGTGTACACTGGGAACTACGTTGTTAGGGCTAAATTTGCCTTTCCTTTAGGATCTAAAGTTGTATTGGACTTATTAGAAGTAGTGACAGAACCAGACTATATAATATTTTTTGACAAATTCTTTACAAGTCATGGTTTGATGGAGAAAGTTGGGCTATAAAGCAATGGAAAAAGTGAGAGATAAACGCACAAAAAATGTCCTTTACCTGATCAGCAACAAATGAAAAAACAACTTCATGGTTGTTTCTAATATAAATATGGGATCTAGGAACATTCTTCGCCCACAATTCTTCGCCCACAATTCTTCGCCCACAATTCTTCGCCCACAATTCTTCACCTCCACAATTCTTCGCCCACATATCTTCGCCTACACAATTCTTCGGCGCCACAATTCTTCGGCGCATACAAGCATATCACAAATTTTGTTTGTAAATGTAATTGTTTTTATTTATAACGTAATTTTTACAGATTATTTTATATTCGCCATTAGCCTAAAGTTGTTTCTTGTATATTAATACTTCGTCTTTTAATATTATGTTTAAAAATTGCTACATAAATATCGTATGTTGTGATTTTTAACTTTGTTTATGTTATTATAGTATAAATAAAAATTAAATTAACCTAATCCAACCTGACCTGACCTAGCCTAATGTAAAATAATCTGTAAAAATTACGTTACAAATAAAAATAATCACATTTACAAAACAAAATTTGTGATACGCTTGTATGCGGCGAAAAATTGTAGCGGCGAAGAATTGTGGCGGCGAAGAATTGTGCAGGCGAAGAATTGGGTAGGCGAAGAATTGTGGGCGAAGAATTGTGGGCGAAGAATTGTGGGCGAAGAATTGTGGAGGCGAAGAATTGTGGGCGAAGAACTGTGGGCGAAGAATTGTGGGCGAAAAATGTTCCGGACACGATAAATATGAACATTCATTGCTTCTGATAAAGTGTGATGACAAATTATGATATTAGAAAGAAAAAATTGATGTGCCCCAACCTCGTCTCTTTTCCAATTTTAATTCAACTATAGGGGGTTTAGACTTGCTAGACCAATCTGTAAATAATTATCAAGTGTCCATCCAAGGTAAGAAAGAGGTGGTGGTGGACTCTCTGGCTCTGGGCCAATATGCTGAATGTTTCAACACTGAATGGCTGGGGGTTACATGTTACATTTATTAGCAGGTAGAAATATTGATTTACTGAATTTCATACGAAGTGTATCAAGACATCACTTAAGAGTTTTTGAGAAAGCTCAACATTCCAGGCATCGAAGTACGGTCCCAAAAAGTATTATATAGGATCAAGGAGGACATTTTCCCAAGGAAATTGATAAACAATTGCACTGTTGCATATGCCATCAACGAGCAAGGTTGATTGTATCAAATGCCATGTCACGCTTTGTTTAGAAAGGGAATGTTTCATAGTTCCATAGTGAATACTAGTTTTTGATTGTAAATTACTACAATAAATTCATAAAAAATTATATAATTTGTATTTTCTTTACGCCTCTATGTTCCCGTTGTACTCATACGAGTACGTAAATTTTTTTCACTTATTTTTCAAATATTTTTGAAAAACTTGCATAATTTGTACTTTGGACATATTTTAATAATAAAAAACGTTTTATTTTAAAATTTAAAGAAAAAAATGTTTGTGGGTACAAATAGGTTAAGAGCATTTAAAAAGCCATAAATAATTTGGTTGGCCATAAATATCAAGGACGAAAAAATTGCAAAATAAGCAAAATCAACGTTCACATTAATTTGGTTCCAGAATCTTTTATGGCAAGTCAAAGTTAATAAAAGTATAAACACCAAAAAGTTTAGTTACTTCTAGACAGCTATGATTTTATCAGTGACCACAGTAATAAAATCTTGTCGACTGAGCTCTAATTTGAGGACATACTGAATGAGATAGTGATGTCGTAAAAAAGTAATTAATTCCTTAACGCTAGCCCAAAGCCACAGCGGTAAAATTTTGAATTATCTAATTCCACGGCCAAAATATTACATTATCTGAAAATCAGTAAACTCGTGGAAGTATAACGATTTTATATCAAACTATGCAATAAAACTTAAAACTTGCTCTCCAAGATCAAGATATTTTCGTAGAACCGCATCTTTCTAAGACGAATTAACGACTTATAAACACATTTTCTTAAGCACAAAAACATTTATCAACGTCTATTCAATCTCCACTAGGGATAATTTTATTAAGTACAGCTTTGCAAATTGTAAAACACAAACCATTTTTCAAACACTTAAACACCCAACAATTATTAATAAATTTCCCTAACAAACGAGAAACTGCAATCAATTTTGCTTTGCATGACTTTAAGGTAATTTCTTTTAATTTTATAGATCTCATGTTCTAGCTTTCTTCGTCATTATTTAACAAGCCTTTTACTTTTAATCAGCGAGATGATATACTGACATGAATTGAAATGAGAGCGCCACGGAAGTCGTTTGGTACTGCAAAATTTCTAGCTAGTAAAAAAGTTTTAACTTCCTCAACAAAACATAAAGGCACGCATTATGTATGTGTGTACTGGGTGGTCCAAATTCGATGGGATTACATAGGTATCTCGCTTAATAGTCAAGATAGAGAAACGGTTAAATTACCAAAAATGTGCAGTTTTTTGAGACACATTTAGAACCGTTTTCAAAATATTCAATCATTTCCGGTTTCTGAGTCGTAAGCGAATATTTTTTTTGTCATAATTAAAATGTGACAATATTGTTGTAAATATCGAAAAAAATTGTAAAGATTATTTTTAGACATATTTATGCAGACTATGATGGTATTTAAAAAACTATTTTTACGCTCGCCGTTAAAAAGTAATAACTCAAACTTACCTTTTCTTAAATGGAAGCTATAGTTGGCTATGGCTTGTTTAATTTCCTTATTTTTTCCCACTCTAAATATACAGTGTCATTCAAAAAATATGAAACTAATGGAAAAGTTTTTTATCATCAATTTCTCAGAAAAATATATTCTTGATAAAAATTGGTACATGGCCTAAAACTTATTTTACGACAAAAAAAATAGCACACTAGATTTTAGCGGTTTTGGAAATATTCGCAAAAGTAAAGTACCTACCCTTACTTTAACAGGTACAAAAAAGTTCATAGGAAAAAAAATTTTGAAAATACAAAATAAAACTAATTACGAAATATGATGGTAAAATTCCAATTTTTATTTTTTAGTAATTTTGACATTCAAAAAGCATACCACAAATGTACCTACTTACCTGTTAAAATAAGGGCACTTTACTCTCGTGAATATTGCTAAAATCGCTAAAATTTTGTGTGCTATGGGTTTTATTGAACTTTTTTTATCTCAAATAAGTTAATAGGCCATGCACAAACTTTTATACAGAATCAAAATTTCTGAAAAATCGATATTAAAAACTTTTCTATTTGTTGCATTCTTTATTAATGTATTTATTTTCAATAATACACAAGTTACGAAGGTTTTTTAGTTTGTTTTTTTTAAGATGGTAGGCTGTGAAATAATAACTCGAAAACCGGAAATGATAAAATATTTTCGCAAACGGTTCTGAGTATGTCCCAAAAAACAGCACATTTTTGGCAATTTAACCGTTTCTCTATCTTGAATATTGAGCGAGATACCCAAGTAATCTCACCGAATTTGGACCACCATGTACATGCATGTTTTTTTTTCCGTTAAGACATTATTTAACTCCAAGCTTATACTAAATATTCTCGATATATCAAAGGCAGTGACTGCATGAATTTAGTCCAACTGTGTATATACGAACGATCCACTTTCAACGCGAGGCGAGGGTTGGATTGTTGTTGCCTGGTTTCCGCTCCCATTGTATACCCGAATCGAGAACATCAGCCCCGTGCTTGGATGAACAGATATATTATCATGCTGCCGCGCCATGCTACCGTCCTATTAGTCAGGCCTCATTCGGTCATACAACTAACGAAGTCAACTTTGGAAAAACAGAAACAGGCTACAACAAATCGAGGCAGTTTTAAAAATCCGGCTCGTCCTTGCAAGTGCATACACAAAAACGTGTAGATTAATTGACTGCATCAAACACGTGTCGCATATTCTTAGCAATAATGATAGGGTCAACTATCGACTAACTACAAAGTAGTTTGGGGATGTAAAAAACACCTTTCTGATATTACCCGTCGGCAATTAATTTCAGTCTCATTTTTTCTATTAACTTTTAAACCGCATAATACAATATTTTTTAAGTTTGTTTTTACAGAGTTTTTCACTTGTAAACGTAAACCCTACTCCATTAACATTTTAAATACTATTACCGCTACCCTTGTGTGTCACCTGGCACGCGTTCAAAGTGGGATAATAATAACCTGCTGTTAAAATACGAATAAAAAGTCGAATAAAAACTTTTCGTAAAGAAGAGTAAATAGCTCTATTAAAGCTACATGTTGAAGACGAAGAACGTGTTAGAAACAATCACGAAAGGAAATCATTAAAATATTAATTAACGCCAATGCTGTAATATACAGGGTGTCCCAAATTCGAGTAAATGCATGGGGATCTCGCTTATCTTAAGAGCTACGAGGTCGTTTAAATTAGGGCAAAGTTGAGAAATTAGATCAAATATTTGCAAAGAAAATTTTCATAGCTGTCTTCATTCAAAAGTTATTCAAGAAAAACTGAAAAAATTGATTTTCGTTTTTTTGCCCTATATCTTACATTTTTTAAGATATCGACAATCTGGAAGCACTACTCCACGGCAACTTCTTACGCTTTATATTTTGAGATAACAAAGAATTTCCAACAACGTTTCGTCTCTTCAGAAACATCATCAACTTCATTTTTTTAAATACGGCGAAAACTTTTTAATCTTATATAATATATAAATAATAATACGAGATACAGGTTTGTTTAAATTAAATGAATTATTCCTTAGTATGAGAGGAGCCACAATCAATTTTTAAAAGTACAAAATCCTCGTGCTTCAGATGTTATAGCAAAGAATAAAAAAATATCGAATTTCTTTTATAACTTTTTTGTCTTAATCGTCAGAGCAATTTTATTTGTACTTTCCCTAGGTACTTTTTAATGGAAAATGTAACTGTTATATTAGATTTGAACGTGGAACACGGAACTAGTAAGTTGTGGCAATGAATAATACAACCTAAAATAAAGCAAAAAGATTCCCATACTACGAAACTATAGTTTCTACAACTTTAATACACCGTAATATGAAACATTAAAAGGAATTTATGTTGAAGTCTAAAACGTTTTCCGATAAGTGAAAGTTTAATATATCGCATAGATAAATAAATGAAGTGTAACTTCTTTCAACTCACTTGTTAAAATCTACTGCAAGTTATTTCTGAATAACTGTATAAATTTTGTACAAAATATGCAAATGTTCCACAGTTAGAGAGAGCAAGTAACGCACGGAGTCACTCCGTTTGGTAGTTAGGTAAGAACATCTCGACTCCGTAACACAGAAACTCGGGTAACGAGCAAGCTGCTAGATGCTTACTGCTTGCTGCTTATTTCCCATCTCGCGTGCAGTCGGCTTCACTAATTGGCGCCATAATCTCATATCTACCGGTGAATCTCATGCCTGATGTGCCCGCATCGTACGGGCCGTACCCTTGTCAGGGCAGGCCTTAACACGCAAAACATTTTTATGTACAAAAAGTGCTTCCAAGTTTCGTCGCTATTATCCTCAGTGAGAATGAGCTCGCTTGGAAATTAGCACTTCACAACTTGGGGACGTTAAAGAAAACGTTGTTTTGCTTCGCTTGTTGTAATTTCGACTGTTTGCGCGATTACCGCTCCTTGATAAAGGAGGGAGGAAAGCGTAATGCCTTTGAGTATCCTACAACTTAAGTCACTTTTTTTGTTTATCGTTTATAATGTCGGTCGATTACAGGTCTCGGCTTACAATACCGTTTTGGAAAACAAAACCTTCGTTGCTTTACATATCTGGATAATATTAAACCAAAAATCTTTTCACAAAATATTGGCATAAGGATAATTAGCCATCGAGAGGTCATTAAAAAAGTAACTTAATAAAAATAAACATGCAAGTTTTTAAAAAATTACTAGTGTTAAAACATCTGGTGTCATATTCGAAAAAATTTGTGCAAAACCATTGTTCTATATATTAAAATCTAAGATGACTTTTTTGTTTTGTAAGGCAAAATAGCTTGTACGACGATGTGCATTTGGGCATAAAATAACTGACACATTTGCTGAATTTTAAAGCGACCTTTAAACATTGCTCAAATAATCTAAAATTTTACAGGCACAGATTGTTCTATTGATAAAACAAAATTGGGGACTGACCTTTAAAATTTCAAAAAATGATAATTAAAGGACCACCCCAATGTGCGTACCTATATACAAACCGTAACATACATAGGGGAGAGTTACCTTAATTGGACCATCGCCTAGGTTGGACCACTATCGTAACTTGATCTGTTTAAGGCATTTGCGCCATAAAATAGAAAATTTTGGTTGTATGGACATAAACTTGGCTGATGCAATCATTTTTATAAAAGAGCACCTCGTGGCTGCAGTTTGTGAAGAAGGTTGTTGGTTTTTAGAAATCATCAATTAAATATTTTAACAAATGACCAATGATTGTCCTTAGGCTGTTTTAAAGTAAGTAGCAAAATATGTTATTACATCTGAAGCAATTGGTAAACTTGTCGGGCTACAATTTACTATGATAGTTTTATTAATCTAATTCAAACGTAAGGTTAGGTGAGATATTAAGTATTTAATATTTATAAAAGTTGCTCAGGTTGGACCACAAGAAGTCGCCTGAATTTGATCGGTCAACCGTCTTCTCGAACTAAAGGAATAGCCCAGAAAGCAGTTGTAAAAATTGTAGAATTATATCAAGCCAAAAGAGAAAAAAATTAATTAAGTAAAATCAACAAATGTTGAACTAAAAAGACAAAGAATAAAACCTAAGACTACATGGTTTTGTACTACATGTGAGGAAACAAAGGAAGAAAATATGATACAGTGCATAAAATGTCATACTTCGGTCCATACACAGTGTGCTGGAATAGGTTCAAAAATTAAAAAAATACTTTTGCTTCAATTGCGCTTAAGAAAATTTTGGTGGAGGTTGCAGGACCATCCTCGGAAACCAGTTTCTTTAATTGGGCCGATGACATAACTTTAATGTGCCGATTTTTCACTGTTCTAAATTGTATTGAGAAACAAAATTACATTATTTTAAAGATGTAAATAGTAGTAATAAACTTTTTTACACTACCTACTTCCTTTTTATTAAAATACTTCTATATCCCTACGTATTAAAAAAAAAGTTTATGTGGCTCAAGTTCGACAACTCTCTCCTACATTAAAATTTCAATTGCTTTGATTCTGTAACTTTTAGTGCCATTATCAAAGTTTTTATTGATAAACAACAATAAAACTTGACAACAAAGAGACAGTAGTTGCATCTTGATTTTGTGTTAGTTAGCTTTTTTAGTAGTTTTATTGCCTTTTTTAAAAATTAAAACTCCTTAACGTTGATGTATCTTAATGTAGTTTTTTATTTGGCATCCAAACCTTTAAAAATTAGTGTTCTAATAAAAAAAAATAGGTTGGGGTGAATATTTGCTAGAAGGGAAATGCAAAAAAAGGGAGGGTTACGATACGTTGTCGCTAGAATTTGATTAAGGCTGTATTTATTGCACCAAGGACACCAAAACTAAAATGTTTTCCAGAGTTATACGTGCCACTGGCCATTTCTTTCGGAAAAATAAGAGAAAAACGGAAAAATGAATATAAAAAGGTCATGAAACCGTCAGAGATAAAATCAAAATTCTACTATTTACTAATTCGCGCATCCTTTGAACGTTAAATGGTGCAAAGTTTTTGAAAAAATCTTGAACGGTTCCGGATAAAAACGTTAAAAACGAAACCCCTGCATAAGCGCTATGATTTGAGAAGTTGTGGTATATCAGTATAACCTTATCTATGCGACTTGCATAGGCGTTTAACATAGGGAAAACCGTTTTTACAAAGACTTCGTTTTTCGCATTTTCCTCCGGAACCGTTTAAGATATTTTCAAAAACTTTGCACCATTTTACTTGCAAAGGATGCGCGCATTGGTAAATAGGAAAATTTTGATTTTGTCTTTGATTGCAAAAATTACTTTCATTATTCAACTTTTCAGTTTTTCCCATACTATTTTTAATGGCCAGTGGCACGTATAACTCTAGAAAACATGTAGTTTTGATGTTCTTTTTTGTTTATTTTTAATTTTAAATTTTCTGATTAATTTTAAGATACGATTTCTAATGTTTAAGTTTCTGAACACACAAGAAATTGAACCCGTACTCTACATTTAAAGTTTCCGTAATAAATTTACCTCCCTCCTTTTATGGCACTAGGGGCAAACAATTCTATTTACAACAGCAAATAAACGTATAATCACAATCTTAACTTTACGCTTCCTTTCCATTACCGACAGTACGTGTAGGTGCTATAAAACAATCTAACAAATTAGAAGCAATTCCATTAATTAAACTGTCGAGCCGGTCCTGTGTGGAGGTCGTCAATCATATTACCTGCGGGCGGTAGCAGTCGGTCTCCGCTAACGGGTCACAGTTGCGCCATCTGCGCCACTAATTGCGAGCTGCCGTGACGAGGCCGGCGGACATCAGTCGGGCACAGAGCCAGCAAAATCCGGCTCCGACTGGCCGGGCCCGTTAAATCCTAATGAACCAGCCTTATTCCCAATACCGAGCCAACGTATTCCGTGCGTTACATATTTCATTTTACATGCCCGATCCGATAAAAAATGACCAAAACTTTGCCGTGCGGATAAACCGCGTAATAAGTTAAGGCTGGGCCGTCTTTAGCGTGAGCTATAATCTGCGCGCTTCTTGTGCTTGTAATATAAAGCATTTTATTATCTTCGTACATGACACAAAAACATTTTAATCCCTAGCGCGTGTCGCACGGATTGGACAAAGTTACCCCGACAGCTATATTAGCACAAAAACCTCAGCATATGTATTAAAGCTTCGGGCAACCCTCACTACAAATTTAAAAAGGTAATTTGGCAAAACCCTCGGCGCACTCATTACTCGTGAAAGGGTACGGTTGGGCTTACACTGTACAGCACTAACTGGTGCCCATTATCTAGGCGATCTCTCCACGGGTTTATAGGTCTCGTAACACCCTTTACTATATCCGACACAGCGCAACCACGACAAACCAGTATGCGTATTCACAAATAAAACTCATCCATACACCATACAATGTTCCATTAAAGAAAGTTCTTCATACAATCACATACAAATAAATAATTTAACATATCTTTAAAAAAAAACATAAACAAACGTGTTAAGGAGATGCCTTAGGAAAACTATGAATATTCTGCCTCGATATGTGAAATGTTTTGTTTTGTAACACTAATTATTGAGAAATACTGGTTAAAATTTAGGAGTTTTTAGAGACTACAAAGTACTTGAAATATTCTAAAATATATTGTTGGCTGGGTAATTTTTTAGTCACGTAAATGCTTGGGTGGGGTTGGGCAAACCCCATGATTAAGGTGACACTGGTTTTGAAAAAATGTATTTTTTTAATAAACTCAAATTTACTCCAATTTGAAAAAATATGCTTTTTATTGTAAATGAAAAAATAAGAAAGGTTTTTATGCTTCTTCTTCTTAATCGGTTCATCTAGTACCTTTCGGTGTCGAGCTATGCTTTTCTATTCCTGTATTAAGTTTCTCCACTCCTGCCAGTCGTTAGCTAATTGTGGCACATCTCTCCAGCTGACTCCTTTTTCTTCTAGTTTCTGCCTCAATTCTTTTCCCCATTTTATTCTTGGTCCTCCTCTGTCTTTTTCCCTCTATCTTCATTTTCCATTCTATTTTTGTGCATCTACTTTCTGGCATGCGTAGTAGAAGTCCAAGCCATCTTAATTTATTCGTCTCTTTTGCTTTTCTATTTCTGTATTAAGTTTCTCCACTCCTGCCTATCGTTAGCTAGTTGTGGCACATCTCTCCAGCTGACTCCTTTTTCTTTTAGTCTCTGCCTCAATTCTTTTTCCCATTTTAATCTCGGTCTTCCTCTATTTCTTTTCCCTCCATCTTCATTTTCCATCCTATTTTTGCGTATCTACCTTCTGGTATACGTAGTAGATGTCCAAGCCATCTTAACTTATTCGTCTCCATTTTTTTCTTAATGTCTGTTCTCCTAGGTTTTTTCGTATTTTTTTGTTGCTGATTTTATCGATCAGTCTACATCCCTCTATTCTTTTCAGAAATCTCATTTTCTGTACCTATATTCTTTGTTTTTGTGTTAGTGTCCAAGTTTCTGAACTGTAGATACGTGAGAATGGGTACGTACACTGCATTAAAAACTCGCGTCTTCGTTTCTTTTGATATCTCCATCTTACTTATCAAACATTTATTAGTGGCGTGGTAAAATTTCGTCGCTACCGCTATTCTGTTATTCAGATCTTTCTCCAATTTACCATTCTCTGCAATAATTGTTCCTAAATATTTAAAATTCGCTACCTGTTCTACCTTTTTTTGGTCTAGCATAATTGTAACTGGTTCATGATTTTTAGCTATAACCATATCTACTTAATGTATCTGCCCATACGTCTAGATTGAGTTGCAAGTCCTTTTCGCTTTTAGTTAATAGCACCACATCATCAGCAAAGGCTAGTTTTGTAAAGGATATGTTTTAGTTTATTCCAACCCCAGTAAGCTTTCTTTGTGTTTTGTTTACATTCTTTAACTATTTTATCCATAAGAATTTTAAAGAGCAGGGGACTTAAGATGCCTCTTCGTCTTACTCCCACTGTTGTTATAAATTCCTGGGAACTGCTGTAATGGGCTCGTACATAATTTCTACTACTCTTATGTAAACTCTTGATGGCGTTTAATAATCCTTCTCCCACTCTACTTTGTTTCAATATATTCCAGATCTTTTCCCTTGGCACTCAATCGAAGGCTTTATTCAGATCGATAAAACACAAGTACAGCATCTTTGAATGTTCCATTGTTTTTTCGCTTAACTGCCTTAACGAAAAAATTAAGCAAACCCCATGATTAAGGTGACACTGGTATCGTAAAATGTATGTTTTTAATAACCAACTCTAACTTAACCTTAATTTGAAAAAAATAAGTATTCTTTTTATTGTAAATGGATTTTTTATTTATAAAGTCACAAAAACTGCTATAAAGTGACGCTTTGATACAGACAATAAATTTTGGGAACTTACGGTAAACTAGAAAACGAAATATTTTAAAAGAAAGTGTTAAGTTATAAATTTACCACAATATGTAAACCAAAGTTTCAATTAAAGTCGAATTCGTCAGAAATTTCCAGGTTAGGTGGGTTATGGTGAACCCCAAATTAAAAAATTATAATAACTCAAAAACTTTTCTTATATTCAATGCCTTTACACTTTAAAAATGCTGTGGAGTTAATGAATGAAAGGTAGATGGAACATTGTAGATGTACCCCATAGTCAGTGGTTTCCAACCTGTGGGGCGCGCCCCCCTAGGGGGGCGCGAGACTATTGCAAGGGGGGCGCGCAGCTGTTACCAAAATATCATTTTTAAATACAAACAAACAAAAAGAACTTTCTTTATACAGAATATGGTGTATTGTTTTGTAGTTCATTAAATAATTCTTATTTACTAGAACAGTATTAACGAAATTAGATTGTAACGAAAAGTGAGGGGGGCGCAAAAATTTTTTTATGAAAAAGGGGGGCGGAGTTACAAAAAGGTTGGAAACCACTGCCATAGGTCTTTAAAACGACGTTATTCTTAATTTTCTTGGGGTTTAATAAACCCCCACCTCGTCAATTAAGAGTTAATAAAAAATTAATTAAGCTAAGCTGTCATTAAACACAATTATTCACTACATAGAGCGCGCAATTTTGTGCAAAATGTGCCGTTTAAGATGTCACGTGACTTTCAGAAAAATCCAAACTGTTGATGCTAGACCATTTTGTATGTTATAACTGCAAACATAATAATCCATTATTATTTGAACGTTCATCCAACAGTTGGCTGCTAACCATTTCAGAAACACACAATGCCATATGCACTTTAACAATATTGAAATGCAGTGGAAGTTTACATCCAGCTACTACCATCATCAATCAACGAGACCTTTTGATGTTGGACAATGTAAATTTGCATCAGAGTAAAGTCGTTACCAGTTCGGTATATACACATGCTACGCTAACCACACACGGAGTTTGAACTCAAGACTTTTAGGTGTTTTAGTTGTGGCGCTGCGTTATGGCAATAGCTTTTTAGTTCTGATGAGATTCCGGCGATTGTGAATCAAATCCAATATTTATTTAGCCACTGCTTAAACGTTAACCTTTTGAAACTAAATCAGTTCTAAAACCCATACTTTCATAACAAATAAAGCGATGGTAATAATGGATTCGCGTTTGGTCAGGGATGAATTTCTAGAACAGCCATATATTTCAACAATGTTGTAAGAACAAGACTTAAAAAATGCTCTATAGCTCTTTAAAACTCTGGCTTTAACTCAATTTTTCAATTTTTCCTTACAATTCTTGGTAAAGTAATATTTTCATTTAGACAATAAAATTTTACATCATTTAGATATCAGTTTCAATAAAAATACAGGGTGGTGCATTTTTCGATGCTCACCATTGCTATCTTGGAAACGGTAAGAGATACAAGGTCGGTTAAAAAAGTTGCACAATTTTTATGGCCATTGAGAATCTGAAAAGAAATTCAGAATATTTTGATTTATTACAAAAAAAACTGAAAAATGTGATTTTAGAAAAGTATTATTATCTTCCCTACCATTTACGTGATTTAATTAAAATTTAGTAACTTGATGTTTTTGACCATCCTGGGTCTGATGACATTAACAGAAATTTTCTAAGCCTTCTAGATTTCAAGTTGCGATAGTTACCTTTTTTATTTCTTATGGCCGCCATATTGGATTTTTACACCATCAGGCATACAAAAAAAAATAACTTTTTAGATTGGTAACCAACGTAACTTTTTTTTTCCTAAAAAAAAACTTGTTGAAATTTGAAAATTTGTATAAATAATTTATAAAATCGAGAATGCTCTGAAAAACAATTGAAAGTGTTATAAATAAAAATGACAGAACATTTTATTGGTCTTATTATAACGAAATTAAGGTTGTTCGAAACAAATTTAGAAGATATGCTAAGCGAATTGCCATTCTCAATGACCATAAAAATGTGCAACTTTTCTCTTATTTAACTGACCTTGTATCTCTTACCGTTTCCAAAATAGCAATGGTGAGCATCGAAAAATGCACCACCCTGTACACATACAGATATATCCACATTTTTATATCCATAACATGTACATATATTGCTCTTGCATTCAACCAAAATAAACCGCAAAGTTGTGTTTTATTTAACCATGAACTAATTTCTAACAAAGACGTTCTATTGTTCCCAGTTTTGTATATCCGTTACAGCGACGATTGTAATTATTCCATGTTCTTTTGTATTAACCCAAGCGAGACTCGATCAAACACAGATAAACAGCGTTTCATCAAAAATCCATTTGTCAGTTTTGAGTAGTTTTAAAACATGCAAAAACTTTGATCGCCCGTGTTGGTCTAAGAGTTTCAGATTTCAGGTTACGTTGAAAAAATCCCAAAAATGCAAACTGCTCGTAAATACATCAATGACTTTCCCAGCGTCTAAATATGCTTCGAATTTAATTAATTCATGTAATAAGTTTTTTCCTATTATGTTATTCACACGACGCAGTATAATTTCAAGTTTTGAAAACATACTTCAGAATTGAACGAAAGTTTTATTAGTAAAGATTGTATTGCTCATTAACTCAAATATTAATTTTTCGAAAACGATTTAATATACAAATAATACCAAATAACTTTAATGCGATTGCACTAACGCCAATACAAATACATTTTCGTACGCGTTGCTTATCACAACAAACAGTTTGCTTATCGAACTTATTCTAGAGTTTTTTCACTCATTGCATTTACTCACATGAAATATCCAAGTAACTTCCACTAGCAAGTAGCCTTGTGCTTACCTAAAAAAAAAAAACATCATTAGTTTTAATTGCATATGTATTTATCAGTACTAAATGGAAAATATGATAAAAATAAGTAACTAATTGCATTGATTAAACGATTCTATTTAAATGTCCCTATGCGTAAGTTTAATTAATAATACACTGATCATATTTCGAAGAAGTGCTTCTTAAAGAAAATCTATCCAGTACCACGACTATATTGGTCCCTAGTTAAGAAATCTACTGACCAAAATACGAGATTTTTAAACTGTTATTAGTGTTCTTTAAAAGCAATTCTTATTAAAAAAAAATAAGTTATTTTTTAATTAATTTTTTATATATTTTATTTATATACAGGGTGGTCTCAGAAAGGGGAACAATTTGTCCAATATAAACTTCTTTGTAGCTCTTACCGTTTATGAGATCCCAATTGTGGCCCTTTTATGAGGACCACTCTGTATAAAGCTAAAAGTTTAGACAACTACCCATGACCATGCTTTTTATAGTGGACGCCCCAATCCCAAATAAATTTCTTGGAATCCCATTCTCTTTTTCTTGAAATATTTGATCAAAAAGCAAATTTATACTTTCTACCATCTGTGCAATTAAGTTATTTTAATGTGTCAAGTTTAATCTGTTATCAATTAAGGCTATGTTACTTTGACGACTCAAAACTGGATAGATTTCTCTAGATCCAGAACGATACTCTAGCATCAAAAAAGTTGCAAAGATTCTTTAAGTCCAGAGTTGAAAAACGAAATTTAATAAAGAGACGCGGAAAATAAATGGAAATTATTACATTATCAAAGTTTAACTGCACGATTTTGCTTCCTTTTGTTAAGTGTTAAAATAGTATCAGTTAAATTGTTAAAAACAAATTACGGATAATTGAAAATACTGTTGGAAAAAGTACTTAAGTACTACGAAAACAAGATTATTTTATTTATGTCCCGATTGATGCGGCCCTGGTAAAACGAGTCTACGGGAATTGTATGTTTTGGAGGAAGTGAAATTTGAAAAATACTGATTGTAGTCAGGAAAAAGTTACTAAAAAATTGCTCAGTATGCTTAAAAGTCAGGCTACTTTTTCAGCGTTTAGTCTTAAAGAAATCCTCCAGAAGGTTCTATTTCGAACTCAACAATCACATATCAAATCCAGGTAGACAAAATATTTTCATATAAAGGTAGCGGATGTTTTTGTTAGACAACATCTCTAAACCCCGTAAAACGCAATAAGCTAAATGCGGTTTTTAGTACTAATGTCGCCTCTAATATTTATCAGACGCAGACACTTTCCGATCTATCGCACTTTCTTGCATATAAAATGAGTTTACCAGTCACGTTCCTTTACCACTTCACTACCATTCATGCGGCGCCACTCCCCAAAATGCAAAATTTACATGCAGTATTCAGCGCGTCCCAAGAGGGTGCCCAACACGGGTTGACAAGTCGCAGGTGTTTACGGTTTCTCTCGACTTTTCCGACGCTTCCCGAATAACGCCTCCTAATCTCATTGCACTACGGTGCAACCTCATCACCATCGGACTATATCTTATGGCCTGTGTAATCAGGAAGCAAGTTAATAGGGGAGAACAGGTGAGAGGCGGCGGATATCCTGTAAGGTGCCGCAGGCGTTCTTAAATTTCTGAGCGTAATTACAAACATGGTCCCACAAATTTATTGATCTTTGCACGAAATCAATGAAAACGTACCAGTTTTAATGTTGCAGGTAGACAGTTCTACTCAATGTCAACAAAAATGGGTATTTATAAACAATTAGCCTTTAAAATATGGTTGTTATACTGCAGAACTACAAAGGCATTTTGTGGCAGGTTATCTAGTAACCGACAATGATAAATTATGTTAGTTTCAGAGGGCAAACACCCCCTTAATCTAAGTCATTTGAATGTTGCTGTCACGAGGTATATTAGCGCAATGAAAGTGGACCATTTATTAAAAGAAAGAGTGGCTAGTAGAAGCACCGGATATCAGCTGGCTGACGTACCACTCGAAGTATTTAAATAGGAACCGTTTCTAAGTCGCCACTCTATTAAAATACACCGTTTCTATTGGATTTGAACTGTAAAATATAGTAAAAAATCGTTTCAAATGCAAGTCTTTATATTAACAGTTAGTTTAGCTATGGTTTGTGGTTTCATGTGAAGTTCATTTGTATTAATGTAAATTAACATTTACGTTTTATAGACTTGGAAAAAGCATTCGGTAGAATCAAAAGAAAAGACGTATGGAAGAGACTAAGCAAGAAGGAAATAGAAATAAAAACAATTGACATGGTAAAAGCGATGTTTGAAAAACCGGTAAATATTGTAACAACTCAGAATAAAGAATCGGCAGAGTTTGAAACAAAAGAGAGCTTAAAACAAGGATACGTGCTCAACCATTATTATTCTCAGCCGTTATAGATGGTGTCATTAAAGAAGAAAAACAAAAATTGGTGCCGTTTCACCTAGGTAACTGGAAAATGAAGGTAAGTAAATATAACTGAGCCAATGTTCGCGGACGACATGGCTATAGTCGCGGAATCAGAACAAATCTAAAACATAATCTAGAACTTACACAGGAATTGTAAAAAATCAATATGAAGATAACTATGATCGTTACAACAGAGAACAAAGGGCATAACATCACTTTGAATGTCCTTAGGTTGGAACAGGTCGATAGCTTTAAATATTGAGGAGCCATCATAGAGAAAAATGGAGAAAGGGACAAGGAAATAAGCGAAAGAACAGGAAATGTGAAACTAATATTTAACAGTTTAAGTATTTGGTTTTTTAAATAGAGCCTCAAAATGAGCATAAGTGGAAGTGATAAAAAAGATAGTAACTTCAGCACTTTTATACGAAAGCGAAACGTGGACACCTACAAGCAAAAATAGAAGCCGTGAATGCAGCTAAGTAGGTAAATTGCTAAAAAAAATTCCAAGGAAAAACAAAAAAAAGATCGGGAATGAAACGTCCAGAGAACAATTAAAGATAGCATCATTTGAAACAAAAATACAAGAAAGACAGCTGGGATGGTTGGGACACATTTATAGCATGAAAGAAGAAAGGGTAAGCAGAAATACCTTTGAAACAAGGTCACAGAGAAAAAATGAAAGAGGTGGACCAAGAAAAACCTGGCAAGACTGTAGTATTAGTATGTAGATATGAGTAATAGTGGGAAATATCTGTATAGCGCAGTTGAGCGCAGTACCGTTTATTTGGTGAGCGGTAAAGTTTGTTATTTTGTTAAATAAATGATTGGGAATAAAATAAGTATTTTATTTAATAGTGCTATCAAGTAACCATAAGCTAAACATTATAGTGGCGACGAGGATAAAAAAATAAACCTGTTAAATATCGCTGATCGCGTAAGTTATAAAATTGTAGTGATAAACGAACGGTTTAACCATGCCTAACGAAGGTGAAATCGGTACAACGCAAGGACAAATAATCGGAACTCTAAAAGAATTTCACCCCAAAATAAACACATGGGAAATCACATAAAAATCTAATGGGAAGAGGTAAAAAAGCTAGCTAGACAGAAAAACGTGGAAAAAAGTCAGCACAACACAAATCAACAGCCCTACCCTGACGGTACAGGGACTACTAATTAAATTTTTAAAATATAACACATTAGAATTGTCCGCAATCGGCGCTCGAGTGGTCCTAGTTGGATATACAATTAAAATATCACGATAAAAGACCAAATTTTTATCTACATTCACTAATTACGTACATTTTTTAACGCGTTATGTTTAAAAACGTAGGTTAACTTAATTACCTGATACCCTAGATATAATCTTTTTGACTCCACCGAGACATATGGCTCTCGCGGTAACGCTTCGAGCGCTAATGATGCCTTTCAGACCCCATCGGCGTTCTCGCAACTTGCGTATCGCGTAAGCTCTGGTCCTACGTGCGCTACCCTTATCTTTATTGCTTTCCACTTGTTAGTTTGGCGGCCGCTTTTTCACAGTATCGCCTGAGCGTGTTTCGTGCTAGCAACGCTCAGTCGATTGTTTATGATAATCGCGGTTTCCTGATATCATTAGCTTTCGAAACTGACTGTCTGTGAACCACACAACATGAAATAATTATGGAATGGTCGATATTAACTTTAAAGTATTCGGAGATTATTCAGCCGGTATAAAATACGACTTACGAAAATACAGCGTAACGTAAATAGCAGTATCTTGGGCCGTGGCCGATCAAGCGGGAGTGCAGTGGTTGCAATGCACCCGGTCCCCGACTTGGGGGGCTCCAAAATGGCATTTATTAAAATGATTTTGCAAATTTCGTGCCAGCGGAAAGAAATTTTTTATCGGGTATAATAAATGAAAACTTTCAAAATAAAAACAAAAGACTAATGAAAATAACAATAAGTTTAAACCAGTGAATAAAAAGGGCAAAAACAGAAGAGAGTGTAATTTTAAAACAATTCAAATCGTATAAGCCATAATGCCGTTTTGATAAAAATGAACAAAAATAAAACTAAAATCATGGTAGTATTAAACTAAAAAGATTAAATACAAATTAGAGTGGATGGAGAACTAATAGAACAAGTTAGCAACTTTCAATACTTGGGTATTATGTTAAAAGAAACAGGAAAACAAGATATTGAACTGAAGAATAGAATACAAAAGGCTAATAGAGTATATTATGCACTGGGTAAAGGACTCAAACAAAAAAGAAACATAAATGAAAGTGTATAAATCAATCTACAGACCAATTCTCACTCATGGCTGCGAAACATGAGAGTTATCAAAAAAAAAATAAGAGTAACATTAGAGCAGCTGAGATGAAATATGTACTTAAGAAGGGTGAAAGGAGTAACAAAAAAAGATTAAAATGACCAAATAAGAGGAGAATTAAAAAAAGGATCCATAGAAGAATTCATAGAACCAAGACAACTTGGGTGATGGGGACACTTACAAAGATTGGACAGCTCAATACCAGTTTAAAGAATATGGGAAAGTAAAATGCCAGGTAAAAGAAAAAGAGGAAGACCAAAGGAAACTTGGGAGAACGCACTAAAAAAAATCTTAAAGAAGAAAGGAAATGCGTGGGTAGAAGCATTGAAGTTATTTAAAACATATCTGCCAAAGAATTAAGTCTCTCGTGAGACATCTTATTAAAGAAAATACAAAAGTTCAAAAGAAAGAAATATCTTATCGAAGAATATACAGGAGATAAAATAAAAGACTTTGAAGATATAATTGACAAATCGTCTGTTTCTCTAAAATTGATAAAAGTCTTACAGAATATAAAAATATTTTAATTATGGTGGTTTTGTTGTGTTGTAACAAAAACTTATTTTCGTTTATAAACTAACTTATTATGCACTACAGCAAATATCAACCCGTAATATTGAATATCAGAATAAATCTGTGAGATTTTTATTTTAATTTATTAAAGTTTTATATTATTTACAAATAATTCAAATTTGAATAATTCAATGTAATTATTTTCCAAATGAAATTTTTATAGAGGGCTCCAATATATAGATGATCGGCCCTGCCTTGGGTAATGGATTGATAAAGTGCAATTAAAGAAAAATTAAATTAAGCTACGCCAAATCAAAAAAATCTCTACCAACAAATTTTAACGTTTAAACCCATACACATACAAATCATGATATAGTCTAAATACTACCTACATGTAAATATGAACAAATAAAAGTGGTTTATACGTACAACGACATATTTTTAACATTTAGTTTTCTTTAGTTTTATTTGTCGCTGCTTGAAGGGCACTGAAGCCTTACACTAAAGTCGTGGGAACATTAAATTCTAAAAAATAATGCCGAGAAGTCCTCTGCGAAGGAATTCGAGTTTAGAATGCAGTGTGCATACTGCAAAGTGCTCTGTATACTTCTTATACTGAAATAAACAAGACCATTCGCTTGTGATCTGTTTAAAACTGTCTTATTTCTTTTGATATCATTTTACTGTTGAAATGGAAGAGAACGTATTGCATATCACTAATAAAAACAAGTAATTAAACTCTAATATTCAGTTTTAAATGTGTAACTTAAAAAAACTACAACCTATTTATTCAGGGCTTAAAATATTTGAGTTGGAAAGCAACAGAAATTAGAATAAACTTATCTTCCCTTATAGATTCTTTGTGTTAAAGAATAAACAAATTTGTGTGATAAATGACTCGAAAATTAAATCTATGCTTTATGGACATGAATCTTAAAAATAACAGACATTTCATTAAATATGTTCTATAATGAAACTACTTCTTAATAGTCACCGATTGTTCGGAATGTTCGATATAAAATGTTTTGTAATAGTTTCCACGTTTACTAGGATCGCAACCCTAATTAAACTATTGAAATATTTTATAATTAACACAATACATTTCAGAAACATTGTTTTAAAAAGCTTTTTGCAAAGAGATGAATGGTGAGAGGCTTCTCTTCCACAAGAAGCCACTAGCGTATCTTCTATTAAAATATGATTTATAGATGCGTGTTAAGAAACAAATAATTAAGTTTCTCAACATGATTTTGCATTCACCTGCTGACGTAAAATTATGTTAAATCCGAGAAAGGTGAGCAGATTGTATTAAAATATAAAAAATGTTTCGTTAGAATCCCTTTTGTTTATCATCTATGAAGAATATTTAGTACAAAAAACACGTTAATTTTGAGACTGCTGACGGAGAGATGAAAATGGCTAGTTCTTCGACTAAAGAGTATTTTAGACATTTGTATTTTTTGCCCATTGGTTATTTTTCCAATTAAAAAGCAATATGTTGTTTGCATCCTATGGGCCCCCTTGGCTCGTGGGCCGGTGTCCACTGCACCCTTTGCACCCCCGATTTCTGAGCCACTGGTGGGATATACCTAAGTCTTGAAATTGGCTTTGCATTTTGACAGAATATCCTTCGAAAAAAGTGCCTTTTAATTAAATATATTAATGTTAATAATTCAACCATTTATCAAATTATATTCAAGTCGAATTATTTAAATGCATTGCCTCCTATCAAAAACGTGAAACTTTAAATGCCTGCTATGAATCTATGAACTTAAATTTGCAGTTTTAATAAACAATAAAGCTAATGGCAAATTTGCTTACCGCAAACGATTCTCATTAACAATGAAATTACTAGTTCCAGCAGTTTGTACTGCAAATCGATTACTTACTTTCACGCAAACAAATGAATCGCAAGAACTCGCCGCATATCAGTGTCGGGACGCACTGAAACTAACAAAGCGACAATTTTACCTTCTCATTTAGCCCGCTCTGCACAGAACACTTCGATCAGAACTCTCGTTATGAAGACAAAGGCTGTCGGCGGTGTCACCCGCAAGGGATCACATCGCATGTAGTTTACGAAATGGGAATTCTAACTCGGCGCCGGCTTCGGTTGTGTTGATAAGAATATTCATATGAACGCCCTGCATTTCGCAGTCTGATTTAATTTTATTTGGGAGATACGCATCGAAAAGTTCGCTGCGTAATTTTAAACGCAATTATAGAGAATCGTATAAATAATTACAACTAATTTTACACGATAATTGCATCAGAAGATTTGAGACCTTACAAAATAAAAACGCACTTCAGTTTAGGGCAATATTATTTAATTCATTGAAAATACTGTCCACGTTTAAAACCCATTGCAATTTTGTGATTCAAAATTTTCCAAATCATTTTATAATTATTAGCACAAAAATTCTTTTCTATTTGAGAATCGCAACTTAAATCTAAGCAACGATAAAGTCATTTTAATGACAAACATAAAATAAATGTTGACTACAAAATTGAAGAAGACGGTTCACACTGACATGGAAAATAAAAGATAAAACTAATTTACATAATAACAAAAAACTTCTATCGCATGTTTATTCTGGTAATTAACACTTGAAGTCTGTTGCGTGCTTTAAAGGACGGTATTCTTTGTTTCATTTTTAATTGCAAACAGATAGAATATATTCGCCTTACTCAAAAAACAATTCAACAATCTGGCGGAAAATTAACGTAGAGGTTTTATAATTATTAGTTAGTGCAATTGTTTATTAAATGATATTTAAATTGAAGAGCAAGATGTCACCACGACTATAATAATTGCAGATGGTCAAGGTCACTTTAAATCGATTTATTTTTCTATTTTCTATTGAAACAGATGCTGATGTTAATTCACAAAAAAAGGGTGACACTGACCATTACTGTTTACCCTTCCTTCCCAAAACGATGTGAGGAGTGTCCTCAGTCATAACTAAACGACAATATTCAATAATTATGAAGGTCTACAGACATCAAACACTGATCTGATAACTGGACCAATGATGGTAATAGTTAAGAAGAATAATGGTTAAAATCGGCACAAAAGGAGAGGAATTAAAGATCATCTTGTTATCTTAAAATTTTAAGTGTAAGCAAGTAATATTTCATATTCGTAGAAAACAGGTAAAAGATATTGGAAGAACATTTTAGCAGAATGGTTAAGGAGATACTAACCCGCATTACAAGATATCACCTTCTGTAAGGCAGAAGACCAATGGGACTCTCATTTGGAAGATGGAAAAGTAGCTACAATAAAACTTGCCAGACTAGAACTCATCCAGGTAATGACAGAAGAAGAAGAAAAAGAAGGAGGAGAAGAGAGAAGGAGAAGCAGAAGAGAGAAGAAGAGGGACAAGGAGAAGGGAGGAGGAGAGGGGGAAGAAGAAGAGGGAGAAGAAGAAGATGGAGAAGGAAAGGGTAGAAGGAAAAGGGACAAGAGGGAGAAGAATAGGAGAAGAAGAAAGAAAGAAGAAGAGAGGAGGAAGAAGATGAGGAAGAAGAAGAAGATAATAAAGAAGAAAAAAAAACAACATTGCTGAAAAAATGAAAGTAGGTACTATCCGAGTAAATTTAAATTTAAATTCTCTATCCTATTGACTCCCAGTATTTATTTTTTAACTAAATTATAGCACAATAATTTGTTTTCATTGCAATATTTGGTGCAACAGTAGTTGTTTATCCAACTACCTGAATATATGAACCAGGTCAGGAACGTACGCAAACACTACAGATAGTAATTTTTTTTAAATATTATCAAATACTGAGACAAAACCGATCCCATACCCCGTTCAATATGGTTTCAATACAACTGATAAACAAATATATTTTGGTGAAAGTGTTGAAAATAACACTCCGGTTAGAATTCCACGTCTAATAAAAACCTACGAGTCTTTAATATATAAAAAGGCAGGCAAGCATATATCCACAAAATAAACATAAATTTGCACCGATGCGGAAAGCAATTGTATTACCAACCAGCAATATGCACCCCAATCTGCCCTATAAAGTGCATTTAGGCGTGCGAGGTTATTGTGTTTATTGCCAGCTCAAGTACGTGATTAGACCAGGGATGTGATTGCTATGGAATGGCTCCTATATTGCAATGATCGAACAACTTCGGTTGAGCATTTCGAGACAGCGAAAGGTTCTTTTGTTTTTGGAACAAGTTCGAATCGCAATGTGCACCGTAAATCATACACACGGAAAGAATTTGGCGAGGTAACGAACGCGTTTATAAAATATGGCAATAGGGCAATACAAAGGCAAAAATGTATAAAAAGTAAAGAAATAGCGAGAATCAAAAATGATGGTTGAGACAACCGTTATCTGATAAATTTCACGCATTCACTAGAGGTCTGCGTTTAATAATGAAAGTGGAGTTTCTTAATTTGTCGCCCCTACATAAGTAACAGTTTTTCATTTAAAAAAATGCTCCGATATTCTTCCAGATCCAATATCTGTTAGGAAAATTTGAAGCACAGACAACATTGGACACGTTCTTTGCTAAATCGAACGCTAGTGAATCATCGGAAAAGGGACAAAGAAGACATCAAACGCCGGAATTGGAGTTACCTCATGTTTTAACAGAAGGTGACTCCCCTTTGAAGCAATAATTCCTTTCCTCCTCTTCAGCTTGTGCCATCATCGTTCCTCGGTGAATTTCTCGTAAAACTTTTGTTTATTTTTGTCTCAAATTCGGGGCTGGGAACGAATTATTCCAGTTTTAGTTAATTCTATATTCTTTCGATTTAGTATTAATTCATACCTCAGAAATGAATTAATGGCGAATAAAGAAATTCTACTGTATATTTATGTATAAATAAATATTTGTTCGGTGTTCTACAGTAGTTTCTCAAGAAACCGCAATTTTTGAAGTGGTTTAACAAAGAATCGGACGCCAGTTTTTCCATGCTGAGGACCCCACGGCTTTAAGAAACCACAATACGCTATTCGGTTTCCGGCAACACGGAGTTATTCTCGCTCGGGACAAATAATGAGGCCCTCCATCCCCTGCTTTTTATGGAGCGTCGGAAAAGGATTTTTCAGCAACGATCGTGCAGTAAAATGAAAGTTAGATAGGCCTTTCATTGTTATCGAGGCGCACAACGGGCAAGTCCCACATGAGATTAACAGCGCAGCGCGGCGATGGTGACGTCACAAAGGCACGTCTAACGCCCGAGTGGGTGCACGCGTCACAGGGAGCGGCAGCTTTGAACGATAAGCCGACACGCTGCAATCAGGGCGAACTCTGTGCCACTCCGTGCTCCGGGGCCGTTACGGGTAGTCTTTATCTTTAAAACGGAGTTGATGTAAAGTTGCGAACCGTGGACCTACTTCCTTCATTACGCATCGGTTATAGTCGAACGTGGTTTTACACTACGTGTTTCAACTTTAAACATCGGCTGAAAATTCTTCAGTACAGTTAGCATTTTAAACTATGCGGTCTGTCACATTTACTTTAACAATGCGTAAATCGTCGACGTATATGGCGATTTCGAGAAACAACAACATAAATGGGCTGTAACGTATGAATCACAAACGTACTACTTTACAAAAAAATTCTTGCGATTTGCTAGATTAAGAAACAAGTAAAAACAATGTGGTATAATAACTAGGTGGACATCCAAATTTTGTAGTACCATAATGGTAGTACAGGTAGTCGGTTGAAAATTGAAATTAATCAATGGCTGGTGCGTAAAAATGTATTGTTCTTACAACTTTATTTATCATGGACGCTTTTGTTTAATAATAGTATACTACATAACAAGAGTTGTAAGAAGCATATTACGCTCGTGGAGAAGTTGCGCACAGAGCCGCGTAGCGGCAAGTGCGTATTTCCACGAGCGCAATTGCTTTACAACTCGAGTTATGTACTAAACTTTTTCTACGATCACATAATACATACGGCTTTTTGGCTAATATACATAATATATAATTACGCTGTCTTGTCAATTTTGACGTAAGCCTACTTTGGCATTTCTAGACAAGTGTGCGTTTTGCTTACCGTGCGTTATAACTCACTTACTAGGCATGAAAGAAGTGTTTGACGTGAGTCTACTTTGATCGTTTCTTTAAAAAACCGTGCTTTTTGCTTACCGTGCGTACTATGCATGCAGGTCTAAAAGACACCACGAGAAACTACTCTTAAACTTAGCTAAACCATATTATACGCTAACCATCGCATCGGTAACTTCTAAAGCGAAATAATCAAGATTGCCGAATTGGAACAAAAGTTACATACTATGTAAAGCAACTTAGGGATGCTTTTTTTTTTTAATTACATGGCATCTTAGATATGATCAAAAACACTAAATAGCTCAAGACTTTAAAACTAAGATGTCATCGTATCAGCTGATCATAAAAAAGTTGTTAAGGAGGAATTTGTACATATTTTTGTAGGGTTTAACTTAAAGACATTTAATGTTTTAATGTTACTCCTACTAAAATAATTGGGAAAGTATATTTTCAATAAAAAACAGTATTTTTTTTCTCTTCAATATACGGGTTGTTATTTCCATTTTCACATTTGGCATATTAAAAAAAAACAGTTTAGTTAATTAGTTGTAATTAATAAAAGAAATCAGGGCATATTCAAAACGTAAGAACCTTTTGGCTGTTAAAAAAAAACGGTATATTATTTTGTAAACATTTTACATATATTGGATTAGCTATACCTTAAACTTCTTCTCCTCATCGTTTTCACCGTTGACAAATTTATCATAACGCAGCACCAGTTTCAGTATAGCCTCTTCACAGAACAGCGCTGCTTGTAATGACAGCCACTCCCGCGCACTGTACGTTTGACGTCATCATCGTTTTCCTGGCATTTTCCCCGCAAAATTCAAGAACAGTTTTCTACGAAACCGTAACAGTTCGTTTAAACTTTCGGTAATTGTGCTCACGCTGGCTGTCAAAGATGCTCTTCGAGAAGCACACAGCCATTTGTCTGAGGATAATGCATCACCCTCCCTACAGCCCAGACTTAGCGACAAATGACTTTTATATGTTCCTGCATCCGAAGAAGTTTCTTGCTTGCCAATGCCTCTTCAACGATGATGACGTCAAAGGAGCGGTACAAGAATAGTTATGTTCACAGCCGGCCCTGTTCTATGAAGAAGGTATCCCGTCCCGCTATGATAAATAGCTCTATAGGTAACAGGTAAATTTCCTGAACGCAATTGCTCGAAATCTGTTGCTCAAAAAACTATTCCTCGAATGTAACTTTGCTCGAAATGCAAGTTCCTCGAAAAGCAAATGCTGGAATATCAATTGCTCGAATTTGGCTAGTTGAGATTATGTCTCGGATTACGTTAATCCGGTTCTTTAACATATCACACACGTTGTGAGATTTCTAACTGCACCCTAACCTTTTTCCTATACATAGGATGTCCCGCTGTTTTTATTTCTTAAATTACTTTTAAGTTCCTCGAAAAGTAATTGGGTCTAGTGGGTTTATTATGTCATGTTCACCACCTTTGTTACGATATTGTTTTAATATAATACGTTAGACTCAAAAATTATTAATTTATTTTGAAAAACAGTTTGCTAAGTGTTTTTTTTTTCATAGACTTGTTGCTCTAAAATCATGGATCATTTTGACTCGATTAACCAACTCTGTATAACTTACCGTTTACGAGATACCCATGCGCTGTTCACGATAACTTGAAAACCCTGTATAGCAGAAATTATGAAAATGTAAAATTTTATTTTTAATAAATAGCCTTTTTTATAACTTTGATTTTTTTTTTCGGAGCAATTTATATTTCGAGCAATTTCATTCGAACAATTGGTTTTTGGAACAACTTGTGTACTTCGAGGAATTCGCTTCGAGCAGTTAATTTCAAGCAATTTACCTAAAATTGTCTCTATATTGGTGAAAACTATGTAGAGATTATTAAAAAAAACTTGAAAATTTCTAAATATTATCTTTTTTTTTACTTTACTTACTTTCCGAATTTGCCTCGTATATCTTTAATACAAATTTTCATCTTTAATCTAGGAAAGAACAAACGCATTTTTATAATTATTCTCTTTGGATACCGAAGTAGGACATTCTGAACGTAACACCTTACAGTACGTTTGGTGAATGGAGTTCTCCTGATTTTTTCAGCATTGCTTATCGTGTTACTTCATGCTTCATAATTAATGATACCGAACCGTATAAAGAAGTAGCCGTATCGGAAGACAGCATGCAATTTTAGGGGTCGGGTGGTGCCGCTGTCTTCACTTGAAAATTATAGCTCCTGAATATTTTACGTAATTCCCTTCATGAATGATATACGGTACACCTCGTCCCATGGGTTTAATATAACTCTGTAAGTCCGGAATCATTTATCAAGTCATATTATTAGAATTGGCATCACGATCCGGTTGGCGCGCGCCAAACGCACGAACGATGAACGCGAACGTGAACATTAAAATGCCGAATGTGTAATCATTGGGTGCGGTGCCCCGTTCAAACACGCGGCCGATATATCCTGTGGGGGACACTTAATTACACATCTGCCTGTCTGATGCGGGATAGGGAATACAAACGAAGGGGAATCTAACTGGATCAATTGAATTCGTAAATATTCGACAACTCCGCCATATTACACGAATGCCATATTTGGGTCGTAAGAATTTCGTGTCGAAAGGGTTTGAAATCCCTCGGATCAAGATGATCTCGATAAAGTACATTGAAGGGTTAAAAAAGGGTGACCCAAGGTGCACGCAAATGAAATAATAAATATCCTATTATGTGGCTGATTTAGGTGAAATCCATTTGAGAATCAAATATCAACCAGGCACAGTGCACAGTATAGGGATAATATAATTATTTACAATGGTAGAATATATGCGTAGGAGCTTTTAGACAAGTGCATTTTTGAAGCATACAACACATGTTATTACGCAAGGTATATTCTAGCTAGAGACTAAGGCAGTGTTATTCAACCATTCCAATGTCGCAGCACACACTTTAAGGGCCGCTGCACACGTACGTTTTTCGCCCGCAACTTACCCGCAGCGGGCGCCCGACCGGTGCCGAAGTTGCTTTGATGCTCACGTAGGTTTTTTTGCGGCACAGTGCCGTAATTGTTATTCAGTCAGGCATTCGTTCTTTTCCGAGCGCCACAGTGTGCTTTTCTTTTCGCATCACATATGGAGGTGTCACATAGAAAACGGGTAGCATTTGCATACCTGGTATACAAACATTATGTTTCTAAAAACAAAAGGCGTTATTGGGTGCATCCGTTCACCGAGCAAAGACTGGCAAGGGGAGAGTTTGGGCGATCTTTTGGTGATTTAAGAGAAAATCGAGACAAGTTTTACAATTACTTCAGAATGAGTGTCCCATCGTTCGACGAGCTGCTGGGTAGAATAAGTGATAAGATAATGTCTCAAGATACATGTATGAGACTTGCCATACCTCCAGTGGAAATGTTAGCTGTGACTCTTAGGTTAGTAAATATATGTTTTCAGTAAATTAAAAAAAAAATAATTCCTTAATAAAGTTTTATGAACATAGTAGCAATGAAGAGGTTCATTAAACACTGAACATTTACTATGAAAGATAAATGTAAATAAAATAAAAATACAAGACTTACAAATACAGTATAAGTGGATATAAGAGGTGTCCGCTTAATAGAAAAACTGATACCAGAGAATGAAATGTTTACCTTTAATTAACAAAGGAAGTATATGTATAAGACCACTAAAACACTACGAATACTACTTATACTAACAACAAAAAGTAAAATAAACTTCTCTTTTGTGTCAAATAAACATAAATGGTACAAAAAACGAGGCTATAAAGTAAATCAATGTGTACAATTACATACTACGGTGGTCTTATTAACTATGTTAATAGGTTATCCCTAACTCCAGAAACATTCGTCCTTGGAAAATTTACGATCCTTTGGGCATTGCATAAAAGTCGCTAAAATGGTTTAAAATTTGGCATTTACATGTACAAGCATTTATCCTGACATTCCAGAAAGAACACAATCAGGTACACTGTGTATGTTCCTTAAATTAATTTTACCTACTTATTTATTTATTATTAAAAATTAATATTATATGTGCATATGTGTGTTTTATGAAGTGTTTTTTAAAACGAGCCCCATTTTCCAAACCCGCACGAACAAGTAGGCTCGAAGAAACTATTTTTTTTTTTTTTAAGGGAGCGCAATTTTTCGTTCTTGCCCCGGGCGCCAAAACACCTAGAGACGGCCCTGATACTACAATGTACTATAGCACCGCAAATAACTTGCCCGCTGCGGGCCCGCTGCGGGCGAAAAACGTACGTGTGCAGCGGGCCTAAACAACGCTAAAATTTCGCAACACACAGGTGTTTGAAATTCGAGTTTAACCAGTGGGCCGCAGGCCCCATGCGGCCCAGGACGGCTATGAATGCGGCCCAACAAAAATACGTAAACTTCATAAGATTCCGACTAAAAATACCATGAAAAAATTCATGAATTAATGAAGTTTAAAATACTTAAATATGTTTACTAGATATTCTACGTTTTTTGCTTATCAGTTATCGTTAGTGTTAAGTGTATTGTATGTGTGACCCAAAACAACTCGTCTTCTTCCAATGTGGTCCAGCGAGCTAAAAGGTTGGACACCCCTGAGCTAGAGTATAGATTTAAACTTGGCCAAGTTACTAAATTTGGTGCTCATTAATCATCCGAAGAGAAATTGAAAATATCTCAAGTGGTAATCAAAAAAATTAACAAGAATCTGAAAATATGATTTTTGAAAATCGTCTATCTCATTCGGAGTATAAAACATTTCCAATGTGTAAAAGATTGCCTGAGAAACTTTTTAAGCCGAATCGAATGGTAGTCTTTTCTTTTAAGTCGATTCGTTTTTGTTTCATGACAACCAACTTTATTTTTTCTTGCAGGCGCATTTTGTTTTAATTACATAATCAATCATGTTTAAGCTCGAATCTCACACATAGCGTTCTCGCAAAAACGGTTTATTTACTTTTGACTTTATTTTCGGACACACCTGGAGGATGCTCGCGCACCCTCACTTTAAGGTCGCAGAACTAGCGCGCACCCCAAAATAAAAAATCACAAGTTTTACTACAAAAGTTGTTTAATTATGCTGTGGAAGTAGATATATTAATTTATTACGAATTATCCCGCACACCCCAGAATTTATCTCGCGCACCCCCGAAGGTACGCACACCCCATTTTGGGGACTAGTCTAGAGGATAGCCAACGATCCAACAAAAACGATCTTTAAAAAATAGCAAACGGAATTCCATTATTCAATAAATCTTGCAATTTTAAAGACTTAGCTTGTAGAATGTACCTCAAATAAAAAAGCATCATAAAAGTCTAATGAAATTTAAAAATACAAAATTTACCTCCAAGGACCGTTCGAAAAAAACATTAACATTTTCACCTTGTAATTATTGTTAGAATTATTTGTTACGTTTTATAGAATACATACACCAAAGAATTGTATTTTCTGTGGAGCTTTAAGCACACAGCTTTCGATTGAAAAAATAATGATAAAGAAAACTTATACTTCAAAACATTGGATAAATGAGGTTACATTTAACCAAGGATTTTGTTTGTTTAATGTCGTGCTGTGGTATTTCAGTCGTCATGAGACTTTTTTGGCATTTTAAATTTGTGGCATTCGCAGAAATCATAAATTACGACATAAAGGAACGTAGAATATAGACTGATATGTCACTGAAATTAAAAATTCAGAGTAACCCTCGGACTTTTACAAATATATGTACTGTGTGGTTCAAAGCTATTTATTAAACCTAGTGTTACATTCACTGATTCACTAATAGCAAATTATATATTTATTTGCAAGTTGGGCTCAAATACGAGGGCGCTTGGTTATCAAATAGCGAAAATAAACAGCTTTAAGACCACAAAGAATGAAAGCCACTAACAAAATATTGTGCAAATTAATAGTCGTTTTGGAGGCATGCAAGTTGAGAAAATTAACTTTGGATTTTTTGAGACGAAAAATTTTCACTGTTCTCATTAAATTGTTTACACTTTTTGTAACTGTAGCTAGCGCTGAAAGATCAATCAGTATGCTCAAATTATAGAAAATTAAAAAAGTAATTTGGCAAAGTAGTTCAGAGACCTTTCAATATTAGCTATTGAACATCAAACAAGCTTCTAAAATGAACTGATGTAATTAATGATTTTTGCTAATAATTTTTTTTTAAATTATGTTACCTTGAATTTAAATAAAAAAATAAAGTTTTTGTTTAATATTTGGTGCCGAACTTAAACCAAATAAAATAAAATAGATTTAATGATTACGGCAAAAAAGTTATGAGAAAAAAAAGAAGTTCGACGTTTTCATATTTTTTGCTCTATAACATCTGAAGTACGAAGAATTTTGTTCTTTTAAAAATAGATTGTGGCTCCCCTCATACTAAGGAATAATTTATCTAATTTAAACAAAGCTGTATCTCTTATAATAAGCGAGATCCCCATGCTAGCAATGTAATCTGGGACACCCTGTATACAGGACTTCTAGTATTTTTTTAGGTCAACTAATTCCCTTAACTCGATTTATACATAGTTTCCGTTTTGTTCCTTAGAATGTATACTCGATTTGGGGGGAATAAATGGTCCTCGCGCATATAAAAGTTGGGACAGTTCTGTCTTATTACATAATGTGCAAAAATAATTTAGAAACATCACTTTAATTCGCTTTTGTGGCGCTGAAAATTCTAATACACCTCTGGAATTTTTGTGTATACAGTTGGCTGCAAAACGGTAATTGAAAATGGTGATTTTTGTGCAAGCTGCGAGCCTCTTGCCATTTATGCTCCTACATTAGCGTAATTAAGCCTCTATCGTGTAGCGCAGTATACTATAGGAACTCTTTAAAAGACGAAACTAACGCATAATCTTATTAGCTGCTAGTACAGCTAACGATGTGTTGGCGTGCATTAAATTTTACACTAATCTCATGTTTCAGTGCTATCAAGTTGTTCCCTATCTTACTTAGCAAGTCGCATCTTAGCACATGTTAAATTAAGCTCGCTTTACGCTTCAGTGGGACGCCCGTGTCAGATCGACTGCGAGGCACTAATGAAATAAGGCTTGGCGTCGCTAGCAAGTTCTATTTGAAGCCCTCGGAGTGTAACTACGAACTTAAGCGATTCTGCCAGCGCTTTGTTGATATTTACATAGCCGAGCTTTTTCTTTTCACCTCAGAATTGGAAATTTTTACTCACTCTTTGTTCTTCGGTTTGCATCCGCATCTGCAAATTTGATTTGAGCGTCTTCCCTATTTTTTGCAATGGAACCAGAATGAAATTTCGCAGAAAGAAATATGTATCAGATAGTGAAGTAACGATATACAGGGTGACAATAATCTACATGTGTTGTATGGGTAACTTTGTTATTACAAGAGTAACAAAGTCGGTTAAATTAGCAAAGTTGGGCAGAATTTCAAGACGAATTTAATGCCATTTTGACATTTGGTCTACACCTTCAACTTTTTTAAATATTTTGAAAAAACCAAAAACAGACGATTTTTTCAATGGTAAATAATTCCACAGCCACCTATGTTAAAATCAAAGTGTGAATTGATTCCTTTAGATATTTTTACGTAGAATTAGAAAAAAATATTTAAAAAGTCATAGCTCACTCGATTTTCGAGATATAAGCCAAACTTGACTTTTTTTAAATGGCAACCATAGTTGGCTATGGGTTCATTAAATAGCTTATTTTCTTCTGATTTCAAAAATGTATGGGTTGTCATATCTATTTCCATTAGTTTTCTTACAATTTGCAAAAACCGAAATTATTACTAAATAGTATAAGGGTGCCTTGGAATTGGACAAGAATGTCATGTTTTCTTGCTTTATATCTAATCATCAGAAACAATTGAAATTACTAGTAAAATAATTTAATTGAACAATAACAAATAAAATACTTCGTGGCTTATATTAATAAACTACTAACATAATAACTAATGACTAAAATTAAATTAAAAATTATAATAATGCTTCAAAGTGGCCACCATTTTCTTGAACACACAGTTGACACCGTTTTAATATTTCACTTTGCACTTTTAGTAAAGTATTATGTCTGATTTCTGCTACAGCTGCTCTTATGTTGGTTTTCAGGTGATCAACACTATGGGGCTTTTCTTTATAAACTTTATCTTTAATAGTTCCCCATAGAAAAAAATCAAGAGGCGTTAGGTCCGGAGACCTGGGAGGCCATGCAATGGGACCTTTGTTACCTATCCAGTTAGGAAATTTTTCTAATAAATAGTTTGATACTATTTGTGCATTGTGAGCTGGTGCTCCATCATGCTGAAAGTAATTCAAATTTTGAATCAAGTTCAATGGAAGATCGTCCAACATTTCTTCTAATTGATTTTGTAAAAATAACAAATAGCGCTCTGAATTTAAATTTTCCTCATAAAAATAAGGACCGAGTATTTTTGTACCAAGAATGGCACACCAAACATTGATACTAAAAACATGTTGATCACGTCTTTCAACCGTTAAGTGTGGATTTTCCCTCGCCCAGTAAATATGATTTTTTCTATTAAATAATCCATTGTTTGTAAATTTTGCCTCGTCAGTAAATAAAATTGATTGAGAAAAGAGTTCGTGTCTTCGACTTTCTTCTACGAACCATGTAGCATAGTTTAATCTTCTATCCAAATCTGTTGGGTACAACGTATTTCCAATATGATGATGATAAGGATTAAAATTATTTTGTTTTAAAATTATTCTTGCTTGTTCTCTGGATACGTTACACTCAAGTCCGATTTCTCGTACAGATGCAGTTGGTTTAAAAGTATTGTATGCCAAAACAAGTACCTCTGTATCTTCATTAAAATTTATTTTGGCATCTTTTGGTTTAGAAAATGATCCATACTGTTTTAAATTAGCTTCGAGTTTTGCAAACAATCTTTTATCTGGCTGCCTTCTTTCCATGTATGTTAGTAGATATATTTCCGATGCTGCGTTTACATCACGATTACAACTGTAGTAGCAAAATAACATATCATTTTTTTCTTCCCTCGAATAAGCCATATTTTTTATTTTTTTAAACTTTTATCACAATTAATTAACACATTCACATCAGTAATTAGCAGCAAAACAGAACTTAGTTTGACAACTAATTTAAAAAAAACAAAAAATGCTCTCCAGTTCCAAGGCACTCACATACTATTTAGTAATAATTTCGGTTTTTGCAAATTGTAAGAAAACTAATGGAAATAGATATGACAACCCATACATTTTTGAAATCAGAAGAAAATAAGCTATTTAATGAACCCATAGCCAACTATGGTTGCCATTTAAAAAAAGTCAAGTTTGGCTTATATCTCGAAAATCGAGTGATATTTAAATATTTTTTTCTAATTCTACGTAAAAATATCTAAAGGAATCAATTCACACTTTGGTTTTAACATAGGTGGCTGTGGAATTATTTACCATTGAAAAAATCGTCTGTTTTTGGTTTTTTCAAAATATTTAAAAAAGTTGAAGGTGTAGACCAAATGTCAAAATGGCATTAAATTCGTCTTGAAATTCTGCCCAACTTTGCTAATTTAACCGACTTTGTTACTCTTGTAATAACAAAGTTACCCATACAACACATGTAGATTATTGTCACCCTGTATATGGCGAATACTAAATATGATGACAACATTTACGGCCTTTTATTTTGCAGTTGTAAGTGTATGGAAGAATTTTTAAAAATAACACAGTGTATTGAATAGAAATAGAAAAACAAGTCAAATTGCCATGGAATTAAATTACATTCATTATTAAATTAAATGAATTATATTAAAACTTGCTAACCGAGTGTGATAAATCAATCGGTTTATTTTTCAATTACTTCGCGGTTTTATTTTGGTTCAGTGAGTTTCCTACATGAATTAACTTATAAGCTAATACTTTTTACTGAATTATACGCTGTGTCAAGTAAATATTTACTTTTTGTGTAGGTATAATGGATTGAAATAAAACCAACAATACGAACCAGAAATTTCTACAAGTGTAACGATTTGAAGTGAGTGTTTGTATTTTTAATTTTTATTGTTAATATTGGTTTAACACGTCAACCTACTTAAAGTTAGATACGAGTTGACCTAAATTCGAGTTCCAAAAAGGGCATCTCGGCTATTATAAGAGCTAAAGCATAGGTTTAAATTTGACGCTGCTAAATTTTATACTAATAATTTTAAAACATTTTTTACCTATAAGTATGCTACTTCATGAAAACTTTACTGGACTGAAAAATACTGCTTTTGTTTCGTTTTAACTTTAATATTTACGAGTATTTTTAAATTATAACTTACTAAGTTGAGCGAAAATATAACGCATTGATTCTATTTTCAGTGAACAGGATAATCATATCAGATTAAACTAGCGAAAAAAGTTAGTTACATTTTAAAATAAAATTATCATGGCTGTCCATTGAACGTCATTTGCGTAAGTTACACATTATGTGTATAAAAAATATCAATACGAAAAAATACTCCATACGTAATAATTCACTATAAAATTACTGTCATTTACCTTTTCGATCTATAATTTGGGCGTAGATGTAGCCGTGTAGGCGAGTGATTTTTTATCCATTGCGTATTTACACAACGTTTATTTTCTATTTTCCTCAAGGCAATGTTTCCATCATTTCTGTTATTTATTGCTTTCAAAAAATTAAATAATGTCCTTAAAACTAACCTCAATATACCATTTGAAATTGTTTCCCGTATGAAAATTTCTTTTGTTTTCGAGTGATCACCGATAACTTGAAAACAAAAGGCGATAACCAATTTTAGTTTTCACCATTAACTTTTTCTCGTAAAAAGAGACCAAGGAAGCGAGGTCCGTTTTTCGAGAGTTACCGAGATTCCCTATGAAAACATCGAAATTTGCACACCCTGTACACTGGTAACAGCCCGGAGTTGGCAGCTCAATAATATGTTCACATACCATAGGTACATATATGATCAATATAGGTAATGCACATAAAAGCGGTTTTAACATAATAAACAAATACACAAATTGAGTAATAAAGTAAAAACCAACTACCAATTCAATAAGACACGTTAGTTTTTAAAACAAGTGATGGTAATGAAATAAATAGTAATAAATTTTTATTCTTCAAGTGCAAGACTATGTAACTTTTAATTTTCAAAATAAAGTTTACACTATCACAAACCGAAGGTTTGATTGCCCACGTCATTTGTTCGCTAAACTTATGTACTATTTGGGCTGTAACCTGCAATAAAGTTGGGGAAAAGAGCTGGTCATAACACTGAAAACTTCCAACAATTTCAGGAAACACAGCGTCTTCAACTATCCAATTACGTTGGTGCAACACAAGCTTTTATAGGTTTCAGGCCATCACCCCATATGACGGCCATGACATATGCCTCGGTTTTTATTGGACGTGTGAGTGGGCCATTGAGAAAGAAAACAATATATTCTGATATATATTTGGACTGTTCTTGCATCAGAAGACAATTTAAGGACGTAATTTCATGTTTACGGGTAGGAAGCTCCACCTATCAATTTCTAGCATTCTAAAACGCAGGGAAGTTTATTACTAGGCAATTTTGTAGGGCCAGGTTTTCCATTGCTTTGAAAGAAACGATGGGATCATAAATATTTTTAAACTATAGTAATATTTTGTGTAAGCAGATTTGTAGAGACATTAAATATTTATATAGGGTGGCCAACATAAATAGAAGGGCCACTTTTGGGATCTCGTGAACAGTAAGAGCTAAAAAGGAGTTTACATTAGACAAATTGTTCCCCTTTATAACACCTTATAACAGTAAGTAAAATAATCTACATTTTCCCCAAAAAATTTTTTTGTACCATCAATTATAACCGAGTTATTAACGATGTAATAAAAACGCTCATTTTGATTTTTGTTTATTAGCTAAGTTGCCATGGAACTTTTTTAAAACATTAAAGCATTTCTGAATAGTTCTCAGAAAGGGGAACAATTTGTCTAATTTAAACTTCTGTGTAGCTCTTACCGTTTACGAGATCCCAATAGTGGCCCTTTTAAGTGGACCACCCTGTATATTGAGGATAACACACGGTATATTTATTTATTTATATTTATTACACAATCAGTGATTTAAAATTTTGTAACAATGTTAGCATTTTAAACAGAAGATTTTAATACAACTTTTCGTATTCACAAAATACATGCATATGCGTTCAAGTGAATTTTTCCCGTAGAATAAAAGTGGATTATTATGGAATATAGCGATCTTGTCATTGATTTAAACCGGTAGCGGGCACATTGGTGATTTAAACTACAAAACGCACACAAATTGCCCAAATTACTGATCAAGCGTGTCAGTATCAAACAAAAAATAATAATTGCTAAAATAGACACGACAAAATTACATCACGTGACAATTTTTAATGTCCTAGAGGCTGCGGCCAGTTGTTCGAGCAAGCCTTTAATAATTCATAAAGTCCGTCGAGGGTCGCTTTGGATTTAGCCTTAAGGCGTTGCTTGCTGAAGTGTGATGTAGTGGACCGCCGTGCCATTAATATTCATGATTTTAAATACTTTATGACGCTCTATGCACCCTTACCACCGCACAATATCATGAACAATGCATTAATTGTTGTCCCTTTCAGAAGCCAATTTCTTTTAATGAAATTACTACAAAAATTAGCAAATCGTTCATTAACACAAAACAGACCGTTTCAAAACATCACGTATCTATAATGCAAACAATGTAAAAGCCCAAAAAGATCTGCAATACCAGCTACCCAAAGTGATTTAATAAGCACGAAATAAAATCCATGGGAAAAAATTTAAGCTTTTAATTTGAAATTGGAGTGCTCATTAATAATTATTAAATTTTAAAATTCAATAACCTGTTTTCCCATTTTCCTGAAAAACTTAATGTGGTAGCGAACATCTGTGTGTGCCATTGAATTCAGAGGATGTTATTTGTCTAAGAACAGCAATTTTTATATAAATTATACAAACAGTTTTTTGTTTAAATAGTTTTGAAGTAAAAAATATTTTTTTAGACTTATTAATCTTTCTTTTCCATTTTGCTGAAAAACTTGATGAGATAGCGAAAAACTGCGTGTGTCAGTGGATTCAGAGCATGTTATACAGAGTGATTGAAATTTTTAATTAAGCATGGGGATCTCGTTTATTATAATAGCTAGAGTATAGGTTTAAATTTAGCAAAGTTGCTAAATTTGGTGCTTATAAATAATCCAAAGAGAAATTAAAAATATCTCACACGGTATCCGAGAAAATTAGGAAAAACCGGAAAATACGATTTTTGAAAATTGCCTTTAACTCCTTTGGAGTTTCAAATATTTTAAATGTGTAAAAACGTTGCTGAAGCAACTTTTTAAGCCGAATCGGATGGTGTTCACAAATTTTTCCCAGATCGATTCGTTTTTGTTTTATGATAACCAACTTTAGTTTTTCATATGGGCGCAATTTTTGCTATTTACATAATCAAATAGCATTTATTTTTCTGAATCCATTGATGTATGACACATGGTATTTTACTACTTTATTCATTGCTAAATTTAAAAAAAAGGTTTTAAACATTAACCATTACAAATCAGGTAGGCCGGTCGTTGTTTTTTATGTCGTTAGCATGACAACCAATCAACAAACAAAAAATTTTGATAGTCTATTACACTCTGTATAAATAGAAATTGTAAAGATAAACAGCTTTAACTAATACTCACTTAATTAATTGTCTCAACAAAATCTGCGCCAGGTATGGGTTTCTCGTCTTCATCAGTAGATTATTTGCTTATTTAAATTAACAACAAAGATTGAAATAACAGTTTCAGCATAGAGAACTTGCTTAATATTACAGCGGAAGCATACTCGTAGGTGCTAAATTTTTAGCCGATTAATAATCCGAAGAGAAATTTCAAACATCATAGAACGTATAACAAAAAAAAAAAAAAAACGATCTTGTAAGATCGTCTTTAACTATTTCATTTTACAATAACTTTTTAATTATGAGAAAATTATGGAAGCTGCAATTTTACCGACATCTATCTACATTTTTATTACTGCTGAGTGCTGAGTGAAGTCTATGTTCTATTTGCACTATATGTAGAGAAGTTTTTTCTTTAAAATCAATGCTGTATAACACATGGTACCTATATTATTTTAGCATTTATCAATAAGACTGTAAAACTGTGTGAAGGACAGCGACCACCATCCTTCACACGTTATTATTGAATGTCGTTGTCATGGTAACCAATCAACAACCTAAAAAAATTTAAATTCATTATTGCAATGGAATTTCCAAAAGAAGAAATACGCGCTGTGTGCAAATTTTTGGTTGATCGAATAGAAATTCTGCCTTGCAGAACAACTCTATACAGAAACAAGAAAAAACATTATAGGAAATTTATGAGTATCATCCACATCGGCTTAAGAAATGTTTTTATACATTTTCTATAACAAAAAAATAGATTTTTTGAAAATCGAATTTTGCGGTTTTCCCAGTTTTCTAAAATGTAGTTAAAGTTAAAAATATTTTAAATTTCGCTTCGGATTATTACTGAACCTAGAATGTAGCAGCTTTGTCAAATTTGTTGTAACTCTAATTTTAATCAGTCTTTAAATTTTCTTTTAAAAATTGTCTTTAAATTCTTCTTAAAAATAAAATAAGGTGATGCTGAACTAAACTTATATACATTTGTATTTAAAACTAATTTAAAAGCTTATAATATTAAATCAATAATTTATGAGAAATGGACTTTTTCTTATAATGTTTTCAAGGTAACTAATACTTTTATAATTAGCACAAATAAAGTAATAGTGTAAAAACTACAAAGAAAATCCATCTGGCTCCACAGTTACTTGTTCTAAAATTAAAGCAAGTTTTGGAACGTATTACTGGTATTCAAAGACTCTAGGAAACAGTACAGTACGTTAACCATGTAAAATTTGTAATCCGCCAAGTGCAAGACCCCGTTTAAACTCCCTATATAATTAACCTGTTTAAAATCAAAAAAATGATTTGCCCGAGGAGTAGAAAACATCATTAGGTATTATTACGCAACCGAACTGTTAAAGTTTAATGTACATCGTAATTGCTGAAACAGGTACACAGTAATTCGTAGAAAATCGAGCCGGGAAGATGTTTTATACATATCATGAAGACCACACACCTAAGAAACGGAAAATAAAAACCCCTTTTCAAAGAAATGACGCGATACCAACAAAACTGTATTCACATAAAAGAAGCACGTCTCATCGATCCAAAGCACCAAACAAAGGATAAACCATAGAAACATTATTAAGTAAAGCATCCAAAAAGTTTATGATGATAAGCTATTTATTTCATACATCAAGATGACCTGGAATATCTTAATTTTGTCAATTTAATGATTGGATAAGCGGTACACTTCCGGTGAGGTGGCCGAGGTTTTCTAAAAACACGTTTATCTCGAGCGAAACTGCTAAAAAATGCACTTTTAAATGTTAAATATGAAGATGTGCACAAAAAAATCACGCTACGGTGAGTTAATTTTCTGCTCTAATAAATAATTTTACTGGACGACTAGAAATGGGTAAACCATGCGGTTTTAAATTAGCCGCTAGGATGCACCTCGTTTAGACAAACGCAACAAATTAAAAACAAAAACACACAATCAATACCACAAGAATCCCTATAAATGCAACAGCTTTGTAATTTGTACCGAGAAATGAATGGATATCGTCCCAATTACACAGAAAACATTCAAAACCTGTGCCATATTTAAAGTCAAATTTTGTAACTAGTTCAAGGCAGTTAGGGTTTCTCATATAGAACTTTTTTGATTATCCCGGGATTCCCCGACGATATCGGACTTCTCCCCGGGAGTTTTTCGGTATTCCGGGATGTAATAAATTACGTCAGTGTTTTAAAATAAGTAACCCGAATGAAAAGGAGAGCGGTTAATTATTTTAATACAACTCCAAGCCATCTAGGTAAGTAATTTTTTTTTGCGTTCGTCCAGGAAATCTGTTGTTTCCAATCAATTTTTAGACTGGAAAATACATCTTTACTGGTCTAGGCCAGAAAGTAACTGGTTGCCATGGTAACGAGTTGTCTTTACCGACCTAAGCCGGGAAGTAGCTGGTTGCCATGGTGATAAGTTGTTTTGTTGGTTTGCGCAGTCAAACAAGCATCATTATACCACCAAGCGAGTTTTTACCAGTAGTTTATTAAGTTATTGTTTAATTATGGATGGTGACGATAGTGATTGTGGTGTCAGTGGAGAATCAGAAAAAATATTGTACGTAACATAGGTACCCGTAAAGTGTCTTCACTGGACTCGTATGCTTTCAGGACTCGCCTACGGCTCGTTCCAAAACTGTCTACTCGTCCAGTAAAGTACCACTTTCCGGTCTTGTTACGTAAATAACTGTTATTCCATGATTAGTAAAAGTAATAAAATAAAATTGGCAAGAGAAATATACATTTCAGAAATATTACCCCTCTATTGCAATTTTATCGTAATGAATACAATAACATAATTTTACAATGCATTTTTGTAATGTAATTGATGAAAACAAAGGTAATCTATGCTTCGGTCACTTAGTCTTTTTCTTAAATTATTAACAAAAGTCCTGCTGCCTAAAATGCTCTCTCAAACTCTATTGATGTAGGTGAAATTGTCTTGGGAGCATTTAGCAGCAGAGACATCGATTTTTTTCGGCTCTTTATACCGTTTATTAACCCCCTCCCAATTATGAAACAAACATCAAACATCCTGCTGCAAACAACTTAAAAAGAGAGTCGCGAACTAAAAAAATAGGTCTTTTTGCGTTTATTAACCCCCCCCCCGTCCTGCCTACGCAACTGACTGTAAACGTATTTGAATTATATATAAACCTTGTCATGGAGACCGGGCTTCTTTGCGCATACTACGGGTGTACATAATTTGTTATTATAAAGCAGACAAACTATTACGAAGATCTTAACACAAAATAAACGAAAATAACATGTCAAATATGTCAGTATTTTCCGGGAAAAGAAATATTTCCAGGGATATATAAAATAGGTTAAAACCGACCGGCTTCGCGAAATCCCGGGATCTCGAAAGAGAAACTCTAAAAGCACCCACTTTAATAGATAAATATTAAGTTATCTTAAAAATTCTTTGCCTAACTCATTTATTACAACAACCTGTAATAATTTTTTTGTGCATTTTAGCAAGATTGAGTAAGAAACTGATCAAAAGACGAGAGTCTTGAAACTTGTCTGGCATTTTTACAGGAAATTCTCCATTAAAATACACATTTAAAAATCGACGGGTGTAAATTGACTTAGTGGAACTAAACAAATTTTAGCTGTGAATGTTATCTTCAATTTCGCGTTAATTTAACACTTTGTCGCTCTTTGACGTTTGTACAAACTTATAGCGTATTGATTTTTTTAAATTACACCTGTCAATACATAAAAAACAAATGACAAAGCATACAGACAAATTCTATTAATATAAGTAGCAACACATTACTCAATTAAATACATTTATCTAAAGTATATCATATTATCTAATAATATAAGCAATTCACATAAATTTTTCATGAAAATGTGTTGGTTATTAGATACCTACACAGCAAATTTAACTTAAATATTTTAACAAATTCGATAAGTCCATATACAAACTATCTATAGAAATTATTGAAACTGATTAAGTAATAATTAAACTGTTTGTTCCAAAACTGTTAAAACTTGACACACAATCTAAGGCAGGCGTGTGCAACTTTCAACCCAAAGGCTCCAGTAGTTATATATAACAAGCATTGCTGTTTTTAAAAAATGTAAAATTAAGTGTCATTACATGTCAAAAAGTGCTTAAAAAAATATGGGAAATTAACAGGCGATTTAAGAAAAAAAAATTGAAATGAAAGAGAACTTAGTGGGACAACTTATTCAAAATGGTATTTATTTAGATTTACTGCTGAACTTGTAATTTTTATTGTGGAGTAGATATAAAGTTAAATGTCACTGAAGAATTATTATTATATTTGGTAAGGACGAAAGGAACTACCACAGCTGAGAATCTCTATTTTGTATTAAAAACTGATTTAGAAATAAAAAAATATGAAATTGCTTCGAATTAACTACACTTCTGACTAAGAACTTAAAAACCGATATTTTTAGGGAATTCTTTGTATGTCACTGCGTTGCTCATCTTAAAAAAGTATGCGCGAAAAAAAGTTTCAAAATTTCTCCGGACCCTTCACACTTAGAAGAATTTCCATATCCACTAGAAAGTAATGCAGCCCGTTACGATTTCATAAAATTTGCAATTGGCCCTTTGGATTAAAAGGTTGCACGGCAAATAATATCAATAAGACGAAATAACACCGTATTTGTGTACTCTTTATGTTGTATTTACATTAATAACATCAGTTCTTTGTCCTCCTTTAATAATACATTACTTGATAATTGATTATCGCATATCCAATAATTTTCTCGTCCGCAAGCCTATGGAATTATATATAAGCAGCTTAGTGTAAAGGCCAGTGTCCGTCAGGTTTCGTCCCGAAGTAGCACTGAGCGGATCCAGCGTATAGCACCAAAATGATGGGGGTAACTTCCGGTATTAGCATTCGACAGAAGCCGGAGGTCGAATAATTCCTTCTCCCTTTGCTCGGCGAGCGCACCTTATGGTGATTCACTCAATATGAACATGCACGGATGGGCTTGCTTATACATTATTTAGGAAATAATGAAGTGGTAACGTGATTGCCTCTCTCGGTATTGCAGACTGACCCTTTAGCCACTCGACTTATAAGAAAATTTATATTACCTTCATAAATAAAGTAGACAATGTTACAGTTAAAACTTCCCATTAACCCTTACTCCGGATACGAGGTCTATATGAATCCTAACTCTATTTATAACTTTGTCATGTTTTTCTACGTGAAGTTGGCTCTGGTGCAGATAGATATTTGTCAGATACAGCTTTAAGATTATTTTGTGCATAAATTAATACACCCTAACTTTTAATTAGAATTTGTAGTAGTATAAATTAATAGAACCTTTCATTGGGGCTACTTTAAAGATATTTTCGTCAGAGTTATCAAAAATTGACAGGAAATAGAAAGATAATTCATTCGGTAAAAAAGAACTTTAAAAAATTGCTTTTACAAAATTGAATATAGTTCCAAAAATACGTTGCAGAAAATAATGACGATGTATTTGTTTCTTGTGATACTGTCTCTGAATCATAAAGCGATCCTTTAACGAGTTATGCCCTTTATCTGCATTAATGGCTTCTAAAAGGTAAACAGATTTTTGGACGTTTTTTAAAAAGTATGAAAACTTATATTTGGTTACGAAAATTTTGTTGCACATTTTTATATGTTTACCTATTAGAAGCCATTAATGCAGATAAAAGGCATAACTCGTTAAAGATGTAACCAATGCATTCGTTTGACAAGTTAAGTTAGTTCTTGGTTGTGTGACCGTGCATGGGTGGCATAGCTGTTTTTTTTTCGTCCAATAAATAAATAAATACCTACCTATTTTGGTTTTGTGTTAAATATTTAATTAAATCCCTTAAATAGTAATTTAATGCGGTTTAATTACCTGCTTCCAAGAAAAAAGGGACAAAGAAAATTATTTACCATGCCGATTAGGATTTGTTTTAAATAAAATATTTGTTTTAGCCATTTTTAACAACAATGGTTTCAAAAAAGTGCAAAGTGTTATACATTTTCGAATTCAGAATAAAATTCTCTACAAACTGGCGTTAAAATCAGAAATAGCGTCCATAAGAAAAAATTTACCTGATGATGGTTTTAAAAAAACGAAACGTCGCATGGAAAATATAATTGGGGATTCTGATTCCTTGCAAAAAGTGGCCATGAAAAAGTTTTAACAGAAATGAAATTCGACATCAAATGAAAAAGTTACGGGCAAAAAACAAAAATCCACTTTTTTACTTTTTTCCCTATATCTCAAAAACTAAAAAAGAGAAATAAGTTCTGTTTGCGTCAAATTATTAAGCACCTGAATATACAACTTTGCCCCAATTTAACCGAAGTCGTAACTCTTACCGTTTACGAGATCCCCATAGTGAGCCGCGAAAAACGAGAACCCTGTATACATATATGCTGATATAGCGCTACTAAAAACTTACTCCATTAAAAAAGCTTCACCAAAAAAAAACTTAAGTTTTCCAGTACTAACAAAATTACAGATGTAGAACGAAGGACAAACAGCTTAGATATGGCAAGCGCAGTGGAGAGGTGTTTTAAGCAAATAAGGTTCTGAAATGCGTATATGTCGAGCTCTTCAGATGGAACAGTTTGTGGCATGTATAAAATACATCCCAATACAATATTGCGATGGAAGAAAAAAATAACCACTAAAAAAGGCCGTGTAACGTTCACCAGACTTATATAAACGACAACCGTAGACACATCCAGTAGTGGTACGTGTTTAGATAAAGCTCGGAGCAGTCGAATATATCCGTCACCGAAGACCTTCTTTCGTTATGCCGCAAGTTTATCGTTTATGTCTACGCTGTGACACTAACTACTACTGAAAACCGTTCAATGTTAGCATTCAAAACCTCCATAATGATTCTCATTAAGTAACCACCTTCACATGAATGTGATGCCACTTTACTTACGCGTATAGTGCCCAAAAAACAGTGTGTTAAAGAAGATGGATAAAAGAACAAAATCAATATATTCAGTTATAATTTGAATCGCAACTTTTCAAATCATCATTTTAAAACCCTAAATCTCTATGCAAACATTCATTAGGTAACATCCTCTTGTGAGAAACCCCTGTTTAGTAATAGCAAACATTAGATCAATTAAGTTCTTAAAAAAATATTAAAAAACAGAACTTTGCAAAATTTATTAAAACTTTCCTTAATAAATTCTTTAAGTTTAAAACAATGTTCAAATAATTAACACAAAACAATAGGAAGCCCATCTATGAGATGGAACACACAATGAGCGACCTAACTGGCTCAAAAAAAGGCTCGATACGTTATGATGTTGATAACGAACACAGGCATAAATAAAATAAAATAAAAACTAAAGTGGTAACTTTAAGAAAATTAATTATAAATATTGGGTATTTTTAGAAATTAAAAAAAAGCACAAATTACATCGCATTTCACACTTTATTCATTTGTTCATAATTTGTGCATAATTTTTATCATCACCAGTTTCACGAATACTTTTAACTGCATTTTCCTACTTTTTGTCGTTTCATAATTTTGTCCAATACTTTATTTGATCTGTTTGATTCATAAAAATGTTTCTCGCAAAAAAAAAAAACTATGTATCACGCACCATTTAAAAGCAAAAAGCAATTAAATGTATAAATTAAATAGAGCACCCTCAAAATATTTTGAAATATATACCAATGCTGTATGTTTTAAAATACAGAAGCTAAAGATCTACAGAGTTCTTATTGGGACACCCTGTTTAATCAAATGGACGAGAATGGTTCAAATTTAAACCAGAATTTTGTTCCTAAGCCCCAGATAATTGATCAATTAAAAATCGACTTTTTCAGTAACGTAGTAGACCAGGGGTGTCCAACCTTTTAGCTACCCTGAGCCACATTGGAAGACGCACACATAAAATACGCTACGACTAACCATAGCTGATAAGCAAAAAGATGTAAAATATATACTTAACACTTAACATATTTAAGTAATTTATACTTCATTAATTTTTAATCACAATCTCATACTGTTTGTAAGTTTACGACTTTTTTTGCCGCATTCATAGCAGCTGTCCTGGACCACATGCGGCCCGCGGGCCACGGGTTGGACAAGCCTGTATTGGACTATCTAGAAGCCGTACGTTCGTTCATTATTATTTCAATTGTTTTTATTTAGTCTTGTCACCTATGACAGAGCAACCAGTTCATAGCTCTATTGCGCAACGTATCGTTATCAAATTTCTTTGTAACGAAAACGTTAAACCCGCCGACATTCTTGCAAGCTTAGTCAACATTATGAAGAAAGCACACACACTTTTTATAGTCCTGACTTGTCGCCTTCCGACTTTCATCTGTTAGGACCTCTTTAAAAAGCTCTATGCGGCAAAAGATTTGAAGATAATGATGCGGTGAAAAACTTTGTGCAAAACTGGCTAAGCACGCAACCAAAAACGTTTTATGAAGAAGGTATTATGAAGCTTCCAAGAAGATGGCAAAAAAAGCATAGAATTAAAAGCAGGGGTTTGGAGCAGTCCAATTATTTAATTGCTCCGCTCCAGCTCCGCTCCGACACTCATCTGCCTCCTCCAGCTCCGCTTCATGCTTCACACATTGATTAAATGTTTTAAATAAGTTTTTAATTAAATGCTTTGTTTTTATCGGATATGTGTAAATGGGCCAAAAATTACAATATTTGACCCTGATAAAAAAGTTGTTAAATAATTGTTTGTAAGAACAAATTATTGATCTTCAAAGATTGGGTAAAAAGGAAAAAAAAGTAGTTTTTTTAAATTGTACATAATAAACTAGAGCAGTGGAGCAATCAAAATTATTTGCTCCGAACTCCGCTCCAGCTCCAGGTAAAAACCCATTACTCCACTGCTCCGTGCCCCTGTTCCGTGCCCCAGCTCCGTGCTCCGCTCCAAACCCCTGAGTTAAAAGGACAGTACGTCGAAAAATGGTGTGTTATTTTGTACAAATTTTGTTAATATAAGGCTTTACAAAAACAAAAGGTAAAATTTGAACCACTTTCGTATCTTTAAAAACGAAAATTAATAAGCTGTGATCCTTAATATTGAATATTAATTGGCAAAATGTACATTTCACTACATTTTTTAACTTCAAACAATTGTTAAACAAAAATTACGTATGTAATGATTAAAATGAATAAAAAGGAACTTAAGACATAAAAGCTTCGTTTTACTAAGCGAAAAGCAGAAGTTGTAGCTTCTTCACAATAGATAAAGATCGTGCAATGAAATAATCGAGTGACACAATCATTATGAACTATAAACACTTGCGAATGTTACGTCCCAAGAGATTGTTATAGGTATCTGTACGACAAATAATTATAAAAATGTAATTTTCACAACAGGTGTTTTATGCAAACGCTTTATCTACAACAGCAAACATTGCACTAAGAAACAGAACGAAAAAAGAACGAAATGAGATAGATATTCATCGCGTAATTTGTTTGTCCAATTCGCTTGCACCGTTCCGTTGTTTAACAGCGTTACTGTTGTAATTACCCGACTAAAATTATTGCAAACAAACATCCATAGCCAGAATCGAAATCCTAGAATTTCGCAATTTACGACTCAATTAGTTCCACCCTCTAATATTGGCAGTGCAGTGTGTGCAGTTCGAATTTCAAACGTAACAGAATTGTTGAAACTGTATCGAATTTGGAATTACACCCGGCCCGGTGGATGAAATTCAAACGTAATATTCGCGAATGAGTCATCGTGTTCTGGGTCGGTAAGAACTAACACTTGAGCCCTAACTCATGTACACTCATATAGACGGGAGCGAGTGTTTGTGATATCCGATTACGGTCCGCACGTAATGGAGCATGTCAAGCGGCGAGACGAGAGGCCACAGCCATCTATCTAAATGGCTCTCGACGCACGTATCGCGTTTTATGTTATTTGTTAGCGAATGCATTGCGCGATCGGGCGCAATTTAAAACCGCGCTGTGTTCATCCTGCGGCACGATGCTGAAAGCACAACCAGGTTCGCCGGTTACATCCATTGATTTCACATTTGAACAACGTTTTAATTGGATTCCTGATAACAGATGCGGTGGTTTACCTTGATTTCGTGTTAATAAATATACGTGTACGCTCAGCGGTGTTAGATAATCCACCAGATGGTTTGATAATTGTTGTTCTTTATATATTTAGCAGTGGATGGAGACAGGAAAGCAAACCAAACTTCATTAACTTCAACAGAACTGTAATTGACAACTAACTTTTATTAACAACTTTATTTATATTTTAAAACAAAGCTTCTTGATATCTTAATCAATTTCAACACTCCTACTCTCTGTTTAAATCTTGAACGTTTAAAAAATTTCTATTTGTTTCAAACTTCTGTCTAGGTAATGGTTTTGTTAACATATCTGCCATCTATAGACTTGATTGAACGTAGCTAACATTCAGCAGCTTCTTTTGGACACATTCACATATGTAATGACACTTTACATCGATGTGCTTCGTCCTCTTATGATGATCAATATTTTGAGTTAGGCATATTGAACTTCTATTATCAACGAATAAAGTAGTTGGTTTAGACACCGAAACTCACTCACACAAATACATTTTCTCTTACACCAATAAATTTCATAGTTCATGATAATTGATTAACATATAGTGGAGTAAAAGAAACGGAATTTGCTAAAACTAGGGTAGCCTGCGAAGTAAGAAAACAATAGAGTAAAAAATAAAAATATGGAAAGGTAGGTATATCAGAAAGAGTAATGATGGTAGAAATACAAATTACAAAGAAAGAATTGATAAGGGTGGTAGTGGCATATGGCCTGAATGAGAATGCGGCAGAAGAGGTTAAGGATATATTTTATAAACAACTATATCAAAACAAACGAAGAAGCGAGTTTTCAATGTAACACAAAAACAAAGAATACAGGTACAGGAAATGAGATTTCTGAGAAGAATAGAGGGATGTAAACTGATCGATAAAATCAGTAACGAAAAAATTCGAAATAACAGATATTAAGATAAAGATGGAGACGAATCAATTAAGATGGCTTGGACATTTACTAAGCATGCCAGAAAGTAGATACGCGAAAATAGGATGGAAAAAGAAAATGGAGGAAAAAATAAATAGAGGAAGACCAAGAATAAAATGGGGAAAAGAAGTGAGGCAGAGACTAGAAGAAAAGGGTCAGCTGGAGAGATGTGCCACAATTAGCTAACGATAGGCAGGAGTGGTGAAACATAACAGAGAAATAGAATAGCATACCTTAATACCGAAAGGTACAAGAGGAACCGATTATGAAGATAATTATTGATCTGAGGGCAGCACTTGTACAATTCCGGTTGGCAATCGGCATCGAATTGTTTGGGTTTTGGTTGTGTTTTGATTTAATAGAAGATTTCGAAGAAAGATTGATCGAGGCTGTGGCTGGTCATAGGGCTATTTACTGCCTTGAATCTGAGTAGTACTGCAAAAGAGACAAACGAGCACATTCGTGGAAAGATGTTGCGGCGGTTTGAATGTATTTATCGGGGTCCGCATCGAATTCTTTTCCAGTTTATGATTTATCTGCCGTAATATACTATCAAAGTTGTTTAGTGTCATTCGACACATTATGAAGAATTCGTCATGGTCGCTTTCCTTGCATACTTGATTCTATTTTTTTTTTTAATAATCCATGCAGTTATCTCGTTCTGTATATTTCTCTCAACCACCATCTACTATTCACACTTCCTAGTTTTGTCATTAGATCGAGATATGACGCTAAATAAACTAGCAACAGAATCGACTCGGTCTCCATTTTAGTATCAAATGTCAAGACGAGTTTTAAGTTTTGAAAAACTCGCATTGTGTTTGCAACCAGTTTCAAAAAGACCATTTTCAGGCTCCAACCCGAAACTCAAAACCCAAAACTCAAAATCCGAATTCTGTTTGGGCCTTTATTTATATTTTAAAACAAATCTTCTTGATATCTTGATCAATTATATTTTAAAAAAAAAAAATTGGAATGTAGCATCGCGTTATCCGATGCAATGTTTAGTCTTAATTATGTCATCTGTTCACAACCGCGTCGTCGCTTAATAACGCTATCATCAATTCAATCGAACGCGGTATCTATTCCATCACGTATCATATGTGCTTACTCCGCGTCGCTTTTCCAACAAATTTCCCTCATCGCTCGACGCGGGATGAGCATAAAACGAAAAAGATAGAAAGAGGCACGTTCGCCGGCTGTGCGAGTAAGCGCGCGATCTCAATTCGGAGAGTACAGCAACAGACGGGAGCCGAGTTGCCGAGTCGGTGCCGGTGATAATCTAATCGGGCGGCGGCTGCAGACCTCCCTAATGACACGCTTGGCGCGGCCAGGATATTGCGTCTCCCGCTTCCCCTTCCTGCCCCGGCAACCTACTCCTTTTACCGGAACTCGTGATTCACATTATTTTTCTATAGGTGTTGTTACGTATTACTTTAATTAGGAAACATCATTATCAACGTTCAATTACCATATACCAAACGCACAAAACTAACCGAAGCAACAGTTTACAATTTACCTACAAACGATTCATTTGCTGCTGGCGAGTTGTTCGATGTAAAAAGCAGCAAAAATAAAACACTCTTCATTTTTTGCTCATTTAACAAAAACGAAGTAGATTTGACTAGCAGCATCCTCTCAAATAACACTTCTCACTTAAGTAGGAACATAGATAATATTATAAACAAATATATTCATTTAAATATTCATAACCGTGAGCTGTTTCTAATCACAAAAAAAGAGCTTATCCAGTTTTGGCAAACAACGCGTGTTTAGGGTTATCTAAAACACGTGATTGTAACTATAGGGATTGATTAATTATTCAATTTTAACTGTTTGATTATCAGGGCTTATAGTTATACAAACACTATTTAAAATTGCTGACGCTACAATTTTTTTACGCAAAATTGTGGACTATAGGCCCAGTATACTACAGACAAAGGGAATAATTTTCATAATTTGCACACTTGGCATTGGAAAATCTACATGTGATAGGTACTTCGAGCCAAATTTCAACATCGTTTTAGAGCAGGTCCGTGCAACCTTTTAAGTGAAAGGGCCGTTTGCAAGTTTTGCGAAATCGTAACGGGCCGCACCACTTTTTGAAGAGGGGATATCGTATCATATCATAATTGATTTGGCCAGTAAATAAGGAAAATTTATTAAATTATTATTTTTTAGCTGCTTTCTCCACAAGGAAAGTTTTGTGATAAATGTTTTAAAATAGGCGTGGAACAAATTTCGTAGATTGCAAACATCGCAAAAATAGAGACGGTTTTAGATCTAACCTTAAATTTATGTGATTATGGAATCAATCAAGAAAAAGGAAGTTTGGAAACAACTTAATACATATACACTATACAGTGATTCAAAAAGCTATGGAATATGCTATATATATCTCAGTAAATATCCACTTTAGGGAAAAATGTGTTTAATAAAAGTAGTTTGGTACTCAGTTTTCCACCATAAGACAAAATTCGATGTTTTCGAATAACAAAAGCGCTATGAAAAACAATTGCCGTATTTTTTGAGACTAATTTAACAGCTGATATTCATCTAAATTTTTTACAATTTGAGTTAGTGCCTGCCTTGGCAGTTTTATTCCGAACAAAAAGGATCCAGATATAACTCATGATAGAATATGGGTACAGCAAGATGGGGCTCCTCCTCATTTCGGAATTAATGTTCGTCACTTTTTAAATAACACGTACACTAATCAATGGATAGCCAATAGACGTTCGATGGAATGGCCAGCTCGCTCGCCGGATTTAAGTCTGTTAGACTTTTTCCTTTGGGGGAACCTTAAAAATAAAGTTTATGCTAAGAGGCCGGAGAATATCGAAAATTTAAAAGATCGTATTAGAGATGAGATGAGGTTTATTACACCTGAAATGGTGGGAAATGTTATTAACGGATTTAAAAACCAAGTTTATCTTTGCCAATCTGTAAATGGTTCACAATTTGAACACTTATTGTGGATTTCGTCAAAAAATTTTAGCTCTTATGATGTTTATGTTAGAAAGAAATACTAAACAATTAAAATAATTTGAGAGTATATTTTTGTGTTTTTCTCAAAAAGTTGCTTAGGTAAGGATACTAAAGTTTTGCATCATTGAAAAGGGGGAAAAAATCTCTATCAAATGACCGATTCTGGTCGAAGTTTAGCCACTGGCGTGGTTTCAGTATGAAGGGGCTACTATTCACAATGAACGCTAGTAACCACTTGTCTAAATAATGCATATCCTCATAGTTCAATTGAACGCGGGGGTTCGATGGCATGGCCGCCTCGTTCACCTGACACAACTCTTTTAGATTATTATTTTTAGGGTTGTATGGTGTATTCTCGTACAATTCAAAATTAAATTCATGAGGCTGCTGCAAAAATCCGTTGATGTGAATCAAAGTGAAGATATGAAGTGAACTTTAAAAATCCCTGTTCATTGTAATTTATATTTTGGTACTTTTTCCGAATTTAAGTATGTAAACTGGTTATGATTTTAAATATAGACTTTTCTTTGTAACTCTATAACCCTTGCAAAACGGATCGGGTATATTAACATTTTTTACTAAAATTCACATAATTATTCATCTTCTTAAGTCATGACCATGCATCTTGGATCACTCTGTATGACTAGAAAAATTCCCCTTTTGAAAACTTTCATTACATTAATCAATGCAAATGTTCTGAAAAAAATTTACAGAATCATTATGAAACAACACCGCTTTTTATCGACCCGTGCTTTATGCCCATGTTTTTTTTGCGAATTCTTTCGACTAAAAACAATAAAAAGAGCGATGAAACTCAATAAATAAGGAATATTGGTAACATTATACCAGCATCAAGCTCCGCAGAGCGCAGAGAGCACGGGATATTCTATATCATCAAAATACCAGAACACGTAGCACGACGGGCGCGCTGTTGATGGAAAGCCTGTGCGTGTTCACGTGCCAGCCCCTTACCCCCGACCTACCCATGCCGACTACAATTCTCACCCCACGCGAGCATCCATTCCGCGAATTCCCTAGCTCGTGAGTCTGACATTGCAATCGGTCTTGTTAACGCTGTTGACAGATAAGGGGGCGTTGATCGAATGGTCTCGACGTTATACAGGCGATTTCCGAATTGTTGTTGTTTTATTATCAATTAGGGTTGAATTTGCTGTGGGAACGCGTTCATTAAAACACACCATTCGCAGTTTAGTGGCCGATTCACGAACAGCCAACTGCGTGATTGAACAACAAATCGTAAGTACATATGCCAATCGATGCGAACAAAATTTACCTTTTCAAAAGCAAATACAGCGCAGATACAAATCGAATATTTAGCAAGTTGGCAAAATATCAAAGACCTATAGGATACCTATAGGATACTCTGTGATTTTGGTGATCTTCGTAAATAAAAGTTTAAACAACAAACATATACAGAGTGATTGAAATTCGAGTTCCAGCATGGGGATCTCGCTTATTATACATATATCAGCAAGAGAATGACGATCAATGCAATTGGAAAAAGGAAATGGAAGCAATACTATGAAGATTAGCTCTTAGAGAACCGATTTGAACCGGAAGACATAGACAGAGGATATCAAAGCGAAAGGTTCGATTTGGAAACAATAAAAAATGCACTAACATGCATGACGTAATTCTGTGGAGACTATAACAAAATTGTTTAATAAATGGTTTGACGGTAACTATGTGCCGTCAGAATGGAAAATATCTCATAGTTCACTGTTCAAAAGAGGAAATAAAAAGGACTGTTTCAGCTATCGACGTCTATGCGTGACAGCTACCATAGGAAGACTGTACGGAAAGGTGCTAAAAAATAGAATAAAGAGTCAAATGAAACAATTGGATGAATAAAGCGGTTTTAGAGCGGGAAGAACATGTATCATAATCTATTTTGCTCAAAACAACTAATGAAAAAGCCTATTGCGCACGGAAGTGAGTTACATTTAGTCTTTATAGATCTGAAAAAGGCATATCGCAGTGTCCCTGTATGTAAACATGGAGTGCGATGAAAGAAAATAAAATTCATCCTAGATATGAGGCGTCAACTTGCAAAACTCTTTACATCCAATTTAGTAAAAAAATTAGATAGTGGTGGCGCTGTTGACTTTAAACAGTCTGTCATATGGTTACTAAATCATAATGCAACAAAACTTATATTTTCCCAGCTCATTTTATACATGAAAACTGTCTAACGTTGCAAAACTCTTTTAATCCACCATTACTACTACTTCAAAACTCTTTTCATCCATTCTAGAAGTGATTATTACAAAACTCTTAACATCCAGCGCCATTTTACACTGTTAGTTATTTTACGGAATCAAAACATCATATATCCTTACCTAATATCTTTTATATTTTGCGCTTTTATTAGTGTTCTGTATTTGACATCCGAAACGCACGTGTTTTGTTTTTAAAGACCGTCTACTGTGTTTTTGTGTTTTGTTTAACTAATATTTTGATTATGGACATTTCTCCAACATCTTCTTTGATTGAAAAAGGAGGAAAAAAATATTTGCTGAATATGCAACTGTTCTAGAACTGACAAGGATTTCACTGTTTTTGATTGGAAGAAAGCAGTTGAATCTTGCATAAAGCCTCCTGGTCAATGGCATTTTCAATTTTCCATGGCAAAGCGATTTTTTATTAAAAAACATAAGTCAGGAAGTATAACTATAAAAGGTGAAATCCATTATAAAAGCAACATTGGAGTATACAAATCTGTTCTGAAAAGAGGAAAGACTGTGGCCAATATCACTCCAGAGGAACTTCCTTACAACGTTCCAGTCAAATATTTAAAGCTAATTGATGTTGACAACCTTTTAAAGAAACACTTTGGCGTTGATTGGAGAAACAATCCAGAAACTGATTTGTCATTTTATAGAAATTTGATCGATACTTTTCATGAAGAAAATCTAACAAATGAAAATAAAAATCCTGATGAAGAAGAAATATTGTATCCTGAGGACGATGGTCTTAGAATTTAAATTCTTTCTCCTGTATTACAACTATTTTTTGTACCGTATTTTGGAATTTCAAAAAACTAAAAATAAAAATTTGTAAAATAATTCTAATTTCTTTTAAAAAAGCGAACTATGTTCTTTAAATAATGTTTCAAAACTTTTTAAATCCACAGATAGTTTGCAAAACTATCTAAATCCAAAATATTTTCTAAAATAACTTTTTCCGCGATCATCTTTTTTTTTCAGTAATTGCCGATCAATTTTTTAATGCCTTCTGCAAACAACTGTGCATTATGAACATACATAGTCAATTATAAATCGACGTATAGGTTTTCGCGTTTCCTGTGAAATTAGTTATGGCGGATATAGAAAGTTTTGCAAATTGGCGCCTCATATATAAACGCTGTGAAGAAATTTTATGAAAACAGTGTCAACTGTGTTAAAACTAGTACGGGAGTGACACGATTCATTTTTGTCAACAAAGGTCTGCTGTGCCTCTCCAACACTGTTTAAATTGTATTTGGATTCTGCTTTGGGAAATTGGATTGGAAAATATATGGGAGTCCAAATTGGAGAAAAAAACATTTATACGTTATTATTCGCAGACGACCGGGTCGTTCTTGCCAAGGACGTAGAGGATGCTTAGTACATGCTAAGGAAACGTATAGAGGAATATAAAAACTGGGGTTAAGAAATAAAAGAAAAAACACAACATATGGCAGTGGGAAGTGAAGAAGAAGATCTGACTCTGGATGATGCAAATATGACTACTACAAAAGTCTACAAATATTTAGGTAATATTTTAACGAGTGAGGGGGGAGAGACGAGAAAGATATCTTGAACAAAATAGGAAAAGGGCGAAATTCGCTTCTTTGGTATAAAGAAAGACATTAGTAAACAAAGACTTTTGTTCAAATCATTAATTGAAAGTGTAACCTATCGGTCGGAAGTTTGGACAATAAACAATTCAATAAAAAAATAGAGCGAGATCAGCAGAGAACAGTTTTTGGCGAAGATGTTGCGGTGTGAAAATACATGACCATGTAAGAAACGAAAGAAAGACAAAGAATGGGAGTAAAAGATACACCAACAGATACCGTGGAAAAGAAACAATTAGTTTGGTACGGCCACTTGAGAAGAATGAAAAAAGAAAGAATACCCAAACACATATATGAGTGTACCCCAACGAGAAGAAGGAAAAGAGGAACACAAAGAACGCGTTGGAAAGATGAAATAGAGACAGCGATAAAAAAAGAAGATTCCTGGCAAAACAAAATAAAATGGCGATTAGGATGTGAAAAACGGAAACTTTCTTGTTGTGCAAAATTTCTGAAATTTAAACCTACACTCCAGCTCGTACAATAAGCGAAATCTCTATGCTAGAGCTCATGTTTTAATCACCCCGTAAAAAAAAATCTTAAAATTAAATGTTAGCCAACAGTTGCTTTAAATAATCAAACATGAACATTTAACGTATTCGTTAACAAGATGAAAAGCAATTTTTCAAGAACCACGATAAATTATGAATTGTGGGTGTCGATTTATAATTTTCTGATACTTTCAAGAAACGCATCAACTTGTATGTGAAGAATTCGTTGAAACAATTTGTTCCACCAAAATGCAGGCTACCTACTACTTGTATTTTTAATACGAGAAACATTAAATAATGGTTAATGCAGGAGGATGCGAAGAAATAACAATCCCATAAAACACTACGTGAAAACATAAACTTTGTTAGATTATACTGCACGGTCGAGTCGTTTGGGGGATCCAAATAAAGTAACCCGCTTACGGACGCTTGAGGGGCAACAAGATGTGCGGGCCCGTTTCCTAAAACCCACACTCACCGCTACGAGTGTTGAGGGTTAATAGGGTCTCTGGCGAACGCGCCGGAAGTTAACGGCAGAACTGCGTCTCTCGGAATTTTCAATTTGTACATGAGTCCGAAACTTCGTACGGAATACCGCACCATCACAGAATTTTTCGCAGCTAATTCAAGCCGTACATGTTTTTCATCAACTTGGTTAGGTGTATCTGTAAATCGATACATCGCATCGGTCAGACAAATTTAGGAATACCTGCAGATAAAACTGAATGCTTTGTACAACTTATTTGATAAAAGTCTCCTGATGTAAACAAAACTGCTACGACAACGCATTATATTCGCACATTAAGTTGGCTATGATTTTTTTTTTTTTTAATGAGATATTAGTTGCTATAGGTACATATTTTTATAAATAAGTCACAAAATGAAGAAAAATCGTATTTTACCCATTACTTATCAAGCGATCTATGAAAATAAAACAAAAAACAACTAATTAAATGCCAAATGACTGTTACCATTTGTCTGCGGTATCATTTATTACTTCTAGAATTTTATATTATTGTTGTGTAATTCGATAGTCTTTGTAGCAATTGCTATAATTATTGCTACCATTAAAAATAACGAAAAATGTGACATTTTGAAATGCTACATACTTTGCCAAAAAGACTGTGTAGAATATACTTAGAGCTGTATCCCGAGAGAAGGCAAGGGTGCGAGTAATTACAGAAATTTGGAAATAAATTTAAAAGGATATGGTTTCTTCGAGAAACTAACCAAAAATCCAAAACAAATCAATGAAGAATTAGAATTATCTCTTTTTACACAGTTTCTATGGCAAAAAAATGTAGCATTTCAACATGTCAAATTTTTCATTAGTTGTAAATGTGCCCATAATTACTTAAATGACAATAAATTTTCTACAAACACTATCGAATTACATAATAACACTATAAAATTCTAATAAATGACACCGCAGACAAATGGCAACTGTCATTTGACATTTAAATAATGTTTTTTTGTTTTTATTTTCATAGATACCTTGATAAGATGATAAGTAAAATATGAATTTTCTTGATTTTGTAACCTATTTATAAAAATAATAAAATATAGCAAGTAATATCTCATTAAAAAGAGAAATAAAAAGCACATTCAAGTATATAATAGCCAACTTCGCGGCCCATAAGAAAAAATAAAGCTAGGGGTAATATCTCAAAAATGTTAAGTGAGTGAAAAAATCAAAAATAACAGTTTCATTCTACATTAAAAAGTATTTCAAGAAAGTACTAATAAAATTGATGTTATGAATAAAACTTAAAGTTATGAGAAAAAAAAGAATTTCAACATTTTCATTTTTTGCTATAACATCTGAAGTAAGAGGAATTTTGTGCTATTAAAAACTGATTGTAGCTCCTCTCATAGTAAGAAATAATTCATCCAATTTAAGCAAACCTGTATCTCTTATAATAAGCGAGAATCACATGCTGGAAATATTATCTGTCTATTCTTAACTTTGCTGTATAAATAAGTTGATGACTTGCTAATAACGCGCGTTCTTAGCTTGCTCCTTGTGGTATAATATACCTATTCGGTTCAAAATTAACTCCAAAACTCGGTTCGAAATCAAAGATAAAGTTTAGTCCAAGTTAATTTCAGTTCAGCAGATATAGTTTGAATATGGTGTCTTTAACAGAGCAGTTTTGCCGCTAGCCTTATTAATTATAGGTTTAACTTCTGAAGGAGTTTCATTCAGACTGATTACTCAAACTTATCTCATAGCCGAGTTTCCATGAATACATAAGCAAAGTAGAAATAAAATTAGGTATCCGCAAAGAGAAGGTACAACAAACTGTAAAAATTGAATTAAAAATACTAAAAAATAGTATATCTATTTTATGGAAAGCTCTAACCACAGGTTCATGAGTAAGACTTGTCACATTCACAGGTGAATATAGAACGTAGACACCTTCACGGGTGAGTACAAGGTGGTCAAAATCTAGCCCAGGTAGTTGACGTAATCCCCATCCTCAACCTTTTGTGGTAACGCACTGACTTTGCTTTTAAGATGTCAGACTTTGAAACGAATGGGAAGAGTATTCATCCATACCCTGTTATTGGGGTCCGGTAACATGAGTAAGCCGAACAAGGTGGTTCTCAAACACCGCCTTCTTGAAAGCTCATATTCATAATTATCTGTTGTATTTATGTTGCACAAAAGTTAAAGTAATACGATGTTAAACGGTAGTGTTTTATTCTTGCAAATAATTTTAGCATAGTAATGTATGGATAAAGATGTATAAACAAAATACCTTGCGATTACGATAAACCATTTATATTACTTTAAGTGTTGCAAGTTTGTTATTGGTATTGCATATTGACCACAAAGACGTTGCCCTTTATATACATTTTTGCAATTTACAATGTTCCACCAATTAGAAATTAATTGCATAAATGTGATTGTACCTAAAGCATTCATTTTTAAATCATTTTGGAGCATTTTCAAAGCAGTAATGTTCTTTTAGTCAAACAATTTAACACAAAGTAATACATTTTGTCGTTGAATTCCTATGTGACTTAAGACTAGCTTGCTTAAAGTAGGTGCAATTTTAATTACATTAGAATTATCTGAATAATAAAGTCGGCTTAGGTGAAATTTTAGCTTCTAAATACCTATCGATTGTTACTATTGAACGATGTTCTCAATGAAGAACACTTAGTGTGATTATAGATGCTAGAGATACAAAATTTTCTTTAATTATCTCGTTTTAGAGACCAGCAAAGACATTAAAACGTACCGCAAACATGAGCAAATATTGAACGGTCGGCCTTTATCCCCACCACTTTTCTCGCATTTTGCTGTTAGGAGTCGGCCCGCCAGTATAACGAAGGCCCCGGTTATGGGCCTTGATGAAGTAGGGTCCCTAATTTACTAGGGCCTTTGTGCTTTACCTAATTTTACGATACGGTTACTACGGCCCTGGACACGAGATATTGCACAACCGTGATCTATTTTTCAATTTGTATCACTGTACCTAAACCAAAACAAAATGTATGCTCATGTACAATTTTGAAATTCTCAACGGCTGTGTGTTTAAAGTCAGAAAGTTTGTAGTTAACTGTCTTACATTTCGTACATAATTTCATTCCGTACAATTTGAAGAAGTTTAAATATGTAAGCCAATTTTGTTTTGTCGTATTTTACCCCATTCAAATGCAGCACAATGGCTTTCAGTAAAGAGGCTTAACACATAGAAGTGCAAGAAATGGGAGTAGCCACGAGAAACGCCAGAAAATTACGTTACAACTTTGCGAATATCGAGTGAGGGAGAAACAAAGACATAAATCCAGAACGAACAGATTAAACTACAGATTTTGAATATCGATATTACATTGCGCAATGTCCTTGAGGGAGCAAGGGTTGCCGTAGTCGACCGTTGGGGATAACCGAGTCGGTCGAGTACCCCATTGGGGGTCAAAAAGCGCAGATAGTGGATCGTGGACTCGGGCTCGATTGAAGCGCCGATTGTATGTTCACATATAAATTTTACAGTGACTTTATGCTGGAACTATATTTGGAAAGAATTCTCTCTAATAGATATTTCAACATGCGGACATCGCCACACGTCGGCAAATTTTATGCTGAAATCAGACTCTTTAAATATTCCAGAGAGTTTCTTGTTTGGCACGAGACATTTTAAAACTAAAATAACATGTTCTAGACTTCTAGAATTATACATGGACTATTTATTGTGAAAGTCATTAGTATGGAAGGAGTTACAATCTTTTTTTAAAAGTGAAAAATTCCTCTTACTTCAGATGTTATAGCAAAAAATATGAAAATGTTAAATTAAAAAAACAAATCTCGTAAAACACATAAAACATGTATAAATGAAATTTAGTAACAAGATCATCAAATTGTTGAGCCTAGATCTTACACTCGATCAAGTATGGTGTGTTCAGGAAAGTAACAATGAACAACCCCACAAGTAAATTACATTTAAATATATGTACCGATCCCTTAGTGGCAATAAAATTACCATCCTGCAAAAGACGTTACGGTAAGTTTTTAGGAAACTGTTCTCAAGAGACTTCGAGTTATTCTGCAACTCAATACAACAACTCTTGGATACCTGAGCTCCTACAACTCTCGTTAAAAGTTGAAAAGTTAAACAAACAGGAAGTGCACGAAAATACCAGTCGAATATTTAAACTGTGTACAAATATTTACTTCTGAATACAAAAATCTTCAAGAAGTATTGTTTCCAGGCTGTCATATCAAGGCGATGCCGTCGCTTCATGAATGAACGAGTTTTGAAAGCAATTGTTTATTAAGCCGCATCGGACGGTGGTCACAAATTTTTCCTAGATCGATTCGTTTTTGTTTTATGGCAACCAACTTTATTTTTTTGTTACAGGCGCAATTTTTGCTATTTACATAATCTAATAGCATTTCTTTTTCTGAATTCTTTGATGTATTACACATGGTGTTTTACTTCTTCTTTCATTGTCAAATTTGAAAAGATACGTTTTTAACAATAACCACGATAAATCAGGTTGGCCGGTCATTGTAGTTTAAGTTGTTTTCATAGCAACCAATCAACAAACTAAAAGTTTTGAAAGCCTATTACTTGTCACATTAATAAATTCGTAAAAATTAACTTTAATAACGAAGAAAACCGCAATTTGCTACGAATTTTTTAAACAGTTCTTTTAAGTTTTGTTATACTTAATCACATGCTGTTAAAAAATTTACTTAAGTTTTTGTTTAACGTAGAAAAACAGTGTTTATTCCTGATCTGTTTGTAATTAAAATGTTTTTTTTTTTAGTTTCATCTGAAACCTTTTTGCCATATTATCTTCTGGGTTTGGCAAAAGCCCCATATTTCCCCAAGTATCTGTCCAACGTACAAAAATATGTGTGCGAGAGTTGTTTTCTTTCTGGATATGTTTCTGCATATCGTTGACGACACTATGACACTATAGCATTCCTATTCAATGAATTAAAAATTCGCAGCATATCGCGTTTTTCTTCGTTATTAAAGTTCATTTTTACAAATTTGTTAATGTGTCAAGTAATAGGCTTTCAAAACTTTTAGTTTGTTGATTGGTTGTCATGGAAACAACATAAACTACAATAACCGGCCTACCTGATTTATAATGGTTAGTGTTTAAAACCCTTTTTTTTTTATTTGGTAGTGAAAAAAGAAATATCAGAATTCAGAAAAATAAATGCCATTTGGTTATGTAAATAACAAAAATTGCGCCCATAAGAAAAAACAAAATTGGTTGTCATAAAACAAAAACAAATCGATTTAGGAAAAAATAGTGATTACTATCCGATGCGGCTTAAAAAGTTGCTTAAGCAATGTTTTACACATTTGAAATTTTTATACTCCAAAGAAGTTATAAACTATTTTCAAAAATCGTATTTTCCTGTTTTTCCTAATTTTCTCGGATACCGTTTGAGATATTTCCGATTTCTCTTCGGATTATTAATGAGCACCAAATTTAGCAACATTGACAAATTTAAACCTATAGCTAGCTATTATATAATAAGCCAGATCCCCATGGTCGCCCTCGAATTTGAATCACCCTGTATACTCGTAAAACATAATTTAAATATTAATATAACAACCAAAGCTTTGACGGTCTATTGCAACACTATTCATACGTGCATGTGAATATAACATCTGAATAAAAGCTCCGTAAAAAAATCTCTCAAAACCGTGATCATCAATTCATCATACATTCACTTGTCATAGGAAACGATAATGGGACGAGCGAAATTTTCACGTTCTGTCAATAATGCTAAATGTGAAGCTGCGATACTGAGTACCAGCACGAGAGGAAATAGATCAATTTTAAAGTCCCCCTCCACCACGCAATGATTAACCTTCACTAAAAGTTGTTTCGCAGTCCGGGCACGCGTTCACGGAGCGTGATGCGTTGGACCGTCCCGTCGCTACAATAGGACTGCGTATGTCTCTACGAGGTTAAAAACAAACCAAGAAGAATACTCCTAGTACTTTCCGCTTCTCCATTTCCTGTTATACGTTGAAAATCGACGGCCGTGCCACGAACAAACTGCAGTGGTAGTAATTTAGATGGATATTTTTGTCACGAACATCCAGGCGTGCCGAGTGGTGGTGTGTATGTGTGGTCCCCATGCGGGCGTAACTAAGTTGACTTTGCCTTTTTTTGTCATCTTATCTTTAGAAATCAGCCACGTTCTTAAATGGCGTTGGAGTCAGGAAGTCTTCCCAGTTCTTAAGGGACAGCAGAGATCTTTATAAACAATTATATGCAACTAAAGTCTTCTTCTACATAACTTTTTCAAAGCTGAGCGCTCATACCAGTCACACGACAATGATGTGACGTGTGATGTCCTTTAGCGGTGACTAAATTCAAACAAAAGCGTTGGATATCAGTAGAGGAGGGTATTGTGATGACAAGCAACCCCAATATTTCAGTTTTGCCGCGTTAATTCACTTCAGAATCTGTGCATACACGTACATACAGGATGCGTCAAATACAAGGGCTACCATTGGGATCTCGTTTACGATATAAGAGATAAAAAATCGGTTAAATTAGACAAACTATTACTTTTTAAGTGCTACTTAGCGTTATTTATAACTTTTAAATTAATTAGTGGCACGATAGATACGGATAATAAACTAAAATTGCAACTAACTTTGAAGTCTCAACACTAGAACTATCAGCAGACGTACGTGATACTGGAAATGGCAGTTTATACTGTCGAACACTGCCTCGACATACGAGCGCCAAGTACAAAATATGGATGTATTTATTGATTAAAAAGTCTGTTATAAACATATAAATGAAGAGTTTCATAAAGTGCATTATTCAGGAAAAAAACGTAATGCATAGATTTTTTGTAGGTCTAAAAACCAAACCACAACTTGGAAAACATTTTATGATAACGTTTAATGCAAAATAAAAAGTTGCTACAAAGCTATCCTTGCGAAATTTTTAAATTTTGGAAATAACAAGTTTATAGCAAAACACTTAAGTATTTTTTCCAGATTAATCAGTTTTTATAATACTGGTTATAGTTATCTAAGTAGGTTGTAAGGATATTAATAATTAGCATAAAATTTGTCAGAGATTGAAACAAAAGAGGGCTTAAAACAAGGATGCGTGCTCAGCCCATCATTATTCTCAGTTGTTATAGATGGGGTAACTAAAGAAGTATAACAAAATATGAGGCCGTTTCACCTAAGCAACTGGAAAATGGAAAAATAAACAAAGCTGAGCTAATGTTCGCAGACGACACGGTCTAAGTCGCGAAACAGAAAAGAATCTGCACATAATCAAGAAACTCTAATTGGAAAAAACCGAAAATAAATATCTACAGAAAAAATAAAACTATGATCGTTACAACAAAGGGCATAACATCACTTTAAACGGGCTTAGGTTGGAACAGGTAGAAAGCTTTAAATATTTAGGAGTGATCATGGAGAAAAATGAAGAAATGGATAAGAAAATAAGCGAAAGGACAGGAAAGGTAAGAAGAATATTTAACAGTTTAAGAACAACACTTTTTGGAAATTGAGAAGTCCCAAAACGAACAAAAGTGGAACTGGTAAAAAATGTAGTAACTCCAGCACTTTTATACGGAAGTGAAACGAGGAAAAACAAAAATATCCAAGGAAAGCCAATAAGATAGAATCAGAAATAAAACATATATAGAACAATTAAAGATAAAATTAGTTAAAACAAGCTTTGATCACAGGAAAAAACAAAAGAGGTAGACCGAGAAAAACCTGGCAGTATCAAGTAAAAAAAGCAGCAACGGATAGAAACATCAAATGGAAAGATAAAAAAGCAAGCACAAGACAGAAAAACATGGAAAAATTCAGCACAACACAACTCAACAGCCCTACACCTAACAGTAGAAGGACTCATGACTAAATAATAAATAAATAAAATTTTGCAAATTTGCTGTTGCTCCTGTAATAAGCGATATGTGAATTTTAACCAATCTGTATACTTTATACTATAAAGTATACAGATAAAGTTTATAGACATTTTGATTCAGTTGTAGGCCTCTGCCTGTTCAAAATTTATTCGTAAAAGGGCGAAACTTTTGTTTCAAACGCAACTTAAGCGCCAATTAAAAATATCACGAACATTTTTGTGACTAAAGCAGAATGGATAATAAAAGCCGCAGTATAAACGATTAACCGTTTGCGTATAAAAAGCGAAGGCGCTATAAATATGGAGACCGCAATTCAGATTTGCCTTAAACACGGCAGCGGCTAATTGCCAAGTTTAGGGCTAGCATAATCTGACCAGAAATTTAATCAAAACAAAGGTAGCCTAACTAACTGGCGCCTAAATAAGGCGTTGAACGAATTCCTGGTAATTTACCGTGAGATGATGATAGCGGGCTGCCGACTCCAGCTTCGTGGAAGCCGGCGTTCTCCTCAGTGTCGCCGCCTGAAATATAAATGGCTCCCTCGCTCGCGACGCGCATAACTAAGGTATTTTAATGTACTTATAGCGGGCTGCGGGAACAAAGACATAAAAATTCTCTCGCCTTCCGGCCAATGCAGTCATTCGGCGCTGATGACGCCGGGTTCACCAAAAATGGAAATTTAAGAACCGTGATTCGATTACACACCGTGCGATTTGACGAAAACAACGGGCCGTTTCCTCGTATTACATGAGGAACAAACAAATCAACCGTCCGCTTTCAAAAAACTAACATCCATACTTAACATGACTGTAGCGTATCCATTGCTACTTCATATTCGTGGCGGATAAGTCAAATATTTCTTAATTTTCTATTTCTTTATAAGGATAGAATGCAGATAAAAGTTCTAGCTTTGATTTACTTTAAAATTATAGTTTTATGCAATCATATTTGAATTATGTTCCTTTAAACTGAACAGGATTCTTGCATACACAGTATGACAATTAAGTTATGGGACAAATTTTTTTTCTATTGTCAATACTGGCGGAGGTGGCTGGTCTAATCTATGACTTGTATTGAAAAGTAAAAAAAGAGTTTACAAGGTTTTGCAGCGTTTTTTTTTTAATTGTAGGGGAGACCGGGGATAAAAGTAACATTTTTTTGTTTTTATTTAATTTCTCATAGATTATTACAAACTTTTTACATCCAAATTGGTTTAATGATAGATTGGACATTTGTCTTGCTTCCAAGATATTTATTTCGTGTGTTTTGTAAAGCATCTGTTAGAAAAAAAAAATTCTTTAGTAAGACAGCTGTTACTTTCAACCTCAACGTTGGGGCTAAAAGTAACAATGATTGGGGTAAGTTGTAACGGCAAAATAATTAACACAGCTCATAAGTAGTGGGTAAATATATTAGTATTCATCAACAAAATTAATATTTTATTCAAAAATACACATAAGCAAAATGAAAAAATTTAAAAAAAATATCTTTGGTACAATACAAAATGATAAGTGAACAGTATGGCATACCAGGTAAGGGCGGTCCCAAATTATTAAATTTATACTGGATCATAATAATTGTTTGTTTTATTTTTTTTAAATCTAACCGCTCTTTAAACTGACCGTCATTCATTAAATCACTAAAAGAGGGTCAGGTTAAGTTGGGTTGGTTAAAGATTTGTTTATATTAAGTTATAAATATTAAGGTAATAGAATAAAAACAATGGCGACTGGTAGGAAAACCAAAAGTACCAGATCTTACCAATTTACATAGGTTTTATAATTTAAAATGCTTTTTAAGAAATGATTTAGCTTTACATACATTTCCATCATTAAACCGATATTATATACTGAGTTTTATAATTTAATAATTTGGGACTGCAGTTACCAGATTTGCCAAGATTATAAGTACACATTTAAAAATGTGAATCAAAAAGATACAACTGGAACATTATTCCGACAACTCTTGTATATTCTCATCTACGAAGAAAGCCACAATTATGTGCTAAGAGTGAACATTTGCAAGTGAAAACATTGATTGGGGTTGGTTGTAACACTTTGTTACTTTTGACCCCAAGTGTACACAAAAAAAATTTCAGGGAATCCACAATTAACCACGATTCTAACGTCAAATTGTATTGCATCCACCAATAGCCAACTAAATTTAGAACAAAATAATATAGGTACTTTTTTGTTCCAATTTTAGAGATCGCCTAAAAGTTACTCGACGGATGAGACAACGCAGTAACTTTTAGGCGGAAAATAGTGACTCTGGCTGGCAAAAAGTTAACCTCTATGACAGATGAAAACTAGCAATGTAGGTAGGGAGCTGGATGTAACTTAACATTGCAAAAGCGTTTAGGGCGATATAAAACAAAAATTAAAGAAACTATAGGCACTGTTACAACCTACACGTGTTACTTTTATCCCCGGTCTCCCCTACATAATAAACTGGGGCAATGGAGCAATAAAAATTATTTGCTCCGGACTCCGCTCCTGCTCCGGGCAAAAACCCATTGCTCTACTGCTCTGTGCTCCAGCTCCGTGCTCCGCTCCAAACCCTTGCTTAAATTTATACCATTCCTAACGGAAAGGGGGGCCCATTGTGCGTTGCTTCCCCGGAGCTCGAATTTTCTGTGAACGGTCATAGCTTACAAATAACTGAAAAATTTAATGCATCAATACGAAATTATATTAGCACTGTTTCCGTTGCAATCGCTTGCAAATAGCAAATTCGCGAACTCTTATTCTTAGCTCAAAGTTCAGTTTGCTAGAGCAGACATGGTGAGAATGTGCCAAAAATTTCCGACAGTTGAATATTGCGGGTCGTTCAATTCGCGCTCTATACTTAAACCAGGGCTGTTGTTTTAAATATTGCAAGTTGCCGGCGTGCGTGTATTTTCTTTCCGTACAGTTTACTGCTAACTAGTTTCTTGATTTAACCATAAACCTGTTAATTTACGAGTGCGAAGTATTATTTCACACGTTTAATGGTACAACGGGTTTACGTCTAATTATATTATTTATTCAAGTGCAGCCAATAGCGTAAATCTTTTTGATTTCACGTGGATTTAGTCCTGTTTCAGCGTTTAAACAACGAGCCCCAGGAGGCTTTATTTTAAAGCCTTTAGTCGGTCGGACAGTGACAGACGCTAATTATAACGAACGCACGCTGACAAATGTGTGCTTAATAAGCTAAACCAGACATATCAGAAGGATGGTGAGCCCGAATGTTGCGACAGATACGGAGCGAGACGACAGGCATGCCAGAGAAATGGGTGATCTACTTTTCCACCCTTCCTAATTCATACCCTATCTAATCATCAACGAGCGACTGTGAACACATCACCCCTCCGGAGCCAACCGCGTACCGAGCGCATACTCCAGTCAAGCGCACATATCAAGGCTGACACATTACAAAGGCCCTGCCGCTATCGGTGCTAGGCAATATGTAACACTATGATGCTCAGGCTTACGAACGCGACGCGACTTATTAAGTACATACGAACTGGTATGTGCTTAACATAACAAACAACAAACTTTCAACTGTAACCTTATCTTCAAAGACGAGAAAGTACAACACGCGACAAATTGCTTTTATATGTGTGTATCAATTATCACGCCTAGCGCCTTTATGGCCCGTACTAATAAATAAAAAACCGAACATATTCAGATTTACACCATAAATTACGTACAACGAATTTCGGGATTTGGAGTCGCTTAAATTTACATAATTTTGAATTGCCTATGGTTTTTGGAACATTTCGAATGTATCATTAATAGCTCGTTATGACATTTCGGAATTGTAAAATTAGTAGTTCTATTAGTAAATGGTTTGGTGGATTATAACGACAATAATGCGTTTTTAAATTGAAGGTACGCAGTGTGGCAATAAAGTTCCGGGACTACTCGAACAGAAAAACTACTGTACAGGGTGGTCCAAATTCGATGAGATTACATGGGTATCTCGCTTAATAGTCAAGATAAAGAAACTGTTTAATAATCAGTAATGTGCAGATTTTTGAGAAAAACTCAGAATCGTTTTCAAATATATTCAATGATTTCCGATTTTTGAGTTATTAGCGAAAAATTGTTTTTTTTGTCATATCCAATAAATAAAAATGACTATAATAAATACAATATTGTACTGTGACAATTAATTAATAATAATAATGGTAAAGTAGGTTAAATGTTATTAAATTTTTTGCATCTGTTGTGAGGCGAAATAAAGATATATTAAATATCTTCCTTATTATTGTAAATATCGAAAATATCCAAAAAGATTAATTTTAGACATTTTTACGTAGAATGTGATAGCTCTAAAAAAAAAATGCTCGCCGTTAAAAAGTTACAATTTCTTAAATGCAAGCTATAGTTGGCTATGACCTATTCAAATTCCTTATTTTTCCTATACCAAATACCTATACAGGGTGGTTTTTAAATATTGCGAAACATTCGGGAGGTGATTCCTTATCAAAAATTAAGGAAGGTTTTTTATATAAAAAATTTTTCTTAGACGTCTCCTCTCGGAGGAACCATATCGTAGCCACTTTGCAAACACCGCACTTAAGAAAAACGTGGGCGCGGCACTCTAAGAAGTCCTGTGGGCGAAGCTTCCAGTGGCAAAAACAAAGCTTGTTGTGTCTAAAGCATTCTGACAAGAGACGATTCGGTATTTTGGTATAATAGTATAAAAAGTGGAACGACAATTAATTAGTTAGTGCAGTAAAAATTAAGTAAAATTAATGCGAATACAAATAAATAATTAAGTTTACATAATTGCGCAAATAAGTTATTATAAATTAACTATTGTTCAAATAAATAAACGTTTTTAAAACGTTACAATATAAAAACAAAAGTGCTTTTAGATAAACTGTTTCCGTAATTACTATTTGATCTTCGATCAAGTTTTCAAGCTTAATTTAGTTCCTGTCAACAGTTTTTTATACCTGTAACTTATTACCACCGCGAAAAGGATTTATCAAAATATATTCCCATGCACGTAACTTGACCATCTACTTGCTAATCTATAACGTCAGCTTTCCTGTAGAAAGCAAAAGTTTCTTGAAGTTTTGCGTCTCACTTCGCAGAGCGCTCTTTGATGTATATAATGTGTTTGCTTGTAACAGATTCAATTCAGTTACTCGTTCACAAGATATATAACAGCAATACGAAGGAAGCATTTACCTAAAGGCTATAATTACAAGCTACTTTATTTTTTTCCGGCTGTAATTATAAAAATTGTGATTTGATTTCCCTTTTAACAAGCTCTTTTTATCTTTAACAGTCTGTTCACGAAATGAACATGAAATCAATAATCAAGGAGAGTAAGTTTTTCTTCGCCAGGATATTTTATCCTTTAGATGGTTTCCTAAAATATCGTAATCGTAATTGTTCCCTGTCTTTTTAACTACCAGTTCCTTAATATTGGTGTGCTTTTCCGGAAAACGGCTAATGGAATAACGGCATTTACTTTCTTTAGTCTCACGTCGGTAAATAAACTCTCGGCTGATGCTAACGTCAATCCTCATGAGCTATCGAGTAAATATATCCAAGGAAAGGAAGGAAAACCTTAAAATCTTAGCGTAAATTGTACTGAAGTGCTACTTGGCAAGTAGGCAGGCAGACAAACAAGCTTTTTGTGGTACATTTTAGTAAACAATTCAAATTTTGCTTAGTGAATGAGTTTCGGAAACGATAACTTTCGCAAATGAAGGGTCAAACTTAATTTTCAGTAGGTACTTACTGCTAATAATAAAGCTATAAATACAGGGTGTCCCACAAGGTATGCTTTCGCTAATTTTAGCATAAATCAAATGTTTAGTACCTAAATAAAACGTTTTAACAAAAAACAATTTTTATGTGTCCCTTTATATACAGGGTGTCCCATTTATGGTGAACAGCTTGGGGATCTCGTAAACGGTAAGAGATACAGAGTTGGAAAAATGGGTCAAAATAATCTATGATTTCAGCAACTGATCTATGAATAAAAATCTTGAAAAAAAATTGATCGTTTTTGCGCTATTTGTTAACAATTCTTAAATTCATCATTTCGTTTTTTTTATGAGTAAGGCTAGCGCCCCCGTATCTTGACGCCCCCGTATCTTAGCGCCCCCGTATTTTGGCGCCCCTAAGCAATTGCCTAGAGTCGCGTAATGGTAAAACCGGCCCCCACAGCACCCCTAAAATAACTTTAAAATAAATGCCTGAACAAAAGCTTAGCTTCTTAGCTATTTAGTAAAAATAAACAGTCTTAGTTTGTGGATAAAGAAAGTCATTAAAAACTAATGCAGATAAGACGAAAATGATTATTCCAGTGATTAAACTCTAATACTCATTGACTTCGGGAATTAACGATGTATTTCAAGCATGTTGAGCGACCTCCACACTAATGATTGGCATTTTACAGAACGAAGTTATAAAACTGCACCTGTACAAATAAAAATCGCATACCTAACCCAAATATCTCAGGCCAAAGTTTTGCTCGAAACATTTATTAATTAAAACCGCTCGTTTCTGAAACGAAAAACTTGTTTTTTATTTCATTATTTTCAAAGTTTTTTTTACACCAAAGGGATGTAAAATCGTAATCTACATAATGTTGGATCGCCTGTTCTGAACTGCTAGCAAAATTCCTCTCGGAAGACCCAGGGAGTATAAATCATTAAGTTTGTAGACCTCACGTTTACTTGAACTCACAATCTATAATTCTTGTTCCTTTAATTTATAGAATCACGTAACTTAATTAATCTACTAGCTTGAGTGACCTTCGCTTTAAATTGTAATTGGTTTTATTTTTTACACCAAAACTAAGCGCGAACTACCCTAGAAGATGAAAACTTTTTTAAATACATAGAAATAGAATATAATTGAGAAGCACAATGTAAGATTAGACCTAAGTGTTCGAACACAGTGACACTTTACCATTCATAACAAAAGTTATTTTGGATTATACAGGGTGCATCAGTAGAAACTTCCCCCATCTCTGCAGCTTCTTTATTTCAAAAAGACAGATTCACTATTCAAGCAAGGTCTTATTAAATATGTTGTTAGATGTTGCCATATCAGTGGCGTAGGCGGGGAGTCAGGGTGGTCAGAACCCCCCATAGGTTCGCAATAAGTCGTTATAGAGCTGGAGAACTGTAAATTATGTGCTAAAAAAAGGTCTTCAGCTCTTTTTGCCGTTTATTAACCCCCCTCCCCCATAATGAAACCTTCAAACGTCCTGCTGCTAAAAAACTTAAAAAGAGAGTGGTGACCTAAGAAAATAGGTGCTCAGCACTTTTTGCATTTATTAACCCCCCCCCCTATGCAAGCATCCTGCATATGCTACTGTACCATATATTCAATTTTTTTAAGATACAAAACTTGATATAAGCTCGCTCAGAAATGCAGAACAAAACTACGAGCATCTGAAGACCTGCATGCAAGAAGCAGCATTTGAAGCACAAGAAACACTAAAAAAAAAATTCAAAAACCCTTTTGGTGGAACAAACAACTGAAAAAACTGATAGCCCAGAAGAAAGCTGTTTATCAAAAAATGACACCACAAAAGATACCGACGACAGAAAATTATATGTAAGATATAACTACTTGGTAAAAAAAAAGAAGTTATTTATGCTAAGAATGTATTTTGGAAAATTAAGTGTAAAAATATTGATAGATATTTAGGACGCACAAGCTCTACAGAAGCATAGAAGACACTTGGCAATTTAAAAAAAAAACTCTGACGAACAATTAAAACTTAACAGTATTGGACAAGATAAGTGGCAAAAATGTTATGAAAATCTTCTAACAAAACATCGAGCGTCATTTCAAAAAGTAAAGTATACAGAGCGATCAAAAACTCATACTAAAGAAAAAGAAATTATGAAATAAAACAAGCTCTTAAAAACATGAAAAATAATAAGCCTCTAGGCCCGGGAGGTATACCTATCGAGGTAATACAAAATGCTCTCCAAGTTGCCTTAGAATATTTGATTTCCATTTTTAACCAGTGCCTTATTGCAGAGGTTCTCAATCCGTGGTCCGCGGAACACTGGTGCTCCGTGAAGCCGCTTCAAATGATTTTTAAATAAATATGTTTGCATCAATTAATATCGGTATATTATTGTTTTATAAAAGTATCACTGAAACAGAGTTGGCCAACCCCGCGCCCACAATGCGCCCGCGACACGATTCCGTTTTTCTCTCTTCAATATTGGAGATATTTTTGCGAGCTATGCCCTTTTCTTTTTCATTGCGCCCACTATTTCAAAAAGGTTGGCCACCCCTGCTTTAAAGCTTTTGTTGTTAAACCAATGCCTTATTGGAGACACTATTTCGGAAGTGAAAGCTAAATTATATTAGCTCTATTCACAAAAAAAAGACGATAAATGGACATGTGAAAACTATAGAGGTATTATAGCGTTCTATCATCGATAGGCAGGTTGTATAATACTCGAAATCCAGGTGATGGTTAAAGAAATTCAAAGCGGCTTCTGTCCAGGAAGACCGTGCACAGATAACGTGCTTAGCATCAAACTAATGAAGAAAACTAAGGCTCACGGTGGCGAATCGCATCTAATTTTTGTAGATCTAAGCCTTCAACTGTCTCCTTAAACAAACTATGGGAGACACTTGAAAACCAAAATGTGTATTGGATATATGTAAATGCCATTAAAAAAATTTACGAAAACGCAAATAGTTGTAGAAAGATAGGAAAGGCTCACTCGAAAAAAATCATTATTAATGAGGATGCACGTTAGGTATGCACACTGTCTTCATTTTTATTAAGACTATATTTAAATAAGGCTCTTAACTTGTTATTCGAGAAAAATGCAACGCTATGGGAGTTGCAGTTGGCGAAAAACACATAATACTAATTTCTATTCGTCGATGATCAAATAGTTTTGGCAGAAGACTAAGAGGATGCTGATAAAACAATTAGTAAAAGAATTTGACAAGTGGGGATTGAATATCAATGTTGAAAAAACTAAATATATGGTAATTGGATATACTAGTAGAGACATACCCACCCCCGACTTGAAGAAAAGATTAATAAATGTCCTAATCTCTAAAGCTTACTATGGAGTTAGTGAATATGTTAATGAGGCTTACTGTAAAAACTTTTTTAAGTAAATATAATTTTGTGTTGTATATATTCATATACAGGGTGTCCCAGATTACATTTCCAGCATGGGGATCTCGCTTATTATAAGAGATACAGGTTTGTTTAAATTAGATGAATCTCGAAAATGGTAGGTGTTTAAAAAAATCTAAAATGACAGTTACATTCTCCATTAAAAAGTACCTTCAGAAAGTACAAATAAAATTGCTCTAACGATTAAGACAAAAAAGTTATGAGAGAAAAAAGAAATTCGACATTTTCATATTTTTTGCTATAACATCTGAAGCACGACGAATTTTGTACTGTTAAAAATTGATTGTAGCTCTTCTCATACTAAGGAATAATTTATCTAATTTAAACAAACCTGTATCTCTCATAAAAAGCGAGATCCTCATGCTGGAAATGTAATCTGGGACACCCTGTATATGTGTATTATTATTATTCCGACATGTTCTACGCCTTTTTGGATTTTTCAGAACAAATAAAGACTACCTACTACATTATAACCTCAAAAGGAAGGATGAAAATTGTTGATTAATATAAATATATATTGAAGATATTTGATTATAAAATGTTCCCAACCAACTAACTTTAACCATAATAGAGTACTTAAAAGGTGTTAACAAATGTAATTTGGTTATTCAGATTGCACATACAATGTAAATAAAAAACAAAGTAATTCAACGCCCGATTGGCAAAAAGCTCACGTTCGGTTTTCCTTTCAATCACAACAAAAGCCACCTCCAGAGCAATTTAACACTGCCAATTAATATAAACTAAAAATAACATCCAATATGTTAAGATACTTGCTGCATCAGTAATCGAACATTTGCATATATTACATTTCACAATAAAGCGACGCGTAGGTTCCGCCACCAAGAGTTCACAATGTGGGTGTCCACCATCCGCTTCATAATGAAGTGGCGATCGTTGGACCGTTCCAGAGAACCTCCGATCGCATCACATCGCCGGCCACCGCACGGTTCGTTATACGTGACTCGAGACCGCTACTTATTGATGGCTTAAGTCTGGCTCGGTGCCGAGGCCGAGATGTGTTAAAGTTCCGCGGTGACCGAGGTGTGATCCGCCTCCGCCCGTCTCGCTTAGAACGCCGATGTGCATATGTTATCGTGCCAACGCCAACACACTACTTGATGCATCGCGCTGTACGTAACGAGGCTTTACAGTTTACAGTTTAAAACTGACGGTATTTGAGAAACCCATCAAGAACTACATATTATTTGAATTACGGTTACGCAAATGGCACGGTCAATGGATCGGCTTACTTTGTAGGGAAATACAACAATCGACTTTCATAAACTACTCAAAATTAACACGAAACGTCAATCAAGTAGTATAGTTGTACGAAGAGCTTGAACAAGCAAAATCTGAGTAAGCCTAGAACAAAAAGTCCATTACTTAGGCTAGAGCCGCATCATTGACATCCTACGTGGAGAATGGTTTCAAGGAGTAATTTTCTTTGCAAGTTGCATAAATGTTATTGCGTAATATTTTCAACGATTTAACCAAGAGAATTCGTTAGCAGATCAGCTTGTACTACGCTAGTAGTATCCCCAACTTAAACAAAGACGATAAATATTCCACAACCCTACTAAGTATTGCAAAAGAATAAAAGTAAAAAACGAAAAAGTTTTTTTTTGACATCAACAATGAATTCGTTCCAAAAGAGATTAGACCGTTTACCCCAGAAATTAATCTTCAGACAAGGCAAGCTGAACATTGCAATAAAAGACTGGCAATTTTGGACTTCTCACAACTTAGCAGTTTGAAGGAATTAAAACTTTTCCTGACTTGATTAAGATTCTCCCTTAAAATTTACTGATCTCACATTAACCAAGAGATTCGAGACACTGGTCACAAATTAATGAAAATTTTAACGTCGCTCTTATTCTCAAAAGTTTTCTCACGTCAGCTAAGCTAAAACTTTCGAAACAACAATTCGAGTTTGATTGAAATTCATGTTTAAAAGATTATTTTATTTAATCATAAAACGAACAAATTAGTTCGTCAGTTAATCGTCGGCTAAACCAAAACTTCCACAACAACAAAGTTAGTTTGATTCAGATTTGTGGTTAAATGATTGCTTCTTGATATTTAATCAAAGAACGAACAAACTAGTAAAATAACTACGCACTGCTAGTTTTATTAAAAATTCAACGGAAGCCTACTAAAAACTATAAGAAACTAATTTTATTTAAATCGCCTCAATTCCCCAATTTACCTTTTTTACTGTAAAACACTACAATTATATCTTCAATATATGAAACGTTATGGAACGTGCAAATCCAATCCATCCGGGCTTCCTGAATGAGATTGGATTGCGTAACATTCAGCATTCAACGTAAAATTGTGAATAGAAAAGTGGTATTAAGTGGTCAGGTAACATAAAATGCTCTTCGATATACGAAAATTGCTAATTTCTGTGATTTCGACAAAAATTATTGTTGCATAATTTAAAAAAAAAACTGGCAAAGCTTTGCAAAGACTTTTTTTACTGATTAACAGGTCAAAAACGAATGCATTAACAACTATACACAATGCAAAGTCAGGGTCGTCGAGAGGGAGAGGGGTGACGGGGTAAAATACCCCGGGCCCGTGATCTATAGGAACCGGAAATCATCCCGCAAGGTGTATTTTAGTAAGTAATTAATCAAATTATTTATTTATTTGGGACCCATGTAAAATTTTTTCCCCAGGTCTCGCGCCGCCCCTGTGTCAAGTTATAATCGTATAATCCAACACTATTTTATTGTTTTGTATGTGTTGGTGGGTTTAGGATAAAATAAAATACATGGAAGATGGCTTTTGTTAATAATAGTTATTCACGTAACAAGGACGGAAAGTGGTACCTTACTGGACGGGCCGTAGGCGAGTCCTGAAACCATACGAGTCCAGTAAAGACACTTTTCGGGAATGTTACGTACAATATTTTTTCTGAGTCCGCCAATGACACCAAAAGCCCTATCGTCACCATCCATAATTAAACAATAACTTAACAAACTACAGGTGAAAATTTGCTTGGTGGTATAATGACGCTTGTTTGCCAGTGCAAATCAAAACACAACTCCTTACCATGGCAACCAGCTATTCGGCCTAGGCCGGTAAAGACAACTCATTACCATGAATGGCAACCAGTTATTTTCTGGCCCGGGCCAGTATAGGATGTATTTTCCAGCCTAAAAATTGATCAGAAACAACTGACTTTCTGAACGGACGCAGAAAAAATGTATTAATACAATTTACCGGATTAAGTAAAGTGCATTTGCCAAAGTTTTTAAACTAAATTTCTAAAAATTAGAATGTTTGGATACTTTTTTCGTTAGGATATTATAAATGATTCATACATATTTTTACAGTGCCTTAGAATGATATCTTTTTTTAACTTATTATAGAAATAAATAGGCGCCAATAAGCTGATATTTATTAACACAAATATATAGGTAATAATACACGAAGAAACACAGTATGTATATGTAATGATGTAATATTAGAGAGAACATACCTTAAGAGGTGCGTTAGGGACATAAAGCGGGGGGTCTTTGGAAGATCCAGTTAAGTTATCGTTGATGGCCGGAATTCCTTCATCTGCATCGCAGACGCTGTACCGTCCCACGATCGCGTCTGCCGGCTTGGCGTCGTAGCCGGGCGGCTTTCCTACGTGGAAACCTTTGGCTTTAACCCAGAAACGAAACTTGCTATTATCCGCACTTACGACTTCCTCCCCGCGCAATGTCCGCAAGATGCGGGCGTATTTTTTTATGGTAATTGTCTTCGTCTTCGCCAGGTCACCGTATGTCTGGATGACCCATGGCTGATATATGATCAACATGTCTTCCTTCGCGTCACCGGACACTCTTTGACGCTTCACATTATTGTTTTGTTCGGCCCGTGCCGCTTTTGAATTGCTCTTGCGTTTGCTGGGTTTTTTGGGCGGCTTTTGCGGCTCGTCGAGGGAAATTTTACGACGAACGCCGCGATCCATTAACATGGCACTTGCCATTGCAGAACAACGTATTTTGAAAGTCTTTTAACAATTAAAACAGCCCACGGAAGCCTCTACGCTCACCTACATACAACTACACAAATTAACTTTAACAATCAACTGTATTCTTTGAACGGTTTAAGAAGTATTACGTACAACACTATAATGCAGCGATAAGTTTTTTGCAGACACTTGTTGATTTATAAAATCCTGCTTTGTTGCAGACTGCTGTAAAAAGTTTTACCTGCAGCATTAGTTTCTTGGGATGTTCGATTATAGAGCACTGTATCATATACGTATCGGATCTACAAGCAATCAAACGTACATTTAGCGCCAGTTAAGAGTCACTCCCAGAACTGATAAGGACTACACAGTTGGATAATCGTAGATAAAAGTTTTAAAACGCTGCACTCTTTAAACGACGTTTGATGACCCAACACTAATCCATAAAAAGCGTATCGATAAGACAGCTTCTATTTTAACGTATGTTAACACCAAATTGTTAATTTATAATATACACAGAACCACCAACCTCCGACGTCAGTCAACAAACACTTTGAAATTCGCAAAAGTTTTTGCGCTCTTTAAAGAGTTAAGAACTAACTTTTTTGCTAATAAAACTGGCCTGGAGGATGATTTTATATTTATCGTCACCTCAGAATTAACACTATCGGTGTGATGTATAGAGATTTAGGCTAGTTGACGCAACTTTTATATTTCGATTCTAATAGATGACCGTGCGCGCGCTGCACCTAGTATCAAGAACGGACCGCGTCGAGATGCCGGGTTGCCCCGTACTGGTAGCGCGTCGCTCCTCGCTCGCACACGGCTGCACTCGCGGGACAGCGGTACCCCCACTACAGCGAGTGGCCCGTGCGGGGATCCCGTTCATCTTACGGCGCCGCTTATACCTCTGCGGTCGCGCATTGCCCGTAAGTAATAAATAGCATTCCGTATAAGGTTACATAATGTTATAACGCGATTATGCGACTTTTTAAACACTGCGAAATCTTTTTGTCAGCGAGCGCTCTCGACTATGATAAATTAACTACGTACATGCTGGAGACGGAGAAATGTCTTGCATAAACTTGGAATTTTTTTCACACACGCGGTGCAATCGTTCTTGAACCAATAACAAAATTTAATAGAAACCCGACCGGTATTATAAATAACAATGGACGTCATCTTGAAATGTGTCAGCTACATACGTACGTTTAATGGAAATAAGTGACCCATAAAACAAAGAATGAAATCTAATAAAGGTTTAGTAAACCACAAGCTCCTTTTTGTACCGTTCCACAATTCTTTTGCAACGACACAGCCAACAAGATTTAAAAATACAGCCACAGACTTTTTTAAGTTGTGCTAAAATTTTAATAATATAATGGTCAAGAATACAAAAGTATATCCTTAAAGCTAGTGATTTTATTAAGGTATCTACTAGTTAATTGGCTGTGGTAAATCTCTTAATTTACCCAATTTTTGTAAGAACATTAACATACAGTTTTTATGAAAAAAAGAAGTCCCACAAAACAACGTTAAACAATTTTTTATTGTATAATGACCACTAAAAAACTTTTTTAAATTCATTTTAGGATTTATTGGTTCATTTACAGTTAAACTTAAGACATTTCCATATCAAAAAGAACTTCCGTCTGGGCCGACTTTCTGTTTGAGTAAAAGTTGTTTAATGTTATCAATCTCAACGGCATCAATGTTTTTAACGTTGGGTATTTTATCGAAACCTGATTAGCGTTTATTTTGCCTTCTACAACTTCTATTTGACGTTTTTTTTCGGGTTTCCTCACCATAATCTTTAAAGTATCGTTTGCCTTTGCACGTCATTTTAAAAAAGAAAATATTTTAAGTATTCCAAAGTACTTTAAACAACTTTACACGTCACTGTTTTTCTTCAAGTACTATGCCAGTGTAAAGGATTCACACCATATCGACGTAGACTTCTAGGGATGGAAAAAGTCAACCAAGAAGAGTCAAAGAAAACACCCTTAAAGAAAATCCTTGAGTTTTTCAAAAACGCAGGACTCCTGTAAGGGGCTTTTACCATAGGGTACCTACAATAGACCAATAGGTACCGGCAGGGCTTTTCAGAGTAAATGCGAAGCCCAGGGAAAATAATGTTCTTGAGGCCCTTTAAAATTAAAAACTATCAGGGAAAAATAAAGAATGTTAATGGTCATTCGATGACAAGTATGTTATAAAACTGTTACCTATTTCAACTACATAAATCTTATGTATTTTTTTTTAACAGATCAAGTTAGAAATTGAGACTCCTAAAACTGTGAAGCCCGGGACATCTGCCCCTCTTGCCTCCTCGCTGATAAGGTCTGGGTATAGGAACACGAAAGGGGACCACCTCCGCGGAAATAATAATACACATTTCTGTTTCTCCAACTAAATGATGTTTCAGCAACTCGAAAAATCGAACCTTGTCTGTCATCAGTATCAACATATTTCTCATGCTATTTAATATGTGACTTTTAAGTTGTTGGTTAACATGACCCAACCAGTCAAATTCACCCCAAAATAATTTAAATAACGGGTAAATTTATATATCTTTACATAGTAACAAAACGGAATTACTGATCTTACATTTCTAACTGGGATTGTGGTATCTAATAATTGTTTTATTATTAACAGGTATCAATTTTTATTTTCTGCTTTTGTGCAAAAGCTTAAGGATATTTTTTTAAATCTCTAATAACGTGTTCCTCAACTTAAAAAAATAATTGTTTACGCAAACTTATTGGAAATACATAATTAAAAAGCATTAAAAAAATGTAAAATACAATCAATAATAATTATACATTGCGTAAAAATTCGGAAGGTGATTCGTTATCGAAAATTAAGGAAGTCTTTCATATACATTTTTTTCTTTACACGTCTCCTTTCGGAGTTACACCCCCTAAAGGGGGTAAAATAAGGTTTTTATTTTATTTCTCAAATTTGGATAGATGTAAGAAAATGATATTTGGTAGATCTTTTATACTTATTAAAAGGTTTCCCATAGTAATATTTTTATAGTATTAGCGTTGTCGCCGCGTAAACGTCAAAATGAATTACACCCGTCAATTCTACCCAATATGAAGATAAACAAACCATGGCAACCACCAAAATGAATCGTTTTATATTGGAATTTGATGGTTCATGTTTAGTTATTTTATTTTTTACTTAAAAACTGTAGGTTTTACGAGAAAAGCTACAGTATAAAAAAATATTCTAAGGAAATCAAGCTTTTAAAGAAAGTTTTGTAAAGTGCAAAATTTTAACTCACCAAAAGGTTCTGATAAAAAAACCAACAGGGGTCTAACTTTTTAGGCCTCTATCTAGGTGGGAGGTGATTAAAGTATAAAACATCTACCAAATATTATTCTTCTACTTATATCCAAATTTTAGAAATAAAATAAACCTCTAATTTTACCGCTCTCTTTAGGGGTGTGTAACTTCGAAAGGAAACGCCTAAGTAAAAAATTTTATATGAAAACCCCTCCTCAATTTTCGATAAAGAATCACCTCCAGAAATTTTTTGCAATATTTAAAAACACCCTGTATAACCGAAAAGGATTTTATTCAACTTTATCCTATTGATAATTTTTAAATCCCCTTCTCAGCATTTTATGTCTAATTCTTATTAATCACTAACTAATCAAGTTTTGCGTCATATAGTATTTGAAAAATAATTGCATTCTTTGTGAGAAATTTATACGAATGACGTTTTATTTAATTAGGGTTTCGAACACTACAAATCCAATTCCAATTTCAAATGTTTGTATTCAAGCTTTGTATAATAATATCAAGTATCTAATAGAACTGCTCAACATATAAACAATACTAATTGTAGTTGCCTGATATACAAGTAAGGAAATATTATATATCATACCTTGATACGATAACCTTCTTACATAAGATATTAAATGAGATATATTAGCAGCCATATATTATATTAATGGCTGTTAACGTCGTAGAAAATGATGTAATGTTACACGATGATTAAAATCGTGATTTTAGTTGCATACATAAAAAAAAAATATTTATTTGTCATTTTAAATCAAGTTCCAACTATTTTTATAGTAAATAGTTTTAAAAATAAGTTTAAATAAATGAATTTATTAATAATATTAGCTAACATTTTTGGGATTCTTAAAAAACTTGTTTAGGTATATAAATACAAAACAACTTTACAGGATTTGTAGTTTTCTAATTATGTATTGCTCTTTATTTTTTAGATGTTTTGCGTAATGACTGCCACTGTTAAGCTTTGGATCACTTAAAATTTGTATGATAATTGATATTGCTCTCTTAGTTGTATTAGTGTTCTTGTAATTCGTATATTTTAAATTTCACATTCATTTACACTCAAAATAATAAACAGGGACTATTGCAACGTGTGCTTTAAAAACTACGTGGTAGAAGCCTTTTTTAAAAAATATTTGTACGTGTAAAGCTGGGAATTTTATTTAAAAAGTTGGTGCCGATTTTTTTGTTAGGTATATAATTTTCAACTATATGCTACGCCAAAATTCCTATCGCCTTTATAGTTTAAATTGCTAAGGCCGTTTTAATTAAATCGACATGGATGGTATTGTTCAATTCCTTCCGTTTTACGTATGACAAACAAAAAACACTCACCAGCTAAAGCTTGGTATAACGGCCTGTGTTTTGTTCCAAAGTTGATTTGTTCTGGAACATAATACCATAAAATATAAACATTTGCTTACTTTGTATAAACTAATCACTTACTTTGTATATTTTCAAGTACACCTGCATGAATAATTGAATTAACACATTACAACAACACATTCTCGTACATGCAACTATTGGTCTTACTACGATACTTCGTATGACAGGAGACGAGCATCATATCGCACTACGAACAAAAAGCATTTCACGATAACCAGTTTTTAACCTCAATCTAATTTAGGCTGGACTTTGGAGATACATAAACAACAGCTATTTGTTTTAAAAGTGACATAAGTCACTTTTATGTCATTTTGAGATTAAACGTTTTGCGTTTTAATGTGCATAAAAATATTTATGCTAAGTGTAGAAAAATTTACTTACATTAACTGTAACTCAGTTATTTACAGCATAATTTCGCAGACGTTAAAAAATCGCCATTTTTCATTACTGTAAAATGACTGAAGCTATTTTCAAATTTAGTAGTTTTTATAAACTACGGACTTAGTTGATTTGTCCGATGTTTTTTACTGAAGTGATGTTTGATAAGACAGTAATTTAAGAAGATTGATAAGTAAATTATATAATATGAGATTTATATATTGTATTTTATTATGAGTTTTTTCATATTTAATTATCGTTAATAATCGTAAAATACATAAGTTACCTATAAGTAAATTTATCAGTACATTTTGAAACATAAGTGTAAATAATTTATGTAACGTATTTAGTACAAAAGTTCATTCATGTATTGAATAATTATTGTCATTATAGAAGTGATAAATTTTTCATACATTTCATTTTGTTTTAAATTTTTTTAAATAACTGTTTCATTGGGGGTTTAATAAAAGCAAATTCATTATTGTGCTATTTTCAAAATAAATGTATTTGCACATTTGTTTAACAATAAATATTCTATTGACGAAAATTGTAATGGTTTTGAAAGAAATTGCAGGTAAAATGTTCAAAAATAATAATACCATACATTTTTGTAATCGTAAACAGCTCATTTTTCACAAAAAGAATCTATGCCACTTTCAAAATGAACAGCCCAAATTTTTAATGCTTGATAGTAGTATATTACATAACACGAGTTGTAAGAAGTATATTACATATTGCGTAATTGCGTTACAACTCGTGTTATGTAGCTTACTTTTTCAACGATCACATAATACCTACTATTATAACGTTGTCTTATCAATTTTGTCGTAAGCCTACTTTGACGTTTTTAGACAAGTGCGCGTTTTGCTTACCGTGCGTTATGACTCACTTACTAAGCATGCAGGAAGTGTTTGACGTGAGTTTACTTTGATCATTTCTTTTTAAAAACTGTGCTTTTTGCTTACCGTGCGTAAGGACCCACTTACTTTACTTGCAGGCTGTACGATAAGAGTCATTTACATTAGTGGTCGTAGAAAAACACATATTATTAAACATTATTGTCAAAAACTGCAAAATTATAAGGTAAAATATAATTGTAACCCATTTTTAAAGTCACAGTAAATAAGGTAGGTACTGTACCTATTCGATGTATTATAGTTTTTATTATGTTGTTGACGAATAGTTAGGGACATCTACTACGTTGTGGTTAAATCTTTATGCGCCCTCTATCGCTTAATTAAATAGCAACTACAAAAAGGACCTAAGGGAATTATTGAATATATTTCAAAATTTTCAATAAAAACTAACTTTACTAAGTGACCCCATCTAGTAATCGGAGAGTTAAAAGCAGGGTTAATGCCAACTTTAAAGGCCTACATACGTAAAACGTTTTCTAAGCAAGTGCATTTGCAGATCTTAATACAATTAATTATGGTAAACAATGACTAGTCGTTAGTATGGCATATTAAGCGTCCCGCGACAAATAAAGTATGGAAACTGCAATCATATCACAACATACGACTTTTGCTATCGAGTACAAACGCAAATTTTTAATTTTGCAAACGCTAGACGAAAATTTAAAAAAAAAAAACGTTGTAAAAAGCGCTTTTTCATGATACCAAGCATTACGTCCGAGTTCGTTAGTTCACTTCTAAGTACATAATCAGTGACCGTTACTCTGGGCAGATTAATTCACAGGAACTGGTCCAACATCCCGCATACCGCTGGACCAACGAACGTCCTATACTGGCCGGCCGGCCTTTGTGCTCCGTCAGAAGGGAGGAAGAACCTGATAGAATTCAAAAGACAGCAATTTCTTAAAAAGAAATCTAGCCAGTAATCCATTAGAAACGAAATGTATAACAACTATTTGTAATTGCGTCCTTTATGCAGTAATTTGTGTGAATACGATCGTGTTCAAACTACGATATTCATTTCTGTCCGATGTTTAAATAAATTTAAAGTAACAGCATTTCGTTATCAACGGAAAGACTTTTTGTCCGTATAACTTTTAATCTTTCGATTAATATCCTAAAGTTATCGTTTCCGGTTTAAACACGTGGATGATATTTAGATATCTGCCCGTCACGCTTCTCTCTTATGCAAAAAAAATCTTCGAGTAATTGGAGAGATTAAAACGCCTTCATTTCCGATCAGGATAATTATGTTAAACGGTTAATCAAACCGCTATAATTAAATAAAACGATCTCTAAATGTGCTTTCGGTGCACAGCTTGCTTCAAAGAACCCGAGAGGTAAATAGATTCAAATTATGTGGTGCATGTGTCTTAAAGAATTACACTGTGCAAATTATAACTTTCTGCAACAGTTTAAACTTCTTTTTTAGTGACGGTCCCGTAGCGCAAAAAAAGATTATAGCTGCACTGCAGGTTATTTTAAAATACTACGAAGAATATTGAAATCAATGTTTCTTTCTGATATGACAAAATATAAAACTAGATACTTTAGGACCCTGTAAATCAGGGATGCACATACCGCGGCCCGTGGGACGCATGCGGCTCTCCGTAGGTTTGTTTTCGGTCCGCTTCACCATCGGTTATTTCATTCATATGATTTTTTTTATAACTACACAAAAATTATCATGCAACTATCAAATTAAAAACTGTTTACTTAGTTTTAATTTTCTTAATTAGTAAGTTATGTTTAATAAACACCATTTATGATACTTATATTTCATGATTTTTTTGGCGGCCTTACCATAAAACACAGAGAGAAAACCTATATGGCCCCTAGTCTTAACAAGTGTGCATCCCTGCTTTAAAAAGTGTTCTATCAAGTTACTACGAATATGTGCAGTAATTGTGCTTGATTAGTATGCATTGATGAAATAATTTTGCCTTGTCGCCGCGAGAATGTGTTGCTTGGTAAGAGCCTGAAGACGTTGGTGAATGCAGGGTCGGTTTTACCATTAGGCGACTCTAGGAAATTGCCTAGGGGCGCCAAGATACTTGGGCGCTAGCCTTACTCATAAAAAAAAAACGAAATGATGAATTTGAAAAAATCTTAACAGGTGCAAGACTTAGGATAAAATAACAAGCAAACAAGCAGTTTGTATATGAAGCAGAGGATGAAATAATAACAGATTTTAAACAAGAACTAAAGGTAGATTTTCAATTTTTAATTATTGATAACGCAATTACTTTAGTCGATAAAAAATTTAAGCCTTTGTCTGCAATTTACGAAAAGTTTGGTTTTCTATAGAATACCTATATACAGGGTGGTCCACAGAGAAGGGCCACTATTGGGATCTCGTAAATGATAAGAGCTACAGAGAAGTTTAAATTAGACAAATTGTTCTTCTTTCTGAGACCTATTCAGTGATCCACTAACGTTTAAAAAAAATTTCATTGCACGCTAGATAATAAACTAAAATCAAAATACGCATTTTTTTAAATCGTTAATAAGTCGGTTATACTTGATGGTACAAAAATATGTTTGGGGAAAAAGTTGTAGATTTTTACGCACTGTACATTGAAAACAATCATTTGTTTTAATTTTGTTTAAATTCAAGACACTGTAACTTCATAGGGATTTTTTGATGAATTTTAATATTTGTTTTGAGTCTAAATATCAAAATAAATACATTACACCTTATATTACTGAAAAGAGGAAAGAAAATGGCTTTTCACGAGGTCATAGCCAACTATGGTTTTCTTTTAAAAAAATCGAAGCTTGTAATGTATCTAAGAATGTAAACAATATTGAAACAAATTAATGTGTTCATTGTACACCGCGTAAAAAAGTTTACAAATCTTCTTCCAAAAATATATTTGTACCATCAAGTATAACCGAGTTATTAAAGATTTAAATAAATGGCCATTTTAAATATTATCTAGCGCGCCATGGAACTCTTTGAAACATTAAAGCATCACTGGATAGGTCTCACAAACGGAAACAATTTAAACTTTTTTGTAGCTCGTACCGTTTACGAGATCCCAATAGTGCCCTTCTATGTTGACCACCCTGTATATATTACAGAGAGTTACTCCAGCAGAACAGCATAAATATTGTTTGACAATAAAATTACTTAAAACTTAAAACATGACATTTCAAGATATAATTGAGGAACATATTTATGTAGGGAATTACAAACAATAGCAAGAAGAGAATTTAAAAAAAAATTATTAAATGTCCTCTTATAAATAATGTAAAAATTATCCAGAAAGTAGTGTTTTAAATGTGTTTACTGTTTTAAAAATTTTTGCGAGTTCAGGAACGACTTTTTTAAATTAAAACTTATAAATACAATAGTCTTATTGTTAGATAAAATATCTATAGAGCATGAATTTGCATCTACAATCGATGTAAACAAATTAATTCTATACTTCGCCTAAGTAAAAGCCCGAAAAATTTGTGTTTCCTAATTTTTGTATTTTAGATGTAAAAATGTTCTTCCTACACAAATATTAGGAGTACCTAATCATATGCATTGTATGTACAAATGTATTTGTGCTAATGTATAACGGCGCGGCGTCTAAATTGTCTTTGCCTAGGGGCGTCAGATACTCTTGCTCCGGCCCTGGGTGGGTGACCGGTGGCGGTAATGCTAGAAAACAGCACATTCGATGGGGTTAAAGACCACTTTGTAAAAATTTATCAACGCACGAGGCTTAATAAGCAGATATTTTTTTTGCAAAAGCACTATTTAAAGTAGCATTTTTAAATAAAACTCTAAAATTATATTGTAAAATTGACAATTTTGTTTAAAAGTTGAGATGATTTAAGTGTTTAAACGTTACTTTAAAAATCAATTAATCGTTTACTCGCTAAAATATCCTACATGGCAAAAACATATTTTCTTTTTCATATTGTTTCTCAAGTCTCGCTAATCCGTTAATTAATAAATCATTAAATACTTGGAAAACTCTTGTGCTATGCTTCTTATTACCTTGCAAAGTATGCAGCTCCAAACTGAAAATTACTTAGAAACTCCCAACTATTAAATATGTGGCACACATCAGACGTAAAGGTCTTTGATGTATCGCACATTGTCTCATCCCCTTTTCCTTATAATTCCGCCCTTATTGTCTTTTTGTCGTCATTAAATTTAAACCGTTACTGTCGGTAAGTGGTTCAACTTACATAAAACATGTAAAACAAAAACGGGTTATGTTTTAAAATTTAAAGCTCAAAACGGACTTTTAAATTTACGAATGACAATCGTGTATCTAAAATCCAGTTTATTTTTCAGGAGATGAGAGCAGGTTACGCTTTCATACGGACCATGAGAGCTGGGAAGGGTTGATAGGTCACAGTTCACTACTGGACCTGGAAGCTGGATTTTAACGATTTTTACTTGCAACTATACTTTAATTTTTTTTTGGTCTTTTGATAAATTTGGTGCTGAATGTAAAAAACTCGATAAATAAAATCTTTTACCATTTACAAATAAATTTATATAAGATAATTTTTGTGATTTTATTTGTAGGAGTTTACCTAAATCATATCTAAAACTGTCTGTGGCCGTTCTGAAGATCTATCTCTTAGTCAACGGATAGAACTAAGACTCATAAATAAAAATGACTAAAAGGGAAAAGTTGAAGTGATTTTACAACCAACAATAGAGTTTTAAATACCATTGCTATGACAAAAATTTATTTAAGGTATGAGCAACACATTTTGACGCTTTACTGATGATAGTAACGAAATAACAGCCCAGAATATAAAATAAATGCGTGATAAACTACCTAATAAATGATTATGATAAGAATTTAAACATTCGACTAACGATATAAGCAAGGAACTCTTTATTACGGCTCCTCTTAAACTCCGCACCTGTTGCTCAGTTCGAAATTCTGCTGTTCTGTTTCCGCTTAGAAGTAAATACGTGAGCAGTCGTTATCGCTAAAACAACCTACCTACCCCTCTCTATCTCATAATGCCCGAATTCACTTATTTCTAGTACTAAAATCAGCGGTCCTGATCGATATAACTCACAACTGAGTGATGATACGATTGCAAGAAGAACTGTTTGTTATTGGCCACAGAAGAAGAAATATTTATGAGTATTATTTATAACATTTGCACACTGGTTGTTTTTACAAAAAAATATCCTATTTGAAAACCATTTAATTATTTTAATACGTTAAGTATTAGGGCCTACCAATAAAACAAGAATTAAGCTTATTAAAAAGTGAAAGCGTTTTTTGCGTTCAACATTAATTTTTTGAGAGTTTGAAAAACTGAAGACACTTTCTTAAAGCAACTTTTATTGGCTTTATTTTGATCTAATTAAATTTTGCATTAGACGTTTTGTTTATCATACTTCACTTACTTAAATGTAGCACAAGAGTTTTTTTTTCTACGACCACTAATGTATGACTTTTACCATACGCCTGCATTCATAGAAAGTTGGTCCTTACGCACGGGTAAGCAAAAAGCACAGTTTTTTAAAGAAATGATCAAAGTAGGCTCACGTCAAACACTTCCTGCATGCCTTAGTAAGTGAGTTATGACGTACGGTAAGCAAAACACACACTTGTCTAGAAATGTCAATGTAGGCTTACGTCGAAATTGACAAGACAACGTAATTTCATGTGCATATTAGCCAAAAAACCATTAAAATCGTAGGTATTATGTGATCGTAAAAAAAGTAAGCTACATAACACGAGTTGTAAAGCAATTGCGGTTACTTTTTCACTCGAGCGTAATATGCTTTTTAAAGCTCTTGTTATATAACATACTACTTCTATAATACAATGGTATAACCCACTACAGGTGCAAATTTATTAAAAAAAACTACAAATTACGAGTTTTACTAATATCAACTTGGTCATGAAAAACAAACAACTAACAATAGAAAATTAATGATTTTGTGTTACTCACGTATATCATTTATCTAAAACAAGCAATATTATTAAATAATTTCATCAAGTTTTAACAGAAAAGAGTGGCAGTTAAAACTTGCTTTGAAAAATAAGTTGAAAAGCAAAACTAGCAATTTTCTTTAACCAGATAAAAATGTAACAGATTTGGATTGCAAATTTTCATTGTTACACTTAACGTAATAATCGTACTGTCTCAAACTTTTAGCCAATTCAAAATTAAAACATTTGTGACTTCACTAAACACATTTAAAAATTAGACTGAATAACACTTTTTAACAGATGTATTTGCACGTATGTATGTATATGTAATATGCACTTAGTAAAAATTAATTTGCGGTTTTCATTTGAACGCCCCTTGAACCCGATTCTCATCAAGGAAAATCGTGAAAAGCAATATGTACATAAAGTTGTTAAGTCTTTGTGTAATATTTACCTTACTTGTGTAATTTTGACTAACCGTTTGAAATTTGTTGATCGTGAATCAAACCAAACGTAAACTTAAACGCCTACCACGCATCAAAACTATTTATCTAGCAGATGTGTTATTTAACATCAAATTCCAATTTGGTAACGTTTTGAATAAGTTCCCCACGACGTTAGTACTTGAAATTATCTCAACAGGAAAATTTTTCAGTTTTATGTACTTATCGAAACTTAACACTTTATAAAAAGGAACAGCAATTTAAATCTATGCGGAAACATGTCAAACTGTAAACATAGGGAATATTTTACAAATATGCTATCTGTTTTCCGATTCCTTACGTTAAATTGCATATTTTACCGCGGGCGTCTTATTGGATTGTGTTCCGATGTATCCCGTTTCTTAAGCTCGATTTTACTCTTATGTTTTGTTTTTCCCCTCAGTTCACTTCACAGTCGATTTTTACGACCACTTGTTACAAATTCGCTCCCTTAGTACAACAAGGTCAAATGATTGCCTAAGAGACATACTTGATAGTATTTCAATAAAAAGTTAAAAATTGTGAAGAATAATATTCAGAAATTTGGAAATCATTTCAAACTACAACAGTTAGCTTCAGATTTAACGATTTAACAAAAACGTAACAAGAAGTTTACTCAATTTTTTGTGAAATCCAAGTACTTTTCAATCTGTCCAAACACATTCAGCAACTCGTTATAACACTAAACCTGCTGGAGTATTTTCGGTAACATATCACTACGTCTTTACGATCTTGAATAATTATATTTAATTGTGAGTGATCTCTGGGTTTTATGCAATGCTACTTAGAATCTAGTAATGAGGTCCACAGGAGTATATCGCTTAAGCCTACGATTACAATTGTTTTTTGAAAGTAGTGGTATTGCCAGTCTGTTGGTATGGCCGTCGAGTCTCTGTCGGTATTTAGCACTGTAGTTTCGCACTTCTAGTTTAACCGATATCACTTGAAGATCATGTTGGATCACCTCTTTCGGAACGAACCACAGCGTGTTCACAATCAGCCGCAACACTTTTGACTTGCACCTTTCAAGTATATCGATACTTTGGTTTGAAGCCGATTCCCACGATTGAACACCGTACGTCTAATAGGGTTTCAGGATGGATCTTTCCTATGATCCAGTACAGTTTTTGTAATTTGAGACCAAGTTGCTTTCTCTTGTTAAGTAAGTCTTCTGTCCAGGTGGATATCCAAATATTTCGCTTCTTCAAAGTGAGTTAGTTGATGGTTCATAAGTTGGATAGGAAACAAGTGCCCTTTTTAAGAGTGAAAGTGATTTAAAGTGACTTAGCTTCATTCGTATTAATGTGCCCCCTTTATAACTATAACAACTTTATTTAGGTTATTTTCCAGCATGTAGGTTGCCATTACTGGATCTCTTTGCCTAACTAGGACAGCAGTGCCTTCCGTATAGGTAGCGGTCATGCTGTATATACGGTATGCACCAAAATATACAGCACTCAAACTCAAGCATCTAGAATAGAATGTGCATGTGTATTTATCGACAGGACATAACTTCAGCTATACGCGTTCCCAGCAGTCAAAAGGAAGTTGTGTTTTGCAATCGTTGTTGAAAATGGGTCTCTTGGAGGAGGAAAAAGTATTCATAGTTGAGTATTATTTCCGCTCATACGGAAATGGTCGTAAAGGCGGACCAAGTTTGAAATTTGGAGTATATTAGGCCCCTATTTCATTGAGGATGAGGAAGGCAATGCTCTTACCGTCACCCGAGAACGCTACAGGGGCATGGTGATCGGATTATTTCTTCAAGGTTCTGTCAGGCAAGAATCGTTAACATGAATAGACAGTGGTATCAAGAGAACGGGGCGACCAGCCATACCGCTCGAGAATCTCTAGCCATGCTGCAGGAAAACTTTCCAGGACGAATCATTTCACGTGGTACTGACTTCCCATACCCGTCCCATTCCCCCGATATTACACCACCTGATGCCTACTTGTAGAGAATGTAAAAGGAGAGTGTGTTCAACTGTAAATATACACCAAGAACTGTGCCTGAATTACGCGAGAAAATCGCGTCCTTTACCAGGAGTCTGCAGCAACCTTTATTCCGGGAAATGTTTGCGAATCTACGTGAACTATATGAACACTGTCTGCAGTGAGGCGGTGCACACTTCGAACATTTACATTACGCATACCGTGGTAAATCAACACGCTAATGTGTGTATGTTAGTTTCTTTCAGGAGAAATAAACTCACAGATGACAACTGGCTAATATTGTTAGTCTTTTTATTTCAGTACTGTATATTTTGGCGCATACGTTACTACTACTATATTGCTCAAATAACGCTTAAAAAATTGTAACAAAAAATAGAAAGGAGTAATAAAAATATTAAAATATTTTACACTAATTCAATCAGTTTCAAACTTCAAACACTCAATATGGAATTTTTAAAGGCAGTATGCTTTTTGTATGTGTATATAAGAAGAGAAATACGATTTCTTTTAACACAGATTGCGTTTCGTAGTCCCTTGTCTAATATAGACATGCTGTTTGTTATTACTTAACTCGTGCCGAAACGGAAATTCTGTTGGGCTTTTTCAACGAGCAATCTTACTAATCTCTGCTATTCGACCGCACTGATTTATCGCGACCCATACTGAATTGCTGCGGCAGCGAGCGCGCGGGGCCGACAGCACGGGGAAGGCGCCCGACACCCCATTACCCTGACAAACGCGCTGCGGCCAAAGCTTGTTTGTACTTCAAATCGTATCAGGCACGTGGCATAGAAATGTAGTTCACTGAACATATCCTAGAAGTCGTATTTATGCACCCAAAATCATCACGTAGTGAGCGATGTTCAATCACAAGTATTTAACGAGCCCAGGAACAAAAAAAACTCTTTAAAAAAAAGCACACAAAGTTTGACGTTGCATAAAAGTACTAAACAGTATATATTAACAAGTAATAAAAAAAGTTCGATGAACGCTAAAGTCGCGAAGGCAGTAAAACTATCATGTTTCCGGCGAATGACAGAGTTCTTCGAAAAATTGTAGAAATAACTGCAGTTATTAAGGAAAAATGGAACGAAACCACGGTAAAAAGTTTTTCAATAGCGATTTATTTTCGTCGCATGCGTTTTTCTGCCCAAAAATGCTGTAAAAAGTGTTCATTTTAATCTAATTAACGCGCATTGATTAAACAGAAAATTAAATAATAGTATGCCAAAGCAAAGCTTATTTTTTGACAGAATCTTCTGTACAGAAAATGTTAGAATTGTTAATTCTAAAAGATGCCAAAACATTTGCTTAAGAATGAAAATTTCTTCTTCTTAATCGGGTCCTTTTGCACCATTCAGTGTCGAGGTATTTTTCTTAGTTCTTGATTTTGTTTCTCCATCTTTGTTTATCATTGGCCAGCTGTGGTTCATCTCTCCAGCTGACTCCTTTCTCTTCTAGTCTAAGTCTCACTTCATTTTCTCATTTCGTTCTTGGACCTTCTACTTCTTTTTCCCTCTGACTTCGTTTTCCATCCTATTTCTGCAAACCTGCTTTTTGGCATTACGTAAAAGATGTCCAAACCATCTTAATTGGTAAGTCTCCATATTTATGTCCTTCACTCCTGGGCTTTTTCTAATTCTATCGTCGCTTATCTCATCAATTACTCTTCATCCTTCTATTCTTCTCAAAAATCTCATCTCCTGCGTCTGTATCCTTTGTTTTTACTTTCACGTCAGTGCCCAAGTTTCTGAACTGTTAGTAGCAATTGATACGTACACTGCATTAGTCTCTTTAGAGATCTCCTTCTTACTTATTAACATTTATTAGAGGCGTGGTAAACTCTCGTAACTAATGCTATTTTGTTATTCTGCCCTTCGTCCATTCACTCTCTTCTACAATTATTGTGCTCTATCTTTCCTTCTAGGGGTGGAAAAAGCCAACCAAGAGGAGTTAAGAAAACATCCTTAAGGAAAATCCTGGAGTTTTTCAAAAACTCTTCTTTAAGGGGCTATCACCAGAGGGTGCAATAGACCAACAGATCGCAGTACAGGAACCCGAAAGGGGACCACCTCCGCGAAAATAATAATAATGATATGTAGAGAATAACGGGACAGTGATCATAAGGTACAAAGAATATTCTTTACATCAGTCAAATATTTCGAGTCTTTATTGGACTCTTGATCAGAAGCTACAATATTATTATTCAATAATAATAATAATAATCTCTTCTTGGTCTATTATAATTAAAACTGTTACTAAAGTCTTAATTAAAACCATAGTTTTTGTCCTTCTCGTTTTTAGCTAATAGCACCTTACCATTCAATTGTAATTTTTGTATTTTAACGTTATCTAATAATAATTATATCTTTGTTGTAAACCTTCGTGTCCTTCATACGAGCGTGTGACATTTTTTTTGGTAAACTGTCCTTTTGTTGTAAAATCTTGAGAGCACCGATGCATTGATTAAATATCTGCAGGGCACTCGCAGTAATAACAGAATTAGTTGACATCTATCTCGGTAAGCATAACGAACGATAGGGACGATGACGCGACATGGCATGACATGGGCCGGGGGTCCCTTGCGTCTCATCGCTCAAAGCGCAGCGGAGTCGAACGGCCCCGCAGACATGCAGCGAAATAACGTATTCAGGGGCCACTTCGAGATAGATCGACCAGTTCGATATGAAATTGAATAAATTACTGCTACATACTTATTATGTTTTACTAAGATTCTTTCCGATAATGCACCAGAGGTTCGAAATTTAGTGCAAATTTCGATCGACGATAATACTACGAACGTTATACGTATTAATACTATTGATGTCAGATATTACAGCTCATGTTCTGTAATTATATTTTATAGGGAACGCGTTCAATATCGTAGGTATTAATATACAGAGTGTCTCGAAAGTCATTACCACATCATATATCTAAGGAAAAGACAGAAGAAATGCTCAGGTTGGATAAAGTAGACATCAGAGCAGCCACAGGACTCATCACAGGACACTGTCGGTTAAACGAACACTTCTACATGAGGGGGCTCTGAGTGACCGATATATACAAAGGATGTGGTGAAGAAGAAGGAACTCCTCTTCACGTACTACGCTAGTGTGAAGGATTCACAACTAATCGGCGTAGAGTTCTAGGTATCGAAAAAACCAACCAAGAAGAGTTAAGAAAACCACCCTTAAAAAATCCTTGAGTTTTTCAATAATACAGGACTCTTTTAAGAGGGTTTTACCAGAAGGTACAATAAACTAATAAGAGGCAGTACCGGAACCCGAGAGGAAAACCCTCCACGGCAATAAAGGAAAAAATACAGGGTGTTTCAAAAATCATTTTCACCTCAAATATCCATCGTGTTTTCTAAAATATACCTAACAAACCTTAAACATTACTCCTATTAAATTGCGGAAAAAATTAATTCGACTAAGTCAATATAAAGGGTGTTTCGTCAACAAGAGAGATGTAGGATTTAAAAAAAATTCAAAGAATTAAGATAAATACATTTTTTATAGAGTAGAGATATACAGATTATGTACAGAATAGCACATCATCCAAATGGTCGCCTCGGCTCTTTTTACGGACCGCCTCCCTTTTCTTGAGGTTTTTGGTAATTTTTCGCAAAGATCCGGCTCTATCTTAGCAATAGCGTATTCGATGTTGGCTTTGAGAGCGTGAATTGACTATGGATTATTGACACAGACTTTTCCTCTATTATACCCTCAAATAAAAATGTCCAATGGTCTCAAATTGTATGATCTTCGTGGCTAATTGATGTCGCCATTTCTCGAAATCAAACGATCTGGGAACTTGGAACACAATAAAGCGATTGTTTTGCCACTTTTTTGGCACGTGGCGTTATTTTGTTGGAAGTAGAGGTACGCTACATCCTTATTTTCCAGCTCAGGCTACAAAAAGTTGGTCAACAAGTCCTTATAGCGCACTCCGTTGACTGAAATCGCCCTTCCAGCATCGTTTTCAAAGAATTGAGGTATTTGGCCCTTCGTTGACACTTTTACTCATTGCGATAATATTTTCGATTGAACGGCAAACGCAAGTGCACTTTGGCGTCTTTAGATCGGGTAGTAAACCGGTCTCTTTAAATTTTCTTAGGCTCCGAATAGCGGTTTCACTTGGTATACGATTATTTGGATGCACAAATTTTGCGAAGTGTATTTGTGAAAGAACGCGAGTTTTCGTCATAAAATTGAACAATTTGTATGCGTTTTGCGATTGTGTACCGCACCAAGATAAATTCTAGCAGGTTATAGATGACAGCTGTCAAATAAAAACTTTAAAAAGTTTGACGAATAAAAAATGTTCTGCAATTCAAATTCTACACCTCTTGTTGAAGCACCCGTTAGTTTCAGATGAACTGCATTAGCAACGATGGTCGTTGCTATGACACCTGCGTGTGTTTAAGTAAATAAATACAGCTGCAACTGATAAAGAGATGAGAGTCTTGAAAGTGGTCTTGCAATTCTACAACTACAAGAAATCCTTCAAATAAAAGTTGGGTGATTTTTAATAAAGCTCGTTTATGTTAATAAATCAATCGCTTAAAAAATCAAAAAATTTATCTAACTATAAAATTATTGAAATGGACGCGATCTAAAAGTAACACTAACAATCTATCAATATTTGTAACCAATGAGTTACAACTTTTACCTCGATAAGCGAATTTTCGTCCTTATCACGACGTAGAAATGATCGGCCGAAGCACAGACAGTTTGATGACCAGTAATTCGATTTTCCGCAGAATGAGCTGATTACATTTAGTGGCCAACTTGGGCAAACACTACCATTTTTATTTATATTTATTGAATAAATAAAATAACAAGCGAAATATTACACTAGACTAATTCTAATCTGGCAATTAGTCGGTTATTTCAAGTTGCTTAATTATTAAAGCTTATAATCTGTACACAGGAAATGTAGTTGGTTTATAATTAACATGTGAGCATACACGACTAACACTGTTCCAACAGATAAATGCATCTGTTGTGATATACCTACGTTTTAAGCGAAAAACAATATTTACTACATTATTGTGAGCAATTGCGCTTAAAAATGTTCCCAATAATTATGATCGTTTTTCTATTTTTATGCATGCGTTTTAACTTCCTCTAGATCTCTAGAAGCTCATTTTTATCTCTTTAAGTTTCCATCCTTAAACAGTTAGGAGTATTAGAAAAAGACAATACAAGCATTTTTTTTTAAATCAAAAGCTCTTCAATATCATTCAAATTTTCCAACTAAACTTACTCTTATTAAAACATTGCATCTCTATTAATGTGCTGCAAAAATACAAAATATGTTGTGTTTAAACTTTGTATCACAGTAAACAGTGTTAAATATAAAATTCTTTACGAATTCTAAGATATTTACTCGTAAAGGAACAGTTTTGATAAACCTAATTAAACCAAAAAAATTACCAGCATTCACAAAACATTCATATAATACAAAACATTATACAGATATTGAAAAGAGCTGTAAAATATATATAAGGGAATAACAAAAATGTCTAATTACAAATAATCGTGGTTTGTCGTCTTCTTTTCATGGTTGAGGTCATTCGGTCTGCTCCGGGTACTCATTCCATCGCTTTCTTGGTCTGCCAACTTCACGTCTATAGGAGAGTACTCGTTTTGGAAGTCGTATGTCGGTCATCCAGTCATCCTACCCATATTTTATCTTAGCCTCTAGTGCCTCCATCCCTAGTTCTTCTCTTATATCCTTATCCTTATATTTCGTTTATTCGTGCAACCTTTTAACAGCTCTCAGGAATTTTATTTCAGCGAGTTGTATCCGTGGAAGATTTTTTTGTATTGAAACCAGCTTTATCAACATAGGTGATGCTAAGATGCATCTCCTGTACACCAGTGACTTGTCGCAACCAAAAGGCAACACCATTGTCACCTTCACCGAAGACACTGCGATTCTTCCTGTCTGGGACAGCGTCAAGAAGCAATCGTTAAGCTACAAACAGTCTCTAACAGAATTGAAATCTGGTTTAAGTGACGGTCAATAAAGCTAAATAAACCGAGCTCGGTGGCTGGTTGGTATGCAACCTAACGAGTAAAATCGGGAGGCGTGGGTTCGAATCCCGCGGCCGTCTGTCATCGTAGGGGTTTCAGGTGGTTTCCCCTACCTACTATAGGCAAATGCTGTGACAGTACTTCCACCTACCCTTACCTTACCCACCCTTGTTCCCCGCCCCCTCCTCCCGGACGTTAGTGACCGCAGATGTCGAAGCGTTTCACTAATTGAACACTCAAACACCTCTACCAGTGGTGCAGTGGCGATTAGCAATGTTATACCAAACTCCAACATACCCAAATATTTGTGCTTGACATTAACTGCGAAATTATGATGGTATCTCTCCGTCAAAAACAAGGGGAAGAGATGGGGGCTACATATGATGTACTGAATGTTGGAAAAATCTGCCTATTCAAAATTAATAAGTTTATGCTTTATAAGCAAATTTTAAGACCAATTTGGTATCCAGCTCTGGGGCTGCACGAAATTATTGCACACTAACCTTATTTAGTGTTTCGAGAATAAATGGTTGATGTGCCATGGTATTTAAAAAAAAAAAACTCTACAGGAACTTTTTATAGAAAGTAAATGAATGGCGAAATATGAAGATCTGCTGGGAACCACAAGCACAGCTTCCCCAATCATGAAAACGTTAAACTACTATAAATGCTCAACAAAGGAACTAAACTTTTTGGGCTAGTGTGAAAAAAATATTGAACAAAGCAGAGCACTGTGCATTATGTACTTTTAGAACAAGAAAAGAGTACTAACAGGATCGGTCAAACAGTACTGGGAGTATTAAGTTAATAATTATGTATATTAGCGAGTGGTGTTAGAATTAAATTATTAATTAGTCCCAAGTCTAAGTGAAATCGTTTGAAAGCGGATAATTAAGCAGTCGAGTTTTGAAAAACTAAACCAATATGGTTTTTTAGATCAATGTGAATGCCAATGGCTATAGTTTGTAAGACAGATGCTGGTAACGAAAAAATAATTATAAAAAAATCCATTGAATGAGACTAGTTCTGTAACTAAGTTACTGCAAGAAAATTTTATCTTATAAATAATTTTTATCTAAACTGACATAATATTTATATTTCTGTTGATGTTTGGCCCATACTAAAATCGACCGTTCACGTCCTAGGAATGGTTAATTAAAACCGAAACCGCAACCTTCTGGTTTATAGCAAAGGTAGATCTAGCAGAGCAGGTGATTGCTTCGCCCGGTGACGTGCTCAGCGCGGCCTATCTGTCAGCCGGCGTTAGGGGAAAGCCGCCCCCGCTCCCGGCCTTCGTAACCGGCTCTCGCGTGCAGCCCAACTCGTTAGACAATCGGGAACGTCTCTTGCAATATTAATGCTAGCCGGGACGGCTCGGAGCTATCGCTTTATCTCTGAGCTACTATCCGTACAGCTAGCACTGTGGAGCAGTAATATAAGTAAGAGAATGAAATACGCTCACTTCACGTTTCAAACACAGTCCCTATATAAATGCGAACTTTATTGTTTTACGCTACGTATCGGAAAATGTTTTAAAGCTGTGTTTAGTTTGTTTGTGTAATTACTTTGCAATTACCGCACATTATTGTTTGGAGTTGTTTCATTAGTTTAATCCGTTTGTGGCCTATACATTTACTGCCTACTGTTGTTTTTTCCTACCGTAAATTAGCAAAAAAGTTTAAAGTACCATAGAATAGGTTTATTATTCACTAATTCTTTTATTTCAATATTTCCTTTTAAAACAACGCAGGGGTACGAAAATGAGGAGATAAAATGATCGAAGAGGACTTCTTTTTTACAACACAAATTAATTTACGCATATTCTCCTAGAAGTCGTAAATTTTGTTGTTCCTGAAGTGTAGCTAGATATTCACATAGAAGGAGGTTTTTGTTTATCGGATCAGATTAGGAGGATTTATGTTAGATTAAGGTTGCGTTAACATTAATCGGGTCAGGATAGGGTCACCACTAGGATCAAATTGACTTATACTAGGAACAGATACTTGTTCAACTCGGGTGGAGTTCTTTACCGATACAAATTCAAATAACAATTTGCTTATACGAAATACCAACGTTAAGTTTGATGCAAGTAACATTTATTTAATTACGGAAATATACTTAAACTATAAATTTATTGCGAAAGAACACCATTGTGCGTTTAATAGCTTTTAAGTTAAATTAAATAGTGAATATTTTAGCATTAGAACTTATTTTCTTTAGGAGAGAGCAAACCAGAAGTCAATAAAATAAAAAGTTTTTATGGTTTTGCAAGACGATTTTAACATTTTCCGAGTATACTTTTACTATTACAGTAACGGACGAAGCATATTAAAGTATTGTTAGAGTATATGAGTATATAAAGTATCACCAAACGTACAAGATTATATTTCCAGTTCAAAAACCAACTATAATTTACAATGTACGAAAATAGTTTCATTTATGAATTATAATAACCAAACGCAACTTTTAAAACAAAATATATTATTTACATGAAATTCGGTACTAACAGTATAAGAGGAGCCACAATCAAAATTCCTCGTGCTTCAGATGTTATGGCAAAAAATATGAAAATGTCGAATTTCTTTTTTCACTCATAACCTTTTTTATCTCATTCATTAAATCAATTTGATTTGTACTTTCTAAAGGTACTTTTTTAAGTAAAATGTAACTAATATATTAGATTTTTTGAATCACTCTTAACTTTTGAGATATAACCCCTAACTTAATTTTTTCTTATGGGCCGTCAAGTTAGCTTTGAAATAGTTAAATGTGCTTTTTTTCCTTTTTCTTCTTTAATAAGCGATATCACTATTCGGGAAGTGTAATCTGGGACACCCTGTACATACAAACAAGCGTTTTTGTTTCAGATAAATTCACCATGAAAATTATAAATGAACATCAAATTTCAACAAGTTCGTGAAATCTAAAAACATTACCTCATGCCTTACTCACTATTACGAATTTTGTCATTATTAACATTTTTGGCGCCCCAGGCGGTCGTCCAGTTTAGTTAGTTGTTTTACTCAGATCGGCTGAAGATTCTTGATTATACCGGTTGTGTTTTACCATAAAGATTATGGAGATATCGGAAACCGTTAGAGATAGAAGGATGGTTAAATTTATGAAGTATTGACTTTTACATGTATATAAACTAACCTGTGCTTAGTTCGTAAAATATTTTTAAAAAGCTACTGCTTCAAGATTAATTTTTAAGTACGACTTATTAACATTAATAATAAAAAATTAGGTATTGTTAGGTTAAATAAATGCCTTAATCGCTTAAGGTTGTCAATATTCACCCAGTCTGTTAAGGTTTTCAGATAGAATAGTCAATTTGTTTATTTCTTATGGGCTCCATATTGCATTTGTTAGTTATGTATTAGAATCATGTGCAATTACACACTTTAAATAATTTAAATAAAAATTACTTAGAAGAGCATAAATTACTTGAGGGAGATATAATACAAAAGCTTAGTTTCGTATCTGGGCTATATCTTGAAAACGGATGGTCATTGGAATTTTCGATTTGGTTGTATCATTTTGTAAACATAAATCGATTATGCCTAATGAACGTTTTGTAGCTTTGTTAATAATCAAAATATTTCTCTGCGTCCGGCCGGAAAATCAGTTGTTACCGATCTATTTTTAGGCTGGAAAATAGGAGTACGTCTTTACTGGCCTAGGCCAGTAAAGTGTACTGGTTGCCATGATAATAACAACACTTTACCGGCATAGGCCAGTAAAGTAGCTGGTTGCCATGGTGATGAGTTGTTTTGTTGATTTGCGCTCATAGAAGTTTGCGCTGTCAAACAAACGTCATTATACCACCAAGCGAGTTTTCACCTGTAGTTTGTTGTTATTGTGTAATTAGGATGGTAGCGATAGTGATTTGGTGTCAGTGGCGGACGCAGAAAAACATTCTACGTAACATACCCGGAAAGTGTCTTTACTGGACTCGTATACTTCCAGAACTCGCCTACGGCTCGTCCAAGAACTGCCTACTCGTCCAGTAAAGTACCACTTTCCAGTCTTGGTACGTAAATAACTATTCTTTAATAAATGAACCCAAATCGAGACACAGTTTGTAAAAATTTAATAATCAATGTTGTTGCGTATGGACAGAACCAGTCAAAACTCGAAGGACTATAAGCTAAACATAAGATAACAAACGAAACTTACCAAATAAGGTGCACACATCACGATCACGACACATGGGCAAATGCACTGTATATCCTTCTTAGCTTGAAGAACACCTTTATGAAGGGTATGCGCGATCAATCAAAAAAGGCGCGACAAATATGCAAAATTTAAAAATAAAACAAAACGCACATTTATCCCAACGAACGATACCTAGCAAATGTAAAGATCAGAAAAGTTTCAACTGTGCATCAAAAGTCACTATGGAGCACATAATAAATTAATATGAAATAAATATCTTGGAAGAAAGACAAATGTTCAATCTATCATTAAATCAATTTGGATGTAAATAATTCTGTGAGAAATTAAATAAATACTAAAAAATGTTACTTTCTTTCATCCCCGGTCTGGAGTACATTCAGACTAATTGAGCAATAGAGTAATTAGAGAATAAATCATATGCACATTATTATTTGATAAATTGTTACAGTATTTAAGTAACCCATTAATTTATATCAGGGTGGATAAAAATCACGATTTTTTTAAAAAAATCAAAAAAATCGATTTATTTGATTTAAATCAGATTTTTTTGATTTAAATCAAATTTACCATATTATCGAATTTAGTGACATATTCACATGCTATTTCTGTTTTGTGCTAACATGTTTAATAACCAATATATTTAATTCATTGGTGAATTTTTGTCAAAATGAAAAATTAAATGTAATTATTAAGAATCTTGAAAAAATCAGTGCTAAATGGTGATGTTTAATTAATTATATATAGGGTGAGTCATTAGTGTGGGATCGGTCGATTGTGGCTAAACGGCTTGAGATATGAAGTTGATTCAAATGCTATTTTATACAGTTTTTTCTAAACAACACAATAAAAATATTTTCAAATATACAGGGTGAGTCACCTTTCTGGAACTAATAGCAACTTTTATATTTCAAATACAACACCCCATTTTTTATTTAATATTTTTGACCGCCTTAATTTTAGCTTTGCATCAATATAAAATACTACAGGTTTTTATACGGTGTTGTAAAAAAAACATTAATTTTCTAAATTAATCAAGGTTTTAAGTCTTTATTTAGAAATTTCTCCTGAAGTTATTTTGAAGTACAGAGTTTTAATTTGGTATGGACATGCAGAAAAAATTTCTCTGTTCGCTCGATATGAAAAAATTTGAATCACACATACAGGAGTGTTTATAAATAGGTGGCAACTTCCATGATTTTCAAAAGCTCGAACTCGATTTTTTCAAATGCGAACCCCTGTATTTTTTTATGTCATCGAATTCGTCTTTAAAAGGGCTTCATATTTTGTTAAGTATGTCCTATACCCAAAACTCATACTTTTCGAGATATTCGACTTTTTTTTTTCAAATGGTATTGAAGCAATAGAGTGCCGTGAAAATTGAAAAAACTGACTGTTCACCTCGCTAACGTCAAAAACTTGTCATTTATTTTTTGAATTATTGCATTTCCACAATGAATATAACTTTACTAGAGCGAATTGATATGTTTTATTCACCATTTCGTGTATTTAATTACTAATAGTAATACAATTTTGTTTTATTATAAATATTATATTGTATCTACTCATAAAATATGTGATTTAAATTGATATATATTGATATAAATTGATAAATATGATAATTTAAAAAAAAAATCACTTAATTTAAATCAATGATTTTTTTTAAAAAATCACTTGATTTAAATCATGATTTAAATCGTGATTTAAATCAATTAATTTAAATTTGCTCAACCCTGATTTATATTAACGATAAACAAATCAGACTCTTAATGATGAAGAAACGAGAGACTTGAAACTAGTTTAGCATTTCGACAAGAAATCCTTCGAAACAAAGATAAATGATTTTTAATTAAACTTATTTTCACATGCATGTTCGTTTAGTAAGACTTCATTCACGTAAGTAGTTATTAACCAAAATTAAAAAAAAAAAAAAAAACCACTCTGTTCCTAAAGCAACCTAAACGTGCAGAAGCACTATATAATACTGTCGGCCATATAATTAACATGTTAATTTTTAATTTACAACTGACTGAGTTTATTTAGGCGTGTATGAGGACTATTATTAGAAGTATCAATTTAAATAAGAACATTAAACCCACCTACGTTACAGGCAATACAACGTTATTTGAGGTATTGTTTTTAGGCGGTCAACTTGAACAAGAAATGATCCTGCGGAAGCAGACGGCCATTCTCTATCGACACACATTGTAAACTGTTAGCTATGGAGAGAGGCGAATTTTAGTCTTGCGGAGACAAACTCGACGGACAGCGAGAGCAGACCAACAGATTAAAGCTTCCGTCTGTTAATTGGTAATTATTATGACCCTGCAACATTACTGCAATGCCATTACATCGTGCAGTGAATTTCCTTCCTAATAATGTGACAACTTAATGACGAAACAATGTTCAGAACCATTTCGCACTTGTTGAAGTCGTTTACTGTAAGCGTCGCTGTCATTACAATAAATTCGACTTTAATTCTAATAAACGACGATTCTGTTACGCAAAAAAAACTTTAGGAGTCTATCAAAAACATTACTACAATACATAAGTTCAGTAGGCAAAGATCAGGAAACATCCACTAGAGAGTTGCAAACAGCCAGTAACGTAATGCTCAACTGGACCAAACATTGGAAAATGAAGCTAAACGAGCTTAAGTCCATCCATGCCAACTTATCAAATAAAAGGATAACGGATCCACTGCTACTTAATATAAATGGGACTATAGTGCCATATAAAAATCAAGCGAAATATCTTGGCATGACCCTTGACGCAAAATTGCGATGGAAACAACATCTTAAAAAGAAAAAACCGAACAATCTAAAATACAGACAGTACTTCTGGCTTCTTGGAACATATTCCAAATTATCATTATATGATAAGATCCTACAAATAGGTCCTAAAACCGGTGTGGCCTTAATACGGTATTCAACTTTGGGGTTGTACCAAAGACAGCAATGTTGCATCTATCCAGACTATCCAAAACCAACTGCTACGCAATATAGTAAACGCTCCATGGTACGTCCGCAACAGTGATCTTCATCGAGATCATGGTAAACCAATGGCTAAGGAAGAAATTAAAAGGTTTGCTGGTTAACACGAAGCCAGTCTCCACCATCATGAGAATGCAACAGCTCTCCAACTGCTGGACAACCAACATCTTGTCGGAAGATTGAAGGACCAAGCCGTTTAAACTCGTGAAGTGTGTTTTGTTTAAAAAGCAGAGCATAGTGCGCGAGTGAGAGTACATACACTATAGTCAGAACTAGGGGTGGGCGATATATCGATATTTATCGATATATCGAGAAAAAATACAATATTCTATTAGAAGTAACAAAGAACATATCGATTCGCAGTAACAAAACGCCCGGTACAGTGCAAATAATTTTAAAGTGTAAAGTTAATAACCACAAATTACTGTAATTTTCACTAGCAACAGAATTATCAGAGAATTTGTCTTGGCTGGGAGCTGGGACATTTCACTCTTAGTAAATTAACAATAATCAGTTAAGTTTATCGGATAAATTGAAATGTAGTTTCTGCTTTATATCGAACGATTTGTAACAAGGTTTTATTTAATTAAGTTAATAATAGCCTCATTCTATTTTTAGAGGGGTTGTTACAGTAATGGTGTCAATATTAATTAACACCCATAGTAATTAATTTAAACGTGTGATATTATCATTTAATACATGCAGCCAGGTCACAAGATGTGTAAAGTGATATTAAATGTACAAAATTGACAAAGAATACTTTTCAGCGGTCGTCCAGAAAATCACTTATTTCCAATCAATTCTTAGGCTGGACAATACATCTTTACTGGCGTAGGTCAGAAAGTAACTGGTTGCTATGGTGATGAGTTGTCTTTACCGGCCTAGGCCGGAAAGTAGCTGGTTACCATGGTGATGAGTTGTTTTGTTAATTTGCGCTGTCAAACAAGCGTCGTTATACAACCAAGCGAATGTTAAGTTATTGTTTAATTATGGATGGTGACGATAGTGATTTTGGTGTCAGTGGCGGACGCAGGAAAAATATTGTACGTAACATACCCGTAGAGTGTCTTAACTGGATTCGTATGCTTTCAGGACTCGCCTATGGTTCGTCCAAAAATTGCCTACTCGTAAAGGACCACTTTCCAGTCTTGTTATGTAAATAACTATTAAAGTGTCGAATGAATTGAAGTATATTATAGTTAGATCAAGTTAAGCCTTTTATTAAAGACCAAACATGGAGTTTCTATTAAAAATTCCAAGACAGTTTATTACGCAGGTACAGGGGTCATTTTGTTGTTTAACTAATTGTTTAATAGTAGCTGAGAATGCTAAACATTTAAGTATGACTTTTTTTAAATCTAATTAGTAAAATCTTGTTAACAAAATGCTAATTTAAATATTTTTTAATACTTTATAATTAACTGACTACATTTAACCATCCATCTAAAACTGAAAATAAAATATTCAAAATATTTGGACAAATTTGTCTCAGCGAGTTGACGAAGCGTCAAGTCTATTTTGTGATTCAAAAACTTTCCTTCGGGTTTTTTCTTTCTGTTTTGTCGGTAGCTGAAGGAGACAGGCTCAAAGGAATAGTAGTCTCGGGAATAGTGGTGTGGCTCTCAACTTCTCAACAGCAGGCGGGTGACGGGTCAAAACTGCAGGAAGGGAAACGTGATATGCGGCTGGGATACAGAGATTTCGTAGCAGCCGGCGGCAGATCACAGTATTCAGGCAAGTTCAATCGGATTCAGTAGCTGCTAGAAGCGGAACCGCCAACAAATGCCGTTGTTTTATAGCTTCCAAAAATATTTTTGCCCGTAGACTAAACCTACAATTGGACATGTCTAATATATTAATTTAAAGTATATAATTACTCGTACGTTACTAATATAGAAGTAATTTATAATACAGTGAGAAAAGTAATAAAACTATGCAGAAGTGAGCAAATCCTTAACCACTTAAATTGACTAAATTTACAAAGAAAATTAGAGTTTTGTCACCTTGCCATAGAAATCTTTACTAGTTTGCATACAGTGACAACAAAATTTGTCTTGAAAACCTTGTGTGCAACTAGTTATTAATGTTCTTTTTAACGCTAGAAGAAAAACGAACTTAAACTGTCAATAGATATATTGTATCTGGATGATACATACAAGAAATTGGTTTTTATAGCTTTGTTTACGTTAGAATCTTCTAGAAGGATTGGAAACATTGCCTTATAACAGTTTGCATAGTTTGTTTATGTTAGGTACGATCTCATATTAAGTCTGTTACAACATCGTAGGTAACTAAAATGTAATTCGATTTAATACCTTAACCTTAGCGTATGAAATAAAAGCATTTTAAATTAATACAGTAGAGAATATTCTACTGAAGGTGAACATAAAAAGGGGTGAAGCCTGGGTTCCATAACTCGCTTAATGGTACTGAAAGATTCTTATTACTACTAATGACCATCCTGTGATTATGTCTATACTAGACGCGGAGCTATACAACTTTAAGCACAGTTCTGCCGCGGAACACGCTTTTTTGCTATGAAGAGCTACAATTAGAGCCGAAGCATCGTTGCGTGTTCGCTGACATTTTAAAGTTAGTGTATGTGATTTATATATAAATAATTAAATATATTATGTATAAATTTAGGGTTTCAGATTTGATATCGCGCAAATTGTTGGCGACGTTTCGGTAAAGTTTTATATACTATCTCCAAGAAGTAACTTCCCTATTTAACCAGTTTAGAACTTATTTTATCCTCTACACTGTATGGTAGAAGAGGAACGAATAAATATAAATAATAAATATAGAACTTATCTTACAACATTTATAACATTTGACGTGTTTTATATATATTATATATTACATAGCTGCAGGGCCTACTGAAGGGGGGTCTTGAGGGGCTGCATACCCGGGCCCCCAGTCTGAGGGGCCTCCAATTTTTTGTTTTTTTGTTTGATATGCATTTTAACGACAAACTGCAAATAAACAGCAAAATAAAATTTAAAAAATTAAGATTATATCGTTTTGCGCGCTGGCCCCCAAAAACAGTGGCCACGTTTTTTTTGCTCTAATCATAAAAAACAGATTTTTTCATATGCAAGAGCTCCCAAATTTTAACTTCCCCGGCCCCCTCTTACCCCTAGGAGGCCCTGCATAGCTGCATTTCGTTCCATGAGTTTATTTGAACAAACTAGAATCAACTAGATTCACTGACAGGATTATTTTATAGGAACATTTAAAGTAAAATTAAAAGAACATCTAAAATTATCGTAGTTGTTTTTTATTTGAAATTTTCAACAAAATATGTCTTGCTTAAATTACTTGAAAAGCTTAAACACATTTTTGAAATGAGGAAGATGGCTAAACTGTCTCATTCCTGATGAAAGTAAATAAACTCTTTTTTTTATGTGGATTGTATACACGCTCGAACTTTTAAATAGCTCAACATAATTTGGTCGTGATATTTGTTGAATCCTTTAGTTTTCCACGACGTAACGTCTTTGTAGATTTCATTGAAAACCGTGCTTACATTTAATATCGTTTGAACATGTCATATAACTATTCGACATCTTTTGTATTGAGTAAATAATGTTGCTCGAACCATGAATGCTGCATAGATATCGATTGGGTCGCACAGTGTCGTGACAAGTGGAGTGTGGTGTCGTGTTCCGCTCCGTCGACACCGGAGCCAGGAGCACGCGGCCCGTCCTTGCTGCGATAAAGCGGTAGCGCTTGGCCTGGCCTGTCAGTCGGTCGCCGCCACAGGGTTCAAATGGGATGGGGCAAACTTCCCTAACGGTAGATGTTCCTAGATTCTCGATAACTGATAATTTAACGATATTATGGAATCTGCTAATGGGCGGTTGATCGATTAAAGTGGTTTAACAGGGATGAATTATGATATCTAGATTTTATTAGCGTTGAGATGTGGTAGATGGGACGAAGAAAGTTAGGCGTTACTACGAAATTCAAATTCTCTTTGAAGTTTGAATAAATTTTGTTGGAAAATCCTGTTTCAAGTGTTGCAGATGTTTAATTTTGTTATCGCTACTACCGTTGGCATTAATTAACATTTATCGTCTTGGGCAACTGCCTAAATTTGACTTTATAAAGTTATTTTTGTATTTTTTTGCGCTAGTTCTTTTAAATTTAAATTCAGCCACTTCATTAGTGTAAATTTCGGTACTACTTAGTCACTGAGTGTACTCTTATAATCATTCCTTAACACTTTCGCTGCCATACTGTAAAAAATCTGAGTATGGGGTAACGATTGAAGACACAAACCAAAACAATAAATAAACTAATTCCTAATAGCAAACAAAATTACATGAAGCACCTTTCTATATTTTATTTATATACTGTAAACTGTAATAGAACTATTTGGACCCTTGAAAAGAAACAAAAATGCCTTACTTTCCTGTAAACATTGTCTAAGTAGTATAATTTTAATAATTTAATGCTAAACAATGTTTCTTTTTTTAAATATATGTTATTTGCTAATGTGAAATGCACAAAATTATTAACGGAAATTACAGGGAAACCTATTTTTAAATATTTGTCGAAAGAACAATCCAATACGATTTTTTTTTCTAAATTACATGGAAATATTTGATTTAAATACAAAGAAATTAATTTGCAATAATAAACAATATTATTCAGTTTTATGCAATACTTATAAAGTTTTTTTGATCATACTTTTTCAGTTAATTCGCCGAGAAATTTATATTTTTGATCTGGGTTATGATGTAATTGCAAGTATTTAATACGTTTTTAGGTTTTTATCTTTAGGGACAACGTCGTCTGTAGGAAGAATTTATGGAAGAGTCCTTAAAGAAAGAATAGAGAAAGAAGCTAAAGAAATAGAAGAGCAAAGCGGCTTTAGACCAGGAAGGTCCTGTACAGATAATCTATTTACATTAAAACACTTAGCAGAGAAGAATCTGGCTAAAGGAAGAGAACTCCACGTTACATTTATAGATCTAAAGAAAGCATTCGACTCCGTTCCCCTCCAAAAACTATGGCTTACGTTGGAACAAGCTGGCATAAATAAAATATATTTAAACGCAGTTAAAACGCTATACAGAGAAAACCAAGCCGTCGCAAAAGCCGGAAACCAAGTCTCTCAACCATTCTCGCCTTCGAAAGGAGTAAAACAAGGCTGCTGCCTCTCACCTACACTTTTTAAAATTTACCTATGTGCGGCCTTAAAACATTGGACCAGAAAATGCAGTCCGATGGGAGCACTGTTGGGCGAGAGCCCGATATACACGATCCTCTTTGCAGATGATCAAATAGTTATTGCAGAAGATCAGCAAGATATGACGTACATGCTAAATAAACTTATAGAGGAATACAAGAAGTGGGGACTGGAGGTAAATACAGAGAAAACACAGTATATGGTCATAGGTGGAAGAGGACATGACATACAGTTAGACAACGGAACGATAAAAAACGTTAGTCAGTACGAATATCTGGGAGTAACAATATGCGAAGATGGAAGAGACGACAAGGACATAATGAAGAAAATAGGCAGAGGAAAGAATATGATAAAAACATTACATCCAATCTTGTGGAATAAAAACCTAACTAGAAAAACAAAAATAAATATATTTAAAACGATAATAGAACCAGTATTGACATATGGGGCAGAGATATGGGTAAGGGACAAATCAATGAATCAAAGACTACTCTCGGCCGAGATGGCATATTGGAGAAGATGCTGCGGCCTATCCTTGTACGATCACGTTAGAAATGAGGACATCAGAGATAAAATGAAAATGAAAGGCACTATTATAGATCATATAAATGAAAAACAGTTAAGATGGTACGGACATCTGCGCAGAATGAAGGAAGAAAGAATACCAATAAAAGTATGGAACTGGACTCCAGCACAAAGAAATAAACGAGGGAGACCACGGAAGATGTGGAAAAACAACATAGATGAGGAAATGAAAAAGAGAGGTTTACGAGAAGATGACTGGAACGATAAGGATAAATGGCGATTAGGATGCGAGAAGCGGCAATAGCTGCAAATACTCGCTATATATATATATATATATCTTTAGGGACAAGGCTTCATTTCATATATTGTTTTTTTTTATAACTTCTTAAGTTATATTTGCAATCTGCTTACCATGAAGCAATAGGCAAATTTGTTGACAATATAGACATGAGAAGATTTACTGTCCAGTAAGAGCAACCTAATATATTTTACTTAAGTAACTTAACTTTAACCGACGCACTTCACTACTATTGTCTAGCAGATTTAAAGCACTTAAATTAGGATGCACTTCCAAACGGTGTTGGTATTTTTTACTATAGTTTGCAATTTCTTCGCGCACTGTTCTTATATTAAAGTCACTATGAAGGAGTTTGTTCGATACATACCACGGAGCTTGGCTATAGTGCGTAGCGTTTTTGACGGAAACCTTTGCAGTATTTCAATATTTTATGTACTTTCTCTTGTTTTTGAACAAATCGAATGATTGTTATCATATGCCATTTCCTTTTCTAAAAAAAAAAACAGTTTTAGAGCACTAATCTATACAAATTAACAATTAGACAACGTTTTTATCAAAATAAGTCATTTTGTTTCTTGTTACGTGCATTCTTATTGAGCCAAATCAGTTTTCTTCTACAAAATCTACTTTATTAATATTAATAATATACCCACGTTATTATTTAGTCATGAGTCCTTCTACTGTTAGGTGTAGGACTGTTGAGTTGTGTTGTGCTGACTTTTTTCAATGATTTTTTGTCTTGTGCTAGCTTTTTTATGACTTACATTTGATGTTTCTATCCGTTGCTGCTTTTTTAACTTCGTTTTGCCAGGTTTTTCTCGGTCTATCTCTTTTGTTTTTTCCCTGTGATCTTGCTTAATATGCTTTTCTGGTTAACCTTCTTTCATCCTATAAATGTGACCCAACCATCCCATCACAGCTGTCTTTCTTATATTTTTGTTTCAACTGATTTTATCTTTAATTGTTCTCTATATGTTTTATTTCTGATTCTATCTTAATGGTTTCTCCTTGGATTTTTCTTAGAAATCTCATTTGTGCTGCATTCACTCGCCTACTATTTTTATTTGTGAGTGTTCACGTTTCGCTTCCGTATAAAAGTGCTGAACTTACTACCTTTTTAACCACTTCCATTTTTGTTCGTTTTGAGATTTCTCTATTTCCAAAAAATTTGTCCTTAACTGTTAAATATTTTTCCCACATTTCCTGTCCTTTCGCTTATTTTCTTGTCCATTCCTCTATTTTTCTCTATGATCATTCCTAAATATGAAAAGCTTTCTACCTGTTCCAACCTAAGCCCATTTAAAGTGATGTTATGCCCTTTGTTCTCTGTTGTAACGATCATAGTTTTAGTTTTTTCTGTATTTATTTTCATATTAATTTTTTCCAATTCTTGGTTTAGAGTTTCTAGATTATGTTGCAGATTCTTTTCTGTTTCCGCGACTAAGACCATATTGTTTGCGAACATTAGCTCAGTTATGTTTATTTATTCCATTTTCCACCAACTAGGTGAAACTGTCACATTTTTTGTGATACGTTTTTAAATCAGAAAAAGTTCTGACTGATAAAACTAATCGACTTGGAAGAAGTTGATTAGATCATTAAAGGCAATTTAAAAAACTGCCAGGATTAGACTCAATTAATAAAGTTCTTAAACTTTTTAAAAATTTTATAAAAACGGTTGCAATTACCTAAAATATGTTTCGATATTGTTAATCAGAATGAATATAGCACCTTTATCAAAATTAAATCTCTGTTTTTGCTCTAATTAATAACAAGCAAGATCTCTGGTCCTCGAATTTTAATCACTCTGTGTATTCACATTAATTCATTAAGCTACTAATAGTATTCTGATGTTTTAACTTATTGTACCTCAATAGACCAATGCAATCTGGTCTTTGAGACCAATGAGCAGATTAATTATGTTGCTCAAACTTGTTAGTCTAAGGTTTACCCAATAGTAGTCCTTAGTTTGCTAATACATAAGTACACTAATTATTAACGTGCACACTACCGTACAGTCTCTGCTTTTTAACTTTTGCTTAAACTAATTCAAAAGGTTTAACCCTTTTAAGTCTTCTCACCAATCCTGTAGTGTCCAGGAGCTGGATCGCCTCGACATTTACATGTTGATGGAGCCTTTTTCTTCGTGGCTCTTAGTAAACTTTTTTATGGTGTTGGTTACAGTGTCTATGTTTTAAATGATGAAACTAACAAAATCATTTGACCAATCCAATATAATAATAGGAGCATATGCTTTTTTAAGGTATGCCTTTTTTGAGGAAATTATTAATAACATTTAACACGTAAACGCAAATAATAATTGAGGCCGAATCTACCACTGTCTTAAAAAAATAATTAACAAACGATGCAAATCTTTAAGTTTCATCCATGTTTTTCTTGTCAAAACGATCATTTAATAAGATTACTTGAAAGTTGTAAAGATTAATGCAAAATAATCTTCACAAATTATTGTAAACTCAATCCTGTTCTGAGTGAGGCGCGGCCCGTACAATGCGGGTATACATAAGCATGAGATCCGCTAGCAGATACGGGTAGCGGACGAAATAAGATTAGTGGGGCCAGCCGCATACACGAGGACATTTGCTCGGCGGTAGTAGCCGTAGCGTGTTCATTACTTGATTCCGCTTCAGGCGGGTATTATGTTCTACAGCTTCTTGTCACGAATATCCATCGTTGGTGGAGTTTGGAACTTTGAATGTGTATAATTAAGATAGATATACCTAGCTATCCCCATAGAGCAAGCTCACTTATCATATTAGACGTGAATTTTGCGGGTGGGAATAATACATGCAACATTTCGTGTACAATTACTCGATAAATTTTAATAATGAAGCTACACGCAGTCAATATGCGTTGCTGTTAACCTTTCATCTTCCGTGGACACGTTTAGATATACGGGACGGTAAATAAGTAAAGCTAAGTGTTTTTACGTGATTAGAAAAAACTGAAAATATGCAAATTGTACCCCGTTCCTAAAATATCCTGAAAAACTGAACGACCTCAATTTTAAATAAAGCTAGATATAGCTTTTTTATCAGTAATATAAAGTTAAAATTGGTATTTGTGGAGCAAAAAAAAATGGCCGCCCTTGCTTAGTTTTTGAGATTCCATAGCAAACTTTTTTATTTAAGATTACTGAAAAAACATGACTGCTGAAAACGCCACTAACCGTCCGATGAACCATCAGAGACTATGCTGGACGCGATATCGATACTGCGCAGAATCCTGATAGTTCATCCGATCGCACATAGCCTTGCTGGAACGAAACTATCGTTTACTTACGTTCATTACATAAAAACTCCTAGTGAATGAGTTGCAAATTAATTAGTTATATTTTCAAGTGACGATGCATTAAATCTGATATACAGAGTAAGGTCTTAGTTGATTTAACGACTGCTTAGCATTCGGGAGGTTCATGAGTGGATATAGCATAGCATATAAATGTGATGTAATCAGGGATGAAAAGTCGGAGTCGGAGTCGGTAGTCGGGAGTCAAGGAGAGCTTTTTTGAGGAGTCGGGAGTCGGAATCGGGAGTCGGAAAAACTACCCACTTCCGACTCTTTTTTGATTTAGTTTAGTTTTGTCTGTGAACGTCCAATTATCTGTAAAGCATACTTGACTGGATAAGATTTATATTATAGACAGCGCAAGTGCGCAAGAATACAAAACCCATGATTTGTGCAATATACAGTAGACTGTAGTCAACCAAATCTTACCCCATGTCGACATTTGAAATTTTTCAAAAGCCGATAGTGCCTTTATTTTGAAGTTTTTAAGGTCGGTATGTCGGGAATCGAAGTCGGTTTAAAAAAATACTGACTCGGGAGTCGAGAGTCGGTTATTTTTCTGCCCACTGTCAGTCCCTGGATATAATACTGTCTTTTTTATACAAAAATACAGGAAACTGTAAAATATTTCACATATTTGAAAAAAAAATTAGGTACGAGTACATGCTTAATAACATTTCGGTTTTATTTTTTGACTATATCTCGCAACTGGATTTAGATATTTAATTTCTGTTTCATTTGATGGATTTCTTTTAAAAATACGAGTTATTTTTTTCTTTAATCATATAATTAATTAAATAGAATTCCAGAATGAATGTGCTTGGGCAATAAATTACCAAACCACTTTAAACGGTCCACTCCGCCCCTGCTTACCAAGATTTTAAAACTTTTAAAATGTATCATGTTACTGTTTAATAGTAAATCCTCATAAAATCTGATTTTATTGTTACACCGAATACCTGATACGTGTTCCGTACAGGAATCGCATTCGATAAAAAAAGTATCGTGACAGTTATAATCAACCTATCCTGTTCGAGATTTCCAAGTCAATCGTGTATAATGATTATCATTTGTTTTATGTGCGGGCCTCGTCAGTCAGGCGACGCCGGCGGGGTCGCGGTCTCGCCATCTGCGCTGCTAATTGAGGACTGCCGTGACGAGCACAGCGGACATCAACCGGGCAACGGGCCAGGGCCAGCCAGACAGTCGGACTCAAAACGAACAGGTCCCACACAGCATTAAGATTCAGTTCAGTTGATGTCGACTTTAAAGAGACAGCATTCAACAGTTTCCATCACATGTCTAGGACATAGAAAACTATTACAAGGCGGAAAGATCTCAGAACATATGGTGTTTACAATTTATGTACATGATCATCATATAGCACTGCAAATAATCACTGCACAAAATTTTCCATTTGTGGTGATACCCAACTTTGTGGGAGAATTAAAATCTTAGCGTATTCAAAGACTGCTACGAGGGTGGATTGAAATATTTCCGGTATGGCCCCTAAGGGGTAGCTTTTCATTGTGGAAATTTTCCAATCTACCCTCGTATCTGGTTGCATTCGAAAGGACGGCACCATGATCAACATAACATTAGCACTATTTCCTTTTCCTTTTATGGTTGGTGGTATCATTTGTCACTATCCTGATTCGTAGCGACCTCTCACATCTTTATGCAGCTAGGCCAGCAAGTTTTTATTGTCATCTCTAAATGGTAAATAGGAATAAATATCTAAATCAGCAGCGTGTAAACTGTACTTATATAGGTATTTTCCCTTCAAATCGTGTTTTCCGTTTATAAGCCTTCGTATACTAAAACAGAAAATTATAGCAGAAAGCAAAATTTGAAAGAAACATTTAGATATCTACTAATAATAACTAAAAAATCTCAGATCAGCTTCATTCTCTTTAATTGCTCGGTCATACACAGCTACTCACTGGTTTTAAACTCGTCTATGATCGTTTTGGTATTTATTTTCTTAATTGTGCAGGACGTTTGACTTAAAATCAACCAGTATAGGCCAACGAGTGTTACAAAAGTTACGATTTCCTTCCCACCTACACATACACCAGTTTATCGGTCTTTACTGTCCCATCTTGAACGCACCGCCTAATCTTATTATTACGATCTACTGCCGGAGTCATCTCTCATAGCCAGTATAATTAAGCCTCAGCAGATTGAGGGGAACAGGTGAGAGGCGGCGGATATCCTGTAAGGTGCCGCACGCATTCTTTAACTTTTTAACATAATTACGGACTTTGTTTGACAAAGCTACCGCTTGCCGCGTTCAAAGCGAGTGCTTTTTACTCTCGTAGAATAATCATTAGTGGATATCGCCCGTGTTCCAGGACATTTATTTTTAGTATGCCGTTGTATTTGAACTTTTATTATAGGGAGATGTACGCCAAATGCACTGTGCAAAAAATATTATGTAGTTTGTATGCTTTTAATGGCGTGTCTTAAACTATAAGGTTAGTCACAAGTGACAAAGATAATTAAAAATGATGACTGTTTAGTGATGAAACACACAGACAACTTTATTTTCATTCACATTGTTAAATCTTTCTAAACGATTTAAAAAGTCTCCCTGTTTTACATCTAATCCAAAAGATTTTTACAACCAATAAACATAATTTATTTTTTATAGTTGTATAAATAGATAATTATTTACGTAATAAGACCGGAGAGTGGTATTTTACTGCATGAGTTATGGAAAAACGGCCCCCGTTGATCTCTTTTTCCGAGCAAAAGTTAATGGTAAAAGTAAAAACTGAAATTGGTTATCGTCTTTTATTTTCGGGTTATTGCCGATAACTCGATTTTTCGACTCTTCGTTTTATGACTGTATTTCGCTTGTTTATGAAAACAAAGAAAAATAATTTTGACTTTCTACAGGCACTTTTTTGATAAGAATGCAGTGGCGTAGATAATTTTTCAAAAAAAATAATCGAAGTTCGAGTTGTGACATAAAGCGGTATTTTTTTTAATAGAACCCATAGTTGGCTGTGGCATCACGAGAAGGAGGATTTTTACCCCATTCCAATAATATACAGGGTGAGGCATTACTTATGAAACCCCCACTTATTTTGTTATTGGCAAGAATTATCAAAAAAAGTTTCAAATAAAAGTTGTCTGATACAGTATTTTCCAAAATATTGTCATGTCAAATTTTTGGTTTATATTGTTTTTTTATGAGTTATGGCACCATATTTGTTTTTTTTTTAATGACACCATGCATATTTTTTTATACGGTTTGTAAGACATTTTCCTTTTCTTTTCAACGCACTAAAACTTTCATACCCTCATATAAATTTTTTTAAAGAAATTGCAAAAGAGCAACTTTAATATCCTAAACTTAATCCGAAAATGTCTAAAAACAAACAAAATTGCATGGAACTCTTTTAAGGGCTTTATTTATTGTCTTTAATGATAATAACTGATTATCGATCTTTGTAACACAATTTAATACAGTTTATTTTTAATATCAAATGATAAAACTTGTTAAATAAAATTTTAAGATTCATTAAAAACTGTTTAACGAACTTGAACCGGAAAAGAATCTGAACTTGACGCTATCATTGCGCGGTCCTGCTGGTTATAGCCACTCATTACTGGTTAAAGGGTTCCGATACGTAACTATCGCTCATTATCTCTTTGGTCGGTCTCCAGGCGCTTTTCGATATCCGTAATATCTGATAATATCTCTGAGGCAGCGATGCTGAACCGCGCAAATGCCAAAACTCGCACCACCTTCAGTGCCGGGATGCGTATTTACATTACTATTATTATGCGCTATTGTAGTGCATGCACTTTCAATTTTTATTTGGTTATAATTAAAATTCTGCCCAAGAAATTGCTGTTTACTGCTTTTCATTTCAGTTATTTAACCGATAGTGTGATGATTTTGTTAGAATCGTTTATGCTATGGGTATAAGTGTTTAACAACAAATGTAAAATTTGCTTTTCTATAATTTTATATTCATCTTATATTAAACAAACAATATTTTAGTATCAATAATTAGATTTAATGTTATTACGAGATTTGTTTCGTGCAAAAAGTTAAACGGGGTGGTGAAAAACTGTCGAGAATTTGCGGGACATAACTTACTAAAATAAAGAAGTTTAAATGAGCATTTATCTACAATTCTTTTTTTTTTAAGATAAAAGGTATTCGAGTCATAAGTTTGCTATTGTCTATGATATGAGCCATGACACAAAATTAGTATTTTTTTAAATTGAAATAACATGGTCTCCAAAGCGTGCCGACTTTCGTTGTAGGAGCATTTAAAAATGCTATTGTTTAATCGAGAAGAGAAAGTCGCTCCCTTCCTTTTTTGGTTAATTTATTTCAAAATATTGACATAATTTATTATATCCCGGGACCCCGGGCAATTCCGGAAGAAGGCAGATTTCTTCCCGAAATCCCGGGACAAGCAAAAATGTCAAATATGAGAAACTATAAGCACCCCGCAACAAAAGTATGATTTGCAAATATACTTACATAATCCATTTTATCTTTTTTTAAATTTAATTAAACCTAATATGACAATAAAATTCACATTTTTTTAAAAATCTACTAGTATTTTAAATTATGAATTTAATTTGCATTATTAATATACATTACAAAGCAAGCTGAATACTGTGACACTGTGAGAAAAAAGAAATGTTATTAGAATTTGTAAATGTCCGAAATCAAACCAGTTGCTTGCCTTCTTTGTTCATAAGTGTTTATAAATTGGTTGGTTTCCAAGTTGAAACCGCGTTGAAGGTTTATTCTTAGTGACCGACGTTTCATCCTCTGTTATTGGAAACATCTTCAGGGTTGTTTGTTTAAAAGGTAGAATAAGTTTGTCATAAACTTTTCAAACAGACTGTTTAATTTAGTAACTTATTGTAAAAATCATTGAATAAAAAGATAAAGTAAGGAGCTTTTAATACTATACTGCAGCGTTTGAGCGGCGACGGAAATGACGAAACAAATGGCCTCTGATAGCGGCCGGTTTTGAAAAGTCAAACAGTCAAGAAATTTAGGGTTTTGTGTGCTACAATGGTTAGCTGCAGATCTTGTAGTCTTACTAAGTCAAAAAATGTTGAAGATTAAAAGATTACGTTTCATAGGTAAGTAGATATTAATATTTTGTAGTGTAATCATGTATTGAAAATTAGATGTGGTCTGTCAAAATCGTATGTCATATCAGTGGCGTGCATTTGTGTACAGCATATTTTTTAACTCTCATAATAAACAATCCAAATATTGAAGTATGCTGTCGTTTTTTTAATCCCCTCAACCACGAAACAAGAAGTAAATAAGTAACTAACAGGCTCAATTCAAAACAAAGCAAATATTTACATTATTCAATACATATTTAAAAATGTTAGATACGCCACTGAGAAGCGGAAATATGCATCATCCATATTGAGAGGCTAACCTGGACGCCTTAGTATCGCTATAACGCTCATTTCTTTTTTTTTTATTCAATGGTAAAAATCAATCTTTTATTTATTGACGTAATCTTTTCTAAAATATGTTCATTTATTTTTATGTTAGTATATTAATTTTGTGATATCAAAATGTAAAGAATTATTCTTGTCGCTCATTTTAAAGCAAACTTGTAGTTATGTCCGTTTTCAATTTTTCACTGTTAACTAATGCAATTTTATTTAAAATGATTTAAAATAATCAAGAATTCGCTGATTTATATAAAAATACAGCAATTTGTTCAAAACTACCAAAGATAAAGCCTTATTTAAAAGTTTTGATAAAAGTTATTGATCAAAGTGTCATAAATTTGAGTAGATCAAAGTCAAATATTTAAATTCACATTCATCCACTTAAAGAACTATTATGAGATATTACAAAAATACTTAGTCTATTGGCACAATAGTCTATGTATTACATAACAAGAGTTGTAAGAAGCATATTACGCACGAGTGGAAAAGTTGCGCACGAAGCCGCGTAGCGGCGAGTGCGTGATTGCTTTACAACTCGTGTTATGTAGCTTACTTTTTTTACGATCACATAATATCTACGATTTTAACGGCTTTTTGGCCTATATACACATGTAATTACGTTGTCAATTTTGACGTAAGCCTACTTTGACATTTCTAGACAGGTGTGCGTTTTGTTTACCGTGCGTTACAAGGTTATAACTCACTTACTAGGCATGCAGGAAGTGTTTGACGTGAGTCTACTTTGATCATTTCTCTAATAAACAGTGCTTTTAGCTTACCGTGTGTAATAGTACCTTTCCACGTGAGAGTAAACTACTCTTGATAGCAGCGTCGCCAAGGATACAGCCCCTGAGAGTAACTCGCGATTGGCTGTATCCTTCGCGACGCTGCTATCGAGAGTAGTTTACTCTCACGTGGAAAGGCACCATAAGGACCCATATACTATGCACGCAGGCTGTACGGTAAGAGTCATTTACGTTAGTGGTCGTAGAAAAAAATAAATATAACGAAGACTGTGTCTTAAAAGGTTGAACAATGTGAACCAAGGAACTCGTACCTATAACTTTGGGCTTGAAGATGCTATGAATTGGTGGTAGCTGAAATAATAAATCTTTGTGTGATTACCTTAAAAAAAATAAGCAATTTCACATTCTAAATACATTCATGAATTCATATTGACTGACAAAACATGATAATTATCTTCCTGTTTTAAACAAAATACGATATCTACGTCTGCTTCATGTTTTAAATATAAACAGACAATTTAGAAGTTGCCAAAACAAGCGATACAAAAGACGATACAGTATAATATAAACAAATAAAGTAAAGGACGTCGAATCACAACATTATAGGATTTGATTAAATCGCCGTTCTTGAGAAACTTGAGATGTAGAAGAGCAGGGAATATTTAATAACGCGGAACAAGGTACGACCATTAATTCCCATCGTTACAGTTCCACTGAAAGAGCGCGATGACTGATTGTTGCAACCTCGTTCTCAGCGCTAATGATCCCGCTCAAATCGTCCTGTGTTCCACGGCGTAAAATATATTTATCGGTCTTCTTCACGTCCCCTATAGTCATCTCACTTTGATGCTGGATATGGCTCTATTTGGTTCTTCAGTTAACGTACTAGTTTTAATGTACTACCGGTGGCATCTGGCAGCCCGTTCGCCACTAGTGGCTGTGGTGCGGATCTCATCAGCAATTGGTCGCGGTCCCCATTTCATTAACTTACTGTGATGTACATTATGCGCAAGGTCAATTAAAATTACTTGCTGACTGTAAGTGTGTGATGTATTCCGACACCACATGCCGTGGAAACCACCTTTGAGATGAGAGTATATGGACATAGCTTACAAAAAATCGTTGATGTATCGGTAAATAAAGGATGATGTAATTACGAGCCTTATCACTGTGATTTCATCTAGTAAGTAAGCCCGAAAGATACATCGATATACAGGGTGTTTGTTTCAACATTAAGAACATGGACATCTCAGCAATCGTTAGAGATAGAAGGATGGTTGAATTAGCAGAGAAGTATGTTTTTATTTGGTTACTAAGAATCTCAACTAAAAGTGTAGATAATGTACCTAGTTCTTAAAATATACTGAAAAACTTCAATTTTAAATTTATTTTGTATTTTTCTTATATTGTCCCAATCGCTTTACGTCAAAATTAACCCAGCCTACTTAATTTTACAGATGCAATACTTAACTATTTTATTTCTTAACACCATATTACTTTTATGCTGTCAATTAAGAAATTTATTGATGAATACAATGAAAAACAAACTTTCGAAATATATAGGTATCTACAGAAATTAGGGGTTTTTCCTTGATCCCTGTCCATTTTAACCTATTTTATATTTTCCTGGAAATACTTATTGTCCCAGAAAATCCCGGGATATTTGAAAAATCTTATTTTCGTGTATTTTGTAATACATATTACTATCATAACTTTTCAGAATTTATGATAAATATCTTTACTAACCTTTAATTACGAAAAAACTTTACTCTTATTGTAAATAGTTTTACTGCTTTATAATAATAAATTATGTACACCCGTAGTATGCGTAAAGAAGCCCGGTCTCCATGACAATGTCTGTATCATCAAAATGCGCTTACAGTTCTATTTGTGAGTACCCTGGAAATGCAAAGTCAAATAGCTTATAAATAAAATTTTATTGATGAAAACCATGTTTCTTTGCTGTTAGATGCTCTCAAGACAATTCCACCCACATCTACGTATAGAGACTGAGAAAGCATTTTATGCAGCAGGACTTTCTGTTTATAAATTAAGAATAAAACTAAGTCTAAAGTATAGATTACCTTTGTTTTCTGAAATAATATTACAAACATTTATAGCAAAATTGATGTTACTGTGTCAATTAAAATAAAAATGCAATGGAAAGGTAATATTTCCTCAATGTATATTTCTCTCAATATTATTTTATTGTTTATAATAATCATGGAGACAAATGTATTACCTACATGACTTGGAGTTGTTTTTAAGGAATAAACGGCTCCCATCCTTTTTTGGGTTATTTATTTCAAAATATTGACATAATTTATTAACATCTCAGGATCCCAAAAAAATCTCGGGAAGAAGTGCGATTTCTTCCCGAAAACCCGGGATAAGCAAAGATGTCAAATATAGTTATGCAGTGTTTCGTTTAGAATCTTTTATAGGAAAAAATGCCTATTTTGAAGTAACTAAAAAAATTACACTTTATTTACTCAAATTTACGAAAGAGATCCAACTCATAATTTGCTTTCTAAATTAGCTATATCGGTGTATATTAATATATATCAATATTCGATTTTCAAATTTCGATATCTCCCACCCCTATTATCTAGCACCAGTATAGAGACAGATAAGAAAAATAATATCCTGTATTAAAAAAATATCAGCAATTATTTGGTAAAGAAAGTCTTAAAAATGTATAGGTGCTATTATTAAGTTCGCCAATGCTAATAATTTATTACTGCTGTATTATAACCATATTTTACTACTGTATACCCTTATGACAATATGTATTTGTACCCGCAGTTGTAGCATAACAATAGCAAAATATTATGACTCTAATAAATGAACTCGTTAAACCTTGCAAATAACATTAGGTTTGTAGTAAAACTTAACAAAATACCAACATTAAAAATATTAACAGCTTCCCTTCCACCTGTGCAAATGATCTTTTGTACCGCCCGTATCGACGAGGTGTACGCGCAGTAATTCGAGAAACATAAAATGGTAATATTTTGCTGCAACTTCCAGACTCAAAAAAACGAACAGAATTGGCTAATAGGATTTTTGGAGTGCAATTATAAATAAAATTAAAGTTTTTAGTAATACGGTGCGTTTTATGTTCCAGGCCGATGTTTTTTTTTAAATAACTTTTAAATGATACACAATTTTATAATTTATATTTTATATTTTATTGATTGATTATATGGTCTTTACCATTATGTATGGAATATAATGTCGTTCAAGTGGCCGCCTCTGGCCGTGGCGCAAACGCGAGCTCTTTCAAGCATATTTTTCATTTCATTTTCGCAGACTTCTGGTGTTACTTCAGCAATTTCTTTTCGAATGTTCTTCTTAAGCATCGGGGTTTTGGCTGGTTTGTTGGAGTACACCTTTCCCTTCAAGTAGCCCCATAGGAAATAATCGGGGGCGGTCAAATCAGGGGATCGTGGGGGTCAGTCGATATCACCAATTTTTGACATTATTCGGCCGGTAAAAGTTTTTCGCAAAATATGCATCGTAGCACGAGCTGTGTGTGATGTGGCACCGTCCTTTTGGAACCACATGTGCTATAGGCCTGCAAGATCACCCGACCTGTGTACCCCTGACTTTTATTTATGGGACTATCTCAAGTCTAGAGTGTACAGGGATAAACCACGCACACTTCAAGAACTGAAACTTGCAATTGAACGTGAAGTAGGGGACATCATTCGCGGTGTATTGAAGCGTGTGATGTTGAATTTTGTTACGAGATTACGTCTATGTATTAATTCTCGTAGGAATCATTTGAACGAAGTTATTTTTAAACACTAGGTGTATGTAGTAAAACTGCATAATTTAAGCTATTAAATTTAGTTTTTGAACATGTGATTGGTTTTTGATTGTTCGTTTTATCGCTTACTAAAACCGCGTCATACGATTGGCTAACCCTGTGTAATAGATTGTGGTTTAGAAACTAGTTGTTTTCGAAAAATTATAGTAGTATTACATATTTAGCCGCATAATTTTGTATTTTTTAGGACAGTTTTTTGTAGTTGTGGAAAAAGAAAATCTTCAATTATTCATTGTTTGTTTAAGGTCTATAGGCTGTGGTAGAAGTTATACTTACTCCAGAAACATTCAACTGCTTTTGGATATGTAATAACTGACGTATTTAAAATTTGAAATTCCTGAAATCTGTAGATAACAAAGAGCAAACTTTCGCTTAAAAAAGGGTATTTCAATTGAATGTTTATATACAATGCTAGCTGTTTCATGCATAATTGTTAAAAGTATTTTAAAATATAAGCTGGAATTGTATTGTATTGGAACAAAAATCGACTTCAATTCTTCTTTGTGGTACATTATTTACTAAAAGTTGGGTAAAAAAATCTTTCTAAATTTCAATCAAAGTTTAGTATTGTAATCTTTCTTAATTATATTGATTGTTTAAGATATAGGTACATGTGCAAGTATAGATTTTTTGTTCAATTTTTTCAGTGGATTGAAAATTGTCGAAAATTTTTGGTAAACATGCCCGAATGAAAGTTGAGCTGAAGAAAATACGAGTGCACGAACTGCACAAGTGATTTTTTCTGATTCAACTTGCATGAGTGAAAAATTGTCAAAAATTATAGATTATTTGCAATGCACGAGTTATATTTTGTCAGAAAATTTCCTTCACTTAACCTACCTGTCAAATTAAATGTACGTTATGTCAAAATTTACAAGTACTGTCAGAGTGGTGCGTAAGGGGTGTGGTTTAATCTATATTAAAGTAACGCTACTGGTCGCCGAAATTCGTCAAAAAAATATCAAGACCAAAATATTTAATTCCCTCTCTAAATTTATATTTTCGACCAATCACAAACTCAGATTTCTTAGAAACGACCAATAAACGCATGAAAATCTGTTAATTGCGAAAAGGATATTATCAGTGTATGGTTATGTTTATTGGTCGTTTTTAGGAAATCCGAGTTTGTTATTGGCCGACAACGCAAATTTGACAGGAAGATCACCATCTGACAGTGGAATGTAAAATAATTACCGTGTAATAATAATGCTCCTATTGGTAGTCTCTAGAAGATTTAAGTTTAGTTATTGGTTGAAAAAGAAAATTTGACAGGAAAAGAAAATTTTCAGTGCAATTTTTTTTTTGTAACTTTTGCGTATTGGATTATTGTTGCTACTATTGCAACAGTCATCAGCTAAACCTAAAAGAGTTATACTAAGTGTAATTGTTTATTTTATATTTTTCAGTTTATACAGGAAATTCATCCCTTCAAGTTATTTTCCGTTGAGTTCGTATCATTTGTGCCAATATTTATAGACAGAAAATCATTACTTTTTATCCACTGTACAGAGAACATAACGAGCCACTGAGCAAAATTCTGTTTTCGCTAACTTACAGTGAAACTGACAATACCGCGAGCTGCATCTCGTCCTTTCTAGTTCGCCGTTATCAACAGAAGTCGTGTAGTAAAATACACGCAGGACACTTACTTTATTGCTATCGGGACACACAATAGAGCCCCACACGAGATTAACAGCGCGTGGTGCCGATGACGTCACAAAGACGCGTCTAACGCCCGAGTGACTGCACGCGTCACAATCCCCGACGGCTTTGAGAGATAAGCCAAGCCTACTCGCTCCGCGGCTTTTCAGGGCGTCCTGTGATCTCAAAGCGAACAACGGCCTGCTGAAACATGGGACTGCCATGTAGTACGCATCGCCGGCTGCCAAACGCAGCTGGTTGTTGTACTTTGAAGAGTCCCGCGTTAATTTTTCCAGTGTATGCGCAACATAGTTCCACGGATTCGTACCGCTATCCGTTTCAACTTGAATTGCTACACGCACTGGCTGGATTCGAGTCGTATGAGAGTTTCCTCCAGTTGCGTTGTCACCAGTTTAATCAGCCGCCGGCCCCGTATGGGATGAGGCGAAACCAGCTATAAAAGAGCGCGCTGCACCGTTGTAATTGGGTCGTTGAGGATCTTCTTCGGGCCCCAATTATTGTATATTTGTAGCTTTATTGACCAGCTGCCCTCTGTCGGCGTTTTTTACAGCCTATTAATCCCCGTAATAAGTACGAAGGTTTCGAGTGCGGAACCGATTAATAAATAACAACGGAATAAAACACGGCTTTTTATGAATGCAAGAAATTTTATACAAACACACGTGATTGTGATTACAATTAAAAAATATTTATAAGTGTCACTTCCAATCAAAAACATAACTAACGATATGCTGGAGTTTTATTTTAAATTATCTCCAAAACATTTAGTTTTGATGTTCTTGATGCAATAAACACAACCTTGATCAAATTCTAGCGACAACATATCGTGACCTACTCTGGTGAGAAGAATCAAAGGATGTACCAGAATAGACATAAGAAAGCAAGATGTAAGGGCAGAGTAATATTCAGACAAATATGAAGAACAGACACAGAGAATAAAACAGCAAATATTACCAAAGATGATAAATGAGCATAAGCCAAAAAAAAAAAAGAAGCAGAGAAATAGGGAGATCAATAAAGTGATGGGAACAACTGTTATCTATAGAAAAGATGTAATCGGCAGTTTGTCCAAATCTTGAAGAGAAGAAGAAGATTGATTTTTAAAAAAAAATATTTTACTCAAAGCATTAAACAGTATGACAGTAACGTTCAGGGATTAACAAAAGAACGGTATATGTGACAAACATTGTATCGATGTGACCCTTTATTACCCTTTTGAATAATACATACTTTTGATATCTGGATTACCCTTTTGAATAATACATACTTTTGATATCTGGTGCTTTAACGCTATTTAAAAATGCTTTGTTTTGGAACAGCATTTAAAATCCTGACAACCTCGTGAACACGCTTATTGTAAACCTTAAACAATCTTTATCAAAATCTTTTACTTACTGGACTGACACACCAGGCATCAATTATTTTTATTTTACGTCAGTGTTTTTTCATTTACTTTTCAAATGAACAACATGGAACAAATACTGGCTCATATTATACTTCAAAAGAATTCCATCTTTAGTGGCACGAGGCAGACTTAGGAAGACATGGAACGAGAGCATTCAGAGAGCTATGAGCGAAAGAAATCTGCAAGAGGACCGGTGGCAGAATAGGAAGGGGTGGAGGAGCAGTCTGGGGATAGGACAGCGCCGACAGACGCTATAGAACCGATTTATATACAGGGTGTGTATAAATTGGCGGAAGCGCTACACGTGACGATGTTCTTTGTAAAATTCTAAGTCGAAAATCTTGATACAAAAATATTGTACCATGCTTCCTATGGCCTCCGGAACCATTTAAAGAAAAAAAAATTGACAACAATGCATACATTGATTTGCATTTAGACATTTTTTTATCAGCAATTTTTACTTAGGTATTTACAATTTTTGTTCGAAATGAAAGCCTTCAGTTCGTAAACAAAGCTGCAAACTTTTGGGTATCGTAAAACACAAACTAGAAATAATTACGAGAAAAACAGAGATGACAGCTAATGACAATGTTGCCATATGTATTATTTTCATTCAAATCAGTGATTTACATATTTTCAACACCAATTTTTGAAAAGAAGAACACAATATCTAGGAAAAAATACTATTCGAAATTTATTTTTATTCCAAATTGCAGCTTTTTCATTTGCAAGTATTAAATAATAACGCTTATTAAAGGACTAAATGTCAAAACTTTGAGCACCTTTTGCAGACACAGCAAGAATGGTACAACATTTTCGTATTAAGATTTTCGACTCAGAATTTTACGAAGAACATCGCCACGTGTAGCGCTTCCGCCAAATTTTACACACCCTGTATATAGTAAAACAAATTAACGTTAAAATATTACAGGCATAACTTGGAGGGTAAAACGTCGTCGTTAGGGTTTTTCTGTCTAATAGCGCTTTGTGGATAATTTGTCCATCATTACTAGAACACGCTACTCGTACAATAGAGATAAATCGAGATGTTGACATGTAATACTAATAATTCAGATGCCTTGTATGCATCTTGAATAAATTCAGTGGATGTAGTAGTATGTATATTCATTTAGGAAAGATGACAAGGATACAACTACAATAAAAAAAATGTGACAATAGGAACCCAAAATCTTGGGACAGGCGTCCTTAGGTAATTCAGAATCAACCTCCGAGAAATGTAAAGCCGGTCGAAAAATTAAGGAGTTTGTTATTAAAATGGTTGTATTTAATGTGTATCTACTGTATTACGCAAAAGAACGTTTTAGGGTCCAACCACCTTACAAAAACGATCATGAGCCATAATAATAAACGATAAACGTAAGAGTAATAGGTAGGTACTAGGGTTTCTTTCCCGGGATCCCGGGATCCCGGGAACCCGGGATCCCGGTCCATTTTAAGCTATTTTATATTTCCCGGGAAATGCTTTTTGTCCCGGGAATTCCCGGGATTTTAAAAAAGTGTTGTTTTCGTTTATTTTGTGCTAAGATCTTTGTAATACTATCGTAACATCAGAATTTTATGCTTAAAATGTCTTTACTAACAGTAAATTATAAAAAAACTTCAAAAGAATTTTTCTCTTTTAGTATGGCGCAAAGAAGCCCGGTCTCCATTACAAAGTTAATATCTTCAAAATACTTTTACAGTTTTATTTTTGTGTACCCTGATAATTCAAAGCAAAATAGCTTATAAATGAAATTTTATTGATAATAATTATGTTTCTTTGCTGCTAGATGCTCTCAAGACAATTTCACCTACATCAATAGAGACTTAAAGAGCATTTTATGCAGCAGAACTTTTTGTTAATAAATTAAGAAAAAGACTAATTGACTGAAGCACAGATCACCTTTGTTTTCTTAAATTCCATTACAAAAATTCATTGTAAAAATTATATTATTGTATTCATAAATATGAAACTGCAATAGAAAGGTTATAATTACCAAATGTATGTTTCTCTCACCAATATTATTGAATTATTTGTAATAATCATGGAGCAAAATGTATTACATAAATGACGTGGAGTTGTTTTTAAGTAATAAACCGCTCCCTTAATTTGTTGGGTTATTTATTTAAAAATATTGACATAATTTATTACATCCCGGGATCCCGGGAAATCCCGGGACAAAGGCCGATTTCTTCCCGGAATCCCGGGACAAGCAAAATGGTCAAATATGAGAAACCCTAGTAGGTACCCTTCCTCAACAGTGTGAGTCGATGTATTATATACGTTTCGTCACAGAATATAAAGTGATTTACTATTTAACACTATTTTCTGTAAGTGTAAAAAACTGAATGGCTTACCGATATCAAAAATTAAATACACTTTGCCGTTTTGAAATCGATCGATATCTTTAATAATCCAGATTATCAATCTGTTCCATTACTCTGGGCGAGCGAGAGTTGGGTTGTGTTATATTAAGCTTTGGCTCGACAAACGATCTTGAGACCGTCTGGGACCGGCAGCGGCCCGTTCTAATGAAATAAGACACGGGCCTCCAGCGACATGCTTCTATTTGGAGATCTGAGATTGCAGGCAGCTCCAAGCGATCCTGCCAACGCCTTCCCGATATTTACATAGCGGAGCTTCGCTCGCTTGAAACGCTTTTGCGTCTCGGGATTCACAATTTGAATCTCAATGTCCCTACCTCGCATTATAATTAGAATTGGAACGGCGTTTTGTTTCCCTTTGTTTTTGCGATGCAGACAAACAAAACAGTGACCGAACAATACAAAAGTTTACTAGAATCTGGAACTAGTATTTCACCAATAATATCTTTCACCGCGACAGAAATTAAAACAAACTTGAGTTACGGATAAATAACTTGGATAGCGATACTCTACATTCTGATATATCTAAATGGAACCTATGCAATATTCCTTTACAGATAATAAAAAATTAAATTTTGTTTCAAAAATTAGTTGAGGTTATAAAAATTAACTAAAATAGTGCATTTGTATCCAAAATCGCTTCCTCTTTCCAAAAATGACAAAATATACAGGGTGTTCTATTTAAAATAACAAAGTCCGGCGAAACCGGAAGTGAAACAAATGTGTGCATGTGATCAAAAAGCCCGTTTTTTTGCACATACCGTATATTTAAAATTTCATATATCTAAAATCAAAACTAAAGAAAAATAAGGGGGTGTACCACACTTTGTTTACACCCGGTATAATATCGTCGCCCTAGAGTTGTTTTGCACATATCATATGTTATGTATGTATAACATGATTTTGAGAAAATCGACTGTAAAGTTTCTGTTTTATCACTCTGTTAAGAAGTTGAGAAAAAATGTTTATGCGTTTAATTTTTCTGAATGAGCTTTAAACTAATACATCACCTAAATCCTAAATTATAAATTCGAAATAATGAAATTTTAATGATATTTTGAGTTACTGCCAATTTCAAAATGGATATGAAACAACCTACTAAGCTGGTTATGCATGTAAGACATTTTATTAAAACAAAAATACGAGGCCACGTTTTGTTAATATAAAATAAAAACTTTTTTTTTACATTTGCACAATTTGCAATAGCGCTTTAGTTTTTGGAGTGGCAAGAATAATTTTTTATAATAAATTTTGGTTATAAACAATAATGGCATTGCTGTTCTATTTTACTGTGAATGGCATCCACTTCTTGTACAAGCTCGTGTCCTACAAACAGGACCGGCTGGGAATTTTGCTGGGCCTAGGAAATAATTTATTAGTGGGCCCCAAAATATCTGAAGAAAATAGTTTTTTTTTAAATCAAAAAATCAAATAATTTTATTAATCATAATAATCCTTGTTGCAAATTTTCTTGAACAATTATAACTCCAGGGCCCCTCTGAGCGCGGGGTCTCAGTGTGGCACATAACAGCGTCTGAGCTGGTCCTGAGTACACTGATGCTAAATTGCAAGATATCAAATGTTTTTTTCTTGGGAGTGTCCCTGTAATCGAAAAAAAAATTGGACAGACATTTGTGCATATGGCGGGAGAAAGAAGAATACAGCATTTTTATAACTACAAATCTAAGCAAATCATTGACATTTTAAGATCATCACAAACTTAAATTTCAACCAACTTTTAGTAACCACAAATCTAAAACAAAAATGTATTAATTAAACTACACAATAAACTTAACATATCATTAAAAAAGCCATTTAAATTTTTAATGAAGTGCCTTAAAATTTGTTTTGTTGCATATAAGAACAATAAATACGATTAATAAAATGTTGCATATCTTAAATATTGCGGAAAAAATTGGCTGATGATTCCTTATCGAAAATGAAGGGGAACCTTTCATATAAAATTTTTTCCTTAGACGTCTCCTTTCGGAGCTACACCCCCATAAAGGAGAGCTGTAAAATAAGGTTTTTATTTTATTTCTCAAATTTGAATCAATGTAAGAGAATGATATTTGGTTGATGTTTTATACTTATTAAAAGGTTTCCCATAGTAATATTTTTAATCATGTCCCACCTTCACAGGAGGCTGAAAAGTGCGACCCCTGTTGATTTTTTTATCAGAACTATATGGTGGGTTGAAGTTTTGTGATTAACATTTTTTTGTTTGAAAGCTTGATTTATTTAGAAACTTGTTTTATTCCTTAGTTTTTCTCGTAAAACCTACAGATTTTGATGTAAAGGTGGGAGATGATTGAAAATATTACTATGGGAAACCTTTTAATAAGTACAATACATCTACCAAATATCATTAACATACATTTATCCAAATTTGAGAAATAAAATAAAAACCTAATGTTACCGCTCCCCTTTAGGAGGGTGTAACTCCGAAAAGAGACGTCTAAGGAAAAATGTTATATGAAAGCCCCCCTTAATTTTCGATAAGGAATCACTTCCCGAATTTTTTCGCAATATTTAAGAAACACCCTGTATAAGATACTACTTAAGTATACAATATCTTTATAGGTTTTTTGTAGTAGCCTCTTAATAAAAATACAGTTTTTGATGTTACATTCGTAAGAAAATGCTCTATTTACTAATTGCATGAGCCTAGGTATATCTTTTCATCTAAAACCTTTACACTTTATAAGAAAACTGATTTTGGTAGCTAAGTAGCCAAATAGCCAAGACGTGATACAGCAACATTTACAAAAATGTGATTAGGTTACTTCTTGATGTAATTAAATTAAAGTTATAAAGATGTACATTTAAACTGGTTTTATGTACGGAGTATGTATTAAATTTCGTTTACTTCATTTAAAAATTCAGAAAAAAAGTGATCGTTTGCGAATTAAAATAAAACCAACAAATATTCTTTAAACATGTATGTCCTTTGGTGCGCGTTGCTCAATACAATAACAGTGAAAGCGAGTTTTGTTGTACCTAATCTTTTACAATTTCATTTAACCCCATCATTCTGATGAAATTTTATGTAGAGTTCACCTGCTACATTATTTGCTTCCTTTGCATAAACAAAATGAAACGGTGCACGTCCCTTGTTCGCGTAATGCTGAAATTCGGATGCCTAAAAATTTAATTCTACAGAATTATTAAAGCTACTAAAGCGTCGTTAATTTTTCCCTGTTTTTGTTTCAGTTTTCTTAATTACATTGCATAATATTCAAATAATCGTATTAGCTTTGTCAAAGCTTCTTGTGTTTGTTAAGTCCTTGAGATGCAGCTTATGCCTCAGAGGCAACGGTGGTTAACAACTAACAACTCGCAACAAGTAGTTAATAAATCAGAAGGATATCATCACCCTTGTCTCTTTACGGACGCAGTTTACTTTCACTGTTTAAATGCTTATGTATAGACGGACGACCAACAGAAAAGAAAATAACCGAAAAGCTCTGATGGTTGTACCGATAAACCACAGAGTGATTTAATATAAATGTCAAGTTAAAAGTATTTAATTGTGGGGGGAAAATAGTTACACCAGTTGACAATGAGGCAGTGGTCTCCAAACTGGTTTAAGTTTCGTACTACAGAAATTCTTCATACAAAATTACTAGAGTAATTTTTACCTTATTTAACATATGCTTAAATTATTACAGTTACGCGATTTATTTATTATTGTAGGATCAGAGTTGGAAAATCAAATAACCAAGTAAAATATATCGAGTAACCGTAACCAAGTAAAATACAGGATGTCCAGTTTTTCGAGGCTTAGCATGGGTATCTCGCTTATCTTTAGAGATACAAAGTCGGTTAAATTAGACAAAAGTTGCGCATTTTCACAGGGGTTTGGAGCAGCCCAATTTTTTAATTGCTCCGCTCCAGCTCCGCTCCGGCATCAAAAAGCCTGCTCCAGCTCCGCTCCATGCTCCAAATTATGTTAACATTAAAAAAAAAATTTTGATTTAAAAAAATTGTTTTTAAAAACAAAATTTTAATTTTATCGGATATGTGTAAGTTGGTCAAAAATAACAATATTTGGCCCTAACAAACAAGTGAAGATAAATAAATGTTTGAAGAAACAGATTATTGATCTTCAAACGTTAAAATAAAGGAAAAAAAAGTAGTTTTTTTTATAAATTTTCCATAATAAACTGGAGCAGTGGAGCAATCAAAATTATTTGCTCCGGGCTCCGCTTCAGCTCCGGGCAATAACCCATTGCTCCACTGCTCCGTGCTCCAGCTCCGAGCTCCGCTCCAAACCCCTGCGATTTTTATGCTAAGCAACAATCTTAGGAGATAATTGCTTTATCATTTTTAATTTTTGAGATATCGAAAAAAACGAGAATTTGTAATTTTTGTTTTTATCTTTTAATTCAAAAAGCAATGAAGCTAGTTTTTTCTAATCCAGACATTATCAAGGCACTTTATTAAGGAGAATTTAAATCTATCAATATCTTTTTTTATCTTTCAAAATGGCTGATATACGATATTTAACTGTTTTTTTGTCTATGGGCGCCATATTGGATTTTCACATTTTTGAATAAAGATCGTTTTTCTGATTACAACGATGTATCACATGTCATTGTTGAATTCATATTTTTGATTTTTCGGAGAGTGCCTTGGAAAGGTACGAAAAAGATCATTTGCATTAAGCAGAACGGAAAGCGCATGTGCGTGTCTGAATATAAGTTCTCTGAGATTATGGTTTGCCCGCTAAGGGTAGTGACGTAGAGGTCTTTAGGTTGTTAACTGTCAGGTAGTTTATAACCTAATATTTTCGTGTTAATACTGTTAATGAATACTGAATAGAAAATTAGTGTTGATCTACGTATGTTCTACGTTAAAGTAACTTATATATTTATAAATTTATATATTTATAAAATATTAAATTTATGAATAAAACATTACAATCGCATAAAAAAAGGTTATTTAAATTATGTACAGAATTATGCAAGTACGTTTCCACCGCTAACAGCATACGCCGTCATCTGTCAGTGACAGAATATCAGGTAGTTTCTAACCTATATTTTTGAAAAATACTAAAAAGTTAAATTGTTTTTAATTCGATCGCACAAAAAATGTAGTATTCACCTCGGTTAAAACGTACTTTTTCGTCCTTGCCTGTTTGCTGGCTTCGACTACGTCTCAGCCAGCAAACCAGACGCGGCCCAAAAAGTTACACGTTTTGGCCTTGATACATAAATAACTAATATTTAAAAAAAAAAGGAGAAGAGAAGTGACATGTATTTTACCGGAATGAATTATTTAGTTTGTATATTGTGATTTGTGCATTTAAAAATAATAAAGTACTACATTATTATAAGCTTTAAAGTCATTTATTTATTTTTCAAAGATCTCTGCTCAAAACGCTACATCAGTTTTGAAACTCTCGTCCCAATTTTGGTGGCAGTCATATAAACAGTATTAATAACACAAACATAACTGTACAATCAAAGATGTTTGTTCACCTTAGATCGAAGAAATAAGGGATAAAATAACATCAGTACTGAAACAACATAACATAGAAATATGCTGCACAACAGCTATACACATATACTTAAAAACTTCAAACATTTACCAGAATGATTTTTTCAATCATAAAAACTCAAAACTAAGTTTTACCTACGATCATTTTACTTTGATAAGAAAGTTTCTTCTGGAGCGTTATTTTGTTTCATCGATGATGACACGCCTATCCTGCATAGCGGGTAAAACCAGGCGCAAGCATGAAACCACAGGCACGTATGGGTTCTGGTCGTGTAGTTTCCACCCGGCTGCCAACTTAAAGTTTTACTAACTTATACGAAACCTTTTACTGGCTTGTGTGAAACTTTAAACCTATTACTCAAGTTACGCACAGGAATTTTAGCGGATTCCTAGGAAAAACTTATTGCAACCCAAGTACCTACATGGAATTCATGTCGTGCATGACGTAGTTTATCAAACACTCCAGAACGTGCAGTAGAAATAAGTAAACGTTTTGTTTGTATTATCATTGCAGTTTCATTGTGGTTTTAAATTGTTTTTTCCATTAATAAAAAACAATAGTCAGAAAATAAGTAATGTATAAAATTATAATTAATATATCCACTGTGTTGCATAATATTTGTGCCACAACTTCAAGTGCTTTGAAGATCATAAGCGGTGCAATATTATTATTTTTTTAAGTTCTAATTTCACTTGATTGTCAAAACTGGGCAGATCAATATTTGTATATAAACGTGAACGTATCAAAAGTTGTATTTGGAAGAACAAACATCTGCTCACATTTACAAGTGACTAGGAATGACAAAATTAATCTAAGTTGGTGTATCGTTCCATCAAACGCTTCAGGAGGAGCTCTGTCAGGACACCGCTGATCATCAAAGGAGCACATCAGCCGTGACTTTGCTCGTTCGACAAGGAACATGGCTAGACAGTTAAATGTTTCCGAAGATGTCGTTAATTGTGTCCTGCCAAAAGACTATGGGTTGCGCGCTTAGAAGTGCCAAAAAGTTCATGGGTTGACTAAAAGAAACAAGGGGATGAGTAGCTTTAAACATTTTAGCTCATCTATCAGCTAGCTGCTTTATTGATTCTTTCCTCCAGTACATTGTTTCTCAAACGTTTTACTCTGAGGACCCCATCCAAAATTAAAAGCTTACAGGAGACCCCAATGAATTGTAGACAATAATTTGTTGTATCGTTATATTTGGATGATTTCCGAACATTATAAAAAGGCTCTGGGGATCCCTACAGAAAGATTCCGGAACCCCCTGCAGACCACACTTTGAGAAACAATGGTCAAGTAAAAAAGACCTTATCTTACAACAATTCCACAACGCCCTAAACATCCAGATCTTGGATAATACAACTTCGGTCTTCCAGCAATGCTCAGCGCCATCAAATTTTGCCAGAATGGTCCAGTCGTGGTGTGAAAGCCATTATTCAGCATTTATCTTGAAGGCTAGAAGACAGAACATAGGTAAGGGATGCTAAACAAAAAGTGGAAGCCTTTGCCGAATACTAAGAAAATATTTTTCAACCACGTGGCATATAAAAATTAAAGAAAAAAAAATTTTCACGTTGATTTCACCAACAAGAGAAGAAACTACCTTCCAGTGTATCTAAATAATAATATAATCCCTTGCAAAAAGACTGCTAAATATCTTGGTCTAAACTTAGACGTCAAGTTAAAATGGAAGGAACACGTCAAAAAGAAAACGGAACAGCTGAAGATAAAATATAGAGATGCGTATTGGCTGATAGAAAGAAATTCCCAGCTTTCTATCCAAAACAAACCGCTCCTATACAAACACGTGCTCAAGCCTGTTTGGACATTTATGTCCTACAATTATGGGGCTGTACCAAAAAATGCAGCTACGGCTGTCTTCAAAAATTCCAAAAGCGTGTATTGAAGCACAGGAAATGCTCCTTGGTATGTTCGGAACAGCGATTTACACCGGGAACTCCAGCAAGAAATTAAAAAAGCTGCCTTAAGCCATGAGGACAGGCTCCACAGACATTCCAACATTGGTGCTCCAACTTCTCGATAATCAAAAACTAGTGCGTAGGCTCAAAAGGATTAAACCCTTTGAACTTGTGTAGACTGAAAGTGTACAAAAGCAGAGTACAGTGCTATGTAGTCACAATAGTGTAGTGAATAGATTGTAATCGTGACTAGGATTGACCATTAGCAACATTCAGACTCTTAAGGTAAAGGTAATTGTGAAAGAGAAAGGCGAGCAAGTTGATTTTTTTTTATTAACTAAATTTAGATGGATTCTCCCTTTTTTTTTAAGAAAACAGATTTATTAATCAACACTCTTACAAATGGTACATCGTGTTTTTTTTTCGAAACACTTATGATGCGACACTTTCTATGTTATTGTATTATCATTTATTAGTTCCTTTTTAGTAAGCGATGTCTCCAAATATCGCAGTTTTTGTAGTCAATCATTAATGAAGCAGAATTCGTCAACCTCCACTAGAGCAGTGAAACTGCAAACATTAATATTGAACAGTTGAGCGCCCATTCTGAGCGCAGTTCACAATCCTGTTAGGTTCCGCGGCTGACCGGCCCCATCGCTGCCGCATGGTGTGGGCTTCTTCCGCTATTAGCATTCTGGTTGCGGTGGACGTATTCTCTATTTATTTTCCTTCTCCCTTTCTCTTTTGCTGTCTATATCGTTCTCGCTTAACTTTAACCCTGGGTTGGGCTTCACCTGCTCGTTAAAATGCACACTGCATATAAAATCATTCTGGTTTGGGCCGCTCTACCCACGATTATCTCTATGTACTTGTACGTTGCCAATTCGCATTTCCACACCAGCTAAGGAGGTATGCAGGTTTATTGCGTGGAAATTTTAATTTACTTGTAATCGGTAACTTGTTTATCGGTAGTAAGTACGTACCTACTTAGGCAATCTAATGAATACATAACGTAAAAATTCAGTTTTAACCTTATCGAGATATTTTTTTTATTCAAAAGGAATATTAAATTTGTTAATTTTCATAGTATTTGTGTTTAGACAGAAATGCGCAAAAGTATGGAAACAGATAAATATCTAGAACGCTTTAAGACAGGCCCGTGCAAACTTTTAAGCCAAAGGGCGAAAGGGCCAATTACAAATTTTATGAAATCGTAACGGCCCGCAACACTTTCTAGTGAATATGGAGATTCTTTTAAGTGTGAAGGATCAAGAGAAATTTTGAAACAGATTTCTTTTGTCGCGCATAAATTAATATGAGCAACGCCGTGACATACAGAGAATTTCCTAAAAAAATCGGTTTTAAATTTCTTAGTCAGAAGCGTAGTTAATTTGAAGCGATTTTCTCATTTTTATCTAAATCAGTTTTTAATACAAAATAGAGATTCTCAGCTGTTGTAGTTCCTTTCATCCTTACCAAATCTAATTTTCAGTAACATTTAACTTTATATCTACTTCCGAAAACAAAATTAAAAGTTAAGCAGTATTAGTACATCCGTTGATTTATCAAGACAAAGAATCCATATTGTACTACTTTTCCAGGTTTTAAAGAAATAGTGATCTATTGCAAAAATTGAAGAAGCTTTTCTTTTGTGCTTAGGTGCAACGCTATTAAATCGATTCACTTTTGAATAGTTTTCTTTTAATTTCTTGCAAATGGTTGCAGTAATTGTAAAACTGAAGTACCTATGCAGTTTTTAATACTGACAAAATAATGTATTATCCATTTTGTTCTAAAATAAATAGGAGAGCAATGTTTGCAACTATTTAATTTTGCATAGTATAGTTTATTGTCTCACATATGAATCAACACCGTGAAGGTAAAGATACCAACTACATATTTATTTCTGCAAAACTCTAGTAATTTTTTTTTTGTCGCATCAAAATTAATATTTTACTTTCCTTTAATAGATGTTTCAGTTTTTAAAATAATAAGTCAGAATTTAATATGGAATAGAAAACACCACTATTAGTCTTTGGGTCTTTGTTTAAAACGTTTTTACTTCTTTCGTTAGCTAAAATCCGACATTTTGCAAGAAAAATCTGTTGTCGAAAACAATACGCATGTAAAGTGCAGTTAATTTTCAGATAAAAGGACATGCCTTTGCTAGAACTCGACAATCAGTAGAGAAACCAAGCATCTCACAAGAGCAGAATTTCTTAATCACGTAGAGAATTTAGTTAAGCCCTTTCTGTAAAACTCTAGAAAGGAATTCCTAAAATACCTTCAGTCAAAACGCACGAGCAAATTTAACGTAAGTGGATAAACGGAACAGATTATTGAGAAAACATTAATAAAATAAATGCTGCAGTCAGAAGATTATGGACCGACACTGCGTTTAATGTCATTTACCAATTGCATAAAATAACATTGAAAACAATCAGTGTGTTATAATTTAGTTCTACGTATTTGACTGTGTGACTGTCTATAAGCGCTGATGGATATATCGATAAAATATTAATATCGATATATTCTAATATTGACGATTCGATATTTTGTAATGTCATGTAATTAAATTCTTTACAGTCGATTAATTTACCTCACGATTTTTCCGTTTTTGAGTTAGTTGGAACAATTTTACGCACCTACAAAATATTTCCAAAATAAGAATGCACAGCATGGGGATCTCGCTTGTTATAAGAGAGATACAGGTTGGCTTAAATTAGATGAATTATTCCTTAGTATGAAAGGAGCTTTAATCAATTTTTAAAAGTACAAAATTCCTCGTGCTTCAGATGTTTTAAAAGGTCACGTGTGTTTTTCCGCTCGCGCGGGGACTGCTGTAGGAGGGTTCACCCCCTCTTCAGTCGTTAGAGGTACAAGGATAATGGGTAGGGATGTGGATAGTCAAGGATGGGCAAGGATAGGTGGAAGTACTGCCACAGCATTTGCCTTAACCATAGAGGAAACCACCTGAAACCTCTACAATGACAGTCGGCCCTGGGAATCGAACCCAGTACCTCCCGATTACAAGTTAGGTTGTTTTACTAACCAGCCACCAAGCTCGGTCAGATGTTTTAGCAAAAAATATGAAAATGTCGAATTTCTTTTTTTTTTCTCTCATAACTTTTTTGTCTTAATCATTAGAACAATTTTATTTGTACCTTTTCATGGTACTTTTTTATGTACAATGTAACCATTGTTTTAGATTTTTTTATCGCTTACCATTTTTGAGATATCACCCCTAATTTCAATTTTTCTTATGGGCCACGAAGTTGGCTATGGAATAGTTAAATGTGCTTTTTTTTTCTTTTAAATGATATTACTTAGTCCGGATTAAATGAAGTGTAATTAGAAAAATTATAATTTATTGAAACAAATTAAGTTTGAGCAATTTCGTTCCCCAGTTTGATATAAGAAAGTTTATCGTAAAACCTAAATCCTAATCGCGCTGAAATCTTTTTAGAAAATTGCTTGTCGACTTCGCCTCGTGTAATTTTCATATGACGTTTTAAATCATGTAATTGTTGAAAATTTCCATGGAAACGACAAACAATTCTTTTAAAAAAATTCACCTCTTGTGCAAGACTTGAATATCAAATGCTGTAAGAGTAAATTTACATTTTATTACCAGACGGTCAAGAAAACAGAGACGTTAGATAAGTATGCATAGATTGTTATATGTCTGTCTCTTGCTGTTTTTTTCCAAATGCATGGAGACCTGAATGTATGATGTCTCGTTTGTGTTGGTTATAACTCTGGTTACCCCATTTTGGCCACAATATTTCAAACTGCGTCCGACCGCAGAATCAGCAAACAAACAATGCGAAAAACGCTTCCTGTGTGTTGAGAGCCATTTAGATAGATGGCTTTGGTCGCTCGTCTCGCCGCTTGACATGCTCCATTACGTGAGGACTTGTATTCGGATATCACAAACACTCGCTGCCATCATATACGTAACGTACAAATGGGTTTAGAGTTCGAATGACGTTCCCTCCAACCCGACAGCCCGGTCGTATGGCATTCGGCAGTAATTTACAGTTTGCTCTGTTCAACATTATCACGTAATCGTAATTTACACATGCACGGATGTTTATATCTGTCGGTATTTTACAATCATATGCTTTTTTCATTGTATTACTAGCTTTTTGTATTGAAAATGGTCGTTTTATTACCTCATATCGAATAGTAGAACACAGGTGGCGTTTTATTTTAAAAATATGCACTTGAAACGCGAAATACGCAAAACGAGGTAATGCTTTTTTGTGCAATGAGCCATACATTTTCAAATAACGCAATAATTATGTAGTTTAAAAACATAATACTTTTGTTTGATGAACTAAAAACTAAAACACAAAGTATTTGGTAATGTTTTAGTTAAATAAGCATCATCACAACAAATTATTGTTGCGAGCTCCACTTCTACATTCTCAAAGATTCTAACCTTAACGCTAAAAATAGTGCACTTATTTTTTTTTCCTTTATTGGTTTGACTGTCAGTTATTGTCAGTAATACCGAAATGCATATTTTTTTCTAAATTTTTGGCCAAGACAAAGTGCACAAAGAAGTCACAGCTTTATGCTTAAAATGGATTACTCAAATCTTTAATGCAGTTCTCAGGATAGGATACTTTCCAAATCAATGGAACCAGGCCCAGTTTATTATCTTGCTCAAACCAGAGAAACCGTTACACGAAGTGACATCTTACAGACCTATCAGTCTACTACCAATTTTATCCAAGGTCTTCGAATAACTTTTTCTCGCACGTCTCAAACAACTGCTAAAAGAACTCATCCCAAATCACCAATTCGGATTCAGCAATTAGCACGCTACGGTTGAACAAGTACACAGAGTGGTCAAAAAGATAAGCAATGATCTAGAAGGCAAAAGATATTGCTCTGCTGCCTTCCTCGACATTGGTCAGGCATGACGGATTGCGCTACAAACTAAAAAAGAACATCCCAAGCCATTATTATCAAATCTTGAACTCATCTTAAAAATAGGCACTTCCTAGTTAAACATCAACACGAATATACAGATCTGTACCCTATCAACTCCGGCGTACCACAAGGTATTGTTTTGGAACCAACGTTATACCTAAAATATACTGCTGATCTGCCAACCAACAGTGGCCACCTTTGCGGATGACACCACCATCTTGGCATCCCGTGTGGATCCTATCACTGCTTCAAAAAATCTACAACATCACCTAAACAAAACACAATCCTGGCTGAAAAGATGGCGAGTCAAGGCAAACGAAACTAAATCAGCACATACATTTACTATTAGGAGAGAGATCTGCCGAACAATAACACTAAACGACCGTCAACTTCCACAGGCAAACTAAGCCAAATACCTGGGTATGCATATTGACAAGAGACTAATCTGGCGCAAATTCATTTGGGCCAAGAGGAAGCAGTTTGGCACCAAACGTTACCAACTCAACTGGATGATAGGACGAAAATTTCAATTGTCTATAGAAAACAAGCTCCTCATATACAAGGCCATATTGAAACCTCCCTGGACCTATGGCATCCAGCTACGGAGAAGTGCTAGAACGTCAAATATTGAATTCATCTAAAGATTTCAAAATAAAGTTTTACGAATCATTGCTGATGTCCCCAGGTATGCACCAAATTTCGTAATACAACGCGAGCTTCAATTAAACTCAGTGCATAATGAAATCAAAAACCTTTACATTAAATATCAAAACAGAATTAAAGTGCACCCAAATAAACTAGCAAAGAAATTTACTAGTGGGTGCCGGTGAGGTGCGACGACTTAAACAATATAAACCGTCAGATCTTCTTACAAGATTTACATGACACGAACTGTACAGTTTTATGTTCTATCTTCTTTTTAAATGTTAGTTTAACGTAAAAAGAGAAAACTCGATGGAGAATTCTCTACATGTCATTTTTCATCTTCCTTTTACCTTCTTAAAAACATTTACTTATTGTTCATTTCAAGAATAAATAGATTGTAAATTTCATAGAATTATAAAAAAATATATACTGGCATTACCCGTAACGCAATCCCTATTGCCTACCATACCAATACACTCTAATGTGAATTGCAACGCATGTGACGACAATAAATAGTTGATAGATTACTGTTTAAGTATTTTACCATTTTTCTGTTATTACCTTTTCAAATAAATTTCCTCTTCCTTATATTTACACGTCAATCTCACCATCAATAAGAAAGCACGTCGCAGTCCAAACACTTTTATCACGGGCTCTGCCGAATGTCTGTTCCATTATATGCCAGTCATTTCTCCTCGACCGATCTCTTTCCCTCACGCCAGCAGTTTCCAATTGCCCCGGGCAAAGCGAGGGAGAAAAGAATGCGAGCATAACAACTCACGGGATAAGGGATAAGGACGATGCGTGTAGTGGCCACGGGTAGCGACCCACCACCGTCGGTCGGAATTGAGCACCACGGCGGTAACACGAATAAGCATAGCGACGGGTGAGTGCTGTTGTGCTGTTGATAATCTAATCAGGCGGCGTCTGTAATTCTCCGTAATGACACGCTCGGCTCGTTCGACTATGGCCAGGATATTTATTTGTGTCGCATACGTTCTCGTGCGTTCACAAATAGCATTTTAATAAGCGTACGGATGTTACATGAGGAGCTGATTTGACGACGTATATAATAACCTCTTGAGATTTATATGAGTTTGTTTTATTTGAACTGTTTTCGGATGGGCGAAATTGTATAAACAAGTGGGAGTATTACGACCGTTGCACGATAATGTAAATGTTAAAATTATGTTTAAACAAGACTTGACTTAATTTTGTGTGCCGTAAAAATCGTACGCTTGAAAATGTGGAAAATTGGCGCAAAGGAAGTTGTTTTTAATTTATTTTCAAGTAGAGGAAAGTCGCCTAATATGAGGCTAGCTCCTAATATGGGGTACCTCTATTTCTGCGCTTGCTTTATTAACTCTTTATCTATGGTCAATATAATTAAACAATCTAAATACGTTATGAAGTTTTCTGGCGTAGTTTGAATTTGATATGTATTTTCAGTATCAAGATACATAATCATTAATTATTCCCGCGCTGTTGAATACCCCAGAAATTGTTATTGAATGTTCTAAAAGTAAGTTATTAAGTTTATTTTTGCATCAAACACGGCCCAATGGTCCATTTTAAGCATAATACTTATTAATTAATTAAAAAATTTGTTAAAACCTATTATATTGTCTTAATATAGGGTATAGACAAAATGCTTTATTTGGGGTACATGGGGTAGTTTGCAAATAAAATATCCAGCAGAATAAGTTGAAATTTTAATGTTTGTAATGAAAAAAATATCTATTTTACTGTTTTTTCTACTTTTTTTTTCTACCACGATAGATCTTATGCAATGCAGATGCCTAATATGGGATTCAGCAAATTTCAATCCTGTTTTTTTCATTGTATTGATAGTATAAATCATATACACAGTCATAACTAAATGTCAAACATTCTAACACATTACAAACTATTTAACCGTACTTTAACTGGTTCTAATGCTATTAGGTTAGAAAACGTCACATATGCTAGCACATACTTAAAAATTAACCGTTGTTTTTGTGCTACAGCGGTAATGCGTACGTACCTTTCCGATTTTCAACAATTTAGCGCAGCATCTCATCGTGTTGTTCAGCTCGAAAAAGAGAGGAAATCAAATGTTCCGTACTTAGTAATTGGTACAAAGGGAATTGGAGTTGGAATCTAATTTCTCGACTCGAATTCGCTAGAAACTCGTCTGTGATTCCAGGCTTTCAGCTTTTGATGATTTGGAAAAGCTCGGGACTGTCACGCTATGTCGATGCTGCCGACCGAATATCAGCATGAATTTATGATTGAACTTGATGGGAGGTAAATGGTATTGGGAATTCATAAAAGAACACGTTAATATTCGATAAAAATGTTAGTCTATTTTCGCAAAGAGCGAACGGATTTAAAATGACTTCGTTTGAAAAGCAACTAAATTAAGTAACGCGTAATTACTATGAGCGTTGAAAGTGAAATTACCATAGAATACAATTGAAATAAAGTTATATTTTTGAGTATGTGGCCTGTATAATAATTATAATCTTATGTTGGTGCAATTTTCTGGGAAACAAAACTCCGAACACAAAACTGTGATACCTTACATAGTTCAGAAGTCATTCACAAAGTACATTACATAACAAGAGTTGTAAGAAGCATATTACGCACGAGTGAAAAAGTTGCGCACGGAGCCGCGTTGCGGCGAGTGCGTATTTCCACGAGTGCGTAATTGCTTCACAACTCGTGTTTTGTAGCATACTTTTTCTACGAACACATAATACCTACGATTTTAACGGCTTTTTGGCTTATACACATGTATTTACGTTGTCAGTTTTGACGTAAGCCTACTTTGACATTTCTAGACAAGTGCGCGTTTTGCTTACCTTGCCTTATCTCGCTTACTAGGCATGTAGAAAGTGTTTGACGTCAGTCTACTTTGATCATTTCTTTAAAAAAACTGTGCTTTTTGCTTACCGTGCGTAAGGACCCATTTACTGTGCATGCAGGCTGTGCGGTAAAAGTCATTTACATTAGTGGTCGTAGAAAAAAAAAACTTCTAGGCGACTACTAAAAGTTTAATAGTAATGATTGTTTAAAAAGTAATCTTCAATATTTTTTTATGAAACGTATCTAGAAGTAGGACTTACTGAAGAAGAATTGAAATATTTTTTTATTTATTTAGTCATGAGTCCTTCTACTGTTAGGTGTAAGACTGTTGAGTTGTGTTGTGCTGACTTTTTTTCATGTTTTTCTGTCTTGTGCTAGCTTTTTTTTGTCTTTCCATTTTCCATCTGTTGCTGTTTTTTTAACTTCGTCTTACAAGATTTTTCTCGATCTACTCTTTTGTTTTTTCGCTGTGATATTGCTTCATAGGCTTTTCTGGTTAACCTTTCTTCTTTCATCCTATAATTGTGACCCAACCATCCCAGCCGCCTTTCTTGTATTTTTGTTTCAACCGATTTTATCTTTAATTGTTTTTTATGTTTCGTTTCTGATTCTTTATTGGTTTTTCCTTGGATTTTTCTTAAAAATCTCATTTCTGCTGCAATCACTCGGCTACTATTTTTATTTGTAAGTGTCCACGTTTCACTTCCGTATAAAAGTGCCAGAGTTACTACCTTTTTGACCACTTCCACTTTTGTTCGTTTTGGGACTTCTCTATTTCCAAAAAATGTTGTTCATAAACTGTTAAATATTCTTCCCACATTTCCTGTCCTTTTGCTTATTTCCTTGTCCATTCCACCTGTTCCAACCTAAGCCCATTTAAAGTGATGTCGAAATAATAATATCTTTGAATCGTACTGATTTAAAAATAGGTACCGTCAATTAAGATGAAACTAAGCATTGGGATGAAGTTTGCTAAAAAAGAAATTAGTTGTAAGTTAACAAATCTATTGCCTTAATTAATTTAGCTTGTTTAATGCTTTTTGAATTCCAAATATCTTTTTTATGATATTCTGGGTTAAAAAAAAATATTTCCCTCCTTTTATACTGGCGGACACCTAATTAAAGTAAAACTAAATATTACTTCAAACAAAGTCTTAAAATTCTTGCATAGAACGCAGAAAATAAAAATTATTTATTGTAGGTGACCACATAATTATGATAACTCAATAATTAAAGACAAAAATCCCATTTAAAAAATCAGGATTAATATTCCTGTTTTTTTTTTCATGTAAAAATGGATAATTGTACACGGTTTTTTGAATATTTTGAATGAATTTGACTGCCTGAGTTAAACAATATGTACCAATAACAGACACGTGCATACAGGTCCAATTTTGTATTTGCTAAAAAAAATATCACAGATTTTTATGATATAGTGACCTATAAAGGCGTTTAAATTTCTTACTCGATTTCTTACTCATACTTATCTTACGCATACAGTTCAAAACAGGCTAATTTTACTTTATTTGCAGTACAAATTATATTATTTTGCACTTAAAATTTAAAAAAAAAAAACAATGAATTTAAGAGTTCCCAAACTTTACTCCATTTTCAATATAAGAATAAGCAGGTTTTATTTAAAATAAAATTTAAAGATCAATTAGTAAACAATATCCAAACTGACGTTCAATCGTTTTTAAAATAACGGTTTGCTAGTAATTAAAACGTTGTTCAATTCAATCACAATTAAATATTTATGCTGTAATAGGTGTCCTTTTAAAACCAAACCACAAGAACTTAAAAATAACTTTAATAAGTGTGTAAGCCCAACACTCGTTTACCAGAGCATCTGAACACGTAGGACGAAAGAACGATGTTGGAAGAAAACGTGCACGCATTCTCTTTTACGTATCTATTTCGTGCTCTTTTCTTGCCTTATTTTGGTGCAGAGCTCGTCTCTGCTTTTATTCCAAGAATTCTCAGAGTTACAAGACTGATATCGCAATCGGTCTTGTTACAGCTCTTGACAGATAAGGCGGCATTGATCGAACGGTCCCATCCGTACGTCTTGGATTCTCAATCCAGTGAAGCCTTATAGATTTATTATGTAATTAGTTTGGTAAAATTTTAATTTTAACCGCATTATACACATAACGTTGATATACTCAAATCGTTAAGTGGTATTCTAATAATTTGCGATAACTGCAATCCGCATAATTATTATGTCTCACATTTTGAAATATTACGAACAGGTGGTTGAAGAAAAACGACAAATATGCAAAATAAAAAAGTGCGCCCCAATCACGTATAGAAATTTTTTATGTACATATAAAACTATAAAGCCATTTCTTCACAGTATGTTTAATCAAGATATCACCGATTTTTAAACGAAAAACGTTCAAATTTTTAGTTCATTTGATATACTTAAATACCATTAATACAATAAGGGAACGAAAACCTGCATGTATCATTACTTAAATAACATTTCTTCGTAATGCAAACAAGTTTATTTAAAAGTCGCTTATCTTATTGTCCTTCGTAAGATGGTCACATAGTTTATAAAAAAGCTAAATAAATTGTATTAATATTATTCACTCAGAAATAAGTTTTACAATACGAGAATAAGTTAAAAATGAACAAATTAACGCAAGCAAAACAAACACACTCTGTATCATTTTAAATATGTAATTAGTCAGCAGTAGGGGTGGGCGATATCCAAATTTCGATATCGAATATCGATATCGAAATTATATCGATACATCGATATATATATCGGAATATCGATATTTCTATATCCATCTAATAATCTAATAGACGAGTGGACGAAACAAAGAGAGTTTACATTATATGTAGCCCACATTTTATGTACGAATTGTTTATAGCACCACCCTAAAGGGATAAAAAATATGTACATACAATGCAATATACATGTGTTTGCTGTCACATTTTACAAGATTAATGATAAAGAAAATCCCGTCTTCATTTTGAGTAGGTATTAATGGAACATTCATAATTGGGCACCTTTGTTAAACCTGAACTGCTCAAAAAGAATGTTATTTCAACCGGTTACTACTTTGGCGGCATATTCCACATTATTCTCTGTAACATATGATAGCTATATTTTTCAAAATCCACATTTTACGTTTTATATTATCCGTTCGAGTTGGGCTACGCTATATTTCGAAGTGCAACTGGTTCATATCCAAAATACTCTTTTTAATCCTTTTTGGTTTCTGATAGGTCTTAATGTAAACGAAATTTATGCTAAACCATACATATCTATCAACGTTCGAATAATTTCAGTGTTTCATTTTAAAAGCAATATAAAAAGGGTTTTATGAAAAATCATTTATTTTATTAACAATAAAGATTCTATTTTGTGAAAAACTAGACCAGTTTTAAAATTTCTTGGGCATCTTAATTAATTAGAAGTATCTGTTTACATTCAATGATCATTATTGGCAACGATATTATCATTTAATTCAATGGAATTTTAGTGTTGAAATAATGGTTCTAACTTGTATCTAATATTTTATATACACTTACTCTTTATTTATGCAAGAAAACTGTTGTTTTCAAATATTTTTCGTTACTCTAATCGTTTTTTTGTTATATTCTTTTTTTTTAAACATATTTATCTTGTTAAAAGCTATTAAATATTTCGTGAGGGCAGATTTTATGAAGTTCTCGGATATTTTAAGACGTATATTGTAAAATACAAAAGTATCACATGTAATAACCTTATAAAAGTCATTTTATAACTAATTAACCCTATCCATATCCATATCTGCTGCATACCTCTTCAATATTGTAGCATTTCAAGCTCATTTAACGTTTAGATAACCATGTCCTTCATGGATATAACAATAAACTTTGGCTACTTTGAGTGATTTTATAACTTTCAAAATGATTATATAGAACACTAGCGACACACCTTGTACAATATACATTATTCTTAATATTTTTATCTTTTACATTTCAAAATAAATGTATTGTTCATTCAGTTTTAAAATGCTTCAAAAGTAGTAAGGCAATTTTTGAACAAAAACTGTTATAAATTTAAAGTTTGGGAATGCGCCTAATTTTTACTGATTCCTCTTTTAGTTTCATGCCCTACTGAACGTAATATTAGCTAATATTAACTTTGACATGTTATAAAGATTTTACACAAACTCATGTGCATAATAATTTGTATCTCGTATCATATCGTATTGCTTTTAAGCTTTGATGTGCTGCATGCTCATTTCTGCAAACTTATCTGCACATAATACTCATATCACGTAGTTTTAATCAGGATTTGCATGTTCCTCATTTAGGAGTTTGTTACCTTATTTAAAAGCTTCCCAATGGACTTTTGCTGTTATTAGAAAGTCTGCGCCATAGAATGTTACTGTTGATTTCCTTTAACAGAAGGTGGATATGCTAATCTAAAGTTCATCTATATAAAGGGTGCCCATTTTTCTAACCTGTTGTATGGGTAACTCCGTTAATATTAGAGATACAGAAACGTTTAAATTAGCAAATTTGTGCAGAATAAATAAAATTTATTGTTTGTTATACGTATGTCTCTCTCTCGTGGTGATCAAAATTTTTGTTTGAGGTTATTATAAATTTCAAAAACAATGTTTTTTAATGAAGAAATATTATCAGGATTTTTGGTATAGGTACACCTTATCTTTAAGCGTACTCCACCAAAAAAAAAATCAAGTGGTGTTAAATCCGGTGATCTTGCCGGTCATCTCACAGGGTCATTATTGCCAATACATCTAGGAAAACGATTAGACAGATAATCAGACACAGTTCTTAAATTGTGCGCAGGAGCACCGTCATGTTAAAAATAATTAAAATTTTGCACTAAATTCAACGGAACTTCATCTAATATGATGTCCAGTTCATTTTGCAAAAATGACAAATACCGATCACCATTTAAATTTTCATTGGAAAAGTATGGACCAATTATTTTTGTACTAAGGATACCACACCAAACATTTATCGAAAACATATTCTGATCTCGTCTTTCAATAGTACGGCGAGGATTATTTTGAGACCAGTAAATATAATTGTGTCTGTTGAATATTCCATTATTTGTGAACTTTACTTTATCAGTAAATAAAATTTGGGTTAGTATTTGTTTCTTCTAAAAATATCGGACGTAATTTAATCTTCTTTGTAAATCATTAGGATACAAAGTATTGCCAATATGATGTTTATATGATATGGCTTAAATTGATTATGTTTTAAAATCAGTCGAGCCTTTTCAGTTGACACACCACATTCAAACTCCCAGGTAGATGATGTTGGTTTATAATTTACGTATTCCAGGACTCTCTCTCTTCATCTTTTTGCTTAAATTTAATTTTCAAACCTTTGGATTTTGTAAATGACCCGTACTTTTTTAAATTGGTTTCTAATAACGAAAATAATTTCTTTCTTGGTTTCCTCCTTTCCATAAATCTTTGCAAATACATTTCAATTGAATGTCCACTATTTCTATTACAAGCGTAATTCTTCATTAGAAAACATTGTTTTTGAAATTTACAATAAATTCAATCAAAAATGTTGTTCAACACGAGAGAGATTTATACGTAAGTATAACAAATAATAAATTTTATTTGACAAACTCTAAGGTTTTGTTTTTAAAATTTGTAACTGACTAATAACTGCTACACTAACAATAAAAGACAACTCTTAAATGTCACATCGAAAAAAAAAGAACATCAACACGAGATAACTCCCATCTATTAGTAGGCAGTGAACCTGTAAAATGATTTTTGCTTATTTAAAGAAAAACTACAAGAGAAAAGCATAACAAACCTTAAATCATTGAAACGAGAAAAAATAACCTTTTTAATAAGACCGCAGCCAACTATGACTTCCATTTTAAAAAATGCAAGTTTGTGCTCTAACTCCGAAATCGAGAGTGCTATGAAAATTTCGTTAACATATTTAAAATCTACGTAAAAAATCTATACAAGCCAATTTTTATTTTTGTTCTCATATGGTTACGGAATTATTATAGTTTGAAAAAATCGACCTTTTCAGTTTTTTCAAAATATTTCAAAAAGTTGATGACGTAGGTCAAATTTAAAAATGGCATCAGGTTTCCCTTTAAATTCTGCACAAATTTGCTAATTTAAACGTTTCTGTATCTCTAATATTAACGGAGTTACCCATACATCAGGTTAGAAAAATGGGCACCCTGTATATAAGATGCGTTGCTTAGTCCTAATGATAATTGTAACGAGCGTTTTGATTAAAAAAAAGTTACAGTCCGGTCTCACAGTGCCTACTAAAAATGCCGACAAGGAGTGCTAGCAGCAATGTATAGCTGCTGCAGGGGACTATCTTTAACGTGATAACTTAGATTTAAAATATTGTTTTGTAAATAATGTTTTATGACGCCCAGTCCGGGTATTTTTTGATCAAATCACGTAATATTCGCCTAGCAAGTGCACCAATGCCAAGGCTTTGTTACGCTGCTGTGAGTGTGTTTATGGTTTGTTCCCGTCTTTAATATCTGGCCGCGGTGACCGTTCTCGCAAAGGTAGACCCGCCGTTCATAATAAAGTCTGCGGTTAGATCGATGCCATAATATAAACTTGGTGGTGCGACGGCCTCGTTATCGTCTCCTCGAACGCGCTATGGTTAATTTCAGATAATCACCTATGTCCTGTTTAGTCATCCGTGTGATAGCGCTGAATTGCATGTCCCAACACATTTAACCGGATCTCATATCTGGACTTTAATGTTTGACTTAATGTTAACAGGTACTGGTGCTGATAATTATGCACTACGCTTAAGAAGAGGAAGCAAAGTCGACGTTTACCGGTCCCTATAAGGAAATGTAATTTGAAATTTGCTGTAAGCTACCGTAAACGCGTTGACAAACAATCATTCTAGGTAATCAACAGTGGCGTGCAGTCCATGAATGCGTTGGATGCGGCGCATCCCTTAAAATTTTGAAATATTTCATACATCAATTTAATATATAATTTGTTTTTCTAAAATTAATTTGTAAAGAGTAATTATTGAACTATTATGTCCATTAAAAGTTACATTTTAAAGTTAAGGGGAAAAAAATCTTATAATTATATCCCATTTGTCTGACTGGACTGCCTCATTTAAGGCCGTGAATGCGGTGTAGCGCTCAGCATCTAGGGCTGGACTCATAGCATAGAGATATAGAAGTTAACGCATGCGTATTAAGTATCAGTTGATGGAGCTATAAACTAGCTGTAGATGCTGGTTTGAAAACAGCATCTACAGCTAAAAACGCATTCACCGATCACCGGTTATGCGGTAGTATTGTGTTCGCGCTTAGCGTTTATTGTTGGATACGATTTCATTAAACATGAATGCAATATGCAACTGCATAGTGGAGTTTGTTAAAACCGTCATAGCTCTAAAATTTTTTAGTCAGTCTGTAAAATAAAAGTTTTTTTATGTTAATAAGTTGCAGAGCTCGAATATCTTAATTTAATTTTTTAATTTCTCAAATTATCAGTTACAATTTTCTTTAGCTTCGTTAAAAATACGAGAGTTTCTCTCGCAGGTATGTACATCACGAATTATAACAGACTAGTAAGAAGTTGAATTTTTTTTAAATTAAAACTTTTTTGGATTATTACAAGTTATTAGTAGTGCTAGTTAATAATAATACGTTGTCATGCTATTTTACGGGATTTAAGCATGTATATATATATACATATATGTGGATGATGAAGATTTAAATAGATTTTTAAGGATTTAAAAAAAATATATATTCGACAGCATCCCTTACATTAAAACCCACCGCACGCCACTGGTAATCAATTTTGATAGTTCCCATACATCTACCAGATGCAATGTGTTTATGTAAAACACGTGCATTTGTCAAAGGAACTAGGTACATTTAAATTACTAAACTAGTTTTATAATAATTATTTTTATTTACGAGAAAACCATTACAGTCCTCAGCAACAAAAATAATGAGACAAAGTGTCTGCATAGCCTTAAATACGAGGCATTTTCGCAAAGTTAGTAATGATTGACTATTAAAAGTTAAGACAAGTATTACAAAATAAATAAAATGGTTTTTGAAAGTGTTGTCAACTCTCTAACAAAGCTGCAAAAAGATGAAAAAGAAAACTGAAAGATAAACAGCAATTGGAATTAGGTAAACATTGGATAATTTAGCGTTACAATATAAAACCATGCATTTTTTTTTCAAAAACAACAACAAATATCAATAAAACAAGTTTTTTGGTTTGTATAGGTCTATAGATAACTATGATTGCCAAGTAAATAATTAAAATTTTACCTGTATCTTCATTTTTTTCCACTTTTTATATTAATAAGATATTAATGTTACCTCTTTTCAGTTTTTGCAGTTTTCGCAAAAATTAGCAACTGTATTAATCGATTCTCTAACTCTCATAAAAAGCTTTCGATGTAAGACGGTAGTCATAGCGTGTCCGGAACGTTCTTCGCCCACAATTCTTCGCCACCACAATTCTTCGCCGCCAGAATTTTTCGCCGCATACAAGCATATCACAAATTTTGTTTGTAAATGTGATTGTTTTTATTTATAACGTAATTTTTACAGATTATTTTACATGAAGTTAGGTTAGGACAGGCCAGGTTTGGTTTGGTTAGGTTAATTTTTATTAATACTATAATAACATAAACAGGATTAAAAATCACAACAAACGCTATATGTAGCAATTTTTAAACATAATATTATCTAAAAGAAGAAGTTTAAATATATGTATATCTATGTATAAGAAAGAACTTTAGGCTAATGTAAAATAATCTGTAAAAATTACGTTATAAATAAAAACAATCACATTTACAAATAAAGTTCGTGAAATGCTTATATGGGGCGAAAAATTGTGGCGGCGAAGAATTGCGTAGGCGAAGAAATTGGGCGAAGAAATTGGGCGAAGAAATTGGGCGAAGAAATTGGGCGAAGAATTATTGTGAGCGAAGAATGTTCCTAGACCCAGTAAATAGTCACCCCGTAGAATACTTGGGGTAGTTACCAAAGCAACACTAAAAGTGTGATTTATTTTCAGAATAATACTCATACATTTAACGTCTAAGAAACGAGTGTTCAAAATAAAGAAAACAAAAAAGGGTAAGGGTATAGATTTTTTAAAAATATCTAACATTAACAAAATTGTTACATATTATATAAATATCATTGACTTATCATATGTAAATTTTTTCGACGATAGCAAAGTTCTTCTGTAATAAATTTTTTTTTTACTTGGAATATTCCTATTTAATTACCTTGTGGTTTAATTGGCATGCAATTATTAACAAAATCAATGTTTAATGGTGTTGTTAATGTTGGCAATATTTCAGACATAATCTTAACCAAAACCACGTTATAAAACCACAGGTGCAGCAATTTACGAGAAAACGGGCTATTTCCGCTATTATTACGGTTAAAGCTATGTTGAACATTAATTTGGATAACAAAAATATTAGCGTTGGTGAAATATAGAAGTTATTTAACACATTTTTCAAAAAACTTTATTGTTTCAAGATCAAAATCAGATAAATTTGTCCGTTCCCATTTATCTTAGCTTTCGTTTGGAAGTGTACAAAAGAAAAGTACAAAAATATGACAATTTTGTACAAACTATTATTAAATTTTAATATTTTTGATTGTGTAAAGTAGTAAAATAAAAGACTGAGCTCAAAATTAAATTAAATAGAATTTTGGTAAACATTATTATTAATGATGCATGTTCTTGGAAAAATTAAAAATGAAAAATATTTAATAAAAATTATTTTCACGATTAAGTAAATCGTTTTCAAAACCCATTTTAAATGGTTTTAGGTCATTTTTTTCTTTATATCTTCGCCATTTAAGTTTTTTCTAATTTTGTCATTACCGATGTTATCAATTAACCTACATCCCTATATTCTTCTTCTAAATCTAATCCCCTGAGTCTGTGTTCTTTATTTTTGCTAACGCATTTGCAGGTCACGGCACACTTAATAAAAAATTAAATTTTTTGTTTCAAAAATTATTTGAGGTTATAAAAATTAACCGAAATAGTGCAGTTGTATCTAAAATCGCTCCCTCTTTCCATATACATGGTGTTCCCTTTAAAAAAACAAAGTTGGGATCATTACCGGCGAAACCGGAAGTGAAACAATTGTATGCATGGGCTCAAAAAGCCCGTTTTTTTGCACATATCATAGGTCCAAAATTTCATTTATCTAAAATCAAAACTGGAGAAAATAAGAGGGTGTACCAAACTTCATTTACACCCGATATATATTTTTTTAATGGAAATCCTAGTTGGCCATGACTACATGAAAGATATTTTTTTAAGCTTTTTAAAAATATATCCCGTAAAATAATCGAATTTAGTTCACCCTGTACAGCAAGATAAAATTATAAATTATGTTTTTAATTCGAGCAGTAAATACTTTTCCAATACTTTTTAAAATACAAAAATCAATAAATAAATCTAACAAAACTCGTTTTTTTTTGCCTTGACTTTCGTTGGATCACATAACAAGAAAAGAACAGTAAAACTAATTCATTTCAATCAATTAATACATCTTAAAGATTTTTTTTAGTTGATTATCTTTAAGGACATCATAAAAAGCCAACCTTAAAGTAATTTCCTAGACAAAAATTATTGTTTTTGCAATAATCTCGTTATTTGTTTTGTCTTTTCTTAGATTTACATTCCCCGTATCTAAGGGAAAAGTTCAAACAAAACGCGTCTCGCTCACAGGCGAGATGTACTTTGTATAGAGAGGCACAAATCTCCTACTACAGAAAGTGTTGCCGTCTAGATGCGACGCCGACTTTCATGAGGGTTTCGAAACCACCGCCGCCTATACACGCCGGGGTTTCCGCCATAATCTGGAAAAGCTTCTAGTCGGCTCACTGCTATTACATGCCACGGTTAAATCGACTTGTGCTTACATATTTTCTCGATTTTTTCTAAGATTTGGCCAAGAGCTTAACAAGATTTGCACTTTCGTCGCTTTTTTGCCGGGACTTCTTTGAGAGGATGATGAAACGAATATGAGAAATATAATATTAGACCCAATTTACTTGCAAACACATGGCAACGAGATGGGATAAATTACATTTGAAATATAATAAATAATACATATATTTTCTTATATAAAGGATGGAAATTGGATCCCTTTTAATTGTTTTTTAATAGGTTAATTTACAAAAATAACTACTGTTAGTGTTAAGTTAATTATTGTAACAACCGATTTTGTTTTTTTTTTAACTGACATCATATGACTACGATCCGATCCGGCTTAAAAAGTTGCCTATAGGCAATGTTTTTACACATTTGGAATATTTTATACTCCAAAGAAGTTATGGACGATTTTCAAAAATCGTATTTGGCGGATTTTCCTAATTTTCTCGGATACCGTTTGAAATATTTTTAATTTCTCTTCGGATTGTTAATGAGCACCGAATTCGGCAACGTTGCAAAATTTAAACATATACTCTAGCTATTATAATAAGCGAGATACCCAATTTTAAACTATAATCTCAAACACCCTTTATAATAAATCTTGTAATTACAATTTTTTCGCTACACGCTACTTTTTCTTAAAAAAGTTATTTAATGTTATATTCTTATATTTATCAAATTATTAATATACAGGGTGTTTCTTAAACATTGCGAAACAATTCGGGAGGTGATTCTTTATCGAAAATTAAGGGGGGTCTTTTATATAAATGTTTTCCTTAGACGTCTCCTTTCGGTGTTACATCCCCCTAAAGGGGAGCAGTAAAATTAGGTTTTTAATTCTCAAATTTGGAGATGTATAGTAGAGTGCCATTTGGTAGATGTTTTACACTTATTGAAAGGTTTTAATTCTACTCAATATGAAAATAAACAAACTATGGTAACCACCAAAATGAGTCGTTTTATTTTAGAATATTTAATGGTTTCATTTTTTACTCAAAAACTGTAGGTTTTACAGGAAAATTTCATGAATAAATATTTTTTTAAATAAATCAAGCTTTCAAGGACAATTTTTTAAATTTCAAAATTCTACGCCTCCAAAAAGTTCTGATTAAAAAGCCAAAAGGGGTCAGTGTGAAAATTGCTTTCAACCCCTTGTGAAGGTGGGAGATAATGTATATGTTACTTCGTTTACTTTTTAAATGAATATCATGAAACAAATACTGACGCAACATTTATTAAAACAAGTAAAACATTAAAAGGGGCTATTTATGGGAATTCTAACTTAAGTAAAAGAAATTAACGTTAAAATAATATGGCCATATTTACGTCAGTGTTTGAATTTTTTTCAATCAACAAAAAAATGGTTAATAAATTTGTACATCATAACTAGAACACACTACTCGTGCAATGTGCTTAAAGAAAATAATGACAAGAATACACATACAATGACTACGGAGGACAATCTCGCTTAGGGAGTTAAGACCAATCGCTACGAAATGTACAGCTAATCGAGAAATAAAGGACGTTTTTGTTAAATTTTTCTGTTTTATTTGTTTTTTACTAGGTAATCGTTGCTCTAGATCTGTGCATTACGTAAAACGACGTTTAAGGGTCCAACCACCTTATTAAAATGATTACCAGCAAAACTTGACAATAATAAATAAAAAAGTAATAAGTAACCTTCCCCCAACAGTGCAAGTAAATGCACAGTATGAAAACTAAAAAAAAAAATTAAATTGGAAATAATATACTATGTCCAATTATATTGATATGTTTTCATATTTTAGGTAAAATTATGGTATTTGAAATAGGCAATGGTTATTTAAATACGTTTGATACTCTTGCAGACATTTCTTGAGCATAATTCATAAAAACCCAGGGAAAAACGCGGATAAAAGACCAATCGATACTGATGTCTCCTATTACAGTAGGTGTTCCTATTCTTTTCTCTATATCCCGTATCTCCCCAGCCGAAGCTCGGGGCTGCTTGAGAATCGTATGTTCGCTGGCTTTCCGACAACCACTATGCCTAATTCGTATTCGGAGCGCCTCGCTCACCCCAAGCTGCCGCTATCGGCACCAAGTGCAATTTAGTTCCGCAACTCGCAACTGCAGCGTAATCTGCATCTGCTGGCTACGGATTTACATCTTCTTTGTTCTCACATTTGTTGCATTTACATTCGCATCAATTTTACGGTAAATCTCTTACAATTAGCGGCTAATTATTAGCATTTAAAGTATTTGCGTTGATAAGCTGTTAATCTAAGTCGAATGCTCGAATGTATTTAAACGGATAGTTACTTCAAGAATCTATGGATAACCAGCAATACACTTTTTTTTTATACAAAAGAACGGATATCATTTTAGTTTCTTTTCCATTTTTCTTTTATTTAACTTAAAAGTTATCCAGCTCATTTTCCGGAAAAACTAATTTAGGTCCTTTCAGTATTTAATAAATTGCTTATCACTTAGATAGAATAAATTTTGTTACATTTAAGGTTTATTTTCACAAAAAAAAACACAGAACACTGATTAAGTTGGCTTTTATTAAGTCCGATTATCAGAAATGATAAGATAAACTTTATATCATTTATTTGTCTATTTATTATATGATGTCGCAAAATTTGGTGCTAAATGTATATTCAAAAACAAGTTCGAAAATTAAAATTGTGTTAATTTTTAAAAATATTCAAAAAATAATACATTTTTTTAAGCAACTTTGCATTTTCTTTACGCTGATGTTATATTTTGTGTCAGAGGTTACTATTTTGGATCATAATCAACTCTGCTACTTCTTAAAGAAACCATTTTGGATTTTTGCGAGGGACCGGTCCGTACCAAGCGGCACTTTTAGTCTACCCAAATGGGGTAAAAATGAAAATCTCGGAGCAATGAAGGATCAATAGATATAATAATCAGTACCGGCACTAACGCTATTAAATTCATAAAAATTCATTTAAAAAAATAAAAATAAAACGGGCTAGTCGACTTGGCTACACTGAAACCCCGCCCCCTTGTAACGACAGAAATTCCAAGTAATAAAATTTATGATAAGGTACCAAACATTGAATACAATTATGAAACACTTCACTTATTTTAGGCATTAAATTCCAAGCAGCTTTAAATTCTATTGTAACAGGGATATTTTACTTCCGTTCTGTTTCAAACATTTAATTTGAAGTATGAACCCTTTTTATATTACAATAAAAATACAGACTAATGGCCAATTTTATTTATAAATTTGTTTTCCAAAGCTGCAACGCCTAAGCTATAAACAATTTTCTTGCTCTGGAACATTGAATACAGGTTTGAGACGAGATGGTTATTTCGTTTTAATTTGGAATAAAATTGGTGTTTTTTGTAATCTAGATCAGTATTAATTTTAAGTTGTAAGAACGGGCTGTTTTCTTTAAGAGAATAGTGGCATTTAAACAAGTTTTAAAATCAGATTGTTTTGATCTGCCTTTGTATCTAATGTCCAATAGGAAGTCTATAAGAAATAAATTAGTTGATAATGGTCCAAAATCTTATCAGACGAAGTCTAATTAGATCAAAGTATAGAGACTTAAAAATTGCTTCGAATAGATAATCTTGGTTATTTCTGAAAATAAAGTGCAAGACGTAAATTTATTTTCATTTTTTTTAACTTATCAACTAAGAAAGTCATAAAAATTTTGTTTTATGATTAGATTAAAAGCACCACATTTTGCAACTTTGCCTCAGTTTAAACAACTTTGCAGCTTTAAAAAAGCCTAGATTTTGGGACACTAATAACAAACAAACTAAAAAGTTGAAATTCTTTAATAAAAAAAAATTAATGAAGAGTTTATTCTTAAATATCAAATCGTGTTGTAAAAAATGTAACCAAAATAACGTATGCATATCTACTACGAAAAATGCAGTGACGCTAAATCTTCATTCGCTATAGAAAAATGTGGAGGGAACCATTTAAAAGCTGTCAACATACGCAAATGTAAAGCCGTGATATTGCTATAAAAAAGACTGAATGGATCAATTCTTCGCCCTCTAAGTATCCAGTTAACGCACTCCACTCCAAGCAAGTCAGCGTTTATAACTGGCAGTCGAATCCCTTTGGGACAATTGTATTCTTGCGCGCATACGTATATTTATAAGCAATTCAGAATAAATAACGGCAATAAGCCACATCAGAAATACAATATCCGGAGACTGTTACACTATTGCAACGTACTACGATCTATCTATCACACATTTACGTGGTTGAGAACTGTTGCAACAAACTTTATCTAATTTGAATGCAGCTCGCTCAGTCTAATGATTCAATAAATGATGCAAACCGAATGTTAGTTAAATCATAAAAGTTTCCTCTATACATATAAGCCCAAGAACACTCCAGTTCGTTCAGCTTTAAAATTACTGGATTACAATATTTTCTGTAGGTGTTTTTGAGTTTCGTTTAAATAAATTGCAAACATTTTAACGTTCGATAAAACAAATTTATTTAAATATTACCTTATTAACCGCCAGGGAAGCTTCAGTGATAATGAACCTGTGAAGATACAGCAGAAAATAAATTAGACGCAACGTCGTACATTTAAAATTACATTTCGACAACAGTGATGACGAAGAAAATTGCAATACTTATCAATATAATACTAGGGCACATACGAACTTCGAATTACATTTCCAAACTTACACGAACATGCAATTTAGTCGTCATGGAATACCGGGCTGTGATTTGTGAATCATTTGCAGTGAAATCTATAAATGTTTATACCAAAACATGGTGAACTTGGTTCGTCAAATACGATATTGACATAGATTGAAGCTTTTTATGGAAATCTACAATGTGGAAAAGCACCACCGATTTTGTGATGCATTTGCATTTTGATTAATCGGACCTTACTTCTTTGAAGTTAGCTACTATGGTGACCAAATCGATACTATGTCGGATATATTTATAAATAAGTTACTAATTTCGTTAAAACAGAGCTAGTGAAGAAAATTTTGTTGGTTTTTACTATCACTAGGTCTTTTAGAATTTATGGGTAATTAAAGGTTTTTTGAAAAATAATTTAATGTAATTTAGTAGTCGATATTCCGACCACCGGTCTATTTTCGTTCGTGTATCTCATACAATCATCCTCATACCATTACAGAACGGTGGTTGTAAATAAGACCACTTAACACGATTAAATGTTAAATTTTTCCTAAATAACAAAATATATTAACATACGTTAATGTAAATGGAATGTGGCAACAATCCAGGCACTCGACAATTTTGTAGACTTAATGGGAAAAGTGTAAATTTACCAAAATTATTAGAAAAATTGTGAAAAAGTGATGACCCTAACACGATACTACAGCATGTGTGTTAGGCTTTTAACAAGGAGTTATGAACGAACAGGTGGTTGGTAGAAGAACCACTTACACATTTTTATGTCTGATGTCTTCAGCAACAGAATTATATGAGCATCGTAATTGTTTTCTTTTTTTGGAGCTTGACAAGTGGTCTAATTTTTCACCTCTGCCCTATTAAGGGTTAAAATTGTTAGTAGCTAACGATGAATAAGTATCAGTACATTTTATTTACTGTGTATGATAATCAATTTAGATGTTTGTCATACGCAGCGTTTCTGAAATGTACGCTCTAAGCCCGTATGTCTTGCATCATTAGGAGAAATATGTATATTCAACCAGAAATTTAATCAAAGCAAAAGTAGTCTAACTAACTGGCGCCCAAGTAGGACGGCGGGCAAATTCCTTGTAATTTACCGTGAGATGATGATAGCAGGCTGCCGACTGAGTGCTTCGTAGAAGTGCGCGCTCTTTGTGCCGCCGCCTGAAGTAAATGGCTGCCTCGCTCGCGACGCACATAACTAAGGTATTTTAATGTACTTACTAGGGACCTCGGGAACAAAGGAATAAAGGTTCACTCGTCCGTCCAGGCCGTAAAAGACGCGAACCGATAGAGTCATTCCGTTCTTATCATGCCATGTCTAGATTTACAAAAGATGAATGCTCAAGGCTTGATATTCATTCCTGCTGCTTCCAGCAGTGACTTCCATATCATTAGCAGGATCATTACATACGATGTTGCGGTGCTACAGTCTTAGCAGCTAAATTTATGCTAAAACTTGGCCTGTACTGAATGACAAACAATTTTATACTGAAATAATTTTGTCTCTGATTTACTTTGATAGCTGACAAGATCGTTTGCATTATTTCAACTGCAAACTACCTCACTTCGTTTATCTTCAACACATTTAAGAAAGTGTAATCTTAATTGAAATTATTATGCTAACATTTTATCTTTTAAATGTCAGTACAATATATATCCGGGTTGCATAAAGCGCCTCACATTGCGTGTTAAAGTTAACCTTGAGGTTTTACATTTATTCTCGGTGCTAGCGTCAAAGTTAAAAATAAAATGCCATGAAAAGTGTCTATTAATAACTGTACAGGGTGGTCCAAATTCGATGGGATTGCATGGGTATCTCGGTTAATACTTAAGATAGAGAAACGGTTAAATTACCAAAAATGTGCAGTTTTTTTGAGACAAACCCAGAACCGTTTTCAAAAATATTCTATAATTTCCGGTTTATGAGTTATTGAATAAAAAGTGTTTTTTTGTCAGATTAATAATGTGTCATATCTCCGTTATTGTTGTAAATATCGAAAATATTTATGAAGATTATTTTTAGATATTTTTACGTTTAATTTGATTATACTAAAAAAAAAATTTTACGCTTGCCGTTTAAAAGTTATGCCACAAACTTACCTTTTTTTAAATGGGAACGATAGTTGGCTATGACCTATTTGAATTTCTAATTTTTTTCTCATTCCAAATATATAAGGGTTGATGTATTTATTTTTATTAATACGCAAGTTATGAAGGTTTTTTAGTTTTTTTTTCTAAGAAAATCATAGTAGGCTGTGAAAACAAAAACCAAACAAGGTGTAAAACCTTATAAAACTCATGTTGTACAAGTTACCAAGGTTTTTAAATTTTGTTGTTGAGATAAACATCAACAATTTTTGAACATAAGATATACAGCAATATGCTGAATTACTGCTGATTCCGACTATATCGTTGTTTTCTTATTTTCAAAAATTTTTGATGTTTATCTCAACAACAAATTTAAAAACCTTGGTAACTTGTACCACATGAGTTTTATAAGGTTTTACACCTTGTTTGGTTTTTGTTTTCACAGCCTACTATGATTTTCTTAGAAAAAAAAAACTAAAAAACCTTCATAACTTGCGTATTATTAAAAATAAATACATCAACCCTTATATATTTGGAATAAGAAAAAAATTTGAAATTCAAATAGGTCATAGCCAACTATCGTTCCCATTTAAAAAAAGGTAAGTTTGTGGCATAACTTTTAAACGGCAAGCGTAAAAATTTTTTTTTTAGTATAATCAAATTAAACGTAAAAATATCTAAAAATAATCTTCATAAATATTTTCGATATTTACAACAATAACGGAGATATGACACATTATTAATCTGACAAAAAAACACTTTTTATTCAATAACTCAAAAACCGGAAATTATAGAATATTTTTGAAAACGGTTTTGAGTTTGTCTTAAAAAACTGCACATTTTTGGTAATTTAACCGTTTCTCTATCTTAAGTATTAACCGAGATACCCATGCAATCCCATCGAATTTGGACCACCCTGTACTGAGGCTATCAAGAATTTACTTAATTTCATATGGTCATTATCGGATTTATATTTTTTAAATAAATGAATAGTTTTTAAATTAGTTTATATTTTTGCAAACAAATATTTTTTTGTAATTTTTTTATCAGGTGAACTTCATCATATGGCCTACTAGTTTTTTTAATCGATCTCTTCGATCCTTTAGAATTCTACCTTTTATGTTTAATCTTTTTTCTGTGCACTATTCTTTTAAAATAAAAAGTTTAACACTCATTAAGGATTAAAAATTTGATATTTCATGTGAGTTTATAATTTCGGAATTCTGAATTTCGGAAAAGGTGGATATTCATAATAAATCGACTTAGAATTAATAGGTTACATGGTTACAATATACAGGGTGGTCCACTATTTGGATCTCGTAAATGGTAAGAGCTACAAAGAAGTTTAAATTAGTCAAATTGTTCCCCTTTCAGAGACCTATTCAGTGATGCTTTAATGTTTTAAAAAAGTTCAATGGCACGCTGACAATAAATAAAAACCAAAATAAGCATTTTATTTTAAATCGTTAATAACTTGGTTATACTTGATTATACAAAAATATTTTTGGAGGAGAAGTTGTAGGTTTTTTTACGCACTATAAAATGAAAACATTCATTTGTTTCAATATTGTTTCAAATCTTGGATAAGTTAAAAACTTGCATTTTTTTAAATGAAAACCTCATAAAAAAGCATTTTTTTTTCTCTTTTCAATAATATAATGTTTAATATGTTTATTTTGACATTTAGGCTCAAAACAAATAAAACTCATCAAAAAGTCCCTACGAAGCTAAAGAGTGCCATGAAACAAAAGACTATTTAGTTTTGTCATTTAACGCAAATTTTAACTAATGTAAAAGTAAAACATTAAATTAAAAATAAACCAAAATTTATTAATTTTTAAAAAACAACTTTTTGTCTAATGATTATGAAACAGCTTTTTTTATTTACTTGACTCTCTTAATAAAAATATTTATACAATGAAAACAATACAAGAGTCGACTTTTAAGTATAACAAAATTACTTTTACAACCAATTTATTTTACGCATTTGTTCAACGAATAACAAAAATATCATGAAAGCTGTAATTTTTTAAATAAAATATTTAATTAAAACAAAATATTTAAAGATTATAGCAGATTATTATAAGATTATAAATAACAGAAGTGTTATTAAAAAACCAGAGGTTATTTTGAAAATATACTCCAATTTAGTTTATTTTTGTATATTATTATTAAACTTAATATAATCTTTCAATATTGAAACAATTGTTTTCATTTTATAGTGAGTAAAAAAATCTACAACTTTTTGTTTATTATCTAGCCTGCCATGGACATTTTTAAAACATTAAAGCATCACTGAATAGATCTCAGAAAGGGAAACTATTTATCTGATTTAAACTTCTTTGTAGCTCTTACCGTTTACGAGATCCCAATAGTGGCCCTTCTTTGTGGACCACCCTGTATAAAAATAAGTTACTTTTTTTACTCACAATGAAGGGTCATGATATATTGCCGATAAAATCTGATAAAGGCTGTGTTTATTGCATCAAGAACATCAAAACTAAATGTTTTGCAGAGTTATACATGCCCCTGGCCATTTCCATTGGAAAAATAAGGAAAAAACTGAAAAGTTGAATAATAAAGGTAATTTTTGCGATCGCGTTGGCCATGATACCGTGAGAGATAAAATCGAAATTCTTCTATTTATCAATTGATGCATCCTTGCAAATAAAATGGTGCAAAGTTTTTGAAAAAATCTGTAACGGTTCCGGAGAAAAATGTCAAAAACGAAACCCCTGCATAAGCGTTCTTATTTGAGAAGCTGTATATCTGCTGTATAAGTATATCTATGCGACTTGCATAGGCGTTTAACATAGGGAAAACCATTTTTACAAGGGTCTCGTTTTTCGCGTTTTTTTCCGGAACTGTTTAAGATTTTTTTCAATAAATTTGCACCATTTTATTTGCAAAGCATGCGCGCGTTGGTAAATAGATGAATTTCGATTTTATCTTTATATCATAGACAACGCGATCGCAAAAATTACTGTCAGTGTGGAATTCTGACAGAATTATTCTATAAATAAGATCAACCAATCAAATTTTAGGCATAAAAAACTAAGCAAAGGGGTGTAGCAAAAAATGCTTTGCTGCCAGATATTGAGTATTTAAAACACCTTTTGTTGTTAAAACTGTGCTGGATACTCAATAGACCAGTTTAGTAACTTATTTAATTCTTTTTGATCGGTAAACGAAGGATTTCAAGGTTCCATGCCCTAATATGAAACGTCAATGCATCAGTTATTGTTGAATAAGCAACTTATTTTAAGAATAGGTAGGTATACTTTCTCATAATCACACTTATCTAAGCATAAAATTCAAACTGATGTATTGTTCGCAAAATACCTCCCAATCCAATAATCGTAATCTATTTTCCAACGTATGTATTCTTGATATCTAGAAAGCATTGAGATAGCAACCGGTCTCTGACGTTAGACGATGCGGAAGTTCAAGCGAATAGTTGCTTCGATTTCAAACTCCGTTTCGCTGGTGACATGAGCTTCTTTGGGTTACAGGCGCTGAATAGGGTCACGAGCGAGAGCAGTGAAGCGACAGCAGATTCCGCCGAGAGGACCCGTGGGGTGGGTGACAAGGTCTACAGTCATCAGCCGGCGGCTTTGAACCTATATCCCGCGCTCTGCCACTCACGCTTCGCATATCAGCATTTGCTCGGCTCCGTGCTTGTGACGAGCGTTATCTTCTTCGGGATATGGATGCGCATGTATATGAGGTCGTCAAAATGAAATGCTCTGTTCAATGTGCACATCAGTACATATTTCGTGATGATGTGGCGTTTCAAGTTGTGTTAAAAATGTATAAAACGTTATTACTGTCCCCGCTTTTGATTAAATGGCTTAGGATAAACACACACGCATTTAATTGAATTATTATCCTGCACATCAACAAGATATGCACGTACTTTGGTAAATCCGATGCGGACATAACGTACCCAACAAGTTACTGCTTCAATTAAATTACCGTAGTTAAATGCCTTATTGCCATGTTTATTTTATTTTAAAAATTCGTACTAAGTTTCTTTGAGTATACAATTGTGATAATGGAATACAATATTTAAAAAACCTAGGAATTAAAATTTAGGATTGTAGTGACATACTAAATAATGAAAAAAAGATAATAAAGCATGATAATGCTACGTTTCAATAAACACATACGGAATACGTAGGGATAGGGGCTAAAAGGACTTGTTTTAAATTTGATTTCTTGCTTACAAATTTGATCAGAGGCATGGCGAGGGTATGTGATGCCGAGGGGCAACATATGTATGGGCGCCCTATTACTATTACAAGCCAAAATGCACCAACTAACGATTTTTCGGCTTTAAAGAAATTTATAAACTGAGTCAATACAAGCGGCTAGAACTTTTAAATTAAATCAAATGTACTTATCACACTAAACTTGTAAAATCTATCGCCTAATATCAAATGCCTAGTATTAAGTAGTTCGACTTAATTATTAAACGCATAGCCCAGAGGTGGAGAAACTTTTTATGTCCGCGTGCCAATTTTTTTAAATAACTAACATTTTGAACTGCTGGCCTACTGAATGTGGGGAGATAAAGAGTATAAAAATAATACTAAAATAATAATAATCTTTATTTGTTCTGAAATATCCCAAAAAAGGTGTAGAACTTGTCACAATAATAATTTACGTACATTACAATAATAAACATAGTTAATAAAAAAAAAAAAAACAGAAAAATTATAAAGTATTTAAATATAACATTTTATAAAGTCAGCATCATTTAAATATTCCATAGTAAGCTTTAGAAATCAGAACTTTTCTTAATTTCTTCTTCAATTCGCGGGTGGAAAGATTTATTATACTCTCAGGTGATGTGTTAAATTTATTATATATAGCAATCATTGTGGAGGCAACATTTTTTTGAAGATAGGTATATTTGAAGCAATCGGGTTTTAGGTTTTTTTATGTCGGGTATTGGCTGCATGATTTCTTATATTCTCTTCGAACAGATCTACATTGTTTTTTACGAAAAGGATGGCTTCGAGGAGGAAATAGACCGTGAAAGGTTAATATTTCGTTGTCACGAAAAGTTTCTTTACGGTGATCTCGTTAGTTTAGGCCAAATATATTTCTTATAAATCGCTTTTGTATAATGAAGAGGCGTTCTGAGTCACTAGCGTTACCCCAAAAAATTACAGCATAGCGTAACCTAGATTCAACATATGCATGATATGCAGTTTTGGCCGCGTTTGTACTGACCAATGTTTTTAGGTTTTTTAGTGCGAAAGGATACCGTGACAGACTTTGTGACAGGCGTTCGATGTGGTATGACCAGTCCAGTCTAGAGTCAATACCTAAACCAAGAAATTATATTTTATTAACAACATTTATAGTTGTGGAATTGTTTTAAGTCGGAGGTTAATTTATTTTGTGAAAATTTTATTACTTAAGTTTTATTGACATTTAAGATTATATTGTTTAATGTGAACCAATGTTGGAGTTGGCCTATATTACAATATTTGTATTAAATGAATATTTTTTATTGAATAAACATAATTTGGTGTTATTAATTCATTACTTTAAAAAAAAGTATAAATTTTCCAAAAATTTTAGAAAAGTAACTATTTCTCCCGCGTGCCAATAAATTTTTTTAACGTGCCAGCTGTGGCACGCGTGCCATAGGTTAGCCAGCCCTGGCCCTGGTCTAACTTGCGTATTTAACTAAATGACTCAAATATTCAGGCAGATTATAAAATTTTTAAAAATTTGTAGTCTTCAAAAAATTGTCACACTTAGCAAATGACTAGACTGCTAAAAGAAGGATTTTACCATTTTACCATTTGACTGCGAGACTGCGACACACTATAAACTGAGTACAGCGATTATTTTTAAAGAGCGAATTTTAAATACTACATAAAATAAAATATAGTATTATAACTAATTAAAGTTTTCAGGATTTTTTTTGTGCAATAATACCAAAATACGTATATGTCAATGTATGTTTTTAATCTAACAATTTGAAATTTTTAAGTAACCTTTTTATCATTCTTGTAACTGGATAACAGTCTAGTGTAATTTTTTTCAGAAACGTACACTGTCAGTTGTCATTCGTTTTTTTAAACAACTGTGCTTATCAGGATAAGCAGGTAAGCTTAATACGCATATTCGTAGTAAAATGGGTACTAGCACAATTTAAAGCGTCTTAAAGTGTCTTGTTTTAAACATATTTTGTCATTTAAGAATTATTTGTTATACTATCATTCGAATATTAAAATTAAGTTTTATTCGATTATTGCGCGAAAGTTAAAATTTTAAACAGAAACAATGGCTTGCCAGGGATATTTAAATCATCTGCACCTCCTTCGCTTTACCTCTGGATTTGATATTTGATTTTTAAAAAAAGGTCAAAAAAGCTATCGTGCTGCAATAAAACGTGTCAAACATGCATCAAGTTATTTACCTACGTTGCCTAAGTACTTAAATTAAGCAATAACAGACGAACACAAATACCCTGTACTCATTACTAAATTTAAATTCTGTACTTTTGAACATAACATTTGTTTATACAAATACAAGTTCTATTTTCAAAAATTTTAAACTCATTTTTAAATTTATTATGCGTAAACATTTCGTTCAGCGTTATAGGGATTACAAATACCTCCTATATGTTGCTTTTTTTTTCTAGCTTGGCTCCATTTTATGCTTTTTGTTTTAAGTAAGTTCGCTATCACGTTATTCCATGTCTTTCTTGGTCGTCGGCGTCTTTTTCTTTTCCCAATTTTCACTTCCCACATCACTTTCGCTGTTCTTCCTTCTTTTATTCTTGTTATATGTATGTCTGAACCACCTAAGTCGATTTTGTAACTCCCTCGATTTTTTTTTTAAATCTTTATTTCCTAAGCCTCAAGTGTGCTTTACATAAGAACTGGGATCAGCACCGCCTCGTAGATTCTGGTTATTGCAGCTTTATTGACTTGAAGAATGGTTGACATAACATTCTGTACATTGACATATTTATTTTACTATTTTTTCTTAAAACAATATCTAAAAAAATTATAGTATAGCTGTATAGCTTCCTATACGATATTCTTCCTATACGATATTGTCTAATTAAGCCGACCTCAAGATATATAGAGAATAAGATATGCTCAGTAGGCGAACGAAACTGGTCACGTTCTGCGCATGTCGTCATTCAGTGACAACTTTATATCAAATTGCATATAATTGGGGGATATGTATGTACTTTTTGTATTAAATTGAAAACAACTGATTTTGTGTTTTTGGTTTTTATTGTTAAAATATAATGTGTTTTTTTAATAGTTATAATTTTTTGTTAAAATACATATATACATATATACATTTTGATGCACACATTAAGTAACAATTTTTTTAATTTTTGTTTTTTTGTTTGTTCGACCATGTATAATTGGCATCTATGGTTTGGCCAGTTGGAGTTCCCAGCATTTCTTTTGCACGGAGCTTAAAAGCAATGTATCCAGCGATGTTTTCTACTCCGTCATGAGCAAGCTCTGTCAAATTGTTAATAAAATCCGGATCAATTAGTGCATCAGTATTTTTTTTTTCCTGATAAATTCATCAACATTTTACTCGTAATAATTGCGGGTTCAGCGTCTAAGTTATTTAAGGAATCAATATCCATGTCCAAATCTTTGAAAATATTTTCACTTTCATCTGCTTGCACATTGGTGGCTTGTGACATTATTGTCTCATTTCGGCCTAGCAAGTAGTTTCTTAATCTAAATTTGAACTCCAGGGCCGTAGGATGGTCATGAAGTCCGCCGATTGCTCGAATAATGCCAAAAAAGCCCTCCAAGGGGTCCTGGTTCAATCTATAGGTAAGTATATATTCCGATTTATATTTTTTTTTTAGATCAGCAAACAACAACGGCAATGCATTTGTAGAAACTAAAATGCCCTTTTGAAATAGCAAATTATTTTTTGCTTTTCCCACTTTCAAATTAGCAAATACGTTTTTCATGTCTCCTAATATCTTATCTTGAATATCTTTAGCTAAACCATATGCTTGCATTCTTTGCCTGGAATCAACCCTTGGCAATTTGGTGTTAAAGATATCAAACCAATCATTTACCTAGAAAATATAAAACAATTCTGGTCAGTTAAAAAAAGAAAAAGAAGTTGATTCGCTTACCGTTTTTAACAAATCTGCGCATTCTTTCCAGTTCTCACTTTTCAGCATTCCTAAAGTGCCCATCCGCAAAATTGCTCTGGAATTGGTATGAGAAAATAATTGTGTAGCCAATTTCACTTTTTGCCTGCCACTATTCTTGACATCTAAATGGAGACTCGTCAATTTATGCGCGATGTTCAAATCCTTCCCATTAGTTGCTTCAAACAACTCCATGAGAGGTTTCTTATTTGCCCTGGCGTGAATATTTTTTCTATACAATTTTTGATATTTCTGGTGGCTATTTCCTTTTTTTTTTAAACTTGAATCTCTTCATGTAATTTTCCTTTTTCATTTGCCAATTTTGTATTTTCCTTTTTCAATTTACTAATGAGCATTTTAAGTTCCATTTTTTCAGGATCATTTTCTTCACTAAAAATAAATGGTAAGTATAAGTTGAATATACAGATTTTCAAATTTTTAACAGGTACTTACATGGCAATGTTGGTTGTATCAGAAGACACTGATTTGCTTTCAGGCTCAACAGAAAATGTTTCTAAAACTGCATCTTCACATTCATGTGATGTTCTAAAAGCGATAAACTTTTAAATATTATGATAATGAAATAATATTATATAAATATGCTTACAAAAATTGTGCAACGATCGACTTTTTCTCTCTGCAAGCTTTTCTTTCCGTACGCTCATCCAAAACTGCTGGACTGTTGCTACAGTAAAGATGCAATGATGGAACTGCTGCACTTTTTAATTTTTTTGGCACATCTTTTAAATTTAATAGTTCTTGTTTCAGATTTCTAGCAAAGTCGTCTTCAGAAAAATGTATACTACATATTCTTGCCGTTTTGAAGTTAAATTTGTCCGCTCTAGAGCACTTATTAATCCACTCCTTATATAAACCGGCATCCTTTGGAAAGGCATAAAAACTAATATTTTTCCCCTTATTTGCTGGTGCCTTTAATCTTTTATTATTATTATTTTTACAATTAAAAACAGCGCACATCACCATTGTTTTATTTTATTTTCACTTTAAACTTTTTTTTTATAAATTAATAAATTGTTTACCTTATACCAATTCACTTAACGATCACAATATCAAAACAATAATAAAGAATTAATCTAATAAAAGAGAACTGACAGCACAGTTGTCACCGAACGACGTCACACAGAGAGCGGGAAAGCAACAGAGATGCGCGTGAGCATATCTTATTCTCTATATATCTTGAGCCGACCTTATGTCTCTTACTGTTTGCAAGATCCCTTTAGCGTCCCTCCTACTTGGCGCACTCTGTTTAAAGTAATTTTTTGCATATGCCCTAATGTAAATCGTTGAAAAAAATATATTTTGGAAAAACTGGTGTGCACGTTGAGGTATGTGCGTTAACATGAGAGTTAGAATCGTTATTTAGCAACGCACGAGCGCTTCTATACTCGAAGGAATTAAAATATAAATGCTATAATGGTATTTGCATACCTTTGGAGGAGCAATTGGGGACGTAAAGGAAGGATTCCTAGTACAGCCAGAAAAGTCGTCGACGTTGACAAGGGAAATGCCTTAATCTGCATCACAGACGTTGTAGCGTCCCACAATCGTATCGAGAGGCTTAGAGCCGTAGCCGAGCGGCTTCCCCAATACGAAAACCGTAGGCTTTAACCCAGAAGCGAAATTTGCTATTATCCTCGCTCACGACTTCCTTTCCGCATAATGTCCGTAAGATCCGGGCATATTTTTTTATTGCAATTGTTTTTGTCTTCGCCAAGTTTCTGTACATTTGAATGACCCATGGTTGGTAAAATGCCAAGTGTTTTCTTTCACAAATTGCAGGAAACTTATATCCCTTTTTATGTTATTTTGTTCCGCATCGTGAAAACTTGTGTTCTTACTTTCGAAGTTGTTGCTTTTTATAGTGTGTATGTAGGTGTTATTTAAGCGATCTATAAAAATCTGTATACAATGGAAGAAATATTAAGTCCTAAGCACAGTTTTAATCGATAAAATTCACTTACAGAACAAATTAATATGATCGCTCAATGCTCTCTATAGAAAAGAGATCTAGTGTTGATGGTTTTTATCTTATTAATCCCATAATACAGTGTTTTCTTAATTTCTTTAGAAACGTTGAAGTTACCGGCATTTTCCGCGTTTCACAAAAACAATCAAAAGTTCGCGAATTAATAAACCGTGTGTAACGGAGTTCTGGTACATCTTTTTTCCCTTTAGTTTGGATTTTGGATAAATGGAATCTTAAACATTAGATATGTGTAAAAAACAGGATTATTTGTATATATGTAAACCTTACAAGGGAAGGTCACGATACGTTGTCGCTAGAATTTGATTCCGGCTGTGTTTATTACATCAAGGGCATCAAAACTAAATGTTTTCCAGAGTTATACGTGCCACTGGCCATTAACTTCGGAAAAATAGGGGGAAAACTGAACAGCTGATTAATAAAAGTAATATTTGCGATCGCGTTGGCCATGAAACCGTAAAAGACAAAATCGAAATTCTTCTATTTACTTATGCGCGCATCCTTTCCAAGTAAAATGGTGCAAAGTTTTTGAAAAAATCTTAAACGGTTCCGAAGAAAAACGCAAAAAACGAGGCCTTTGTAAAAACGGTTTTCCCTATGTTAAACGCCTATGCAAGTCGCATAGATATAGTAATACAGATATGCGACAACTACTCAATACATAGCGCTTATACAGGGGTTTCGTTTTTGACGTTTTTCTCCGGAACCGTTCAAGATTTTTTCAAAAACTTTGCACTATTTTACTTGCAAAGGATGCGCCTATTGGTAAATAGAAGAATTTCGATTTTATCTCTGACGGTTTCATGGCCAACGCGATCGCAAAAATGACCTTTGTGTACCAATTTTTCAGTTTTTCCCCTATTTTTCCGAAGTTAATTGCCAGTGGCACGTATAACTCTGGAAAACATTTAGTTTTGATGCCCTTGATGTAATAAACACAGCCGGAATCAAATTCTAGCGACAACGTATCGTGACCTTCCCTTGTTAGATAAACCACAAACTTGCAGTTTTTTTAAAGGAAACCATTGCTGGATATGACTTGATAGACAATTTTTTTTCTTTTTTTAAATTAATATAAGGTTTGATGTATTTATTTTGATATTTAGGCTCAAAACAAATAAAATTCTTCAAAAAGTTCTTATTACGCTATAGAGTGGCATGAATTCAAACAATATTGAAGCAAATAAATGTTTTCATTTTACAGTCAACAACTTTTTTCCCAATAGCATTTTTGTACCATCGAGTTATTACGATTTAAAAAAAATGCCTATTCGGATTTTGGTTTATTATCAAGCGTAGAGGTCGGCGAACCGAGGTAAATTACCCCAAGTGGGGTAAAAATGAAACTCTTGGAGGTAATGAGGACTCAATAGACATAAATAAAATTATATAAAAAAGAAATCCTTTTGTTTCATAATGAGGATATTAATTTATTTTATCGCATTGATTTTATCCTTTTTATATTTATAATTGTTTTCTCCGTATAAATAAACTCAATAAACCCTTTGAATTTAAATAATCTATGATATTCTTCCTTTCAAATCAAGGGAGTAACGTCGGCGTAAATAAAGATATTTTGGGGTAATAGGTAAAACAGTTCCCCGATCATGATCTAGCGTGTCATGGAACATTTTCAAAACTTTAAAGCATCACTGAATAAGTCTCAAAAAGGGGAACAATTTGTCTAATTTACACTTCTTTGTAGCTCTTACCGTTTGAGTTTAAGGGATATCTATAGTGAACCTTTTATGTGGACCACCCTGTATTTACGAAAAAATAAGCTTTTAATTATGTCAAAGCTGGTTTTTATTTTAAAATGTAACTATCATTTATCTCAGATTTTAAAATACGCCGAAACAAATAAATGTCTCAATTTTGAAAGTTACTTAAAGTGTCCACAACTTTAGCCCAAGTAACTTTTTTCTATGAATTTCTATGGAGATGTTTAAAATTTAAAAAAAAAAAAGACAGGTTTTCGTCCAAATATATTCTGTATCGAAGTTTTTGCCTACAAAAAAATTAAAATATCGCTGTCTAACAATAATAATATTGATAATAATATTACGCAATGTTTATTTAGCTTCGTACTAATTCTATGTTATTTACATCTTGCTTATATATTTATCTGTACATATTCTCTTTGATTATAAATATATAATATTACTCTTATTGTGCTCCATACACAATTTTTAAATTAAAATCGACGTTGTTTGTAAAAAACATCTGTTCCTGCATCTGAAGAACTTCATTGTTGACCAACTTTTCTTCAACGATCATGACGTCAAAGGAGCAATTCAGAAGTGGCTATCTTCACAGGTAGCTCTCTTCTGTGAACCGAGCTCGGTGGCTAGTTATGTCAACAACCTAAGTTGCAGTTGGGAGGTCATGGGTTCGAATCCCAGTGCCGACTGTCATTGTAGAGGTTTCAGGTGGTTTCCTCTACAGTTAAGGCAAATGCTGTGGCAGTACTCCCACCTATCCTTATACTTGCTCATCCTTAACTATCCACATCTTTACCCATTATCCTTGTACCTCTAACGGCTAAAGAGGGGGTCAACTCCCCTATAGCAGTCTACCGCGCGAGCGGAACACACATGTGAAGAGGTTATAGAGAAGATGGTGTTTCGTTATGATGAATGTCTAAATAATAGTAAGAACCATAAAGAGACGTAGTTTTAGATATGGCGAATCTTATTTCTGAACTATCAAAATAAATAGTATTCGAAACTTTTTAAACAGCCTAACACTACTGACTTTTCTAACATTTCTTGTATGTTCGATGTTCGTGTTACATAGTAAAATAATATACTATTTTGTACAAAATACTTCATAAAGCATCGACAAATCTGCTTGTTATGCTCAGTGATTTGCGTATCATGTAATAGTCGAACGTAAATGTCAGTCACATATTCATTTTCGTCCAGGGCGTAGGTCGTTATTGTGTCTCAACAATCGAATTGAATAAAACAAGTTGCACTTATCATGACGTTATGTTAAGCGCCGTCCTTTTGCCGTGATTTATTGCCGATAAATCAGTGCGAAATACACTACGGTAGGTACGTAACATGAATAGATTCCAGTACTTTATGCCGACAATAAAAAGAATATTCTATAACGTGATAAAAACGGCGGAGAGATAAGGACCAATTTTATAACAACGCTTAAAATATACGAGTAATATATAAAACTGTTAACGGCAAAATTATTAACGGCAAAATTATTAACGGAAAAAACCTAACGAGACGCGACATTTCGATAAAAAATAATTTTTGAAAAGATATTAATTATTGTTAGTGTAGGGGAAGCTAGTATATACTGGGACAATTTTTTTTAATTTTGCGTAACTTTTGAACGGCTTAATTTGCATACCTCAAATTGATATGAGATATTCATATTGCTTTAGTTTATCATTGCATATACAAAAAAATATTCTTTTAAAATAAAGGTACACAAATGAGGGACTGTCCCACTATACACCACTTGTCCCCACATAAACCACCCCGTGGTACATTGTGGGACAGCAAAAAAATATATATGAAATAAAGCATAAGTAATTAAAAAAAAGCTTAATTTTAATTTTTTATTTTAAAAACTTTCACTTTTCATGGGCATTTAGACATTGTACTTTGAAAAATCAAACTAAAATTGAAAATGTTTCTTTGTTTTTTCAGTGCCCCCAAACGTAGTCGGTGCGCTTAACCTACACAGGGCCGGCGCTACCATTAAGGCGAACTAGGCGGTCGCCTAGGGCGCTATCCATAGGGGGGGCGCAAAAATGTGTAATCACCATAAAATTTTATTGTTTATCGATTATCGTACTGTCACAAATATTAACTTCTGTGAAAATTTGTGTGAAAGGGGGCGTTATAATAAGTTTTGCCTAGGGCGCTAAATAACCTGGCGCCGGCCCTGAACCTACACAGAATTTTTTTTTTTCAACACAGTCTTTATCTCTGTTTTTAGAGAAAGAAAATCTAAAGTCGGAAGTCTTTTTCAGAAAATTTACCTGATTATCATCATTGTCCCACAATGCACCATGTGATCAATTTTTAAAAGCAACGATTTAATAAAAAACTTGTATGATTATTTTAAGTTTTAACATTGTACATACATTTAATATACTGTAAGGTACACCTACGCCAAATTTTCTAATTGTTGTTAAATAAATAAAAAAGTTTTAGCACATAAACTGAATAACCACAAAAAAACAATGCGCAGTTACCAAACATGCATCACATGTGCAAGTCACTATGACATTGTTTACGACACATACTGTAAACAGGATATAATGGGACCGCTTAAGCGCTATTTTGATGTAAACAAACTTCAAGTACGGGGTAACAGATGGCCAAAATCTCTGTTGTCCCACTATATACCATGTCCCAGTATATACCATCTTCCCCTACCTATATAAAATTAACAACCAACAATAATTAGAAGCAGTTTTCAAATAAAATAAAATCGATATTAAAAAATTATCCTAAGATCCTCAAACAACAAAGCAACAAAAAACGAATGAAATTATGTCTAATTCAGTGTTTCTCAAACTTTTTACTCTGAGGACGCCTTCCAAAATTAAAAGATTACAGATCACCTCAATGAATTGTTTTGTAGACAATATTTATGTTGTATTTTTGTATTTGGATGATTTTCGAACTCTTTGTAAATGCTTGGGGACCCCTTCAGAAGGATTCAGGGACCCCCAGGGGTCCGCGGACCAAACATTGAGAAAAACTGACTCCAATGATTCTTCATTGGAGAAAAAGTGAAATTTTTTTATATATCACTAAAAAAAGTACATCATATATCCCACCTATACGGCAAAACAGAGAAAATGTTATGTAGGTATTTCTTTTACTTGTATATTTCTGAATTGTTATCACTAAATAGATGTCCAAAATTAGTTTCCAGTTCCTTACTGGATAATAAACAGATTGATGTCACAAAAACGAAAATAGTCCTAAAACAGTAAACATCCCATTCTGCCCCACGTTGCCCTCTCTGTGCTGTTAAAATTGATCCAAAAAATTAAGTAGTATAAGCACTGTGATATGTTAATGGTATCTTACCAACTTTTTTGGCAGCAACCTTTAAACTTCTGTAATAAATGTGGATTTGGTATCAAGGATAAATTATTTTGTATCTCCTTTAAATGCCTCTTAATGATGCTCAAAATTTCCTAACAAAACTCCAGTGAAATGTTAATGTCTCGTGCCAAGCTTATAAGCATAATGCACGCTAAGATAATAAAGAAATAGCTTCGGAAACTAACGCGCAACAGCGACTTGAAAATTTCAATCTCCTTTTCAATTAATAAAGTTCCTTCCTTCTTAATTAAACCGTTCCCCCATTTAAAATTCGCTAATCCCGGATTACCGACTCGACACTAATGGTCACAAATTAATGAAAATTATAACATCAAATTAGTCGTGAAAGAGAGTCTGATTAGGTCAATTTACAAAAAATATTACTTAACGGAAACTTTTAACATAATGTGGAAAAGATAAAGAACCAGTTCAATGTGCTACACAAATTGTTTTAATGGTGTTAAGTGAAGTTTTTAATTATGAGAAACATGAACAGGCAGAATTTGTTTCATTTTATTGTAACTTTCTACACTTGAAAAAAGTTAATTATTTCAATCGTGTTATTATAAACTCTACACTACACTTAATATCACACATATTTTATGTTTACAATTTCTAGCAATATATATTTGTTTCTTATAATGTTCTAATATGCTTTATAAATTATAAACACAGAAATTTTGCATTAATACAGAGGAGCGATATACTTAATAATACAAAAATTGGATGAGATTATTTGGTATCAATTAACTAACTTAATATAATATTGCATTAACGTGGTTTTCCCCTATGATCGTTTGTGTCAATAGATAAATAAATATAATACCACTTTATAAAGAGACTACAGTATTAAAACTGGCCTTGCATTTCGGCAAGTGATCCTTGGAATAAGAGATAATTGATTTTTAATTAATTTTATTTATCCTTTTAATATACAATACATAAGAGGATCATTTAGACTGAATTTGCTTTTGAAGGTTTTACGTCGCTGACAAAGGTTCTTTGCACAAAAACTTTTGGTAGTTTGATAATAAAAATTTTGATACAGCAGCAGAGGATATTGGAATGCATATTTACACATAATTTTCTGTTTCCTGCATCTCAGTAAAAATGTGTTTTATATTCTTTAATTCCATTGTTAATACTATATCATAGTCTCTTATCATAGTCTTACCATAGACTGATCTTAGTCACTTATCATGTTTCGTAGATTCTGGAATTATGAACTTCAAAAATTATCGTTTAATATTCTTTTTCTGCGTTCGTCTAGAAAATCAGTTTTTTTCGATCAATTTTTAGGTTGGAAAAAAAACATCTTTACTGACCTAAGCCAGAAAGTAGCTGGTTGAAGTGCCGTATTAAGGTTGTCGTGGGCCCTAGGCCAAAAGGTAGAATAGGCCCCTGGTACAAGGTGGTAAGCGAAACAAATACGTTACCAAAAAAAACTGGTGAGCTAAAACAAAAAAAACAAAGCTCCTCGCCCTGATAATATCGAGAAAATGTCGAGTAATATCGAACATATCGATATATCAGGGCCTTCTGGGGTTCCCTAGGACGTGGAGCCCTAGGCCTGGGCCTATTCAGCCTACACAGACATTCGGCACTGCCATGGTGATAAGTTGTTTTGTTGATTTACGCTGTCTTTTAAGCGTCATTATACCACCAAGCGAGTTTTCACCTGTAGTTTGTTAATTTATTGTTTAACTGTAAATGGTGACGATACTGATTTTGGTGTCAGTGGCGGACGAAGAAATAATATTGTACGTAACATAACAGTAAAGTGTCTACTGGACTCGAATGCTTTCAGGACTCGCCTACGGCTCGCCCCAAAATTGTCTACTCGTTCAGTAAAGTACCACATTTCGGTCTTGTTTCGTAAATAACTATTATTTAGGTTGGGACACAATTTCTAGTTCTATTAGGTGCAGAACTCAAATGTATTATTTTGTAAATTTAATAATATTTACTTTTAGTATTTGCATAATATTGTTTTTGGTTCATTTATTATGCTAATATAATTGTCAATTTAAAACTGACCCTAAATGATTAACACCAAGCCAAAATATTTTATGTAAATAAACCAGGTTTAATTTGCTAACCCCAAGCAGAAAATAGATCGGAGAAAATTGCTCAAAATTTTATATAATTCGGTCGTAAAACGTGCTCCTCTGCAATAAAATATAACAAGTACTAGAAGGCTTTATAGGAGTGCTACCGAATCCATAAATTTCAGATATATTTATTTTATACCGCTGTAAAATCTCTGCCGACATTTTTTAAGTCAATATACAATTCCGTGGCGCAATAAAATTAGAATAAGATTGAAATACATATCTGTAACCCTGTGGTACATTAAAAGTTAGTTTGCTATCATTTAAATGACGCGTTTTCATACTATAGTTGGCATTGAACACGATATCTGTAACGGTCTAACCGTCCAATACCTCCCACATTATTATAAATATCAAGTTTAGCTTCCGTTTCATTAAACGACGAATCTTTCCATAAAATGTGACTATACCGGGCCATTTTTCTTTGTTTGAATTGTCTGGTGTAAAACTAGAAACTATGATTTGTCTTTCAATTACTCTATTATAAAATTGTTCAAAGGCCTTTATACAGGGTGTCCCAGTTAACGTGAACAGCATGGGGATGCAGAGTTGGTTAAATGGATCAAAATGATCTATGATTTAAGAGCAACTATTCAATGAAAAAAAATCTTAAAGATATTTGATAATTTTTGCCTCATTGATAAAAACCAAAAAAATGACGTTTTCAATAAATTGTGTTCATAACTTGCTTATTTTTGCGAATATTTGAAATTTGTTAACAAACTTAACCTATTTTATTTAAATTTTCTTATTTGAACATCAACTTTCTTATTTTAAATACGGGCTGTATTTGGCTGTGACACCATTAAAGAGATTGTTTTATGCGTTGTTTGGTTTAACTTAGAAAAAGTAACTTATTGTATTTATTTAGCTAAATTAAAGTGGCCATTTAAATAAAATTACATAAATAAGCTTGCTGTACAGGGTGGCCTATTTTCGATACCTATACAGGGTATCTCGATTATTATCAGAGATAGAAAAAAACCAAGTATGTAGTCTCGATTTCTTTTGTCGAGAGAAATTCATTGCTGTATACAGAATTTTGATATCTTTTTTTATTTTCGAGATAGAGCCAAAAACAGATTTTTGACCTTTTTCAAAAATGTTAAATATCTCGCTTAAACGAAAAGATAGAGAAAAACTTTTAAAAACAATTTTGGCATGGTTTAGGCAAGAATTTTTTCTATTTCTGACAATAACCGAGATACCTTGTAAGGGCATCGAAAATAGGCCACCCTGTACTTAATTAAACACACACAAAAAACATAATTTAAGATATTTCTTAAATTTTTAAATAATTTATGATTTTTTTACTTATAATAAACTACCAAATCTAATAAAAATTTGACATCTTGGCTTGTTGAATAAAAAGGGTGGGGTGAGAATGTGACGGAAAAAAAATTCTACCACCCCCTCCCTTTTAAAGATATAGGTTATTTAAGCACAGGAATTGAGAGAGGAGATATACAGCTATCATTCTGTATTAATTACATTACTCTAAAATAGTAAATCTTGGTGCCACAACAAAAAAAAAACTACAAAACCTGTAGCATTTTCACCCTGTTTTACGGTATTGACCAAAGCTATTGAAATTACTATCATATTAGTCTTAACAATTGATACTAAACATGTAATAAGCGGATTAATTTTTGGTACAAAACCGTGCTTATATTTAAAAATTAATAAACACATTGGTTTGGGTAACTATATTCGATTCCACATTATTAAAAACCACAAAACTGAATGGTAAACATTTATTTTGCAATAAATATAAACCCTGCGGTACTGTACGGCAATTACACAAGCCACAATGATATGTGACTGCGTTTTTTTACAGATTTATTAACAGGATGTGCCCGCAACATGTTGAAACAGCCCACACACATTTAGTTTTACGGCTACCTCGGATTTATCTCCATGAGCGTTGCATCCGATAGTGGACAAATAACCCTTGCGTATCGTATTTACATACATGTACAGTGAACAATATTAAAATACCTGATTCGATTGACCCCTACTCAGCAATGATAAATGGTTGGTAAATAAAAATTACTCGCTTAAAAAACAAACCTGTCCGTTGATGAACGTAAAAATATACATGGTTTTATGTATACGCTATATCAACGAAATTATTTAAAGTGGACTTAAAATAATTATTTACGTAACAACACCGGAAACTGGTACTTTACTGGACGAGTAGGCAGTTTTTGGAAGAGCAGTTTAACAGCGCAAATCAACGAAACAACTCATCATCATGGCAACCAGCTACTTTGCGGCCTAGGTCGGTAAAAACGACTCATTACCAGTGATGTGAGTGTGTCATATGACCGCGTCATGACAGTTTGTCATGACGTCACGTCACAATGATTTTAAATGACCGTGACCATTCTAACCTCCAAAATTCAAAATGACAGTTTTTCTAACATCCAAAAATGACAGTTTTAAGTTTACATGGTGGTTGTCACTTGATTTGTGTTAATCTTAATTGCAAAATCGTAATTAAAAATGTAAATACCACTATATAAAGTATTCTGAAAGTTGGTAAACACGTTATCCTGCAAGTTCGCAGCAAAAGGTAGCTACTTATGGTTGCCAATTTTGTAGAAAGAGATACGGATTACATGCCACTAGAATGGCAGAACATTTAATTACAACATGCAAGAAATGCCCAGAGCATGTAAAATTAAAGTTGAAACGCAAATAAAAATTTCATTAAAAAAAATTAGCTCTGGGCATAAGTAGTCCAAAATCACCTTCAAATCCCTCGACTTCTAGAGCCTTCGCTGAACGAATACAATACCCAGATAGAGAGACTGATACTAATAATTCTGCTTTTTATTTATTATTCCTATTACATATATGTATATTAATTTTATACCATTGTTATAAAAATAATCATAAATGACGGTCATATGACCGGTCATGACGGTCATGACGTCACAATCATAAATGATCGTCATTTCACATCACTGCTCATTAACAAGGCAACCAGTTACTTTCTGACATTCTGGCCTACGCCAGTAAATATGTATTTTCCAGCCTAAAAATTGATCGGTAGCAACTAAGTTTCTGAACGGACGCAGAAAAAGGTTATTTACGTAACAAGACCGGAAAGTGGTACTTTACTGGACGAGTAGACAGTTTTTTGACGAACCGTAGGCAAGTCCTCAAAGCATACTAGCATTAAAGATACTTAACGGGTAGGTATGTTACGTATAATATTTTTTCTGCGTTTGCCACTCACACCTAAATCACTATCGTCACCATCCATAATCAACCAATAAGTTAAATAAATGCTCAACTTGTAATTTTTTTCGCGGAGTAGATTAAACTTAATCCTATAGCCTATCTACCTGTGAAAGTGTAAGGCGTGGGGGTAGTTGAGATGATCTGATGGTAATCTTTTCCAAATTTCTCTCCACCTCTTTTGGTCTTGGGTGAGTTCGTTTAAATTTGTTTTTTGCCAATCTACACCTCTTTTTAGGGCTTCGCCTCTTACTTCTGGCATCCATGTTTTTCTGGGTCTTCTTGATTTCTTCTTTCCGGCTTTCGCTTCAAAGACCTGTTTGACTATTTTGTCATCTTCCATTCGTTCCACATGGCCGTACCATCGTAACTGTCCTTTTTCTTTAATGGGTTTAATTTTTAAACGTTCTCTGAAGGTTTCGTTTCTGATTTCAGTCGCTGTTGGTCTTTTATTCTGCCTTTTTGTTACTGTAGATGTCTTTGATCCATGTATGAGGATAGGTGTGACGACCTTCTTAAAAACTTGACTTCTCACTTCTTTTGGTATTTCTTTTTTATCCAGAAAACTATTGTTTATTGTCCTAAACAGCCTCCGACCCTTAGATTTTCTTTTCTTTATTTCCTCTTCCATCCTTCCATCTTCCGCTACAATTGACCCCAGATATTTAAATTTTCCTGTTTGTTTTTTTTCCTTATTTACTGTGTGTTGTTTTTCTGTGCTAAGTATCGTAGTCTTTGTTTTTTCTATACTTATGTTCTCTTTTTTTTTCGCGGAGTAGATATAAAGTTAAATTACTAAAGAATTATTAGATTTGGTAAGGATGAAAGGAACTACAACAGGTGAGATTCTCTATTTTGTATTAACACGTTTACCGCCGTGGTGGCCATACATGACCGGCACTGTAACTTCCAGTAGCGCCGTGGTGGTCATAGATGACCGGCGCAAACGACTTCAATAAAAATGCGTAAAGTACGCAAATAATAGCGTTTATGATTTTGTAAATGTAATTAATATGAAAATAGGGGTTAAAAACAATAGGTGCAGCTACGAATATGTAAAACATTTTATTTTTAGTATTACAAATCAAATAGAAATAAAGCGATGTAATTTGTTTAAAACACGGTACACAAAAATGAGGTTTGCCATCACAATCGGCACAAAATGTTGTCACTTTTTGGTTCTATTTTTTGCTACCGTTCTACCATGTATTTTGAAATTATGTTTGTAACAATTTTTGCAATATTTTCTGACTTTACACGCTTCTCCCTCCTTCGTGACGCAGTCTTGGCCTTAAAACTACGGAGGAAACGGGCGACACTGAGTCAGATGCGTAATTAATTTTTTTCTAAATTCAACAATTGTAATAGATTTATTACGTGTTACTCCTTGTTTTTATACAGTGTTAAGTAACCGGATACCGTTTGAGATATTTCCAATTTCTCTTTGGATTATTAATAAGCATCTAATTTCGCAACTTTGCCCTAATTTAACCGACCTCGTAGCTCTTAAGATAAGCGAGATCCCCATGCATTTACTCGAATTTGGGACACCCTGTATAAGCAGTATGTTAATTATGTAGCTTTAGCCATAAAGCTTAATAAAGCTTTCTTAATTATATAATTATTATTATTATTATTATTATTATTATTATTATTATTAATATTATTATTATTTTTATTATTATAAGCTTAACCCAGCATTCGATGTCGAATTTAATGTATAAAATGTATAAAAGTAACATTCTTAAACAGTCTCTAACGTTAGGTTTCGTTAAAATTCAAATTTTAACCGAAATCTTTTCATAAGATCGTAGGAAGAACCATTTTAAATAAATTCTGAGCAACAACCGCAATTACAGCCGACGTAACTACACATTATTCACATTGCACATAATTGCTCGGCTATTTCTACACAAAGCTACTAGAGAAATGTCAGCGCCTTTCTGTGTACCGCCGGATATTTGCGTCCGTTAGCGGCTCTCATGATGCATAATCAGTGACCGTTACAGCGACCAGATTAATTCAAGGGAACTGGTCCAGCATCCCGCATCCCGTTCGACCAATGTACGATCCTTAGAGTGACCGCTCGGACACGGTTTTGTATTTAGATGTGGGGGAGCAAATGCGTGCCGTTATAAACAGACACAATGGATTACATAATAACGAAGTAGGTTAATAGTTTGTTCATTTGTGGTAGGGAATGGAATACGAATTTATTCATTCGCTCAGATGATTTAATTTGTACTTAGATAAACTGCGATATTAGAAAACTTATAAGTGGATTATTGTACTAACTAACTTTGCTAACAAAATTATACAACGAATTTTTGAAATACAGGCTTCGTACTTAATAACTGTCCTTATATCAGCTTGGTAAGAAATTAATGTCGGATTTCAACCTTTATCTTTAAAAGGACATATCTCTGATCAGAATAAACTCTATTAATCGAAATAAAAACCGTTATAATCTATACAATTTTGCCAACAAAAAACAAGCTTATTTCCAGTAACATAAATTTCGGGAGTCCTGGAGCCTAGAACTGACGAATTCTTTGAAGGCATTTTCAGCAGTAGCTTGATTGTTGAAGACCTTTTTTTTGTAAGAAGTGGTCATAGTGCTTGAAAAAGTGGTGGTGTGTAGGCGAAAGGTCCGGTGAATATGTCGAATGAGGCAGCGTCGTAGCGATTGGTTCAACTTTTGCAACATTGGTTATGCAACGTGTGGTTGAGCATTGTCGTGCAGAAGAATCTGGCCCTTTCTATTCGTCAATGCTGGCTGCAGACGTGTCAGTTCCTGGTGCATTTCTGTTGATTTACTGATAATATTTCTTATTTTTGAAGAAAGTTTAAGTACTACTATGCACTACTCTTGCTAATATTTCAAAAATCGCTAAAATCTAGTGTCCTATGAATTTTTAATTAACTCTTTTTCATCTTAAGGTTAGTTTAAGACCATGCACCAACTCTTATCAAAAAAAAAAATTCTAAAAAATTGATAATAAAAATTTTTTTGAATGTTTACATTTCTTAAAAAATAATAATTGGAATTTGACCGTCAACATTTAAATTTAGCATTATTTTAATATTTTAAATAACTCTTTCCCATAAACTTATTTTGCATCTCTTAAAATAAGGGCACTTTGCTCTTGCGAATATTTCAAAAATCGCTAAAATCTAGTGTCCTACGACTTTTTATTGAACTTTTTTAATCTTAATATTGGTTTTAGACTATACACCAACTTTTATCAAGAACAAAATTTTCTGAAAAATTAATAATAAAAAAACTTTTTCATTTGTTGCAGATTTATTGATTGACACTGTATATACAGAATGTTACTTAAATATTGCGAAAAATTCGGGAGGTGACACCTTCCCGAAAATTAATGGGGGTCTTTCATATAAAACTTTGTCCTTAGACTTCTCCTTTCGGAGTTACACCCCCCTAAAGGGGTGCGGTAAAATTAGGTTTTTATTTTATTTTTCAAATTTGGATAAATTTAGGAGAATAATATTTGGTACATGTTTTATACTTATTAAAAGGTTTCCCACTGTAATATTTTTAATCTCCCACCTTCACAGGGGGCTGAATAGTGAGACCCCTGTTGGTGTTTTCATCAGATCTTTTTGGTGGGTTGAATTTTGCAATTTAAAATAAAGTTTTTAAATGATTAATTTATTTCAAAACTGTTTTTATCTTTTAGTTTTTCTCGTAAAACCTACCGTTTTTGAGTAAAAAAATAAAATAAGTAAATATGAACCATCAAATATACCAATATAAAACGATTCATTTTGGTGGTTGCCATGTTTTGCAATCCATGGCAAAGTTTTAATTCTTGCCAAACTTTGTTTAAGCATTACATATTTATATTAACAGCACCCTTATAAAAAAATCATAAATTGTTAAAGGAACATATGTTGCTCTTTATATACAAGCAAAAAAAAGTTCGCAAGATTGTTGTTCTTTTGTCAAAAAAAGATATTTAGAGGTGGGTACAATATAGTTTTTATTATAATTGCTCTCAGAAATATGCATTTTAAATTGGGGTTCGTCCAACCCCATATAACCTGTTGCGTAACTATAAAATTATTTCACCCGTACCGAATTAATAAATAATACAATTTACTACTAAAAATAAAATTTAAAACTTCATGCTTCTCTAACTTAAACTTTTTTCATATCACCGACTTAAAGTCAAACTATCTAAACTTTGAAAAGTGCAAAAAAGTCAGTCTACTTTCACGAAATTTTTGATAGCATTATGATATCAGTGCGTAAATAATTATTTAAATGTTTGAAGAAGCTTATTTATATAGCAACTTAACGCATACAGCCAGCTATTTGTTCACATGTAAATCTTTAGGGATTCGAGGGGTTGAATGTTTAAGTTTGTATAAATCTTTTATTTTCCAGCCTCCCTATGGTCCAGTAGCGAACTTTGACCTTTCAACCCCTTACCTGTAGAAAATTCCCTGGCATCTTATATTTGAACTTGTTTGAATCAACACGACGTACTCTTAAATTAATATTTTATTTTAATTCACATGTGGAATGGGCTTTGAACTTAACCGTCGTTTTGATCTTGGTTTATAAATTGTTGAACTTAGTTTGTGTAGGAAATTACTACTTGGGAATATCTTAACACACAATATACAGGATATAAGTTTGAACTTGAAGTACATGGCGATCTCAAAAACCGTTAGAGATAGAAGTATGTATGATTGATTTAGCAAATAAATGTGTTTGAATGTGCAAATTGTACCGTTTCTACATTATCCTTAAAAAATTGACAATTCTCAATTTTAAATTAAGTTTGAAATTTGTAAGTTTGTGAAAATTAACTTAGTTTTTAAAAAGACAATCTGACAATCATAAAAATGGGCGTCATATGCGCTTTTAATGCTACCAGTTGACTTATTTTATGATGAATATTTTAAAATTAAACTTTACAAATTAAGAGTGTTCCAATTTTTATCGTATGATCATTACAAACGAATTACTCAAAAGGTAATGAGAGGTTTAGTAGCGGAGCAATCGGGGGTGCAGCGGTATGGTGAATACGGACCCACAAGCCAAAGAACAACTTTCTTTTTAGTCATTAGCACTCGCATCTTATCAGCGCAGATAGGTCACAAGGTTGTTATTATTATTATTAAGCTTTACTTTTTGCATAAATACATGTTATAGCTTAACTGATATCAGCTGATTAAAACGTAATTGTCTTTACAACTGATTTCATGTTGTTGAATTTTCTGACCAGGTGGGTATATAACGAGGCATCTTAAAGTGTACATTTTAAAGGTAGGAGTGGAGATATGAATGAATAAAATATAGATTCTATAAGTGTGTTCTCTCATGTGGCGGATTAGGAGCTTTTAGGGCCCCAGCGCAATCTAATTTTGAGGCCCCCTTCTTTTAAATACGATACTTTAATTGCGATATTCCCCACCTATCTTACAACGAGGTAGCTAACATTTCAGATTATATAATTGAAATCTGTCTTTATTTTTGACTAGGTACCTTCCAATTTGACCTGGCCAAATTATTAAACCCATTTAGGGTATTCAACGATCTACTTTTTAAGCATGGTTGTTCAATATCTGCTCAACTATTAAATTGTATCTAAATATTAATAATAAATCTTTATTTAGCTTTAAGCTAATTTTATATTATCTTAATCCTGCTTATATTTATTTGTACATATTTTCTTAACTATTAAATCTTAACATTATTTTTCACATATTCTAAACATGGTTTTTTAAAATTTGGCATGGAAGTTGTTTGTTTAGTTTCCACAGGTAAATACATTAAAAATCTTGAGCCCTTTGTAGTACAAGGCGTTCTGTGTATTTGTTGCGGTTAATTTTATTTTTAAAAAAAATAATAAAATTAATATCCCCACTTAACAAGTAGTGGTGCTTGAATTCTGCAAGGCACACTTTCAGTGGTATTTTTAATTTTACACATTTATGAGAGCCTCCATTAAGTGCTCGCTTAGCTAAAGGACGGATTTAGTATATTTCCGCTTACACGAACCCCCAGATATTTTCAATCGCGTTTATATCTGGCGGATTCCCTGGCCAATCAAGTTCAGCGACATTTTCTTCCGCTTAATGTAGCACAGAATAAAAAACAAGTTGTATTTTATTCACCAAACCAATATTACTCCTAACGCAAACGAAACTAATTTAAAAAATGTGATTTCCAACATTGAGTCTAATGGTTTGGCCAGGTACTGTATGATCATCATGGCTTATTATTGATAATGGTGGAGTTTTAATAAAAATGCATGAATTTAAAAAATAGCGTTAATTAGTTATTTATAAAAAAATAAAAAATATATAGGTACCTACGACTGTTGGAAAAAAAATTGTAGATCACAATCACATTTATTATTGCATTAGAATTTATTAAATGGTAAAAGACAACAACGTTAAATGAAATGCTTAAATGTGCAAATTTACATAAATTTTTGACTAGTTTATTAAGTTTTAAAAAAAAATAAACACTGTTATAACGTTTTATTTATACAGCCCGATAACAATGTACATAGTTCATAACTACATACATAGTTATAATTGTTAATATAAATACCGAAATAAAATGAAACTTCTCTCCCTTTAAGTTTGGCAAATTTATTAATAATAGATTTTTAATTTAATGATTAAACTATGTCGTTTTCTATGAACATTATTAGTATTATTGGGACAATAAAAATTGCTATGAATTGAATATTTATTGTCGTACATTTTTTTATCCCTTGCATACAATTATTGCAGTTTAAAAAACGTACAACAAAACATATTACATATTTTTCATTTTTCTGATACCCAAAACTGGATAATTTGGACAATTTCGCATTTTATTCTATCCAATACCACTCAAAAAACTTTTTATATCAGGTTTTTTTCCGACAAGTCCACAAGTCAGGATTCTGCGTCGTATCAATATCGCGTTCAATCACAGTCTCTGGCAGTTCACAGAACGGTCAGTCATTCGTTCCAACAACTTTCAAATCAATTTATGAACTAGTCAGTGTACGGTCAAAACAGTACGTGAATAAACGCATGTAATAGCGCTTGGATTTTTACACGCATGCGCTGTTTATAACTAACGGGAGTTCTGGTAGTTGTGCATGTGCATCGCTCTTCCAATCGCATTTAGTACTGGATTCTTAAGGTGTTTACCCTTGCGATGCGCACATTGCTATGAACCCAATAGATATAAATGTCATTTACAGTTAGGTCAGTCGTAAAAGCGTTCCAACAACGGCTAATACTGGCCAATACATTTATTAGTACATAGTTCACTCATGCGAATAAACCAGTTCATGTATTTATACCTAGATTGGTTTTAAATCGCTTATTGGATCAAAACTATCATATAATAGAATTCTCGTGCAAGAAATGCAAACTGAATAGGATGTTTTTCTATTTTTAAAAACCGCAGTCTTTTTCTATACGAATTGAAGTAAACCGAAGGGCCCATTACTCTGCTTGCACACGGGCCCATTCACTTTTTGCTACGTTACCGAATACCGACAGTGAAAACGCAATTGAAACGCAAACTTCATGGGCGTCTGCAGAAAATTATCCAGGGGGAGGCAAAGCTTGCAGACAAAATTACGCACAACTGATCCCATTAATAATGCAGCAAAATATTTAACGAACTTTTGACGACCCTCTTTCATTTGGTCACTAATGGAGTACTCGATTACAGAGAGGGGCAAGTGCCCCGTTTGCCCTACCCTGTAGACGCCCATGCACACATTCTTCATTTATTTAGTTTTTAGTTTTTAATTTTTAGTTTAAACAAAAAAGTTAAAAGCAAAATGTAATAATGCCGTTTAATTGGACCAAATTCAGACCACGTTTAGGGGAAATATGAGCTAGATAAATAGAAAACTAGTGCTAATTTCACAATAATATCTTGAGTACAATGGAGTCAACAACTACTTAAGTAATCCTCCACTAATTTGTATTTCCATTTTGCGTCAAATTCTACTCTCAACTTCCAATAAATGAAAATCGATCGAAGTAACGTAACATGCAGGAAGGTCTCGCTCTCCCCTTAGCTATCAGAAACCTGATATTTCTATAGCTAGTGCCTGATACGATATTATGAAATGCGAACAACAGGCCTCGAGTCGAGTACGGGCTGAGCGATGACAAGGCCGCGACGCGTTTGTCTGGGTAATGGGGTGTCGGGCGCCGTTCTCAACCCCACACCCTTCACTATACACCAATACAGCTAGCCCGCAACAGTGCGGCTCGCGATAAATCAGCGTGGCCGATAGATAGATAGCGCGGCTGTTCGCTGCCCGTACGGTCTGCTAACGAGGTATGTGCGATGTATAAGTTATGCGTTATTGATGATTGCGTCACTGACTTTATTGGAATTTATTCCAAACAACGCTAAATATTTGTGTAGCCGTATTAACAAATACATCAACGGTGCAAACACAGTATAGTTTCTATACGCAATTTCCGAAACAAGAATGAATTGAAAAGAAGTCACTTTTGTAAATATAACGGTTTTACGTAAACTTTAAAATCATAATAAAAATAAAGCCTTTAAACTATAATGACAGAAATTATTGACGTGTATTTTGTTAATAATGTTGTTTTGTATGGAATAATAGGATCGTTCCATTATATGATTTTAAAAACATATACAAAGGTGGGACGATTAGTTTTCGGCCTAGAAATGAAAATAACAAAATATAGGGTGATGAAGCATTTTATTTTTTTAACTTTAAGCTCGGTAGTGAAATTCAAGAGTTTTTAAACCATTCTTGTAAGCTGATTCGTCCAAGTCCTTAAAAAAGCTTTTGTGGACGCAATTACTTTGAAATCCGACGCTTTATTCTTACCAGAGTAAAACTATTTCATGTTCGGAAACAAACTGAAACCGAAGGGGCCAAGTCTGGCGAGTAGGGTGAATTAGGCAGCAATTCAAACTCAAGCTTTCTCATCAATATAAATAGGATTCTACGGCTGTAGCTGTCTTCTTTCTCTAAACCACTGTCTCCATGTGTCTCTATCTTGTCATTCTCCGTCCTGTCGGCATCTTTTTTCCATCACTTTGTCAAGTTCATTCCTCCACGATCTTCAAGGTCTGCCTCTTTTTCTTCTGCCCTCAGGACTCCATTTAGTGACACGTGCTATCCATCTATTTCTATTCGTTCTTCTAACATGTACGTACCAGGTCAGTCTCTTTTCTTCCATGTAATTGTGTACGTCTTTTTGTACTTCCATTATTCTTTTGATCTCTGTTGCTAAGTCTGTCCATCCTTGTAACTCCACAGCTCCTTCTCCAACGTTCCATATACGTTGCAGTAATTTTCCTTCTGTTTTTTTTTATTAACCACCCAGTTTTTAGCTCCATATGTCATTGTACTCCGTACCATGGTGTTATATATCCTTGTTTTAGTATTTTTTTGTAATATGTCTATCCCATAAAATTGGATTTTATTGTTTTATGGAAGTTCTAGTTTGCCCTAGTCTGCTTTTAATTTCGTGTTCTGTTGTTCCGTTTTTGAAATTATTGACTTCGCTTTGTTAAATTTTCCTGTTCCTTTTAATTATTGGACCTCCTCCATTTCTAAATGTTTAATTTCTTCTAGGGTTGTTGTTAAATATTTTGTTTTATTCAATGACTTTCTAGATCATTTTTTTGCAAATTGGGACAAAATGCTATTTGAATATGAGATTAAAATTTTTTCTCCGTATTTAAAAAATGAAGTTGATGATGGTTCTGAAGAGACGAAACGTTGTTGGAAATTTTATGTTATCTCAAAATATAATGCGTAAGAAGTTGCCATGGAGAAGTGCTTCCAGATTGTCAATATCTTAAAAAATGTAGGAAATGGGACAAAAAACGAAAATCAAATTTTTCAGTTTTTCAGGAATAACTTTTGAGCTAAGACGGCTATGAAAATTTTCTTTGCAGATATTTGTTGAGCATCTAATTTCGCAACTTGGCCCTAATTTAACCGACCTCGTAGCTCTTAAGATAAACGAGATCCCCATGCATTTACTCAAATTTGGGACACCCTGTAGACGTAATCTATACGACCTTGGGACCTTCCCAAAATATCTTTAAGCTTTATATCAAAATCGAATAAATAAATTTCTAATACAATGTTTACCTATCGAGTATCGCAACGAAAAGTTTTTTGTTTTAAATAAAAGCCAACTACGGGGTCTATTTAAAAAAAATATAAGTAATTTCTATATCTCAGAATAAACACAATATTTAAATATATGAATATCCTTAATTTATTTTGCATAAAAATAAGCACAATATTTTCCTCTACATGTTTTTCCTGTCAATTCTTGTAACTGAAATATTTTAAATTTAAATATTAACCAATTTCGGTTCTTTGAATGCATCCAGCGTACCATGAAACTAAAAAAACATTGAAGCATCCAAAGCATTCACAAACCAATCTATTACGGTTTTGAAGTTGCCAAATGTTAGCCTCGAGTTTTGGACAAACCGTATTTTTGACGATCGAATGTAGTCTAAAATCATTCTGAACGAGAGCTCATCCATTTCCATTTGCCACTAATTTCGTCCCATGACAAAATAAGTTCGACAGACCTGTATCGTTAATTCCGCCGCTGTTGAATACCGTTGTTTATTCTCGCATTAGTTACTCGAGCTAATGCTCCCAGGACAAAGCGCACCAGCACAACTCGAGCAGGTGTAATACCACTTTTCTCTGTAGCTCTGTGAAATGAGATCGCCCCTATGTCAGGCGTTGTCGTCCTCGAAACTCGTGTTTCATTACCGTATACCGTATGCGTGTCGCCCAATTTCCATTTACATTATTAGACCCTCTGATGGGTAATCGTAGGATGTATAATATAAGTTTCTTTGTGTGGGAATTAAGGGTTTTTGTACCTCTGATGAATAAATAATTGAAAGGTGCGTTTGTTTTATTGTTTAACTTGTGACACTTTAATTTACTGAGGACTTAATTTAAACAACGTTTTACCACAGGTAACTTTCGTTTAACTATACCAACGAATTTTCCAATTTCACTTAAGTTTCAGTAAATATTTTAGTATACAGTAGCGGACTAGGTCCAAAAATATTGGTTGCCAGGAGACAAAGACGACCCACCCACAACAATAAGGCTATCATTTTAGTTTAATAAGAAATATACAGGGTGCACCACGACCCTGAGATTTTTCGATAGCTCCTTTATCAATGAAAATATCAAAAAATATTTTATACAAATATTGTGCAAACCTGTTTTTTATACAACCTAAAATTATTTTCAAATAAACAGGGTGTTTTATTTGAGCGACACATATGAAAATGGGATTTTTTTAAATAGAACACTCTGTACAATTTTAAATGTTTGGATTCCTCTTAAGGGGCGTCCAGACCAAGCGTGCCGAGCCGCGCCGCGCCGCGCGGAACAGCGCAAAACGTTTATGCTCGTCTGATTTGGACGTAAAATGTTCACAGTTTGCCGTCCAAATCAGACGAGCATAAACGTTTTGCGCTGTTCCGCGGGGCGCGGCGCAACTCGGCGCGCTTGGTCTGGACACCCCTTCAAAATTTACTTTAAAAATGTATGTTTATATAGGTCTAAAGTCAACCGTTTTCGTAAAATTTGCATTCTTATGAAATTTTTAAGCAATACCTACAGCACTTTCAATTTTTTTTAACATTTAAGTTATTTAAAAAAGCAGTAAAATTTCGTTTAAATTAGATTGACAATAGATTATTTAATACTTTGCGCTAGATACATTTTAAAAACATTATACAGGGCGTTTTTTACGCTTGGTCAAACTTGTGAAACTTTAAACATCGATAAGTCATTTTTCTTAAAAACAACACCCTATATAGTTTTACATTTTCTTGTAGAGAATTTAATTGTCTTTCGAAATTATTAAGCATGTCCCATATAGGTACATAAAATTGATATTTTTCGAGCTATCTCGATTTTTATTAGTATTACTAAGGAAATCAAAATATTTTAAAGTCGGCCATGGAGGTAAGCCGTAATTTTTCAAAGAATTAAAACAAAACTCTAAGATTTGTGACAAACGTTGCATTTTTCAATCGGAAAACAGTTTATTAATTAATTCAGATCGTGTATTTTGACAGTTTTGTAGTTTAAAGTATTAATTAAAACATTTCAATTTTACAATTTGTACGAGAAGATGAATTTCTCCACAAAAGAAATGGTCGATATGATTTTTATCATAGGTGAATGTCAGCGGAATTGCTTTTTAGCTGCACGTGTGTACCAAGAGCGATATCCAAATCGACGTCATTCACGCGGATTGGCATTTAAAAAATTTAAAACGAGATTTGTAAACACCGACAATGTAAAGTATAAAGGGCCTGAACGACAAAAAAACAGTGGGTAATGAAAAAAATGAAGTAATGGTTGCGGCTTCTGTTGTAGAAAAACTAATATTTAATAAAATCAATTAAGAACAAATAAAATTGTCTTAAAATGGTTTAAACATCAAATTACTGTGAGAAAATCATTAGCACTCTTGCTAACGTCAAATCACGAACAATTTTGTGATACAAAAAAAACTATAAATATTGATAATGTAACTGTTTCGTCCGAAATTAAAAAGACATTAGAGATGACACATCTTTTTACAATTTGGCCTTTGGATAATAAACCAAAAGAACGCTTAATTTTTAATGTAGGTACAAATGTCCAAGACACAGTTTTACAAATAAAATATCTGAATATTAACTACACAATCCTGAGATCTGTATCAAGTCTGACACTTCGGCGGTGTTGGCTTTGTTCGTTTGTTATACCGATATTTTTATTCAAAGTACATAACAGCAAGAATCTTTTCATGCTAAGAATGCAGACAGAAGTCATTTAACATACAATAATGACATTACTGTAACATATATTTATTTGACTCGTTTAAACAGCGTAAACAAGTGCTATTTGCCTTGTAACACATATAAATAAAATTCCATTACATTACAGACCAGCAAAAATTTGCTGAAATCTGCTATCAGATATAAAATATATGTGTTTATTGTACGCAAAGTACGCAAAAGTTTTAATAATTATTTAAAGATGTTCTTTGGATAATTTTAAAATACTGTAAATTGTTTATACAGGATGAGAATAATCTACATGTGTTGCATGGATAACTTTGTTGTTATAAGAGTTACAAAATCGGTTAAATTAAAAAAGTTGGGCAGAACTTTAAGACGAATTTAATGCAATTTTGACACTCGACCTATACCTATTTACCATTGAAAAAATTGTCTGTTTTTAGTTTTTTCCAAATATGTATTTTAAAAAAAAAGTTGAAGGTGTAGATCAAATATCGATATGGCATTAAATTCTGTCCAACTTTGCTAAACAAAAACATAGTTCTAAAAAAACACCGAATACCCAACAATAATAAATTACATATACCTGTTTAATCCACCAAAATATTTTTTGATTTGGTCTTTTAAAATAGTTTACTATACATCCAAGCTCTATTTCATAGAATAACAGAGTTACGAGACTGAAATGTTTTTACAGAGCCACTCTGTAGTATATGTACGAATACATCAATATTTTTCAAAACGACTGGCTACACTGTTATTACTTTGTAGTTACAAATACAAAAATAAACATTTTATAAAGTTTTACCGTTGTTAAATGCATGTAAAAAATTTATGTTCTTTAGTTCTTTCCGATTGATTCGGTTCGGTTTTAAAGTACTGAAGTTTCCCAATTCAATCCACTGATGTAAGTAGCGGTTGTCGATAAATATTACCCCAGGCATCCACTACTCCCTTATTCCCTAGCAAGCAATTCACCGAATGGGACGCACATTTGAGTGATCGTTCTGTGGTAGAAGTTAAATTGTCCGAAAGGTATTCTTTGCTAAACATAGTTTGTAGTTGTTCCTTGTTAGTTTTTTTTTTGTTCGGAATAAGATAAACACTATACTTAGCTTAACTTTTGCATTTGGAATAACAAAAATTTAAAATGGATTGTACGGTGATTAATTTCAAGATTATACCCTAAACAAAATACTTGTCTAACAGTTAATATTAAAATATTAATCTCAATTTCTTTAAATTAAGCAAAAATACGATGTAAAGGAGATTTACATTACTACCACATATCGATTAAGTTATATTTCATTATAACCCTAAATATCGACAACTTCAGTCAACGGAATACGTTATAAGAGATGATAAGTTCCAATCCTCTTTCATAAATCTTCTTAAGTATGAGTAAGTATTAAGTTTCTGACAGCGATTTTATAAAGCGAACTTGGAACGTAAACGGTGAACAGTTTAAACGTTGACCACATCAGTGAGGAACAAAGAAAACTGCTTGGGCTTAGCAACCGCCACCACATCAGTGCAATATAGATAAAGAACATAAACGTATGCTGTTTGTTGTAGAAATGTTTCATGTCTTTTAAAAATATAAAACAGAATTTACTGAAAACACTAAAGGCGTACTAACACCTAATAACTATTCTTTAACTGGATTAAGCACATATTAACTTTTCGAGTGCTATGGCCGCATATATGTGATCGCTGTAGACTATGAACACATATATGTCATCGAAGTGGACTATTGGCCCATATATGTGTTCTTCGGCTTATACTTTCGACACTCATTGTTTGAGGTGACCATATAAAAACAGTAGGGTACAAATTCAATCAGGATTATATTTATAAAACATATGGAATACTGCTCCACCAATAAAGAATATATATCTTGTTATTTCGACCCTAAATAATCGTGATTTTGTTTTATGGCTGAAATTCAAAGTGCCAATTAGCAGATTGTTTTAAAATATTCTGGCTTCGTTTTTCCAGTCCAAAACTGTAAAGCCCTTCCCCATTCTATAAACAATCACAAAGCTTATGCTTACGTATTTTTCAAGATTAATAACTTCTCTTTGTTGTCTTTTCAATTTGACGAAACACTCGACCCGGAGGAACGTTGGAATGATCTACAATTAGAAATATCAACTCCATCTTTTCTATTTGCTGTAGAGCTTGATATTAAAGCCAGTACATCAAAATGGAAAGAACTATCGAGTTTTTGCATCATTTTAATGTTTTCTGCAAAATCAAAGTTGGTAAGTGAATGATTAGGGCAGAAGAAATTTCTCTTAACCCTTCTTATGTGATCACCATGGTCTGGCTGGACCAATTTCAAGTTTAAATGTATTTTTCTCACGGAAAAAAATCTCGTAAGGAGCTCACATTCCATGATATTCTCCACGAACATGTTTTAATATATTTCGAAACAAAAAAGTCATTAAAAAAATTGGCGGCGTGAAGGGTTAGACATGCAACGTTGGTAGTCCTAAGCTGTGCACCACTGGTCTGGCTGGACCGGCATATATTTTGTGTGGTTCTTCAAGTTTTCTTACTTATTATCTCTTTTTTCGATTGTTTTAGTGTTCCTGAATTAGGTACTATTTAATAGTGATGAAAAAAATCTACATCTTTTTCCCCAAAAATATTTTTGTACCATCAAATATAACAAAGTTATTTACGATTTAAAAAAAAAATCCAATGGAACTTTTTAAAAACGTTAAAGCATCACATAATAGGTCTCAGAAAGGGGGAGAATTCGTTTTTGAACGAACTGAAGGTGGTATTGCTTATAGAGTGTACAACATTTCTATTAACTATCAAGCCAATCGCAAAAGTTTCGAACTTTTTCCAAAAAATTTGCAAAAGTATATGTACTTCGAATTTTTTCGAAAACTTTGAAACCTGTAATATTTTTTAAAGACAAACTGAAGTAGATATGTGTTTCTTAAAGCGTTCCTAGGTCCGTTAATACCCTAAATTTGCTTCATAAGTGCTTCAAGATTTTTTAAATTTCCATTAAGCGTTTTCTCGTTATAAAAAAAAAACTGAACTCTGGGGTAACTTCACGCTATCCCGGACTTTTTCACCAAACTCAATCATTTTGATGCTAATCCTTAGTGCTTTGTTTGTGCCTCTTTGTGCTTCAAAAATTATTATCTAATTTCGATTAACCGTTCTCCCATTATAAATAAAAAACTGAACTCTGGGGTAACTTCACGCCATCTCGGACTCTTTCACCAACAACATAAATGTTTTACGTGCTTCAATGAGGGAAAACTCAAAATAAGTAATGTACTATTAGAATGAAACAATAAAATACAACAAAATACAATAAAAAACGAAAGAAAAGATTTTTTACCAGCAATTATCTACCTGAAGCACACCATTTAGCCCATATAACATTACTGGCCCAGCCTGGGCAGTGGTGTATCAAGTATGAAGTACAGAGATGGTGTTCACACAAAGGTTAAATTCTTTTTATGGGCCGATTTCTTCTAAACGTAAGAATTTACACTTCTTGGGTTTAATTTACTATTGAATGAACCGCATATTATGGCAATACATACCAAAAATAAGCTGATTGGTCCGAGAGTTTAGGTAGGAACAAAATATAAATGTGACCATTGTTCCTTTCTTTTTTTAAAAGATTCTAAAAAGCGTTAGCCCTCAGTTTGTGTAATATTAGTTGTGCCATTAGATTTGTTGTTATTGCTTCATCAGTTTCTTTCTTGATATTAACCTTGAACGGCAAACATGTAGAGCAGAAGTCGGTGTTTGGTGTTCCAAATCCAAATTCTATTAAGGCAATCTCAAGAAAATTTACTTTAGATTCTTCATTATTTACCATTTCACTTTAAAGTTTCTGAAGTTTGGTTATTCTTGGAGATTTTAATAAAACACAATGGCGTAGCCACGAAATAATCTCTAAAAGAATATTGATGTACTGATGAAGTGCTAGGAACCAATATTTTTCAAAAAATCATAGTCAGAGATTATTTTTTTTTTAGAAATAAAAACAAAAATAGGGATAAAAGACAGTTAATTTTTGACCTGATATTCCTGGACCATAAAAACTGTAATTGTCCTTGAAAAATCTTTACTTATCTCTAAAATTTTATTCAGTTCCGTAGCAAACTAAAGTAAAATCAATTTCAATTTGTTACAGACAATCGAATTAATTAAATAGATGGAAACGGGCCTGTTTGTCTAACGCAAAAATAACCAATTGCCTACAAATGAGGACACTGGAGACAATACAAACAATACAGCCACATAGATCCATCCTATTATCGATTGGGAAACGACGGAACAATTTGGTGGAGGTGTCGGGATATTCCGAAATGCTCAACGCCGGTTGTAATACGGCGAATACACGTACACGGTGCGCTTAGGCAATCGCCACGGGCTCGATCAATCATGTGTGCGTACCGCCTTCGATCCCACAGAAACGAGTGTGCAAGCGAAATGATGCATTACCAAGATTACTGCCGAGTAAATTGCCGCCCCGTGGAAGAATTTTAATATTCGTGGTGAACTACTCCACACACTCCGTTCACTACCCTAATTACACAGGCCATAAAGGTCTTTTACCAGTACAGTAATTTATTATTTCCACGCATTAACCTATATTACACAACTCTCCATAATTTACTATATGTACAGGATGTTTCAGATTGAAGGGCAGCCGTTGGAATTTTGAAGTTAGTTAATAAAGTAAACTTGATTAAATTTTTTTTTTACATGTTCAATGTAAATTAAAGCGAAATTTAAAAATGAATTAAAAACAAAATAAATTGGATTGCAAATATCTCCCAAATTTTCTCGTCTATAATCTGGGCTGTACTGCTACGTCAGCCGCTCTAAATATTAGTACTATCTACGGAGAAGGTTTTACCGCTGATAGGACAACCCGAAAACGTTTTGCTAGCTTTAACCCTTTCGCTACTGCCGCCATGGAAGAGTGAGCACACAAACGCGTCGTATCGTTCAGTGGGGATGTTTTAGCGGAGACGGCGTTTCGTCCGGCGGCGTGTTTTAGCGGATGGCTTTTCGTTCAGCTCTGTGTAGCGGAGAGAGCATCTCGTTCGGCGGAGACATTGTAGCTGATAGAACTGTCGTAGCGGAAGGGTTAAAGGAAGCGATTTTGGCCTTAGTCTAGTATAGGTGGACAAAAAAAACAACCAAACTCACGCGTCAAGCTAAATCTCCATCCTCGCATGAAAATGCTCTTTGATTAGTGAAAAATTTAGAAAATAATGTACCAGGAGCTGTTTAATAGAAACCAGAAGATTAGAATTGACGTATGTTGCCAACAATTTTGGTGCCTGGTGCAGACAGTCCGTCAATAACGTTCAAATCGCCGAAACGAGATGATCCTGCAGCATGACAATGCCTCACGTAGCAAATCTCACAATTATGGTTATTCAGAGAGCTTGGTTATGAAGTTCTTCAGCATTCATCACACACCTCAAACCACGCGCTGTCTAATTTTCGCCTTTTTCATTCACTTTCAAATGCTCTTCAAGAGGTTTGTACCTTTAACTACTTGGACGATCCAGTAAACGGTCACGAGTGTGCGCAGGTACAACATCGCGTTCCATCACAGTCTCTGATAGTTTATCGGACAGTCAGTAATCCGTTCCATCAACAATAAAAATGATACGTGAACGGGTTTGTGGACGATCAGAACAGTATATAAAGCAGAGGACGAATTGTTGCCGAGATTTTTAGACGCATGCGCTGTTTATAACTAACGTGAGCTCTGGTAGGTTTGCATCGCCCTCCCAATCCCATTTAGTACTGGATTCTTAAGGTGTTTACCCTTGGGATGCGCACATTTCTATTAACCCAATAACCATAAATGTTATTTACAGTTAGGTCAGTCGTAAAAGCGTTCCAACAACGACTAATACTGGCCAATACATTTATTAGCACATAGTTCACGCATGCGAATAAACCAGTTCATGCATTGATTCATGGATCGGTTTTAAGCTGCTTGTTGGAACAAACCTATGGAGTTGCATTCAATGATGATGGAGAGTTGCAGAACTTGCTTAAAAATTGGTTAGCTTTAAAAGATTGGGCTTTCTGCCGATGTGTAATCGAGAAATCGACGAATCGCTGGGAGAAGCAGTAAAAAATAAGCAGGAATAGTTACATAACTTATTGATCGTAATTAAATATTATGGAATAAATCAAAGAAATTTTATAATCGCTAAAAGGGCATGAAATTATTAGACAACCTGTTATATTAAATGTCTAACAATTGATAGTTGAGCTGTCCAACACATAACGACTGAGTTTAATAAATTGTCGAATGATAAAACAATAAATAATATATGTAAAAACAAAAAGTAACATTACAAAAAAATAATAACCAGTCAGTCGCATTACTGTACGTTTTTGGCCCAAATTTGATCTAATTTACGAGTTTATTGATGCTGCAAACACAAGTATGTTAATTAAATATACGTAACAGATACCACAAATGTCTAATAATGTTTAATAATTTAAGTACCCACCTAATTACAGTGGTGATTACACGAAACAACCGAGGAAATCTCATAAAGGGTTAGATAAACCGAACTGATTAAATGAGATACAATGTCAGACGGTAACGTACGATTATTTCTCTTGAAATACAGTGTGTGCGGTTAATTTAATGGGGTTGCGAGGCGCCCCTCTTATTAAATGATATGGACAGTCTAAACAAAATTGAATATTAGACTATGATTTTTGATAGGATAGGAGACTGCGATTGCAAAATTGGAAAAAAAATTAGATTTAACTTACAAGTAGGTATTATAAACGTTTTTGAGTGTTTATTTATGTTTGAACGAAGCAAACACAACGTGATAAATATTTCGAGTTAGTTTTATACGTTTTGAATGTGGTATTTATAAAAACATTGCAAGGGATAAGATGTTTTCACCGTACCATTTACCAAAAGTGCGATAAAAAAATTTAAACATAAAGGGTGACAATAAGCCATAGATAAATTTGTTTTGTAACATTAAGGTCCGATTGCATTAAAGCTAAACCTAGGATTAACCCCGGGATCAAACCAGGTTAACCCTAAAACTAAGCCAAATCGTAGCATAGTTGGCGCTGATATTGCCTAGTTTTAGGGATTAACTAGTATTTTAAAACCATTGTTGATTTGTGCAATCGGGTCTAAAAGACCCATTGAATTAATAAAAGTCGAACAGAATTACATAAAATGGTTAAATGGCGTTATTACCAGCGCAACCAACTTTATAAGAAAACTTGCAAAGATGAATATCTTTTTACAAATATTTTTTTTTTTATAAGTTACTTCCAAATAACTTTACACAGATTATAAAAAAAATCATATTAATATTTATCTAAATTAAGTGATTACGGAGATAAAGACCAAACCTGCATCTCTTTTAATTTTTGGGTTGAAGCCTTATCAAAGAAACATTTTTCCGATTTCATTGATTTAAATATGTATGCTAATAGTTTTAAATATTAAAAAAATTTAAATCTTTGGATAACTCGAAAAAAAACACTAAACTGAAGCAAATCAATGGTACCTAAGAGGCAAAAACTAACCTGGAAGTAAATGATAATCAATACTTAACAATAAATATGAAGATCGATCAAAATTTCTTAACATTTTGCAAGCATGATGTAAAATAAAATGCAAATATCCAACAAAACCAATTCAAAATTTGTGTTATAGCATAGCTGCTAGTTTATGTACAATATACTTATTATTAAACAGTATTTTTTTGTTATGAGTTTATTTCTAAACAAAAGATTCCGCAAAAATTGTCGAGTATAACTATTTATCAATTGATCATCTTTATTATTAATTAACAAATAAATTTTAAAATTCATCTTCTAAAGAGCTTTTTAAAATTAGAATGATGATTTAATGTTCGATTGCTTTTATATGTACATTATTAACAAAACAAAATAGCCAACATCATGGGAACGTAACATTTATGAAAAATATTTAACTGTTACATTATAACAACACAATCAATTTGTTATTATAACTGTTCAGTTCCCACTAATATACCGAATTTAAGCCTCATTTAGAACGCGCGTATTCGTTCGTAATGGTTTTATCATTTTTATGACATATAATTGTATAATTTTATGTAATAACTAAAGCTTGAACACACAAGTTGTGCTTGTTAATGTTGCATCTAACAGAAGTCAATCTAAGCGAAGTGAATAAGCTTCAAAGTAACAAGATTAATATTATGTGTTGTCACTTAACTACTGCAATTATGTTCATGAAAGACTGTGTATAAAAAATATTTACAACGTGTGAAACTATTAAAGTTATTCTATAACAGAAACGCTTCAAAATAAACGACAAATTGAGCGTGCTAATTATTTAAAAAAATATGTACATTTACAAACTATGCATACGTTCAATGTTGAATGTATCTAGATTTCTAGATGATGTTGTTCATTTGATGTTTCAAAATCAAAAATAACTTACATTCTTACTTGTTTTTCACACGTTACTGGACTCACCTGTAAAAAAAATAATAACTTAATTGACACAGTGAGAACTTTCCAAGGCAGGAAAAGACTTTTTCATTTTAATTATGGATTAATTAATGTACAAATTATATTTTTCATTTTTTAATATTTATTATTGGTTCAGTGCTGCTGTTCTAATTTTATGTTGTATTTTATTTACAGGTTAAATTCGAGTAGTTATATATAAGAGGAGTAAATCAACATGGAGATGATGGAGATTTCATAAACCGTTAAATACAGAAGAAGGGTTAAATTAGCAAATCAGGGTAATTTTATGTATTTAGTATCAATTCAAACTGAAAATGGGTATAAAGGGCTCAAGATTAGAAATAATTCTGCAAAATCAACAGTAGAAATCTGAAAATCATAATTAAAGCAAAGACATAACTCATTCCTAGCCACTATTTGCTATTAACCAATGCAATGGAAATACTTATGATATTAAAAAATAGCCAATTTCAGTATTTTGTCTATATCTAGCTAGCTTGAGGTATAAAAAAACTTATGTATCGCTAATTACTTTTCTAAAGTAGGTTTATTTATTTTAATTTAACCGGCTTTTTATCTCTTACCGTTTACTCCGATTTTAAAAAAAGACAGTAACAATTTAAAATCATTTAAATTCTCCTTTCTACAAAACAAGAACACTTGCCTTATATTAATAATCCTGATGTTTGGGTTCGATTGTGGGCCCCCTATTGGCCAACGTATTCTCAACTTGGTTGTGCTCGTCCATTTTCATAACTTAATTTTTTTTTAAACCAACTTAATGACCACGACAATATAGCTGAACCACTAAGTCAAGATGGTCCAGATCCGTCCATCCCTGTGTGCCAGTTAATTTTCAGTAGGAACTAAAAAAAGAATTCATATATTAAAACATAAATTCTGAAATATCTCTGTAAAAGTGATAATCTTGGTTAAAAAATTTGAAAAATTAATTCTATAAATGATTATCTTCTTTGCTTTTACCATAAAATGGGGGAAAAAGCTATATAAAATAGCATATTAATAAATTCTATGGTAGAACGGAGTTATTGAACTATTTTTTTCCAACAACACTAGTACGATTTAAACTCAAAATAGTAAATATCATTATCGTTCCAGTCCTTATAGGTATTTTAAAACGGTTGCTGATTAGTAAAACGTCTAAATCTATAGGACCTAGGCCATAATCGTGTTTTTTTAAACCCAAATTAAATAGTTTTAAGTGTATTATGGGCAACTTTTAAACACTTATGCAAAAAAGTTGTTTTTGTGACCTTGTGATACTTTTTATTAAAACAACGAATAACAAATTTATTTTGTCTAATGAGCATCATAATTTGGAGTAAATTATGTTTAAGTTATTTTTAAAAACAAACAAGATTTTGGGATAGTCTCTGATGCATATTGTATACTACAGGTTTTAACAACAAGTTTTATTTATCATGTATAATAGATTACTTATAATTTACTCTAAAAAAATTAAATTTACTTACAGTAAAACGAGTCAAAACTTTGGTTGATTGGCGGACAGTTATAAAACAAACGTTTATCACAAATTGTAAAACTGAAAGTTTCAAACAATTATATTGTGTGTAGTTGTTAAACCTGTGCACGTTGTTACAAATTACGACTCTATCGGCAGTTATCAAACATGTGTAACATTTTGTAAAAACTTATAGTGGAGGGAGCAAGGTACGTATTAACCAATAAGGCCAAAATCTGTCGCGTGCTTAGCCAAGTCGAAAAATTCCAACAGTTTTATACTTTTATGACGCTAAATAAATGCAAAAAAAGCAATATAAAATTAACAGTGTCCCAGCTGCAGCTCTCCGACAATATAACTGCTTTATCTGTAAAGATGGAGCTTTGGACATTAGTTCAAATCGTCTAACAGGTTCCCTACAATAAAATACAATTTTTAGTTTGTTTTTAATATTTCTTTAATTAATAATTACATAAATCGATACAAATCCGTTCGTTTATTGCTATAAGTTAGTTAAAGTTCAAAAGTTATTTACTAAATAACATGTTAATTAATAAATAATTTCCTGGTTCATCTTCACAGACTTTAATTATAAATCAATACTAACCTACAACATATTACAAAGTGATCAAAATTAACAAACATGATACAAAATTGTCAGTACAAGGACATATTGAAATTTAAACGCAATGATGGAATATTTTGCGCCAATAATCAACAAAGTTCAAAAGAATTGAATAAACAAAAGCTCGAAACAGTGTTTATTTGACCACGATTCGGGAAATGATAGTATTGCGTTTTAATTAGCGTTTCATTATCATGGGGCTTGATTGGGAATTAAACTACGAGTTTTTTATGATGCATTTTATACATTTAGCTTAGATGGTGACGATATTTAACATAACTTTTGAAAACTACACCTCTTTAGATCTTTAAAAATATAACCATGTATTTATTGCACAAAGCAACAGTTACTGTTGATATACTCCTAAAACTATACAATATCAGCGCCAGCTATACTGCGATTTTGTCTAGTTTTAGGGTTAACTTCCCGATTAATTCCGGGTTCAACTTTTATGCAATCGGGCCTTAAGCCATTGAAAATTATTGCATTGATTGTATTGTATAGCGACGTGCCTGCAAGAGAAGCGTTCAGATAGAGGTATTGCAGTGTTTGTACACTATAGGCGATTACCACACCCATACGCAGGGTTAGTCCACTGTGATTGGTTCTTGTTATGGGGTATTGCAAGAAGCTTGGCGCTTGCAAGGTCTTGCAATAGCTTACCACACGGCTTGCAAGGCAATTCCACTACTTTGCTTACGTGAACGCTATCATTTGATATTCGTATACTTAACTTTGCTTAAGCTACAATACAATACAATACTTTTCTATGTGAACGCAGCTTTAGTCCGACGTAGGTATGATATTTTAGTCAACACTTTGTATGTAACTTTTTTGCTAATTGATCAAAATCTCAATGTTTTATTTCAGGCAACATCTCAATAATGGGCCGAAAAAAATGGTGCACAGTGTATACAATATTTTTTGTGCGATCGTACTAGAAACAGCTGTTTGACGGACGCGTTAGCAACCATAAAGTACTGCATTATCGGCCCTATCCTTAGCAACGGCCGTAAAAGTTACTTTTCAGGCCGTTACCCTTAGCAACGGCCGAAAAAGTAACTTTTACGGCCGTTGCTAAGGAGAGGGCCGGTAATGCAGTACATACGCCGTCATCTGTCAGTGACAGAATGTCACGTAGTTTCTAACCTATAATTTTGAAAATTACTAAAAATTTAAATTGTTTTTAATTCGATCGCGCGAAAAATGTAATATGCACCTCGGCCAAAACGTACTTTTTCGGCCTTGCCTGTTTGCTGGCCTCGACTATGTCTCGGCCAGCAAACCAGAAGCGGCCGAAAAAGTTACACTTTTTGGCCTTGATACATAAATAACTATTAGTTTATGAAATATTTTTTACATCATTAAAAATAACCTAATATTCGAACAATGTTGGGCTTATAAATTTTAAGGATTTTTTTTATGTGAAAATTTGTGTTCTCGCAATGTAATAAATAAAATTTAAAATGTAAAATACAGTAAGTATAAAATTAAGCCATTCGCTTTTATCTGTATTCTTCACATCATTCAATAGTTAAGTTGAATAGCGTCGGGTATCATTAGCAGCATCTTCGCAAGACTTAATTAACCAACTGCTGCGTTAATATCATTGTGTGAAAAGCGGAAATGGGAACGATGCGTTTCTCCCTCAGCGCATTCATTTCGTCTGCCCTTTATTCGTTTGACGTTTGTACTCAACGCAGCCACGCTTGTGGGTAACTGACAATTAGCGGTGCATATGCTTTAACAAATGTGTTATATATACTGTTTCGTACAGTTATGTGCCCATTAAACACGCAGGTTCACTATATTAATGGTTATGCAAATGTTCGAAAGTACCAAACATTATTAGAACTGTATACAATGGTCACTAAACGTAAAATTTATTTATTGCAGTACCATAATATTTGGCTGAAAACTAATAAAACTAGGCAACGATTTTACACTTTTTTTCAGTAACATGCATAATTCCTGGCTTTGTTTTACTAATTTCAGGACATTGATTTCAAATATTACCTCAAAAAAAAAGTCTACCACGTAAAATTATTTTTTTGCAGTAAATATAACCTTTTGTTGTTTTTATGTACAATACGTACTAAGTTTTTACCCCGTAATCATGTAATTTTTAAGGTAAAAGATAAAGAAGGCAAAATTATCACAGAAGAAATTAAAATAATAGAGAGATGGAAAGAAACAATTGCTAAGGGTAGAGTACGAACAAATGGAAGACCAAATTACTGAGCAGGACCAAAATATAGAAGACTAAATAACACGCGAAACGAAGACGCAGAAATATAAATTAATAGACCACAACTAATAGGAGCAATGCAAAAGATTAAAAGCGTCAAAGCACCAGAAATAGATGGGTTAAAACCAGATATGATAAAATATATGGGAGACGACGGGAATGACTCATTTCATAGAATATTAAACCTGGCATGGTGTACTCAAGAAATACTCAATGAGTGAAAAATAGCCAACATAACAACAAAAAAGGAAATATGAACGAATGTAACAACTACAGAAGCCTGCTTTGCGTGTCTTATAAACTATATGAACGTATCATAGAAGAAAGACAAAGAGAAAATTAAGAAAACACAAGATTGGATATTCGTACTGAGGCAAATTGCTGAAAAAACCTTATAGCAATAGTAACAAAAACAAAAATCCGAATGTATGAATTAGTCTTGGTACCTATACTCATGTATGGAAGCAAGTTCTGCTGGGTCATAACCAAAAAACTCAAACATAAACTCGACGCATTTAAGATGAAAGCACTTAAAAAAATCACGGGAGTGACAAAACTAGATAAAATTAGAAGTAATATAATAAGGTTAGACTTAAAAGTTACAAGTGTAGCGCAAAAAATAGAACGACAACAATTAAGATGGTTCGGACATTTGGTGAGAATGGACGAGAAAAGAGTGGTAAAGGAGATATGGGATATGGAAATAGCCGGCAAGAGAAGGAAAGGAAGACCCACGAGGAAATGGAATACAGGAGTTTCAACGAAAACTGACCTGGACTAAAGCGAGACGCGATCTATCAAATAGAAGTAGTTGGAAAAGATAATCACCCCTACACCTATGGTAGATGGTGGTGAAGGGATAAGATAAGATAAGAGATTTAAAACTTTTTGCTATTACATACATCCGAATTGAGTAATCAGATAATAAAAGTACAGTTTAGAACACAAATAAGTTTTTATTATACATTTTATTACAAAATTGATAAAAAATACAAAAAAAAAAATCGTCTTACATCTATTTATTCTTTCTTTTATGCAGTGTTGTATCTTCCTGCTGCAAAAACCAGCCATAGTCACCTATCATAGCAGGGTCCCATCTACTCTGGTGCCTTTCTTCCATCATTCGAATGTCATGATGAGATCTCACCCCTTGCTCATCACGTACGTTGCCCAAGTTCTGTTCAAATAGGTCTAGGTGAGAATACAGAAAATTGATCTTTAATGACATTCTGCATCCTAATTTCTTGTAGTTTTGTTAAAGATTTTCCAGTCCAAGCTGGTAGTTTTCTTCCTTCCGCTTTCCAAAGAAACCTTTCACTACTGATACAAATGATTTTCATGCTGCAAGCTCAAAACATGAAAGTCTTACCCCAAAATTTTTATTATCCAACACTTCCTGATCTGAGGCTCCACAGAAACTTCTTGCTTTAACTTGACATCACTAAAATTAGGAAATATTTCCCTTAAATATTTGAATCTTGCACCTTCCTTGTTTATTGTTTTAATGAAATTTTTCATTAGTCCTAGTTTAATATGCAGCGTTGGCCATTCGTTTTGGTTCATAAGTGGTTCCTATTTCTTTCTTTTTCATGCTAATGTATACCCGTATAAAAACAAATTCCTCCGGAATCCAAAAAGTCACTTGAATTGAAGAAATGAACACAAATAACAAAAAAATCGTACATGATTAAAACGTTTCAAGGTTATATTAATTTTCAGCTATAAAATACTATAAGAAGCACTTATTTGTATTCATGTTACTGAAAGACTGTTAAACATTGTAATCTTTCATAACTTTAACTCAATACAACAAAAATTCTTCTCTTTTCTTTATTTTATTTTTCTCCAACGACTTTAGCATATGTAATCAACCCTATCTTAAAATTAAATAAAAAAGGAAATTCCGCAAAGCCTTCATCATCCCCATCATTATCAATGTGGAGTTTCGGGCCACCTATCGCATTAACTAGCGTTGGCGCCCATTATCTTCCCGGGTCGCAACGTGTTTTTACGACTACCGTAATATCCGATGATATCTAAGCACGCTGTGGCGCCGATGATTCGGAACGACAGTGGTGCTGTAATCGTATACCGCTGGTTGCACTTTTTCAACGAATATGGAAATGCGCCGAGTTCTTTTCATATTATAATCTGCATGTAGCTTTGTAATCTTTGTATGAAAATATACCAATGCAATGTACCGTACACAGATAATAAATACAGACTTTAAAACGTTCGATTTCCTTAGTATAACGGTTGCTGGATATTTCGGCTTATAAAGGTAAGTTATTCGCAAAGATTTTTAACAAACATTTGCAATATCAAATCAAAATGATTAAAAATATGATATTATAAGATTAAGAAAACTTTAAAAACGGTTCTACATAAACATACCCCCTGTATAACAAAATGGATCGTCTGGTTTGCTACGTATGATATGGGATATTAAATACAAAATTGGAAATGTTTAGAATCTTCTAAAACAGCGCTATCTTTGCTAGAATATTCTGGTTTGTTTCGTTTAAACTAAAAAATTTCTATTTTTAAGAAAGTTCTTCATGTGAAAAAGTAGAGTCGTAATATTGGAGTAATTTTCTTGTATTTGAGGAAATAACCAATTAAAACCAATGAGTAAACGACAACAATTAGTTCTGCGTCTGGCGAAGGAACATTATCGTCGGTGTTATCAAAACCTTAAGGAAGGAGATGAATCCCTTGAAAGTTGAGATAACAATAAGTTATCAATTAATTATAAAAAATTACAAACAATCCTAAGAAAAAATCCTCATCTAACTATTCGTAAGCTTGTTTAAAAATTCAATGTTTCTATTCCATCCATCAGGCGACTGACTTGGAGAGACATTTTTGTCTTATACTGACTACAACAAACTTCTTTAATATTTGCTGTTTGTCATGTTACACCCTGTAGAGAAAGGTTTCATCCAACACCTATATTTAAAAAAATAACTCAAATTCAATACGTATTTTTATGATTTACTTGCAAGTAGTAATATATCCTTGCCATTTCAATGACCGTAATTTACGTCACAAAGATAAAAGTAATAGAAGGTGAGAAATGAACTTTGCCAAAACGATGAAAAACCATTAAGTTTAAATGAAATGAATCGTTATATCGCTGGCTTTAGAGTTAAATTATCTTGTTCAATGTTAATATAGTAAAATTTAATTACATAACAGTAGAAAACTGCCAATAAAAACTTACGAAGTATCTTATACGGATTTTGAATATACTTTCTTGCGCGAATCTAATTTATAATTTATAATATTAACCATTGTTATTTATGAGAAAAGCTAAGAAATGACAAGGTTTTCAAATATAAGTATCTATTACAAAAATAAATTGGTAATTTTTAGATAATTTTTCGTAGATTATCATTAAATCATAAATATTTTTTAAGTTAAACGATTACTGAGAGATAGATTAAACTTTTCTTTAAATATCTACTAACCATAGTTGTGTGTAGCTTTGTAATAAAGATTTTTTCAAGTTTAACGTTTTAACGATGCCGAAAAACTTTTGATGCATCTTTGCCCTGAAAATATCCCTAAAAATAATTAATTTGGGTCTTGAAGAATCAACATTTTTATATTCCGTGTGCCTAATCTACAGGGCCGGTTTTACCATAAGACGAGTCTAGGCAAGTGCCAGATTTCCTAATGAAAAAAGGGTAAAATTTTTATGATATAGGTATGTATTAACTTTATTTAATAAAATAAAATAAAATGTTTATGATGGTATAATATTTTTATAAATATGCCTGTGCTTCATAAATATTGCGAAAAACTTCAGGAGGTAATTCCTATTATATCGAATATTAACGTCTTATTTATAACATGTTTTCCAAAAACACCCTTAAAAATATAATACAATCTTGGTTTCCGGGTTTGGAACCGCGTCTTTTATATTTAGAAGTAGTTGACGTTTCGACCATTGTGTCTTGGTCTTTTTCAAAACGACTAATTTGTGAGGGATGTTGCTGGGTTTATATATCCAGCTTGTGGAGGCGTGGCTAAAATAAGTGAACATGCACCACAAAATAAACACGAAAACACCTATCACTTTACTCAATATGTATAAACCATGGTAACCACCAAAATGTATAATTTTATTTTAGAATATTTGATGATTCATGTACACTTATTTTATTTTTTTGCTCAAAAACTGTAAGTTTTGCGGGAAAATTTAAGAACTAAGAAAGCTTCTAAATAAATTAAGCTTTCAAAAAATATTTTTAAATTGCAAAATTTCTACCCTCCAAAAAGTTCTGGTAAAAAATAAACAGGCATTGCACTTTTCAGCTCCTTGTGAAGGTTGGAGATCATTAAAAATATAACTGTAAAAAAACCTTTTAATAATAAAAATCATATACCAAAATAATTTTTCTACATTTCTCCAAATTTGAGAAATAAAATAAAAACCTACTTTCACTGTTCCCCTCTATGTGGGTGTAACTTCGAAAGAAGACGTCTAAGGAAAACATATTATTATTTGAAAGCACCCCCTTAATTTTTGATAAGAATTACCTCCTGAAGTTTTTCGCAATATTTATTAATCACCCTGTATAGAGACACATTCGCTCTTTTAGACAATATATGAGGGTACCTTTTTTTTTGTCTAGGGGCGCCAGGTACCCTTACGCCGGCCCTACCAATCTATACAACTGTGGAGTAGAATCTTTGTCGATTGACAAATTTTTAGAACTCCTTCAGTGCATTTGGCTCAATACGATGTGTGTGCTATCACAGAACAAACTAAAATAATTTTGAAAAACAAGAAGTAGATCTCGTGAACTTTTATTCTACTCCGCTATATAAAAAAAGAATTTTGCTGTGCAAAATATTAACCCGTATAAGTTGAACTCAAATGAACGTTTGCTCAGAAAATTCTAACGAAATTAATTCCACTTGCTTCATACGTATACAGGGTGGTGCTTTTTTCGATGCTCACCATTGCTATCTTGGAAACGGTAAGAGATACAAGGTCGGTTAAATTAGAGAAAAGTTGCACATTTTCATGGCGATTAAGAATCTGAACAGACGCTTGGTCAAACTCGTGAAACTTTAAACACCGATAACTAATTTTTTTTAAACACAACACCCTATATGTTTTTACATAGTCTTGCAGAAAATTTTATTGTCTTTTAAAAACATTTACCGTGTTTTACAGGGAGGTGCTTTTTTCGATGCTCACCATTGCTATCTTGGAAACGGTAAGAGATACAAGGTGGGGTAAATTAGAGAAAAGTTGCACATTTTTATTGACGATTAAGAATCTAAAAAGAAATCCTGGATATTTTGATTCGTTTTTGATTTATTACAAAAAAACTGAAAAACGTGATTTTAGAAAAATATTATTATCTTCCCTACCATTGACGCTATTTCATTTAAACTTAGTAACCTTATGTTTTTGACCGTCCTGGGTTTAATGACGTCAACAGAAATTTTCTAAGCCTTCTAGATTTCAAGTTGCGATAGTCAACTTTTTTATTTCTTATGGCCGCCATATTGGATTTTTACACCATCAGACAGACAAAAAAATTAGCTTTTCAGATTGATAACCAACATACCATTTTGTTTTCAAAAAACTTGTTGAAATTTGAAAAATTGTATAAATAATCTATAAAATCGTGAATGTTCTGAAAAACAATTGAAATTATAACATAAATAAAAGTGACACAACATTTTTTAGGTCTAATAAAATAACGAAATGACAATAAATTTAAAACACCAGATAAATAATTATTTAAATTGTTTAAAGTGCGCGCCGTTATGTACCTATGATGTAGTGGTTAGTCCTCAAATTGCCTTTAGGATAGTTTGTCTCGAAATAGAGTCGAAAGCATTTTTGATTTTACGGCGAAGAAGTTCAATATCTTCCGTTAGGGTTGCATAAACAACATCAAAGTAAAAGTAATCCATAGGCCTTAAACATGGCGATCGCGGAGGCCAATGAACAGGACCAAACGTTTCAAGTCATGAATTGTGAAAGCGTACATCTAAATTAATATCCTTTTACAATGCGGGCGTTGTGAGGACCAGCTCCTTCTTGCTGAAACTACTGATGATTTTGAATTGTTAATAATGGCAATTCGCCTAACATATCTTCTAAATATGTTTCCAACAATCTTAATTTCGTTACCATTAGACTAATAAAATGTTCTGTAGCTTTTATTTATATCATAGTTTCAATTGTTTTTCAGAGCATTCTCGATTTTATGAATTATTTACACAAATTTTAAAATTTCAACAAGTTTTTTGAAAGAAAAAAGGTATGTTGGTAACCAATCTAAAAAGCTAATTTTTTTGTCTGTCTGATGGTGTAAAAATCCAATATGGCGGCCATAAGAAATAAAAAAGTTGACTATCGCAACTTGAAATCTAGAAGGCTTAGAAAATTCCTGTTGACGTCATTAAACCCAGGACGGTCAAAAACATAAAGTTACCAAGTTTAAATGAAATAGCGTCAATGGTAGGGAAGATAATAATATTTTTCTAAAATCACATTTTTCAGTTTTTTTGTAATAAATCAAAAACGAATCAAAATATCCAGGATTTCTTTTCAGATTCTTAATCGCCATAAAAATGTGCAACTTTTCTCTAATTTAACGGACCTTGTATCTCTTACCGTTTCCAAGATAGCAATGGTGAGCATCGAAAAAAGCACCACCCTGTATATGCGTATGTAACTTAAGGCGAGAATCGTGAAGGAGAGACTGTTTAGTCACGTTCAGCAACCACTTCATTTGCCATTCCTCCAACCTACGCAGCAACAAGCAGAATTTACGTTACAGCACACGTTCTAAAGATACAAATAATACGAGGTGACAAGTTGTTAGTTCACCTGCAATGTTTGCAGGTTTCTTCGACCTTTATCCCCTTGTTTCCCGAGCAACACCTCGTAATCTCTTTAGTCGTATGATCTAATTGCCTGCACATATCTAGCGGAAAATGTATTTATAATGTATATGTACAGTACGGGTTAACGGAAGAGGTAAGAACAACGGATATCCTGAACATTTAAGGCGCCTTTCGGTCGCATGTAGTGGTACTTAATGATAGCATTGGAAAATTTATAGTTTTCTTGCTTTCTGCATACATTATACGTTCCAGCAAGAAAGACCTAGCCCTGCAACTTCTTCAATCTAAGATAGATGTGTGGTGGTTATTCCAACGTATTTAGAATACCGTTAATAATTTATCAATTGTTACATAGGTAAATATACTTAATTTGTTATTTTTTAAATATTTTTAAGTTAAAAATTAATTTTTAGTTTATTTTTTTCTTTCAGATGGCATCCTGTTTTTTAAAATATCTCGCCTATTTTAAGAGATGCAGGTTTGCTTAAATAAGATGAATTATTCCCAAGTATGAAAGGTGTTACAATCTATTTTTAAAGGTACGAAATTCCTTCTACATACTTCAGAAGTTAGAGCAAAAAATATGAAAATGTTGAATTTTTCTTAGGGCCGTCAAGTTGGCTTTGAAGCAGTTAAATGTGCACCTCTGCCATAACGGACACAAAGTTGTCTCAACCAATAAACCACAAAACAAAAGATTGGAAACAAATAAATAGCCTACCTTTTACCCATGGAATCGTCGGATGACATTTCACAGTTTTTTGTTTTTTTACTTTTTCTATGTAACACATTATTGTATTAGGTATTCTAAATAAATTGTTTATTGTTAGCAAACCCTAACGCGATTAATTTTATCAATTGAATATTTACCGATAATAGATTTTTATTGAAACTGCACTCAAAATATTTTAATGTCACACATTAAATATGCTAGGCTTTTTAAAGACAATTAAAATATCAAGAAAAAAAATGCTGGGACTTAAAAAAACATCATTCATATTTAAAATTCAGCAAAATGGGCCGAACTAAAAAATACCCTGTGCGTTATTTTAAAAATGTAACTATTTAGAAGTCACATTTAGGGTGTTGTGCAAATTATTTTTCACTGGCTTTGTTACTTTGAATAACATTTATATTTTTATGGGTCGGTATCTCACTTTTTTTTTAAAACGTAAATAAATTAAACTGTTAAGTTTAGGTACAACAACCCTGGTATATTTTTGAAAGAAAAATGTATTTCAAATCCTAATAATATAGTGGTTGTTTTATTTAAAGTAATGAGTTTTTGTAATTGTACGCGAAATTAAAACATCTAATATAGTCGAAATTAATATCAGATTGATAATAAAAAGAAATATTTATTAAGCTTTTTAGCTAATTTTACATACCTTTCATACTGCTTATATTTATATGTAAGTATTCTCTTAAACTATTATATCTTAACATAATTTTTAATATATTCTATGCACAATTTTATAAAATTTGACATTGACGTTTGTTTTTCCACAGGTAATTCATTAAAAATCGTAAACCCTTTGTAGTACAATGCGTTCTGTGTATTTGTTTTTATTAATTTTGGTAGTCTACAGTCGTTTCTGTTCCTACCTAGTCCAATATTCGTGAATGTTACGGTTTTGTATTAAATTTTTAGTCATGTAAGGTGGTGAAAAATTATTTATTGCCTTATTTACTAGAAATGTTCATTAAAACGTAATTTTTTGACGTATACCTAACCGTTTAACATATTTAACATTTCGCTAATTGATATATATTTAGAGCATTTTAATATTAAACGCATTGCTCTATTTCCTGTTTCTGCAGTTCATGTTTGTCTCCCTTATAACCAGGGACTGAGAACGGAACGAAAACGAAAACGTTAAACGAAATTAACCGAATTTTTTTTAAGAACGAAAACGAAACCGAAAACGAAATTATTATTTTTCGTTCAAGAACGAAAACGAAATAAATATTTTCCAAAACCGGTTTTAACCGGTTTTAACCGGTTTTGTCGCTATTTCAATTTTATTTGTTAAACACAAACGCGAATTTATCTTCTGTGCTGGGGAAACTCCACGAGGCAGTAAAAAATCTCACTTGAAATAAGTGAGCTTCACTTTTCTCCATATATTTACGTTAATGTGTATTAACAACTGTATTGTTTATACTTGCAATTTCGTGTAACACAATTAACGGTACAGATATTCTCTATTTCTAATTTGGTTTTTAGATCATTAATATAGAATATACACTTGATTGGATATATATTATCAATGTGTTTGTTTTATTTGCGTTTAGACATAATAATAGTAAAATTTATTATTACTTCAAAAAGGACTAATGTAAAAGAAGATTTATTGGAAGATGTGTTGCAAGTAAGATTTAACGGAATGTGAAAATGTATATTGTATGGTATGTACAAACTATAAAGTTAAAGTATATTTCAAGTTAATATAAGTTTTTTTTAAATATCTTTTTTATAACATTTAGTAAATTATCCACTTCAATTCATTCTTTTGTCTTTTTAAATAATTACAGCAGGATCTTATTTAATTCAAATGCATAGATTTTTAGTACTAAAACAAATTTAAAACAGCACTTGCTATATTTTCATATTTTTAGATAAAGATCGTGTGTCTAATTTAACCTAATCACGTTGTGTTTTTGCACCTTACGGGTGTTAAACAATGAAATGGTTAAATGTTAATGTGTTTAACGATTTGGTAAATTTAATATGGCAATGGTTCGCCAGTCTAAAATATGCTGTCCGTGAGCATCAAACCCCATCGTCATTGTTTATATTTTAGTTGAGACGCAAATATTGTTATCGTATTTAGGTATAGAGGGTTGTAGTGACTTGAAAAAAAATTGATTTTTTGACGACAAAAAATATTGTAAAACCGTTTTTAACCGTTATTATTTCGGTTCACGAAAACGAAAAAAGAATTTTTTCGGTTAGAACGAAAAGAACGAAAACGATATATTTCGTTTTCGTTCCGAACAGAAACGAACGGAATTTTTTTCGTTTTTAATCTCTGCTTATAACTTATAGCATACAAATAAAATGCTAGCGCAGAAATCAAAGTGTGGAGCTATTAATGACCTATATATTGTAATTTTTGCTGTAAGGCTAAGTTTGTTTGTCAATTTACCCAGAAAACTAATCTTTTTCGCACCTTTTTTTACAATTGAATCCACGTTGCTGTGAAATTTTAATTTATTGTCTATCACACCAAGATATTTAATTTGCGAAACACATTCAAGTTCTTCATCATCTATTTTAACTTTAATGCTTACATTATTCGGTATTGGCCTCTTTGCTATTACCATAAATTTGGTTTTGTCTGCTTTTAATTCGTTAATTTTTAACCATTCTGCAACAACGTATAGGTTATTATTTATCTCATTAATAGCCGACTTTACGTTGCTAGCAGAAGCTGTGATTTGAGTGTCATTTGCAAAGAGATTTACACTTGTTTTTTATGTTGAGTTCCAAATTATTTAGGTACAGCACAAAAAGTAAAGGACCTAAAACTGAACCTTGTGGTACACCTTGGGTGTTGATATTTTTTTTTTATTTTACATTATTAAATTTAGCTCTTTGGTAACGAGTTGTTAGATAACTTTTAAACCACCTTTATTTATTATGCAGTTATTAATCTTAAACATATTTTTTTACCAAATGAAGTTAAAGAGAATGTATCTTAAGTGATCTTTCTGTACCAAGATTTAATATGTGTTTAGTTGCAACACTTTAATGATTTTAGTTCAGATGTTCTGATCACGGGTATTGCAAATTCGTATAAATTGTAATCAACTTATCTGTGTTGAATTTTGTACCACAGTTTATCTCAAGAATTAATTTTTGTTGTGTTATCACGTCAAAACCAACTTTACGCTTTTATAATACCTACAGATTTACTAAACAAATATAAATGCGCCCTTTACTGCGCTACGGGAAATAAATTTGCCTAAGTAGGTTATTCCGTCTCCCAGATATTCGGTTTTTCAACTTTCGAGTTACCATGCGTGTCACAAATCTATTACATAAGTAGTTCCATTTCTTTTCGCGGAATCAAATTTATGTTATTAATAAGTGGAAAAAGCGCAGACTGTTTGGCGTCTAAAAGTTTTTTGTTCGGCTAATACCCGTAGACTAGACTAGCAGAAAAGGAAATATATTGTTGGATTATGTCGTACCCCAGCGAACAGAAATCGTCTGTAGCAGAGCGGGCGGATTGGCGATATTAATGTGCGGCAGACCGCAGCCGGTATGCGAAAGCTAATGAGGCTAGGGATTCGTGAACATAGAGAACCGGGCCGTTGTGTGTTTTTAACAGGCTGTCGTAGCACAAAAGACAACCGTCAAACACCTGTGCGTTCGAGCGGGAGAACTAATCGAAGCGGCGAGCGAAACGGAGACGGAAACAGTCGGCGTCTGCATGCGAAGTTCGTAATAAGGCGAGCGTGGAACGGCGGACGGTTTTGAGCAGGATCATTAGCGTTGAGAGCAAGTGGGGCTGCATCAATCACTCATCACGCTCTTCTGCTGGAACCGGAGCCGTAGAATGTCGAGTTGGAAGATGCTACTACCTTGCGCTTCGTAATTAAATGTGCTTCGCGTCTTAAGATTTTCCAGGAGAGAGGTTTAATCAAATGAGAATATGTGCTCGTTTCCTTCTAACAATATGTCATAGTTTGTCACGCTTGTTGGCTTGTGTTTGATTAATTATTTAGGTACCAAACGCTGCTTAACTAGATATTTTGGTTTAAAAGGTATTAAATATAAGCACAGGTCTATGAGGACGCGGTTATTTTATAGGTCAGACTTTTAACCTGGAATAATTGGGCATCTTTCTATTAACCCTCGAATGGGCGTGCCCCTTATGTTTGTTTACATAAGCGGGCGCGTGGCGAACTTTGTTCATAGCATATTTTAAAACAAATAACTCCTGTGTTTGATAGTATAATTGATTTATTTTTGTTAATATCATCTGTGTTTTAAAATTACAACTCAAAATAATATTTCTTCATAAAACAAATTATATTCCAATATAATAAAAACTATGTTTCCAAACATATTTTAATAGTTCAACAACCAAGCCTAAATAACAGGTTTTTTTTTTTAATTTATCTAAATTGCATTCTTCAGCACTACATATTTGGCAATTTATGTGGTTTGACATGATTTTTGCACAAAAAGTAACTGCAACAATCGCATTTAATTGTTGTATACACATCTTTTTCCTACAAAATTGGTGTAATAAAATATTATTATCACCCAATTACAGATCTTTAAGTTAGAACAACGTACTCAATTGGAAGTCAACGACACTAAAGAAATACACAAAATCTGTTGCGATTGGTGTACTTAATACTACAGCGCGCCCGCTCGAGGGTTACAAATATGTTTGCTGGTAACATGCATTTATGGTCTGCAAAACCAGATTTTATAGTAAAATGGATAGTTATGAAGCTGGTGGCTATGAATGTCAATAACTACCAATTTTTAAATATTTTTTAGACAAATTTTTGTAATTTATCACAAGTAACAAAATATTTGATTATACAGGGTGTGTATAAATTGGCGGAAGCGCTACACGTGACGATGTTCTTCGTAAAATTCTAAGTCGAAAATCTTGATACAAAAATGTTATACCATGGTTCCTATGGCCTCAGGAACCATTTAAAGAAAAAAAAATTGCCAACATTGCATACATTGATTTGCGTTTGGACATTTTTTTATCAGCAATTTTTACTTAGGTATTTACTATTTTTGTTCGAACTGAAAGCCTTCAGTTCGTAAACATAGCTGCAAACTTTTGGTTATCGTAAAACACAAACTAGAAATAATTACGAGAAAAACAGAGATGACAGCTAATGACAATGTTGCCATATGTATTATTTTCATTCAAATCAGTGATTTACATATTTTCAACACCAATTTTTGAAAGGAAGAACACAATATCTAGGAAAAAATACTATTCGAAATTTATTTTTATTCCAAATTGCAGCTTTTCCATTTACAAGTATTAAATAATACCGCTTATGTCAAAACTTTGAGGACCTCTTGCAGACACAGCAAGCATGGTACAACATTTTCGTATTCAGATTTTCGACTTTGAATTTTACGAAGAACATCGCCACGTGTAGCGCTTCCTCCAATTTTTACACACCCTGTATATAAAAAGTTGCTTAGGTTGGACCACAAGCGGTCACCTAAATTGGACCAATCCATCGTCTTCTCGACCTCAAGGAATAGCCCTAAAAGCAGTTGTAATAAGTATTTGTCATAAATTAGAATTAGATCAAGCCAAAGAGAAAAAAATTAATAAAGTAAAATCAACCAATGTTGGACTAAAAAGACTTCTTCTTTTTCTATCGCATTTTGCCTTACGTCGTCGGCTTTTGAGGGTTCTCCACCCATCCTTTCCATTCCTTCCTGACTGCCGTCAACGCCCTCATTTCTTTAACTGTTCTCCCTCGTTCTAAAAAGACAAAGAGTAAAAGTTAAGACGACATGGTTTTGTATTATATGTGAGGAAACAAGAAAAGATATTATGATACAGTGCATAAAATATCACACTTGGGTCCATACACAGTGTGCTGGAGTGAGTTCAAAAATCAAAAAGTACTTTTGCTTCAATTGTTCTTTAGAAAATTGTGGTGGTGGTTGGTGGTTCATCCTGGGAACCAGTTTCTTTGATTGGACCGATGACACAATCTTAATGTGCAGATTTTTCACTGTTCTAAATAGTACTTACAAAAAAATAAATTTGTATTTTAAAGATGTAAATAGTAACATTTTTTCCACAACTTTCTATTTATTAAAAAATACTTCTATATACCTAAATATTAAAAAATGTTTAGATGGGCCAAATTCGGCAACTCTCCCCTATATCCGCTAAAACAACAAAAAGAGTTTCATTTACATTGTTAAGTACTTTTTTTTGTAAATATATAAATCATGATTATAGTACGATATATAACGCAATGTATTTACCAAATACAGTGCCCCAAACTCATTTTTTTTACTGTTGCGCCTAATAAGAGGATTAAAATACTTTGCACGTTTTCGAAAATATCTACTGGATGCTAAGATTCCAAAAATTTTATTAAATAGCACTTTATCACCCCATAAGGAAAACTTGCGTGCGTCTTGATTTTCTTTGTAACTGCGAAGTTGTATTTATAAAAAACCGAAAGTCTTAGCGTTTATTCATAGTTAATTAGTCATCAATATTGGACGATTGAATATTTCTTTTTTAGTTTCATCAAGAATGCCACTTCCTTTTTTAATGGAAGTGTGTATTTATTCTGCAAAGTTATTTCGTCCTGTTGTAACAACTTGAACTTGTCTGAATTTATTTTATTACAGTTCTGAGGCAGCTTTAATAACAACCACTCTAAGCTTTTTATTCTCTTTGCACCCAATTATTCAGCAGTAGCGTAAATCATCAGAGAGAATGCTGAAAACGAGGTATTTAGTAAAGACCGACTTTTCCCTAATAACCCAGCGAATGTTCTTGTGAAGGGAAGCTAAGAGAGATTTTATCTTCTCATTTGATCCACCTTGTTCGGGGTACACCGTGATTATATCTCTGGTTCTAATGACACAGGTTGCGTCGCGCCGTGTTTCACCATTACCGAAATGGGAGTACAGAAGGAGCTCGGTAATCGATATTATATGCCCTTATAGTAACTACATTACATTTGTTTTAATATTTATGTTGCTGTAGAACATATTATTATTCATGTATTGCAGGGCAAATATGGTTTTGGTTGAATGTTTGTAAGTGATCTGTGCGTTGTCTAATATTGCGCTTTGGTATTAACAAGGCCGTATTAACTCCTCTTGCGGCCTTGTTTTTCTTCTCGAAAATTTCTCGAAAAAAAGTATAACTAGTTTTTTAATTTATTCAGACTGTTCAATTTCTAAATATGCGTTGTCATCATATTTTCCACTGAACCAGCAGCAGAACTGAACCGTTGCCGCCGAACCGGTTGCCGGATCATTATAAAATAAAAACCGGTGGTTCGGAACGTAAACTGCAAAGTTAAAATTTATCGAACCGGTTACCGGAACTGAACCGCTATTCTTTGCGGTTCGGGTCCCTGCTTTTGATTTGACCCATATAATTTTTAACATTTTTTTGGGGCTACTTTAAGAGAAATTCAATAACATAAAAACATACAGGGAGTTCTATTTAAAATTTCAAAGTTTGCGTCCGTTACCGGTTGAACCGGAAGTCGTATTGCAACCTCAATGTATTCATCGAATTCTGAACATACGGTATCGGTGAGATATTAATTTCCTTGTAATATCTTTAATACTGTTCTAGATATTTGTTTGTTTCCATACTTTTGCGCAGCACTGTATAGTTCGGTTTCTAACCTAAGGCTTGACAGCTTGCTCTTGGACAATGTAAATGGATTAATTTAGACATGATAGTACGTACGAACAGATAACAATAATTGAAATTTGAGAAGGGCGTAACATAATAATCAACAACTTTATCAACGATATTTGCCGAAAGTTTGAGCGAAATACTAGAATTCGATAACTAAATTGCATCAAATATTTTTAAATTTCTTTACTCTTAATGTAGTGTTACCTAGAGTATTTTTATTTACGATTGCATTAAATCTATTTCATGTAATAATACATATAATTTGTAAGGAATAAAAAATAAACTGTGTTTTTTAAATATCTATTGCATTTAAAATGTAATTCGATACGATTTTAACAACTGAGAGATATTTGCAAAAAAAAATTGTTTTACTATCGTGTTTGGGTTGTATTCCGTCATCCATTGCAAGGCGAGTCAACAAAATTGAACAAACTCAAAGTAGTCACCAAACATTTAAAAAAATTAATTCATTTCGCTGCTTTGCCATTTAAAAAATTTCACAGAAACGCAGAATATTCAAGTCTTAATATTTTTCCTGTGACACTAAAAGCGTTTCCACATTAACTGCAAAAAAGTTAAACTAGTTTTGGACAGATTAAAAATTGCTCGTGATGTACCTGGTGGCACAAACTAAGCATGTATATAAAGTAGATATGAAAGTGTAGCGTGTTGCATATATGCGATATTATGACACCTAATTCTTTGTACAAATTATTACACAAAATGTGTAACAATGCCAAATCTTAAAATATCGTCATAAGCCATTAGTTTCTTTTTCTTATAGATTTGTACTTACTTTCAGTAAACTTATTACAGCAAATTTTAAATGTCAATACTGCATTTTTAATAATCTTATCTACACTACAAGCCAATATTTATTAAATATTATGCAATATTTTTACAGTCTAAACACCTTCTGTACACTATAAACGATAATTTGTGTTTAATTTTGCATTTCCGGGGTAAAGATTTTTACTTTCTCGTCATTTTGATGTTAAAAAACACATATTTTTTTGATATAGGTACTTCATCACCTTCATGCTTGTTGCAGAATATGTATGATAATCGCTGTTATAATTTTAAAAAAACACACAACAGAAATTGTTGCAGTATGTGAATTGACAAACGTGTGTAACAGTAGAGGTCAGTTATTCCAGTCGCAGTAATTAATAATGCACAAAGCCAAGCGAGGGATGCAATGGTTTAGCCTTCAGGCGGCGATTACTAACAGAATATGTTCCAAACTGACGTGTTATTTAATATTCAAGTTCTAAATACTTTATACGAGTATATTCAGCGCATGCACACACTTACTTAATGGAGGTTGCTGTCTATTAGTATATTAGTTAATAGAATAAAACGATCGATATTTGCAAGTTTTATAAGATTTTACGATGTACAAAAATTTTTGCAGCACAATAAAATATTCTAGCAAAAAACACACTCCTAATAAGTTTCAAAAAAAAATGGTATACGATGTATTCGTATTTAGTTTGTTAATTTTTTTGCACTAAAACATCAGAACAAAAAATAAATGTATTCGTCTTTGTTTTTATATTGTCTAGATCAGCGATCACCAAACTTTTTTGGTCGCGCACCCTTACTTTAATGACGCAGGATTAACGCGTACACCAAAATTAAAAAACACAAAAATTGCATCACAAAATTTGGTGAAGTATGCTGTGGAAATAGAAATACTTATTAATTTCGCACCCCACTTTGGAGACCACAGACCACTGGTCTAGATAAAAATATAATCCATGTATTTTAATCAGGGATGGAAAACGTAACGTAACGATACCCGATAACGTTATAATAACGATTCAACTGTAATTTTTTATGCAATAACGTAACGATATTTTTATAACGTTATAATAACCAATAACGTTTCATTAAAAGTTATTTTGTATCGTTATTCTCTATAAATTAAATTTTTATATGGCGATCTTTTTATTTTCAGATGATATAATATTTTTTTTATAATTTAAAAATTAAAATGAAAATAAAATATCTCAACGTAATTTTGTACTATTTTTTTAATTTACATTGACAGATCCCAAAAATAATTTCAGAGTTACAAATAAAAATTATTATTATGTAACATGTTTCTTTTAAATAATGCGACAGGTGATTCCTTATCGAAAATTAAGAGGGGTCTTTCATTTAAATTTTTGATTTTTAGGGTCTCCTTTCGGGGCTACACCCCCTAAAGGGGATAGCTAAAATTGGGCTTTTATTTTATTTCTCAAATTTGGATAAATGTAGGAGAATGATATTCGGTAGATGTTTTATACTTATTAAAAGGTTTCGCATAGTAATATTCTTAATAATCTCTCACCTTCACAGGGGGCTGAAAAGTGCGACCCCTGTTGGTATTTTTATCAGAACTTTTTGGTGGGTTGAAATCTAGCATTTTTTTTTAAACTTGATTCATTTAGAAGTTTTTTTTATTTTCTCGTTAAACCTACAGTTTTTGAGTAAAAAATTATATGACTGAACATGAACCATCAAATATTCCAATATAAAACGATTCATTTTGGTGGTTACCATGGTTTGCTTATGTTCATATTGGGTAGAAGTGACAGGTGTAATTAATTTTGACATCAATTCTACCCAATATGAACATACTCGTAAACATCATATTCACTCATTTAATTTTTTACTCAAAACTGTAGGATTTACGAGAAAAACTAAAGAATAAAAAAAGGTTCTAAATAAATCAAACTACCAAAAAAAAAAATTAAATTGCAAAATTTCAACTCACCAAAAAGTTCTAATTAAAACACCAACAGCGGTCGCACTTTTCAGCCCCCTGTGAAGGTGGAAGATGATTAAAAATATTACTATGGGAAACCTTTAAATAAGTATAAAACATCTACCTAATATCATTCTCCTTCATTTATCCAAATTTGAGAAATAAAATAAAAACCTAATTTTACCGATCCCATTTAGGGGGGTGTAACTCGGAAAGGAGACGTCAAAGAATTTTTTTTTTATAAAAAAGACCCCACTTAATTTTCGATAAGGAATCGCCTCCCGAATCTTTTCGCATTATTTAAGAAACATCATAATTTTAAAAAAAATTAAATTATATCATAATTTATGTAACGTTATATAACATAACAATTCATTTTTTTAATGTTATTTATAACGTTATGTAACGAAAACAAACGATGAATAACGTTATACAATAACGTAACGATTTAAAACGTTATTACATCCCTGATTTTAATTCTATATTTTCCAAAGAGAAATTGGACCAATTCTTTTTGAATCTACATACATATATCTTATAGAAAACACTGTAATCGTTTTTTATTCCATGCCATATTCATTTAGATTATATTTTCTTTAGAAGAATAAAAAATTTAAAGATTTTTTTTTATTTTAAATTTTTTAGAGAAAATAGCACAGAATCTTTTTTGGTTTTATATTTAAAAAAATAATAAACCTGATTATTTTTGGATCTTTATTTTTTGGGCAAAATTAACATTGCCAGAAAAACAAAAACTTTAACAAAATTTTAAAACTGCAAGTATTTATGACTGTTTCAATATTTTTACAGTAGTGATACTCATATTATGCAAATCATTATTTAATAACTAGTTGTAATTAAAATACTAACAAGGAAACAAGGGAGGATCACGATACCTTGTCGCTAGAATTTGATTAAGGCTGTGTTTATTGCATCAAAAACATCAAAACTAAAAGTTTCGCAGGGCTATACGTGCCATTGGAAATTTCCTTCGGAAAAATTGGGGAAAAACTGAAAAGTTGAATAATAAAGGTAATTTTTGCGATCGCGTGGGCTATGAAACCGTTAGAGATAAAATCGTTTTTTTTTTAAAACTTTGCACCATTTTACTTGCAAAGGATGCGCGAATTGGCAAATGAAGAATTTCGATTTTATCTCTGACGGTTTCATGGCCAACCCGATCGCAAAAATTACCTCTATTATTTAACTTTTCAGTTTTTCCCCAATTTTTCCGAAGGAAATTTCCAATGGCACGTATGCCTTGCGAAACTTTTAGTTTAGTTCTTGATGCAATAAACACAGCCTTGATCAGTTTCTAGCGACAACATATCGTGACCTTCCCTGGTAAGGTGGTAAGCAGTTTTATTATTATTTGTTTGTAAAATCACAACACAATGTTTTTTTGCATTAGATGCAATTTTAAGATGAGATTGTTAATATATCAAATTATAATAAGAACTACAATACAATGGTTGCTTTTTATAATTTTAATCAGTTTGACTTTCATTTATACGAGAATAATTGGTAGATGAAATAAAAAAATAACAATTTAGCAAAAGTATCAACTGTCAATTTTATATTTTTAAATGAAGTTAAACAGTATGCAACTAAGAATAAAAAAGGCAACTCCTACCTTCAGTATCTTATTTAGACTCCCAAACACACCAATGTAGCTATTAACTCATAAATAAAATTTTGAATAATATTGCCTGTTTAGATCCTGATAAACATGAAAACACAGTTATCATAAAACAATAGTAATTGCCAGGCCCGGACTGGCCATCTGGCAGTTCGGGCAAATGCCCGAAGGGCCGGTGCCCGAATGGGCCGCTTTGGGCCGGTCTAAGTTACGGGCTTAATAAGTTCGGCGCTATAGTATAAGGAGCGCAAAAATTATGATTAAAGGTGCCATTATTCATTATAACATTTGCCCGCATAATACGGATCGTATTCTATCTTAGTGTTTTTCTGGGGCTCCACAATACGCAATAGCGTCGTATGTTTGATCGCGCCACTCGTACTTCAGAAATAGTCCCGATATTATCCGAAACCTGACGCATAGCTATAGATGGCGTGTGCATGTGTAAATAGTAGTTTCATAATTTGCTTATTTTATAAAACACATTGTTTACTAAATAGATTCGTAATAAATATATTGATGCGAGTTTATTAAGTCTGTGTAAGTGATTACCATATAAAGCTTTTAGTGGGCCATAAAAGTTCATGCATGGTTTAAAACTAATTTTAAGATGGAAAAATATTAATAAAAATACAGATGGCACTAGGTTTTAGCGATTTTAGAAATATTCGCAAGAGTAAAGTGCCCGTATTTTTGGTTTTCAAAAAAGTATTTTTGAAATTTTTTTTAAAATTCTTAAAATAATAAGTAGCACTTTACTCTTGCAAATATTTCTAAAATCGTTAAAATCTAATGTTAAATCCATTTTTATTGAATTTTTTTGAAACTTAAAATTAGTTTTAGACCATGCACCAACTTTTCCTAAGAATAATTTTTTTTGAGAAACCGATAATAAAAACCTTTTCCATTTGTTGCAGACTTTTGCATGTTAAAATTACTTCAAAAATAAAAATTGGAATTTTAACGTCAAATTTTACATTTGGTTTTATTTTTAATTCTAAATAATCTTTCCCCATGAGGTTTTTTTTTGTAACTTCAATAAGGGCGGGCACATTACTCTTGTGAATATTTCTGAAATTGCTAAAATCTAGTGTTGTATGAGTTTTTATGATTTTTTTTCGTCTTAAAATTGTTTGAGGTAATGCACCCACTTTTATCAAGAACTAAAAAAATCACAATAAATTTCATAATAAAAAATTATTCCATTTCTTGCATACTTTTTGAATGACGCTGTATAGAGAATATAATGTAATGTGAAAAATGAATAAATTAGTTGTGAAACGGAAAAATAATAGTCAAGTTTCTTAAAAAAAACTCAAAAACATCAAGTTCTTGATTTTTTAAATTTAAATCAATGATTAATGATTTTTTAAATAAAAATCAAATTTTGACCAACCCTGGCTGTGGGCCTCTATAATCTGAATGCCCGGGCCGGTTTTTGTTCCCAGTCCGTCACTGGTAATTGCTATGAAAATCGTAACAACACTAAACTGATTTTAGACTGAAGCCCATATTCTCATGCCTGCATTCGATTCACTAGTTTTACCTTATTCATTCTTCTTAATCGAATCAACTTATACCTTTCTGTATCAAGGTATCTATTCCTAGTTCTTGATTATATTTCTACAACTTTTTTTATCGTTGGCGAACTGTTGCACTTATCTCCAACTGACTCATTTCTGCCAGTCTCTGTCTCACTTTATTTTTTCGATGTCCTTCATCTACTTCTTTTTCCCTTTATCTTCGTTTTCCATTCCATTTTCGCGTACCTACTTTCCGGCATGAAATGAAAATATTGCAGCCATTTTAGTTGGTATGGCACCTTTTTTTAATTTTTCACCCTTAGATTTTTCCAATTTTATCTTTGCTGATCTAAAATTAGTCTGCGTCTCTTTGACGTTTTTAAAAATGTCATCTTCTGAGTCTGTATTCTTTGTTTTTTCTTTCGTTGTAGTGCCCAAAGCTTTTGAACTACAACCAGGTTATGCTTTAAGGCTTTTTCGTTTATAGCTTGTAGCACCACCTCATCTGCAAAGGCCAGTTCTGTAAGAATATTTGTTTAATTCTATTCCATCCCCAGTAAGCTTTTTGTGTATTGTCTTTACACTGCAAAATTATTTTTACATTTTGGACCATAAACCGCAGTGAATGATTGAACTTATAAAACTAAAATCAATTTTTATAATCAGATTCGTTATTCGCTTTATATTGCTGATATTATTATTTGAGCGATGTTCTCCTCCGCTGAAATAATACCAAATACAAATTTTTCACAGTGCCCTGCACAAGCTTCATACGAGTGGCCTCCCTTTGACTCTAAAACACCGCATCAATGATCATTTATAAACCTTACCGAATAAACAACTATGTCACGCTGAAACGCACAGGACGGTCGTGAACTGCGTCAGCTGTGTCTATATCCTGCACAGATCCGTAGAGAGCAAACAGTCGCTCAGTTACTTGTTCGATGCGACAAAATTTCAAGCGAAAGTATAAACACTTTCATTTGCTATTATAAGCATAGGTAACTTTTGCTCTATTTCCTTTATTTTCATAAATATTGGATAAACAAAAATACTTAAAGAAAAGTTTATTCCCTATACGCTAATATAACTAAATCAATGCCTTATTTAAACATTGGGCCCAACGTTTTGTCTATTTTTGACCAGCATTAGCTTTGTATTGAATATCCTTACACGAAATTTTCGCTTATGTAATAGTAACTTTAACTGGGGTAAAAATGGAAAATTTTGTGCCGATTACAAATCTAAAAGAAACATTTTCATTACCCTCTTATGTCATGAGTTATTCCAAAAAAAAACTTTAAAAACTCGTTTTTTCCCCTATTTTCTTTATTATTAAGGATATTAAATAACTAAAATCACTTTTTGGAAAGGATTTTTAGGTTCTATACAGGGTGGTGCTTTTTTCGATGCTCACAATTGCTATCTTGCAAACGGTAAGAGATACAAGGTCGGTTAAAAAAGAGAAAAGTTGCACATTTTTATGACGATTAAGAATCTAAAAAAAAATCCTGGATATTTTGATTCGTTTTTGATTTATTACAAAAAAACTGGAAAATGTGATTTTAGAAAAATATTATTATCTTCCCTACCATTGACGCTATTTTATTTAAACTTGGTAACTTTATGTTTTTGACCGTCCTGTGTTTGATAACGTCAACAGAAATTTTCTAAGCCTTCTAGATTTCAAGTTGCGATAGTCAACTTTTTTATTTCTTATGGCCGCCATATTGGATTTTTGTACCATCAGACAGACAAAAACATTTACTTTCAAAAAACTTGTTGAGATTTGAAAATTTGTATAAATCTATATATATAAAAGAGCTTGTTTGTGTGTTCGCTATAGAATCCTAGGTCCGTTGACCGATCGGGACCAAATTTTGCACAGTTACTATTTAGGACCTTGCAGATCTAACGCCAAACTTTAAGTAGAAGCACATATTACCAATTTAAAAAAAAAAAAATTATTTGGACGGGATTCGATCTTACGTCGGCAAATACCTGGTCATAACACGATACGGCGCGGTGTATTTCACAAGTAAAGATTGTTTTGTATACAATTAGTAATAAATGTACATGAAGTATTATTTTTATTAGTACATTTTTAATTGAAACAAGACGAAAGAAAATAAATTTGAGTTATTATTCAATTTTTAAGCAATAAATAGTTATTTTTTAAGGAATTATAAGAAAATAAAAAGATGATTGATCAGAGTATGTCGTTTGTGTATGATTTGGAATTATTGGGCTTATTCAAGTTAGAAAAGTAATTAAAATTGTAATCGCCCGTGCAACGCCGGGTAAATCATCTTGTAATCTATAAAATCGCGAATGTACTGAAAAACAATTGAAATTATAATATAAATAAAAGTGACACAACATTTTATAGGTCTAATAAAATAACGAAATGACAATAAATTTAAAACACCAGATAAATAGTTATTTAAATTGTTTAAAGTGAGCGCCGTTATGTATAATGTAGTGGTTAGTACTCAAATTCATTTCGTCCACTGCCTTTAGGATAGTTTGTCTCGAAATAGAGTCGAAAGTATTTTTGATTTTACGACGAAGAAGTTCAATATTTTCCGTTAGGGTTGCATAAACAACATCAATGTAAAAGTAATCCATAGGCGTTAAACATGGCGATCGCGGGGCCAATGAACAGAACCAAACGTACCGTCATGAATTTTGAAGGCGTACATCTAAATTAATATCCTTTACAATGCGGGCGTTGTGAGGACCAGCTCCTTCTTGCTGAAACTACTGATGATTTTGAATTGTTTATAATGGCAATTCGCCTACAATATCTTCTAATATGTTTCCAACAATCTTAATTTCGAAATCATTAGACTAGTAAAATGTTTTGTAGCTTTTATTTATATCATAGTTTCAATTGTTTTTCAGAGCATTCTCGATTTTATGAATTATTTACACAAATTTTAAAATTTCAACAAGTTTTTTGAAAAAAAAAAGGTATGTTGGTTACCAATCTGAAAAGCTAATTTTTTTGTCTGTCTGATGGTACAAAAATCCAATATGGTGGCCATAAGAAATAAAAAAGTTGACTATCGCAACTTGAAATCTAGAAGGCTTAGAAAATTTCTGTTGACGTTATCAAACACAGGACGGTCAAAAACATAAAGTTACCAAGTTTAAATAAAATAGCGTCAATGGTAGTGAAGATAATAATATTTTTCTAAAATCACATTTTCCAGTTTTTTTGTAATAAATCAAAAACGAATCAAAATATCCAGGATTTCTTTTTAGATTCTTAATCGCCATAAAAATGTGCAACTTTTCACTAATTTAACCGACCTTGTATCTCTTACCGTTTCCAAGATAGCAATGGTGAGCATCGAAAAAAGCACCACCCTGTATACCAATACAATTAAATTTTGAGTCGTTTTTCAACCAGTTTCAGCTTAGTGTCTTCTAATAGACTCCATATTTGATTTTTTGCACAAAAATGAAGTTTTTAAGCTTCCGGATACCATGAAATTGTAGATATTACATGAACAAAAACTATATCCAATATATTACAACATTTTAAAACTGCCATTCGCTGATAAAACTGTTGCAGAACTAATTGCTTATCAGCGCCTAATCTTATTGTACTAATTTTATGCAAATCGTGGCTGTCAATAATTTTAAAAATAAGTGTAATCAAAATACAAAGACATATATTATTTTTAATGTTTTGTAAATCCACAACTCTATGCACATTGTCTTAGACAAAATATGGTTATTATTATTATATCAGTTGATAATATGAATTTAAATAAAATCGATGTATTGTTTATAATCTAAATCAGTTACATTTTTATCTGTACGAGGAAAATTGTTAGAAAAATGTTGTCAACAAGTATCAACGATTAACTGTACATTTGTAATCTTTAAATAAAATACTACACAATCTTTTTTTTTAATTACCAGTAGGTACTCATTAAAATAAAATCAAGATTATTACCTTTAAATTTTTATTACAGTTAAAGAGTTTTTTGAAATCATTGTATTGGAATTGTAGTTATTTTTTTACTGCACCAACGTCATATAATTGTATGTATTAAACAAATAAGTACTTTGTTTTTAAGATAAATGAACCATGGCGCTTATATACATATCACCAAACCTAGGGCCTTTGTTATTTTTACTGTTTATAAATGACTTGCCGTCAGTTATAAAGTATTCAAAAAATACTCTTTTTGCTGATGATCTTAAGATTTGGCACCCAATAAAAACAATCGCCGATTGTGAACGACTTCAATATGACATTGATAGCATCCTAAAATGGAGCATTAAGAATAAATTGTATTTTAACGTTACTAAATGCTCTACCGTATCCTATCACAGACGAAACGAGCCAATAGTATATAACTATACAATGAACAATGTACCATTAATTAAAAAAACATCAATTAAAGATTTAGGTGTAACATTAGATCGAAAGCTTTACTTTGCTGAGCACGTACATGCAATTACACAGTCAGCATATAAGTCACTTGGGTTTATATTACGAAACACTATTGCTTTCAAAAGAGTAAAATCTTTTTATATTTTATATAACTATTTAGTTCGAACTAAAATGGAGTATGCATCGGTTGTATGGAACCCGAAGTATGAAATATACAAAAGTCAGTTAGAGGCAGTACAAAAAAGATTCATACGTTATGTAAAGTTCAAAAAAACTGGTATTTATCCCTTTTTAGAGTCGTATAAGGCATTATTAAGTGCATATGAGGTCTTGTCCCTCGAAAGACGAAGGTGCATTAGCGACTACATATTTATCTTTAAAATTATTAATCATAAAATATACGTTCCATTAGATTTTCTAAACAAAATTTCATTTTTGGTTTCTCGTCTAAGTAGTCGTTCAGTTGATGTTTTTTACTTGAGGAAACCCCGCACAAATATGCTGCAACTATCACCGCTGCATAGAATTTGTCTGATAGCGAATATTTTATCAGGTTTTATTGATATTTTTTGTAACTGTTCGCTGGTAAAACTTAAGAATAGGTTAGTATCCACTTTGCATGCTAATGATAACCTTTTTTTGTATTAAATTAATTTGTATTTGTGTATTTACACGTTTTTTATATGTACTATGTACTTTATATTTACTTGTGATGTTATATTATAGGTAGATACACTACTTTCTTGTAAGTAGGGGTTAGCCCCCTGTTAGAAAGAATTAAATTAAATAAATAAATTAAATAAATAAATCACAAATTTGATATTTGAAAATAGTCTATAACTTCTTTGGAGTATAAAATATTTCAAATGTGTAAAAACATTGCCTAAGCAACTTTTTAAGCCGCATCGGATAGTAATCACTAATTTATTCTAGGTCGATTCGTTGTTGTTTGATGACATGACAACCAAGTGCATTTTTTCTTATGGGCGCAACTTTTGCTATTTACATTATCAAATAGAATTATTTTTTCTGAATTCATTGAGGCATCTATCACACATGGTTTTTTACTTCTACATTAATTGTAAAATTTGTAAAATTGCGTTTTGGACAACAAGCCCAATAAATCAGGCAGCCTGGTCGTTGTAGTTTATGTTGTTACCATGACAACCAATCAACAAATTCAAAAATTTGTAATCTTATTACTTGTCATCGTAATAAGTTTGTATAAATGAATTCTACGGTGTCAAGGCAACGATATGCAGAAAAATATCCGGAAACAAGACAACCATCAAACATATTTTTATACGTTGGACAAATTTGGGTGAATATGGGGCTTTTGCCAAACCAAGAAGAAAATATGGCAGAAAGGTTTCTGATGAAAAAGGATTATCTTCTTTCCGGAAATGTTTCTGTCAAAATCACAGTGTTGGTAAACGGTAAACCGGGATAAAACCCTTATTATTTGATGCAGATTATTTAGATTATAAATACTTCGTATGTATTAATACGTAAATCAGCACAGTACGCATTTAAGTACAATTAATAATAATAATAATAATAATAATATACGGCTTTATTTCCACATTTTTAAATAAACAAAATACAACAAATAAAAAAGAATTTTTTTGGGGAAAATCGCAAGGCGGGGTTCAGCGTTGTCCACAAGACAGCTGTTCTGCCACCCAACCTTGAAGCTGAATACAACAAGCACATAAACATATTGACGTGTTGCAGCACTGAACCGACGTGGCCCGACACTTACCAGCAAGAAACTAGTTGAATGACGATAGCAGTAGGTGTTTATGAAATTTAATTTTAAATAAGTTCAAAGGTAAACCTTTAAATAAAGGGTCTATACTGTTATAAATTTTGGTAATTGTATATGAAAAACACTTTTTGAAGAATTCTGTTTTATGGTGAGGAGGGGTTAGTGTACCTTTGAACCTAATATTTAAAGTATGCACATCTTCACGATATTTAATTTTACTATAAAGATAAGGAGGCGTATGGGAAATAATCAACTTGTGATAAAAACATGCTGCATGTAGCAGACGACGATTAAACATATTAAGCCATCTCAAGTCTTTCAACTTATGCGATATGGGACTATATTTCTTAATGCCAAAGATTAATCTCATGCACGAGTTTTGAATTTTTTGAATTTTTTCTTTATTGGTGCTATCAATAAATGAACCATACACACTATCACAAAAATTAAAATGAGACTGTACCAATGAATTACACAATATCTTTTTTTGGCCTCTAGTTAAGAGGTATCTGTTAGCATATATTGTTGTTAAAGAGTTGTAGGCCATTTGTAAACATTTGTTAATATGAAAATTAAATTTTAAGTGGTGATCTATAATGACACCTAAATTTTTTGCTTTAGCAGTGAATTTGATTATGTTGGAGCAAATTTTTATTGGAAGGGGATTTTCTAAATATATTTCTCTCAGCTTTTTAGGGCCAAATAGTAATAATTCTGTTTTGTCGGTGTTAATATTTAAGCTGTGTTTAGCTGCATATTTAACTAAATTATCTAAATCTGCATTGAAATTTAATGAGGCGTTTAAAAACTCTTCCTTTGTAAACGAAATGAGTGTCGTCTGCGTAGAAGTGTGTTGCAGAGTGTAACAGATTGCTTTAGGTTGAACGTATAAATGCTATACAGCAATGGTCCAAGTATAGATCCTTGGGGGACACCACTTTTTAATTGTAGGGGATTTGATATGTCATTATCAATTTTTACATATTGTACTCTCCCTTGCAGATAGTTTATGAAAAAATTACACGATAGTTGGTCAAGACCAATATGTTTTAATATTGAAATTAGTAAATCATGATTTATTGTATCAAATGCTTTAGAGAAGTCAATAAGAGCTAGTACTGTAAGTTTATTTTGATCTGTGGCTTTAACAATGTCATCAACAATATGTGTGAGAGCCGTTTCACAGCTATAACCTCTCCTAAACCCTGACTGTGTAGATGGTATTACACTGTACAAGTTTAAATACTCACGTAATTGAGTATTAACAATTTTTTCCAAGATTTTTGATACTGTTGGTAAAATATTAACTGGGCGAAGCGACTTAAGGAGATATATATTAATGCCATCATAACCTTCAGCTTTTGAGGATATAGAATTGATTATATCAAACACATTAAATTTGGCGTGATTATTTTGTACTTTTGGTAATTCATGTAATATCTAAAACGTTTGTGATTAATTTCGTTTCGTTCCGTTCTCAGTCCCTGTTTTTGAGTGAAGGAAATGCTAGAATTCAATAACAAGTTAGTAAAAAATAAGTAATTGATGGTTGATTTTTCCCATCCAAGCTCACGGGCCCCTGGTTAAGAACCCCTGTTGTAGAAAGTGTTTTAGCTTTTTCAATTAAACAACAATATTTTTCTCGTTTTTATTGCATATATAGCCTATCTACCTGTGAAAGTGTAAGGCGTGGGGGGAAGTTGAGATGATCTGATAGTGATCTTTTCCAAATTTCTCTCCACCTCTTTAGGTCTTGGGTGAGTTAGTTTTTAAATTTGTTCTTTGCCAATCTACGCCACTTTTTACCCTGTATAAACCAGGGACTGAGAACGGAACGAAAACGAAAACGTTAAACGAAATTAACCGAAATATTTTTAAGAACGAAAACGAAACCGAAAACGAAATTATTATTTTTCGTTCAAGAACGAAAACGAAATAAATATTTACCAAAACCGGTTTTAACCGGTTTTGTCGCTATTTCAATTTATCTGTTAAACTCAAACGTGAATTTACCTTCTGTGCTGGGGAGACTCCACGAGGCAGTAAAAAATCTTACTTGAAATAAGTGAGCTTCACTTTTCTCCATATATTTACGTGAATATGTATAAACAACTTTATTGTTTATACTTGCAATTTCGTGTAACACAATTAACGGTACAGATATTCTCTATTTCTAATTTGTTTTTTAGATCATCAATATAGAATATACACTTAATTGGATATATATTATCAATGTGTATGTTTTATTTGCGTTTAGACAAAATAATAGTAAAATTTATTCTTACTTCGAAAAGGACTAATGTAAAAGAAGATTTATTGGAAGACGTGTTGCTAGTAAGATTTAACGGAATGTGAAAATGTATATTGTATGGTATGTACAAACTATAAAGTTAAAGTATATTTCAAGTTAATATAAGTTTTTTTTTAATATCTTTTTTATTTATAACATTTAGTAAATTATCCACTTGAATTCATTCTTTTGTCTTTTTAAATAATTACAGCAGGATCTTATTTAATTTAAATGCATAGATTATTAGTACTAAAACAAATTTAAAACAGCACTTGCTATATTTTCATATTTTTAGATAAAGATCGTTTGTCTAATTTAACCTAACCACGTTGTGTTTTTGCACCTTACGGGTGTTAAACTTAATAAAATGGTTAAATGTTAATGTGTTTAACGATTTGGTAAATTTAATAAGACGATGGTTCGCCAGTCTAAAATATGCTGTCCGTGAGCATCAAACCCCATCGTCATCGTTTATATTTTAGTTGAGACGCAAATTTTGTTATCGTATTTATAGAGGGTTGTGGTGACTAGAAAAAAAAATTGGTTTTTTGACGACAAAAAAAATATTGTAAAACCGGTTTTAACCGTTATTATTTCGGTTCACGAAAACGAAAAAAGAATTTTTTCGGTTAGAACAAAAAGAACGAAAACGATATATTTCGTTTTCGTTCCGAACAGAAACGAACAGAATTTTTTTCGTTTTTAGTCCCTGGTATAAACATTACATCGATCGCAAACCAAGTTAAGAAGCCATTGAGTGTATTTTAATAGACACAATATACAATTTTGGATGCCGGTATCTTTGACGGCTGCAAACCATCAACCGAGAAATGAAAATTGATAATATACAAAATAGCGTTCAAAACCATCGCTTAATTTGTCAAAATTTAATTAAATTATGGCACGTTATAAGACGAGATCATTTGACTCTTGCCAAGCTGTAACTGTTGAATATCTTATATCGCCTTCTTGATATATAATATACGTATTATGTACGACACATCCGTCCCCAGGGCTTAATATCACACCATAGGTCTCGAATCATTTATCAAGTCATATTAGAATTGACATTATGATCCGCCTAGTGCCAAGAACAACGCACAAACGACTACCGAGAGCGAAAAAGCATTAAAATGCCGAATGCGTAATATATGATGGGTGCGGTGCGGTACAACGACAAAATCCATCGAATATTTTAAGCGCTTGAGCGGCGAATTTAACTTTTAAATGTATCGATGGACAAACTGCCAGAGTAACATGTATAAAATTAAACTAATAACTTTTTTAAAGTAAAAATTCAACGAAAGCGCATTTAAAAGAATGTGACAAAATTAAACAAATCAGATCATATTACACTAAAAGAACAGGCCACTATTGGGATCTCGTAAAAGGTAAGAGCTACAAAGAAGTTTAAATTACACAAATTGTTCCATTTTCAGAGACCTATTCAGCGATGCTTTAATGTTTTTAAAAATTTCCATGGCACGCTAGATAATAATTAAAAATCAAATTAGCAATTTTTTAATTTGTTAATAACTCGGTTATACTTGATGGTACCAAAATATTTATGAGGAAAAAGTTGTAGATTTTTTTACGCATTATAAAATGAATAGATCATTTGTTTCAACATTGTTTAAATTCTTAGATAAATTACAAACTTGTTTTTTTTTCTAATGGAACCCATAATTGGCTATGATTTTACAAAAAAAGCATTTTTTCCCTCTTCTTAATAATGTAAGGTTTAATATATTTATTTTTATGTTTAAGCTCAAAACAAATAAAATTCATCAGAGTCCCTACGGAGCTAAAGAATTTTTCAAAGTTTTTTATAATCTAGATGTTATTTTGCCAATCTTACGTTTATATCGAGGTTTCTTATCAGGACCACATTTTTTTTTTATGTAATTGATTTTGAACGTTTGCAAAGTCTTCAAAACCGATTGATAATGTATTGAGTAAACACGAAAAGAACGCTGATTAAACAAGTCATTGACCAGTCTTATCTTTCAATTTAAAAAAAAAAACGGTTAGGGTTAAAACCGTTTCCGGTTCAACCGAAAACCAAACTGTTTATAGGATTTAGTATTTATCCAATGAATAAATGCATAATTTTAAGAAACCTCGATTTAAACGTAAACTTTGAAAAATGACTTCTACATTATTAGAAATGTCGAAAATAAGTGAGGATAAGGTAATATTATAACTTTCTTGTTTTTATCTTTCAATTGTTTCAAAATTACCGCTGTCTACCTTCATAGCCTACTCGAAAATATTACGTTGCCCGAATAATTTACAATAAAATCGCGATAACTCGAAAAATATTAGTTTTAGGTATGACACTAGTGAATATTTTTGAAAGACAATCAAATTTTCTACAAAACTATGTAAAAACATATGGGGTGTTCTATTCAAGAAAAATGAGTTATCGATGTTTAAAGTTTCGCAAGTTTGACCAAGCGTAAAAAACACCCTGTATAATATTTTAAAAAGGTAGCTAGCGCAGATTGTTAATTATTCAATTGTTAATCTAATTTTTAAACGAAATTCTACTGCCTTTTTAAATTACTTAAATGTTAAAAAAATTTAAAATGCTGTATCGCTCAAAATTTTCATAAAAATGTAAATTTTACGAAAACGGTTGACCTTAGGCCAATATAAGCTTTTACATTTCTTAAAGTAAATTCAAAGAGGAATCCAAAAATGTAAGAATATGCAGGGTATTCTATTTAAAATTATAAAGTCTGAGTCCGTTTCCGGTTGAACCGGAAGTCGTATTGCAACCTTAATATTTTCATCGAATCCGAAAAGTACCATAACGCTCACATACAAAATTTCATTGTTATATCTGCAATACTATTATAGATATTTGTCTGTTTCCATATTTTCGAGCAACCCTGTATTTCCGGGAAAATTACAGCGAACAATTCTTGTTTTGAAAAAAAAAACTAGGGTTTTGGCAAAAAAAACTAAAAATCAGCGATTTTTAAACGATAGTTCCACATTTAAAAAAAAAATTAGAGCAAAAAATTATCCTCCCCGGCGGGGAATCGAACCCCGGTCTCCCGCGTGACAGGCGGGGATACTTACCACTATACTACCGAGGACTTGGTGTCATAAGGAAAAAAAATATGCAACCGCTTGATCGGAGCAGTTAAATAAATAAATTAGTTCCAAAAATAAAGCAGATTTCAATTAGATGCATTTCAACGTTAGTACTATCCAAAGCGTATCTTAATGTTTTGCAAACGATGAAGCCCGACATTTTTTCTGTCCTGTGATCATTTTTTTGTTTGACTGTGTTTGCCTAAAATTAGCTCGTTTTTAATTTGGTATGTAATTTAAAAATGATCACAGACCATGCGTAATGGGTGTAAAAATATTTCTGACTTGTCTCACATTGCTTTGAATATTTTATAATATTGTTTAGTGTCGACTTGGAAAAAAAAACATGTTCAGTATATCTGCTCCAGTGTGCTTATGTTTATATTGATTTTATTTTTGTTTCTAAACAATTCTGTACTAAATTAAAGGTAAGTAAAGGAATACAAACAATTTAAAATCAAGTTTTTCAAAAATATCCCCAAGTGATTACGCATTGGAGTCACCAGTGTTTTTCTATTGGTAGTAGTGGGAATAAAAACCGCTGTACCAACTTGCAATTTTTGCACCCTAAAAATTCGTAACATACATTTTCGATCGCACTGTATATAATCGTTTGTACGTGTACCTTAACCAAACAATTCCCAACGCGAGTTCAATATCGTTTTTGTGCGAATACATATATAATCAAACGTCAAGGTTCCATATTGCTACAAATACTTTGCATTCTGTCTGATATCTAGTACATTCCAATGTAGGCGCATCGCATCGCCCAGCTCCAATCGCTCCGTTATTAGCAATCCCGCTGTAATGCCAGGTGCGCGGAACGAAGCTTTGCGGTCTACGTGCCACCGCAATCAGTTCTGTTCTCGCTCTAACAAATAACACGCCTTGGCTACAAAGATCGCGTGACTCGCACGAAACTCGTTCCGACCCTTGACAACGTCGCCAATAATCGTGGCACACAACGCCAGAGGTAAAGCCGGTACATTTCGAGATTAAAGTACCATCAACAAAGAAATATGCGCTAGAATCATTTCCGAAACACAACTACATATAACACTAATAACTAAATTCATGCATTGTACTGTGTATATATATGATACAATAACTGTTTAATGGACAACAGCTTCTTGATGGAAAAAAAGGTATGCAGTACAGCGGAACTGTCGAGCCAGGGTCAGCATGCGTTTATCTGCGGGGCGAAGCGCGGTGCGGTACGTACCCACACCGCATCGCCTCGTCGCTCTGCTGGTTGCCGCAGTCGTTCTCAAACAGCGTTAGGTTGTGTCGCTTTGTCCCGCATTATGAACAACTATAAGCTTATTCAACATATCAAGGCGCGTTCTCCACTTTGGGATAAGTCATTGATGGATAGAACCGACGCACCTTTAAGGGAACAAATGTGGGATTATGTGGCGCAGGAAATGGGGAGTACAAGTAAGTAATTTTCGTTCTGTAACATGGCGGCAACATTACGTTTCGCAACGCGTAGTTCCCGCGCAAGCGCTTCGTATAGGTAGGCAGAGTACATTTAAATATATACTAATAAGCAAGATATTTAAGTGGTACTTGTGTAACACTAAAGGGAATAACTAAATTTCCTAAATCCTTGGGATATTAAAGTAATGGATTCTAAATAAGTTAAACGAAGACCTTACCTTAGCCTATTATAAATCAGTTCTAATCATACTCTTTAGAGGGTGTCCCAGGTAACATTCCCAGCATAGGGATCTCCCTTATTATAAGAGATACAGGTTTGCTTAAATTATATGAATTATTCCTAAATAAGAGAGGAGCTACAATCAATTTTTAAAAGTACAAAATTCCTGGTACTTCAAATGTTATAGCAAAAAATATGAAAATGTTGAATTTCTTTTATATCATAAGTTTTTCGTCTTAATTGTTAGATCAGTTTTATTAGTACTTTTAGAATGTAAATGTTATTTTAAATTTTTTTATCAATTACCATTTTTGAGATATTACCCCTAATTTCATTTAAGATCCGCGAAGTTGGCTATGGAATAGTTAAATGTGCTCTTTTGATGATATACTACTTGCTATATCTATTTTTATAAGTAAGTCACAAAAATTAGAAAAATCGTATTTCGCCAATCACTTATCAAGCTATCTATGAACATAAAAACAAAAAACAACTAATTAAATGTGAAATGACAGTATCAGTTGTCTGCGGTATCATTTATTAGGATTTTGTATTATTGTTGTGTAATTCGATAGTCTTTGTAGTAATTGTTATAATGATGACTACATTTAAAAATAACAAAAAATTTGACGTTGAGATGCTACATTATTTGCCATAAAAACTGTGTAGAAGCTGAGCGAATATACTTGGAGCGGGTCTAGGAACATTATTCGCCCACAATTCTTCGCCTCCACAATTCTTCGCCCACATTTCTTTGCCTACACAATTCTTCGCCGCCACAATTTTTCGCCGCATACAAGCATATCATAAATTTTATTTGTAAATGTGATTGTTTTTATTTATAACGTAATTTTTACAGATTATTTTACATAAGCCTAAAGTTGCCTAGTTGTTTCTTGTATATTAATACTTCTTCTTTTAATATTATTTTTTAAAATTGCTACATGAACAGCGTATGTTGTGATTTTAATCTTGTTTATGTTATTATAGTATGAATAAAAATTAAATTAACCTGACCTGACCTGACCTAACTTAACCTAATGAATTTTTTGAATTTTTTTGCGCAAGTCGTTATGTACGAAAAAAAAGTTACAAAATATTAGTTACAATATATAGGTTCATTTATTGAGGTACAAGTTTTATTTTATGTAAAAATAATAAAAATATTCTACATGTAATAACAAATAAAAGATACATTCAAACTTAAATGAATGTCAACATAATAAATAAAACATTTCTAATTCTTAAAAATAATATAATATTCTTGGATAACTGAAACAGTTTCTATTAAATTCTTTAAATAGAAATGTCAATTTTGCCGCTTTTTCTACACCAAGACGATTTCTTAGATCAGAATGCACAAATCCAAAGGTTGAAAAAACCCTTTCAACTGCAGCTGACGATGCAACTGCTGTCATGAACTGTATTATAAGATTTTTTTGTTTTTTGGTTTCTTCATTTTGGCCTATGATACTAAATGCTGACGTCCACCACTCTGCATCAGTCATGCTGGCTAACTCATTAGGATGAAGTAGAGAATCATCAAAAGGTTTCACACGACCAATAAACTTTATAAGAATTGGTAAAATTTCTTATACTTAAAATAAGCACCCACTGCCCACTGTCAACTTTGACATAAAACTAAGCATCATAGGTATGCTGCAGAGTGCAGAATATGTGCAAGTTGTAACTTGTATAAACCCATTTTTAGTAACTTAAAGAAAATTATTTGGCCGCTTCTTATTGATATTTAAACCGATAATAATAAATATATTTCATTTCTTGTAGTAAAGTAAACAATAATAATTTGAATTAATTCATATGAATTTTTTTAAAAAGTCATTTGAATTAATTCATTGAATTAATTCAACTTGAATTAATTCAAACAATCCTGATTGAAATTATCTGTTTTTACGCAGTTTCTATGGCAAAGAGTGTAGCATCTCAGCATGTCAAGTTTTTCATTAGTTGTTAATGTGCCCATAGTTACATAATAACAAATTAGCTACAAAGACTATCGAATTACACAACAATACTATAACATTCTAATAAATGATACCGCAGACAATAATTGATACTGTCATTTCACATTTAATTAGTTTTTTGTTTTTATTTTTTCATAGATAGCTTAATAAGTGATTGGTCAAAAACAATTTTTCTTGATATTTTGACTTATTTATAAAAATATATATATCTAGATATTATCTCATTAAAACAAGGAAAAAAAGCACATTTGCATAAACAACTTCGCGACCTATAAGAAAAAATGAAATTAGGGGTAATATCTCGAAAATGATAAGCGATAAAAAACTAAAATAACTTACATTGCACATTAAAAAGTATCTTAAGAACGTACTAATGAAACTGATCTATTGAATAAAACAAAAATGTTATGAAAGAAAAAAAATCAACATTTTCTCAGTAAAGGCTCTACTGACGAAGGAGGGTCACGACATATTGTCGCTAGAATCTCATTATGGCTGTGTTTATTGAATCAAGAACATCAAAAATTAAGGTTTAGTAGAGTTATACGAGCCATTACAGGGAAAAGAGGAAAAAACATGAAAAATTAAAAAATAAAGGTAAATTTTGCGATCGCCTTGGTCATGAAACCATCTGAGATATGATCAAAATACTTTTAATTACCAATACGCGTATTCTTTGCAAGTAAAATGGTGCAAAGTTTTTGAGAATATTTTAAACGGTTCTGGAGACAAACGTGAAAAACGAAACCCCGGTAAAAGCGCCATGATTTGAGAAGTTGTGGTGTATATCTGTTATGTGGTTTGCATAGGCGTTTCAAATAGGAAAACCCGCCTCCAAAGGTCAATCCGACCCTGTGGCAGATCTGCCAAAAAAATAGAAGAGCGAATTGACCACTGCTTTAATAACTTGATTTAAGCTAAGTTTACCAACCTGTGGTTATAAATCAGTTGGCTCTTCCAGTTGCCTATTTTTGTTTATTTTATCAACAAATTTAATACACACATTTTTACTTAGCAAAATTTCAATTTATATTTTCACAAAGACTTCGGAACAGGCGGCAGAGCTAGCAAGTTATACTATCAAGTCGGAAAGTAATAATGCACGTTTGTCTTGTGGCAAAAACAATGCAGCCAGCGGAAATGAACCGATTTCACAACAACAAATTACCATTAAAAACGCACTTAGTACCTTTGAGTGAGTAATTAACAACTGTTATTTAATACTATTAGCGTCATGTTTATTTAGCTTCTCTTCTGGACAAACGTGAAATATTATTTTTCTACAACTTTACTAGCCTTACTAAATACAAAAACGAATAACAAAATAAATTATTAAATTTACCATTAGTTGTAAAATTATCTGTGATGATAAACATTTCTGAATTCTAAAAAAGAAGTGCGAACAAGTTTAGATATTATTTATCTAAATTTCACAGCTAAGAACCACAAGTAAGTACGGTTTGCGCCAGAACAAAAGCGTGTCTGCAACATTCTTCGCCCACAATTCTTTTCCTCCACAATTATTCGCCCACATTTCTTCGCCGCCACAATTTTTCGTCGCATGCAAGCATATGACAAATTTTGTTTGTAAATGTGATTGTTTTTATTTATAACGTAATTTTTACAAATTATTTTACATTAGGTTAGGTCAGGTCAGGTCAATTTAATTTTTATTCATACTATAATAACATAAACAAGATTAAAAATTACAACATACGCTATTTATGTAGCAATTTTTAAACAATATTTAAAGAAGAAGTATTTATATACAAAAAACTCGTACGAACTTTCCATATCCTGCTCATTCACCTGACCTTACGCCGCTTGATGCTTACGTTTGGGGTATGCTAAAACAATCCGTTTTTCGAGAGAACCCACCGCCAACCATTGATGAATTAGCTGAAAAGATTGTAACGAACATCAGAAGAATGAAGCAGCCCCTTTTTACAAACATGTTTGACATCTTCCTAAACGCTACGAGTGCTGCCTGGTGCGAAACGGCGAGCACATTGAATAAATATGTTTTATACCTCAGAAATGCAGAAAATTAACTTATTTCTACTTTAGGTTTTTAAAATTTTTGTAATTTTTATATTTCATAAAGCCTTGGTTTTCAGTGTCCTTTGTTCAGGCTCATACCGCACTTTATTTACGTTGTTTTGTAAACGAAATAATATGATACCCTCTTTATGAAACATACATGAAAAATTAACCTACATTTGCGAAAAATGTAACATTTGGTCCATTACATTTTCTATCCTGGTATTGTAGCCCGAGACGTAGTCAAGGGCATGCATTGTTGCACTCGTATTGTCTTCCTTTCTGCACTAATTTTACCAGAATATTTCTTGTATAGTTAAAGAACCTACCGTAACTGCTTTATTTTTTTATTTTCAGGAGAAATAGTGAAAGCCAGATGGAAAAATCTACGAGATTCGTATCGCAAGTTATTAATTAAACAACTTTCCAGCGGAGAATCATTTGATCCTCGATGGAGATATTTCAAACCTTTAGAATTCATAAAAGACGTGGTGCTCAATACAAAACCAAGGGTTTCCGATATAACCATGAAAAAGGCGGAACTAGTCTCCGTTGAACCAGACGATTATTCCACAACTTTAGATACAGGTGAAAGTGATGACGATGACACATCGAAAGATCCATTATCTTTGGCGAATGATGGGGACGTGTCCGATACACCTATTAAACAGGAAAAACGAGGAAAACGCAAAGCATCGGATGATATTTACTCACACTTTTTGGAAGTAGAGACGGAGGAGAAATCACCTAGCAAATCCGAAACGACGAACTATCCCAACGACGATGATTTTCAGTTTTTATTGAGCCTTTATCCTCATTTTAAACAAGTATCTACTATCCGTAAATTGCCGCTACGTATGAAGATCGAAAAAGTTATTTATGAAGAATTGTGTGCAATGCAAGAAGAGGGTTCAAAAACTTGTTCTTTTCAAATTTAAATCGGATTTTTTTTTATCTCGCTATTGCACGTTTTAGTTTTTTGCAATGACGAATAAATATGCGGTATTACATCTCCATGTACGCGTAAATATTGTTGGTATTACTGTCATTTTAATCTTTGATAGACGATTTTTTTTAATAGGTCTGTTTTTGAACAAACAGATCCAGTATTAGTGTTCAGCATATCTTATGTGGTTTTCTGGATACAGGGTATTAATGAAAGGAAATAAGAGCAGAATTTTACAACTGCCTTTGGTTAAATTTTTGTTTTTTAGGAAATACTTTTTTTTCATACTTTTGTTCCAATTTTAACGTTGTAAGTGCTAAATTACGTATTAACGTGCAATATACATACATTCCTCAACTACATGTTATTGTAAGATAATCTTAATAAAATGAGTATTTTCTTTATGTGTACCTATACTTCATTCCTGTATCTTTGTACCTTTAAACTATTTAATTTAGATCAGCGTTTTCCAAATTCAGGACTTCCACGTGTTGTTTGGTATCATTTTGATTATGCGATTCTTAGTGACCTTCTCAAAATTAAATTTAGAGATCGAACAAATGATATTGGAAAACATATCTGCAGCTTATTAGAATCCCTTAACGAGTGTTTTTCAAAAACAATAATTATGGAGTACAAATTTCATTCAGAGTAAATAAAAAGACAAGAGAATGTGTGGCAGTGATATATTTATTTCGTTTTCCTGCATATTTTCATACATACAAGCCATGACACCATAACAGTATTTTGATGTCTAAGTTCTTCGTTATATTTTGTTTGTTAAGAATAAACGTATGTATTGGTTACATATTTATAATTTTGTTCAATTGTTTTATACTTTGTTCTTTTTAACGATCATTAATATTTGTTTTCTGTTCATATTTGACTTGCTACATTGAATGTGTATCAATAAAATATGAGCAACAAATCAAATGTATCAATTAAACAATTTTTGGTTTATTTAAACTATTTAAAGGTCAATTAAATAGAGATGTAGTTACTATTCAGCAATTTTTGAAAAATCGTGTAATTGAAATTTTCTTATGCATTTTTTGTTTTAATTACGACATATGTATTGTTTTTAATATACAGGGTTGGTCCACTTTTTTGTAGCAGGACTTAAACAGTTGATACAAAAACTTATTTTAATTTAAAGCGTATATTCCATATCAACATGGGTCCAAAGACGCTTCATTTTAAAGATACAGGGTTGAAATTTTCGAAAAAATATCAATGATTTTCGACTGTTTTCCAACCAGTAGTTATATTTAAACCAAATTTGCTGTACAGCACCACCTTACAGGTTACCACAATCGGTGAAAATTTCAAGCCCCACAAGCAACCAGTGGCGGAGTTGTGGGGTTTCAGTTTCAATAAATTTTATAAAAACTAGTACGGCCCTGTTCAAAATCAAAATCGAACTTGTTTTTTGGTAAAGTATTTTATTCTAAACAAAAAGTGTTTCGTGACTTTTCTTCGTATCTGCCACCGTTTGGCGCGAAATTTGATTTATTTTTATTCTCGCGAACAATTTGCTCATAAGTTCGATCTAAAAATATCGCGAAAAGCAGAAAATTGCAAAGTTGCAGAGTAAATGCTCATAATGTGGATCATTAATCGTTAATTTAGCGGAACTTCTTTTCTCATTATTTGCATGTTCTGTTATTAAAAACTGCAAAAATCGGTAATTACTTCTTTATTTTGAACATTAGCGATATTTTTAGATCGAATTTATGAGCAAATTTTTTGCGAGAATAGTAAAATAAATCAAATTTCGTGCCAAACGGTGGCAGATACGAAGAAAAGTCAAGAAACACTTTTTGGTTAGAATAAAATATTTTACCCAAAAACAAGTTCAATTTTGATTTTGAACAGGGCCGTACTAGTTTTTTATAAAATATATTGAAACTGAACCCGCACAACTCCGCCACTGGTTGCTTGTGGGGCTTGGAATTCTCACCGAATATGGTAACCTGTAAGATGGTGCTGTATAACAAATTTGGTTTAAATATAACCACTGGTTGGGAAACGGTCGAAAATTATAGATATTTTTTCGAAAATTTCAACACCCTGTATCTTTAAAATGAAACGTTTATCAACCCATGTTGATATAAAATTTTCGCTTTAAAATGAGTTTTTGTATCGACTGTTAAAGTCCTGCTACAAAAAACAGTGTGGTCCACCCACACTGTATATTTAGATTTTACTTGGCGGACCAAATCAAGACACCTGGCGGGCCGCGGGTTGCCGACACCTGGTTTAAGCCAAGATAATTTTTTTAGTTTTAATATCACCTTTCTATATACATTTTTACATCATTATCCAAAAAGTCCCATTAGAAAACCGTTGGATATTTTTCTTTACCTATTTTACTGCCTTTTTAAAGCTAAAACCCCAAAATTTTCTAAAAGTTGGCGTATTTTAAATGTTACAATGTACGCTGTTCATAGTTGCGTACATAATGTATATTAGGGTACAAATGCTTCGACACATGGTTATGACTAATACTGTTAACAAAATGAGCAATTAATTGTTTAATCTGGTAACACGCATCAACGGTTCAGTAAGATAATCAAAATGGATAAAGTGATTCCGGAGCAGAAGTCGGAATTAATAATGAACAAGCAAACAGAAATGGAAAGCGTGACAGTCAGGAATATGCAATATCAGACGGGGGTCGCGTTGTTGGCGCGGATTCAGTGATAATCTAATCGAGCGTCGGTTGTAGACTTTCCTAATCACGCATTCGACGAGAATGTAGCCACATTACGTCGTCGTTCCCCTGCTGAGCAACAAGAAACTTGGCAAACTCCCTTTTGTTTGAAATACGAACCGTTATGGAACTATTCAAAAACTTACTTACCCTCCGGTTATGAAGAGAGATTACTTCTGCGTAGCTTGTTAATACGAAAGAAAATGTTATGTATTTTACATAGACAGTGGCTTAATATGCCAGTATCTTATTTCAATTTTTTTGTCTAAATAGATTTTGGATGTAAAAAGTTATTTACTCCTATAAATATAAAAGATGACATTTTTTATTACATGCAATTACTGGAACTGGCCATTTATTAAAACTACAGGTTTTGAGAGATTTGTGAGAACTCACGAGCTATTTATTAGCATTAATAATACATTTAAAAGTGCACAATATCATTTAAATCAGAAAGGATTATTTAAGACTTCTTTGAAACAACCATTACTGGTAAGTGATGTAGGGCGATGATCCAAAATATTCTACTGCCTGCTGTAGAAGATAAGCCTAGCTAAGGTTTCCAGATTTGTGAATATCAAAACTGGGACAAAAAGGATGGTATCTGCCCTCTCCCCCAGCCCGCAGGAAGAACCGAAGGAAATTAAAAACCAACTGGTTAAAAAAAAGCACTTGTGAAGGTAATTTCAATAGGGATACAAATCCTTTAGGGGGGCGATTGCTCTTCCTCCTTTGTATCCATCAGTAGACTTATGCAGTCCATTGCGTTCTAAGCGCAATTTCCTGGAATTTGTTTTACTAGTTTTGATAAACCGGGATATTGGACGATCTCGACACCTCTTTTCGGGACACAGGAATTTGAGGTCTTAAACCGGGATGACCCCGGAAAACCAGGACGTCTGGCAACCCTAAGCATGTGTTTTTAACAAAATAAAGCCACTACATACACCCTCTGAGTAGTGTTATCATAAGGTATCCCAATGGAGGGCCTGTCCTCCGTTTTAAATTAAAATACAAGGACTGTCGCAAAAATAACGGAACTTTCTAAAAATAACAAAACAGGCATTATTTTCGGGTAAATATTCAGGGTGTCCCAAATTCGAGTAAATGCATGGGGATCTCGCTTATCTTAAGAGCTACGAGGTCGGTTAAATTAGGACAAAGTTGCTAAATTAGATGCTCATTAATAATCCAAAGAGAAATTGGAAATATCTCAAACGGTATCCGAGAAAATTAGGAAAAACTGGAAAGTCCATTTTTGAAAATCGTTTATAACTCCTTTGGAGTTTGAAATATTTTAAATGTGTAAAAAAGTTACCCAAGCAACTTTTTAAGCCGAATCGGATGGTGGTCACAAATTTTTCCTAGGTCGATTCGTTTTTGTTTTAGACAACCAACTTTGTTTTTACTTATGGGCAACATATCGCGTTTTTCTTCGTTATTAAAGTTCATTTTTACGGCTAACAGGCCTTCAAAACTTTTAGTTTGTTGATCGGTTGTCATGGAAACAACATAAACCGGCCAACCTAGTTTATAATGGTTATTGTTTAAAACGTATTTTCTTAAATTTTACAGCGAATGAAGAAGTAAAATACCATGTGTGATACATTAATGGATTCAGAAAAATAAATGCTATTTGATTATGTAATTAACAAAAATTGCGCCCATAAGAAAAAATAAAGTTGGTTGTCATAAAACAAAAACGAATCAATCTAGAAAAAAATTGTGACCACTATTCGATTCGGCTTGAAAAGTTGCTTGGGCAATGTCTTTACACATTTAAAATATTTCATACTGCAAAGGAGTTATAGACGATTTTCAAAAATCGTATTTTCCAGTTTTTCCTAATTTTCTTGGATACCGTTTGAGATATTTCCAATTTCTCTTTGGATTATTAATGAGCATCTAATTTCGCAACTTTGCCCTAATTTAACCGACCTCGTAGCTCTTAAGATAAGCGAGATTCCCATGCATTTACTCGAATTTGGGACACCCTGTATATTATTTTAGTAAAAATACATTCCGTCTGCGGCCATGCAACGATTTGCATGGCCAACAAATACATCAAACGACTGCGCATTTTTAAGTAAATAACAAATGATATTAAGCATGGTTTTTTTAAAAATCTTATTGTGTAATTAATTGCTGAACGCAATTTTTTTAAAAACAACTAATACGGATACTATTAAGGTGCATTTAAATCAGAGCGAACAGAACCGAACGAACGAACGAAGGGGTTTTTAGGTATTCGTTCGTTCGGTCGTTCTCTGCGCAATGCAATGTGAACGAACATTCGCATTCGTCGATGATCCGCGCTAGTGTGAAAAATAAACCATGTCGGATAGAGTATAGAGAATTCGCTAGCTACAAAATGCACCATGCAAATCGAGCACGAACTTCCTTTGATGATTCGCTTGTTTACCGACACGCGACGGAACCTGTGCGAACGCGAACGAATTCGTTCGCTCGCCTTCGCTTCGCCATGCAAATTGCGCGAGCTTGACCGAACGAATTCGTTCGTTCGCTCCTGTTCGCTCTGATTTAAATGCACCTTTATAATTTACACATTGCTCGGTTAACTCGAAGCTCAGTCCAGCACGTCCGCTGCTTGGTTTTTTGTTAAAAATTTTCGTATTTTTTTGGTAATTTACAGACCAATAAAAACGCAATAAAACCCAATAAATAATGGAAGGGATATGAGACCCATTATAAACCCATAACCCACTTGATATTGCCAGCAGGCTGAAGTTACTTTATTACTCTGCAGAACACGTAGTCGGCACGATGCGTAGCATAAATGGAATACTTTTTGTCCGCGGCAAAGTTTCAGTCTCGTGTATGTACCTCTTGTATGGCATTGTGATTTAATCTCAGATCGGTGAAGTTTCCATTCAGGGAAACCTCTGGTTCGGAGATTTGACGACACAATCGGTCTTGTTAGCTACGCTGACAGATAAGTCGGCGTTGATCGAACTGTTTCATTGGTAGGTACGTTGCAATCCGCAGATGCTGCTGTAGTTTTATCGGAAAAGGATTTGTACGGTAATAGGATAGTTTGTTGCGGTTTATATTAATGTCGATATCTAGTTGTAATGCAAACAAACTTCCATAGAAAAAGGCAAATGTTGAAGAAAAGGCTTAAATTTGCTAAAGGCTTTTTTTATACAGTGTCCCAAGTGTTAAAACGAATTAAAATTTTAATACTGTTTTTAAATTTTATTAACCATAATTAAAATTTTGAAGAGCACATTTTTTTATGTGTAAAATGCCTACCATTTTCAATTTCACAAATAGGACCTTTTTTTAAAGCATCTTTCATCACTTTACTATTTCTTCCTGTTCCTGGTACTCCAAGTAACCCAATACTAGAAAAATGTTTTTTATTTGCTGGGTTGTTTGAGGTTTATTGACTATTTATATAGGTAACTTACTCAAAGAAAATAACCTGGTGCCTGCCATCAAATTTAGCGAACGACATAGCCAATTAATTTGAAAATTTCACAAAATTATTTTATACCCGAAAATTTCTGTTGAGAGCTTCAATGTCGCCCAAGGCGTAAGGTTACCAGATGCAAAAATGAAATAGGAGGACAATTTATTCTGAAATCAGGACGTTAAACAGACAGATATAAACTTTTATTACGAAACAAAACAGCATAGCGCTAATACAACTTATTTTGACATATTTTTAGGGTAGCAGAATAATTACCCCCGAACAATAACCCCCAGACAATAAGCCCCCATACAAATAAACCCCGGACAAATAACCCCCCGTATAAAAAAAACCCGTGCAATTAATGGATACATGAAGCTTGTGGAGGTTATTCAGACGAAGACAATGTTTATTATTTCCCTGAATGCAATTTAAAAATAAATTTAATAATTAATGTCTAAAGAAGTAAATAATGTTTTAAATGTAATATTTAGTAAATTAATTCACGAGTTTATTACCCCAACTGCTTGTTATTATTCCCAAAGCGCAAAGCAAACTTTAATATTAAAGGTACAGGTACGATTTTGGATATAGGTCGGTACGATTTCAGATACCATTGCCAAAATCGTAGCTTTTGTTCACTTTCAAATAGTAGTATATATATGTAATTAATAAGTCATTATAAACAGATTTATTGCCTTAGAATACAAAATAAAAATGTCACCCTATCATTTGACCTAAATACGTTTTTAAACAATCGTACCAATTTCTTTGAGAATCAAATTTTCTTGTGATACGATTTTGGTAACTTTCTCCTATATTAAAATCTTTTCTGTAGAAAGCCTAGATCAATTTCGTGTCTCCTAACTCTTCGTCAGTAGATTTCTTTACATGCAAATGTTGAAGCAACAATCATGAATAGCAGTTTATTGATTTATTTCATTGAAACTTTATTATTATTATTACGATTTCCAATCTGTGGGCTAAATGTAGACTTCCTCCCTATTTATGCAATAACTTTTGTGTTTAAAATTGCTATCGACTCCCAAATAATTTTTTTATAGTAATTATTTTCTTCATTCAATATCTTTACTTAATCAAAACTAATCATGCAAGTGTTAATTTGTGTTTGGTTTATTTTGTACACCTAATGTATTTTGAGGAAAGTTTTAACATTTGTCCTATGTAACACAAAAGCCACAAAAACAATTAGGTTTTATATTAAAATCATATTGGTAGCGAATTTCATCCTTAAAACTTAAAACTCTTCATCGAGTTATATATTTTGTTAGTTGTGTAAGATGTATCTATGTTTTGTTATTTGAGTAATGTTTTTATTTTGTCTGGCAAACACTCTTTTTGAACGTATCTGTTGGTGTTATTTAATACCGTTTGCGTTAGTGAAATGACTAGTATAAGGTTTGTTTAATAGTTTTCTATATCGAGTGTGTCGTCATGACTGATTAAAAAGTAATGAAAACTTGTTATAAATAAACTAGCTTAAAAATCGCTTTTCGAAGTATTACTGGTTCAAGTGCAAAACCAGTTTTAAGTCTCTCATATCTTTATCAGCTGTTATCTTTTATTAAATCTATTTACACATAAATAAAAGAAAAACAATAATTGATTAAGTTTATTTATAAAATAAATGAATCACTTAAATAATCAAACAATGTATCAAGGTAAAGTTATGGTTTCGTCACATATTTGATTGGCTTTAGCAATAGAGGTGTGGAATACTTTGGAGATTTCTCTTTTTTAAATAATAGACTACTTTTAACTAAATTCTTTTTACATTACATTTAAAATGAGTATACAGGGTGGTCCACATAACAAGGTCACTATTGGGATCTCGCAAACGGTAAGAGCTACAAAGAAGTTTAAATTAGACAAATTGTTCCCCTTTCTGAGACCTATTCAGTGATGCTTTAATGTTTTAAAATAGTTCCATGGCACGCTAGATAATAAACAGAAATCAAAATGAGCATTTCTCTTAAATCATTAATAAATAACTCGATTATACTTGGTGGTACAAAAACATTTTTGGGGAAAAAGTTGTAGTTTTTTACGCTCTGTAAATTGAAAAAAATCATTTGTTTCACTATTGTTTAGATTTATGGCATTCTATAGCTTGATTGAGCCAGCATTGATCATATAATTATTATGTACCCTAAGAATTATACTAAAACAAATGGCAGAAATGGATGAAACAATTTTCATACATTTCATAGATTTTGCGAAAGTCTTCGACGCAATAAATAGAAAAGCAATGTGGAAAATTCTAAAACAATATGGAGTACCAAGCAAGTATTTAAGATTAATAAGACTGTTTTCCGATGATTGCATAGCAAGAGTGGAACACGAAGGACATCTTTCAGAGAAAATAAAAATAAGCAAGGGAGTTAGACAAGGATGCGTCCTAACACCAACGCTATTCATAGTTTGCCGACGGCATATGCCTGATAACAACAAGTAGACAGCAGACGTAACAAAAAACAACCAAACTAAACAACAATGCTAAAAAAAGAAAGACTTAAAATAAACTCCAGAAATCCAGCCCTATTACTAAACCATATAAACGAAGGAGAAAAAATACGCCTTGATGGAGAAAAAATAAACGAAGAGATTACTTCTGTTATCTGGGCAGTGTAGTAAATTCACGAGGAGGTGCAGAGGAGCATATGAACAGAAGAATAGCACTCACCCAAAATGCGTTAACACGCTTCGGAGTATGGGCATCAAGCATAAACATTAAAAACAAAGTTAAGATTATTCCAGACCAATGTTAAAAGAGTCCTACTCAGCTAGGAAACCTGGAAAGAAAGCAAAAAGTTATGTCAGAAATTTCAAATCTTTGCAAACAGGTGTCTCCGAATTATTTGCAATATCTTTTGGCCAGAGAAAGTAAGGAACTAAGAACTATGGAGGATGACAAAAGAAGAAAAGATAGAAATAACAATTAAAAAGCGAAAATGGACCTGAATAGGGCACACATTACGAAAATCGACTACAACTATAGTGAGAGAGTGAGACAATCAATGAATTATAGTGTACCAGGAAGAAGAACGAGAGGAAGCCACAAAATACAATTCCTAAAGAACTCTAAAAAATAGACATAACGTGGAATGAGGCCAAAAGAATAGCGAGAAAAAGAAGTGAGTGGAGAGTGCTAGTAAAAGAAATAGTGCAAGAATAAATTAATAGGCGGCGCGCAAGGGTAGCGACCTTGCCATCATTAAGCCCACTGCTACAAAATCACCGAAGATGGCCTTTGCTCCAATGGGAGCTATATGATATATGATGATAGCTTGATAGGAACTTTTTGATGAACTTTATTTCTTTTGAGTCTAAATATCAAAATAAATACATGAAACCTTATATTATTGGAAAGAGGGAAAAAAAGCTTTTTCAAGAGTTGATAGATAACTATGGTTTCCATTTACAAAAATGCAAGTTTGTAATTTATCTAAGCACTTAAACAATATTGAAACTAATGAATGTTTTTATTCTATAGTGCGTAAGACAATCCACAAATTTTTCTCCAAAAATATTTTTGTACCATCAAGTATAACCGATTTATTGACGATTAAAAAAAAAATGCCCATTTTGATTTTGTTTATTATTTAAACATTAAAGCATCACTGACTATGTCTTAGCAAGGGAACAACTTGTCTAACTTAAATTTCTTTGTAGCTCTTACTGTTTACGAGATCCCAATGGTGGCCCTTCAATGTGGACCACCCGTATATCAAATGACTTTTTGCAGTTTTATTTATTTCCAGTGGCGGCTCATAAGAACTTGCAATAGAGGATAGCATGTATATCACGCGTCTCCCCCACTCCATGTCTACTCGCCACTTCGTATAAAGCGCTGTGGGGCTGCAGAAATCCAATCCGCGTTTTAATTTAATTGTATTAGACACAGCCAACATTATATAATGTACTCTATCAATTGTAGCTGCAGTACAAACTACAAAATAATATTTTATTAGTTCAAATGTAAACAAGTTTGAAGAATATGCACAATTTTATTTAAATCTGGAGACTGCTGCCCCTATGGACGAGCCGTCCCTGTCGCCTATGTCTCATAATTGGCGTTGAGTAATTTCCTGTTATTGTTTAATTCTAATAGCTTAACAAACACCGCGAAACTACATAAAATTCCTATTAAAACAAACACATTTTCAACATCTTTCTTACACCACCAACTTAGAAAATTAAATTACCACTACCGCCTCTATCTTTTGAATCTTATTTTAGGGGGTAAACAATAAAGAATTGTATTCGTCCTAAGATGTGGAGGCAATTACAATCGGGGGACCGTTTATTTAGCGTAATAATGGACCTTATTTACATTTTGTAATCAAAAATAGTTAATTCTCTTTTTTGCTTCTCCGATGCCACCTATAAATTCAAGAATTCCAGAAATTAAATATAAATAAGCAATTTTAATAACCCTCATCTATTATTCATGTTTTTCGAGCTCATTTTCGAGGGAGTTTTAGAAAGGCGGACCATTTAAAAAATGTCGGGAAATAATGAGGTTGACGCGCGCTCCGTCCTCTCGCTCGGGACTGTAATTAATACTAGAGATACTCGACACGCATCTTAAGGTGCATTAGATAAAGCCTGATGTCTAATAAAGCAAACAAAAATTGGTATAACAATAAAATTGACATCAGTGGATTTTTTAAATTTATAACCACATTCAGTGGGTGATTATCGAATTGAAAACGTTTGCAAATTTCAATAATTTATGCTTTTACTTAAATTACAGTAAAAACTTTAGTTTAATGGAATATATTATAAGCTAATATTTCAAACATAAGAAATTACAAGTAAACCAAACTTCATGTATTTTGCATTGTAATTCTTCCTTAGCTTTAATAACTGTTTTTATTTGAACAGGCATTGTCGAAGTACCTAACATATAAATATCCTTGTCATTTGTCCAGCTTTTCCAAATTCTCTTCCTTAATACTTTTCATGTGGGTATGAAAAAATTGTAGACTCCTGGTTGTTCCAGGGCCCATCACTTCTTAATGGGATTTTAATCTGCTGAACTACACCACAAAGTACTTATTTATTTGACATATTAATATTAGATTTAGGTTACGAATTACCGCATTTCTTTAATTGCTAGATCCACCTTAATTTTTTAAGTAACACCAAGAGAGAGAGAAAGTCTGCTAATATAGAACGCCACCGATTCCAAGACGCACTCCTTTTTAGAGACATTTATATGAGAAAAAAATGCGTCTTACAATCGAAAGATATGGTAAGTGTTTTTGAAAATAATCAAAATATTCTATAAAAAATACCAAACTGCTATACAAAAAGTACAAAAATACTATACCGGGTGTAAGTGAAATCAGGCTCACCCTCTTTTTTTCTTTAGTTTTGCTTTTAGACAAATGATATGTGCAAAAAAACTGGATTTTTTGAACATATGTACACTTTTGTTTCACTTCTGGTTTCGCCGGAAATGACTCTAACTTTGTTATTTCAAAGGGAACACCTTGTATATTTTTGCATTTTGGAAAAACGAAGCAATTTTGAAGACAATTAATTGCACCTTTTTAGTTAATTTTTATAAACTCAAATAATTTTTGGACAAACAAAAGTGTAAATCTTTTCACATGATCTTTTGTACTCCACATTGTTATAGACTATCCACTTTTCGTCCCCTGTCGCTATTCTCTTTAAAAAAGGATCATTTTATTTACGTTTCTCCAAAGAATCGCATACGATAATCTTTTCGCTCAGGAAGCCTCATTTGGTTGATGTGAAACCCAAACATCGAGCTTGCTGACGCAGTCAAGTCCAGCCTCGTCTTTTCACCTTTCCAGTGGAGTCCATTTTAATATCTTTCTTGTTTACGTGGTATACTTTATTCTGCTTGTGTGTCAAAACCATATTAATTTCCGCTTCTGCACCTCTTCCATAGAATCATTTTTCGCTTCCATCTCATTTCTGACAGTAACTGGTCTGGTTTTTTGGCAGCTAGGCCTTAGAAAGTCGTTTTGTGACTAACAACAAAATTTTGCTCAAAACCCAGTAACTTGTCTTGAAATTTGTGTTTGTAACAATGTAAAATTTATTTATAGAGTTTTTCAAATCTCTTGGTTCAGTGCGCCACCCTGTATAACTGCTTGGTGGAGACTCCGAGCCACGTTATTTCGACGTAAAATCATATTATTAAGGATGTGTTAGCGAATCTGTCCAAACCGCAACTAACGCTAATGAATGCTGCGGGTGACGACAGATCGATGTTCATAACCTGGTGGTGCGGCGGCTCGTTATCGCCTACTCGAGCGCCGCCTTGGTTAATCACCCGTGAGATGTTTGCCAGCGCGCTTTATAGTCACTCCATTGCATGACCCGCACATTCTGCCAGGGATTACTATAACTAAACGTTCCGTTTACTTTTAGACGTTTAATTTGGTAAAGGCACGTGTACTCATACGATAAGTATACTTGATGTTAAGACATCGTGGAACCGAGAAAGGTCAACAATGCTTCAAGCTGATAATTTGCACTTTAAAAAACATGTTCATATACAGGATGTAAACCAAGTCAGGATCATCCGATCATCCCATTTTTTCCAAATTCCGATTTTAGATTAACGATTTATTAGATATGTGTGATATGCTCCTTTAAAAAAGGTTAACGGTGGAAAACGAGTTTTCTTATAGATGAAGAGAATGATATAGGAAGAAGACTTAATTCCGTTGTGAGTTTATTGCAAAAAAAAATTAAACCAGGTCCACAATATTAACTTATTTACTACTGTGTCAAGCAAAATAAAAATTACACCATGATGCGATACGTATTATGGAGAGTTCCCAAGAAGAAAAAAACGCTCCATAATTTGGATTTTTTTAACTGTGAATGAATAAAATGTATAAATTGTTTAAAACGAGATATACTGTCTGTGATTTGAAAACTCTTGCAAACTTTATGAGATGTGTTGCGGAATCATCACCAAATGGTCACAATAAAACTGCTTCAGGAAGGAATATTAAGTGGTATAATTTTAATTCTTACTTGCGGGACTTTTTCAAAAAATTATCAGGTATCATTTCATTATTTGTGCAAAAAAATTGGTGAAAGCTCGAAACTTTTCTGAAAGTTAAAAAATTGAAGAAAGTTGTTTATTATTACAACCATTTGAAGATAATGAAATGCCAAAAATCATCAAACCAATAGGTTTATCTTTGGAGGAACAATGATAATTATACAACAGTATTACAAGCTAATTAGTTACCTACTCTCAAAGAAAAACAAGGGTGAAAGGATGAAAGGGGTTCCATTTACCGGTTAACCGGTTTTTACTTAAAATGTTTGCTGTTTACCGATTTAACCGGTAATTTTGGATGCCCCAAAGATGAAATTCCCTTTACCAATCCTACATCTTTAAAAAAGGTCAATGTTTCCATGTTTTGTAATTTTTAATAATTTAATAAATAACTGTTAATCTTTATTATTATAATGATTTTAATTGTGATTGTAAAGTCAATCCTCAAAAATTAAGCTTAGTACCATTGAAAAGGGCATACTTTGCAATAATATATGGAAAAGTCAAAATTGATTCTTTGCACATTAACTTCATTTTCCAGAACACGTCATTATAACATGTTCATAAAAACGATTAGTAGAACATACTCAAACTTTTACAATATATCCGCTTTCGCCAGAAATTGTCTTAACTTCGTTATTTCAAACAAGACACCCTGCGCATTTAGGAAATTCGTACTTAATTCTATAACCGCATTCCTGCGACTGCACTTTCGCAAAATCTAATAGTGCAATGCAAAACCAACAAATACATAATGACAAATATATTTATAACACCCCAGCCCAGTACGGACTACAGAGTTCAAAATAATTTGAAAAAAAAAAAAAATTACAAAGTATGGAATCGTTCTCTAAAGAACCAATCGTATTTTCACTGGAATTAACGTTCCTTTGGTTTGTTATTTTTTATACTCATGTAACCTAAATCAATGTTTATTTGGCAAAACTATAGCCTTTCTGCTGTAGTTTTATTCATTTTAGCTCCTACCTGAGATCATACATTATTCATCAGCTTGAAGGACCTTTCAACCGAAGCAGAAGCGCCTTGTAGACAAAAATTATTATTTATGATATAACAGGTTAGGCAGAAAACTGTTCTAGATCTTAAAATAATTTAAGAGTGGGACCCATTTATCTTTGTAGTTTATAAAAGTTATTTTACAAATATCGCAGTTTGAAGAACAAACTTTTGCGAAACCACTTTTTAGCTGATGTTTCAAGTTCGGGCCATGTAATATTATAATTGTTTATCCAAATTAATTATTTTCCCTTACCAGTAGTATTTTTGCATAGATCAATATAAGAGAGGCATCAGTCATAAAATGTTATAAATTAATTCATAACTGATTAATTTGTCTATGGAACAGCCAAGCGATATCTAAATGACAGGGGCATAATGCTTATTGGACAACAGTAGCAGGACAAGCCCATTCTCAGGCTATCCTGTCAAATGTCTCTAAGGAAAAGACAAAAGAAATACTCAAGATGAGCAGGGAAGACATCAGAGCAGCCACAGGACTCATCACAGGACACTGTCGGTTAAACAAACACTTCTACATAATAGGACTCTCAAAGACCGATATATCAGAGGATGTTGTGAAGAAAAATAAACTCCTCTTGAGTACTATGCCATAAACTATCGAGGTAGACTTCTAGGGATGGAAATTAACAACCAAAAAGAGTTCAGAAAAACACCCTTAAAGAAAATCCTAGAGCTTAGGGTCACTTAAATGAAAGGGTCTTATAAAGGTTAATATTAAAGTATGCAATTAAACTATTTATATGTACATTTAAGTTTTTTTAATTTTCTATAAAAGTTACAAACTGGACTAACGCTTTGCTTCAATAGGGGCCCCAAAAAAGTTTAACTTAGGGCCTTGCTCGTCCTAAATTCGGCCCTAAATGGTAAGTCTTTGCATAAATAAATCTGTTACTCGGTTAGTATGAGTTTATCAAAAACTATCTGTTAAGTTTCTAAGATCCCTTAAGTAATCATCAAGAAAACTCACCCTCTATATTTATATAAGACAAAGTAATTCCTTCAATTTTGTATCCATTCCACTTTTATTTATATGCTAGGAGAGCGCCCTTCTTCATGTTTATTTTCTTTAAACGTTGTATATTTTAGTTTCCAAAAAAAAACTTAAACTTTTTAGCTACTGATACAATTTTAAATAATAAAAAATGGAGGGATGCGACTGGCAAAAACCGTTTTAAAAATTTAAAGGCTGTCAAGAGTTGTGCTGCGAGATGCATCCCCGGGGTTTGAAGTTTTAAATGCAGTCCATCAGAGGTAAAGAACTTTGTCCTTTTTGCTTATTGCTGTAGCAGTCTTCCCAAATTAACCTGAATCTAAAAGACAAAACTTAAGGGATCTCTATTAGTTATTTAACATAAAAGGAAAAAGATTCTGTAAGTGGAATTTACAATTAAAAATAAAAATAAAAAATGAGAAATATTCAAGTGTTGGAAATATGCAAACGGTTCACTCACTTACTCATAAATAAATTTACGATCCCTTTAGACTTCGGATTAACTTTGCAAGAGGCGTTCAGTAATGTATCAAGCATTTTATTTCCATGGAACAGAAAACGCGGCATTTCAATGCTCTTTAAAACAACAAAACAGAACGCTAAAATCAGAATGTACGTTGCTTCCCAAATTGTGCCGCACTTCCTCGCTGTTACCGGTGGGAATCTCATCCAACCCCCGCAACCCCTAACACGCTATAGCCACTCAACCGCCGACTGTGCTCATACTACCAATGTTTCCACCCACGTCTGCATCGGCTCACACTCCACAACAGACACCGAGAACAATTTAGCTTCGATATTCAAAATCTGCAGCGTAATCTGCTCACTACGGATTTATAACTTCTTTGTTCCTTCATTTGGTACACTTGTAATTCACGTACTTCATTCGGGATTTATAGGCAGAATTTAAGAGAGCACTGCAAAATAACTTACAACACCCTTTCAGGCAGTGGATGAGGCTGGAGTTTACAAAATGTTTGCTAAGTGTCTACAACTTATTTTAAATTGTTCTTTCCACACATAATTCTCTAACTTAAAATGCATCAGACATGATTTATACAAACATCAATTACGGTAAATTAAAAATCCATCCGCAATACTATTCAAGTCACAGATTCAGTCCCTCCTTATCCATAGGACTAAAGAGTCCTAACTCAGAACCGTCATTGATCCAAAAGGATGCTTATGAACCGAGTACGTTGAAATGTTTTTTCTTTTAATTTTGAACACCATGAAAAGCCGAACGCATTCTTTAAACGATGATCAAATCTCAAATCGAATGCATATTCCCCCCCAATATAACAACACGTACGATTATACAGGACAAAGTCCTGGGACACTCGATTATCTTAGCTATTTTCAAACTTTTTTTTTTAAATTTCACTTAAATAGATAGTCATCTATGTTAAATTTTATTATTATTTATCATTAAAAACATTAATAATAGCAGGAAAAGTTACAGAACCAGAGCGAATTAAAATACAAATAAGAAAAAACATTTTGGAATACAAAAAACACCAAATAATAAAAAGATATATTTTTAAATTCTATTAGCCATAAATTAAAATGTAGAAATAAAAAGGTTTCTCCATTTTTAAGGCATGCTTTATTTTTATTTCTTGCACTTCATATAGGAACAGTGACAACTCAAAATAGCATTTTTCGAAATAGTCCTGAAAAGCTTGAGGAAAATTATTGTCACTGCATGCCTATTTAAAGAACATTAAAATAATTATGAAACCATCATTTCAAAATTCTTATTGCAATATCTATTTCAAATTTCAAGAAATTTTTTTAGAGTTGGGTTTTTTCTCTAACCTGAAAATTTGTATTTTCTGAGTTGTGACTGTTCTTCGGGAGTGCGAATGTTGTGTTAAACTGTTTAATAAATTTTACGGTTGTATCAGGAAGAAACTAACTAAAATCAAAATCGGGCATATTACAACATTATTAATCATATTATGTGGGAGTCAATAAAGAATTGATTAATCGGTAATCGGTCGATAAGCTAAGACCGATTAATTGATAATCGTTAAATAAGCTAAGACTGATCAGTTGGTAGTCGATCGATGAGCAAAGGCGAATTAATCGGTAATCGTTCGATAAGCTAAGGCCGATTAGTCGATAGTCGATCGATGAGCAAAGGCGGATGATTCTGTAATTGTTCGATAAGCTAAGGCCGATTAGTCGATAGTCGATCGATGAGCAAAGGCGGATTTCGGTAATCGTTCGATAAGCTAAGGCCGATTAGTCGATAGTCAATCGATGAGCAAAGGCGGATTTCGGTAATCGTTCGATAACCTAAGGCCGATTAGTCGATAGTCGATCGATGAGCAAAGACGGATTAATCGGTAATTGTTCGATAAGCTAAGGCTGATTAGTCGATAGTCAGATGAGCAAAGGCGGCTTAATCGGTAATTGTTCGATAAGCTTAGGCCGATTAGTCGATAGTCGATCGATGAGCAAAGGCGGATTTCGGTAATCGTTCGATAAGCTAAGACCGATTAGCCAATAGTCGATCGATGAACAAAGGTGGATTAATCTGTAATTGTTCGATGCTAAGGCCGATTAGTCGATAGTCGATCAATGAGCAAAGACGGATTTAGGTAATCGTTCGATAAGCTAAGACCGATTAGTCGATAGTCGATCGATGAGCAAAGGCGGATTAATCTGTAATTGTTCGATGCTAAGGCCGATTAGTCGATAGTCGATCGATGAGCAAAGACGGATTTAGGTAATCGTTCGATAAGCTAAGACCGATTAGTCTATAGTCGATCGATGAGCAAAGGCGGATTAATCGGTAATCGTTTGATAAGCTAAGGCTGATTAGTCGGTAGTCGATCGGTGAGCAAAGACGGATTAATCGGTAATCGTTTGATAAGCTAAGGCTGATTGGTCGGTAGTCGATCGATGAGCAAAGACGGGTTAATCTGTAATTGTTCGATAAGCTAAGGCCGATTAGTCGATAGTTGATCTATGGGCAAAGACGCAGTAATCGGTAATCGTTCGATAAGCTAAGGCTGATTAGTCGATAGTTGATCTATGGGCAAAGGCGGATTAATCGGTAATCGGTCGATAAGCTTAGGCCGATTAATTGATAATCGTTGTAATAATTGAGTTGTGACTGTTCTTCAGGAGTGCAAATGTTCTGTCAAACTGTTTTATGAATTGTACGTTTGTATCACGAAGAAACCAACTAAAATCCAAATCGGGCATATTAAAACATAATTATTCATATGTGGGAGTCAATAAAAGACCGATTAATCGATAATCGTTCTATAAGCTAAAAGCGATCAATCGGTGTCGGTCGATAAGCTAAGACCCATTAATCGGTAATATGTCAATAAGCTAAAGCCGATCGATTTGCAAAGGCCGAATGGTCGATAGTCGATCGATGAGCAAAGGCCGATTAATCGATATTCGTTAATTGGTCAATTTCCTTAACCGTGCATTCATTCCTACTCCAAATTATTTTGATTATGTACGGTTTGAAACAAACTACATGAATAAAATAAAACAATTTGTAAGTCGGTCGTGTTTAAGGTAAAGCCCAGTGTTATTAAAATATGAACTAAACCTCTGGTGCTAATATACGCCTTGAGCAGTAAACGACTTACAAAATTAATGATAATTACGATGTCATTCACTTAATCCGAGCGTTAAGAAGGCGGTAGATGTAATGTCACGAATTCACGATATAAAATCTCAGCGAAATAGTCCCCGGGCGTCCAGAGATATAGCGGCGAGCAGTTTCAGCGTTGTAACCGGGTGAGTTTCCGACGTAAAAATCTTTGGCTTTCATCCAGAAGCGGAATTTGCTATTATCAACGCTCACGACTTCCTCCCCGCATAATGCCTGCAAAACCCGCACGTATTTTTTAATGGTAATTACCTTTACTTTGTCCTATTGCAGTAACGTGGGAAAACCACTGGTTGATAACGCGTAAATATTTCCGACCACTCTTTTTCACGCTAGATCATTGTTTTATGCATCCCTGATAACATATTGTGCATATTTAAATTTTTCTAAGGCTAGTATTATTTGCACAATAAAAATACAGGGTGTCCCACAAGGTATGCCTTCGCTAAATTTTGCATAAATCAAATAAATGTTTTGGACCTAAATAAAACGTTTTTTCCAATAATAATTTTTTTCATGTGTCCCTTCATATACAGGGTGTCCCAATCTTAGTGAACGGCATGGGGATCTCGTAAACGATAAGAGTTGGTTAAATGGGTCAAAATGATCTATGATTCAAGAGCAACTGTTCTATAAAGAAAAAAACTCGAAAAAACTCTATTGTTTCTGCGCTATTGATGAAAAACAAAAACACATCAGGTTTTTAATTTCTGCTTATAACTTGCTTAATTGAAATCACACTCAAAATATTATTCGACATTATTTGGGCACTTTATGAGTAGATTTGAAATTTGTCAACAAATTTTATCTATCTTCATTTGTTTTTATTTTTTAACATTAATTTTTTTATTTTAAACACGGCTGATATATTTCCAATTTCTCTTAAAATTATAAACGAGCGCTAAATTGACCATCGCCCAGATAACCATCGCCCACTCGCTGGCGCCCAGCTTCCTATTGTCATAACTATTTAGTTGTTTAATTTGACGTCCATTGAACAATTTTAATCGAAACTAAAAAACAAAACATCTGGATTTACAGGACGTTTAAGGTTTATTTAGTTTCAAAATTTTTCTTACATGTTTCGTCGACTGATTTTTAACGACTCTTCAGAGACTTTTTTTTATAACAAAACTGGTATTTTTTTGGAAAATAAACCATTTTTCGAAATAGTCCTGAAAAGCTTGAGGAAAATTGTTGTCACTGCATGCTTATTTAAAAAACATTAAAATAATTATGAAAACGTAATTTCAAAACCCTTATTGCAAGATCTGCTTCAAATTTAAAGGAATTTTTTAGAGTTAGGTTTTCTCTCTAAACTAAAAATTTGTATTTTTTGAGTTGTGACTGTTCTTCGGGAGTGCGAATGTTGTGTTAAACTGTTGTATGAATTTTACGGTTGTACCAGGAACAAACTAACTAAAATCAAAATCGGGCATATTACAACATAATTAATCATTTGTGGGAGTCAATAAAGGACTGTAATCGGTAATCGGTCGATATGCTTAGACCGATAAATTGATAATCGTTAAATAAGCCAAGACTGATGAGTTGATAGTCGATCGATGAGCAGGCGGATTAATCTGTAATCGTTCCATAAGCTGAGGCCGATTAGTCGATAGTCGATAGATGAGCAAAGGCGGATTTCGGTAATCGTTCGATAAACTAAGGCCGATAAGTCAATCGATCGGAGCAAAGGCGGATTTCGGTAATCGTTCGATAAGCTGAGGCCGATTAGTCGATAATCGATCGATAAGCAAAGGCGGATTTCGCTAATCGTTCGATAAGCTAAGGCCGATTAGTCGATAATCGATTGATGAGCAAAGGCGGATTTCGGTAATTGTTCGATTAGCTGCCGATTAGTCTAGAGTCCATTGATGAGCAAAGGCGAATTAATCGGTAATTGTTCGATAAGCTAAGGCCGATTAGTCGATAGTCGATAGTCGATCGATGAGCAAAGGCGGATTTCGGTAATCGTTCGATAAGCTAAGGCCGATTAGTCGATAGTCGATAGATGAGCAAAGGCAGATTTCAGTAATCGTTCGATAAGCTGCCGATTAGTCTATAGTCCATTGATGAGCAAAGGCGAATTAATCGGTAATCGTTCGATAAGTTAAGGCCGATTAGTCGATAGTCGATCGATGAGCAAAGGCGGATTAATCGGTAATCGTTCGATAAGCTAAGGCTGATTAACTGGTATTTTTTTAGAAAATAAACCATTTAAAATTGAACAAATTACAAACACGTTAAAATTTATGAAAACGCCACAATGGCATTTAAATGGTTTATTTTCCAAAAAAATACAAGTTTTGTTACAAAAAAAAAGTCTCTGAAGAAGTTGATAAAAATCAGTCGACGAAACATGTAAGAAAATTTTTGAAACTAAATAAACCTTAAACGTCCTGTAAATCCAGATGTCGCTTTATATTTTTGCATAATATTGTCATAACATTAAACGTACCTATATTTCGCTTAAAACTCATAAAAGCTTGATTGTAGTCAAATCAAAATCTAGAGTAACTTTCCTTTTCAAGTCAACTTTATTTATAAACAATTCAATCATCGCCGCTGTCGGAGAGTCGCTAAAGTTAAAACAAAAAACGTCAGATTGGCGAAGTTCGAAACTTCATACAAAATGCATGGACGTTTAAAAAAGTTACGTCCTCAAGTATTACGCTAGAATTTGTCAAGAGTAACTGGAAAGCTCCGAGACGAAGCGACAGGGTAGAAAAGACCCGCTTACATTAACATTTCATGGAAGTCCCGACTCTGTGACGAGAGAGATTGCACGCGAAGGTTCATGCGACCGGGACAAACAAACCAGCCTTTGATCGGACACGTCAACATTCAATACTGGAACAATCAACTGTGCTTTGATTGCTATTATTTTTAAATTTTCAATTTGCAGTTGATCGAAACATTCTGCCGATTTGGAGTATCATTCGCTTGTTCCAGTTTTACAAGCGCGTCCAGGGTATTGTGTCGCGTTTCCCTCATTTTTATCAACGGAATAAAAAACAGCGTTTAAATGGCAAATCATTTTCAGCTCCCCATCGGAGTTAGTTAATGGATATTTGTAATTACCTTTGCTCCCTTTTGTATTTTAATGATAGAAAAATAGATGCTGATATTGAAAACGAGGGAGCAAGGTAAATACATTGAGTTTTTAATTTGAACTCAACAGGTGTCTATGAAAAAGTTTAATCGCGTTACTTCAGCTTATAATATCCACTACATTATCTTTTAAAATCTTATAATTCATAAATTATTTAACCAGTCAATTTCACACGCAATATAAAAATTCGACTGAAGATTTTAGTAAATAATACACATTTTTCTTTAGAACAAAAACTAGATGAATGCGTTATGCAAGGTATATGTTTCATCTTTAACATGAACAACATGGGTAACTTGAAAACTGTTAGAGATGGAAGGATGGTTAAATTAACAAAGTGTGTTTTTACGTGTAAAAATTAAAACTAAAAAGGTGCATATTTTGTCCCGTTTTAAAAATATCCTGAAAAAGCTAATAAACTTTAATTTCTAACTCTAACTTTTTTATTATCGACGTACGAAATTTGAAACAAGATATTCGAAGGTGGTGTTAATCGCATGGCATGGTTAAAATTGGCCATATCTGCTTAGTTTTTGCTAGTTGCATACATTAAAATGGATATTGCTCATAATTTGTTTTGTAACTTCATTACTTATCGAAATATCCTCCTCGATAATGCAACATACGAGCCGTTTATTTTGAAACTAGTCCCTTTTTGCGAAAAGTTGAAGCTGTTTTCAATTACAAATATGTTATTTTTAAACCGTTTACTTCCATTTCTTTCGAAACTATTTTCGTCAATAAACATTTTATTGTATATCATAAGTTGAAATACATTTATTTCTAGAATGGAATAATGATACGTATATACCTCTAGTTATTTTAAAAATTTAAAACAAATTGAAATGTCCCAAGACTTCATCACTCCTTTTATTGACTTTGATTCAATGCATGAATAAACTTTTATATAAAATACGTTAAATAAATTACTTTTACTTATATTCTAAAATGTACCGATAAATTTACCTATTACTTAAGTATGTATTTTATGAATAATAATGGTAATGAAAAATACTTGAATAAACTCATAATGTAATATATTGTATAAATTACTGATGTTATATAATTTACTCATCAATTTGCTTAAATGATTGTCTTATCAAACATCACGATGTGTATAGTAAAACACATTGAACAAAAGCAACATAAGTCGGTAGTTTTATTAACTATTAATTTTGAAAGTGGCTTAAGTCACTTTACAATAATGAAACATAACGATTCGTTAACGTCTGTGCGTAATTATGTATGCTGAGAAAAATATAAGTACCTAACCGAGATGACGAATTAAGTGAAATTTATCTATAGCTAGCATCAATATTTTTTATGCACGTTAAAATAGTGAATTATGCCACTTTCAGAAAGAAGGCCTCATATGCATATTTCAACAATAAAAAATAATAATAATCACTTCATTTTCCACCAAATTTGTTAACTCATAGCTTAAAAAAATAATAAAAAGTTGACTATCGCTTCTCGTAATCTAAGCAGGTTGAGTCAACATTAAAAACGCCATACGATTAAGAATTTTGCCCTTCCTAAAATTACCAAATTTCAAACTAACTAAAATTTAAAATTAAACTCAAGTCTTCAGTTTTTCAGGATAATTCAGGAACCGGAAAAATATGCACTTTTATGTTTTGATTCTTACTGAGCACTCAAAAATCAACTTTTTGCTGTTTTAACCATCCTTCCTTTTACAATCATAAGATTTTCTATAGACATATAGACAATAGACTTATAGTACCTATAAGTAAAAAGAATAAAGACTCCGAGTAGAAGTAGAAGCTCTACAGAGTGGAAATAATCTATATGTGTTGTATGGGTAACTTTGTTATTATAAGAGTTACATGGTCAGTTAAACTAGCAGAAGTTCAAGACGAATTTAATGCCATTTTGAGAATTGACCTACACCTTCAACTCTAATAAATATTTAAAAAAAACTGTAAACAGGCGATTTTTTCAATGGTAAATAATTCCATAGCCACCCACATTAAAATCAAAATGTGAAATTATTTCTGTAGATATTTTTATGTAAAATAAGAAAAAAATATCTACAAAGTCATGGCACACTTGGGTTTTGAGATATATGCCAAACTTGACTTTTTTAAATGGAAACCATTTGGCTATCGGTTCATTAAAAAGATACTCCTTTTCTTGTTTCATTGATGTACTTATGGGTTGTTAGGTTTATCTTTAAAAATCTAAATTATGTCATGTGTCTCTATCTATAGGCAATAAAAATGTAAGATATACTTCTTGTAGATAACAATGTTTTCCTAAGCATTTTACGTTTTATTTGATAAATTGTTCTTAAAACAGCCAATCTTAAAAATTGATTACAGTTGCTGAATTAAGATTAGCTGTTTTAAGGACAATTTATCTAAGAAAACGTAATATGCTTAGGAAAACATTATTATCCACAAGAAGCAGATCTTAAATTTTTATTGCCCATAGATAGAGAGCTCTACACCTTCAACACGTGATATAATTTAGATTTAATAATAATAGAACATAATCATAAAATATTATGAAATGTAAAAAATATCTTAAATTATTTAAGTTTTCCAATATTTTTTTTGTTTAGTAAAGTACAGCTAGTTTATTTATGTGATATTTGTTTTTTTTTAATGGTCACTTACATTAAACTAATTAAATACAATACTATTGCTATAACTTGCTTATTTTTAAAGATAAACCTAACAACACATACATCAATAAAATTAGAAATAATATTTTTTATTTTAATGGTCCCATAGCCAACTATTGCCATGTAAAAAAGTCAAGTCTGGCTTATATCTCAAAAATCAAGTTTGCCATGACTTTTAAGATATTTTTTTCTTATTCTACGTAAAATCATTTCACATTTTGATTTTAACGTAAGTGGCTATAGAATTATTTGCCGTTGAAAAAATCGTCTGTTTTAGTTTTTTTTAAATATTTAAAAAAAGTTGAAAGTTTAGGTCAAATGACAAAATTGCATGTCCTGAAATTCTGCCCAACTTTGCCAAATTAAGCAGCTATGTAACTCTTATAATAACAAAGTTAAAGATACAACACAGGTAGCCTATTGTCACCCTGTATATTCGCCAGCCCCTATATTCGTCCAATCTAATATTCGTTTCAAATTTTCCCCAAAAAAAAGCTCCGATAGCGATATTCGTCCAGAAGCAGAGAAACGGTAACTTTTAAAAAGCGGACAGAAATTTACAGTATTGGACAAGTTCTTTGCTAAATCGAGCTAGTGAATCGTCGAGAAAGGGACAAAATAGACATCGACCACCAAACTTGGAGTTACCTGATGTTTTAAGGGAAGATGACTTCCCTTTTATACAAACATTCCTTTCGTCCTTTTTAGCTTCTGTCATTCTGACTCCTCAATAAAGGCAAAGTTCTGGTTAAATTTTTATTTATTCATGTATCGAATTATAGTTATTTCCTATGAAAAAAAATTGTTCTATAATACATTTGTCCGATTCTGTATTCGTTTATCCATTGGAAACGGATTAATGACGAATTAACAGCTTTCGCTGTATTTTACGAGTAAAACAAAATATTTTATTTTACCGTTTTTCAGAAACATTTGCTACAATTTAATCTTTGATCGTCTACTTATTAGTATTAATTTATTCAACCAAGAGTTTTACGCACAAAAATGATAATAGAGACGTGCGTAATCGACCGTAAACAACTAGAACTAACACTTAAGATGTGTGCAGGCGAAGGATTGTGCTACATGGACGATTGCTTGGGCGCCTCGAGCCTTGCGATCAATCATATCCGCCTTCACTAACCGTAACGACGATGAGGGTGCAAGCGAAATGATGCATCACCGAAATTGTTGGCGTGCGCCTTCCAGACGGTCCGACCCACTTGGGAATGTGCTGCAGCTCCGTTCCCACTTCCAACTTATTATTCCGGTTATTGCGAAGCGAAGCGGCAAGTCTAAAAAGTACTTACCGAATTTAACAGATGGTCACACCTATAATACCGATTTAATAAACTTGCAAAGTATAATAAATTGTTATTCACAGCTACTTCAGGTTGCTCTATTTTACTTAAGGCTGTACAAGTGTACATATACAAAAAGAAGCAACAATTTTCAGTTAAAACCAGGGACTAAGAACGGGACGAAAACGAAAACCTTAAACGAAATTAATCGAAATTTTTATAAGAACAAAAACGAAATAAATAATTCCTATTACAGAGCTTTTAACCGGTTTTATCACTATTTAATTTTTATTCATTAACCACAAACGCGAATTTACCGTCTATGCTGGGAACACTCGCACAAGGCAGTAAAATATCTCACTTGAAATAAGCAAATAAGTGAGCTTCACTTTACTCCATATACAGGGTGCACCACGACCCTGAGATTCTTCGATAGCTCCTTTATTAATGAAAATATCAAAAAATGTTTAATACAAATATTGTGCGAACCTATTTTCTACATAACCTAAAATTATTTTCAAATATACAGGGTGTTTCGTTTGACCGGCACATATAAAAATTTAATTTTTTTAAATAAAACACCCTGTATATTTTTACATATTTGGATTTCTCTTAAAATTTACTTTAAAAAATGTTAAAGGTTATATGGGTCTTAAGTCAACCGTTTTCGTAAAATTTACATTTTTGTGAAAATTTTGAGCGATACAGCACTGTCAATTTTTTTTTACATTAAAGTTATTTAAAAAAGCGATAAAATTTCGTTTAAAATTGAGATTGACAATAGATTAATTAACACTTTGCGCTAGCTACATTTTAAAAATATTAAACAGGGTGTTTTTTACGCTTGGTCAAACTTGTGAAACTTTAAACATCGATAAGTCATTTTTCTTAAATGCAACACCCTGTATATTTTTACATTTTCTTGTAGAGAATTTAATTGTCTTTCGAAATTATTAAGCATGTCCTATACCTAAAGTTAATATTTTTCGAGCTATCTCGATTTTTATTAGTATTACTAAGGCAATTAAAATATTTTAAAGTGGGCCATGGACGTAAGTCGTAATTTTTCAAAGAATTTTTAAACAAAAGAATAAAAAGAGCTCCAATTTTAATTTTAGTCCAATAATGTGCCCCTTTTCCCCGAAATTTATCGTATAAATTGTTTAAAATTATATCCTTGTTTATGTTCTACGCACAGTCGTAGATGTTGTCTCAAAGACTCTAGCACTTTTGATAACATTTCGGGGGTTATACCATTAAAAGCAACACAGGAAGTAATGCAGTTGCCGAACACAGAATATCCTAATAGATGGATAGGGCGAGGTAGACCAATCTCCTGGCCACCTAGGTCACCTGATCTTACCCCTATAGATTTATTTTTGTGGGGACCCATAAAACAGGTGTATCAAGACACCCCAACAACTGCTGAAGATGTGCAGAACAGGATTCGTGTTGCTTTTGATGGTATAACCCCCGAAGTGTTATAAAGGGAGCTAGAGTCTTTCAGACAAGGTCTACGCACAGCCGTAGAACAAGGACATAATCTTGAACAATTTATACGATAATTTTCGGTAAAATGGCGTACATTTTTAGCCTAAAATTAAAATTGGAGCTCTTTTTATTCTTTTGTTAAAAAATTCTTTGAAAAATTACGACTTACGTCCATGGCCCACTTTAAAATATTTTAATTGCCTTAGTAATACTAATAAAAATCGAGATAGCTCGAAAAATATTAACTTTAGGTATAGGACATGCTTAATAATTTCGAAAGACAATTAAATTATCTACAAGAAAATATAAAAATATACAGGGTGTTGTGTTTAAGAAAAATGACTTATCGATGTTTAAAGTTTCACAAGTTTGACCAAGCGTAAAAAACACCCTGTATAATATTTTTAAAATGTAGCTAGCGCAAAGTGTTAATTAATTTATTGTCAATTTTAAACGAAATTTTACCCCTTTTATAAATAACTTTAATGTAAAAAAACATTGACGGTGCTGTATCGCTCAAAATTTTCACAAAAATGTAAATTTTACGAAAACGGTTGACTTAAGACCCATATAACCTTTAACATTTTTTAAAGTAAATTTTAAGAGGAATCCAAAAATGTGAAAATATACAGGGTGTTTTATTTAAAAAAATTAAATTTTTATATGTGCCGGTCAAACGAAACACCCTGTATATTTGAAAATAATTTTAGATTATGTAGAAAATAGGTTTGCACAGTATTTGTATTAAACATTTTTTGATATTTTCATTAATAAAGGAGCTATCGAAGAATCTCAGGGTCGTGGTGCACCCTGTACGTTATGTATTAACAACTTTATTGCAAATACTTGAAATTTCGTGCAACACAAGTAACGGCACAGATTTTTAATTTGTTGATTGCATCATCAATAAATAATATGCACTGGATTGGACTTAAAAAGAGAGCTTAATAATCATGTCACAGTTTAAAAATATGACATTTGACGTTGATAATCTATGGTTTGACAAACTAGTTGTGTTTTTACACCTGACGGGTGTTATACTAAATATTTTAATGCACTAAATTTATTTGGTTACATCTGTTTAACACTTTGGAACATTTAATATGGCGATTAGCTAGTCAAAATTATGCCGTCCATAATGATCAAACCCGAATATATCGCCGTTTACAATTTAGAGGGGGGCCAACGATTGCTAAGAAACAGAAACAAAAATGTAAATGGACTTTAAAACTCGACACAAACATTCAAACAAAATAATCAAGCCAAATTTATTTTTATTTAAAGACGAAATATGCTAATTTACATATTAATACTAATACTGCAACATTTCGCTAAGAACTTTGTACTTTATTTTGGTTAATTCCTTTTTTTTGTTTTATTCAACTTTTTTTGTAAGCTCATTGTTGTTGTGGTTGACGTTATTGGCTCGTAGTTCACACAGCAATACATAAAAACTAAAGATTTTTAATCGGAGTTTATTAATTTATTTTGGTCGCTAGCTCTCTCACAGCTCTACAAAACTTTGCTGTTTTGGTAAGTGTCACAATAATTAAACGGAGTGCAATTTCTCCGTCGTCCTCGAAATTTGTTTCATAAAAATGTTAACAGCGTGAGTACTTAGTTAAAGATTCAGCTCCCAGCGAGTGATTCGCCAGGAAGAACCAACACCTGAAAATAATAGTAAAAGGGAACGCGCAGCCCGGCTCCCAGCGATTGACGCCAAGAAAGCCTTTCCGCCTTTTGCGTATCTAGGAAATTCCCTGGACTTCAGCTCCCAGCGCAAAACGCCAAGAAAACTCTTAGTCTAGGTTCGGATGAAAAATCGCCTTCGCGAATTTCCTCTTTTATACACTTCTCCAAACTCCTCCCTGCATTTTAAAAAATCTGTGCATCACCCCGCATCAAATAGGCGTTTCTTTTAATATTCTTTTCTTTCGTATTTGTTATTAACTCAAAGCAAATTATGACGTATGCAGGATGGTAGATTTACGTGATTCGTTATTTACATTTCCTCTACTTAAATTTAGTTGGAATAATAGTAACCATCTTTATCCCCACTTTAAAACAATGACAGGCAATCTATTTTTCACGCCCAAAAGTATATTCAATAGTATAAATTCATTGAAATTATTTTAATTTTAATTAGCTTCATTTTTAATTTAACACATTGGATTAAACAAATATTTTGAGTTATAAAATGAACGGCAAATCTCCGAAATTATCTATAACGTGAAATATTTTACTATAATTTGTAACTTTGACCAGGTAACCAATATACCTGCGGTCCAGATGGCTTACAATTCCGACGTACCCATAACTGCATAATCTTTACGACCTGCTATTTGACATATTCCATGTTCCACCAAAAACACTTGCACTTTTGCTTATTTAACACATATTTAAGATTTCAGGAGATGCACTGACAAATTTGGCGGCGCCTTCCCACGCAAATTGATACACAAAAATTCGTCTTTGATTTAATTTACCCTTTAAATTTCATTAATAAATACTCGGTACTCCATTCATACTATTACAATACATACGAAGTATTTTTAATCTGAATAATCGAATATTTGAATAATTGGGGTTTTATCGTATTAATAGGGTTGCGAACACTGTCCTTTTGACATTATTGGTGATCGTTCTTTTGAAATTCCTCTACTCTGAGTTTTGTGAAAAGGTGGTGGTGACTAAAAATAAACAAGCCCTCTACTTGGTAATTTAAAAAAAAAATTAAAACCGGTTTAAACCGTTATTAAATTTCGGTTCACGAAAACGAAATTTTATGGGTGGGAAGGGGTACGTAAAGAACGAAAACGAAACGTTTTTAGTCCCTGATTTTATCACAAAAATGACACGGAATTAAGACTATATAGACCCACCTAAAAACGATGTTATCTATATATATATAAAAGAGCTTGTTTGTTTGTTTGTTTGTTTGTTTGTTTGTTTGTTTGTTTGTTTGTTTGTTCGCTATAGAATCCTAAGTCCGTTGACCGATCGGGACCAAATTTTGCACAGTTACTATTTAGGACCTTGCAGATCTAACGCCAAACTTTAAGTACAAGCACATATTACCAATTTAAAAAAAAAAAAATTACTTGGACGGGATTCGATCTTACGTCGGCAAATACCTGGTCATAACACGATATGGCGCGGTGTATTTCACAAGTAAAGATTGTATTGTATACAATTAGCAATAAATGTACCTGAATTATTATATTTATTAGTACATTTTTAATTGAAACAAGACGAAAGAAAATAAATTTGAGTTATTATTCAATTTTTAAGCAATAAATAGTTATTTTTTAAGGAATTATAAGAAAATGAAAAGATGATTGATCAGAGTATGTCATTTGTGTATGATTTGGAATTATTGAGCTTATTCAAGTTAAAACAGTAATTAAAATTGTAATCGCCCGTGCAACGCCGGGTAAACCATCTTGTTTAATATAAAGTAAAATTAGATATTACATATCTTAGATATCGAATTTTAACATTTTGATTAATATTTAGTCAAATTCAATAATTTCTACAAACAAATAACTTTTGGGTTTAGTGAGTCTATATTGTATAGAATTTGCCGTGTTTTAAATTAAAGTTTCTAATATTTAACACATATTCATGAAAAATCTAATTAAAGTTATCCTGCCACACAAACAAATGTATTCTTTTAGTAAAGTTTTGTGTTGATATTTTTCTGCATTTTTTATCATTGCAATTTATCTAATGTTCGGTGTTATTCTTTTAGAAATTAACACGCCAGAAATTTTTCTAGATGGTAAAAAGCGACAGTGTCAAATACAAATGAAATTTAAGTTAGAAGAGAAGTAATATCAAAATATTGTCCAAACCTATAAACACAGTTGATGATAACTGTTCTGGTTTACATCAAAAATCGGCTAAAAACAAATCAGCTGGATACATTTTCGTGAACGAACTGGTTTAACCCAAAACTGCAATCATGATATATCTTCCTACGTTTTGTATGTATTAGTGGATTTACGGTTCACTTCGTGTAAAGAGCAGAATAGCCTGATTGTGTAGACGTATGGTTGGATATCATGCATCGCTTCGTCGTTCAGGTCGATAATTCAAAACAATGATAATCAAATTTCTGTTCTGTGACGTTATCATTACCAGCAGCCTACACCTACCCTACGCATTCAATAGATCGAATGGCTGCCTATACAGGAATTTTAACTTAAAAATATCAATTTTAAACAGAATAAATTAATTAAAATGGGTACCCTTAAATCTTTAGTTGAAATTATTTTTAAATTTCGTTAAAACAATATAATAAAAAGTTTTAAAAAGTTAAAAAACTTTTCGCGCTTGCCCAATATCCTAGGATAAATATATCTCAATTCTTTCTTATTTTACCCTTACAGTTATAAGTGGAGGGTTGAAGCAGGACACAGGAAGAGAAACTTGACACTGTAACGTAAGTCACCGTCCCAAACAGAGTTCACGAAGTTCAACCGAACTCAAAGGATCCGGGCATTAGTCAATATCAGAGAAAATAAGCAGGGGTCGAAAAGTCTTGGGACCTATCCTAAAAAAGTTATGATTTATATTAGGGATGTACTGATAACTAAGTAGACAATCGGTAATGGGCTCTTTTGCCATTTAATCGGTTATCAATCTTTTAACTGATCTACAGGTTTCTATTAAAACTATTCATTTACTTTTAACACTTATTTCATAGTCTACGTTGCTACTAATTTAATAAAGTTTTTCGCAAGAAAATGTTAAATTATACAGGGTGATTAATCGGTACCGCGCATTAGAAATATAATGGGGAATCAAAGAGTGATCTGAAATCTTGGTTATTACGATCTGTTTAATAAAAATATTTTCAAGATGGTGACACTTCCGGATATACCGGAAGTTGACATATTTATCCTTTCTTATTTCAAATACAATGGTCTATTTTTTATTGCTTTTTTGAACTTAACACGTTATTCTAGAGGGCCTTTTGATAGCATTCCCTGAAACCTAATGAAATCGTTTTTTTAGATTTTTGGACTTTTTTGAAAATTTTGGTTTTCATTGTGATCCTTAACAGTATCTACCATTGCCATTTTTGAAGCGAAAACGCTCAAATTGAGCCTTGGAGTTCAACCTGGAATTTTTGCATTCGATGCTTCACATACAGGGTGTCCAAAATTTAATTTTGTTTTAATACAACTTTAGACCACTAAAACTTTTGTTTTTCAAACACAATTTCCAAAACTTTTGTTCATTGTGTAATGCAAAATTACACTCTGCATCAATCTATATTAACATTTTTTATACATATCTGCAATAACTTTCTAGTTGAAGAATTTTTGATATAGTTAAAAGAAAATTGTAACATTTTTAAATAGTAAGCCTTGGGAATGACAAAAAATGCCAATATTAATAACTGCCAACCACTTTTAGCGCGTTTGTCCAAAGTATTCATGAAAATGGAAAATCAAGAGTATTCAAACACGGATATTTTAAACTTATTTTATATTCATGGAGAATGTCACAAGATTATTGAAAGAACTTGCCGTGTGTAAAATGAAAGATATCCTTATTTGACTAGACTGACCAGACAGAAATTTCAACGAATAGAATCCTATGTGTTGCAATTTGGAAGAGTTAAATCTGCTAGAATTCGAGCTAAGCGTCTGATAAATAATGAAACTAATGAACTTAACATCTTGGGATATTTTATTGCCCATCTTCGGCGGTCAATTCGATCGGCAGCACAAGACTTGGGTTTAACATACTATGATGTCCAAGTTACATTAAAAAAACACAAAATGCACGACTATTCGTTCGCACTTTCAATAATCTTGTGATATTGTCCATAATTGTAAAATAAGTTTAGAATACGTGTTTGAATACTCTTGATTTTCCATTTTCATGGATACTTCAGACAAACGCGATAAAAGTAATTAATAGTTACTACATATTTAAAAATGTTACAATGATGTCTTAACTTTATCAAAAATTCTTAATAACAAAAAAATTATTGCAGATAGGTATACAGGAAAAGGTAATACAGTTTAATGCAGAATGTAATTTTGCATTAGAACATTTTAAAAAAAGTGTATGCATTGTATTTGAAAAAAACGAGTTTTAGTGGTCTCAAGTGGTATTAAAAGAAAATTAAATTTTTGACACTCTGTAAGTAAAGCATCGATTGCAAAAATTGCAGTATGAACTCTAAGGCTTCTTCTATGCATAATCTTAATTTGAGCGTTTCGCTTCAAAAATGGCGGAGGTAGATACCAAGCATCAGGATGAAAAACAAAAAAAGTCCAAAAATCTATAAAACCACTGCACTTAGGTATAGGGAATGTTATCAAAAGGCCCTCTAAAATAACGTGTTTAATCTAAAAATGCAATAAAAAATAGACCTTTGTATTTGAAATAAGAAAATATTTGTCAACTTCCGGTATTTCCGGAAGTGTCACCATGTTGAAAATATTTTCATTAAACAAATCATATATAATGATGGTCATAACCAAAAGTTCAGATTTTTACTGTTTTTCATTCTTCATAAATTTCCCATGCACAGACCCAATCAATCACCCTGTATATCATGATAGGTAACTTTAAAAGCCTTTATCGTATAAAAGAATACGGTGTTATTAAAAAAAAACTTCAAAACATAGCAGTGCAAGGATTAAAAAGCTCTTTTTGGGAACTTTGTATGACAACATCAATTATCAGTTGATAATAATTAATCTTGTATGATTAAATATATTTTTATTACGTTTTATATTTTGTAAAAATCGTTGTGGTGTTTACTTTAATATCACAGTATTCGGTTTTATATTTAGCTCTTTTTCTGGCAATTTTCGTATTCTCTGCTGTTTCATTTCCTTTCCGACTACACCACTTTGCAAAATGCAAAATTTACGTTGCAGTACATCCCAGGAGAATGCAAATGCGGGGGTGACAAGCCGCAGGTGTTTGCGATTCCAGACCTAACGACCTGAACTGAGAGCCGACAAGTCGAGGTCCCATAATTTTGTACAATAAGTTAAAATCGTTAAATAATGGATGATAGCTGCTCATATTCTTGGAGATGTTTATCAGCGTGTAAGGTTAATTTGTTATAAAATTTGGCGTTCGTTGAAAGGGCGGACCAAGGTATTTTATCATCTAGGGCAGATTTTTCTTAAATTGAAAATTTAAATTTAAGAAAAAATTTTAACGTGTCAGTATTGTTAACATCTGTTTGTATCTTGTCATTAATTTTAAACGTCTGTGTAAATGTGTTTTTGTAGTTACTATGCTAAATAACCATAACGTTATTAGAAATACCGAATTAATATATATTGTGTTAATAATAAAAAGGAAACAAAGATTTTTGACATACACGTGGCATCGTATTTTAACCATGTGTCTTTTACATTCCTTGAATCATCATTGTTCAAACAACTAATAATATTATTGTTAAAAAATATCGCTTAAGATGAAAACTAAACTTTACTTGACATTTAAAACGAACTATCGAGATATTTCCAAAACCTACTAATTAATTTCTATTAAATATTTTGTTTGTAGGCATTAATTAACATGAAAACCGCAATAACTCGAGAAATATCAATTTTGAGACATAATAGACCTTTAACAAATTTTAAAGATAATAAAATTTTCGACAATAATATGTAAAAACATATTCAGTTTAAAATAATTGATTTAACCGTGTTTAAAGTTTACCCAATTGGACCCGGCATAAAAAACACCCTGTGTATTATTTTAAAATTGTAACTAGTCAGCAATCACTATGACACTATTGTCGCACAAAGTTTCATAGGAATTTGTTCTGACATAGCCAAGTTGTGAAATATCATTATTTTTTTAGACTCCTGTTTCTGTCAAAATTTTCATAAAAACTTAAATAACTCAAAAACGACTGAATTTAGATACATAAAACCTATATGTTTTTGAAAGAGAATTCAATTTTACATCTAAAAATCATAAAATATACTGGGTGTTCTATTTAAGAAAACAAAGTGACGTATCGGTACGCAAAAACAAAACTCTGTAAAATAATTTAAGGTTAGTAGTAAATTACCACAAACAACTTTTATTCGAAACTTTTTTTTGTAAAGTTGTCACTAGACGAGATATTGATCCGTTACGTTACTTTTTGGACACACTGTATATGCCTATTACATGCCCTTTTTTAATATAATATAAAGCAGCCGTTGATGGATTCACAGAGATGAACAAATTGCGACACTGACCAAATTGGTAGTGTTAGTGAGCGAAATGATTTTCACAGATAATCGACTTTTGAGAAAAGCAAAACAATGCGACCATTAACCGACCCTCAACAAATAAAATTCAGACCTCAATCTTAAAAAAAAAACAAGAGGGCTTATATGCGTCTGAAATTTATTGATCATTTAGCACTCTGATCGTGTACATTTAGAATTTGATAGTGGCCGCACGTACTACTCCAAGCCAAGCTAAACTCAAGCAATCCAAGTCAATTCTCATGTAAGAAGCGCATGGTGTGGTTTACTTTTGTATCGAATGTTTCAGAATTGATAAGTTTCTCAGACTTGTTTTATCTACCAATTTTTAAGACATCATCTTTGTATAAAATTTTTACAAATGCTCGGTATTTATCAGTTTTCTTATTGAAAGTCAATTTTTAGCGATTAATTTACAGGCAAAGTAAAGGTGTAGCAAACTTTTGTTAAAATTTAAATACAATGCATTTGCTCGAGTTATTATTCAATTATAAATTTTAATAAATTTGATTGAAAATGTTTTATCGTAATTTTTTGATGGATATGTGAAATAAATAAATGCTGAACTAATTTTAAAACTGTTGTCTCTTCACCGGTAGAAGACAAAAAAAAACTTGCAAAGAAGGTGAAAAAATCTGCAACAAACAATAGGATCAAATAGAGTAAGATCAGTGCAATTAAAAATCGGGACATGACAACTAAACACTGATTTTCAAAAAATTTCAAAATACAGAGTGTCTACTTTGGCGAATTTTATTAATTTTTACAAAGAAATCGTGTAAGAAAATTTAACTTTTATACGCATATATTGGTGTAATAATGGACAAACCATTGCGCCAGAATTTAATTTTTTAAAGACACTTAAATTTACCACAATAGATAATCACTTTTGGGCCACCCATCACAATGTCATCAAAAATATATCTTATCTTTATTATTTGTAAGAAATCTGCTTCTCATATTATTTTATCACACATACTTTACATACTTTAAACAATTGGAAGATTTCTTCTAAGCGGACATGCATAGGCAAGAACATAGATTTTCCATAGGACTTTTAACAAATATTAACATTTTATTGTGAATTGTCTATATACGATAACTAAAAATTATAGTATTTGAAAATCGGAACACTTAATAGCCCCGGAAATACGTCTTGGGGACATCGAGACATTGAACCGAAAATAGGGATAAATCCCAAAAAATCGGGACGTCTGGTCACCCTAAGATAAGAAGAACTAAAATCTTCACACCTAACCGCAGGAAAATTAAGGGGGGTCTTTCATATAAAAATTTTTCCTTAGACGTCTTCTTTCGGAGTTACACCCTCCTAAAGGGGAGCGGTAAAATTAGGTTTTTATTTTATTTCTCAAATTTGAATAAATGTAGAAGAATGATATTTGGTAGATGTTTTATACTTATTAAAAGGTTTCCTATAGTCACCTTCACAAAGGGCTAAAAAGTGCGACCCCTGTTTGTTTTTTTTATCAGAACTTTTTAGAGAGTTAAAATTTTGCAATTTAAATTTTTTTTTTTTTTTAAGCTTGATTTATTTGGAAACTGTTTTATTCTTTAACTTTTCTCGTAAAACCTACAATTTTTGAGTAAAAAAACAAATGAGTAAAATGCACCATTATTCCAATATAAAACGATTCATTTTGGTGGTTGCCATGCTTTGTTTTTGTTTGTATTGGGTAGAATAGAAGGGCGTTTTAGCGTTGTCGCCGCGTAAACGGCAAAATGAATTACACCCGTTAATTCTACCATTCTACCCAATATGAACATACAAACCGTGGTAACCACCAAAATGAATCATTTTATATAGGTATATCTTTAATGGTAATGGTGCAAGTTTACTTATTTTATTTTTTAGTCAAAAACTGTAGGTTTTACGAGAAAAACTAAAAAATAAAAAAATCTAAAGAAACTATGCTTAAAAAAGAAATTTTGAAATTGCAAAATTTCAACCTTCCAAAAAGTCTGATAAAAAAAAAACAACAGTGGTCGCACTATTCAGCCCCCTGTAAAGGTGGGACATGATTAAAATATTAGTATGGGAAACCTTTCAATAAGTATAAAACATCTACCAAATATCATTCTCCTACATTTATCCTAATTTGAGAAATAAAATAAAAACCTGATTTTATCGCTGCTCTTTAGGGGGGTGTAACTTCGAAAGGAGACGTCTAAGGAAAAATTTTTATATAAAAGACCTCTCTTAATTTTCGATAAGGAATCACCTCCCATTTTTATAATTTTTTACGAAACACCCTGTGTATTACTGGAATCTGGAAAAAATCCCCTTTCTTGTGATGCCACAGCCAACTAAGGGTTCTATTTTTAAAAAATACAACTTTATGTCACAACTCGAATTTCGAATTTTTTTTTGAAAAATTGTCTACGCCACTGCATTCTTATCAAAAAAGTGCCTGTAGAGCGTCAAAATTATTTTTCTTTATTTTCATAAACAAGCGAGATGTAATCATAAAACGAAAAGTCGAAAAATCGAGTTATCGGTGATAACTTGAAAACAAAAGACGATAACCAATTTTAGTTTTCATCATTAACTTTTTCTCGAAAAAAGAGATCTAGGAAGTGGGGTCCGTTTTTCAATACCTCTTACAGTTATCAAGATTCCCTATGAAAACATCGAAATTTGCCCACCCTGTACTTTACGCTGAAATAAAAATATTAGTAAATTTTGAATAAATAATGCGTTTTATTACAAAATGAAATCCGGCGCTCTTATTGTGGCACCCTTTATAGTAGGCTATAACTAATGTATTGAACCGCTAAAAAGCCAATAATAATTGAAAAAATCCACCAAAAATCGAATACGTGCACATTCTTTGAATTGTTTTTAGTTTATTCATAATAGCACATACTTTAGAAACTTGTCTTGCATTTTTTGAAAAAAAGTGCATTTGAAGAGGTTTCTGAAACAAAAAGATTTAGCATCCTTACATGGCGATTGAAAAGGAAACTACCACGGCCGCAAATAAAGCGGCTCAAAAGCTTAAGACAGCTTATTCCGCCACGAAAATCTGCTGCAGACAAATTAGAACTAACATGGACCGTGAAGATAGTAACGAATGGACAAAGGCTTTCAACTCGTTGCAGGACTAGAAGACAGCCTTGTGCTAGGCTGTTTTCCAGTAAATTTAAAACCGAAGTAAATCTCCTTAAACGCCAGTAATCTTACGAAAATGCCCCTCTAGTGATTTTTGATACACCGTTTCATTTCAGATTAAGTTATCTTTAGCACTGTCTATAACAGAAGCTATTTTGGACAATTTTTCGAGAAGATGTTTTTGCGATATCAATCTGCTTAAACTAGAGCCAAAAGTTCGCACTGAAATGGATATAAAATTGCTATAGAAGTTGTATGACAAAAAAGTGCCTAATGTGCAATAGATGAGCGAAACAGATATAAAAATATGGAGAGAAAACGACTGTAGTATTTGAAATTTTGTAAAAAAAAAATTATACTGGTTGTTTTAAGTTGTAACTAAAGCTATTGGCTGAAAGCTTCATAACTGACTACAAAGAACCTATCAAACAATTTTACACTCTTAGTTCAACCAAATAATCACAAAAACTACATTTAAGAATTAAAAATATAAACACTTTTTTTACCTTTTACAAAAAAAAATTCAAACGCTATAGTCTTTTAATTCTTATTTTTATTAAGGTTTTTTTATTCAGTACTTGACGAAATACGGCTGATAATAAAAGACGTTTCGCAATTTTTGGTATACTCGATTTTGTTCTATTTTTCACGACTTCGTTGCTATGGCAACCAACATTCTTATTTTAAATAGTATTTACTTTTACATATTTACATTCCACTTTAATTGTAGTTTATAAAATATATAAAGTTATTATGCATCTAAAATTGAAATTTTAAGCCATGTATCAATTTATAAAAATTGAATATCTAACAACTGTTAAGATAACAGTGAAAATTTGTTCGGATGTTTGATTAAGAATAAGTTTGATAAGCTTTGCACTTATTAAACATTTTAAATAGCCACCTAGCTGTTTTTTAATATCAAATGCTCATTTCATTCTCTTTATCACAACATAATTTTTTTACCTAGTTATAAAAAAAAAATTTAATCTTGGCAATAAATAGACCAAGGCATGGAAAATTTAAAAAAATAATTTTAATCTTGGCAATAAATAGACCAAGGAATGGAAAATAAAACAAATTTTATAACAAACCAGTGGTTCTCAACCTGTGGGGGGCGCTAAATATCTAAAGGGGACGTTAAGAAATAAAATGGAAAATGTGGGACAGATTTAAAAACAATTAGAGGACCTGTCTTTATTTACCAATGTGAAGCGGGATGGATTTTTTTAAACAAGTACAGGTCTTTTTTAGTCACCACTGTGAAACAGGAGACGGGTTTGAAAACAATTGAAGGGCCTTTATTTTAGTCGCCATTCCATAAAAGATTGAAAGGGGAGCGCAATAAAAATAATAAAAAATCGATATGGAAAAAGGGGGCGAAAGTTTAAAAACGTTGAGACCAGGGATGGAAAACGTAATGTAACGATACCCGATAACATTATAATAACGATTCAACTATAATTTCCAAAACAATAACGTAACGATATTTTGATAACGTTATAATAACCAATAACGTTTTATTAAAAGTTATTTTGTATCGTTATTCTCTATGAATTAAATTTTAATACGGCGTTCTCTTTATTTTCAGAAGAAGATATATTTTGTTTGCATTTTAAAAACGAAAATGAAAATAAAATCATTTCTTAAATATTGCGAAAAAAATTCAGATGGTTAATTCATTATCGAAAATTAAGAGGGGTCTTTCATTTAAAATTTTTTCCTTAGACGTCTTTTTTGGGATTATCACCCAGGGGAGCGGTAAAATTAGGCTTTTATTTTATTTCTCGGATTTGGATATATGTAGGAGAATGATATTTGACAGAAGTTTTGTTCTTATAAAAGGGTTCCTCACCTTCACAAGGGACTGAAAAGTGCAACCACTGTTGGTTTTTTAATCAGAACTTTTTGAAGGCTTGAAATTTAGCAATTTATAATTTTTTTTTTTTAAAGCTTGATTAATTTAGAAACTTTTTTATTTTGTAACTTTTTCTGTAAAACCTATAGTTTTTGAGTAAAAAATAAAATAAAAGAACATGAACCATTAAATTTTCCAAAATAAAAGGATTCGTTTTTTTGCAATATTTAATACTCACTCTTTATATCATAATTTATGTAACGTTATATAACAGAACAATTCATTTTTTAATGTAATTTATAACGTTACGTCACGAAAACAAATAATAAAGAACGTTATACAATAACGTAACGATTTAAAACATTATTTCATGCCCGGTTGAAACACGCTGTAATAAAGTATGTAAATAACAAAAATATCCATGAACCAGTAATACTGATTCTTAAATTATTTGGGCCCATTTCAAAAACTTTTTTCTTTAGATATCCCCATAAATAGAAGATCTGTTTATTAAATTTTGACATATATTTTATTAATAAATTTCCTATTTAATGTTTTTAAAAATTATACTCTCGTAAAGGTATTGTATAACACTGTATATGGCGTTTTTTTTTAAGTTTTCCATATTAGGGCACTTTACTCTACGTCAATACGATTAATTATAGCCCCATAATAACCTAATACATTTTGCTAAGCACATTCAAGGAGGAATCCAAAGATGTAGTACTATTTAAAATAAGAAAGTTGATTGCCACCACAACGGACTTGTATAAAACAAAACAAAGCCAAGGATATCAAAAAGTGCAAGAAAAATATTTTCTTGCAAAACTGTTTTTGTTACAGCGGCGTAGGCAGTATGGTTCCATGGGGGGAGTTAATAACCGCAAAAAGAACAGACGAAGTTTTTTTTTAGGTTGGCACCACTCTCTTTTTAAGTTTCAAGAGCAAAATGTTGGATGGTTTCTCTTGAGAGGGATTAATAAACGAAAAAAAGAGTCGATAACCTTTTTTTAGCGCAAAATTTACAGTTCTCCGGCCCTATATCAACTTATTTCAACTTTATGGGGTGTCTAACCCCCTGCCTACGCCACTGTTTTGTTAAATGCATATTTTAAAAGATAAAAGTTGTATGCGTTACTAGTTTGACACCCTGCATATTCTATTTATAAATTCAAATGTAGTTTGCATAGTGTGGTCGGTTTACTAATTGTACAACAATTTTTAATGCAAATATAAGGAATCGTATTATCATTTATCACTACTTATCAGTGCGCGATAATAGAAGCTATGATAGAAGCACTCAGTAACATTGCCGGCGCGTTGTAATAAAAGTCAAACTTAAAATTAACAATGCAATATAAACCATTTCCAAATAGAGAAAGGCTTTAACTTTGCAAAGTACATAAAGAACTATTCATCTAAACAATTCGAAAAACAATAAGATATATGCGTTTTAAACTAACAATTTTTTCATCGATTGAGAAACACCATGAACTTACTAAGGTTGGTAACCATTTAATTTATTAATGATTAAAATTTTATCTTCAGAAAATTCATCTTTAAATAAAAGTACATAAGTTAGGAGTGGCTCAAATTCTATAGGATTCATAAATGATTTGCTTATTAATTGACAAAAAATTAGAGTTTATATACTATGCACCAGGTCTAGCGGAGTTTTGCGTTTTAGTCTTCTGTAATGTTGACTGTTATCTAGTAGGTTTAATGCTAACGCATTTGGATGTACCTCAAGGCGTTGAACGTACCTTGTACTGCACTGCACAATCACGTCACTTATCGTTTGCACTTTTAGGTCTTTGTAGATGCTCTTGTTAGTTACAAACCAGGGTGCATCCACCATGGCTCGTAGCACTTTTGCCTGAAACCTCTCGATAATGGCTATGTTGGAGTTAGATGCGGTTCCCCAGAGCTGGAGCCCGTAGGTCCATACCGGTTTAAATATGACGTTGTAAGCCAGCAGTTTATTGCGAAGGGATAGTTTCGATTGCCTCCCAAGAAGCCAGTAGTACTTACGGAATTTAGCATCAAGCTGTTTTCGCTTCTTCCAAATGTGCGTTCTCCATATCAGACCTTTATCCAGATGCATACCTAGGTATTTCACATCATTTACCGTGGGTACGATTTGATTGTTTGTCATTACTGGTGGTGATTGGCCGTGACATTTTGTAAAGACAATGTGCGCCGACTTCGTTTCATTAATTTTAATGCGCCATTTTTGTGTCCACTGTTCTATTTGATTTATATTGTTTTGGAGTAATCTATGTGCTTCCACAGGGTCTTGACTCGTTGCTAAAATTGCAGTGTCGTCTGCGAATGTCGAGGTAGTTACGCTTTCATCTGTTGGAAGATCTGAAGTAAATAACAGGTAAAGGGTAGGTCCAAGAACGCTGCCTTGTGGTACGCCTGCTATTATTGGGTAAAGCGTTGTTAGTTCAGTTTCATATCTCACCCGAAAGAGTCTTTTTTCTAGATAGGATTTGAGGACATTATACATAGCTTCTGGCAGTTTCTGTTTTAGTTTGTACAGCAGTCCTTGGTGCCAGACCTTATCGAATGCTTGACTCACGTCAAGAAATATCGCTGCGCAGTACCCTCTTTTTTCATAGGTTTTGTTTATAGTGTCCACCACCCGGTGAACTTGTTCTATGGTGGAATGTTTTCTTCGGAAGCCGAATTGATGCTCTGGAATAAGGTTTTTTTCAGTAATGACTTTCATCAACCTTTTTGCCAGTAATTTTTCTAACACTTTTGACATTATTGGCAGGAGACTAATAGGCCGATAAGATGTAGGATCGTTTGGTGGTTTTCCTGGCTTCTGTATGAGTATCACTTCCGCTACTTTCCATTGCGTTGGAAAGTATTTTAGTCTTAATACTGCGTTGAATAGTTGAGTCATCATAACGATTCCTTTCTGAGGCAGTTCTTTTATTACCTGGCCAGTAATTAGGTCAAACCCAGGCGCCTTTCCTGCATGTATTTCGTTTTTAATAACATTCATTACTTCTTTCGGCGTAATGTGTTGCGTGGGTTCACTAGGTTGTTGTGCTTCTTTAAGGTATGTATTGATTTCCTCATCCTCTTCTCCATCATGTGAGGGTAGTGGTTGAAAGACTCTCTTTAGGTGTTCGGCGAAAGTTATTGCTTTATCCCGATCTGTTTTGGCCCATTCTCCATTTGGCATTCTTATAGGTGGAATATGTTCACGTGGTTGTTTAAGCATTTTAGTAGCTTTCCATAGTGCATAATCTGTGTCAGCTGTTGGTGTTAAATTTTCTATGTATTTCTTAAAGGACTCATTTTTGAGTTCTGTTAGTAGTTTTTTTAGCTGTCTCGCAGCCCTATTATAATTTGTTTTATCTTGCGGGTACCGTGATTGTTGCCAAATTTTCCTAAGTTGTCGTTTCTCGACAATTTTTTCACGAATATTTATTGGGTAATTTATCTTATTCGGTTTTGGTGTTTGGATTGGTGTTGCCTCCCATGCAGCTCCTTGGATTTTGGTGGTGAAATTGTGAACTTCTAGTTCAAGCTCATCTGTTGTTTTTAATGATACCTTGAGATTTAGGTTATCCTCGACTATTTCCTTGAAAAGTTTCCAATCAGTTTTGCGATTATGTAGTTTTGTTGTTTGTTCTTTTTGTTGCAATGCAGAGTAGATGGTTGCTATCACAGGAGTGTGATCTGATGCAATGTCCTCATTCGTTGTAATGCCTAGATATCCAGCTGCAAATCCCTTTGTAACAAAGAAGTCCAAGCAGTCTGGCAATTTGTTACGATCTGTAGGCCAGTGAGTTGGTTTGTATGTGGATAAGTGTTCTAGATGAAGTTCTTGCATTACCTCGTACAGTACTTTCCCTCTTCCTGGGGCAGTAAGTCGTGATCCCCAGCTGGTGTGCTTCGCGTTGTAGTCAGCTCCTGCTAGGAATCTGTTTCCCAGTTGATTGAAATAATTTATGAATGCTTGTTTGTCTGCTGGGTAGTTTGGTGGACAATAAGCTGCAGATATTGTGATTGGTCCATACCAGTCGGTGACGACTACGCTAACTGCTTGAAGATAGGGTTTTTCAATCTTGTTTAGCAAATGGTGCTTAACACCTTGTCGAATGATGATTGCCGCTCCAGCTCTGGCTCTTCTTTCAGTGTCTGGATGAGCTGCATTATAGACTAAGTGATATGGTATTTTAAAACTAGTGTTCGATGTTAGGTGGGATTCTGATATTAGGAGAATATCAATTTTATTGAGTGCTAAGAATGTTTCTATTTCATACTTATGATTTACGATGCCGTTGGCGTTCCACAATGCTATTTTATACAGTTGAGCCATTAAGATGGAAGATCGCTATTTTGAGATGAGTTGTCATTTACGCCATTTTGGAAACAAGTGTTGTAAGAATGTTTAGAATTGTACTCATTTGTTCCATGAGGCCCTTCATCATAGATTTCAACTCCTGCATATCATTTGATGGTTGCTGTTGGTGAGCCATTTGCTGTTGGAATTGTTGATTGGTTATGTCGAGCTGTGTTTGTTGGGGTTTATCTCTAAGTATATCGGCGTAGGAAGCACCAGAATTTTACTGATTGGCGCTTCCTGCTTATTTCTCAGGGGTGGAAAGGTTCTCTTCTGTAATTCCTTGTAGATAACGCACCCCTTGTAGTTGGCGGGGTGGTTACCGTCACAGAGGACACACTTGACATTGTCAGATTTTTCTTTTCTTGGACATTGGCTGGTGGAATGATTTCCTGCACACTTAACACATCGGGGGCTGCGATGACAGAAGGTTTTTGTATGTCCATATCTTTGGCAATTCATACATTGTGGAATTTCTCTTTTTCGTCTAGGTGGTTCGAATTTGACTCGGGTGTGGTTTAAAAATTCTACTTGATAAATTTCTTTATTGTTTTCACTAGGTTTAAGGTCAACGAAAAATAGAGACAGTGGGGTTTTGGTACGATTTTCTTTAATGTTGTATATACTCACCACCGAGTGCCCTAGGTTTTCAATTTCAGATTTAATCTCTGTAATATCCGTGGAGTGATGAATTCCTCTGAGCACTGCCCTAAAACTTCTATCCTGCTTGGGCTTGTATGTGTGGAACTCAGTATTTTTCTCTGTTAGAGCTTTTATTATTATTGTATATTTTTCTCTGTTTTTAGGCTGTATTTTTACGTGGTCGTCATTAAGTACTTTAAGTTCAAATTCGTCTTTTGCCACTGTCACTAAAAGGTTCTTCAGCGGTTGGATGTTTTTGACTCCAGCCACAAATATAGGTAGAGCTTTAGGGGTTTTTTCATTTGTTATGTTACTTTCCTCCTTATTTTCTTCTTCTGCTAAGATGTCGAATCTATTTTTATTTGAGGTGGATGGTTGATTAAGCCAGTAATCATTTAATTTTGTTTGCTTGATCGTTCTCATATTTTTTTCTGGGCTATCTCTTGGACGTTTTTTATATTCTTTTTTTTTGCCATGGTAATTCCTGGCTTGTTACTAGTATTGGATAAGATTTATCATATTGCTGTACAAAAGGGTTTACATAATTACTATTAGTAATATAGTTATTTTGGGGTTGTACTTGCGGCATTTGACTGCAGATAGGCACTCCTTGTTGCATTTGCGGTATTGGTTGTAGCCTATACAGTTGTTGTTGACTGGGATCGTAGTATCCTGTTGCATTGGACTGTACATACTGCGTTGGTACTTGACTTTGGGCGTAAGCCATTACGGCTCACCGTTTGTTTATGGGAAAACTTTGTGTCACTTGGTATTCACACTGCTTTTATTTGATATCTGTTTAAAGTATTCACACTATCTTCACTATCAATATAAAACAGCATACATTCCGGCCGGTTGGGTAAAAACGTTTTACTTGTTATCTCAACGAGCTGAGCAAGAAACACGTCTTCACTCTTGGAAACTCAGCTTTCTCTCTTTTTAAGTTTCAAGAGCAAAATGTTGGATGGTTTCTCTTGAGAGGGATTAATAAACGAAAAAAGAGTCGATAACCTTTTTTTAGCGCAAAATTTACAGTTCTCCGGCCCTATATCAACTTATTTCAACTTTATGGGGTGTCTAACCCCCTGCCTACGCCACTGTTTTGTTAAATGCATATTTTAAAAGATAAAAGTTGTATGCGTTACTAGTTTGACACCCTGCATATTCTATTTATAAATTCAAATGTAGTTTGCATAGTGTGGTCGGTTTACTAATTGTACAACAATTTTTAATGCAAATATAAGGAATCGTATTATCATTTATCACTACTTATCAGTGCGCGATAATAGAAGCTATGATAGAAGCACTCAGTAACATTGCCGGCGCGTTGTAATAAAAGTCAAACTTAAAATTAACAATGCAATATAAACCATTTCCAAATAGAGAAAGGCTTTAACTTTGCAAAGTACATAAAGAACTATTCATCTAAACAATTCGAAAAACAATAAGATATATGCGTTTTAAACTAACAATTTTTTCATCGATTGAGAAACACCATGAACTTACTAAGGTTGGTAACCATTTAATTTATTAATGATTAAAATTTTATCTTCAGAAAATTCATCTTTAAATAAAAGTACATAAGTTAGGAGTGGCTCAAATTCTATAGGATTCATAAATGATTTGCTTATTAACGTGTAGAAATTTTCTATTTTCAATTAGTTCTCGAAAACGTATTTTATGGTTTTAAATTGTTTCAAAAGTACGAACATTAAAATGTTATACAAGGTCTGTTGCAAAAATAATCGAACTTTGTACAAATAGAAAAAACTGGTAGCGCCATCTACACGAAAATGTTGTCGTCGAAAAATACATCCTTCATTGTTATTTTATCCAAATTTTATACCATTCCGGATCATTAGCAGCCGAGTTATAGCGCTTAGTGATAGCATATTTTGTACAACGGTCGAAAAAGACATTCGAACAAAATGCCAACACATTAAGTATTTTAAACTTGATAAAAAAAAGTTTCTAAATAAATCAAGCTTCCAAAAAAATATTTTTAATTGCAAAATTTCAACCCACCAAAAAGTTCTGATAAAAAAAACGAACAAGTGTCGCACTTTTCAGCCTCCTGTGAAGGTGGGAGATTATTAAAAATATTACTGTGGAAAACCTTTTAATAAGTATAAAACATTTACCAAATATCATTCACCTACACATATCCAAATTTGAGAAATAAAATAAAAACCTAATATTACCGCCCTCCATTAGGGAGACGTCTAAGGAAAAAAATGTTATATGAAAGGCCCCCCTTAATTTTCGATAAGGAATCACCACCCACATTTTTTTGCAATACTTAAGACACACCCTATATAACTTAATATACAGGGTGTTCCACATAGAAGGGCCACTATTGGGATCCCGTTAACGGTAAGAGCTACAAAGAAGTCTAAATGAGATAAAAAATTTCCCTTTCTGAGACCTATTCAGTGATGCTTTAATGTTTAAAAAAAAAAACTCCATGGTACGCTAGATGATTAACAAAAACCAAAATGGGCATTTTTAAAAAATCGTTAATAACTCGGTTTTAATTATTGGTGGTATGAAAATATTTTTGGGAAAAAAGCTGTAGATTTTTTTACGCACTGTAAAATGTAAACATTCATTTGTTTTAATCTTTTAATATTGTTTAAGTAATACCTTAAGTAATAAAGTACGCTAAAGCAAACTGAGTATAGCCAAAGTATCTTATTATTATTTTGTTCAAGCGCGTTACTTAAACATTTAAATAATTAGTGATAGGTGTATACGTACATATAACCAATCGTGGTACTAGTTTAAGTATATTTTGTGTAAATAGATTTAGCGTTCATTGTTTTTTTTTATAAATGATGCAAGAAGAAAAAAAATTATATTCTCAAATTTTCTGTTTAGATACATCTGGCCGCTTATAATGTTATTGCAACACAAAACTTTTTCTGCAACAGAATCCGAATTATTACTTCTTATAAAACACAGAACACAGAAAAGTAATTATGAAATGCGATGTGTAGTTTCCGGCGATGCGTTGAAATCTGCCATCGTATGGGAGGACGAAGTATACGAAAAAGGTTTGTCACAAAAAATCTGTATATAATCGGTAATCGGTTCTCATTAAATTTCAATAAAGATTAGGATTAGACTATGAAAATAGTGTTTCTTTTTCACCATAACTCGAAATTTAGTGAACGTACATTTTCTTTTAGATAATTTATTTGTCTATTAAAAACCTTAAGATGTCTTAAATTAAATCAAACATTTCCCGAATTATTACTGTTTTAATGATTTGTAGCTAAACATACTAAGCATAACAGAATTAAAATAGTAGACTGTGAAAAATGTTTTTAAAAAGTTTCAAAGTCTTAACTATAATTTCACTTTCACTTATTGCCTAAAAGTGTTTATCGTTTACTTATTCACACATTCAGAAATCGATTAGAAATACAGGGTGATTGATTGAGACCGGGACTTAAAAAATATGAGGAATGAAAAAGGGTATTGATCTGAAATTTTGGTTATGACCATAATGGCATCTGATCTGTGTAATGAAAATATTTTTAAGAGGGCGACACTTTTGGATATACCGAAAGTTGACGTCTACTTTCTTATTTCAAATACAACGGTATATTTTTTATAGCATTTTTGGATTTAACACATTATATTAGAGCAGCGGTCGCCAAACTTTTTGACCTCACGGACCAGTTAATTCATAATTTAAATCCCGTGGACCACTAATAGGATTTTTTAAGTGTTAAATATATTTATAAAAAAAAATTGTGATCAAAGAACACATAAAATGTACCTAGTTAATAAAATGAAACTATTAATAGTAACCAAGTTATGAAAGCTTTATTAATAAACCATAATAAAACTTGAAACATTCAGCAGCAGTACGACTTATTTCCCGCGGCGTTATTCTACGCGCAGAAAGAGTACGATTCTGCGCGACAGAGATGGAAGACCGCTCGTCCAATGGCCAGTGTGTACAGTATACGACAGAAGTTTTTATAACTTGTCACGTATTGTTATGAATTGAATCATGTTTTAATGCATCTTAAAACATAACTTAACATGATGAGTAAGTATATTCCACATTTTTCTGCGGACCAGCGAAATTTTCTCGCGGACCACTAGTGGTCCGCGGACCACCACTTTGGCAACCGCTGTATTAGAGGGACTTTTAATAGCACTGCCTATACCTAAGTGCAGTAGTTTTTTAGATTTTTGGACTTTTTTGAACATATTTTGATTTTCATTGTGATGCTTAGTATTATCTACCAGCCGTTATTTTTAAAGAGAAAACCCTTAAATTTAGACTATGCATAGAAAAAACCTTGGAGTTTATGCTGGAATTTTTCCAATCGATGCATTACTTACAGGGTGCCCAAAATGTAATTTCCTTTTAATACAACTTCAGACCAGTAAAACTCATTGATTTAAAAAAATACGTCCCAATTTTTTTTTTTCATTTTATAATGCAAAATTGCATTCTGCATATCTGTATTAGCGTTCCCTATATCTATCTGCAATAATTTTCGAGTTGTTAAGAATTTTTGATGAAGTTGAGAGAAATAGAAACATTTTTAAATAGTAGGCCTTGGAAACGTCAACAAATACCAATATTAATAACTGTCGATCACTTTTATCGCGTTTGTCGGTAGTGTTCATAAAAATGGAAAATAAGGAGTATTCAAACACGGATATTTTGAACTTATTTTATATTCTTGGAGAATGTCACAAGATTATTTAAAGAACTTGCCGTGTGTTCAGTGAGAAGTATCCTTAAAAAGACTAATTTTAGATTCCTTTTACAAACCTACATCAAACGTTGTTATCGATTTTAACAATAACACCTCTAACTTAACCGGTTGGACAAACCAAAATTGGATTAATAGCAGTTCCCTACAACATCCATTACATCCAGTTTTGGATAGTCGATGGGAAAGTATGGTTTGTATTTCATTATTGAACAGATTTTTTAAATGGCAATATTTTAGGTTTTCCAATTAAACAAAGTATAAATGAACCACAAAAAATTGTAGTTACAAGTATAACTGATCCAGCGTACATAAGTTTATCGGTACGGTTTAAAACAGACGCAAAAATTTATTTTTGTGAAGATAATGATGAAATGCATAAATCGAAATGCCATTCCATAACCTTAATAAGTGGACGTATAATCATTACTACATGCTTAAATGGCAATTGTGCTAATGAAACGCAGGTAATAGTGATGATTACAATTTGAAAAATTTATTACTGTGTAGGTAGTAGGTACATATTAAAGTAAGTACAATCAAATATTATTTTTACACAGAGTGTACAAAATTCAGAGCATATTGCAGGTGCTAGGTTCAAATAAAAATTATGTATTCCACGGTTTTCTTGATTTCGAAATTGTTCAATTTAAAAAAAACGAAAGCTTTTCGTGTTGTATTTTTTTTTTATTCCAAAAAAACATTTTAGTTGCTACAAGGTTTATGATTTAAAATGGAATTTTTTGTCTTCTAGGGATCATCATAAACTTTATTTTTATTACAGGATTTGATCAGTGATAACTTTATTATATTTTGCATCAACTGCAATTCGTTTATCACAATAACAGTGATTCACATGTAAGTCAGTATTCGACTGATTAATCGGTAATCAGCTAGTTTGCTTATCGGTGCATTTATAACTTGTACAGTTTTCTTAAACTTTTTTTTTATTAGTACATTTTCAAGTACAAGCACGCTGCACAAAAAGCCTTGCAAAAACATGTTTTAAAAGATTTTTTTTATCTTTTTGTTTAAGCGAGTTATTTAATATTTTTGAAAATTGCTTAATTTATTGAAATATAGCCAAACACCATATTTGGCAATTTTCAAAATTGTTAAATATCTAGCTTAAACAAAAAGATAGAGAAAAACTTTAGTAACATTTTTTGCATGAGGTTTTGTCCTCAATAATAAAGCGATATTCAATTTTTTTTTTTACTCATATAATTATTGATTTATTACACCGAACTTTCTTATTTTGAATGGCAATCATAATTGGCTTTGACATAAATCGAAAGCTTACTTTTTGCGCTTTTCAAAAATATATAATTTGCTTATGGTTGCCATTTAAAATAAAAAAGTTAGGAGTAGTATATCGATATTTATATGAGTAAAAAAAATTAACATTGTTATCTTACAACAAAAAACTATGCAAAAAATGTTTTTAAAGCTTTTCTCTAGCTTTTCGTTTAAGCGAGATATTTAACATTTTTGAAAATTGCCAAAAATCAGTTTTTGGTTATATTTCGAAATTTAAAAGAGATATCAAAAATCTGTTTACATCAATGAATTTCTCTCGAAAAAATAAATTGAGACTACGTACTTGGTTTTTTTCTATCTCTGATAATAACCGAGATACCCTATATGGACATCGAAAATAGGTCACCCTGTACATGTCTGAAATTTGGTTGTATAAAATAAAAACTAAAGAAAAAAAGGGGGTCAGTGTGGTTTCTCTAACACCCAGTATAATGTTGTTTTGCAGGAAATACACACATTACAGTCAAACATATGGCAACATTTAACCATAATCAGTAGGAATAAGCAGCTGAATGTAATTTTTTATAATTCGACTAATCATCCAATCACAACAAGATTTTCAATAAAATCTTTGTGGATATCTAGTGAAGTACCTGCAGTTTGGAAGTTACATGAATGTAATTTTTTTTAAATAATCTGCCATTAACACCTACTGCTCTAATATTAAATTTGTTTTTCCAGACCATTTTATCAAAGTAAGTGAGACTACCAAAATTACACAACTTGGTCCAAAATTAAAGGGCAGCATTAATTGTCTGGCTGTTCGTTTAGCTATATGCTCCAACTGCATAATAAACTTTAAATTCACTGATGGAACATCATCTGAATCTGTTAGACAGGTAATCTTCAATGTTGTAACGAAAGTTTTTATTTTTAAACATGTGGCAATATTTAGTAGTAATATACAGGGTGTCTAATATACTAATTCACAGAAAACATTTTTGTAATAAAATATGTTTCGCTATTTTTTGCACTTATTAGTGTAGGGAAGACCGGGTATGAAAGTAACACGGGTAGGTTGTAACCTTGTAACAGTGCCTATAGTTTCTTTAATTTTTGTTATATGTCGCCCTACCCTAAGCGTTTATGCAATGTTCATTTACGTCCACCTCCCTACCTACATTGCTAGTTTTCATCTGTCATAGAGGTTAAGTTTTTGCCAGCCAGAGTCACTATTTTCCGCCTAAAAGTTACTGCGTTGTGTCACCGGCCGAGTGACTTTTAGGCGATCTCTAGATGAGGAACAAAAAAGTACCTGGATTATTATGTTCCAAATTTTTTTGGCTATTGGTAGATGCAATACCATTTGACGTTGGAATCGTGGTTAATTGTGGATTTCCTCCAATTTGTTTTGTGTACACTTGGGGTCAAAAGTAACAGTGTTACAACCAACTCCAATCAATGTTTTCACTTGCAAACAGGGCATGAAACCGGTTTTTTAAACCGGTTTAAAAAACCGGTTAACCTTTATTTTTTGTCCAAAATTGTGATTTTTAACCGAAACCGAAACCGTTATTTTTAAAGGCAAAAAAAACGGTAACCTTTAACCAAAATAATAAAAAACCGGTTTTTTAAACATCTCTTTTTAATCAAAATTATTTTGAAAAAATACAAAATCTGTATTAAATGTGATTAGTTTACCAAAAGTAATTACTGAATGCTTGATTGTACATATATTATAAAATTATAAATAGATAATATATTTTTATACTTTGCATTCCAAATCTGAATAATGTTAAAAACCGGTTAAATTAACCGGTATTTTCAAAACCGGTTTTTTACGGAAAAAACCGGTTTTTCAACAAAAACCGTTATAAAAATAAAGTTCTTGAATTTGGTTAACCGTTAACCAAAATTTTTTTCGGTTTCTAGCCCTGCTTGCAAATGTTCACTCTTAGCACATAATTGGTGGTTTTCTTTGTAGATGAGAACATACAAAACTTGGAATAATTTTACAATTTGTTGTATTTTTTTGTTTCACATTTTTAGATATTTTTTTATATTGCTAATGTGTATTTTGGAATCAAATATTAATTTTGTTGATGAATACTAATATATTTTTCCACTACTTATGAGCTGTGTAAATTATTTTGCCGTTACAACTTACCCCGATCATTGTTACTTTCAGCCCCAACAGCTGTCTTACTACAGAAAAAAAAAAAAAAATTTCTACATATGCTTTACGAGACATATGAAACAATATATTGGAAGGAAGACATATGTCCAATCTATCATTTAATCAATTTGTTTGTGAAAAACTTGTTATACTCTGAGAAATCAAATAAAAACAAAAAAATGTTACTTTCATCCCCGGTCTCCCCTACTTGATTTTGTTGTTTTTATCAAGTTATATCGTTGCCAAGGCAACCGACTTTCTTGTTGTAAGTAGAACATCCTGTTTATTATTACATTTTAAGATTCCTTTTCAATTGTGCTTTTTAAAATATGCATTGTTATTAAGCGTAAAAATTGCGAATAAAAATATTATATTAAGTTCTATCTACTATTGTCAATAAGTTTTTTTTTTAAATAGACTTTACCCACTTTCATAATAAACGGCTTATTTGGTTCATTAAATTTGTTTGTTATTTTTATATTTTATTATAAAATTTATTCGCACCAAAAAAGATGCATCCATTAATTGTAATAGACCATGTCAGCGGTTAGACCTATGTTTTTGATGAAAAAGTGCTATTCGTCATTGCACCAAAAAACGTTTTTGACAAGTTTGATAAAAATGTTTATACAAAAAAGTGCTAAATTGCGTTCTCAAAATTTGAAAAAATGCGTTAGATATGATCGATATTGTCCGACACTGAATACTTTAGCGTTTTGAAAGCTAAGTTATGTTAAAATTAGGTCACCACTGTAATGCCACTGCTATATCACTTCAATGGATCTTATTGTTAGTATGCAGTGCCGTAACGAGGGCGTGGCGAAAGAGGCGCCCGCAACGGGCGCAACGAGGTTTGGGGCGCAAAACATTTTTTTTTATCAAGTAGATAGATATAAAAGCCCGCTATTTTATAGTGTATTTAAAATTTGGGCAACGCCGCTTTGGACATACAGTATCTACAGCACAGCGGATTTCGCTACATTTGGTGACACTGGTGAGTTCCAATTCGTTCCGAGTTAGATGGCAAAGACAAGTTACAGTAGACTCTGTAACAAATGCTCAAATGTTGCTAAAATTATTAACAAAATGCAAATTAGAATAGATAAATAAAGCAAATTTACTTTTACAAAGAAGAAAACACTGTGGAAAATGCTGCAATAATGATAAAAGCTCTAAAAACAGATATTTAACTGTACCAAAGTGATTTTTTCTGCTTCACAATTCGGCAAAAAGTTTAGCCAAAATAATAAATATTGAAACTTACATTCCAGAAAAGACGGCGCAAAATTATGCCTGGTGAGAAAGCTCCTGATGATTCGTTTGCCATGAATGAAACTGCATTACTAAAAAAGAAATGTGTGAAGTTTTAGATTTAATACTCATACAACTCAATGATGGATTTACTGCTTTACAAGAGGTCGCAAACGACTGCAGTTTTTTACATGGACAAGCTTTAAAAATTATGCTGCAAGATACTCTCAAGCGATGCGCAGCTGGCCTGGCATTGAAATATAGTAGCGACTTAAATGCTCCAGAACTTGCATGTGCAATTGAGTTTCAAATACCAAGCACGGAAGTTTTTGAAAATGTTGGCTATATGGACGCTTTTTAAATCTTGCCAATAAAATTACGAACTATCATTACAAAACACGCATCCAAATCTAGACATAGCATTAAGGATTTTCATAGCAATGTCTGTAACAACAGCAAATTGAAAATTGTAAAATCTTACCTTCGTTTTTCTATTGAAAAAGAGCGATTAACAAACATGACTATAATATTAATTAAAAAAGATATTGCAAAAACATTAAATTATGACGATATAATAGATGTCTTTGCAAATCAAAAAGGCTAGAAAAATTACTAACTATATAAAATATGCTGAACTTATTTATGTTTTTATTATATAAATATAACATGGTGTTAATACTAACTACATATTTAACATATTGCGTTTAGTAAAATTTTACTTGTTACATTAAAAATTTACTAAATTTTGGTAATTTTTGGGTTAGGGGGCGCAATTTAGGTTAGGACACTTTACCCTCGTTACGGCACTGCTAGTATGTATTAGCGATAAATAGCAAAATATTAAATTTCAGTATTTACTAAACACTAGAGTGCTTTGTTGTTAGTTTGACAGATAAAGTTATAGGTACTATTAAGGTCCCCACACACCGGCGAAATCGCGATCGCGCCAGTGTGAGTTGATCTTTAGACTTGGGATATCTTCACGTCAAACACTACCACACACACGTACTGTGTGTGTCAAATCGGCGATTGTTAGTATTAAGCGCTCCTATTTTAGGCGAGCCTATACACAGTAGGTCTTTGGACCGCAACAAAGATAAACTGATGTGCTATCTCACTCAATGTTTTTACCACTACGATATCACTCAAAACCCGTTGCTTGTTTTTCCAAAATATTCTTTATCTAGACTAGGGTTTCTTTCCCGGGATCCCGGGATCCCGGGATCCCGGTTCATTTTAAGCTATTTTATATTTCCCGGGAAATGCTTTTTGTCCCGGGAATTCCCGGGATTTTAAAAAAGTGTTGCTTTCGTTTATTTTGTGCTAAGATCTTTGTAATACTATCATAACTTATCAGAATTTTATGCTTAAAATGTCTTTACTAACAGTAAATTATGGAAAAACTTCAAAATAATTTTTCTCTTTTAGTATGGCGCAAAGAAGCCCGGTCTCCATTACAAAGTTAATATCTTCAAAATACTTTTACAGTTTTATTTTTGTGTACCCTGATAATTCAAAGCAAAATAGCTTATAAATTAAATTTTATTGATAATAACGATGTTTCTTTGCTGCTAGATGCTCTTAAGACAATTTCACCTACATTAATAGAGACTGAGAGAGCATTTTATGCATCAGGACTTTTTTTTAACGAATTAAGAAAAAGACTAATTGACTGAAGCATAGATCACCTTTGTTTTCTTAAATCACATTACAAAAATTCATTGTAAACATTATATTATTGTATTCATAAATATGAAATAGCAATAGAAAGGTTATAATTCCCAAATGTATGTTTCTCTCACCAATATTATTGAATTATTTGTAATAAACGTGGAGCAATATGTATTACATATATGACTTAGAGTTGTTTTTAAGTAATAAACCGCTCCCTTAATTTTTTGGGTTATTTATTTAAAAATATTGACATAATTTATTACATCCCGGGATCCCGGGAAATCCCGGGACAAAGGCCGATTTCTTCCCGGAATCCCGGGACAAGCAAAATGGTCAAATATGAGAAACCCTAATCTAGACGTAGAATAAAATGTGATATTTATTTATTGAAAAATCTTTTGTAAACTACTGAATGGTATTTTAACGCCATTTTTTAGGAACATGAGGATACAAATTTATCGCAAGAACTTTATGTTTGGAGAGAAATTAAGGTAATGAATTTATCCTCATTAAATAGCATTAACATCTACGTTTCAACGACAAACAACGACTCTAAACAAGGATTTTGGGCTATTGGTGATATCCGGAACTGTAGTAAAAGTGGTAAGCACATTGTCTCACTAATATTTTTATTTAAATTAATTCATTTAAATTTGTTGCTATAATAGGTACAGTTTCGTAAACTGTGTTCATAGGGTACCTATACAGTGTGTCCAAAAGGAATGGAATATGCTATATATCTCAGTAAATATCCACTTTAGGGAAAAATGTTTTGAATAAAAGTTGTTTGGTACTTAGTTTTTCACCATAAGACAAAATTAAGTTATTTTTTACGAATCACATAAGCGCAATGAAAAACAATTGCATTTTTTTAAATGACGAGATCCCCCATTTTATACTCATTCGATAGAGAATTTTTTTCTCTTTTCAATGATGCAAAACTGTAGTACTCTTACCTAAGCAACTTTTTGAGAAAAATGTAAAAATTATTTTAATTGATTAGTATTGATTTCTAACAAAAACATCATAAGAACTAAAATTTTCTGACGAAATCTACAATAAGTGTACAAACCTACAAACTGTAAACAATTTACAGCTTGGCAATGACAAACTCTGTTTTTAAACCCGTTTATAAAATTCCCAACCATTTCAGGTGTAATTTCTCTAATAAGATCTTTTAAATTTCCGATATTCTCCGGCCTCTTTGCATAAACTTAATTTTTAAGGTGACCCCATTATTGAAAAGAGAAAAAAAAAATCCATCAAATGAGTATAATATAAGGGTAAGTACCTTGCATTTTAAAAAATTCAATTGTTTTTCATTGCGCTTTTGTTATTCGAAAAAAAAATATTTAAATTTTGTTTCGTAGTGGAAAACTAAGTACCAAACAACTTTTATTCAAAACATTTTTCCCTAAAGTGGATATTTACTGAGATATATAGCATATTCCATTCGTTTTGCACTATGCAGAGTCATGGTTATACCATATGGTTGCAAAGTCGTGGAGCCAGCGTGAAGTTGACGCCAAAATACGATTTTTGAAATATCTCCCAAACCAAAGTAGTATGAAGTTAATTCTTGAAGCACAAAAAGGCATTGATAAAGCACTGAATCTTGGGATATATTTTACATTTTGTGCTTAATATTGCGGAGCCAACTTCACGGAGGTCCCCAAGTGCACGTTGTCTTTAAGGGTTAGATCTTATCATGATCTTATAGCCATCGTGACATATGGTGGATGCGCCAGTCACATTTTAAAAATTGATTTTCTTTAAGTATTTTTAAAACTTTACATTTTTGTCAAGAATAGCTATCAATAGAATCGACACAATTTTTAAAAATTAAATTTGCTAATAATAAATTAAACTATTGTCACGATTGTGTTTGCTTAAATAGTCTATTCTAAAATGTTTAAATAAACTCAAGGAAAATATTTTTGAAACGCAGTTTGCTTTTTTTAAGAAATTCGAGTTATTAAAGGGCGAGCAACCAACGTAACTTCTTGCAAAACGTTGAAACCTCCACATATGTCTATCCAGATATCACATCCAATATCTAATGGGTCGATTTGTGGAAACAAATTTATCGGTAAACATTGCAGCATGAGCTGTAAAGATGTAATATCTGAATATAGAAAAACAACTTGTCAGAAAAATCTTATTTGTACAGACACTAATTATTGTTACTGTACACCAGGATATAAAGGGCAATGGTGCCAAGGTAAAAATATTGCAGATTCGATATTGGTATTGAATTTACAGTATTATTTTTTGCAGATTGTGAAAATGGTACATATGGTGGAGGGTGTGAAAACAAATGTGGGATGTGTGAAGGTCCATGTAATCAAAGTAACGGTAGTTGCTCTGAAGGTTGTACAAAAGGATTCACTGGCGAATTATGTAAAGGTAAAAAACCACCCAATTAGAAATTAGAACTCCTCAGTTCTGTAAGTTCTATAGCTAACGAAATAGAACTTTAATTTTATTCTTCAGGCTTTCGCGGCTATCGTCCATGTTACAATCTTCGTTCCCGGGTTTGGAACCGCGTCTTCTTGATTTGTGTGACGTTTCGACCATTCTATGTTGGTCTTTATCAAACGACTGAATTGGTAGGTTTGTTGCAAGGTTTATATATCCGGCTGTGGAGGCGTGGTGTTTCGCCTGACGAGTTCGTTTCGCCTCAGCGATTTCTTGATGACCGGTTTTCAAATGCTTGGTAGTTGCAGGCCTGTGTCTCTGTTGAAGTTATTGGGGTTCTTGGCAATTTCCATAGATTCCCTAAATAGTCTAGGCCAGAAGTGGTTGGCGCGGGCCAGTAATTTTGTGTCGTCGAAAAGTATGGTATGCCCCATGTCCTGGGCATGTTCTGCTACGGCCGACTTTTCTATTTGTTTTCTTTTTGTTTGCCCTTCATGTTCCTTAAAGCGCGTTTGTATGCTTCTTCCAGTCTGTCCTGTGTGTGTACGCGGCTTAAGGTGTCTTTACTGGTCTCGTTTGCTTCCAGGACTCGCCTACAGCTCGTCCAGTAAAGCACCACTTTCCGTTTTTGTTACGTAAATAACTATTTTATTATACCTACATCATTTGAAGGATTCTAACATTTACTGTTAAAAAGGATATAATTTATTTTTATTGAAAGAGCAAATATAATATTAATTAAAGTAGTCGATAAAAATAATATTAATTACAAAAAAATTCGTTGAACTCTTTTTTTATTATTATCCGTGAGCCTCTTCTACCGCGGTGTCGAGGCGATGGCTCCTCTTCATTGTCTTCTGTCCGTTGCTTTCTTTTTGGCTTGGTTCCATGTCAGTCCTTTTTTCTCTAGTATGTTAGCTATCTCATTACTCCACGTTTTCCTGGGTCGACCGCGTATATTTTTTTGCTACTTCCTACTTCCATATCACTTTCACTGTTTTTTATCTTACATTCGTATTACATGCCCGAACAACCTCAGCTGATGAGTCTCAACTTATTCCATTGCACTCTCTATTTTTAGTTTACTTCTTAATTTATCCATTCTTGACACACCTTCAATATTTCTTAGTATTTTTATTTCACACGCTTTAATGCGTTCTTTAAAACCCTTGCGTCGCAATCATGCATAAACATTGGTATTGGTACTGTTTCATAAATTCTAATTTTAGTAGTTTCTCTTCTCCATTTTTACAAAACTCCATACAGTGACATTTTTATTTATTTATCTCCTCCGAGGTGGTTCCCTTTAGGGTTCCTGTTTGTCAATTGTACCCCCTATATTTAAACCAAATTTGGTATACAGCACCACCTTACAGGTTACCACATTCGGTGAGAATTTCAAGCCCCACAAGCAACCAGTGGCGGAGTTGTGAGAGTTCAGTTTCAATAAATTTTATAAAAAAACTAGTACGGCCCTCTTCAAAATCAAATTCGATTTATTTTCCTATTCTCGCGACACATTGGCTCTTAAATTCGATATAAAAATATCGCTAATGTTCGAAATAAAGAAGTAATTACCGATTTTTGCAGTTTTAAATAACAGAACATACTAATGATAAGAAAACATTTCCGCTAAATTAACGATAATAGTCCACATTTTGAGCATGCAACTTGCAATTTTCTGCTTTTCTCAATATCTGTATCTTTAAAATTAAGCGTTTACGGGCCAATGTTGATATGGAATATTCGTTTTAAAATGAGTTTTTGTATCGGCTGTTAAAGTCCTGCTACAATAAATTGGACCACCGTGTATATTGCTTTATTAACACGTTAAGCGCCATTTGTATCCATATGGATACAAATCATTTTGGCCCAATGGGCCACCTGTATCCATTTGGATACAACAGCCTACATTTACATTCGGCTGCCTGTATTCTTAAACATACATGTATTACATATAACCAGGGCTCGAAACCGAAAAAAATTTTGGTTAACGGTTAACCGAAATCGAGAACTTTATTTTTATAACGGTTTTTGTTGAAAAACCGGTTTTATTCGTAAAAAACCGGTTTAGTGTAAAAAACCGATTTAAATTGTAAACCGGTTTAAAAAAACGGTTAATTTAACCGGTTTTTAAAATTATTTAGATCAGGAATTCAAAATATGAAAAGATATTATTTATTTATAATTTTATAATAAATGTACAATCAAACGTTTAGAAATGACTTTTGGTAAACTAATCGCATTTAATACAGATTTTGTATTTTTCATCGTAATTTTTATTAAAAAAATACGTTAAAAAAACCGGTTTTTTATTATTTTGGTTAAAGGTTACCGTTTTTTTTGCCTTTAAAAATAACGGTTTCGGTTTCGGTTAAAAATCACTTTTTCTGACAAAAAATAACGGTAAAAAACCGGTTTCATGCCCTGCATATAACTATACCAGAAAAGGTTTAAGGATGACCAGAAAACCTTGGTGGTCAGCAATTTTTGTGCCCAAATTGATATTTAAAAAAAAAAAGTTTTGATACAAATTTATTCACACAAAATAAAAATTAAAAACTGGTTAAAATGTTATCATTTTGTTGTGAAATTTTTTCATATTACTTAAGGGCAATTTAGAAACGTTAATTTAAAAAAAAATTGGTGGCCAGAAAAACCTACTTTTTTTAACATGGTGGCGCTTAACGTGTTAATAGACAAATTATGTTTTTGTTACCAACAGTAGACTTACAAATACACTATTTTTAAAAATATAACTGTATATTTATGCATTTTAGTTTTTTTAAATATTAGTTATGAACTGTATTCTTTAATTAATTACTTATGCTGACTTTATTTTTTCATAGACCCAGACGCTGTTAGTATTACGAAAAATAGCAGCGACTCTTCCACTATTTACATAGAATTTAGCCATGCAGCAGCCGAAAATAACAATATAACTTTTGACGTAACGTATCAGGTAACTTCTTACAAAATACAAAGTATTTTATGAATAAACAAAACACTGAATAATCAAATCAAGGAAGAACCATTAATATAATGAAACGTAAGCAATATTTATATTTTTTAGCAAAAGCGATGGATTGGGTGCCAAAACGAACAAAGTGGCGCAAAAATATTTTCGTACAATGGTACAGACAGATGGCAAATAAATTTAACAGATCTTGAGCAATATTCTGAATATGAAGTTAATGTAACAATATTATATAATGATGCAAAAAACACCACAACAAAACGCCTACATACTACGGCAGTAGGTTTGTTTGTTTAAATAGATTTGTTGAAAACATTTTAGCTGTTTTGTTTTAGACACCGACATCGACGAAGATAATCTTCACGTACCAAGTTTTACCTCCGATGATAAAGCTCAATTTATAAATTTCAATCACCCTAATTGTACAAAAATCAATGGCCCGCTTCGTTACGAGCTAACATTTAAATGTTCAAATAAGTGGTGCGCAAATTCAATAACCATAAACGAAACATGTTCACAGACAAGTTGTGTGATGAATTTAACACATTCTTTACAACCGTATTCCAAATATAATGTCTCAGGTTTCGCTTACAGATCTGAAAATTATACGAAACAAATTCGCAGTTTTAATTTTGAAACAAAACCATCAAGTAAGTTATCTGCTGTATTAATGTTCCCAGATTTTCCCAATATGCGTAAGATTTTATGACTGACTATTACGACTTACGAGCTAAAGTTATACATGTTGTGACGGACCGCACTGTACATAGACTGCACAGTTGTGGAAAAGCACATTACTATTATATTTATCGTTAATTACGGCTCGTGATCGTCTTTGTAACGTGGTTGGACCCTCAAACGTTGTTTACGTAATACACATACGTATAACGTATAACAGATGCGACTCTTATCACTAATGTGTTCTCGTTTTTCGCACTTTTCTCAGAGACCGTTAAAGATAATTTCAAAAACCTTGCACAGCCCTACTGGCAAAGGATGCGTGCATCAGAAAATAATAAACTTTGATTTTTTCCCTACACAATCTCATAGCCAACGCGATCACAAGTATGACAAGTATTACAAGTATGACCATTTGAACGGCCCTGGATGATATCAAAAAGTGTTTTATTTGCTCTTTCTTTACGTCGTCGGATGCGCCAGTCTTTTAGCTACATTTTGAACACCGAACCAAAATTTTCGGTAGGCTAATAACGGAGTTATGAATTTTTTCGTAGACCGAGATGTTTTTATTTTCCGAGCGAACACAGTATATTGCCGGCTTCTCGTTTTTCGCACTTTTCTCAAAGACCGTTGAAGATAATTTTTAAAATACTTTGCACAGCCCTACTGGCAAAGCATGCGTGCATCAGAAAATAACTAACTTTGATTTTTTCCCTACACAATCTCATAGCCAACGCGATCACAAATATGACAAGTATTATAGTGTCACCATTTGAAAGGACCTTTTTCAGACGGCCGTGGATGATATCAAAAAGTGTTTTATTTGCGCTTTCTTTACGTCTTTTAGCTACATTTTGAACACCGAATCAAAATTTTCGGTAGGCTAATAATCGAGATGATTTTTTACTAAAGCAAATCAATTATCACACATTGGCTTAGAGTAAATACTGGGCTATAAATTATAAATTTCAAAATCGTATAGGCTGCGATCTCTAGCGGTTACATTTTTTACTTATATTTTGTACCAGGAGCACATAAAGGAGGTGGCAAGAACGCTACGACATATGCGACTGTTACACCAACGTGTTAAAAAGAAACAACCGACGCCTTACATTTCGTAACTAGATATAAGCATAACGTCCGATAGAAAATCTATCTCCCTTAACTCATCAACAATGTAGCGTACATTTGATGTCCGTATTTGAAGCATGTTTACATTCATTCGACTATAACAGCTGATCTTAAATGATTTAAAAAAGCTATAACTTAGCCTTAATAACGTCATTCAGAGTAAAATAAGAAATGTTTGCGACATAAACTGAAATAATCTTTCAATAAATGCAAAATTCAAAACATAAATTGAGAAACGTTTAGCATCACGAAACACGCGGTAATTTCAAAAATTAAAAACTACTAAGTTTTCTCATACCTTCGACTCTTTTTAAATAACAAATATATGTATACCCTCAGTTGATTGAAATACTAAATATTTTTTTTAACGATCTGTCTTTTAGTGTATTTTATTTTTTCACTAATTCCGTTTATTCATTTTAAAGTAGCATTTTATTGTCGCGTAATTCTCTTCTTCTTATTCTTTCGCCTCTCTACCGTTAGAGGGTGAGGCTTTTGATTCTTTTTATATGTGTGGCTTCTTTTTGTATGCTTTCTTCCATCTTTTCTGTCTCTTGTTAGTTCTCCAAACTTACTTCGCTCAATCTCTTTGTTTATGGCAACTTCTTTTACATCAACATTCCAAGCTTTTCTTGGTCTTCCTTTTTGATTTTTTCCTCCTGTTTGCGCTTCCTATGCTTTCCTGGGCATCCTATCTTCTACCATTCTATAAACATGGCCTGGCCATTTTAGTTGTGTCTCTTCGATGTTTTGTTCTATTGGTTGTACTTGTAGGTTTTCTCTATGGGTTTCGTTTCTAATTTTATCCATACGCGTTTCACCTTGAATTTGTCAAGAAGAAAATTTATTCCGTAATTACTGTATTATTAATTTTAGGTCCAGGAAAGGTGCGAAATTTAAATGCTTTCACTTTAAACCAAAGTTCAATTTCATTGAGTTGGGAATCCCCTTATCCACCAAATGGTAAACTTGAAAAATATGTAATAAAGACGTGGGATATTAATTCCAATTCCTACGTTAGTTTAAATAAAACAAAATCTGACATCACGTGCAATTTGAAGAGTAACTTTTTTTATAGTGATATAGTGAATCTACAAATAAAAACTGAAAATATTACGGTAAAGCACACACTTTAATGTTACTGTTGCTAAATCGTTTAATTTGATTTTGGTTTAGGTATTTGCTGTGAACGAAAATGTTGATGATCTTGGATCACCTGCAAGTTTATATAATGTTACAATTACAGAAAAAGGTAAATTTAAGCTTGTTTTATAGACATTATTTGTTTATTCGCTTCTGTTTAACAGAGTCTGAAGCTCCGAATAATTTACAAGTGGACTGGAAAGACGATTTGCCAACGATAAGTTGGGAACATCCTACTGTGACTAACGGACTATTAAAATCTTTCAAAATTGATTTACTGGTTATTCAAACGGAGACCGACGCTGAAAGCAAAACATCCATCATTAACCTTACCGAATGTCAAAGAAAGTATTCTTATCAGGTGCGTCCATACAGGGTGTCTTTAATTTGAGGATCTTGCTTATCTCAGGATTTAGCTAAATGAAGACAAAGTTGTGAAATTTGGTGCTAAATATAAAGTGAAAATTGTTTAAGCCCCACAAGTTATTTGGAAAAAATCTTCGTTTGTTTTATATTCTAAATTTTCAGACATATCAAAATGTTTTAAATTCTTGGCAGGAATGATATAGATCTGTATGAATTAATCTCATTAGGTGACTTGCCTGGTTTTTCCAGCATTATAACCTCTGCTACCTTCCATAAACTTGGGACATTTCATTCTAAAGGCTGCCTTAATCAGATAGGTCAGCATTACAATGCCTTTCCTCAGTAGCTGCTTTAAGATTTCGGTTGTAATCAGGTCAAAACCTGACGCCTTTTTGGGGCTGAGATTGCTTTTGATTTCGTTTGCAACCTCTTTTGGCGGGACTGGTAGTATTTCTTATTTTCGTAATTCACAAGTTCCCGTTCTAGATTATTAAAATCCATTTCAATGGGTTTGAATGTGTTTTTAAGATAATCTGCAAATACCTCAGATTTCTTTATTATCCCCTGCCCACTACCCAAGCGTATTAATTTTTAAAAAATTAAAAATAAGTACATTAATTATATAATCCACATTGCTTTTCGGTGCATCGCTACACTGGAATATTAAATTTCATTGACTTCCCTGTATGTTAAACCTAGCTTTGATAGATATTTTATATCTGGAGTTTCGCTGCGTTCCAATTTTTTATCAACAATGAAAATCGCATTAAAATAAGGTTCGATTCAAACTTCAGGAAACAACATTCGTGTATACAGGGTGTTTCTAAAAGGTTGTCCAAAAATTCTAGTGCTAATTCTACGTGAAAAAATTTAAAAAAAAGTTCATATAAACATAGGTTCGAAAATGCTTCCTAAGGGAGCTAGACTCCCCTGCTAGAGCCCCTCGAAGGAGGTGTCGAAAAAGTGGATTTTATTTATTATCTCAGTAATCCGTTGAGGTACGGTTATGAGACTTGGTATGCAGTTTAGTAGTTATGCATGGTATTATTTTACACTATTGACAAAATTATCTTTAAACCATAGGCGTACGAAAATGGACCCTACCCCCCTTTTTTCTCATTTTTTTTTAATGTTTACTATTTACTCTAATTACGTTCAAGAATGTGATTCTACGAATAAAACTACCTTAAAAAGGTACTCTTTGTAATTTGCAATAGAACCAAACCAAAATCCTTACTTCTGTTTCTGGAGTTCGAGTATAACGATTTCTTCCAAAATCACTCTTGTTTACAGCAAATGAACCATGTTCTCGCAGTCGCCGATCAATACGAATGAAAGTTTTGTGGCAAGGAGTGTTACGATTTGGGAAAGCTTCTTGATACAGTCTACGCGCTTGAAGAGCATTACCTTCAGCTCGCCCATAAAATAAATGTATATCTGACATTTCTGCAAATGTATACTGTTCCATTTTGGGTAACAAAATAAAATTTACACAGCTTAAGTCACGTAGTAATAACTGACATAAGCCAACCTAGATCAATGATAATATCACTTTATTAACCTTTCTGCTGCAACTTTTTTAAACCTATTTTTCTTGAAGATGGTTGGTTCTATTGCAAATTACAAAAAGTACCTTTTTAAGGTAGTTTTATTCGTAGAATCACATTCTTGAACGTAATTAGAGGAAATAGTAAACATTTAAAATATAATGAAAAAAAAGGGGGGTAGGGTCCATTTTCGTACGCCTATGGTTTAAAGATAATTTTGTCAATAGTGTAAAATAATACCATGCATAACTACTAAACTGCATACCAAGTCTCATAACCGTACCTCAACGGATTCCTGAGATAATAAATAAAATCCACTTTTTCGACACCTCCTTCGAGGGGCTCTAGCTCCCTTAGGAAGCGTTTTCGGACCTTTGTTTATATGAGCTTTTTTTCTTATTTTTTCACGTAGTATTAGCACTAGAATTTTTGGACAACCTTTTAGAAACACCCTGTATAAGTGTTATTAAAATGCGCACCATCTTAACTTGCATTTTATTACATTGTCGAGGCTAATTTTACTGTTAAAAGAACCGTTTTAGATACCAAATATCAGTGATTCCACTCATTACCGGGTTGAAGTTTATGGAGTCAACAAGTATGATGGCAAACGATCTTCCACTGATCTGATAATTAAACCACGAAAACCTACTCTAAATTTGGACAATATAAAACTGATAAATAATAATAATTCGTTAAGCATACAAATTCCACAACCAACAAATATGACTCCTAAACGGTAAACATATCTATACCAGATATATTCATCAATGATCAGCACCAGTAACGTATTTTATCTTGCAGAACCTTATATATAAAACAATCCATGACACAGCCGCCAAGTTATTCATTGGAAGATTGCCCTTTCTTTGATAAAAACCATACAATTATAGTCGATTTCTCTTCATTTAACAACAATCAGTATTCTTTAACCTTAAGTGGCCAATTTGCAAATGAAACTAGGGTTGCAAGAAAATCTACAGTATATATTACACTATTTTATGAATTCGAAAATATGTGCAGTTGCGACATATACCAACACAGTTTCAATTTCACTGAAGAAAAAATCATTCCAAAAATATCAACCGATCAAAAATCTGCAGCGTTATATTATACATTAACAATTATAATCCTTCTCATACTTATTGCAGTTATAATAGGAACTGTAGTAATTAGGCGCAGGTACGTACCATTTAATTGTACAACATTTATAGCAGGTAAATTAAACTATTTTTGCACTTAGAAAGCACGGGAATCAATGGCCAGTTGTGAGCAGTGTGGTCAGCTGTTGCAAAAGTAAGTGATTTTATATTCAAGCGATAATTGTTTAAGTTGCTTTAAGCGTAACAGGTTGAGTATCGCTGATCCAAAATGCTTAAAACTGGCAATGGGTCGTATGCATAAAAACAAGTAAAAGCTTTTGCTAGTGATTTTGCAAGTAAATACTCGGTTCCGTATGCATAAAAAGTTTAAGCATTTAGTAGGAGTAGTATTTACTTAATTTTCAGTAAATACTTAAAAACCGTATGCATAACATGGAGTATTTACTTAAGACTTTAAGTAAGTACTAGTACAATCTCAAGTCTGTCTCTCACCGTACTTATTTTCGCATCAGTCTTAATCATGGCGTTGTTCATGAGAGGTAAAGCTCCTAAAATCTATAAAAATCGACGAAATCACGATTCTCGACAATATCGTGCACTATTTAGGTTCGAAGAACGTCATGTCGAGTACCTGGCAGAAACATTATTGGCAACGTGGACGAAACCAGAGGTGGTGCTCTTTCACGGAAGGAAAAAGTTGAGGTATTTTTAATATACGTAGGTGATCCCGGATTTCAGATAGGCGTTGGTGAGAATGTAGGTGTTAATCAAAGTACAGTTAGCCGAACTGTAACAGAAGTTGCGTGCAAAATCTATACCAAACGCCAAGGCTGGATCAAATTTCCAAAAAATATGGGTGAAGTAGATAAAGCAAAAATAAATTTTCAGATAAAATTTAATTTTCCGTGTTGTATAGGAGCTTTAGACTGTACACACGTCGAAATACTCAGACCACCAGAGCACGCCGACAAATATATCAATAGAAAATTCAAGCCTTCTATTAACGTTCAAGTTACTTGTGATAGCAACGAATTATTTACGAGTGTTGATGCTACCAATCCAGGCTATACTCATGACAGTCGGATGTTACGAAAATCTGGTTTAGTTGAAAAGATTGCCTGTTATTACAGAAATGCAGTCATAATTGCCGACGCGGGATATGGGATCGCTCCGTGGATTATGACACCATACAGGAATCCTGATAATGATGTCCAAAAGCATTATAACAAAGTACATGCAAAAAACAGAGCTATTATTGAAAGACTCTTTGGATAAGTTAAGCTACGGTTTTCACTCTTAAATTCGGCTTGACTTTGCTATAATTCCGTCAGTTATCTTAAGTTGTTTTGTACTCCACAACGTAGCAAAGCACCTACCTAGGTGATAACACATTCGGTGACGAAGATCAAGTTAACTTAGTGTCGAAGAGGAGTAAGGCCAAGAAGACGTTGAGAATAACATCAGGCGAGCTGGCATAAGGAAAAGAGAAAACATCGCACAATTACTAATCGCTACTTAGTTGGGGGAAAAAATTGATCTAAAAGTTTATAATACTCCTAGTAAATTCTAAAAAGACACCATTTATTGTTTAGAACCTAAAATTATAAAAAAAATTAATAACAATCAAATTATGATTTTAATATGGACTGTTACAAACGTTATTCTTTTGTTGTGATTAACCATGACAATATTCGAATCATTAAGTAAAAGCTAGTAGTATTTACTTAAGATTTTCCAGCATTTGCTACCTAGTACTAGTAAAAGATTATGCATATGACATCTAGCATTTACTTTTACTTATACTTAATAATAATAATAATAATAATAATATTAGGCTTTATTTTTACTTATTTTTATGCATACGGCCCAATGTATTATATTTCGAAATTTTCGAATTTATTGAAATGGCGACCACGTCAAAACAATGATGTTTCGTTAGAATCATTTTTTACTGTGGCAAAATTGTTGGTTAATTTATTTGCTACTTCATGATCAACAAAAATCTTTAAAAATTCAATTTCGATGTTTTTTTTGAGTTTCTGCAAGCAGTGGCGCGCCGGGGCGGGGGTGCAAGGGGTGTTCGCACCCGGGCGCGGTTAATCAGGGGGCGCATGCAACGAGATAAAATTGTGCCTGAAGGAATGCAGGAGGGATTTTCCTTAAAAATAAAAGTATGTTTTTTGTAAACTTATTCCAATATGGATTTAGGGCGCCAGAAATGAGTTCGCACATTAAAAAACCGCTAACCGTAAGCTTTTTCGTTAACCGATAACCAGTTATTACGTCCCGGTTAACCGGTTATTCGAATATTAAGCAATTTTCGTTTTAATTTTGCGCCAACATTGCAATTTGCCGAGTTTAACTACCCAGTAAGCATAAGTGTTTTGCTTTTTACATTAGTAACTTGATTTTTTCAATGTTTTTTGTACATTTCGTACCAGTGGCTAAAAAAGAAAAACGTTTCGTTCGTTTTAGATCGGAACCAAAACGAAATGTTTCGATTTTTTCTTTACGTTCCGACCCATAAAATTTCGTTTTCGTGAACCGATATTTAATTATGATTAAAACCGATTTTACAGTTTTTTTTTAGTCACCAAGTCGAATTGTGCATTTTATTTAGTATAACACCCGTCAGGTGTAAAAACACAAATAGTTTTTACAAACCATAGATGATCTACGTCAATGTCATATTTTTAAACTGCTTAAAAAATATTACGCGCCCTTTTGTTGTCCAATCAAGTGTATATCATTTATTGATGATCCAATCAACAAATTAGAAAGAGAGAATATCTGTGCCGTTACTTGTGTTGCACGAAATTGCAAGTTTTAGCAATTAAGTTGTTAATGCATTTATGTATAGGGAGAAAAGTGAAGCTAACTTATTTTAAGTGAGATGTTTTACTGCTTTGTGGGGGAATCTTCCCAGCGTAGACGGTAAATTCGCGTTTGTGTTCAATGGATAAAAATTAAATAGTGATAGGTAAATATATTTATTTCGTTTTCGTTCTTATAAAAATTTCGGTTAATTTCGTTGTACATTTTCGTTTTAGTTCCTTTCTCAGTCCCTGTTTCGCACTAACAGGTTTGTACAACTTATAATAAAGTGTGTACCTAATGAAAGTGCAAATATAGTTTATAAATAAAATAAAAATGTAGAAAGTTTTGAAGTTGTGTTTCACAAAAAAAAAAAATTTATACATTTTTTAATATTACATGTTTCACTATTTTGTATCGTTGTATGTCGTATTCGTTAAGGGAATAGGATAAAATTTTATGTTATTTTGGTTTTTTGTGAAGAATATTTTGTTTTTGTTAACAATATATCTTATTTTTTTAGTTTATTGAAGGTGTATGCACCAAAAATATATTATTGCCACAAATTCATAAATGATTTTTAAAAATTAAAAGTAACCGGTTAATAATCGGTCAACCGGTTACTTGTGAAATGCTTATTGAGATTATTGTCCGGTTTTTCAATCCCTAGCAGACCTCTTGCGTTAACGATGGTTGTCCTTGGCGATATGCTATAAACGTCAGCACAGCGCGAGCGAAAATATTCGGTTTCTTGTGCTTACCGGTTTTCGGAATTTTCCATCGGTGGTACTTAACATATAATATATAAGACAGAAATAAATTACTTTATAATGATATAACAATTGCAGCATAAGAAACGCCACCATATACGATTTATATATGCTTTAAACTGGGTTCACATAATTTTGTTTAAATATTATTTTTATATATAATCAAAGCCTCTTTTTATCTAGAAAACGAGGAAACAATTGCAAATACTTCAAATGGAACCGCCTACTGGAGAAATACAAAAAATGTAAGTATTATTTTGGTCCTATTAATCTTTGTACTTACAACATAATTTTAAAAAGGCCGAAGGTTATCGTTAATAAACGACAACTGACATTTTTGGAAAAAAAAAAATATCAAAAAAGGCTAAAAAGATAAAAGATTTACTTTCTGGTTTTAAATTTAAGTCACACTAATATTGTTTAAAAAATAATTGAATAACGCGTTTGAAATGTTTTTGTAACATTGTATGCAGCTTATTCTGCCGTTTATGTGAAGTGTGTTAAGATTATTTTTAAAACAAACGAGATCTTCGAGATAGCCAACTAAACTTCATTACATACTTTGATTTAAAACACAGTTTTATGATATATCTAACAAATACACACTAAAAAATTCGGCGCCAATTTTTACACCAAAATGACAGGAAATTTAAACTACATAGATCCACTCAAAATGGTGTTATTTTGTCTAAAGAAAAGATATTGTTTGTCGTAGATTGTATGCCAAATTTTAACATTTTTGGAATAAAAGTTTTGACGAATAGTAATAAGTAATAAAGAGATATCAAAAGAAACGAAGTCGCGAGTTTTTAATGCAGTGTACGTACCCATTCTCACGTACAGTTCAGAAACTTGGACACTAACACAAAAACAAAAACAAAGAATACAGACACAGGAAATGAGATTTCTGAGAAGAATTAGAGGGATATAGACTGATCAATAAAATCATTAACAAAATCTTCGAAATAACCTAGGAATAACAGATATCAAGAAGAATATGGAGACGAATCAGTTAAGATGGCTTGGACATCTACTACGCATGCCAGAAAGTAGATACGCCAAAATAGGATGAAAAATGCAGATAGATGGAAAAAGAAATAGAGGAATACCAAGAATAAAATGGGAAAAAGAAGTGATGCAGAAACTAGAAGAAAAAGAAGTCAGTTCGAGAGATGTGCCACAATTAGCTAGCGATAGGCAGGAGTGGAGAAACATAACATACCTCGACACCGAAAGGTACAAGAGGAACCGATTAAGAAAAGGAAGAAATATTTAGTCCTTAGTCAGTTCAATAATTTTTGTAGAAAAATTATCTCTGGATTAAATTAATCTGTTAAATTAATTGCATCGAATTGGATAGTTTTATATTCAAAGTATCTAATAAGTTTCATGAAAAACCTAGATAAGTTGCTTAAGTTTTTAGATAATATAGACAAATGTATTTTAAGTTGTTTATGAATTTATCCATCTAGGAAGAAGAAAGGGAACCTTTATTAGCTGCACCTGAAAATCGCAGTCGAGTGGTCTATGTGAAAGACTTACCCCAGTATGCCAAGGAGTCTATAGGGTTTTTGGACACCGAAGGAGAATTAGTTCGTCAACACGCAGTAAATTAAATTAAATCAACTATTACATTTAAACTACTTCATAATTAATTTCAGCTGTTACCACTCGGACTAACTCAATCGCATACATATGCCATAGATGATCTAAATCGACCCAAAAATAGATACATCAATATCCTAGCATGTAGGTGATATATTAACTTTTTTATTATTTTGACGCACGAATAGTTGGTTTATGAAAAATCTAAAAAATCTATTTTAATTGAAATATTAGTTTAAAATCAGATTTAGAGATAAACAAGAAAAAATAATAAGGGAGGAGAATTCAATTTATTGTTGAACATTCTTGATTTAAATAATTTACGTACAAGGTGGCCAAATTTCGATGTTTTAATAGGGAAACTCGGTAACTATAAGAGGTATCAAAAAACGGACCGCGCATCCTCGATCTCTTTTTTCGAGAAAATGTAAATGGCGAAAACTAAAATTGGTTATCGTCTTTTGTTTTCGAGTTATCGCCGATAACTCGGTTTTTCGACTTTTCGTTTTATGACTATATCTCGCTTATTTATGAAAATAAACAAAAATAATTTTGACTTTCTACAGGCACTTTTTTGATAAAAATTCAGTGGCGTAGACAATTTTTCAAAAAAAATATCGAAATTTGAGTTGTGAATAAAGTTGTATTTTTTTAAATAGAACCCATAGTTGGCTATGACTTATTTAAATTCCTTATTTTTTTGCCATTCCAAATATATAAGGGTTGATGTAGTTATTTTCAATAATATGCAAGTAACGTAGGTTTTTTAGTTTTTTTTTTTTTAATAAAATTAGTACGCTGTGAAAACAAAAACAAAACAAGGTGTAAAACCTGTTTAAACTCATTTGGTACTAGTTACGAAGGTTTTGTAAGTTGTTATTGTGATAAACATTACAAATGTTTGAACATAAGATAAACTACAATAAATTACAATATTGCAGATTCCGACTTTATAGTTGTTTCCTTATTTTTATATATTTACAATGTTTATCACAATAATAAATTACAAAACCTTCGTAACCTGTACCAAATGAGATTTAAAAAATTTTACACCTTGTTTTGAATATGTTTTCACAGCCTACTATAATTTTGTTTAAAAAAAAAACTAAAAAACCTTCGTAACTTGCGTATTATTGAAAATAAATACATCCACCCTTATATATTTGGAATGACAAAAAAATAAGGAATTTAAATAAGTCATAGCCAACTATGGTTTCTATTTTTAAAAAAAACAACTTAATATCACAACTCAAGTTTCAATATTTTTTTTGAAAAATTGTCTACGCCACTGTATTCTTATCAAAAAGTGCCTGTAGAACGTCAAAATTATTTTTGTTTATTTTCATAAACATGCGAGATATAGTCATAAAACGAAAAGTTGAAAAATCGAGTTATCGGCGATAACTCGAAAACAAAAGACGATAACCAATTTTAGTTTTCACCATTATGTTTTTCTAGAAAAAAGAGATCGAGGATGCTCGATTCGTTTTTTGATACCTCTTAGGCCGGCGACATACTTGCGGGTGACCCGTGCGGGCCGGTTCCCGCAAGTTTTGTAACTCACACGTTGTTATGGCCGGCGACATACTTGCGGTTGGGCCCGCAGCTGCCCGGACATCTATCGCACTTGTAGCGTTCAAATCGCAAGTTGCGGTTTGCCCGGACGTAATGTGACTCATTGATACATATCGGTGTGTTCATACTTGCGGGTCAACCGCAATGTAAATTCAGTTGCCAAATCAATTAACTATACTTTTTTCAATTATTTGTAGATTTTAGTGACAAAGCACTTGTTTGATGCTTAACTTATTATATTTAAAATAATACTAAATGACAAACAATGGTTTGGCCGTCAAATAATAATTTTTTTTATCCAGAAAAACAATTAATTCTGCGAAATACTAATTAATGCATTTAATACGTCGTCAGATAAATGCAAAAGGTACACACACCTGTAATATTTGATTCTACAATATTTATTTGAATTTTACTTTAATGAGAGCGTCTTAAATATAGTTAATTCTACCGAACCGCAACCGCAAGTATGTCGCCAACGAAAAAGTACAAGGTCAGATTTTTGCGGGTGACCCGCAGCGGGTCACCCGCAAGTATGTCGCCAGCCTTATAGTTACCGAGATTCCCTATTAAAACATCGAAATTTGCCCACCCTGTACACTGTTCAGAAAAACAGTATTTGCTAATATCTTAGTTTCCTTAAGTTCACCATCCCGATCTTATTATCGTTCATAAACAACTTTTTTACAGTCCATCTCTTTGTCAGCTGTCTCCCACGGAAAATACATTCATGACTCAATTTTTAACCCCCGAAATCTTATCATACTATCAATTATGCGAATAATTATAGCAGGTCACTCCAGATAGAACCAAACATAAGTGATTCAAAGCAATAATTTGCTAAATCAAGTTGTAACGATAAACATTTTAAAATAATTGCACAGCAATAAGGATATTTCAAAAAGGAACAGCAAATTCAATATTTTGAGATTCTATTAGAGATTTTATTTTAATTTGTAGACCACAGGTTTTTGAACACTAAAACTGGTCTAAGAAGTAAGATTTTATATAAATTACTAAATGTCCATTTGGGACAAATTGTAATACCTATTCTGGAAGTCAAAAAAAAAAAGGAAGACCAACTATTAATATGTATCTGTTAAATCTTAAATCTAGGTTAATTAGCTAAGATCAGCCCAGCGACGTCTTTTAGTCGTCTTTGTTATCCTTAAGGAATACATACATTAACACTTGCACAATGCTCTGCTTTTACACAAACCACTAGGCAAGTTCGAACGGCTTGATCCTCTTCAGTCTTCGACTTAAGTTCTGGTTGTCTAGTAGTTGGAAAGTTCCTGCATTTTCGTGTAGTTGAAGCCTATGTGCATGCTTCTTTGCAAATCGTTTGATTTCTTCTTCAACGGTTAAAATGCCCAAGTCTCGATGAAGGTCGGCATTTCTGACAAACCAAGGAGCGTTAGGCATTTCATGTAACACCTTATTTTGGACCGTTTGTATCTTATGTATATTTGTAATTTTTGCACACTCCCATAGTTGTATTCCATACAACCATGTAGGTCTAATAATTTGTTTGTAAATCAAATTTTTGTTATACAATGGCAGTTTAAAATATTTACCAATGTGTCATCTGTATTGTGCGATTTTAATTTTAAACTCCTTTTCTTTCTTCTTAATATGTTCTTTCCACCTCAGTTTGGCATCCAGAGTCTTGGTAAAGATACTTTGCAGTGTTTCCTTATGGGACAATGGTTTTATTGATTATTATTGCTGGAGAGTTACGCAGTCTTTTATTTGTAAAGTTGATATGAACGGATTTCGTTTCATTTAGTTTGATTTTCCACTTTTTGGTCCATTCGTTTATGATATCACTAGCTGTTTGCTGTTTGTAGTTTTTGGGTGGAAATTATATTTGTTTTACCTGTTCCCAGCAATGCTGTATCATACGCGTATGTAGTTAATTTCACTTGATTCAATTTTGATATATCACTGTTGTAGAGTAAATACAAGACCGTTCCAAGTACACTACCCTGTGGCACTCCTGCTTGTATTTTTTTCAATTCTGAATAGGTTTCCCCTTGTTTCACTCTAAAGAGTCTACTAGAAATTTGAAAATTTATTTTGAGTTTTTTTATTGTTAATACGAGTAAGTGCGTAAAAAACAATTGTGGGATGATGTACGGGCCCGGCAAATTCTACTGCATCATACCCCGTTTCGCCAGCCCTGCCTAGGTGCCTGAAAACAAAAAGGTCTTCAGAACCCTCAAACCTCCGCCTGTCAGGTTTTTTGGGTTGCTACCATATTGTTGTTTTCGTTGATGTTCTGAGTACCATAGGAACAATAAATGCTGATTATCACTTAAAGTAATCAAATGAGAAGTTAAACCTGCTTATCGTTCTAAAGGACTTCGCGTTTTAATTAGAAAATTTATCATCTTACACAGGAGTGGACAAATACCCGCGGCAGCATTTAAACTGGTCCGCTGGTCATGCAGAACAAAACATTTTTTCAAAAAAAATTGTATTTTAGTTTAATTATTTATTTCAACGTTGAACAAGATAGTCGTATTTATTTTTGTCTTTGTAGATGACCACAGTCGCGTTAAGCTAGAAAGAATTAACAGGGACCAATGCTCTGACTACATAAATGCTTCTTATATTGGTGTAAGTACTGCATAACACGTTTAGTGCCTAATTGGTTTCATTCTTTATTTATATTAGGGATACAAGACGCCAAAATCTTATATTGCTACTCAGGCACCCAAAAGTAATACTCTTTTCGATTTTTGGAAAATGGTTTGGCAAGAAAAAGTGAACACTATTGTCATGGCTACAAATATAGAGGAAAACAGAAAAGTATTAAAAATTAATTTCGCTACTCGGCAAGGTTTTTATTTGGTTTTTTTTTTTTAGTATAAATGTGAAAAATATTGGCCCAACGTGGGACAATCTCTAAGTTTTGTAGATATTAATGTATACTCAATCGAAGAACAAAAATTTCCTGATTATGTATTTAGAAGTTTAACAATGACCAAAAATGGAAAAGTTCGCACAGTAAGTATAAATTAAACTATGGCAAGCTGCCGATTTACCGGAATCGCTTAATCCGGAAGGCGCAATAGCACAGACAGTAGCGTAGGTTAAAAACAAAACAACAAAAAAGTTTCTCATCAAGCTTTAAAAAAAAAATTATTGCAAAATTTCAACCCTCCAAAAAGTTCTGATAAAAAGACCAACTTTTCAGCCCCCTGTGAAGGTGGGAGATGATTAAAAATATTACTATGGAAAACCTTTTAAAAAGTATAAAACATCTACCAAATATCATTCTCCTACAGTTATCCAACTTTGAGAAATTAAAATAAAAACCTAATTTTACCGCTCCTTTTAGGGGAATGTGACTCCGAAAGGATACGTCTAAGGGGAAAAAATTATATAAAAGCCCTCCTTAATTTTCGATAAGGAATCACGTCTCGAATTTTTTCGCAATATTTAAGAAACATCCTGTATGTACATGGGAAATCGTATAAAAGATTTATGTCAAGATAATTGCTTTTTTATTTTGAATATAGGAGGTCTTAAGCAGCTTACAATCGTATAAATTAGATAATAATTCTGTTCGTGATACCTCATAATTTTCGTAATCTCGATAGTTTTAGAAAACTATCAGCTATAAAACAAAAATCGTATTTAGACACTAAAACAAAATAAACTGTAAGTGTACAAATTTAAATACGTTTATGCATAGGTGGAACATCTACACTTCACATCTTGGCCAGACCATGGTGTACCACGTTTTGCTCAATGTTTAGTGCCATTCATAAAAAAGTTACTCACAGTACCGCAAGATTCTGCTCCTATAGTGATTCACAGCAGGTGAGTTAAAATTTTTAATCTTTAATCTTTTCTGTCTTCTTCTTAGTCTTACCTTTTCCTACCATAAGATATTCGGTTATTGTTCTTGTTTATGAATATGGGATGTGTTTGTACATCTCCCTCGATCGTTTTTATCTTTAATCTGTCTAACCCGTAGGTGACAAATCTTTGGAAAAATGTGTGTTGGCAGGTATACAGTTTACTGTTTAAAAATAATGTATTTCAAATTTGCAAAACAAGTCAAGATTAGGCAATTTGAAAAATCTGCAAAATGTTTTAGATCTGAAAACATGTTGATGCTTAAACAAGGAGCCGCATGAAAAGTTGGAACATTCAAATATTGAATGTTCAAATCTGGAAAATGCACCGGTAGAATCATTCAAATCTTGAATCGTTCCACTTTCCAGCTTTCCAGCGATGAACGATTCCCGTGTAGCATCGTTCCATCGTTGCATGATTCTTGCGTTGAGTGATTCCAGCGTTGAATGATTCAACATTTAAATGATTCTATAAGTGCATTTTCCATAGTTGAATGTTCCAGATATTAATGGCTTACCCGTTCTGGATATAATGCTCATTCGTTTTTATTTTGGGATTTCTCTGTTTGGTACAATTCTAATTCTGTATGTAGGCTTCGCCTTAAATTTTTCTTAAAAACCTCATCTCCATTTTTTTTTTAATAAATACCATATTTAAAAATTTAGTGCTGGTGTAGGACGCACTGGAGCCATCATTCTCTGTGACTATGCATACAGGATGGCAGTCGCTGAACACAAAATTGACTTCTTAGGAATCTTACACGAGTTAAGAGTACAGCGTGTCGGAATGGTTCCGTCAGCTGTAAGTTTGTTGTTTATTATACTTAAATAAAGTTTCAAAGCGCAATTCTAATCAAGTACTGTTCTACTGACAATATTACAAAGGCAAACATAAAAATAATTTTAAATTGTTTAAGTCTAATAAAAATGAATAATATAAAAAGTAACTAAAATGAAGCAAGTTTTATGAAAACAATTTCAGGAACAATATAAATTAGCCCACTTGGTTGTATTGGAAATGCTGTTTGGACTTGAGACCAGTGTACCATGTGATATCAATCTACTCTCTAAAATAGAAGAATTTGAAGAATCTAACGAAATACAAAAACAGTTTGGATATTTACAAAACGTTTTATGGCAAGACCAATCCATGCGCAAAGAAAATACTTTAGTCATGAACAAAATAATTGCAACGAAGAACAGATTTAGCAACATCCTTCCTTGTAAGTATTTAACTTAACGTAATCCATAATCTTTGAGTGGTAATTTTTTGAAGTAATACTGTAAATATTAAAGAACTAAGCACAACACACTTGACTGGAAAGTGAAACTGTACAGGGTGAATCAAATTCGAATGTTTTACGGGGTATCTCTGTTACCGTAATAGTTAGTGAAAATCTGCTAACGGTCTCTTGGGCTATTTGTTTGAGAAAAGAACGCCTGTGTAATCAGATTTATTATATCGCTTTCCATTTTCGCCCTACAAACAAAAAATTAGTTTTTTTAAGTTTTGAAAATTCTTCTTTATGTATTAAAATTGAATAAAATGTTATGAGGGTTTTTCACACAGATTTTTATGCCTAATTTAAAAGCCAAATAAATTTTTTTTCAACGACTGACTTTCGAGAGATGAAGTAAACTTTCCTTTTTTTTAATGGAAACCCTAGTTGTCCATGACTTCATATACAAGATTTTTTTTAGCTTTTTAAAAATATAGTTTGATATATTTGTTGCAAAAAATAACCGAGATATGGCCAATTTTACGAAAATTTTATCATCAAAGTTTGCCATGATTTCGTAAACAAGTGATGTTTGCAATTAATAGACAACTAAACGTAATTTCCAAGTAAATTCTGCAGCAGCCGCTACGTTTTTACCACTCAAAATGTAATCTTTTAACACATTAAACTTTTTGAAGTGTGTTAATCTAGCCATGTTCACAATACCACAATAAACAGTTATAAAATACAAAAAAATACACGGATTTGCTTAAAAGTTAAAAATTTTACTTGAATATGACTCTTAGTTGTTTATTAAAATTATGTCAAACTGTGATGGTAAAATTTTCGCAAAATTAGCCATATCTCGTTTATTTTTTGCAACAAATATATAAAACTATATATTTTCGAAAAGCTAAAAAAAAATCTCATTCACATGTAAGTTTACTTCATATCTCAAAAGTCAAGGTCGTAAAAAAAAATTAATTTTATTTTTAAATTAAGCATAAAAATCTCTCTAAAAATCTATATAACATTTTGTTCCAATTTAATAAATAAAGAAGTTATAGCAAATTTTCAAAAATGATGAAATTTCATTTTTCGTCTGTAGTGCCAAAATGGAATCAGATTAAAAAAATCTGATAACATAGACGTTCCTTTCATAAAAAATTACCCGAGAGATCGATATTAGATTTTCGCTATCTATTTCGGTGACAAAGATGGGTAAAACATTCGAATTTGGTCCACCCTGTATATTATTCATTTACATTTTTAAACTTAATGTAAAAATTAACTTAATAATATTAAGAGAAACTTATCAAAAACGCTATAGTCCCAGTTTATTGGGTGACATTAGTTTTTTAAAATGGAAATTTCGCTTATTATACGACCTAGGTCTAGGAATTTGGCAAACTTACAAAATTTTACACTGGTTTATAATATTTAAACATCATTTGTAAGTGTTTTCGACAAAATTTAAAAAATAAAGCAGAAAATAACCCGTTCTCGCAGATTCATCCTCAATAATATGGGTTTGAAAGTTAAATTTAAAAATTTTAAAAAATTGTAGAGAGTTATTGAGCCCTTATGAATACATAAATTTGTGTAACCATTTGGTTTTCACTTCTGATTTTATCAAAATGTTCACTTTAGAAACACTCTGTGTATTGTTTGTTGTACTGAATAAGACCTTATTCGAAGGTAGTACATAATTACATATATTAACTCTGCAGCTAGCAACGTTCGAGTTCAGTTATCTAAACATGAGACTGATGCGGATTATTTGGATTACATTAATGCTGTAAAAGTTGATGGTTACAAAAAGAACGACGCATTTATAGTTACACAACAACCCTTAAAAACAACAATCAGAGATTTTTGGAGAATGATAGCCGAGCAAAATGTTACAACTATAGTTTCATTAAACTTCGTTGACATTAAAGATGAGGTAATGGTTTCTTGAATAAAATTTTAATTCTTAGTTAAATTATTACTTGCCAATTAAATTTAATTTAAATGAATTTTATCGTAGCGAAACTCGTAATTTTTTTCAGGAAAGTTGTGAATTTTGGGCCTCTGAAGACATAAAGGAAATTACACCAGCACCTTTTATAACTTTAACATGGCTTAGTACCAAAAAAGGATATCTATTTGATTCTACAGAATTAAACTTACATTATTATGACAAAATAGTAAGTAATAATATTCGGAATGCGAAATGCATGTACAGGGTGGGCAAATTTCGATGTTTTAATAGGGAATCTCGGTAACCATAAGAGGTATCAAAAAACGGACCGCGCATCCTCGACCTCTTTTGTCGAGATAAAGTTAATGGTGAAAACTAAAATTGGTTATCGTCTTTTGTTTTCGAGTTATCGCCGATAACTCGATTTTTCGACTATTCGTTTTATGACTATATCTCGCTTGTTTGTGAAAATAAACAAAAATAGTTTTGACGTTCTACAGGCACTCTTTTGATAAGAATGTAGTGGCGTAGACAATTTTTAAAAAACCAAATCCAAATTGGAGTTGTGACATAAAGTTGTATTTTGTTAAATGGAACCCATACTTGACTCATTTAAATTCCTTATTTTTTTGTCATTCCAAATATATAAGGGTTGATGTAGTTATTTTCAATAATATTATGTAAGTTGCGAAAGTTTTTTAGTTGTTTTTTTTTAACAAAATTATAGTAGGCTGTGAAAACAAAACAAAACAAGGTGTAAAACCTTTTAAAACTCATTTGGTACAAGTTATGAAGGTTTTGTAAGTTGTTGTTGTAATAATCATTATAAATATATAAAAATAAGGAAACAACGATAAAGTCGCAATCTGCAGTAATGTATCATAGTTTATTGTAGTTTATCTTATTTTCAAATATTTATGACGTTTATCACAACAACAATTACAAAACCTTCGTAACTTGTACCAAATGAGTTTTAAAAGGTTTTGTTTTTATTTTCACAGCCTACTATAATTTTGTTTAAAAAAAAACTAAAAAACTTTCGCAACTTAAATATTATTGAAAATAACTACATCAACCCTTACATATTTGGAATGACAAAACAATAAGTAATTTAAATGAGTCATGAGCCAACTATGGGTTCCATTTTAAAAAAATACAAGATTATGTCACAACTCGAATTTCGGATTTGGTTTTTGAAAAACTGTCTACGTTACTGTATTTTTATCAAAAAAGTGCCTGTAGAACGTCAAAATTATTTTTCTTTATTTTCACAAACAAGCGAGATAGTCATAAAACAGAAAGTCGAAAAATCGAGTTATCGGCGATAACTCGAAAACAAAAGACGATAACCAATTTTAGTTTTCACCATTTACTTTTTCTCGACAAAAGAGATCGGGGATGCGCGGTCCGTTTTTTGATACCTCTTATGGTTACCGAGATTCCCTATTAAAACATCGTAATTTGCCCACCCTGTACAAGCTGCAAACTAATCTAAATAATTTCATTTAAAAGCTTTTCATCATGATTTTTAAGTAACCTGACTATTAGTTCTTTGCCGTCCAACGGAGGTAAGGCACTAAGAAACCAAGGTCTTTTTCACAAATGCTTTGCTTTATAAATCACCAAAAATTGTACAGATTACGACATCTATCGGCTACAATTCTACTTGTATTATTGTTAACAGGAATTTATGAAATATTGGTATGTTCTTAAATGTATCTATGTGTGGATACGGCTCTTACTTGTAATGTGTTAAAACGAGATAATTATTGCCTTGGTTTGCGTTTAAGCCAAAAATTATACAACATAAATGTCAATCTTACTGAAGGTCTGATATTAAATCTATCTTCTTCTATCTTATTGACTATGTTGCGTAAGTTAAGCACCTTTCATTATCTCGATCATTACACCTGATCCTAAATATTTTTTTTAAATTATTAATTTAGCCTTAGTGGTGTAGGTAGGGAGGAGTCAGAACCCTTACCATAGGGTCGCAATAAACAAGAATTTAAAAAAAGGTCCTAGACTCTTTTTGCGTTTATTAACAACCCTATGAAAGCTTTCTGCTTACGCTAGTCGCCTTAATAAGTATTTAGGATAAAATAAAAAATACGTGTTTAATGAACCTAAACAATCTTCAATATATGCAAAATCCAAAACTTAAAAAAGAAAAATTCAGCATTACGAAATACGCGTTAATTTTAAAACTAAAAAAATATTAATATTGACCTACTTATATATTTTTTTACTTATAGCTTCAATAATGATTAAAGCCCTCAAAACAAACCGTGAGCAAAAGATGTCTACCATATTATACATTTAGAAAATGATTAAAAATATTTTTTATCCTTGTTCGAAATGTTTGAAAATTAACGTATAGATCTGATACCAAAAAAAACTGTAATTTTAAACCTACTGTTCTAATTTTAGGGTAGACACCAAGCAATAGTAAAATTGTACCGCATGCACAATTGGCCTTTCAGTCAATTAAAACCAGGAAGCAGTCAACATTTGATTAATTTGTGGGAGGAAATACGCAGTCATGCTAACCCCATTGTAGTAACATGCTAGTAAGTAGATCTTATAAGAAATGTTTTTTTTGACGAGGTTACAAAATGTTAACTTTTGACATATACAGCGTGATCCAAATTCGATTGAATTACATGGGTATGTCGCTTAATATTCAAGAGATAGAGAAACGATTAATTTAACAAAAATGAGCAGTTTTTTAAGACAAACCGTTTTCAAAAATATACTATCATTTCCAGTTTTTAAGTTATTTGAAAAAAACAATTTTCTTTATCATAATAATGTGTCATATCTCCGTTATTGTTGTAAATATCAAAAAATTTATGGAGATCATTTTTAGATACTTTTTTGTAAAACTAGATGATACTAAAAAACAATTCTTTACCCTCGCCGTTAAAAAGTTATGACACAAAAAGGGATTATAATTAAGGTTTTAAGAATTTTAAGTGTTTTGATGGTAATATCGACCAGTAACAAAAATTAATATCTATTTTTTTGTTATGTGTGGACACTGCAACAGTTTTTGAAAAATTTTATATCTAAGTAATTTAAATTGCGTGTTTTTCTCACACGGCTTTACCTGTTTACGCCTACCGAGAGAAATTCTCACGTTTCCATCTAATTGCATAAATATCTATTTTTCACTTTGTATAATCTTTTAGTGATGGAGCTTGCGCCAGTGGTTTATTCGTGGCAGCGGCAAATTTAATAGAAAATATTAAAGCTGAAAAGGAATGTGACGTTTTTAAGGCCGTACGAACTGTGAAACGCAATCGTCAGGAATTTATAAAGGAGAAGGTAATTAAAATATTCTTTTAAAATATCGTTTGGTTGTTTTAAAAAATTTACCTAATTAGCCTGTTAAACATGGGCGTCCACAGAAAATTATCCAGGGGAGGCAAAGCTTGCAAAGGAATGCATTAAAATATTAACGAACTTTTAACTTGACCCTCTTTCATTTGGTCATTAATGGAGTACTCGATTCCAGGGAGGGGCAAGTGCCCCGTTTGCAATCCCCTATGGACGCCTATGAAACTTTTACATCGCAAACAAAATCAGTCTTTGTCTTTGACTACATATACCTTTATAACTGGGTTTTCTAATATAATTCTGTTCTTTAAAATAAAACAATAAACTAAATTGAAATACGTTGTTCAAATACTCTTTTTTTCAATTTTAGGAGCAGTTCAAGTACTTGTACGCTGTAGTTAAAGATTATTGCAAAGAAGTTTATAATTTGTAATATTTAGTTTTATTTTATTTAGTTATATTATTAATAATTTTTCTAAATAAAACTTCCTTAAAATTATGTGTTTAGTTATTCGTCTAGTTTTAGTTTTACGTTTTTCGCCATATGTTCTGCTTCAAAAAATTCAAATTATTGTAAAGATTTATTAAGAGGTTCTGTTAATCGCAGTAGACTGTGCATAACTGCAACAAAACGTTGTTTTATGTTTAACTACTATAGCTATTTAATTAAAAAGTCCAAAAATTTTGGATGTAATCGGTCATAAGCGAACTTTTGGTTGTCAGTCTTTTGTTTAAATGATAATTTAATAATTTTGAGGTTATAAAAATTAACCAAAATAGTGCATTTGTATCCAAAATCGCCTTCTATTTCCAAAAATGTAAAAATATACAGGGTGTTCTATTTAAAATAACAAAGTTTAGGTCATTTCCGGCGAAACCGGAAGTGAAACAATTGTGTGCATGTGCTCAAAAAACTAGGTTTTCTGCACATATTATGTGTCTAAAATTTCATTAATCTAAAATCAAAACTAAAGCAAAAAAAGGGGGTGTACCACACTTCATTTACACCCGGTATAGGTATGCGCAGATCAAACGTGTTTCTATTGAACAATTTTTCTGCGGACGCCCATGTGTGACACCCTTATAGACTATAACTAAGTATTGGACCGCTAAACAGTCAATAATAATTTTAAAAATCCACCAGAAATCGAATAAGTGCACATTCTTTGAATTCTTTTTAGTTTATTCATAGTACCTACTTCAGAAACTTGTCTTGCACTTCCTGCTTTTGTAGAGGTTTCTGAAATAAAAAGATTTAGCATCCTTACACGGCGATTGAAAAGGAAACTACCAGGGCCGCAAATAAAGCTTATTCCGCCACGAAAATCTGCTGCAGACAAATTATAACTAACATGGACCGTGAAGATAGTAACGTATGGACAAAGGCTTTCAACTCGTTGCAGGACTAGAAGACAGCCTTGTGCTAGGCTGTTTTCCAGTAAATTTAAAACCGAAGTAAATCTCCTTAAACGCCAGTAATCTTACGAAAATGCCCCTCGAGTGATTTTTGATACACCGTTTCATTTCAGATTAAGTTATCTTTAGCACTGTCTATAACAGAAGCTATTTTAGACAATTTTTCGAGAAGATGTTTTTGCGATATCAATCTGCTTAAACTAGAGCCAAAAGTTCGCACTGAAATGGATATAAAATTGCTACAGAAGTTGTATGACGGCTTTTTGATGCGCTGAAATCACAAAAAAGTGCCTAATGTGCAATAGATGAGCGAAACAGATATAAAAATATGGAGAGAAAACGACTGTAGTATTTGCAATTTTGTAAAAAAAAAGTTATACTGGTTGTTTTAAGTTGTAACTAAAGCTATTGGCTGAAAGCTTCATAACTGACTACAAAGAACCTATCAAACAATTTTACACTCTTAGTTCAACCAAATAATCACAAAAACTACATTTAAGAATTAAAAATATAAACACTTTTTTTACCTTTTACAAAAAAAAATTCAGACGCTATAGTCTTTTACTTCTTATTTTTATTAAGGTTTTTTTATTCAGTACTTGACGAAATACGGCTGATAATAAAAGACGTTTCGCAATTTTTGGTATACTCGATTTTGTTTTATTTTTCACGACTTCGACATTCTTATTTTAAATAGTATTTACTTTTACATATTTACATTCCACTTTAATTGTAGTTTATAAAATATATAAAGTTATTATGCATCTAAAATTGAAATTTTAAGCCATGTATCAATTTAAAAAAATTGAATATCTAACAACTGTTAAGATAACAGTGAAAATTTGTTCGGATGTTTGATTAAGAATAAGTTTGATAAGCTTTGCACTTATTAAACATTTTAAATAGCCACCTAGCTGTTTTTTAATATCAAATGCTCATTTCATTCTCTTTATCACAACATAATTTTTTTACCTAGTTATAAAAAAAAAATTTAATCTTGGCAATAAATAGACCAAGGCATGGAAAATTTAAAAAAATAATTTTAATCTTGGCAATAAATAGACCAAGGAATGGAAAATAAAACAAATTTTATAACAAACCAGTGGTTCTCAACCTGTGGGGGGCGCTAAATATCTAAAGGGGACGTTAAGAAATAAAATGGAAAATGTGGGACAAATTTAAAAACAATTAGAGGACCTGTCTTTATTTACCAATGTGAAGCGGGATGGATTTTTTTAAACAAGTACAGGTCTTTTTTAGTCACCACTGTGAAACAGGAGACGGGTTTGAAAACAATTGAAGGGCCTTTATTTTAGTCGCCATTCCATAAAAGATTGAAAGGGGAGCGCAATAAAAATAATAAAAAATCGATATGGAAAAAGGGGGCGAAAGTTTAAAAACGTTGAGACCAGGGATGGAAAACGTAATGTAACGATACCCGATAACATTATAATAACGATTCAACTATAATTTCCAAAACAATAACGTAACGATATTTTGATAACGTTATAATAACCAATAACGTTTTATTAAAAGTTATTTTGTATCGTTATTCTCTATGAATTAAATTTTAATACGGCGTTCTCTTTATTTTCAGAAGAAGATATATTTTGTTTGCATTTTAAAAACGAAAATGAAAATAAAATCATTTCTTAAATATTGCGAAAAAAATTCAGATGGTAATTCATTGTCGAAAATTAATTGGGGTCTTTCATTTAAATTTTTTTCCTTAGACGTCTTTTTTGGGATTATCACCCAGGGGAGCGGTAAAATTAGGCTTTTATTTTATTTCTCGGATTTGGATATATGTAGGAGAATGATATTTGACAGAAGTTTTGTTCTTATAAAAGGGTTCCTCACCTTCACAAGGGACTGAAAAGTGCAACCACTGTTGGTTTTTTAATCAGAACTTTTTGAAGGCTTGAAATTTAGCAATTTATAATATTTTTTTTGGAAAGCTTGATTAATTTAGAAACTTTTTTATTTTGTAACTTTTTCTGTAAAACCTATAGTTTTTGAGTAAAAAATAAAATAAAAGAACATGAACCATTAAATTTTCCAAAATAAAAGGATTCGTTTTTTTGCAATATTTAATACTCACTCTTTATATCATAATTTATGTAACGTTATATAACAGAACAATTCATTTTTTAATGTAATTTATAACGTTACGTCACGAAAACGAATAATAAAGAACAATAACGTAACGATTTAAAACGTTATTTCATGCCCGGTTGAAACACGCTGTAATAAAGTATGTAAATAACAAAAATGTCCATGAACCAGTAATACTAATTCTTAAATTATTTGGGCCCATTTTAAAAACTTTTTTCTTTAGATATCCCCATAAATAGAAGATCTGTTTATTAAATTTTGACATATATTTTATTAATAAATTTCCTATTTAATGTTTTTAAAAATTATACTCTCGTAAAGGTATTGTATCACACTGTATATGGCGTTTTTTTTTTTTTAAGTTTTTCATATTAGGGCACTTTACTCTACGTCAATACGATTAATTATAGCCGCATAATAACCTAATACATTTTGCTAAGCACATTCAAGGAGGAATCCAAAGATGTAGTACTATTTAAAATAAGAAAGTTGATTGCCACCACAACGGACTTGTATAAAACAAAACAAAGCCAAGGATATCAAAAAGTGCAAGAAAAATATTTTCTTGCAAAACTGTTTTTGTTACAGCGGCGTAGACAGTATGGTTCCATGGGGGGAGTTAATAACCGCAAAAAGAACAGACGAACTTTTTTTTTAGGTTGGCACCACTCTCTTTTTATGTTTCAAGAGCAAAATGTTTGATGGTTTCTCTTGAGAGGGATTAATAAACGAAAAAAAGAGTCGATAACCTTTTTTTAGCGCAAAATTTACAGTTCTCCGGCCCTATATCAACTTATTTCAACTTTATGGGGTGTCTAACCCCCTGCCTACGCCACTGTTTTGTTAAATGCATATTTTAAAAGATAAAAGTTGTATGCGTTACTAGTTTGACACCCTTCATATTCTATTTGTAAATTCAAATGTAGTTTGCATAGTGTGTTCGGTTTACTAATTGTACAACAATTTTTAATGCAAATATACGGAATCGTATTATCATTTATCACTACTTATCAGTGCGCGATAATAGAAGCTATGATAGAAGCACTCAGTAACATTGCCGGGGCGTTGTAATAAGATTCAAACTTAAAATTAACAATGAAATATAAACCATTTCCAAATAGAGAAAGGCTTTAATTTTGCAAAGTACATAAAGAACTATTCATCTAAACAATTCGAAAAACAATAAGATATATGCGTTTTAAACTAACAATTTTTTCATCGATTGAGAAACACCATGAACTTACTAAGGTTGGTAACCATTTAATTTATTAATGATTAAAATTTTATCTTCAGGAAATTCATCTTTAAATAAAAGTACATAAGTTAGGAGTGGCTCAAATTCTATAGGATTCATAAATGATTTGCTTATTAATGTGTAGAAATTTTCTATTTTCAATTAGTTCTCGAAAACGTATTTTATGGTTTTAAATTGTTTCAAAAGTACGAACATTAAAATGTTATACAAGGTCTGTCGCAAAAATAATCGAACTTTGTACAAATAGAAAAAACTGGTAGCGCCATCTTCACAAAAATTTTGTCGTCGAAAAATACATCCTTCATTGACATTTTATCCAAATTTATGCCATTCCGGATCATTAGCAGCCGAGTTATAGCGCTTAAAGTGATAGCATATTTTGTACAACGGTCGAAAAAGACGTTCGAACAAAATGCCAACACATTAAGTATTTTAAACTTGGTAAAAAAAAGTTTCTAAATAAATCAAGTTTCCAAAAAAATATTTTTAATTGCAAAATTTCAACCCATCAAAAAGTTCTGATTAAAAAAAAAACGAACAGGGGTCGCACTTTTCAGCCCCCTGTGAAGGTGGGAGGATTAAAAATATTACTGTGGAAAACCTTTTAATAAGTTAAAACATCTACCAAATATCATTCTCCTACACATATCCAAATTTGAAAAATAAAATAAAAACCTACTATTACCGCCCTTCATTAGGGAGACGTCTAAGGAATAAAATTTATATGAAAGGCCCCCCTTAATTTTCGATAAGAAATCACCACCCATTTTTTTTTTGCAATACTTAATAAACACCCTGTATAACTAGATATACAGGCTGTTCCACATAGAAGGGCCACTATTGAGATCCCGTTAACAGTAAGAGCTACAAAGAAGTCTAAATGATATAAAATTTTCCCCTTTCTGAGACCTATTCAGTGATGCTTTAATGTTTAAAAAAAAAACTCCATGGCACGCTAGATGATTAACAAAAATCAAAATCGGCATTTTTCAAAAATCTTTAATAACTCGGTTTTAATTGGTGGTATGAAAATATTTTTGGGAAAAAAGTTGTAGATTTTTTACACACTGTAAAATGTAAACATTCATTTGTTTCAATGTTGTTTAAGTAATACTTTAAGTAATAAAGTACGCTAAAGCAAACTGAGTATAGCCAAAGTATCTTATTATTTTGTTCAAGCGCGTTACTTAAACATTTAAATAATTAGTGATAGGTGTATACGTACATATAACCAATCGTGGTACTAGTTTAAGTATATTTTGTGTAAATAGATTTAGCGTTCATTGTTTTTTTTTATAAATGATGCAAGAAGAAAAGAATTATATTCTCAAATTTTCTGTTTAGATACATCTGGCCGCTTATAATGTTATTGCAACACAAAACTTTTTCTGCAACAGAATCCGAATTATTACTTCTTATGCAACACAGAACACAGAAAAGAAGTGATTATGAAATGCGATGTGTAGTTTCCGGCGATGCGTTGAAATCTGCCATCGTATGGGAGGACGAATACAAAATAAACGTAAAAAAAGGTTTGTCACAAAAAATCTGTATATAATCTGTAATCGGTTCTCATTAAATTTCAATAAAGATTAGGATTAGACTATGAAAATAGTGTTTCTTTTTCACCATAACTCGAAATTTAGTGAACGTACATTTTCTTTTAGATAATTTATTTGTTTATTAAAAACCTTAAGATGTCTTAAATTAAATCAAACATTTCCCGAATTATTACTGTTTTAATGATTTGTAGCTAAACATACTAAACATAACAGAATTAAAATAGTAGACTGTGAAAAATGTTTTAAAAAAGTTTCAAAGTCAACTATAATTTCACTTTCACTTATTGCCTAAAAGTGTTTATCGCTTACTTATTCACGCATTCAGAAATCAATTAGAAATTGATTGAGACCGCGACTTAAAAAAACATGAAGAATGAAAAAGGGTATTGATCTGAAATTTTGGTTATGACCATAATGGCATCTGATCTGTGTAATGAAAATATTTTTAAGAGGGCGACACTTCTGGATATACCGGAAGTTGACGTCTACTTTCTTATTTCAAATACAACGGTATATTTTTTATAGCATTTTTGGATTAAACACATTATATTAGAGGGACTTTTAATAGCACTGCCTATACCTAAGTGCAGTAGTTTTTTTAGATTTTTGGACTTTTTTGAACATATTTTGATTTTCATTGTGATGCTTAGTATTATCTACCTGCCGTTATTTTTAAAGAGAAAATCCTTAAATTTAGACTATGCATAGAAGAAACCTTGGAGTTTATGCTGGAATTTTTCCAATCGATGCATTACTTACAGGGTGCCCAAAATGTAATTTCCTTTTAATACAACTTCAGACCAGTAAAACTCGTTGATTTAAAAAAATACAATGTCCCAATTTTTTTTTTTTTTCATTTTATAATGCAAAATTGCATTCTGCATCAATCTGTATTAGCGTTTCCTATAACTATCTGCAATAACTTTCTAATTGTTACGAATTTTTGATGAAGTTGAGAGAAATAGAAACATTTTTAAATAGTAGGCCTTGGAAACGTCAACAAATACCAATATTAATAACTGTCGACCACTTTTATCGCGTTTGTCTGTAGTGTTCATGAAAATGGAAAAGCAAGAGTATACAAACACGGATATTTTGAACTTATTTTATATTCTTGGAGAATGTCACAAGATTATTTAAAGAACTTGCCGTGTGTTCAGAGAGAGGTATCCTTAAAAAGACTAATTTTAGATTCCTTTTACAAACCTACATCAAACGTTGTTATCGATTTTAACAATAACACCTCTAACTTAACCGGTTGGACAAACCCAAATTGGATTTATAGCAGTTCCCTACAACATCCATTACATCCAGTTTTGGATAGTCGATGGGAAAGTATGGTTTGTATTTCATTATTGAACAGATTTTTTAAATGGCAATATTTTAGGTTTTCCAATTAAACAAAGTATAAATGAATCACAAAATATTGTAGTTACAAGTATAACTGATCCAGCGTACATAAGTTTATCGGTACTGTTTAAAACAGACGCAAAAATTTATTTTTCTGAAGATAATGATGGAATGCATAAATCGAAATGCCATTCCATAACCTTAATAAGTGGACGTATAATCATTACTACATGCTTAAATGACAACTGTGCTAATGAAACGCAGGTAATAGTGATGATTACAATTTGAAAAATTTATTACTGTGTAGGTAGTAGGTACATATTAAAGTAAGTACAATCAAATATTATTTTTACACAGAGTGTACAAAATTCAGAGCATATTGCAGGTGCTAGATTCAAATAAAAATTATGTATTCCACGGTTTTCTTGATTTCTAAATTGTTCAATTTAAAAAAAAACGAAAGCTTTTCGTGTTGTATTTTTTTTTTATTCCAAAAAAACATTTTAGTTGCTACAAGGTTTATGATTTAAAATGGAATTTTTTGTCTTCTAGGGATCATCATAAACTTTATTTTTGTTACAGGATTTGATCAGTGATAACTTTATTATATTTTGCATCAACTGCAATTCGTTTATCACAATAACAGTGATTCACATGTAAGTCAGTATTCGACTGATTAATCGGTAATCAGCTAGTTTGCTTATCGGTGCATTTATAACTTGTACAGTTTTCTTAAACTTTTTTTTTATTAGTACATTTTCAAGTACAAGCACGCTGCACAAAAAGCCTTGCAAAAAAATGTTTTAAAAGATTTTTTTTATCTTTTTGTTTAAGCGAGTTATTTAATATTTTTGAAAATTGCTTAATTTATTGAAATATAGCCAAACACCATATTTGGCAATTTTCAAAATTGTTAAATATCTCGCTTAAACAAAAAGATAGAGAAAAACTTTAGCAACATTTTTTGCATGATGTTTTGTCCTCAATAATAAAGCGATATTCAATTTTTTTTTTACTCATATAATTATTGATTTATTACACCGAACTTTCTTATTTTGAATGGCAATCATAATTGGCTTTGACATAAATCGAAAGCTTACTTTTTGCGCTTTTCAAAAATATATAATTTGCTTATGGTTGCCATTTAAAATAAAAAAGTTAGGTGTAATATATCATTATTCGTATGAGTAAAAAAATTAACATCGTTATCTTACAACAAAAAACTATGCAAAAAATGTTTTTAAAGCTTTTCTTTAGCTTTTCGTTTAAGCGAGATATTTAACATTATTTTTGAAAATTGCCAAAAGTCAGTTTTTGGTTATATTTCGAAAATTAAAAGAGATATCAAAAATCTGTTTACATCAATGAATTTCTCTCGAAAAAATAAATCGAGACTACGTACTTAGTTTTTTTCTATCTCTGATAATAACCGAGATACCCTATATGGACATCGAAAATAGGTCACCCTGTACATGTCTGTTTGGTTGTATAAAATAAAAACTAAAGAAAAAAAGGGCGTCAGTGTGGTTTCTCTAACACCCAGTATAATGTTGTTTTGCAGGAAGTACACACATTACAGTCAAACTTATGGCAACATTTAACCGTAATCAGTAGGAATAACCAGCTGAAGGTTTTTTTTTATAATTCGACTAATCATACAATTACAACAGAATTTTCAATAAAGTCTTTGTGGATATCTAGTAAGGAATCTGCAGTTTGGAAGTTACATGAATGTAATTTTTTTTAAATAATCTGCCATTAACACCTACTGCTCTAATATTAAATTTGTTTTTCCAGACCATTTTATCAAAGTAAGTGAGCCTACCAAAATGACACAACTTGGTCCAAAATTAAAGGGCAGCAATTGTCTGGCTGTTCGTTTAGCTATATGCTCCAACTGCATAATAGACTTTAAATTCACTGATGGAACATCATCTGAATCTGTTAGACAGGTAATCTTCAATGTTGTAACGAAAGTTTTTATTTTTAAACATGTGGCAATATTTAGTAGTAACATACAGGGTGTCTAATAAACTAATTCACAGAAAACATTTTTGTAATAAAATATGCTTCTCTATTTTTTGCACTTATAGTGTAGGGGAGACCGGGGATGAAAGTAAGACGGGTAGGTTGTAACAGTGCCTATAGTTTCTTTAATTTTTGTCATATGTCACCCTAAGCGCTCGTGCAATGTTCATTTACATCCACCTCTCTACCTGCATTGCTAGTTTTCATCTGTCATAAAGGTTAAGTTTTTGCCAGCCAGAGTCACTATTTTCCGCCTAAAACTTACTGCTTTGTGTCACCGCTCGAGTGACTTTTAGGCGATCTCTAGAAGAGGAACAAAAAAGTACCTAGATTATTATGTTCTACATTTTTTTGGCTATTGGTAGATGCAATACCATTTGACGTTGGAATCGTGGTTAAATGTGGATTTCCTCCAATCTGTTTTGTGTACATTTGGAGTCAACAGTAACAGTGTTACAATTACAACCAACCCCAATCAATGTTTTCACTTGCAAATGTTCACTCTGAGCACATAATTGGTGGTTTTCTTTGTAGATGAGAACATACAAAACTTGTCGGAATAATTTTACAATTTGTTGTATTTTTTTGTTTCACATTTTTAGATATTTTTTTATATTGCTTATGTGTATTTTGGAATCAAATATTAATGTTGTTGATGAATACTTATATATTTTTCCACTACTTGAGCTGTGTAAATTATTTTGCCGTTACAACTTACCCCGATCATTGTTACTTTCAGCCCCAACAGCTGTCTTACTACAGAAAAAAAAACAAATTTCTCGCATATTCTTAACGAGACATATGAAGTAAATATCTTGGAAGGAAGACAAATGTCCAATCTATCATTTAATCAATTTGTATGTGAAAAACTTGTTATGCTCTATGAGAAATCAAATAAAAACAAAAAAAGTTACTTTCATCCCCGGTCTCCCCTACTTGATTTTGTTGTTTTTATCAAGATATCGTTGCCAAGGCAACCGACTTTCTTGTTGTAAGTAGAACATCCTGTTTATTATTACATTTTAACATTCCTTTTCAATTATTGTGCTTTTTAAAAAATTGCGAATAAAAATATTATATTAAGTTCTATCTACTATTGTCAATAAGTTTGTTTTTTTTTTAAATAGACTTTACCCACTTTCATAATAAACGGCTTATTTGATTCATTAAATTTGTTTGTTATTTTTATATTTTATTATAAAATTTATTCGCACCAAAAACGATGCATCAATTAATTGTAATAGACCACATAGTCAGCGGTTAGATTAGACCTATGTTTTTGATGAAAAAGTGCTATTCGTCATTGCACCAAAAAACGTTTTTGACAAGTTTGATAAAAATGTTTATCCAAAAAAGTGCTAAATTGCGTTCTCAAAATTTGAAAAAATGCGTTAGACATGATCGATATTGTCCGACACTGAATACTTTAGCGTTTTGAAAGTTAAGTTATGTTAAAATTAAGTCACCTTACTGTAATGCCACTGCTATATCACTTCAATGGGTCAGTGTATAGAATGTGTTAGCGATAAATAGTAAAAAAATTAATTTCAGTATTACTAAACACCAGAGTGCTTTGTTGTTAGTTTGACATATAAAGTTATACTATTATGCTATCACGATAATTGGAACCATGTTAATTACTTACGTAACCAGGTTACTAAGTATCGTGATCGCGCCCACGCCCGCGATCGCGCATGTGTGAGTTGACCTTTACACTTGGGATATCTTCATGTCAAAAACTACCACTTATGGCACTTGCCAAATCGGCGATTGTTACTACTAAGCGCTCCTGTTTTAGGCAAGCCTATACACCGTAGGTCTTTGAACAGCAACAAAGATAAACTGATGTGCTATCTCGCTCAATATGTTTACCACTACAATATCTCAAAGCCCATTGCTCGTTTTTCCAAAATATTCTTTATCTAGGCGTAGAATAAAATGTTATATTTATTTATTGAAAAATCTTTTGTAAACTACAGAAGTGTATTTTAACACCATTTTTTAGGAACATGAATATACAAATTTATCGCAAGACCTTTATGTTTGGAGAGAAGTTAAGTTAATGCATTTATCCAAATTAAATAGTATTAACATCTACGTTTCAACGACAAACAACTACTCTGAACAAGGATTTTGGGCTATTGGTGATATACGGACCTGTAGTGAAAGTGGTAAGCACATTGTCTCACTAATATTTTATTTAAATTAATTAACTTAACCCTTTAATGCATGATTTTTTTTAAATTAGTAAAAAAAATATATCGTGTATGTTTTGATTGTATTTATTTAGGAAAAATGACAAAAAATATAATATATTTTTACAATTCTAACATATTTAAAAAGGTCAAAAATGTCATGTAGATATACAACATTATGCAGTGTGTTATATACAGGGTGCGCCATTAGTGCGATGAAGTCCATTATTGCCCTTAATGTCAACTTATTTAAAAAAAAAATTTAACGAAACTTATAGTATTTCTAGATGTGCATGTTTTAAAATTAGTTTCAAGTATACAGGGTATTTCTTAAAAGTGGGGCGTCGCTATAGGTATTTTTTTTTAAATTGAACACCCAGTATATTTTTGCATAATCGAATTCAGCAAGAAAATCTCCATATGACAGTATTTTGTTTTTTTCATTTTTTTGCGACGTTGCCAACTTATCTCCAAAAATCTTTGAATTTCCAGAAAAACAGGGTACAATACTTGTCAAGAGCACAACTTCATGAATAATAATTGGCAAATGAGATTTTGTACATACAAAGTCAAAAGGTGTAGTCATAGTCTAAATACATCAAAATTAATTTATATTATACAGGGTGTTTCTTATAGATGTGCCAACTTCCCAATTTTCAAACATCAATAACTTTATTTTTTTCAAATGGAACACCCTGTATATTATTACGTCATTTTGTTGCATTTTTGTTATTCTTCAACTTTTCTTAATACTTACCTATAGCTAAAGTGAATATTTTCTGAGTTATTTACATTTTACTTATTCTTATAAGCGTTGTGTAGGAATTTCCTAGTTTTCTCGGAGTAGGCCCCGACTTTGACAACAGAAACAATGATTTCTGTAGT